>BSBN01001052.1:2689742-4034613 GCA_027924645.1 Cunninghamia lanceolata | reverse complement strand
TCTCTTTTAACTTCCTTTTGAAATCTGCTATTGTATCTATACTTTAGATGCAAACACTTATATATACAGATATAGTACAACACTTATTCATATTTCAACCTTTATAAACTAGGTTACATATTCTTTTCGGGTTCAGGTATGTATGTTCACCTATTTGTATATCAAATGCATGCTTTTGAACATACAATACAATACCCAAATACAAACGCAGATTCTGATTCTTATGCATGTAACCTTTGAACCTAATCGGGTCTATCTTTGCATATTAAGGTTTGAACATTCAAGATGTACATGCAAAAGACAAGATATACAAAATCTGATTACACCATAATACAATAATATTAGCATCTCACATGCAAATAAATTTGTACATGACATACAAATTTAACTAAACACTGTATTTTACCAAAACCTGCATAATTCATGAAATACCAGGAATTTCAAGTTGGATCAAAAAGCAACCTTAAATCATTTTTCACACAGAATTCACTAGTACCTCATGTTTCTCTCTAGCACTAGATATTTTGATTTTCAAGCATTTATTGCATTACATACCCCTTTTCCCTTTACCACCAAGCAGGACCAAACCCAACAAAACAAAAGCAAAGAGGTTCCTCATTTTGCTAGAGGGTAAAATGGGGTGTGTTGTGAACATCACAACAAGTCCTTTTATTCCTCCTCCTGCTATCCCTTCTCCACCTCCAATTCAACACCTGGATGTTGTTGCAAATGCAACACAATAGGGCCTCATTGCCGTACACTCTTTGACTGAGCACCTGATTACATAGACCTCTTAGTTTGAAGAGACACATGATATTGGCGGTCATATCAGATCACCTGATATTACTAGACCCTCCTTGTCCACACATGTTTGTGTGCCTCATCATTGCATTTTTTTGCAATCAGTTGTGCTTAGGTCCTCTTGCAGAGAGTAGTGAGCCATCCCTGAACACTTTAGAGTAGGATGTCCCTCATACATCACCTTCATGAGATGAGGCAGTGGGGTCCATTACTCAAGCTAAGGGGTCAAGGACAAGAGTAGAAGTACATGCATCAGGGGGTAGAGAAGGAGAGGTGCATGACCGATCTTTTATAGAGGTAAAATTTAAAGTTAAATTTCATGGTGTATTCCATTTGAATAATATAAACAAAGATTAGTACTAATGTATCTAAGGGGGATAATAGTTGATGATAGAGGAGTTGACAAAAGTTTATCATGGAACTCTTTCTTCTATCCAATTTAGCTTGGACTTGCTAGTATATTTTTTTTCTACACATCAATTTTTTTATTGTATGCATTTAATTCTTTGTGAGTAATTATATATTAATTTATATCTTGATGTTACTTTACTTTTATAGTTAATCTAAAATGTGAATGATGTGACATCTTTGCCAATATTCTTTAGTCAAACTCCTGATCGACCTAAGGGACCATCATTCGCGGAATGAGTTTCTAAACGCCAACAAAGGTTGGAGGTAATTCAGTCGAACTATACTTTAATTGATAATTTAGAAAACTTAAATATTTGATTATAGTCATTTCGATAAATAATAAAATAGAGAATCATGGTGTTTGTTACATGTTTGATCATATAAAAGAATGGTTAAAAGAATGAAAATGAGAAAGAAAGAAAGAAACATGTATTATCCATTATTCATAATATAGATTTGAGCTTTACTAACACATCAATTATTCATTTAAATATTCATACAGATTTTGCAATTGATTTAAAACTAATGATTATGTGATCCATTTTAGTGCATTGATTAATTCATCTTATGAGGATTCCATTATGACATACAATGTTCATCGATTGCCAAGATAATTATGTGTATTGATAAATTGATGCTATATAATTTACATACACACATCACATATAAAAACACACAAACATACAAAGAAACTAAAATTCCATAAAAAAATATAGATCAAATAGATGCACATGCCATAAACCTGTTAGATCTAGGGCACACAACTGAGAGGGGGGTGAATCAGTTGTACAAAAACTTGCTTCTTCTTGAAACACTTGATTCTTCTTTATTAGTTAACAGCATATCAATTAACCATTCATGAAAGTAGAAAGCATAAACACCGGAGTAGATAAACATCAACACATTAGACACCAAGATTTTTGACGTGGAAAACCTGGTTAAGGGAAAAACCACAGGGTGATTAACCCAAGGATTATTCTCTGTTAGAAGAATAAGATAAAATGAATGGCACATGCCAATTAGGGCTCACTGCTCGAGCACACTGCTCACAAGGAGGCACACTGCCTACAAAGAGACACACTGTCTACAAGATCATAAGGATCACAACCTTGAACTAGAGAATGACATCTTCACCATGTTTGGATCAATTCCATTTAAGCCCGAAACACTTCTGCTCTGCCTTTCACTCTTTCGCTATACCACACTCATCTGCTTCACACCACACACTTTGAAATGAACTCACAAACCTTTATTTATACAATACATTGGCTTAGGAACAATCATCTAAGTCGGCAATCAACCATAAGAACATTCGCAAGATGAATAACACATCCGGTCGGCCACCACAAGAACATTTGCAAGATGAACAACTCATCCGGTCGGTTAATCTGAACAAGAACTTCATCCAGAAGAATATCTTCAATTTTGGGCTCTACCACCAATGCGGATCAAGAACACAACCTCAACATGATCCAAGAACCTTCACAAGCCTGCCTGAATGACCAAGTACATCCGCACTTCCTCTACTCACTAGAATCTCTTCTCTTCCTTATCCGAAACTTCAAGAACACAGTCTAAAGCACCTCCAAACCACATACCAATTGAGATGACACATTACAAGGACCTCCCAAACACTCTATCCAATCCGCAGAATAGGACAATGCATTTTCGGATCTCATTGGACCTTTTTGTAACACTCTGTCACTCCGGAGCATCTCCCAAAACTGGTTCTACTTGATCGATCACAACTTCTTCACATCTTCGTGTGGACCTCTCAAATCTTAACTGGATCATCTCAAGACTCATATCTACAAACCCTTTAATTCACTTCCTCTGAATCTCAACCTATTGAGTACTTTTGCCTTCTTCTCATCACTGTTCTTCACTATTCCTGATTGAGACTAATTTTCTCAATATCCTCAGCACACAGCTCATCCAATCCTTCTTGTCAATGCAATATGAGTATGTTGACATCAATGACAACACTGGTTCACCTCATACTTGCAACAAAACCAATAAATATGAAGACCAACCGTACATATCATAGTGTCCAATACCAAATGTCATCAACATAACAAAAATCATAACTTGATTAGGTAAATATAATAGTGGGGACACATCTTCTAATCCTCCTTCTCCTTTTGATCCTTTTGAACTCACTCCTCTACCTAGATCTAGTGGATATAATAGTGGGGACACATCTTCTACCAATAATCTCTATGCATTTGTGACCCTTCATCATCCTCAACTACAACTTTAACTGGCTCATCTCAATCATCGTCATTAGTAAATTCGTGAGTGGAAAATGGTGGTCTATCTATCCCCCAAGGCCTAAGTGGTGAGTTTTGGTGCCTCCCATATATTTCAAGTTTTAGGGAAACATCCTACTAGTTAAAAGAACTATTTGATGATCCACTTATAATGAAAACACTCCAAATATGTAGACAAATACTATTATTATGTGTTGAACTACTAAGGTGGCAATATACATGCATTGGAATACTTTATACTATATGTTTATCCTATGACAAATGTAAAAGGTGAGTACAATAAATACCTTGTATTTTCTCATGAAATGTAAGAGGTTGTAAAAAAATTCCATGATAGATCATTTTCATTGAATCTTTAAAAATTCATTTTAAGGACACTTCTCACTAGATGTGCTGATGTGGAGAGTTACATTATGAGTGACACATCTAAACCTTAGTTGTAGATAGATAAGAGTCCATATCACATTTCTAAAAAAATAGAGGTCCTACAATATTCCATGTAACTTTTACATGGTCGTAAAGTTATCCCTAATGACTAATAGCTCCTCTCCCCTAATGCTAGTGAGCATTTTTTTTGTTTGTTTAAATTGATCTATTAATTTAAAAGTTATTATGATTATATGTATACATAGATTCTTACATTCTTGCCATTTTTCATACAGGAGATATTAGTTGGTTCATCGATGATGAATCATTCTGAATTGATGTAGGAGGTCTCGTTGGTGGTATGTGCTTGTTTTCTAGTAGATAAGTTTTTGTTTAGTGCAATCTAGATTGTTTATGTATAACACATCTAGCCTTTTTTAATGTATGCATTTCTTTTTTTGTTATTAATTATATAATAATTTATTTCAATGTTATTTTACTTTTACAGTCAAATGAGAAAGTGAGTGATGTGCTACCTTTACCATCATGCTTCAGTAGGACACCTGATCATCTTAAGAGACAATCATTTGTAGAATGAATCTCTAAATGACAAGAAAGAGTTGAGGTAATTGAGTTGATTTTTTCTAAATAATTGATAGTTTATAGAGGTCTTATAGTTGATTGTAGTGATTTATGTATGTTAATAAATGAAAGTTCTAAATTGTAGTAGATAAGATTCTATTTTCTAACTCTAACTTATTTATATTTACCATTGAACTTATTAATCAAATTTGTGGTTTGACTTGTTAATGTAGTCAACTTTGCATCCATCAACTACTAGACATCATGGCACGAAGAGGATACCTTTTGAGGATCCATCACAGGTTGGGGATTCACTAGAGGCATAGGGTCAAGTGGACCTTTAGTATTTGATGTAGCTATTCGGCATGTAGATTGTATATAGATTTTGAGACACGACATATGCCACATTTTGTAAAAAATGTTTTGAGTTGCCATATTTACCAAATTTTTGTATATGTCTACCATTATTGACTAGACTTTAATATATATACACCTTGATATACAATATAATTAAAAACCCTTATGTGCATGTATTCCTACTTTGAAACTTAAAATTTTAATGTATAATCAATTTACAATGGTTGAGTTATGATCAATAACATGTTATAGATTGATTTCATGTTATATATGATTGTTTTTCTTGGTAGAAAGATGATATATGTAGTTTCATACCTAAATACATAACTTGATCTTGACTACCACATGATTGTAGTTTTAGTTAGATATGGGATTTTCTTAGAACATTTAACATGTGAGTTTTTTCATTCAAGAACACTAGCTTTGACATGTTAGCTTTTCTTAGACAACTAGATTTGATGTAGAAACTACTAGATTTGATATGATAATCATTGATAATTTCTCATCTTACACATGTTAAACATGTAAGATACATGTTAAAAATGACAAAACTTATGATGTTTTTCATTCAATCCAAGACAGTTAAATTTTTTTATTAATGAGCAAAGAAATGTTTGTGTGTTTACCCATTTTGTTATCTAGTTTATGCAAAGAAATGTCATCCATAACCCAAATTCAATAGCCATTGCATTTGGAAATGTAAATAGGTGTAAATCTTAAATGGAAGTATGTTTCAATGTCATATATACTCCATGTTTCAATATCATATCCTCATTTCACAATCTTTAGGTCTAGCATACCCTCATTTCACCTTCTATATGGTCTCCATGCTTTGCACATCCTCATTTCATAGGTCCACATGTTTGACATGATTTGCTTATCCTAATTTCACCTTCTATATGGTCTTCATGCTTTTCATATCCTCATTTCATAGGTCCACATGTTTGACATGATTCTCTTATCCTCATTTCACCTTCTATATGTATAATGTGTCCTCATTTCACCTTCTATATGTATAACATATCCTCATTTCACCTTATACATGTATAAAGTATCCTCATTTCACCTTCTATATGTTTGACATTATTTTCTTATGCTCATTTTGTTGGCAAGAGACACTGCTAGGCATGTCAAGTCTTGTCATTGATGGAAACTAAATCTATCTTACACATCTGTATTACATCACTTAATCATATCGGAAGTTAGAGTGCAGATTTATATGAGTCTTAAGAGACAGGAACATAGCATTTGACAGGGTTCAACATATTAGTCCGCATTTCTCCACAGGTAATCACATTGTGCTGTAGATTTGAGTGAATATTAAGGGATGTCAGGGCTACCTGAATCCAAGATTCTAGCCTCCGGTGATGAAGGGATTGTAAGTTACAAGAATATGAGTATCAGGTTTTGGTTAGACAATTCAATCCGGTGAAGAATAGACTGACCAGGTGTCTAATCCTTGTGCGGATGAAGACAAGTGGTTGGTCAAGCAATTTATGAGATCTAGTGGTGTTGGCCGACAGGTGAGGTGACTTGAACACATAAGTTTTGGTCTGCATTAATATGTGTGCATGGATTTAGCTGACAGAACAGTGTTCTTAAAAAGACTTTAAGTTTTTCTCAAAGCTGACTGCAGTTGATGTTATTTCATGTAGCAGATATATATGATCGATGGATTCAAGCATTTGAGGGGTTGTTGTGTGAATATGAAGGGATAAGTGCGAAGTATAGCAGAATCAAGTGCAAAGGGAAGAGATCTAAGCTCCAGATCATGGCAAAGTAGTGAAGCAGAGCAGAAAGAGATGAAGTGTGTAAAGTCAATATATTGTGCATAACTAGAACTATAATTCTGCATTGTTAGATGTTATTTCTTAGTTCAATCATTCTAGTGAACTCTTGTAATTAATTTTGTAGACAGTGAGCCTCTTTGAGCAGTGAGCTCTAGGTAGTGTGCCTGAAGGTGCGTGCCTTCCCATTTGTAATACTTTTAACAGAGTATAAATTTCTTGTGGGTTAACCCCCACCATGGTTTTTCCCTTAATCAGGTTTCCACATAAAAATCCTGGTGTTCATGTGTTGTGATCTTGTTGTTTCTATTCTTGTGTTCATGCTTCTTTCTTTTGGATGTATGTGGTAAATTATTAAAGGAACAAATTAATAAGTTTTGTAGAACACTGATTCACCCCCCCTCTCAGTGTTCCTTATTCTCAACAATTGGTATCAGAGCCAAGTTCCTTAGAAGAAGTTTAACAACTTGAGAAAGATCTGGGAAGGTGTTTTCAATGGGTTCTTTCAAGCATTCTGATGGTATCAATCAACAACTTCAAGTAGCCTTAAATGATCTTGACCTATCCAGAGTAGAAATCATAGATCTGCAAGAGAACCTTAAAGATGCTGAAGATTTCATTGAGACCTTAAAAGGACATCTAAACAAATCTAATGAAAAGAGAAAGGAGTTACTTCATCAGCTAGAAAATTAGAATGAAGACAAGGACATGGACGATCCCCTAAAGAAGAAGACAAAGGAATGTGAGAAGTTAGCAAAAGAAGTTGTCCTAAAACATGAGATGGAATCTGGGGTGATGAGGCTATCGAAGGAAATTGAAGAAAGGAAGAAGACTAAGGAAAAACCGAATCAATCTTTGAAAGAAAGAATAGAAGAGTATTGCAGGTTGGACAGAACAATTGGTCATCTAGAATCTAATCTACAAGAAACTAGAGATAATGAGGATCAACTTGAAAGATAAATTGTCATTCTCAAACATGACCTAGAAGTTGCAAATGAGTACAAAGAAAAGTTCAAGATAATCTCATCCAAACTTGAGGTGCTGCTTGAGAGTTAGAAGAAGGCAGATGATAAGCACGGTCTAGGATTTGAGAAAGGAGAAAGCTTTGGATCTGGTCAAAGAAATCCTTAAGCAAGAAATCAAAGAAGGAATACTAGAAGACCCCCGATAAGATTGTTAGATCTAGGGCACACAACTGAGAGGGGGGGTGAATCAGTTGTACAAAAACTTGCTTCTAATTCAAACACTTGATTCTTCTTTGTTAGTTAATAGCATATCAGTTAACCATTCATGAAAGCATAATGCATAAACACAGGAGCAGACAAACATCAACACATTGGACACCAAGATTTTGATGTGGAAAACCTGGTTAAGGGAAAAACCACAGGGTGATTAACCCAAGGATTATTCTCTGTTAGAAGAATAAGGAAAATGAATGGCACATGCCAATTAGGGCTCACTGCCTGAGCACACTACTCACAAAGAGGCACATTGCTTACAAGAGAAACACTGTCTACAAAGTGATAAGAATCACAAACTTGAACTGGAGATTGACATCTGTACCATGTCTGGATCAGTTCCATTTAAGCCTAAGATACTTCTGCTCTGCCCTTCACTCTTTCGCTATACCACACTCATCCGCTCCGCAACACACTTTGAAATGAGCTCACAAACCTTTATTTATACAAGGCATCAACTTAGGAACAATCATCTAAGTCATTAATCATCCATAAGAGCATTCACAAGTCGGCAATCATCCACAAGAACATTCGCAAGATGAATAACTCATCCGGTCAACCAGTCTGAATAAGAATATCTTCATCCAGAAGAATATCTTCAATTTTGGGCTCTAACACTAATGCGGACTGACAACACAACCTCAACATGATCCATGAACCTTCACAAGCTTCCCTGAATGACCAAGTACATCTGCACTTCCTTTACTCACAGGAATCTCTTTTCCTCTTCATCCGGAACTTCAAGAACACAATCTGTCGCAACTGTCAAACTGAAAAATGTTCTTCTAGACCTCCAAACTTTGTACAAACTGAGATGACACATCACAGGGACATCCCAAACACTCCTTCCAATCCGCAGAGTCTGATAATGCACCTCCGGATCTCACCGAACCTTTTTGTAACACTCTGTTCCTCCGGAGCATCTCCTGGAACCGGTTCTACTTGACCGATCACAATTTTTTCATATCTTCATGCGGACCTCTGAAATCTTAACTGGATCATCTCAAGACTCATATCTACAAACCCTTTAATCCACATCCTCTGATCCTCAACCTATTGAGTACATTTGCCTTCTTCTTATCACTATTCTTCACTGTTCCTGATTGAGACTAATTTTCTCAATATCCTCAACACACAGCTCATCCAAACCTTCTTACCAATGTAATATGAGTATGTTGACATCAATGACAACACAAGTTAACCTCATACTTGCAACAAAGACAACCTAATGCTCAAAGGTATCCATCTTTCAATGGCAATTGTTTCAAATGCAATAAGTATGGTCATAGAGCTAATCAATGCAGAAGTCAAGTGAATCAAAATGCATCATCCTTCTCTGGTCAATGCTTTAATTGCAAAAGGATAGGTCATAAGGCTGAGGAATGCAGAAGTGGATCAAGGAATCCTCCTAAGAACAAAAAAGTGATCAATAGAAGATGTTTTACTTGCAATAAGTTTGGGCATATGGCAATGCAATGCAGATCTAAACCTGGTCCAACATGTAATTGTCAGAGAAATAAGATTATATGTTTTCACTGCAACAAATCTGGACACATTGCTAAATTTTGCAGAAACAAAAAGGTGAACTCATAGGCAGGAAGAACAAAGCAGAAGATGGACAAAGGCAAAGGCAAAATAGATGTAAATGAGATTCAGAAAGAAATTAATAAAACATGGGTGAATAAAGATGCAAAGAATGAAGGTGATGGGTTTGCACCAGAATCTGATGCTGATAATTCCTCTGGGAATTGTAATGGGAGCTCTAGCTCAGGGGGAGCTGCATTGAAAATCTAATTCCCCCTGCCAATAAGTGGGTGCCTAAATCTGGCATGATGAATGAAGATAAAGAAGCCTATTACAAATCTGTTGAAGCAAATTCTGGAAGAAAAGAAGATAATGTGATTAATTGGAGAGCAATTAAAGATTGACTGTATGCAGAAACAATATAACCAGATGTATTAAGGTAGAACATTTATTACAATGAAGAATTAGGTTTTGTAGAGGATAAAAGGTCATTCATTCAAACACTTGAATCACTTTGCATTCAAAGAAAACAAGGAGAAGAGGGCCTGAGCTGAAATTCCAGAGAATTGAAGTGCGAAGAACAAATTTAGTAGCTAACCCTAATTCCATGAAGAAAAAGGTATTTCTTTGTGAAGCTTTGAAATTGTAATCTTTTGAAATGGCTACTCCTCTGGTTGTGAACATCACTGTAGCTTAGGCCAAAGTTTAAGAAGCATCTTTTCAAATCCACTGAAGTTGATCTGATGGAGCATTTTTTGAGGTTCCATATGGAGTTCTGCACATAGAGGATATTAGGGCTTATATTCACGCACCTCTAGAGGAGAATGGCAACTCAAGAATCACTTAAAAGGTGATGATTTTGAGCTCAAACTAGAATACAAAGTCCTAAAAGACAAGAAGTTCATACAAATTGTTGAGTTTCTGTGTTTTACTAATGACGAGTGGGTCTGGTATGTCTTGAGTTGTATCCATGATGAGTTTCTATGGTTGAATCATCCATTCAAAATCACAAAGGATGTAATAAGGGTAGTTACAGGACTGAATTCAACTGGTACCTTGCCTTAGTTGAAGGCTGTGAAGAATCAAGAAGTCACCGAGGCAACCGGATCAAAATTTGACAAGAGAGCCATGACTGTAAATGACTAAGAGGATCATGGGGTCAGATTCGCATCAATGTTGATAGGATATAGGATGTATTACTCTAGGAGAGAAAATTCAGTCTCTAGAACAGTAATCTATACCGCATATAAGATGGTAAAAGAAGGTGCAGACTATGATCTTTGTGAACTGTTGCTGAACCAGCTCATGGAGAACCTAAACAAGATAAAGAAGGACAAAAAATACTCATTCAAATTTGGTAAGTTAATTATGTGTCTCTTCTTCTATTTTTTGAGTGAGCTTCTAGGAAACAAAAATATAATTTGGTCAAATGACAAACTAGTAGCAATCCAGATTAGGAATTATTTGAGTGATTTGGGTAGTCACAATTCATAAAAGACTACACTTTGGGGATTCTTCAAAAATGTCTAGGGTATGATGCAGGTTAGGGCTAGAATACATAGAACTATTGTTGAAAATACAAGAACACCATTTGTTTTATGGTTACTATTGATCAATGCAAAATGGAAGCAGTGGATCCTAGAATTGTGTGGATCATGCCCATGGGGTATGAAGTGGATGGGCGTGTGTTGGAACTGTATGCACAACATTTGTTAAGTTAGCGTAGGGATCCAACTAAAGAAAGATTTGGAACTTATGAAGAAATTTCACAAAAACTGCATCTTGAATTCAAAGCTCCTGAAACCAAAAGGAAAGTAAGGAAAGAAGTTGAGCAGTTGGCTGAGAATCTAGGCCTTACTACAGAAGCTATGAGGCAATTCAAGGAAAGAACAGAAAAGGATGAGAAGGAGAAGTAGGATAGCGAATAGAAAAGTGTTCTGGAAAAACCTCCTTCCAAATCAAGGTCTACTAAGAGTACTAGTTCAACCTCCGGTGCATCACCTTCTCCTATTGTAGAGAAATCCAAAGAAAAACCTACCAGTAAGGAAGGAAAAAGAACAAAAGCAATGGCCAAGCGGTCATATGTCAGTGTGGAAAAAGAGGATGAAGAAGAAACTGACTCAGATGATGAAGTTAAAGAGCTGAAGGCCTCAGGAACTAAAGCTATGAAAGTGTCTAAGGAGAAGTCCTCTAGAAGCACAAAGTTAAGTAAAAGGCATAAGTCAGAGGTTGGTGTTGAGAAGCTAACTCCTTCTGTGGAGGACATTGTTAAGACAATCACTATAGATGGAAACCTAAAACCAATGACTAAATTCTATGATCGTTATAGTGATGCTGACAAGAGAATTTTGGAGGATGCTACTGTAAAATATTTTTATGTATTCAATAGAGCTCTAGTGGAGATTTTGGCAGAAATCCCTAAAAGTTTAAGAGACATTCTATAATTAAGAAAAGAAGCTACTAAAGCAAAAGATTTGGAGCTAAGCGAACATGTAATGTCCAGTGATCTCCAATAAAGAAGAAGATAAATTTTTTAAAGAAATCAAAAGTAAATTCAGAAGCAAGAAAAGGATGAACAAGCTGATGATTGGAGACATTGATGAAGTTGTCCAAGAAACAGAATAGATTCTAAGGAAAGCTCTTGACAAGAACAAGTTTTTTGTTATTTCAGATGACTCCATTTTGGAAGAAGAAGCATTGGATAAAGAAGATGAAGAAATGATGAAGGATGATCAAGAAAAAGAAACTGATAATGAAATTGATTCCTCCATTATGAATGTTGAGGATTTTGATAACACTGCTACTAAGGATACACAAAATCCTCTAGAAGAGAAGGAAAAAGATATCTCTAATTTAGATAAAAGCAAGGATGCCTCTGATAATGATGTAGAGAAGGTAGAAGCTGAGAAAAATGATGAGGAGGAAAACCATTTCAAGCATACAAACAAGTGGAAAACCCTTGAAGCTCACAAAATAGCCACTTGAGAGTCCATCGGCAAGACTAACTCAAAGGTCACATCGAAATATACATCTGCCTGCCTATCAGCAAGACAATATTCTATCGGTGAGCTCTTTGAATCTACTGCCGACGTTGCGGGATACGCCGATAGGCTTACCATCGGCAAGACCCTAACTATCGGCGACCCTCATACATTTCCCACCGACGTCTCTTTCACTCCAATGAGCCTGACACATAGCTGTCGATAAGACTTGGGCCATCAGAAGCACATTTTCTGTATCCCCCGATAACACATCTCTCACCAATGAGCATTTCTCTATCGGCGAGACCACTTACTGTCGGTGCCACTTTTCTCCCTTCTTCTGATGATGTAACTCATGCCGATACACCTGCACTCTTCCCTCCTTTGGCTACACTGTTGAACCATTAACTTGAATCTTTACTTTGAACCGTCGTCTTGAACCACTACATTGAACCCTTGGCGTGAACCTTCCCCCTTCGGCAAGACACCCATTGTCGATGCAACTTCCTTTCTTTCGGCAGACACAATTCTCATGCCGATGAACCTTTTCATTGAACCGTTGAGCCGGTTCAATCCGGTGGTTCAACCTTCTCCTTCCATCGGCAAGACTTCTCGAATCTCACCTCGATCGGTGAGAGTTCCTTTTGTCGGTCCAAATTAACTTTCCTATGCCGATGGCATTACTCACACCGATGGGCTACATACCAACTTTGTCATCGGTAGGACTTGCTTCTTCGACCACACACATTTCTTGTTCTCTGATGGGCTATCTTAAGCCGATGACTTCGCACATTTATTCTTTGTCCTTCTACAACCTGATATCTAAATGCAGGAAAACTACAAAATTGCCTCACATGAAATTGCGATATACACACACTATTTGTCATATACACTTGCTGTATACACACAAAACCTCCTCTACAACAATTCGTAACTGAACAACACAGAAAAGCTAACAATTCAACCAACACAGAAAAAACTACTAATTCAGCAATGAATTGAAATAAACTAACAACCGGGGGTCATTCCATTGATTTCAGAGAAATCCTCCAGTGGAATGACCCCAAATGAGATTCACTGTGATTGCACCAGAACACAAATTCCTTCTATTTCAGAATGTACATATAGTTTCTTTTCACTCTGGCTCCCCTTTCTACGAATACAGAGATAACTATTTAAATATTCATACATTGGCAGTTACAGAAAGTGGAAGGTGAAACCATTCCTCAACCACCCTACCAATCGGTTACATTCTACTTCTTTCTTGTTCAGTTACAATTCTTTAGATCTTTTCTTGACACATATGCAATCTTTCAATATTATGTCGTTACTCGGCCAACTAAGGTTTGACATGGCACTAAGGCCTTACAATGTTATATTTTGGACATAACCTAAAATGTATCGAGGTGCTCCTGCACCATACTCCCCAGCATGAAGAAACTCTTGTCCCAAGAGTTATGTTGTCTACTGCAAACGACCAATGCCACTTTATGTCTTCAACTCTGTCTGGATACCTCCTCTGCTTCTTCTTTATCTTCCAACTATGACTCCTATCAATGGAGTTTGACTGGCTGCTCCTCTAGATGCTGCTATAAGTCCAACCTCAATGATGCACCAACACTTCTGTCCCTCACCTAGGAGTCCTCGCTTGCCTCTCTCCCCAGGACTTTTGGCGACACCCACTGGACCTTCTTCTCAGGCCCTTGAACCATCTCCTGTGGTTCCATGACAGATCTCTTATCTGCCTACTTGCAGCTTGTGGACATGCATCTGTAACCACAAATATTAGCAAAACCAAAACACCAATCTCTCACTTAGATTCCCAGAGCTTTCGCTAGCTCTAATACCAATTTGATGAGGAGGAAAACCATTTCAAGCATACAAACAGGTGGAAAACCCTTGAAGCTCACAAAATAGCCACTTGAGAGTCCATCGGTAAGACTAACTCAAAGGTCACATCGAAATATACATCTGCCTGCCTATCGGCAAGACAATATTCTATCAGCAAGCTCCTTGAATCTATTGCCGACGCCACAGGATATGCCGATAGGCTTACCATCGGCAAGACCCTAACTATCGGTGACCCTCATACATTTCCCACTAACGTCTCTTTCACTCCGATGAGCCTGACACATAGCTGTCGATAAGACTTGGGCCATCGGAAGCACATTTTCCGCATCCCCCGACAACACATCTCTCACCAATGAGCCTTTCTCTATCGGCGAGACCACTTACTGTCGGTGCTACTTTTCTCCCTTCTGCCGATGATGTAACTCATGCCGATACACCTGCACTCTTCCCTCCTTTGGCTACACTATTGAACCATTAACTTGAACCTTTACTTTGAACTGTTGTCTTGAACCACTGCATTGAACCCTTGGCATGAACCTTCCCCCTTCGGCAAGACACCCATTGTCGGTGCAACTTCCTTTCTTTCGGCCGACACAATTCTCATGCCGATGAACCTTTTCATTGAATCGTTGAACCAGTTCAATCTAGTGGTTCAACCTTCTCCTTCCATCGGCAAGACTTCTCGAATCTCACCCTGATCGGTGAGAGTTCCTTCCGTCGGTCCAAATTAACTTTCCTATGCCGATGGCATTACTCACACCGATGGGCTACATACCAACTTTGTCATTGGCAGGACTTGCTTCTTCGGCCACACACGTTTCTTGTTCTCTGATGGGCTATCTTAAGCCGATGACTTCGCACATTTATTCTTTGTCCTTCTACAACCCGATATCTAAATGCAAGAAAACTACAAAATCGCCTCAAATGAAATTGCGATAGACACACACTGTTTGTCATATACACTTGCTATATACACACAAAACCTACTCTACAACAATTCATAACCGAACAACACAGAAAAGCTAACAATTCAACCAACACAAAAAAAAAACTACTAATTCAGCAATGAATTGAAATAAATTAACAACCGGGGGTCATTCCACTAATTTCAGAGAAATCCTCTAGTGGAATGACCCCAAACGAGATTCACTGTGATTGCACCAGAACACAAATTCCTTCTATTTCAAAATGTACATACAGTTTCTTTTCACTCTAGCTCCCCTTTCTACGAATACAGAGATAACTATTTAAAGATTCATACATTGGCAGTTACAGAAAGTGGAAGGCGAAACCATTCCTCAACCACCCTACCAATCGGTTACATTCTACTTCTTTCTTGTTCGGTTATAATTCTTTAGATCTTTTCTTGACACATATGCAATCTTTCAATATTATGCCGTTACTCGGCCAACTAAGGTTTGACATGGCACTAAGGCCTTACAATGTAATATTTTGGACATAACCTAAAATGTATCGAGGTGCTCCTGCACCAAAAAAGAATGAAGATGATAAATAGGACAATGTGGTTTACTCCCAAAAGAGAGAAGATGAAGGCCCTGAAGAGCATAAATCTAAGACATCATTTTGGGAAAGAGACACTGCAGAAACAATGAGAGAAATTTTGGAAAGAGACAAACAAATTGAAGAAGATCAAGATATAATTCAGGGACCAATCAATTTTGATACTTTATCACCGGTGCAAAATATAAAGTTGGCCTCTATTGCTCAAGATAAGGCCTGAGGAGAAATCTTAAAGTCTCATATAGAAGATAGCGAGCTGATTGGCCTTGCATCTAGCATTTTGGAGAAAATCATGCCCACATTTCAGAAGGATTCTTCAACATCTCCCTCTGGTCAATTGAAAAGCTTGATAAACTCTGTAAGTTATCATTTTGAAACCTTAAAGAAGTCAACAGAAGTTAAAGTCAAAAATAAATTTAATGAGAAGAGGTTTGCTGAAATAAAGAAAATAATTAACTATGATAGATCCGGGCTTGATACCAATGTAAAGAGTATTCAAAATGCCCTATCTAAAGGTGTAGAGATCTATAAGTTTTGTCTTAATAGATCTAAAGTTGTTGAAGATATTGAGAAAAAGATCAAGGACATAGAGCTCAAACTGTCCAATATTTCTCAGTCATATAATCCTCTAACTGAGTCTGTAACTATCAAAGAATGCCAAGTAGTAAGTTTGTGGAATGAATTGAGTGATTTGGAAATGGAAAAGGTTAAATTTTTGGGCAGATTGGATGAGCTCTGGGGACTAATTTCCCCCATGTTAGAAACTATTTATGATCTATTGGCAGAGTCCCAAGCTGCAGCTGCTACTAGTGATCCTACTGACCTTCAAAAGGTAGAATCACTGGCATTTTTGTTTAGTGGGCACATATCTATCTTGGATAGTATTAAAAAGAATTGGGACAATGAATTGACAAAGTTGAAAAGCATTTTTGGTGATATCTTTTTGCTGATGAACAAAGCCTAAGAACTGTATGTTCATATGCGGAAGTATGTAGAGTTTTGACCCTTGTACATAAAAGTTTTGCATGAATTATGGTATGCGGATCCCAGCCTTTTCCATTGATGTCAAAGGGGGAGAGGAAAAGCATTGGAAAATGAAGAACTAATCTAAGGGGGAGCATTGGAAATCATAAGTGTATAAAGTAAGGGGGAGTTGTTCTAACACTTAGTCATTTTTCACTAAGTGTTGCCATCAATGCCAAAGGGGGAGATTGTTGGCAAGAGACACTGCTAGAAAAGTTAGGTGTTGTCATTGATGACAACTAAATCTATCTTACACATCTGCATTACATCATTTGATCATACCGAAAATCAAAGTGCAGATTTATTTAAGTTCGGATAGACAGGAATAGAGCATTTGACAGGGTTCAGCATATTAGTCTGCATTTCTCCACAGGTAATCACATTGTGCTTCAGATATGAGGGAATGTTAATGGATGTTAGCACTACCTAAATCCAAGATTTTAGCCTCCGGTGATGAAGGGATTGTAAGTTACAAGCATCTGAGTATTGGGTTTTGGTTAGACAGTTCAGTTCAGTGAAGAACAGACTGACTAGGTGTCTGATCCTTGTGCGGATGAAGAGAAGTGGTTGGTCAAGCAATTTATGAGATCCAGTGGCATTAGCCAATAGGTGAGGTGACTTGAGCACATACGTTTTGGTTTGCATTAATATGTGTGCATGGATTCAGCTGATAGAATAGTGTTCTTAAAAAGACTTTAAGTTTTTCTCAAAGCTGACTGTAGTTGATGTTATTTCATGTAGCAGATATATATGATCAATGGATTCAAGAATTTGAGGGGTTGTTGTGTGAATATGAAGGGATAAGTGTGAAGTATAGAAGAATCAAGTGTGAAGGGAAGAGATCTAAGCTTCGGATCATGGTAGAGCAGTGAAGCAGAGCAGAAAGAGATGAAGTGTGTAAAGTTAGTATATTGTGCATAATCAGAACTATAATTCTGCATTATTAGATGTTGTTTCTCAGTTCAATCATTCTAGTGAACTCTTGTAATTAATTTTGTAGGCAGTGAGCATCTTTGTGCAGTGACCTCTAGGCAGTGTGCCTTCCCATTTGTAATACTTTTAACAGAGTATAAATTTCTTGTGGGTTAACCCCCACCATGGTTTTTCCCTTAACCGAGTTTCCACGTAAAAATCTTGGTGTTCATGTGTTGTGATCTTGTTGTTTCTGTTCTTGTGTTCATGCTTCTTTCTTTTGGATGTATGTGGTAAATTATTAAAGGAACAAAGTAATTAGTTTTGCAGAACACTGATTCACTCCCCCCTCTC
Source organism: Cunninghamia lanceolata (assembly GCA_027924645.1). Classification (NCBI taxonomy): domain Eukaryota; kingdom Viridiplantae; phylum Streptophyta; class Pinopsida; order Cupressales; family Cupressaceae; genus Cunninghamia; species Cunninghamia lanceolata. The sequence goes on along the minus strand of BSBN01001052.1, from coordinate 4,016,635 downwards.
AGTGTTCCTTAGTCTCAACACATTTTACCTTCTATATGTTTAACATAAATTTCCTATCATCATTTCATCGTCTATAGGTCTAGTATACCCTCATTTCACCTTCTATATGGGTTATGGTAAGAGAAGAACGAGGTAGAGAGGGAGAGGGAGGGAGATGTACATTTGGCATGATTTGCAATTATCATTTCACCTTCTATATGGTCTACATACTTTGCATATCCTCATTTTCCTTGCGTCTACATATTTGACATGATTTACTTATCCTCATTTCACCTTCTATATGTTTAACATGATTTTCCTATCATCATTTCATCATCTATATGTCTAGTATACCCTCATTTCACCTTCTCTATGGGTTATGGAAAGAGAAGAATGAGAGAGAGAGAGAGAGAGAGAGAGAGAGAGATAGATGTACATTTGGCATGATTCACAATCCTCATGTCACCTTCCATATGGTCTACATACTTTGCATATCCTCATTTTCCTTGCGTCTACATGTTTGACATGATTTGCTTATCCTCATTTCACCTTCTATATGTATGACATATCCTCATTTCACCTTCTATGTGTTTAACATGATTTTTCCTATCATCATTTCATTGTCTATAGGTCTAGTATACCCTCATTTCACCTTCTATATAGGTTATGGAAATAACAAAATGAGGTAGAGAGGAAGAGACAGAGGCAAAGGGACAAAGATGTACATTTGGCATGATTCATAATTCTCATTTCACCTTTTATATGGTCTACATACTTTGCATATCCTCATTTTCCTTGCATCTACGTGTTTGACATGATTTGCTTATCCTAATTTCACCTTCGTTATGTATAACATATCCTCATTTCACCTTCTATATGTTTAACATCATTTTCCTATCATCATTTCATTGTCTATAGGTCTAGTATAGCCTCATTTCACCTTCTATATGGGTTATAGAAAGACCGATATGAGTTGTGCCCTTGGTACATTCCAATGTTAGTGGGGGAGTGAACATTTTGCCCTTGCAGATGATGAAGATGACTACTGATGCAATGATGGGTTGTTAGACCATTCAACAAACTCAAATTGGTGTGACTCAAACAACCTTCAAACCTCCAAGTATCAATCTTCACACATTTCACATTCCAATCAAACTAGGCTAGTAGGACAACAGATCTTTTTTTGGCTTTTTCTCACAAACTTTCCAAAACACTTTAGAAACCAAATAGAGACTTAGATACCCATTACCAAGTTACACAACATACTTCAAAGTCAACATAGACTCCTTTGGACCATATGCATCAAAATGGCCTTCTATACTATCCTGAAAGGGCTAATTAGGCCTAAATTACAAAGGAACATACCTTTAAACTTTCCACAGACCCCTAAACTTGTTTGGGGAGCATTCACCATGTGAAAAAACCTCTAATTTTCCAACTTGTTTTTAGGAACTCACCTTTTAGGACCCCATTTCACAAAACCCTCTTTTTGCCCAATTTAGGTAAGGGTTTATTGAAAAACCCACTTGCAGACCCTACCAAACCTTGATACACATTCAAACACCTTGCATTATGCTTGCATATGCTTAAAAATTTAAGAAATGTCTCTGCCCCCAAAGATTTCATCAAATCCTAGTCAAAACCCACTACTTTCATGCTCTTCATCACTCAAGTTCAACAGGGACAACAAGTTAAACTCCACCAATCCTTTCTCTTTTTCACAAAACCTTCATCCTAACATCTAAACCTAACCTACAAGACTCATTCCTCTGAGCCATAGAGTTATAGTAGGAAGAATGAGTCATTTATTTTTCCATTGAGGAACTCAAAACCCCCAAAACAAGATTTTCTAAACTAGTTTCAATAAAAATGTGATAACTTCCAAAAAACTTAATGTTTTTTCCTCAAACCACATGCAAAATGAAGGTAGTTCATTCCTCTTTCAGATGCAAGTGGTTGTAGGTCGTGAATGTTCCATACAAGAGAGTACTATGGCCTGGAACAGCAAAATTTTTGGAAAATTTCAGAAAAAATAGAGTTTGTATTACATCCTTTTACAACTGTTTTCTAACTGATCCAACCCCATTTGGAAGATATAAATGTGGGTTTTCCTTTAAAATGGACAAAACAAAGTAGTTTGCACAAATAACACTATGACAACATAACAATACTTAAGCACTTGACCCCCTAACAAACTCTAAAACAGAAAAATGGTCTTTTCTAGACCTTATTACATCAACAATGGTCTATTATGACCTTATTTAATGCATAAAGACTCAAACCACCCTAATCTACCCTTGACTCAACTATTGACCAACTGATCACATCTTCAAATGAACAAATTTGCACTTAAGGGTTTAGGTGCTCTTGCCCCATACACCCCCATAGGAAAGAACTCATGCCACATGAGTTGCATACGATTCCAATTTCTCCAAGCTTCATACATATTCCTCTGGTCTGCAAACACTTTTCACTGGTTCATACACACTGAACTTGTAATCTGCCCTACACCTTTAACAGTCTTGACATTGTTTGCAATTGAATTTGTCTTCATCTTTGTATTCAGACCTGAAAATGCTCTTCTCCCTATTCTTTGATCAAAACTAGACTGCATTCCTTTATCAACACCTACAAACACACACATGTTAGTATTCCCTTGATCTGTCTTTTATTTTACCTCATCTCCATACTTATATATGTCCTCAAGTCTTTATGCACTCTGCCCCCTTGCCTCTATTATCAAACTTCCTATCCTACCAGCACCTATCATCATTTTACTATCCTTGTAACCCATTGGTCATGCCCACATTTCCCATGTGGTCATGACATGTAACACACATGTCATGTTCATATTTGTCATGTGGTCATGACATGAAATATCAAAAAAATTCCACGCATCCCTAGAAACTCCCTCGCACAAGTCTGTGTGCTTGATGGCAATATGCATAAGGCGTAAACATATCAATCAAATTTGGGGTAATGCGATCACATGCACATTCCCCTTTGTGATAAAAGCTGACTAAGGGGGTCAATGCAACGCGAGAAGTGGCGCTATTAGGGTTAGGATTGATTGATCGAAACCCTAAGTTTTCCTATGTGAGTGAAAGGATTTCGACATGAGTTGAAATCCAAAAGCCTAATTCTAAAGAATAACAGAATTAAATAACAACTTAACTATGATCATCAAATTTGTGGAAATGTCAAAACATTACTCTACGTAGGGTTTAAAATTGCTAAGTAAATTTAACCCTAGAATCCCAGAAAAATCTAGCAGCATAACGCCTCTTGGGCGTGAATAGGAATTATTCTAATAATTAAAATTTAACCAAAGCTTCCCCTAAGCTCACTAGAAAATAGATTAAAAGAATTAATTAATTAATTAAAACATGCTAGATTAATAAATTAAATAACCATCCTTCTATTAATTTCCACATATGATTAAATTAAAATTAATTGATCTAAAAATTAAATAAGGTGACTATAATTATTTTGAAAGATACCTATAGTAATAATTAATCCCCACATCAAAATAATAAAATCAATCAATAAAATCCTCTAGATCAAAGAACTAAACTTTAAATGATCCCAAGCATTTAAGCAATAGAAAATAATTCCTAACCTCTAATAATTTAAATTTATCTAGCAAAAATAAAGTTACCCACATATAAAAGAATCTACCACTCAACCCATGATATCAAGTCATCACATTATAAAATAACAAAAATAAAGTAATAAAACAATAATAATTAATCCAAGTCAAAAAGTGAGGGAAAAATAATTAAAAGCTAAATTAAAATCTCAAAGCCCTAAAAGTTCTCCAAATAAAAAAATACTTTCCTTATGGAAAGAGAGAAAAGCCCTAACCCTATTTGCATTTCTCTCATTTCTTCTATTCTTTTCTCATTTTCTCCTCTCTACTTGGTTTTCTCATCTCATTTTTTTTCTTTTGTTTTCTCTTTGTTTTGAGTTGTAGGTTTGAAGGAGAGGGCATCCATGGCCATCACTCCAAGAGAGGTATACTCATTATGTATACATGCCTCTTTAAAAAAAAAACCCTTATATATATGTAAGGGTTAAAAACTAGATCTGATTATTTTAATGCTACAACAGGGAGTGGTATATATATATATATATATATATATATATATATATATATATATATATATATATATATATATATGTGAGATAAAAAAACATTTTAGGTTTGAAATAAAAGTTATGCCCAAGGCCGAAGGAGTGTCGCCTATAGAATGAAGGCGGTGGCCGAATCAAAAGTTTGAAGTGCCATAGATTTCATATGGCGCCGTTATGTTCAAAGAGAAGGGGAATGGGGGGACAGACACCCCCCACCTTTCCACCGAATGGTGGGAAGGTGGGGGGCTGTCCGTCCCCCCATCCTTCCCACAGTCCTAAAAAAAATTAGGGGTAACGTGTGGTACGGGGTTCGATTCCGCCTAGAATAGAATAACATTACATTTATCTCAGGTAAATCTCTATGTTTGCTCACTAAAAAAAAATAGTTTGATTATTAAAAAAAAGTTATTTTATTTGATAAGATATATATATACAAGAAGAACAGAAAGGTTTAAAACTTATTTAACAATATATATATCTCTCTCCTCCCTACCATAGACTCACTCATGAGTCACCCCCGAGCTTGGAGGTCATCCACACACAAGGAACTTTCAATCCACAACACAACAAAACACTCAAAGAAAATAAACATAAAGAACTCCCACGGTTTGCACAAAACAAAACTCATAGAAATGAGTTTAAAGGGTAGGGGAGTGGACATCACTCAACTCAAGAGTGCCACTCCAAATATCTCCAAAAACTAATTTTCACAAGGCCTCAAGCCAACACATGTATACCAAATTTCACATAATTCTCCATGGCTCTCAAGCTATTCAAAATACTCAAACTCACAACTTGTCCTCAAGGTCAAAATACCAAAACTAGGAGGTGACCTCGAGGAGGTTCACTCCTCCCCCACCCCACACATGTTGAGCATTTTCTCCAAGTGGAGAGACTCTCACAACACCCATAAAAATTCCCCACAACAACAAAATGTAAAATATACACACACAAAGCCATCACAAAAGGAAAGTAAATACATAAGGAAAGGCATTTAGCCTTGAATCCTACCTTAAATAGCCCACAAGGAAGATAGTTGAAGAAGAGTCCTTCCAACTCCACCTCCAAGTCCTTCTCCAAATGAGCCTCCAAAAATTCCTCTAACTTTCTCCCCCAATTCAAATAAAAATGCAAATTGAAAATAAATCAACAACCCTCTCCCTCTCTTCAAGAGGGATTAAAATAGGCTCTCCTCATGAACCTTGAGGAATGAGAAGGTGACACATGTCACCTTCTCCTTCCTCCTCAAATCCACTTGCAAGCTTTATGGAATGTGGGGGTGGCACATGTCACCCTCCCATTCCACCAAGTCTTTCCTCCTCCACTTGTGCTCTCTCACACATGTGGGAGAGAAAAGTGGAGCCAAAGAAGGATGTAGGTATTACAAGTGCCCCAATCATAGCCTCCCATGAAAGCCCACAAAACCCTAAGGTACCCTCACTAATGTGGGAGAGCCTTGGAGTTGAGTCCTGCACAATTTAGAGGTCTTGAAGACTTCTCCAAGCTTTGGGAAGAGGTGTGGATGAGGTTAGTGTTTGACCCAACATTCCACTCCTTCCCAAACTTCTATTTTCGTCACTTTACTTTAGGGTGAAGTTTAAGTAACCAAATGGGAGTTTACCTAAGGTTAGACAAGCTCAAATGGTCCCTAGACCCTAGGTGTACAACCCAAGATCACTTTTAACCTATTTTGAGAACCATAGGGTGAGTAAAATCACATAAAAAGGGGTCACAAAAATTAAAAAAATCAAAAATAAAATCAATTAAACATTACACCTTTACAACACCAAAATACAATCACATATAAAAGGGGTAGACCTATCCCAAACAACACCACACAATAACATTACGAAATTTCATCATGCATAACATAGTTTATCTTGGTTCCTCTTGAAACTAGATCATCTCAACACGGGAATTCACAAAATATGTGGGATAATCTCTGATTATCCATGGCTTGGTTAGAACACCTGCGCACTTAAACAAAAGATTAATCCAACATGTATATCATAGCTAAAGCAAGGTATACATATACTCACACAATCACATAATCATATAAACATCACATCATAATTAGATTCATAATTATGCATTTCTATAATCCATCACAAGATAAATTTCGCATAATAAATCCATCACATAATCACATAACTAGTATCTCAATAATATCATAATGCAAATCACATGTCAAATCATCGTCAGTGAATCAAATCAAGATCTAGTCTCATCACAATCATGCTAACATAATAAATCAAAGGTAAAAGAATATAGTCTAATAGTGCTGCATACCGGGATCAACAGTCCCCAAAAGTCTCAAATGTGTCACCAACAGTAATATAAAATGATGAAACTAAGGGAGTGAAAAGGTAGGCCTCACACCATTGTACTCACTGTACCTACAGATTCCAGAGGCTTTACAACCTTACCTTCAACTAAAGGGCATACCATTGTACCAATCAAGACATTATTATTCTAATTCTCTGTCAACAAACCTAAAGATTCACTCCTCGACTTGTTATCAACCCTTCTAGTGGTTGTCTCAATGTTCTTAAGCCTTGAAAAGGTTGCACCTTCTTCATTTTTCTCTTCCCTTGTTCTCAGAAGCTCTTTCTTCCAAATATAACAATCTTGGTTTTACCTTTCCCTTTCTCATCCTCCTGCAAAGGTGTTAGCCTAAATGTTTTGCCATCTTTCTGATAAGGTAGGTGTTCTCCCAACCATCATACATTGACTTCCTATCAAATTGCTATGGTCTCCCCAATAACAAATGGCAACAATCCATATGTAAGACATCACATATGACCCTATCTTTGTATTCACCAATCTGAAAATCCACATATGCTTGTCCATTTACTAAAAGAGACTGACTATCATTTACCCAAGAGGCTTTATATAGTGTTACATGAGGCACTTTATCTAGTTTCAATTTCTCTACCATCTCCCTAAACACTATGTTATCTTGTGAACCTGAATCAATAAAAACTTTGCATACTTTACCTCTACATTTTCATGTAGTCTTGAACAAGCTCCTTCTTCTCTCAGAACCATGGAAACATATTTCACAACAATGGGCTTCACTCTTCACAATTTTCAAGGCATTCAACTTTTAAGGCAACTTTCATTACAAGGCAATTTTTCACTTATAGACCAAACCAGATTACTTTGATGCAGTGTGGATTGTTCTTACCTTCCTACCAACCTATTCCAACACACAACTCTGACCAACTCCAAGGATTGCTTATACTTTCTTCACAAACTGACCTACTTCTTTATAGCCCTCAAAATAGGTCTGCTAGAGCATATCTTTTGAAGGAGATCTCATACCAAGGATATCAAACCATTTTTGAGCACCCATTTGGCTTTTTGTTAACATATTTCAAAATGGGTAGGAGTTGTTTTAGACCAAACCCTTCAAAAATTTATTGTCCCATTTTTTTCCTAGGCCCAGTTAGCCCTGTTTTACAAAGCAACTACCCTCAAAACTTTCCCCTAACCTCTAACTCCTATGAGAAGTCATTCTATAGGTTTCCAAACCTCATATTATCCAACTTTTAGGAGATGGGACCCCCACTAAGTCAACCAACTACCAAACTCTTGTTTTGGGCCTTTTCTAGGCTTGATTCCATGAGGGTTTTGTGAAAATCTATACTCCACACTTCTTTTTACCTTTCCAATGGCTTAGACTCATCAAAATATGTTTGCACATGGTTAAAAAACCATCACATAACCTTAAATCATGCATTTTATGCAAATCTCAACTTGGAGCCATCATTTTCAAGTCAAAAATCAATGAAAATCACCTAGGACAGCGATCAAAAATCTATTCAAATGCCTTCCCTACTTCCCAAAACCATCCAAACATCTAAATCTAACCTATTTCACTAATTCTACAAAGTTATAGAAGATTTCACCCAAGAAATGGTGAGAAATACATATTTTTGTTCTTTAAAACCCTAGTTCAGGGTTTCAAACCTGCTAGCAAAGAAATGCTCGTAAAATACAAAAAACTCCATGAAATCAAACAAAATAAAATATTTGGAAAGTATATTCATAGTACTTTCAATCCCAAGTGGTGTTAGTTCGTGAATCATCCGTACAAGTCCGTACTACACGTCAGAACAGGAAAAAAAAATACTAAAATTTCAAAAAACGGGTTTTTTTTTAATTCTTTTTAACTCCTCAAATCCATTCCCCTTCATGGGATTCAGGTTTACAAGACATTTTTAAGTTATTAAAACCATTTTCTAACTTCCCAACCGTTCAACTACCCATTTACCCTTCATCTTCCATTTTATGCACTTTTTTGTAATTTTACAAAATGACACTTTGACAATTTTTACAATTTGTAACAAATGACTCTAAAATAACCACCTAAACCCAAAAATGGACTCATACATATTAAAAATGGTCCATTAGACCTTATTACAACATCAAGACACCCAACCAAAGAAAAGTTTACAAAAATGGCCTCATGGCTCCGGCATGTAGTCAAACAGATGCCCCTGCACCAACTACATAGAGAGAGATACATTTGGAATGATTCACATTTGGACCTAATTGATGGTGCCAATAGGTCAAGGTGGGTGGGTTTATGCTAGTGGAGGCCCTATTTCATTCCACATGTTTCCCAATCGAATCAGGTTTCATTGTAGCAACAAAGTCTCTTAAGGGACCTAAGAACATAAAATTGTCAGACTTTGATGGAGTAGTTCTTGGACTTCGTGGCACTTATGAATGATCTGTTTTGACCTATGGCTAGATGTTAGGCCCCTCCACAATAACCTCTCTTATTTTTAACCAACTCAACATCGTTTGATCATGCCAAGGGCAAATGCATTCTTGCAAAATGCTTCAATGACATTTAGTGTAAAGGTGTTAAGAGCCATATTTTGTGTTCTTCACCCTGTGGGACCTAACTGACGGTGCTGACAGGTCAGGGTGGGTGGGTTTATGCTACTGGAGGCCGTATTTCATTCCACATGTGTCCTAATTGAATCAGGCTATAGTGTACTAGCAAAGTCTCTTAAGAGACCTAAGAGCAAAAAATGTTAGACTTTGACAAAGTAGTTATCAGAGTTTGTGGCACCTACGAATGATCCATTTGGACCTACGACTATATTTTAAGTCCCTCCACAATAACCTCACTTGGATTTGACCAACTCAACATCATTTGACCGTGCCAACGGTGGATACATTCTTGCAAAATGCCTTAGTGACATTTAGTGTAAAGGTGCTAAGAGCCATGTTTTGCATTCTTCAACCCATGGGACCTAACTAATGGTGTTGACAGGTTAGGGTGGGTGTATTTACACTAGTGGAGGCCCTGTTTCATTACCCATGTGTCCTAATTGAATTAGGCTACAGTGTACCAACAAAGTCTCTCAAGAGACCTAAGAGTAAAAAATTTCTAGACTTTGACAGAGTAGTTCTCAGACTTCATGGCACCTAGGAATGATCTGTTTGGACCTATAGTAGGATGTTAGGTCTCTCCACAATAACCTCTCTCAATTTTTGACCAAATCAACATTGTTTGACCATGCCAACGACAGATGCATTCTTGCAAAATGCCTCAGTGACATTTAGTATAAAGGTGCCAAGAGCCATATTTTACGTTCTTGACCCCATGGGACCTAATTGACGGTGTTGATAGGTCAAGGTGGGTGGTTTTATGCTAATGGAGGCCTTGTTTTGTTCCCCATGTGTCCCAATCGAATTGGTCTATAGTGTACTGACAAAGTCTATTAAGAGACCTAAGAGCATAAAATTGCCAGACTTTGACAGAGTAGTTCTCAAACTTTGTGGCACTTATGAATGATCTGTTTAGACCTAAAGCTAGATATCAGGCCCCTCCACAATAACCTCTATCAGTTTTGACCAACTCAACATCATTTGACCGCGCCAACGGTAGATGCATTCTTGCAAAATTCCTTAGTGGCATTTAGTGTAAAGGTGCCAAGAGCTATATTTTGCGTTCTTCACCCCACGGGACCTAATCGATGATGCCAAAAGGTCACGGTGGGTGGCTTTATGGTATTGGAGGCCCTATTTCATTCCCTATGTGTCCTAATCGAATTGGGCTATAGTGTATTGACAAAGTCTCTTAAGAAACCTAAGAGCAAAAAATTACCAGACTTTCATGGAGTAGTTATTGAGCTTTGTGGCACCTATGAATGATCCATTTGGGCCTACAGTTGGATGTTAGGCCCCTCCACAATAACGTCTCTCAGTTTGACCAACTCAACTGCCATGCCCACATTTGCCATGTGGTTATGACCCAATAACCACATGTCATGACCACATTTGTCATGTGGTCATGATAGGAATTATCAAAAAAAATTTCCCTTCCGACTCTAAAACCTCCTTGTGCACATCAAGTGCGCTCGGTGACACACACACGTAATGCACTTGCATCCACAACCAACGTTAGGCACATCACCCAAAGGCAGGGAAGTCAATCATAAATGGGATAATGTAAAACTCCTTTCACAATCCCAACGTGATGATAGCCACTAAGGGGGTGTGCATCATGAGGAGTGATGATAAGAGGGTTAGTTTCCATTTCAGAATCCAACCCTAGGGTTTACTAGGTGTGGTGGAATGATTTCGATATGTATCAAAATCTAACCTTTGAAACCACTACTAACTAAAAGTAACATTAATACATCAACTACACTATTAATTAAAGCACTAACAATTAATTACAACGGTAAGGTAAAACAAGGATTTAATTATTTAAAATTTAACCAGGCTATCTTTAGTCTAGGAAAAATTCAACAACATAACTCCATCTCGTCAACTATGTGAGGAGAGAAAATTAAATTAAAATTAAAACTTTCACAATACCCCTTATAAAATTTAAACAAAATTAAATGCATGAACCAATATTCACTAAATACTTTTCCCCAAAATTTAAAGTAAGTTTAAATAAAAAAATGACTATAGGGTCTAATCAAATTAAATCTAATCATTTAAATGGATTGAATAAAAACTACATGAAGAGTAAATAATAAATGTGAGGCAATAAAATAAACTATAACATATAGTTGTGAAAACACTTTCTCCAAAAGTCAAAAGATAAATTAAATAAGGGAATATACACTCACCGATACTAAAGTCCAAAAGCCAACCCACTCATTAAGTGGGTTTAAATTAAGAAAACTAAGCTTAGGGTTAAGTTAATCCACTAATCCTTTTAGTGCCACATAAACCCTAATTAAAGTTTATAAAAGCATGTTTAAGAGCCTATTTGCTCACAACTTATTTGTTTCTATTGGCAGGTTTCAAGTTCCTAGGAGGAGAGGCAATTGCGAAAGTACCTTCCCAAGTCAAAGGTATTTTCCCCAATGAAGATTCAAAGAAATGTTTATTTGTTTTCTAAAATATGTTTTCCTTGTTTGCTACAAGTTGATCTTATTTCTCTAACATGTTTATTTTGTTCTCTAATTTGTTTCATGCACAGGTTTCCAAATAATAAAGTTTACTAACAATTTGTTTCTAATTTCTATCTTTCTTTATCTACAGGTTGCAATATTCTATTTCATTTTCTAGCCTATTTATTTTCTAACTTTTACATCTCTATGCACAAGTTTCAATAATCTTATTTCTTAATATTTTCTATTTGTATTATCTATTGTTGTAAAATATTAACACACAAAATCTCTCTATTATTTTATTTTCTAAAAAAAATATAACACAGAGAGAACAACAAATGGATGCACTATAAATTTTCTTATATATATATAGGCTGAATATACAAATAAAATAATAGAGGGTTTCATATAAAAGGGTTGAACAATAGTAACAGGGTGGCGTAAATATTTCTCTGATGTTAACAATGGCAGCAAGGGGGCTAAACCCCCGACTGATGTAGTTGGGCCAGGGATGGGGCTCCCACACCACCCGCAGGGCCTCATCCCTTCGTGTGGGATGGGGATCTCAAACCCCCCGTCTGCAGGCTAGCCATCCTTGTCTGTGCTCCTGCACAAACTGAGGGCCTTGGCCCTAAAACTAACTTTTTTCCTTTGTTTAAAACTTTCAACACAAAAAAAAAAACCAAATTTTGTTCACCAATATACTTTTATTTAATGCTATTTACTTTTATTAAAACTTAGCTTTAATGGCTTAAAATATATATATATATATATATAAAATAAAAATGCTCTCTGTAATTTGACAGAGAAATAAAAAATAACACAGTGAGGGTAAACTCTTACAACAACAAGCTATCATATATATATAAGATGAATACTAACATAATAAACTTGTCAAGTTTATATTCTCTTTCTTTTTATTGAATAAAAAGATCCATACATTTTTCATTTGCAAAATTAATAAAAACACCTTTTATTTTTCTTTCACTGACACTAAGCATTTTTTTTTTCTTTGCTTTAAAACAACTTACTTATACATCTCATATTAACAATGTAAGGAGAGAGAAATAGAGAGAGATATTTCATTTCATACATGAGCATTTTTCTTTCATAGGAGTAAAGTAAGGAAAATTTATTACCATCATAGTATTAAAATAAAAACAAGATATTTACAAGGGGCTTCAACACAATTAACTCCCAAAGAGAGGTTAACTCTCATTACAACAACAAATTTATTTACAAGGCCAAATAGGCCAAGGCAACATAATGCCTTATTTTACAACTCTACACAACACCATAAAACTCTCCAAAACTTCCAAACTTCAAATACTCCTCCAAGAGCCACCAAAACCTACAAGAAACACAAGTAAAGTTATCCAAGCCCATGGAAAGCTCACCTCCCAACCTTAGAATTGTAAGCAAGCCACCCCCAAGCTAGGAGGCCATCCAAATAACAGGTTTCATGCACCACACAAGGATCACAACTACTCAAAAGCACTAACATAAAACACATCAACACCCTTCCATGGAAACTCACATAGTAAATCCATTCAACATGGATTTTAGGGGTGAGAGAGTGGACAACTCTCTACTCAAGGGGAACCCATAACAATACCAACTCAAATAATGCTCAAACTCAAGGCCTCTTGCCAATAAAACTTATCATACCCAAATTGTCACAAAGGCACTCTTGCCATAACCATAACTCTAAAATTCAGAATAAGGCCCATGGCAATCAAACACCTCCAAAATATGAGGGTATCTCTGAGGAAGTTCACACCTCTCTCACCCATGACAAGGTGAGCTCTCTCTCACATGGAGAGCTCACCAAAACTTCCCATAAAACCCACATAACATAAAACTAAAAACTCAAGAGCATAATAACCATAACATATGCATAGATATAAGAAAAAAGCAAGTAAAAGGATACTTGAAGCTTTGAGAGCATACCTCTCAAGCTCCAAGAATGGAATGTGATTGTGAAGAGCTCCCAAGAGTCTCTTCCAAAGATCCTTCCAAGCCTCCCCAAGTCTAGCTATCCTTGCCAATCAATACAAAAAAAAAAATACAAAAAGAAGAGAACCCCTCCCCTCTCACAAAGAGAGGGATAAATAGGCTTTTCTCACAAGCCCTAATGAATGACAAGGTGACACTTGTCACCTTCTCCTTAATCCACACAACCCTTCTCACAACCCCACAAGAATGAGGAGGTGACACTTGTCACCTTCCCAAGAAACTAAGCTTCACACTTTCCCACCAATTCTCTCACACATGTGTGAGAGCATAGGGAAAGGGAACCACACAAGAGAGACCCCTCAAGAATGGGGAGGTGACACCTATCACCTCCTTATTGAACTATACTATGGACTCCCCCACATGCTTCTCACACATGTGTGAGAGCATAGAGAAGAGGTCTCACACAAGTGAGGACTTTGGAAGCTTCCAAAGCACTCAAGTCAAGGGTAACCTTACCCTAGGTGAGTGGGGTTAGTCAAGGTGGGATGGTGACTTGCCAACCAACTTGCACATCTCCCAATTTGGTCACTTTACTCAAGGGGCAAGTTAAGGTAACCATACAAGGGTTACACCAATTTTAAACATGCTAAGAATGGCCCTAGACCCTAGGGGTATGACCTAAGGTAATTAATTAACCATAATTAACACAAGGGGACTCATAAATCCACATAAATAGGCCCATAAATATTTAGCACCAAAATTGTGCAAACCAAAACAATACAACATTACAACACTTCAAGGAGATAAATCAAAAGGGTGAAACCTTACAAAAATAACATAAATCAAAAGATGACACACCACATCATTCTCAATCACAAATAACCTTAGTCCATCTTAGGTACTAGGTTGTCTTATCATGGCTAACACATAGGATTATTTGTTTGACCTCTGATTTTCCATGGGCCATGGAAAATACATGCACACTTACACAAACACATTAATAGCACATGATATATATAGCCAAAGTGAAATGAATTATACACACACAAGATCACATAAGCACATATATTCTCAATTATAACTCATGCTAACATTTACATGATTCTCAATTCATTCACATTTCATAAAATACAGTCAGGTTCATCATCACATAGCATTCTATTAATTCAGTCATCTAACTAAACCACTTCAATTGCATCAATAAAACATTCAACATCATCAAATTCATAATATGATCATGCATGTAAGATATAGCTCCATCCTACAATAACTCATCTATCCCAAGATAAAACTGACAAATGTCCAAATAGGAGGGATCACTAGTCCTCAAATGACCATGTATCACACATAATCCGAACAACAAGTCCTAAGAACAATACAAGTAGTGCAACATGAGTTAGCCTTGCACTACAACACTAAAAAATCTAATTCAAACACAAACAGGTGATATAACAATCAATCCCAACTAGAATGTGTATCGCCTATGCACCTGCAAACAAACACTACTACCTTCTACAAAAGATCCACAACATCACTACACTGACTCAAGATAGGGCCACAATTCCAAAGACTAAACCCTTATCTAGGGTGAAGCAAAACAACATGGTCTAAAAGGGAAACTAGTACCAGTCGCACAAGGGTGGGCCTAACATCCTCCCCCCTAGAGCTAGACTTCCTCCTAGAAGTTAACACGGTCGTACCATAGAGAAACCCACCTACGAGCCATCCCAACATGACAGTGAACTCAGATTGATTTCAAAATAAAAGTAAGGAAACAATTAAGAACTTAATAAGTAATCACATAGAAATAATCCCAAAGATACCCTCCTCTGACTAGGCGGGGTCAAGTATCTAACAACAACACATACGCCAAACATTTTATGAGCATTAAAAGACACAAGGGCATTAGATGCCCTAGGATAGACCACCAAGTAATTTAAGATCAAGAAGGATGGGGACACACCAAGAAGGTTAGCACTATGAGAGGCCTTTTCTAAACACTTACTTAACCGAAACATAATCCTAACCTCTTAGCCATTCACAAACCCAACTAACATAAAGCAACCAAAAGGAAGCTTGGCCAAACAACTAGCCACAAAACCACCGATTGAGCCTCAAACACTCATCTTACTCAACTTACCACTGATCCTATGCTAAAACAACTAAGCCTCCAATAAAAAAGCATGAGATTCTCAAGTCTTAGTTTCCCTTCTATCAACAAGTCCCCACTAGACTGTCTAGATCAAACTTGTAGAATAGGTAGGAACCAAACATGTCCAAGAGTCCCTAGCTTCAAGGAACGAACTAAACACCTATGCAATAGTACAAAATTGCGGTTCAACTCCACAAGATTGGAACAACCACAAAGCCTCTTTAACAAGGGATCCAATATCATGAGGATAGTGGGTCCACATAACAATAGGAGGATCTCAAGGTTTTTTCCAACCTGTCTACCCTTTAAACCTCTCTAACACCCATCTTTGCTACTTAAAGATTCAGCCTCCCAAAATGGGAGACACCAACGCAATACTCAACAAGACACAAGGTCAACAAGGAAATTCTAAACAACCACTATCGATCCTCTAAACAACCTTAACTTACGACATCAAACCAAAACTAACTATTCCCATTATCCTTTCACCAAGTACCCCTTATGGGTAATGAAGGTTACATAATTCACAACACTACATAGGTACCAGCAATAGCAACATTAACAAACATCCTCAAAATAAAGGCTTGCAAAAGATAAGTCTTGAATAAGTTTTAATGAAAAAAAATTTAAAGGATTAAGATCCAAAAGATAAATAAAATTTAAAATATAAGTCCAATCCAAAAATGGTGCCAAAGTGCAACATTCAAAATTTAAATCGAAATATGATTAAACAAGTCCTTGAGGTAAGAGGACTATAAGAAAGTAAGTTGACTAAGTAGCCCATGTAAAGAAGCTCAATACTGCTAGGTTTGCAAAATACACAACATTAAAACAATAATTAAATAATTATCCACAATTTGCACATTACAACATCGTATCTATATAACATAGTCACAAAAAGGGAGAAGATGAATAGTGGTCACATTTTCAACTAAGGTCATGATCAACTCAACTAATGATTCCCCACATAATGTAGGCAACCTAGGACATGATTGGAAATGATTACCAAAAGTCATGTATCCTTCGTGCTTCCTAGCAAGAAACACATACCAACATCTTCTGGGATACTACCAAATCCAACTGAAAACCACTAACCCACTTCCATAGATTGATAATCGCACTAGGTAATGCATAAGCACAACAATAACCTTACTCAAGGTACTAAGATACTAGAGTGGGGCTAAGCCAAACCAACCCTAGTCGTGACTGAAATCACATCAACTACCCTAGCACAAAGTTTAGTGCAACTAGGTTGGAGAGCCCCAACCAAGGTGTTCATGATCTAAACTCAAGTTCAAAACCATAGCCTTAATAATGCCCAAAAATGACCCAATAGAAGCATCTATGTTGACAACACATGTCGATCATAACACTTAACCACTAACAACCCAAGGTATCACAACCAACTTACTATTTCTTCCAAAACGAACTCAACTTCCCAACGCATCGTTACAATCCCAAATGTTTCCAAGATGCCCATACAATGACTATCCACATACATTACCCTATAGCAAGGTGTGTGAGTCCTTAATCAAGTCAACATCTAGATTTATTGCATTCTTTAAAATAAAATCTTTCTATTCATTAGGGCCATCTTCCTGGGGATCGTGCAAATAGTTGCATAAGGGACTCACCTCAAGAATTGCCAAGATCAAACAACTAAAATATTTCAAGATAGGAGAGTTGAATCTCAAACTATCTCTCTGCATCAACTATACATTCACCTTAAGCATCTCATGCGTTCTATCCTAATAAAAGATAAGAAGGCACCACTAGAGGGTTTTCACAATAACCCAAGGGGACAAGTGTAAAAACTTAACTTTCTTCACTACAACCCAACACAAGGCTTCACTATAGCCTTCTATGCACAAAGACCTACGTTACTTCCAAGGGGAACTCATCACCCTAATAAGACACAAAGGTAATCAAATTCCAATGAAACAAGGTCGCAAGGAAGGGATCAAGTTGCTCTTAGGTTCTTATTAGTATTAACCAGGGAATTACACCCACAACTAGATCTTACTCTTTAACTATCATAATAGGTTACAACATCGAGCACTTACACCACCTTTAAACCCTCAAACAATGAAGTACCATACCATAAGTGAACAAATCACATCATAATTTAATGTGAAGGTAGTGTATAGCCTAAATATCCACTAGATACCAACAAGCTACAAGGAGATTGACTCGACGTGGCATAATAAGTGTCACAATAATCACAACCACAAAGTGGTCCATGAAGCCATTACTTATCCTTTCATCTAATATGAAGGATTACATAAGAAGATAACCATGAAGGGCCTTACATGCCAACTCTTTTAACGTCCTCTACTCCATCCTCAAGATGAGGGTACCAAGCGACCCTAACAAGAGAATATACCATTTTATCCCCCATCAAGGTAACTTAATCCTATAACAAGGTGAAGGATAACTATAGATCTACAACGTCTTCGCACCCTGACCAAGGGTCTTCTAAACAAGACACAACTTACCCCAAGATGCAAAGGTTAACTAGAGTGACACAAGGTGAAGAATGAATGAAATAGGCTACATAAGTCTTTGTTGAAGATTAGCATACCACTTTAATACATTTCTTACCTCCAACATGGTAAAACACAACTCAACATTCTTAGAAAAGAGCAAGTCTCAAATGGTAGAATGGCAGTCCTAACCTACAATGTGCCACTCAACATTCACTAGGGAGAACCTACAAGGTGGCCAAAAGATAATAACTTTATAACAATAACACCTTTCCAATGGTGCAACCTACAACAAGTTGATACGACCCCTAAAGAAGGATCAAAAAGCACCAATAACTAGGTCAAGGAGTAAGGATTAGTTAAAACAAATCAATTAGCAAAACTCCATCCATAATATCCTTTTAAGATAGCATTAGATCAAGGAGTTGAGTAACTCTCAAATTCAGGACTTGCATGGTCCTTCAATTACCCTATTCATCAAGAATACACTCCCCAAGTACCTACGACACCAAGTCGTATGTGGGGCTTAGTGGAAGCAAAATTAAGGGAACCAAATCATTCCCACATAAGGTGTCTTATGAACTCATCGCTAGGCAAGCTAGGGCTAGACATGCAACACAAGTATGCATGATCTACCATCAACCCAACTCCACCAATATACACACCCAGAGATCCCAGTGTTTGAGACATGGGCTCTGATACCAAATGTCATGCCCACATTTGCCATGTGGTTATGACCTGATAACCACATGTCATGACCACATTTGTCATGTGGTCATGATACAAATTATCAAAAACTTTTCCCTCCTAGCTCTAAACCCCCTTGCGTGCATCAAGCATGCTCGGTGACACACACACACGTAATGTAGTTGCATCCACAACCAATGTTAGGCACATCTTTTGAAGGCGGGGAAGTCAATCACAAACTGGATAATGTGAAACTCCTTTCACAATCCTAATGTGACGATAGCCACTAAGGGGGTGTGTAAGAGGGTTGGTTTCCATTTCAGAATCCAACCCTAGGGTTTACTAGGTGTGGTGGAATGATTTTGATATGAATTGAAATTTAATCCTAGAAACCACTACTAACTAAAAGAAACATTAATACATCAAATAAGCCATTAATTAAAGCATTAACAAGTAATTACAACGGTAAGGTAAAACAAGGATTTAATTATTTAATTAACCCTATCTCTAGTCTAGGAAAAATTTGACAACACAAGACCATCTCATCAACTATGTGAGGAGAGAAAATTAAATTAAAATTAAAACTTTCACAATACCCCTAATAAAATTTAAACAAAATTAAATGCATGAACCAATATTCACTAAATACTTTTCCTAAAAATTTAAAGCAAATTTAAATAAAATAAAATGACTATAGGGTCTAATCAAATTAACTCTAATCATTTAAATGGATTGAATAAAACCTACATGAAGAGTAAATAATAAATGTGAGGCACTAAAATAAACTATAACATATAGTTGTGAAAACACTTTCTCCAAAAGTTAAAAGATAAATTAAATAAGGGAATATACACTCACCCACACTAAAGTCCAAAAGCCAACCCACTCACTAAGTGGGTTGAAATTAAGAAAACATAGATTAGGGTTAAGTTAATCCACTAATCCTTTTAGGGCCACACAAACCCCAATTAAAGTTTATAAAAGCATGTTTAAGAGCAAATTTACTCACAACATATTTGTTTCTATTGGTAGGTTTCAAGTTCCTAGGAGAGGCAACTGGGAAAGTACCTTCCCAAGTCGAAGGTATTTTCCCCAATGTAGATTCAAAGAAATGTTTATTTGTTTTCTAAAATATGTTTTCCTTGTTTGCTACAAGTTGATCTTCTTTCTCTAACATGTTTATCTTGTTCTCTAATTTGTTTCATGCACATGTTTCTAAATAATAAAGTTTACTAACAATTTGTTTCCAATTTCTATATTTATTTATCTATAGGTTGCAATATTCTATTTTATTTTCTAGCCTATTTATTTTCTAACTTTTACATCTCTATGCCTAGGTTTCAATAATCTATTTCTTAATATTTTCTATTTGCATTATCTATTGTTGCAAAAGTTTAACAAACAAAAGCTCTATGTTATTTTATTTCCTAAAAAAAATATAACACAGAGAGAAAAACAAATGCATGCACTATAAATTTTCTTATATAAATATGTGTGTGTGTGTGTGTGTGTGAGAGAGAGAGAGAGAGAGAGAGAGAGAGAACACATATATATTTATACAACATATATAAATATAAAAAAAGGGTCAAACAATACTAACAGGGTGACATAAATATTTCTCTGTGGTTAACAATGGTGGCAGGGGACCTAAACCCTCAGTCGGCACAGCTGGGTTAGGGGCGAGGATCCCGCCCCAGCCGTAGGGTGTCGGCCCTGCGTGTGGGATGGGGGTCCCAAACCCCCCGTCCGCAGGCCAGCCGCCATCAGCTCTGCGCCTACGTAGGCCGGGGGGCTCAGCCTAAAACTATTTTTTCCCTTTGTTTAAACCTTTTAGCACAAAAAAAAAAACCTAATTTCGTTTACCAATATACTTTTATTTAATGATATTTACTTTTATTAAACTTATATATATATATATATATATAGATATATATATAATAAAAATGCTCTTTGTAATTTGATAGAGAAATAAAAAAAAACACAGTGAGGGTAAACTCTTAAAACAACAAGCTATCCTTTATGTGTGTGTGTGTGTGTGTGTATAAAAGATGAATACTAACATAATAAACTTGTCAAGCTTATATTCTCTTTTTTTTTTTATTGAATAAAAGATCCATACATTTTTCATTTGTAAAATTAATAAAAACACCTTTTATTTTTCTTTCACTAACACTAAGCAAATATTTTTTTCTTTGCTTTAAAACAAATTACTTATACATCTCATATTAACAATGTAAGGAGAGAGAAATAGAGAGAGATATTTCATTTTATACATGAGCATTTTTCTTTCATAGAAGTAAAGTAAGGAAAATTTATTACCATCATAGTATTAAAATAAGAACAAGATAACTACAAGGGGGTTCAACACAATTAACTCCCAAAGAGAGGTTAACTCTCATTACAACAACAAATTTATTTACAAGGCCAAATAGGCCAAGGCAACATAATGCCTTATTTTACAACTCTACACAACACTATAAAACTCTCCAAAACTTCCAAAGTTCAAATACTCCTTCAAGAGACACAAAAACCTACAATAAACACAAGTAAAGTTCTCCAAGCCCATGGAGAGCTCACCTCCCAACCTTAGACTTGCAAGCAAGCCACCCCCAAGCTAGGAGGCCATCCAAATAACTAGTTTCATGCACCACACAAGGATCACAACCACTCAAAAGAACTCACATAAAACACATCAACACCCTTCCATGGACTCTCACATAGAAAATCCATTCAACATGGATTTTAGGGGTGAGAGAGTGGACAACTCTCTACTCAAGGGGAACCCATAACAATACCAACTCAAATAATGCTCAAACTCACTTGGCCTCTTGCCATTAAAACTTATCATACCCAAATTGTCACAAAGGCACTCTTGCCATAACCATAACTCCAAACTTTGTAATAAGGCCCATGGCCATCAAACACCTCCAAAAGATGATGGTATCCCTGAGGAGGTTTACACCTCTCTCACCCATGACAAGGTGAGCTCTCTCTCACATGGAGAGCTCACCAAAACATCCCATAAAACCCACACAACATAAAACTAAAAACTCAAGAGCATAATAACCATAACATATGCATAGATATAAGCAAAAATCAAGTAAAAGGAGGCTTGAAGCCTTGATAGCATGTCTCTCAAGTAGCTCCAATTATGGAATGTGATGGTGAAGAGCTTCCAAGAGTCTCTTCCAAAGATCCTTCCAAGTCTCCCCAAGTCTAGCTCTCCTTCCCAATCAATACAAAAAAAATGCAAAAAGAAGAGAACCCCTCCCCTCTCACAAAGAGAGGGATAAATAGGATTTTCTCACAAACCCTAATGAATTAGAAGGTGACACTTGTCACCTTCTCCTTCATCCACACAACCCTTCTCACAACCCTACAAGAATGAGGAGATGACACTTGTCACCTTCACAAGAAACTAAGATTCACTCTTTCCCACTAATGTTCTCACACATGTGTGAGAGCATAGGGAAGAGGTCTCACACAACTGAGGACTTTGGAAGCTTCTAAAAAACTCAAGGAAAGGGTAACCTTACCCTAGGTGAATGAGATTAGTCAAGGTGGGATGGTGACTTGCCAACCACCTTGTACATCTCCCAATTTCGTCACTTTACTCAAGGGGCAAGTTAAGGTGACCATACAAGGGTTACACCAAGTTTAAACATGCTAAGAATGCCCCTAGACCCTAGGGGTATGACCTAGGTTCATTAATTAACCATAATTAACACAAGGGGACGATAAATCCATATAAATAGGCTCATAAATATTTAGCACCAAAATTGTACAAACCAAAACAATACAATATTACAACACTTCAAGGAGATAAATCAAAAGGGTGAAACCTTACAAAAATAACATAAATCAAAAGATGACACAACAAATCATTCTCAATCACAAATAACCTTAGTCCATCTTAGGAACTAGGTTGGCTTAACATGGCTAACACATCGGGTTATTTGTTTGACCTCTAATTTTCCATGGGTCATGGAAAATACTTGTACACTTACACAAACACGTTAATAGCACATGATATATATAGCTGAAGTGAAATGCATTATACACACACACAAGATCGCATAAGAACATTTATTCTCAATTATAACACATGCTAACATTTACATGATTCTCAATCCATTCACACTTCACAAAATACAGTCAAGTTCATCATCACATAGCATTCCATTAATTCAATCATCTAACTAAACCACTTCAATTACATCAATAACACATTCAACGTCATGGAATTCATAATATAATCATGCATGTAAGATATAGCTCCATCCTACAAGAACTCATCTATCTCAAGATAGAACTAACAAATATCCAAATAGGAGGGATCACTAGTCCTCAAACAACCATGTATCACACATAATCCAAACAACAAGTCCCAAGAACAAAATAAGAAGCACAACATGAGTTAGCCTTGCACTAGAACACTAAAGAATCCAATTCAAGCACAAATAGGTGATAGACCAATCAATCCCAACTAGGATGTGCATCACTTATGCACCCGCAAACAAACACCACTACCTTATACAAAAGATCCACAACATCACTACACTAACTCAAGATAGGGCCATAATTCCATAGACTAAACCTTTAGCTAGGGTGACACAAAACAACATGGTCTAAAAGGGCAACTAGTTCTAGTCGCACAAGGGTGGGCCTCACATCAACATTGTTTGACTGTACCAATGGCAGATGCATTCTTGCAAAATGCCTCAGTGACATTTAGTGTAAAGGTGCCAAGTGCCATATTTTGTGTTCTTCACCTTGTGGAACCTAAATGATGGTGCCGACAGGTCATGGTGGGTGGTTTTATGCTAGTGGAGGCCCTATTTTGCTCGCCAAATGTCCTAATCGAGTTAGGCTATAGTGTACAGGCAAAGTCTCTTAAGAGACCTAAGAACAACAAATTGCTAGACTTTGATGGAGTAGTTCTTAGATTTTGTTGTACCTATGAATGATCTATTTAAACCTACATTTGGATGTTAGGCCCCTCCATAATAAACTCTCTTCGTTTTGACCAACTCAACATCGTTTGACTTTGCCACGATGAATTCTTGCAAAATGCCTCAATGACATTTAGTGTAAAGGTGTCAAGAGCCATATTTTGTATTCTTCACCCCATGGGATGTAATTGATGGCACCGACAGGTCAGGGTGGGTGGTTTTATTCTAGTGGAGGCCCTATTTTGTTACCCAAGTGTCCCAATCAAATCAGGCTACAGTGTACTGGTATAAAGTCTCTTAAGGGACCTAAGAGCAAAAAATTGCTAGAATTTGACAGAGTAGTTCTCTAACTTTGTGACACCTATGAATGATCCATTTGGACCTACAATAGGATATAAGGTCCCTCCAAAATATCCTCTCTCAGTTTTGACCAACTCAACATCGTTTGATCGTGTCAACAGCGAATGCATTCTTGCAAAATGCCTTAGTGACATTTAGTGTAAAGGTGCCAAGAGCCATATTTTGCATTATTCACCCCGTGTGACCTAACTGATGGTCCCGACAAGTCAAGGTCGATGGGTTTATACTAGTGGAGGCCTTGTTTCATTCCCTAGGTGTTCGAATCAAATCAGGCTACAGTGTACTAGCAAAAAGTCTCTTAAGAGACCTAAGAGAAAAAAGTTACTAGACATTGATGAAGTAGTTCTTGGACTTTGTGACACCTATGAATGATTTGTTTGGACCTACAGCTGGATGTCAAGTCCCTACACCATAACCTCTCTCAGTTATGACCAACTCAACATTGTTTGACCATGCCAACAGTAGACACATTCTTGCAAAATGCCTCAATGACATTTAGTGTAAAGGTGCCAAGAGCCATATTTTGTGTTCTTCACCTTGTGGGACCTAACTGATGGTGCCAATTGGTTAGGGTGGGTGGTTTTATTCTAGTGAAGGCCCTGTTTTGTTCCCCAGGTGTCCCAATCAAATTGAGCTACAGTGTACCGGCAAAGTCTCTTAAGAGACCTAAAAGCAAAAAATTACCAGATTTTGATGAAGTAGTTCTCAGACTTCGTGGCACCTATGAATGATTTGTTTGGACCTATGGCTGAATGTCAGGTCTCTCCACAATAACCTCTCTCATTTTTTACCAAATCAACATTGTTTGATTGTGCCAACAGTAGATGCATTCTTGCAAAATGCCTTAGCAACATTTAGTGTAAAGGTGCCAAGAGCCATATTTTGCATTCTTCACCCCATTGGACCTAACTGATGGTGCTGACAGGTCAAGGTGGGTGGTTTTATGCTAGTGGAGGCCTTGTTTCGTTCCCCAAATGTTCCAATCTAATCTAGCTACAGTGTACTGGCAAAGTCTCTTAAGAGACCTAAGAGAAAAAAACTACTAGACTTTGACATAATAGTTCTTAGACTTTGGGGCACCTACGAATGATTCATTTGGACCTACAAATGGATGTCAGGTCTGTCCACAATAACCTCTCTCAGTTTTGACCAACTCAACATCATTTGACCATGCTAATTACAGATACATTCTTGCAAAATGCCTCAGTGACATTTAGTGTAAAGGTGCCAAGAGCCATATCTTGCGTTCTTCACCATGTGGGACCTAACTGATGAGATTGATAGGTCAAGGTGGGTGGGTTTATGCTAGTGGAGGCCCTATTTTGTTCCCCAGGTGTCCCAATCGAATCAGACTATAGTGTACTGGCAAAGACCCTAGTTTTCATAGGGGAGACATGTGATTTTAAGAGATTTTGGGACTGATTTTAATACGTTTTTGGGACTAATTTGAGGAGATATACTAGTTTATTATTAAATTATTCTTGACATCAAATCACTACATATATAAACTAATAAAGGATCAAAACTCCTATATATGCATTAATATTAAGATAAAACTGTCACCATCAAATTTAGCATAAAACATAATGAAAAACACACCTTAAAGAGTGTGCAACTAAAATCACATGAAATGGTTATCAATTCTTAGCACCAAATGTGAAGAAACACTAGGAGGGTATGTAAGATGGAAAAATTATTATATTATGGTCAAAATCTCCTCATAAGATATACAAAATATACAAAAATACAAATCTGAAATATAAAAAATGTCTCCACAATGGAAGCTAAATACTTTAACCACTTCTCTCAATCCCTTGAATACAATATCTTTATAGTCCAAAACACCTGCATTTATAAGTTAAAAAATTGTTAAGCAAAGTAAACACCATCAACTACAACTAACTTAATATTTTTATAAGAAATTTGATGAAAGATATCTTATATGTCACCTTAGGAATTATATCCAATGTCTCCAAAATGAAAGCTAAATGCTTTAACCACTAATCTTGGTCCCTTGAATGTACAATAGCTCTATTCTCCAAAACACATGCATTTATATATTAAAATTTGTCAAGCAAAAAAACCTTTAACCTATTATTAACTCAACAATGGTGGATGTATTTCCATCGTAACCATGAGTCATAATGAAAACATAGTCATGGTCTAGGTAGAATACACAAAATGTTGTTTCCAACTGCATAAGTAGGTCTAAGTACTCCAACCCTATGTGAAATACACCTGCATTTATAATGCGTTAAAAATTGTTAAGCAAAGTAAACACTATTAACTATAACTAACTTAAAATAATTTGTAATAAGAAGTTTGATGGAAGATTATAAAACACTAAATTTAGAATTATATCTTATATGTCACCTTAGGAAATATATCGAATGTCTCCAAAATGAAAGCTAAATGCTTTAACCACTAATCTTAGTTCCTTGAATGTACAATAGCTCCATTCTCCAAAACACGTGCATTTATATGTTAAAATTTGTCAAGACAAAAAAACTTTAACCTACTATTAACTCAACAATACATGACCAAATCTCAAATACATCAAATCTCTTGTTCTCAGACCTATTATATACCATAAACTAGATCTAGGGGTGAATAGAGTGGTAAAGTTTAAGGTTCAAAGAGTTTTATTGATGCCTAACAATGTAAATGTTTGATTCCTTGTGGTTTGAATCTAGATCTAACATTTGTTTTAGTGTTACAAGGTCATTTGCATGATTTAGTTGTCAAGCCACCTTGCAGCCATGACAGTAACATTTGAGGATTGTTATCAGGTTGAAGTTTTGGCATGAACAACCACCTTGCAAGCTACCTTGCAGCCATGCTAGTAATAGCCATGACTAAAGATTCAATGCATTATAATATAATTAGTACTTTGTGATATCCATGTATTTCAAGCACATTCCTAGTAAAGAGGATGGAGTTTTGAGACCCTACATAAACCAAGGAAGGTTAGCATAAGATTTTTAAGGGGTCCATGGCTATAACAATCATAATGGACTGAGTTTATCTTATTTTGGGGCCCATAAGTCTTGAGATCTCCATGAAAAGGTGATGAGTGACTTGGATATGATGATAAGACTTTGTGCACAATGTCAACCCTCCTTTCTTGAATGTTATAGTTATGACGGAAGCTATATTTACTGAGGCATAGGGGATTGTTATACCTAGACTATCCTAAATAGTTATAAACCTTAAGATAGTCTAGAGATTTTCATGTAGACTATGTCATATTGGAAATATGGAGTGATGAAGGGATGACAGTCATGAGAAGAAGTTCTTAGGAATTGTGAAGACCATCCAAGGGGAAATGAAGTTTAAGAAACACTAAGGATTATGAAGGAGAAAGTTTGAAGGAAGGTTTCCATAAGACTCTAATACTATGATAGTCATAGTGGACTGATGTACATAAATGTTTATGTTCCTTCAAGACTGTCATGAGTATTTCCATAAAGGAAAATAGGGCTGCCAAGAGACTTCAAAACTATTTGAAACCATAAGGTGTTGAGAGATCACTATTTAAAGGTAAAAATACATGCATAAGTTGTTAATAAAGTGCCATAGGGGACTATCACAATCAAGAGACAATCATAAGGTCATGTTTGTAACCTTGATTCATTTGATGATTCACCATCCTCCATGCAAAGATATTTCTAATACTAAGCCTCCCTTTGACCCTATCAAGTCATAAGAATATCACCTAGGGAAGGTAAGGGCCTAGTAGCATCTAACAATCATGCAAATGGCTAGACTATCACATTTATATGCAACTTCCCAATTGCCATCTTGATTGTCTTGCCCCTTCAAGGGCATTGTTTGGACTCTTATATGAGTATTAAATCATTATTTTAGGTTCAGAAAACATGCATTGTATGGTTTATTTTTTGAATATATGAGTTGTATGGACATTATTTTGAAGGATGACAAAATGAATGCTAACAAAGTGGACTATTAATCAACATTTTGACTATCCTAACAATCCTAAACTAGACCAAAAAAATTGTGATAGTAAAAAAACATTACCCCTTGAAGGTAACCTTATCATTTATCAAGGATACTGATATAGCAAGTTGCATTACTGATCTATCTATACCTTCTGGATACTCATGACAAAAGATCAAATTCATCTTAAGTAATGCATTAAAAACAACTTCATTATGGTCATGACTATTATAGTGCATTGTTATATGGACTTGTGACTGTCCTAAACTCATGAAAACCTCCTTTTTAGTTTTTATCTCCTTATAACTCCCTTTGTATCATATTGTATATACCCTAAGACAACCCCTAAACCTTCTTTTCATGGAGATTTCTTAGATAATGGGCATGATACAAATTGTATATAACTATCACAATGGCAAATAGTCTCGAATTGCTTTATGTAAATTGTCTTCTTCTCCTTTTCATGGACCATTCTCTCTATCTCTAGTTGATGGTATCTTCAAATTATCTAAAATGAATGACACAATAGGATCGCTTTTGTTCTTTTGAGGGGATTGCTTAAGCAATAGGAAATAATAGAACATTGAAATCGAGATTGATAGAGGTTGACATTTATTACAGTTAGCATTATGATGTTACGATGTCCTCTAATTTTCATCTTACTTATAACTATTATTGTTGCCTTTAGACCAAGATAATCATTAACTTAATAATGGAACTAGTACCTGTGAGTTTCTAACAAATGGACGAGTGCTTCTTCTAGGAATAATGGTCCCTATTGTATGGACTGTGATGGTCCCTCTTTCTTCAAATTTAAAATGATCACCATGTGAATGTTGACAATGGCCCCTTAGAAGATGGTAGTCATGAATGATGCTAATTTGATACCTACTAAGACCACAACCTAAATTTAAAACATAAAACAATGATCCTAAATTGATTATTGTAGTCTTTTAATATGACAACATAGTCATGAAGGGTTAGGACAGTTATAGTAGCCTCTGAATATCCCAAAATAGGAAAACAGGGAAAATTTCACAAATATTGCTTTTAGGATAGTTTTGGATCCTATGTTAAGGTAATGCATTGAGCGAAGGATCACAATTTCATAGAGATCCATTGTAACACCTAGGATTCTAAGGTTTAATCATCTAAATTCCCTCTAAGAGTAGAAAAAGTGAATGAAGGTGAAAAGGCATTGGAATGATTGTCCAAAATTTTCATAAATAACGTTGAAGCAATTTGATGAATTGTCATGAGGGAATTTGTCATTGATCCTAGAGAACTATCATCTAACCTCTATGCTATATGAGTCATGTCAAACATTATAGGGGTAAATGGTGATGCATTACAATGGGTATGTTGTATTTTTGGATTCTCTATTTGAGTATGATTATGTCATCTCATGGAATGTGTTGATTGCAGGACATGCACAAAATGAATTTAGAAATTAGTATGTACAAAAATATAAAAAGAAAAACATTAAGAAACACAAATTCATACTAAAAATTATACCTCGCGTTTATGATGCCATGCAAAATAACCTCATTCGCAATCTTGTATAGTCAAAAGCATGCATTATAGTTAAGCATAGCTTAGGTGGGTGATAAGATGGGTCTTAGAAAATGAAGCCTGATGAGGTACCCATGTACAAAGAATTCACTCCCAAAAGAGAAGAAGCCCCCATAAAGGGATACCCCCCAAACAAATAGAGAGAAAATACCCATAGAGTAGAGAGAGTGAAAGAAAAGGACTAAGAAGCCCATCCCAAAGTAGACAATTGTCATACCCCTAGCAAAGCTCATAGATGAAGGAACTTTCTTTCAGTGAAGGGTTTGGTGAATATGTATGTGATCTTCTCTAATGCCTGAACATACTTGAGATCAATGATGTTTCCATGAATCAACTCTCGAATATAGTACATATGTATCTCAATGTGTTTAGTCTGCTAGTGATGGACTAGATTCTTTGAGATCTATATTGCATTCAGATTATCACAAAATATGATTGTGGGATTTCTGAATGAAATGCCAAACTTAGTGAGATTATTTTGAAGCCAGATGGCCTCATTAGTGGCATTAACTACCCCTAGATACTCAACCTCTATAGATGAAAGATAAAATGCAGACTACTTCTTGCTTGACCAACAAATTGGATGAGAACCAAGTGAGAAGCAATACCTGAAGTAGACTTGTGATCCTCAGAATCACCTACCCAATTTGAATCTGTGTATCCAACCAAGTCAATATTTTTCCCCATTACATACTGAATCCCATAATTGTGAGTGCCCTAAACATAGTGGAGAATCCACTTAGCTGCTTTCCAATGTAACTCATAGGGCTCTTACATGAATCAAGAGACCATGCCCATGGCATATGAAATTTCAGGCCTCATGTGAGTCAAATAGATGAGACTCTTAATAAGCTATCAATATAAAGTGCCATCAACCAAGGGTGAAGAACACTTAGCCTTAAGTTTGACCCCTAATAGAAAAAGAGTCGATGCAGGCTTATAATTAACCATGTGAAATTTGGAGACCATATCAAGTGCATACTTAGGTTGTGCCTTGAAGATACCTGAAGATGACTAAGTGATCTTAATCCCTAAGAAGTAGTGTAGTAGACCCAAGTCTAACATTAGAAATAGATCATGAAGAGTAGTTTTCACTACCTTGATAGTGGATGAGTGACTTTTTGTTATCAACAAGACATCAAAATAGAGAACTAGAAATGTGAGAGTATCATCCTACTACATAATGTATACATTTGGATTAGAAGTGAACCCAATTGATAGAAGAAATGAGTCCATCTTGGCATACTAGGCCCAAGGGGCCTATTTGAGGCTATAGAGAGACTTTTAAAAATGGAAAACAAGTGAAGGATCCTAAATGAACCCATGTGGTTGCTCCATATAAATTTCCTCCTAAAGGTAACCATGAAGAAATACACTCTTTACATCCATCTGATGAACTTCTTAGTGATGGGATACAACTATAGAAAGGACAAGTCAGATGGAATTCATTTTGGGAACTGGCACAAAATTCTTAGAGTAGTCAATCCTAAGCACATGGGAGAATCCTTTTAGCAACTATAAAAGCCTTATGCTTGTCAATTGACCCCTCTACTATATTTTTTTGATAGATCCACTTGCATCAAACAAGTTTCATTCCCTTAGGAAGAGGGACTAAATCCCAAGTATGATTTATTTCCAAGGAACTAAGCTCTTTTTGCATAGAAGCATCGCACTTGGGGACACCTAAAGCTTCCTGAAAAGTTTGTGGATTAGAAGCTAAAGCAATGATGAGATGTGGAGCTTACTAAAATTGTGACCTTGTTCTTCTAGTATCTATAGGATCAGCAACATAGTCACCTACTAAGTACAAAGTCATATGAGCCCAAAGATGCCCAATGATAGGAGAGTCTAGAGGAGAATCATCAACCTCTAAATGATGAATATGATAGGAAGGTAGATCCTCATCATCACTATCACCCTTTGAAGTGGATGAAGAATACTCCTCATCATGACCAGGAGGATTAAGATCCTCTGAAGAGTTGTCATCATGTCACAGTGCCTCCAATGTGATGGTGAATGTAAAAGTGGTATGAGAAGAAATAGAAAGGTCCTCCTCAAAACAAACATTCCTCTCAATGAAAAACTCATGTATGGTGGGATGGAGAAGCCTATAGCCTTTGACACTATTTGGGCACCCAATAAATATGCAAGGCTTTCTCTACAGATCCATATCCTTGCATTTCTCTACTAGAATGTGGGCCCATGTAGGAGAACCAAACACTTGAAAGTGTGTAACTATGGGTTTCCGATCAGTTCAAGATTGGAAAGGAGTTACCCCCTTCACAGCTTTGTGAGGAACATGGTTCTATATGTAACATGCACAGTTGATGGCCTCCACCCAGTATTGAGGTGCCATTGACCTAGAGTGAATCATAAAAATGGCCATCTCTTTCAAGGACTTGTTCTTGTGTTCTGCAACACCATTATGTTGAGGACTGTATGGAATTGTGTGCTGAAGATCAATTCCCTCTGAAGCACAAAACTGTTCAAACTTGTGGTTGACATATTCCCCCCATTATTTGTATGTAGAATCTTGATGGCCTTTTTGGATTGTTTCTCTACAAAATCTTTGAAGTCCTAAAAGGACTCAAAGACATCAGACTTCTGCTTGAGAAAATAAACCCAAGTGTATCTAGAAAGATCATCAATGAATGTTAAGATATATCTAGCCATGTTGAAAGATGGATGTGGAAATGCCCCTGCCAAGTCACTATGTACTAAATCCAAAAGTTGTGTGGCCCTCCATGCTTTCCCTTTGTCATATTTCACCTCTGGATGCTTACCAAGAATGCATCCCTAGCAAACTCCATCAGAAAGTTAAATAGAAGGCAACCCTAAAACCATGTCTTGTTGAATGAACTACTGCAAGTAGTGGTAATTCATGTGGCCAAACCTCTGATGCCACAAAAAACTCACCTCATCTAAGTGAGTGAGCAAAAAAAGTGAAGGAGAGTCAGGAACAAAATGAGAAAACCAGTATAGTCTGACTAATGATCTATTTTTCCCATAGCAACTGTAGACCCACTATGCATTTCAATGATTACGACTTTGTCTGGTGTGAACTCAACCTGCTCGCCAGAGCCTATGTGGGTGATCTGATAGACAAATAGAATATTGGTTGACAAAGATTCAACATAAAGAAAATCTTGAAGTATTCCTTTTCCAGCATCAATAGACCCTCTCCCATGCACTTCAATAGGAGTGTCATCACCCATTAGTATGGTAGACATAGAACATGGCTCTAAGGAGGAAAAAACATCTTGTGAGGAAGCCATATGGTGCAAAGCACCTGAGTTAATGATCTATGTATTAGGATGTGAAGCAACAACAACTAGGGCCTTTCCCTTTCCTTTCCCCTTACTCTTGTCTATCTTTTGAAGACCCTTTTGATGAACCTTATTTGACAAAGTCAGGCACCTTGATATTGTTCTTTTCAAGAAGATGTAAATGGTGATCACTTTGCTTCATTAAACACTTGTGTCATGGCTAGGCCTTTTATAGTAGGAACACTTGACCTTTTCCTTCTTAGGTTGTTCAGCTTTTGATGAAGAGGTCTGATTATGATGAAAGGGGTAAATCATAAAACACACAATAACAGAAATTGCACATAGAAAATAGAATGATATTCTATTAATATGGGAAAAACATTACATTACAGAAGCTCAAATACAATCAAAGGATGAATCCCGTAGAGGCGGCAACACATTACAGCTCCCTCTCTCAAGACTCTGGAATCTTCTGCCTTCTAGTGTAACCCCAAATCAACTAGGGTTTCTATTTTCCCACCTATTCTTGATTCTACACTTTCCCCCTTAACTCCACTACACCAAGGGTTCCTAAAAATGGTCATATATAGCCCTTTTTGGTGGCCACCAGCTTAATTTTAAAATTTGCATCTCCCTCCAAAAATAGGTCAACTTCGCGGGGCCATAACTTTTGATCCGACCGTTGGATTTTCAATTATAATACCTTTTCAGAAAGCTCTCGAAACGATGGTTGTGCCAAGCAATGCCTAAAGGTAGACTACTTGGGTTTCTCACCAAATTTCGGGCCCATCCAGAGCCTCTAAGTGCCTCAAATTTGACTTTGAATATTTTAACAGGATTTTTGGAATTTGAAATTTTAATATCTCACAAATGACAAATGATATTAGAGTGATTTCTTCACCATTAGCTTCAATTCACCATTTTGGAGGTCCGTGTAAGATTTTGTATCCAAACGTGCACAAATGCAAACTTACTAAAAATAGTAACCTTGCCAAATTTAGCCTTATTAAAAAGAAACAACATTTTTTTTGGTTGATGCAAGATTGCTCTTACACCCTGGATGCTCCTGCATCAGACACCTGGGGTGATTTGAAAAGTGACCCTGTCACTTCTCATGAGTTAGAGGGAAACCAAAATAGTTAACCTCAGTCTCAGATAACCATGATGAATCTTCAACATGCCTTCCTTTCGATTTTACCAAGTATTATGTATACTGCCTGTTTCTTGTACTCTTACCCACACAGCTATCCAGAATGCCCTCTATCTCCTCCTTCTCTGAAGTAGATGCTGGAATGTCCCACTATGTTCCTTTATCAAGTCCATCATCATGATACTCTGTCAAATCTGAAATGTTGAACACTGGTGAAATATTGATCCCATTTAGCAACTCTACCTCATATGCATTTCTTGAATCATGCTTCTTCAGGATTCTGCATGTTCCAAATTTCTTCATTTTTAAGTTATTCTATGTTCCAATTGGGAACCTTTCTTTTCTCAAATGAACCATGACTTCATCTCCTACTTAGAACTCCTTATATCTCTTCTTCTGATTTGCCTTAGCCTTGTACTGAATATTCATCTTATTAATGTGCTTTTTCACCTCTTCATACAAATTCTTCATGTGTTCTGCAAAGTCTTCAGCCTTGACACTTGTCTTTTCTCCTTTGTCCAGATTCCTTAACTCTGAAGCATTTCTTGGACTATTCCCATATACAATCTGGAATGGTGATTTACCAGTACTCCTATTAATAGAATTGTTGTAAAAAAAATCTCCCTGTGGTAAAATCAAATCCCATCCCTTGGGCTTATCTCCTACTAAGCATCGTAGCAGGTTACCCAAACTCCTATTCACCACTTCGGTCTGTCCATCAGTTTCTGGATGGTGTGCAGAACTAAACTTCAAATCTATCTTCAACTTCTTCCACAATGTCCTCTAGAAATAACCAACAAACTTGGTATCTTTATCTAGAACTATGCTCTTTGGTAGACCGTGTACTCTCACCACCTCCCTGAAAAATAACTCTGCAATATGAACAACATCATTAGTCTTCTTGCAAGGAATAAAATGTGCCATCTTCAAGAATCTATCCAACACCACAAAAATGGAATCATGTCCTCTCTGTTTCCTTGGTAAACCAAGAACAAAATCCATACTGATATCATCCCATGGCTTCTCTGGTACATGTAATAGCTGATATAGCCCTATATTCTAACTTGTTCCTTTTGCCATCTGACAAACTTTGCAACTCTACACAAATTTCCTCACATCCTATTGCAACTGTGGCCAATAATAATTTTCAACAACAATAGCAATGGTATTATTGCAACTAAAGTGTCTAGCCAATCCTCCACTATGCTTCTCCTTAATCAGGTTCTCTCTCATGGAACTCCTTGGAATGTACAATTGGCTTCCTCTAAACAACATGCCATCTTAGATTATGAAATCCAACCATTTTGTCATGTCTAAAGTAACAGGTTCCAAACAAGCTTTCCAGACCTCTGCAAAATATGGATCTTTAGGATACAAACTTTTGAGCTCATCGAACCCAACAACCTCTATCTTCATTTCTGTCAACAAATTTTGCCTTCTGCTCAAGGCATCTATAACTCTATTGTACTTCCCACTCCTGTGCTTCAAAACAAAAGTATAGCTATGCAAAAACTCAACCCATTTAAAGTGCCTTTGGTTCAACTTTCCTTGACTATTAAGATACTGTAAAGCCTGATGATCAATATATAAAACAAACTCCTTTGGCAACAAATAATGTCTCCATTTCTTCAAAGCCTAAACTATTGTATAAAACTCTTGATCATAAACATAATACCTTTTCTTGGCATCATTAAGCTTCTCACTAAAATAGGCAATGGGCTTACCTTCTTGGCTCAAAATAGCTCCTATAGCACTGCCACTAGCATCACAATATACTTGAAATACTTTATTGAAATCTGGAAGTGCCAAAATAGGTTGCTCGGTGACTTTCTGCTTCAATGTATCAATCTTTTATCTGCTCCTTTAGTCCAACTAAACTATTTTCTATCCCCTCTCATTGTCTCAGTTAGGGGTGCACAAATGCTACTAAAATTTTTGATAAATTTTCTATAAAAAGTTGCCAAACCATGAAAATATCTTACCTCAGAAGCACTCCTTGGCGTAGGCCATTCAATGATAGCCCTCACCTTCTCTAGGTCCATCTTAAGACCTTCCTCTGAGACAACAAATCCTAGGTATACCAACTCCTTTGCAAAACTACATTTCTTCAAATTGATTAACAACTTATCCTCCCTTAGCTTCTCAAAAACTCTTCTGATATGCATCATATGCTCATCCCAAGTCTTACTGAAAATCAAAATATCATCTAAATAAACAATAACAAAACTTCCCAAAAATTCTTTCAATACCTCATTCATGAGCCACATGAATGTGCTCCGTGCATTAGTTAGCCCAAATGACATGACTAACTACTCATACAAACCTTCCTTTGTCTTGAAGGCTATCTTCCACTCGTCTCCTTCTCTGATATGGATCTAGTGATACCCACTCTTCAGGTTAACCTTTGTGAAGTACTTGGCTCCACTCAAACAGTCCATTATGTCATCCATTTTGGGCAATGGAAATTTGTACTTGATCGTGATCGTATTGATGGCTCGAGAGTCTGTACACATTCTCCACTCTCTATCTTTCTTTGGTGCTAGTACTGCAGGTACCACACATGGACTTAGGCTCTCTCTTATCAATCCCTTCCTCAACAACTCCTGAACTTGTCTATTCAACTCTTCACTCTTTGCTAGAGTCATTCTATGGGCTGCCTTATCTGGCAAACTAGCTCCTGGTATCAAATCCATTTGATGACTTATCTTCCTCACTGGTGATAAACCTTCTGGTACATTATTAGAGACAATATCTTGAAATTCTTCCAACATTTTTGAGACTTCTACTGGTACATCTTCACATTTCTCTTGACTAATCTTAGGTATCAATGCAAAGCAATGACGCTCATACTTCATACCCTCCAAAAATTTTCTACCATCTACCAAGCAAATTTTGGCAGTACTACATACCTTTTCTTCCACCTCCTTCAAGGGCTTCAACTTATGATGAACTCCATCCTTTATTAGGGAGTATGTGTTTACATGGCCATCATGGACAATGCTCCTATCATACTGCCATGGCCTCCCCAATAACATATGACATGCATCCATCGGTATGATGTCACACAACACCTCATCATGGTAGTCACCAATCTTGAACTTCACTAAACACTGCTCATTGACCAAAGCTCTATGGTCCTTCTGCAACCATGCAATCCGATATGGATGCAGATGCTTTCTTCTTGTCAACTTCAACTTGTCAACTATCTCCTTTGAAACAAGATTTATCAGTGCTTCCACTGTCAATAATAATATCACAACACTTACCTTCACATTTACACCTTGTGTGGAATAAACTCTTCCTCTGATTGGGTTCTTTTTCCTCATTTAACAAAGTTCTTTTGACAACTAGGGTTTCTCCCCTTTCAGCATCTTCAGAGCGCTCAGATTGTGCATCTTCATCGACATGTGCAACTTGTGCATTACCTTCAGGTCTTCTATTTATCCTTCCTTGATGTTGTGGACACTCATATGCTCGATGTCCTTCTCCCATTGGAAACAAGTTCCTCTGAAACCTCCTCTTCTAGGTCCTTGCCCAAGTATGCTTGTTTCTCTTCTTCTTTGCTGGTCACGAGGGCGATAGGTATTATCTCCCCTCTGATTTCAATTGGTGCTGGCTTCTTCACTTTTTTGTGAATCTTCATTTCGACCCCCATAGGGTCTTCCACTAGTCCTTATGCCTTGACCTCTTCCCCTTTGCTTGCTGTCAAATTGTTTATTCAACTTCTCTTCCACCTTCAGGGAAAACTGGTATGCATCTTCTATGGTGGTCATACTGACCAGGCTCAGCTCCTCTTGAATACTTGGACTCAACCCATTAATGTAATGAGCTACCTTCTCCTTGTTGGCCTCTCCATGGCCTGTCCTGATAGTGATCTTATAAAAATCTTCTGTATACTCCTTAACATACTTGTTACCTTTCTTCAATCCTTACAGCTTCTTCAGTAACTCCATCTCATAGTCCACAAGAATAAACTACTTCTTCAATCTCTCCACCATCTGATCCCATCTAGTAATATTTACTTTTCCTCTTCTATTTCTCTCTAATTGGACCTCCTTCCACCAAATACTGGCATGGCCCTTCAACTTTGTCTTTGCAAACTTGACCCGTTCTGGGTCTTCCACATCTTCATACTTGAAATACTCCTCCATATCATTGATCCAATCAATAAGTTGTTCTGGATTCAAATCTCCATAATATGTAGAAACTTCAATCCTGGGCCTCCTTCTAGTCTTAGAAATGGCCCTTAACAACCTAACTTTTGCAGGATCTCCTACAACTTCTTATTCTTCCTCAGATAGCTCCTCTTCCACTTCATCCTCTCTGTCTTCTCTTGTTCTTGGCTCAAACCCTCTTCACAGCTCCTCTTGCAATATATCAATTTTTCTTTGCAAGGCTCTAAAACCCTCTTCCGTCAAAGCATTCCTCCCAATACGATTTCTTCATGGAGGCATCTTGATCTCCACAGCAAACCCACAACCTCAGGTCCTGGTGCAAATTACCTCATGGTCGGTGATCAGTTTACACACTTAGGAACCCTTACTCTGATACCACTTGGTGAAAAGGCTAAATCATAAAACACACAATAACAGAAATTGTACATAGAAAATAGAATGATATTTTATTAATATGGTCAAAACATTACATTATAGAAGCTCAAATACAATCAGAGGATGAATCCCCTACAAGCTGCAACACATTACAGCTCCCTCTCTCAAGACTCTAGAATCTTCTGCCTTCTGTAACCCCAAATCAGCTAGGGTTTCTATTTTCCTGCCTATTCTTGACTCTACACTTTCCCCCTTAACTCCACTACCCCAGGGGTTCCCAAAAATGGTTATATATAGCCCTTTTTGGCGGCCACCAGCTTAATTTCAAAATTTGCATCTCCTTCCAAAAATAGGTCAACTTTGCGGGGCCATAACTTTCGATCCAACTGTTAGATTTCCAATTATAATAGCTTTTTGGAAATCTCTCAAAAAGATGGTTGTGCTAAAGAGTATCTAAAGGTAAACTGCTTGGGTTTCCCACCAAATTTCAAGCCGATCCAGAGCCTCTAAGTGCCTCAAATTTGACTTTGAATATTTCAATAGGATTTTTGAAATTTGAAATTTTAATATCTCACAAATGACAAATGATATTGAAGTGATTTCTTCACCATTAGCTTCAATTCACCATTCTGGAGGTCTATGTAAGATTTTGTATCCAACATGCACAAATGCAAACTCACTAGAAATAGTAACCCTACCAAATTTAGCCCTTATTGAAAAGAAACAACATTTTTTTGGTTGATGCAAGATTGCTCTTACACCTTGGATGCTCCTGCATCAGATTAGATGCATTTGAGGTAGCTAGTTTCTGATCTTTCTTCTTCTCTCCTTGGTTCTTTTGTTTCTTATCTTGTTTTCCAGACCCTTTCTTTTCTTTTGTGCCTTAATTTGTAGCCAAGGCATGTGACTTAGAGGGTTTTATTGTACCCATGTGAACTAGTTTATCTTGCTCCTTAGTGAGTTCTACAGCAAACTCATCTAGAGAAAGCATTTTATAGTTGGAACCTAGAGCACATTTTGTGGCATGAAAAGTAGAAACAAATACAAAATAGTTCAGACCAAGTTTAGAAAGAATACTTAAGATCAGTTGTGTGTCTTTCTTTTGTACTCCACACCATTTTAATTGCAATCTAATGGCTTTCAATTTTGTGAATAAGTCTTGTATGGTGTCAAAATTGCTAGGACTCAACCCTCTTAGTTCATTCTCCAATTGATGACCCCTTATTTCATCTTTCTTACCAAAAAAGTTTTCCAATGTGGTCCACACATCATTTGGTGTAGTGGCAGACTCAATGTGAAAAAGTAAGTTAGGAGACACTAGCATACATAGAGTATCAATAGATTCATCACATTTATTAAACCATTTAGGCTTTTCTACATCTTGTGTGGGTTTTGTTTCAAGTCCTATTATGACCCTGTGCAATCCTTGCCTTTTGAGATAGATTTTCATTTTATATTTCCATTCAAAATAGTTATAGGGTGTTAGAACAAGAACTATTGATTGGTCCATTAGTGCAGAAAAGTAGATTGTTATATAGAAGGAGAAGTGCAAAAAAACACCCAAGACACCCCCCTTTTCACTAGTTTCTAAAATGACCCCCCTAACAAATTACAATGTTGGAACTTTATAATTAGTGTTTTTTACAATGAAAATATCAAATATTCAGACCCTTACAGGGCCTAGATGGCCAAAACACCGAAATATAACTCAAGTACAAAATGAGATCGATTCAAGAGTTCTAATGTGGAGTACACATAAAAATATGAACTCTAGAAAAAATAGGATCAAAAAAGGAGTTTGTTTGCACAATTCATGGCTCCCAGAAGGTCAAAAAATGAGAACTATGCAGCAAATTCTGAAAGAATATTCAACTTATAGAACATTGGAGCATCAAATCAGAAAACCAATTCCACCATAGCATAGAGCATGAAATTCTACCCCAAATCAAAAAATATTGTACACGAAAGACCTTCGTATGATTGAGAATGGACCTTCCGAATTTGGCCTAAAAATTTGAAAATTGCAATGGTGAGGGGTCATGCTTGGAGGGTGAGGATGGATGACATCATGCTGATGGTAGCAAGGAATATTCTCATATTCTCCTATAATATTCTATTTCACTAGAATATTCTAAAACCACCATTAAAATTTTTCAAAACCACCTTTTGAGCACAAAATAACCCTTTTTTAAAATCAAAACCATGTATTTTGGAGGGAAACCACTTTTAGGCAACAGGTGGTTTTTTTGGCAGTTTACTTAAGCACTAGCATTTAGTGTAATTGTCACTATTTAATGCAACAACTAGTAGTGAATGTAATCGCTAGAGGTTAACCATTAGTAGTTAGTTAACACTGTGAATTTTTTAATTAAAATTTCGTATAGTACAATTCTATGTACGACCCGAGTGTGAAAAACAAATTCCTTAGAAATTGTCAACTCTGATTTCGACAATTTGATAGTTGATCTTTAGGTTTTTTGGCATTCTAAGCATAATGGCGAGGTTCATTTGGGCTAAAAATGCACCAAAATATCAACTACCTTTTGGAACCACTCTAAAACCCCTATTTTGCATTTGGGCCCTCAAATCTATTGGGTGAATATTTTGTCGCTAACTCACTAATGGCAAAATGGTTATATCACCACAGCTATGATGAGACAAAGTCTCTCTTCTCAGCAAGGGGAGGTTTCCTCTAGTTGCTTTAACTATTACAAACAAACAATTTACAAAGCTTATTTACACTAAACACTATTTTCATGGTGATTCTGTTTCATCCTATTCTCTTTTTTCATATTAGATGTTCCTACTTCAAAATGATAATTTTAGTGAAACTCATATTAAAGAACTTACTAACTATCACAAAGCCACAGAAACACAAAGTCTTTTGTCGCCTCACTAACTAGTTGCAAATAGAACTATTTGAAGTTAAATGCAGCCCAAAGTCTCCACTCTTCTCCAAGATGCTATAAGTAAATTGAATATAACAACTTGCAGTACAAAGTCTTCAAGTTACTTCTCGTTCACAAACATTAACACAAATTTCAATTATGATATAGTAGTACAAAGTCTACAAAATCATATTTGAATCACCCTCTGAACGTTTGATTTCTATGCTCACAATTCAAACATTCATACAAGATAATGTAATAGAAAAGAAATAAGAACAATTCTATAACATTACAAAATTGCTCCAAGACAAAGATTGGATGCCAACTTGCTTCTTGATATTGCTTGAAAACTGATTTACAAAATAAGCTCAAACTCTCAAATTGCTCTTCAAAATGGCAGTGTTTCGCTTCAATAGACAAAAGATAGATAATTACAAAAGAGGTCCTCTTTATTTATAGGGAGAGGCCTTGAGAAAATTTAGGAAAAACCTAACTACTTTGACTTATTCAAAAATAGGAGTCCTTATTGACCTAGGACTTCCTATGTTTTTACATGTAATTACATATGAGAAAAGTACATGTAATTACATAGGAAGTCCCAAATCAATAAGGACTCCTATTTTTCAATAAGTCAAAGTAGTTAGTTTTTTCCTAAATTTTCTCAAGGCCTCTCCCTATAAATAAATAGGGCCTCTTTTGTAATTATCTATCTTTTGTCTATTGAAGCGAAGCGCTGCCATTTTGAAGAGCAATTTGAGACTTTGAGCTTATTTTGTAAATCAGTTTTCAAGCAATATCAAGAAGCAAGTTGGCATCCAATCTTTGTCTTGGAGCAAGTTTGTAATGTTATAGAATTGTTCTTATGTCCTTTCTATTACATTATCTTGTATGAATGTTTGAATTGTGAGCGTAGAAATCAAATGTTCAGAGGGTGATTCAAATCTGATTTTGTAGACTTTATGTTGCTATATCATATTTGAAATTTGTGTTAATGTTTGTGAACGAGAAGTAACTTGAAGACTTTGTGCTGCAAGGTGTTATTTTCAATTTACTTATATTATCTTGGAGAAGAGTGGAGACTTTGGGCTGCATTTAACTTCAAATAGTTCCATTTGCAATTAGTTAGTGAGGCGACAAAAGACTTTGTGTTTCTGTGGTTTTATGATAGTTAGTAAGTTCTTCAATGTTAGTTACATTGAAATTATCATTTTAAAGTAGGAACATCTATTCTGAAAAAAGAGAATATGAACCACAAAAATAGTGTTTAGTGTAAATAAGCTTTGTAAATTGTTTGTTTGTAATAGTTAAAGCAACTAGAGGGAACCTCCCCTTGCTGAGAGGAAAGACTCTGTCTCATCATCGCTGTGGCGATATGACCATTTTTCTATTAGTGAGTTAACGACAAAATATTCACCCAACATTTTTTTGGCAACTCTGCTGGGTTTATCTGACTTTGTTCTCTCCACAAATTCAGTCATATCCACATGACCAATTTTAGTGTCCCTTATCTCATCCACATTGGATGTGACTGATGTGACAGGAAAAACACCTTGATACTTGTACTTCATTGCTTTGGCCTTCTTTGGAGATGGGTCAGTCATTTCAAAAGAAAGATCCTCTGGATGAATTGAAGACATCAGCAGCTTGTAGGAGAAACTGTAACAAAAAGTCATGATCTTGCAGTTAGGGGAAAAAATGGTAATTTGGGAAACTACATGCTAATGATCATGATCACAAGAATGAGCTTGAAAGGGATAAAGAGCAAGCAGGTTGAAAGAAACGGATAAAAGCAGGCTAAGGATAGCAATTTGGAAAATCCCCAAAGTTAGACATTCTAGAGAGTGAGTGCACGGGTGACAAATTTTGCTGCCCTTGCATGTTAGGGAGAATTACTGGTGTTAGGATGGAAAATTTTACCACTCTTGCATGTAAGAGGAATATTAGCAGTGCTAAGTACATAAGCGGTGAATTTTACCACTAATACACATAGGGGATAAAGCTTAGTTTTGTGTCACAGTGATGATTTCTACCGTTGTTGTATGAGAGAAATATTTCAAATGTACAAGTGTCTGAGTGGTAATTTCTACCGCTATTGCATGAAACCTTAAACTGTCACCAAACTCATGTAGGGGTAGTGATTTTCACTGCCCTTACACTAAGGGCATATCACATAAAAGAGAGAGACATGGGCGGGAATTTCTACCGCCAATGCATGATAGAAAATATAAACATGTATGGGCGGTGATAATCACTGCCCTTACATGTTAAGGGAAAGAATTTCTAAGTCATAAAACGCCACCTAAACTGGTCTTCTAGGGTTTACATATTGAACGGCGAAAATTGCCATCCACCTCAAAACATAGACAGAGTAAAACAAATGCATAAAAATCAAGGTAAAAACTAAATGTAACCCTAAACAAAAACAAACAGAAAACACAGAATCAATAGGACTAACAATAAGGTTAATAATGTTTCATTAAAGGTAAAAATGATTTGGGAA
Organism: Cunninghamia lanceolata; assembly: GCA_027924645.1. Taxonomy (NCBI): domain Eukaryota; kingdom Viridiplantae; phylum Streptophyta; class Pinopsida; order Cupressales; family Cupressaceae; genus Cunninghamia; species Cunninghamia lanceolata. The sequence continues at coordinate 3,972,679 of BSBN01001052.1, read as the reverse complement.
AGAAAGGATTACGAAATGAAAGCACATAAAGAATAACTTACCCGATGATAATGATCACAAGTTGATCCTCGTGAAAATCCCTAGATCCAAAAATTGCGCACAAAAAATGCCAAAGACAATTACTAGGGTTTCAAATGAACCAAGGCAAGTAGCAGAGATGAGTAATAACTAAAATCAAAGCTAAAAAGCAATTTAAAAACATATAAATGTCTTTTCAAAACACTCACACGGAGTGCATTAATTGTACTCAGGTAAACTCGAGATGCTCAGGCAGAGATTTTTGTCGCCCCTGCATCTAGGGTTAAAAAGCAACACAAACATGCATGAGCGGAAAAAAATGTTTCTCCTACATGCAAAACAAAAAAAAAAGGCTAAAAACATGTAATGGTGGCAAAAATGACCGCTCAAACATGCTACACTTAAAATTTTCTAACTCCTTTACAATTAAACTTACTGATTTAACGAGTTTGCTCACTTATTCAAATTTTGCAAACCTTAAAGAACCAAAATGAGGAGATGCTCGAAATGATTCCCAGGAGTTAGAAGATCACATATGAGGGTAAAAATTTGCCTCAAAAAATGGGCTTAGAGTTGTAGGCTATGAAATAGACAAGTTTCGTAGGGGTCATCCTACAAATTCAGCTCAGCTAATTTTGAGGACAACAGTTGGCTCTAACTGGGGAGTTTCCTTTGATCATTCTTTGAAACAATCAAAGGGAGAAGAATCCAGTCTCTAAGTGCCTTCATCCATGCTATTGGGCCATAAAGTCAAGTGAACAAAAAAAAACACAAAAGACTAAAAATGAAAAATAACAACACAAACTATACAAATGCACAAGTGAACTTATCTGATGCTTCATGGATTGAAGTGCTTCAGATGTTGTCCACTATGAGGTAGCAAGAACTGTGCCCCATCTCGATACTCCAACAAGAAACTATTCTGACCACAGAGTTGGTGAATGACAAATAGGCCTCTCCATAGGGAATCAAACTTCACATGCATTCCTTTTGGCTCTCTCCTCTTGTCCCATAACAAGACTTGATCCCCAATCTAAAATTCTCTGGCCTTCGCCTTTTTATCAAAAAGATTCTTGACCTAACTTTGATGTTCAACAATATGGTCTACTACCATAACTCGCTGCTCTTCAAGTTTAGAAAGGTACATTATTCATTTATCAATAGAACTTTCAAAAGTTCTATCTTCCACTGCCTTTGCCAACTTCAAAGCTGACAATTCCAAAGTAATCGGTATCTCCACATTCACACCATATAACAGCTGAAATGGTGGCATACCAATTACCCTCTTAGTGGTAATTCTATCTGCCCACAAAGCATCAAATAAAGCTTTATGCCATGTCCTCTGATTATCCTCTACCAGTTTCCTGATAATAGTAACTAGATTCTACTTGACCATTCCCTTGCAGATAATAGTCAGATGAATGTGAAAGAATAATCCCATATTCAAAGCAAAAACTAGTAATCTCATTTGAAGAAATACATGTAGCATTATCTACCACAATCTTGTTAGGAACTCCAAACTGGGAAATGATATTCTCCTTGAGGAAATTGCACACCACTTCAGAAGTAGCATGCTTAACTGGAATAGCTTCCACCCACTTGGTGAAGTAATCCATTGCAATAAGAACATATCTATGTCCCACACTCGACGGTGGATTCACATCGCCAATGAAATCAATGCCCCATTGTTGAAATGGTTCTTTAATCACAACTGTTTCAATGGTAGTTAAACCAACTTAGGCTTTCCAACAAACTGCTGGTAGAGTTCACATCTACGTACCCAGTTGTACGCATCTTGAAACAAGGTCGGCCAATAGTACCTAGCCCACAAAATTTTATGAGCTGTTACTAGTGTTAAAAAATGTCCTCCACATGCCAAATTATGGAAAGACTTTAATAACTTATTTTGTTGTGCTTTATCAACACAACGGAGAAAAACTCCATCAAGAATTCTCTTGTACAAACCATTATCCCATAAGACATAGTTTGCAGCCTTAAGCTTGATAGTCCACTTCTCTTTATAAGACAAATGAGAAGGACACTCACCATATGTGAGAAAATAAGCAATATTAGAATACCACTCATTAGTTGTAGTAACAAAGAGAACAATTGGAACATCATCAACCTCTACCTCTTCATCACCTATTTCTTTTGGAACATTATCAACAATCAAATGACACAAACCTCTCCCACACACAAGCTTGGTGGGTTTAATATCAAGATAAAATTCCTAAATTTTGGCAATCCAATTGCCCCTCTTGGTTCCAAACTCCTGTTGAGTTAGGATAGATTTCACCATTGTATATGGTACCAGAGCAATAGTATGTGTGTTTAAAATCTAAAACTTGAAATGCTTCATAGCCTTCACTACAGCATAAGCATGTTTCTCTATATTAGAATATTTAAGTTCATGAGCTTTCAAAGGACAAGTCATGAATGGGATTGGAGATTCAACACCTTCCTCATTCTGCTGAACAAGAATTGCTAACAATGTATGCTCTGAAGCATAACTATACATAATGAAATTCTTATTGTAGTCAGGACATACTAAAACTAGAGCATGGGATATGGCTCATTTTATGTCCTCAAAAGCTACTTTACCTTCCATGCTCCAATGGAAAGTAGTCTTACCTTTCATCATATTAACAATATGACAATTCTTCTCTATGAACTCTGGAATGAACCTCCGTCGAAAATTCACTTTTCCAAAGAAAGAGTGAACAATGGTTTTACTTGTAAGAAAAGTAAGAACTTGGATGGATTTGACCCTTTCTGAGTCAATGTTAGTTCCTTCTTTCGACACAATGTGACCAAGAAGTTTTCCTTCTGTAACCCCAAAAACTAACTTCTTTGGGTTAAAAGAAATACCATTTTGACGGCACCACTCCAAAACTTGCCGCAAGTGGTAAGCATGATCTTGACGTTTCTTGGAAAAGATAGTCAGATCATCAAGGTATACCACAATAAACTTACCCATTTCATCTCTGAATGCTAAGTCCATTGCTCTCTAGAATGTAGTGCCATCGTTGATTAACCCAAATGGCATCCTGTGATATGTAAAAGTGCCCCATGGAGTTGTGAAAGCAATTTTATACTGATCCACTTCACTGACCTCTACCTGGTTGTAGCCTGAAAAACCATCCAACATAGACAACATCTCTGAACTAGTTATAGTTTGTAATACTTGATTCATTATGGGCAAAGGATAGTTATATTTAAAAGAAGATTGATTTAGATTTCTAAAATCTACACAAATACAGATTTCTTCATTCTTCTTCCTTATAGGAACAATATTTGTAATCCAAGTGGAATGATGGATAGGGAAGATTATCCTAGCATTCAACATTTTTTGAATTTCAGCAAGGATTGTACCTGATATTTTTGGATTGTACTACCTCTACTTCTACTTATGAGGCAATGATCCCACCTTGAGAGGAATCTCATGTTGGATCTCTTGTGGTCTGATAGACTTCAAGTCATAATATGAATATGCAAGCACATCGATATAATGGCATAGAAGTGTTATGAACTTGAACTTTTCATCATCAGTACAACATTTCCCAATATTAACCATCTTAGGATCCGCTTTTGTGTTTAGGTTCACTTGTTCAAATTTCATTGATGAACTTGAATCAAGTTGTTGTTTTTGCTTGATATAACAATCATGTTTATCAAATAGATTTTCAAGGGAAACTAAACCTTGTAGAATTTTGTTTCCTTTCAATTTAAGAAACTCCTCACTAGTCTCTGAGTTTACTTCAGAAACATATTCTCAAGGTGGAGAATCACTCCCCTCAAAGTATAGTTCATCAAAGCTATCCATTTTCTCTAGGAATGCTATGATCTAATTATCACCATTAAAAACCTGCCAATGGTTAGCATTATTAGGTACACTTGACCAGAAGATCAATTCAATGGTATACTTATCATCCTTAAAATCCTTATGCGGGACCATAAGGGTAGTTGATATGGCCAACGAATCAGCCTTGTCATTGTATTCTCTTGGAACAACAGAAATATCAAATGCATCAAACTTATCAATGCACTCCCATAACCGATTCCGGTAATGCTTCAACCTTTCATTTTTTGTTATCCATAGATTTCTTACCTAACAAACAATTAGTTCTGCATCTCCTTGTGCATGAAGATTTCTAATTCCCCTAGTACAAGCCACTTACATCCTGAGTAACAAAGACTCGTATTCAACAGTATTGTTGGTATTGTCAAATTGTAGTTATATGAAAAGGGAAAAATATCCCCTTGAGGAGATATTAGGACTACTCTAGCCCCAGATCCTGTGGAAGGACAACAACCATCAAACTCCAGAGTCCAAATATCATTTGAACTTTTTGGTTCAATGTCTTTGTGATCAACAGACTCTTCACTTGAAGAAGAAGAATCCTCCATCACCATACTTTTGTCTAAACTATGATTTGACGATCTGGAAGTATATTATGTAGTTAGGAAATAATTACCCAATCCTAAAGACTCAAATAAATTTTGAGCTTTTGGGTCTTCAGATTGAGTAACAATATACTTTGCTTCCCTCTGTATGACACCTTTAATGGGTATCCTTGCTTCAGACAAATCCATGTTAAGCTCTCCTCCTACATCCTTGCAGAAGTTTTGTCCCAGTGAAATACCATATGAAGCTAGGACATCTGCAACTAGAACAATCATCTTTATTCTTTTCTCTAGAAAAGCTGCGAATGCAAATTGTGCATCCTTAATCTAGCCTAACAAAGGCACTTGTTTATTCTCCATTGAAAAGCACCTTCCAAAGGTCTTTGTCAAAGTCAATTTGAGAGCATCTGCCACCTTGGCAGGCATGACATTGTCAGAAGATCCCGAGTCTATGATACAATTACTCAATTTATGACCATTAACTAACAGAGAAACATAAAAGGGTTCAATTTTCCCTGGAGCAACAAGAGGAGTGGTAACTAGGTTATTTTGGGCAGACCTATTCTTTGAGGAGTCATGAGTAGTTTTAGAAGTATCTTGCCCTACAGAGGCAATTTTATTTTTAACAAATTTGGCTAACCTTTCAAATTGGTCGGGGTTAGCTTGCAAATATTCTACCTCAGACATCTGGATTTTAGTTTTCCTAGCATGATCAATTATATCAAAGAGTTGAAATGAATTGGATATAGAAGCAGGAAAACTCTCATTCTGAGGTTTCATTGGGGAAGTAGCAGTCTGAGGAATAGCAGTAGAAGAAGTAGGATTGTTAGAAGAACTTACTTGTTTATTAGCAACTGGATCCCTTGATTGGAAAGGCAAAGGAGTTCCTCATTTGGCAATTGAAATCATAGGTTGAGGATCTTCTCTTGACTTTCCTTTATTAGCCACTTGTTGATTTGACTAATTTTGAGACCTGGTGAAAACAACATATGTTCCATCACATGCATCTCCTCCTCTTTTCGCTTCCTCTTGATAGTTCAGGAACCCAATAGTAGAGTCGCCAACCAATTCCTCTCCTCCTTCCATAAAGAGGTTGGTAGTGTTTTCCTGATCTAAGGCAGGTTGGAAAGAGTTATCCTATTCAGCTTCATAGTAGCCAACTATTGCATTGACTGGTGGTGCTTCAATGGTAAGCTTCCCCTGTGTTAGCGGAAGCCTATTCTGCCCTTGGTTTCTTGCGGCATTGCCTTGATATGAAGTATTAGGGAATGTCCTTTTCGGTATGTCCCAATAAGAAGGAGTGGACATATTTTGGGACATTTGCTTTTTCAAATCTAGTAACTCATTGGCTAGCTTCTACACCATAGGATCTATGGTGCTGGTAGTAGATATTTCAGTAGAAGGCTGCCCTCTACTTTGGTTTGAATCCCTTCTTATCTTACCTACAAGGATAAGATCATCTTCAGCTTTAGTAGCCAAACTTTGTGCTATAGCAAGATCAGTGGGATTAGCATGCCTTAACAAAAAACTTACCTTAGGGAGCTAAGTGTTGATGATGAAGCATTTCAAATTCTCCAATGTTGATTGAGCGGTTGCCAAAATCTGATTTGTTAATTTGTTGAACTTGGCAATGAATTCCCACATGGGCTCTTGCGGTTCTTTCCTCATCTGTGTTAGTTGAGCTAACAAGGCGTGTGCATCTTCCGCAGGCTTAAACCTAGCTTCAATCTTGGTTCAGAGTATGTTCCATTCGGTGATGCTTTGGGATTGAAGATGGTAGAACCAATCTGTGGCTACACCTTGTAGTGTTTCTACAACAAGCCTCACTGATACATCTTCATGCTGCACCCCTATTACACCACAAGCTATGTAAAAAGCCGCAATGTGTTCATCAGGGTGAACTTTTCCATCACCATAGAATTTTGGGAAATTCTTTCTAGAGCCACGAGGTAGTTCATGCAAAGGTGGCATCAAATTTAGGGGTCCAAAATAATTACCCCAAGGACCTTGAGCCGCCATAGTATGCCAGTTGAAAGGTGGGATAACAAAACTTTGATGAACCCAAGTGGATAATACTCTATTAGCATTTGTACTGGAAGCTTCACCCAATATAGGAGACCTAATGTTGGTAGGAGGGAAACTCCTTGTACGCTGAAGTCTTGGTATCAGAGGTAAAAGACCAAAATTATTTTGCTGCAGTAACTTAAACATAGGATCAATAATTCCTTGAGCTCTTTTACTTCTTGTATACCTTGAGTTTGTCAGAATGTAAAGTACTTAACCAAGGTAAAAACTTGAACAAACTAATTTCAAGCAATGAGACCAGAATACTTCAACTCAAAGTGTGAGGCTCTAAGTTGCGCATTGGTCCCCAATAGAGTCACCAAAAAATTGTTGGGTGAATATTTTATCATTAACTCACTAATGGCAAAATGGTTATATCGCCACAACTATGATGAGACAGAGTCTCTCCTCTTAGCAAGGGGAGGTTCCCTCTAGTTGCTTTAACTATTACAAACAAACAATTTACAAATCTTATTTACACTAAACACTATTTTCATGGTGATTCCATTTCATCCTATTCTCTTTTTTCAGAATAGATGTTCCTACTTCAAAATGATAATTTTAGTGAAACTCATATTAAAGAACTTACTAACTATCACAAAACCATAGAAACACAAAGTCTTCTTTCACCTCACTGACTAATTACAAATATAACTATTTGAAGTTAAATGCAGTCCAAAGTCTCCACTCTCTCCAAGATGATATAAGTAAATTGAATATAACAAATTGCAGCACAAGTCTTCAAGGTACTTCTCAATCACAAACATTAACATAAATTTCAAATATGATATAGCAGCACAAAGTCTACAAAATTGGATTTGAATCACCCTATGAACATTTGATTTCTATGCTCACAATTCAAATATTCATAAAAGATAATGTAATAGAAAGGACATAAGAACAATTCTATAACATTACAAACTTGCTCCAAGACAAAGATTGGATGCCAACTCGCTTCTTGATATTGCTTGAAAACTGATTTACAAAATAAGCTCAAACTCTCAAATTGCTCTTCAAAATGGCAGCACTTCGCTTCAATAGACAAAAGATAGATAATTACAAAAGAGGCCCTCTTTATTTATAGGGAGAGGCCTTGAGAAAATTTAGGAAAAACCTAACTACTTTGAATTATACAAAAATAGGAGTCCTCATTGACTTGGGACTTCCTATGTTTTTACATGTAATTACATATGAGAAAAGTACATGTAAAAAGATAGGAAGTCCCAAGTCAATAAGGACTCCTATTTTTTAATAAGTCAAAGTAGTTAGGTTTTTCCTAAATTTTCTCAAGGCCTCTCCCTATAAATAAAGAGGGCCTCTTTTTTAATTATCTATCTTTTGTCTATTTAAGCGAAGCGCTGCCATTTTGAAGAGCAATTTGAGACTTTGAGCTTATTTTGTAAATCAGTTTTCAAGCAATATCAAGAAGCAAGTTGGCATCCAATCTTTGTCTTGGAGCAAGTTTGTAATGTTATAGAATTGTTTTTTTGTCCTTTCTATTACATTATCTTGTATGAATGTTTTAATTGTGAGCATAGAAATCAAATGATCAGAGGGTGATTCAAATATGATTTTGTAGACTTTGTGCTGCTATATCATATTTGAAATTTGTGTTAATGTTTGTGAATGAGAAGTAACTTGAAGACTTTGTGTTACAAGTTGTTATATTAAATTTACTTATATTATCTTGGAGAAGAGTGGAGACTTTGAGATGCATTTAACTTCAAATAGTTCTATTTGCAATTAGTTAGTGAGTCGATTGAAGACTTTATGTTTCTGTGGTTTTGTGATAGTTAGTAAGTTCTTTAATATTAGTTTCACTAAACTTATCATTTTGAAGTAGGAACATCTATTCTAAAAAAAGAGAATAGGATGAAATGGAATCACCACAAAAATAGTGTTTAGTGTAAATAAGCTTTGTAAATTATTTGTTTGTAATAGTTAAAGCAACTAGAGGGAACCTCCCCTTGCTTAGAGGAGAGACTCTATCTCATCATAGTTGTGGTGATATAACCATTTTTCCATTAGTGAGTTAACTACAAAATATTCACCCAACAGGTTTTTGGTGACTTTGCTGGGTTTATCTAACTTTGTTCTCTCCACAAATTCGGTCATATCCACATGACCAATTTTAATGTCCCTTATCTCCTGCACATTGGATGTGACTGATGTGATAGGAAAAACAACCTGATACTTGTACTTCATCACTTTGGCCTTCTTTGGAGATGGGTCAGTCATTTGAAAAGAAAGCTCCTTCAGATGAATTGAAGACCTCGACAACTTGCAGGAGAATCTATAACAAAAAGTCATGATCTTGCAGTTAGGGGAAAAAATGGTAATTTTGGAAACTGCATGCTGATGATCATGATCACAAGAATGATCTTGAAAGGGATAAAAAGAAAGCAGGTTGAAAGAAATGGATGAAAGTGGGCTAAGGATAGCAATTTGGAAAATCCCCAGAGTTAGACATTCTAAAGAGTGAGTGCACGGGCAACAAATGTTTCCACCCTTGCATGTTAGGGGGAATTGCTGGTGTCAGGATGGAAAATTTTGCCACTCCTCCATGTAAGAGGAACATTGGAAATGCAAAGTACATAAGCGGTGAAGTTTACCACTAATGCACATAGGGGATAAAGCTTAGTTTTGTGTTGGAGCAGTGATTTCTACTGCTATTGCATGAGAGAAAGATTTCAAATGTACAAGTGTCTGAGTGGTAATTTCTACCGCTATTGTATGAAACCTTAAACTGTCACCAAACTCATGTAGGGACGGTGATTTTTGCCACCCTTACACTAAGGGTAGATCACATAAAAGAGAGAGACATGGGCGGGAATTTCTATAACCAATGCATGATAGAAAATATAAACATGTATGGGCGGTGATAATCGCTACCGTTACATGTTAAGGGAAAGAATTTCTAAGTCATAAAATGCTGCCTAAACTGGTCTTCTAGGGTTTACATATTAAACGGAAAAAATTGCCATCCACCTCAAAGCATAGACATAGTAAAACAAATGCATAAAAACCAATGTAAAAACTAAATGAAACCCTAAACAAAAATAGACATTCAAGAGTAAAAGAAAACATAGAATCAACAGGGCTAACAATAAGGTTAACAATGTTTCGTTAAAGGTAAAAATGATTTGGTAAAGAAAGGATTACGAAATGAAAGCACATAAAGAATAACTTACCTGATGATAATGATCATAAGTTGATCCTCGTGAAAAGCCCTAGATCTGAAAATCATGCACAAAAAATGCCAAAGACAATTACTAGGGTTTCAAATGAACCAACGCAAGTAGTAGAGATGAGTAATAACTAAAATGAAAACTAAAAAGCAATTTAAAAACATATAAATGTCTTTTCAAAACACTCACACGGAGTGCATTAATTTTACTCAGGTAAACTTGAGATGCTCGGGTGGAGATTTTCACCACCCCTGTATCTAGGGCTAAAAAGCAACACAAACATGCATGAGCAGCGAAAAATGCCGCTCCTGCATGCAAAACAAAAAAAAGGCTAAAAACATGTAATGGCAACAAAAATGACTACTCAAACATGCTACACTTAAAATTTTCTAACTCCTTTACAATTAAACTTTCTAATTTAACGAGTTTGCTCACTTATTCAAATTTTGCAAACCTTAAAGAACCAAAATGAGGAGATGCTCAAAATGATTGCCAAGAGTTAGATGATCACGTATGAGGGAAAAAATTCACCTCAAAAAATGTGCTTAGAGTTTAGGCTATGAAACAGACAAGTTTTGTAGGGGTCATTCTACAAAATGAGCTTATCTAATTTTGAGGACAACAAGATCTCTAATTTTAGTGAAACAAAAGCCAATCTTGGCTTTCTCAAGCCTTTTAGACACTACGGAGTAGATAAAAATGCCTCCATGATTACCAAAATGTTGTAATCACCTAGATCTCACAAAAATAATGTATGCAAACCAAAGTAATACAAATTCTTGTTTTTCTTCTAAACTGCTCTGATTCTCTAGATCATCCAAGGATGCAAGAGAAGAGCATACTAGGTTTTTGAGAAAAGTATTAGCACTAGATTAGTCTCAAAATATCTCAAAAATAGAACTACTAAAAATGAATTATATACCATACAACTATTCTCTGATACCATGTTAGATTCTATGACAAGTGAGAATCATAGCTAGGATATGTTGTTAGTCATAGATTAGGTGCACTCCAGTTCATACATGATCGAAGATCAAAATAGAAGAATGGAGGGATTATCCTTAAAGAGAGAACTCAAGAGACAAGCTGTAAGAGAATTTTGAGAATACTCACATTACTCTCACTGACTAGTAAGGGTGAGAGGAGAGTGTTGTATATATAGCAAGATAAGGACAGATACATCCAAGAGGTGTAATAACTCCAACTACTGAAAATAGTTGGAAGTTTTATCTATGTGGTAAATGCCAAATTACATGGTTGCACCTACTTAGATAAAGAAAAATTAATGGTTATGAGATGTGACATATAAATCTAAAAGAGCATGTGAGACTCAATTACCAAAGCGTGGGTGAGAGCGACACATGTAACTGATGGATAATGCCATGTGGTCTCATGATAACCATGCCTAATCAACCTAAGCAAGCTTAATAATATGTGTAGGAAAAATAAATTTCCCCTAACATAAGGAAAATTAAAAACCTACGCTAACAGTACAAATAATCTCTCAAAAATAGAGTAACAAGAAAAACTATAGGAAAAACCCATCTCCAAAAGAGAGAAAAACAAGAAAAAGTAAAGGAAGGAAGGAGGACTCAACATGACCCCCCAAACACTATTTCCTTCACAAATATACAATAGTTGTCTCCCCATATGAGAGAAGAAGACAGACGATGCAAGGCCTATGACAACATATAATATCTTTCAATGATGGTGGATTCTCAACAAAGGATTATGATGAAGATCCAAGAATGTCAAACAACATTCCTCCCCTTACAACGAAAAAATCAAAGATGCATGTAGGTTGTCTTCCCATTTGTAAAATGAATATGAGGGAAGATACATCACAATATATGATGTCAATAAACTCTACTCAAGTGTTTCCATGTTGGTATCAAAGGATGCCACAATCAAATCAAAATGCCAACCCTAATCAATGAAGAAGGTGACAATCCAAGACCATGTGGAAATGGATGAATAATAAGATCCAAAGATAATGATGGATCCTTTGAATGTTTCTCAAGGATTTCCAAGCCAATTCTAAATTGTTGAAAATGAATAGGTAGAGAAATAAAAGTAGGTTATGAAATTTCATGCATGACATTCAAAGATGATGATGTAACTACATAGGAGCTAACATTAAAGAGGAGATGTTTTTCCTAAATGGTGTCCTCTAAGTCTACAAGATGGGACTCACAAAACAAACATGATATATCTATCAAGTACTCATTCCAATTAACTATATCTAGAATATTGATATGAAGATGATCCTACTACAAATAATCACTAAAAACCATGGATGTAGTAATATTAGACTAAGAAATAGCAATAGTTGATTAAGGAATATCCTTAACTATGGAGGAGGTGTCAAAAGGAGGAGGTAATGTTGTCTCAATAGTATCCACCTATAAATGGGTTTGAACCAAGTAAGCATCACTCTTAGATGGAGATTTATTGTCTTCATATAACTATTGAATAATGGTCCATGCATTGAAAGGGCACTCAGTCTGCTCAAACTTATGTAGAACATCCTTAGAAATAGTAATACAAATTACTCTATACACCCTATCAATGTTGTTTAACCATTGAGATCTCTACCATGAGTCACTTCGCTCATGAACAAGTCTAAAGAGATAAGGTAGAAGATCACACATAATACAATCATTTACTATTCCTTTTTTCTAAGATAAAAGGTTCTCTAAATTAGCTTGATAATAGAAGGATGGAGACCAAGATTCATGATTGACAACCCCTCATAATGGAACTTTATATTAGTTTTTGATTAAAATACACTAAGATAAGCCCCCTTGAGAAAGAAAAATGACCACTTTGATGATTTTTTTCTAAAATACAATCTAAAGTATAAGATCTACATTCAAATTGAAATAACAAGTACCTAGTAAGAATCTAGAAATTCCAATTGGATGGTTTAAAATTTCATCAAAATGCCTTTCCAATGCCTATAAGAAGTCAAAAATAGACTTTATGGGTGAAATTTATGGCTCTAAACAAACTCCTTTAAATTTAAAAACACAAATTGTCCAACACTGTTTGGGTGGCATCTCTAGCTATGTGGGTAGAAATAAAAATAGGGAGTGGTGTTGGTTGGAGAATCACCTAGGTAGAGTGGTGATGAAGATCACCTATAGCAGAGGTTAAAAGGCTAGTGGGGTAATGTTATGGCTGGTGGAGATTGAGCCTAGACAATAGATCTTGTTGCTTCATTGGTGCATGAGCTTCAACCTATTTCATCTAGGCATCATCACCCATTGAGATATGTGACCAAAGGATTTTTCCTAACTATGAACTTGTACTAACATAACCCATGGGGCTGACACCATACAGTGGTGTTCACGATATCCAATGACCAACTAGCATACCCTATCACCATATTAATGACCACTCAAATTGCCCAAAACTCTACCATAAATTAAATAATCATACTCTATGATGATTTAGTCCCAAATTCAAATGTGATTATTGACCTATTTTTTGACAAATATAGCCTATGTAACCTAGATTTTGGTGAAACCCTCAAAAAAGGTTAAATCTACAAATACTCCAAAACCTATTGAGTTACATGTTTTTGATTATGGTAAGCATAAAACAAGGGTGTTGATCCCTATAACAAAAAGCTACTAGGGTGGAGAAAATCAAGCCACAGATAGGTCACCAACAACAGACAAACAACACTTTAACAGTCGATAGCCATGATAAATTTTAGATAAACAAAAAAAACCATAACTAGAAACAAGTAGTAGAAATAACAAAAAACCTAAACAAACATCTGCCCCCAATCCTGTGTGAGGCATTTGTACATTTCTTCGTACTTAACAATTTTTTTTGCATCCAAACCATGCCTATTGAGTTCCAAATCATGGAGAACTTATAGCGTAGTAGCTAACCTATGCATAACTTTCATGCTGAAAGTAGCCAACACCTTCATGTTTCTTTCAATAGTAGCCACCTTAGCCTTTAGCTCTGCTATCTCCACAACAACTTGTTTGCATTGAGTACAGTCCTTTTGAGTAGGGGCAATATCCTTAGTTAGGTCCACATCCACATCTTTAGACTCAGAATCTAGAGCATTCATTTCTTCAAATACGCTTGCTCCCTCCTAGAATTCCTTAATTTTGGGGGTCTCCTCCACCTTCTAGAAGTCCACATCATCCTAAAAAAATGTGTCACTAGAATCTTAATTTTTAATAAGTTTGGGGTTGAGCCTCCCTTCCAGTCTATTGAAATGTTTGATACTCGACCTTCTGGTTTTGGAATCCACAACCTTACTCTTACCAGTCTTCCCTTTATTAGGGTTAGCTAGTAGAAAATATCAATTAAATACAGATAAATATTAAACAGAGGAATGAAAATACACAACAGCGAGAGACAATTTTAACGTGCTTCACCCAAACTTAGGCTACATCCACCAACAAAGAGTCCAATATTATTATCCAGTAAATCAACCGATTACAACCAGCAATCCCTGCAACTCAATACCGCTGCAAATGCTACAATACAATATCAATGAAAACCCTAACCCTTAGCCTCTTTTATCAAGCCTTATGTTGGTTACAAAAATAGGGTTTTTTTATGTCAGCCAATAGAAAAATAACTCCCGACGCCTTAATAAAATAATAAAAAATCATTGGAGGTTTCAGGGGTGCTGCCCCTTGACCCCATCTTGTATTGCAATAAGGAGCGCGCCAGGGGCACTTCCCCTAGACCTCACAAGGGGCGCTACCCCTTGACTTTGTCTTGGGGGTGCTGCCCCTTGACCCCATTAAATAATTTGGTGGGAAACTGTGCCGATAAAAGTGGGGTAAATTTAACCTTCGAGTTTGATTAGGCTCCATATAACAACACCCTTCCTTTTCATCCTCCTTCACAACCATTCCATCTTCAGTACTCTCCTCGGTGATGTCCTTAGTGCTGGGTTTTCCCTTAGGTTTTGGTGGTACCCCTTAGGGTTTAGGGTATTAGGTTTGCAATATTCTAATGTTTGCCTTTGAAAATCCTTTATCCTTATTTCCCTGAGGCCTGTACTTTATGTCCCATTTGCTTGTTGACTGTTTGCTGAGGGTTGTCGGTTATTTAAGTTGTAACTTCATGTCATAATGTTCGTAGGTTGACCGGCCCCTTAACCTAGTCATTACTTGTTGTCTCCAGTTAAAAATCAAAGCTTCAATGTCCTAGGTTTCTCGCTAAGTATTAATGCTTACTTAAGCTTATAGCATAGTGTTGCAGTGCGTCATTGGTGATGTCATCATTCCCCTAGGTGGCTGTGATAAAGTGCCAGCTATCAGAAAGGTATGGCTTACAGCCATTTAATCAAGGATCCCATATCAGTGAATCATGCAATGCTAGGTGTCGACACTAAAAGAAATCTACAGAAGGAGTGAAAGCTAATGGTTGCGTGTCATCACAAGGAAAATCTCACATGGTGAAGTCTGCACTGCACGGTCATGATAAGGCGACACGTGGCATTATTTATTTAAGTAGTTGAGATCAAATGAAATATAGACGTGTGGAAGCCATAGCATGTCCACGCATGGTAGGTAAGAGGTGGGCCATCACAGGCTGCTATACCGTGAAATTCTACCACGTATCCTGTCTAGACATAAAATGACACAATTTGCAAGGAAGGTACAGATGACTTGGCCCATTCCTATATGATGAAGAATTTTCAAGTAGAATGATGAAGATTGTCAAATCTAGTCAGGTAATCTTGACCATGGGTTTTGAAGTGTAAGGGAAAGATCGATGGCACATATTCAAATTTTCAAAGGAGAAAGATTTCCAGGTGCTTCTGGCACGAACTGAGTAATGACTATCGCGGCCTCCATTAATACAGAGCATTGTGCAAGAATTCAGTATAAAACATAAAGAGTTAGGGCATTTCCTATCATTTTCAAGAGCATAAGCTGCATTCAAAGTGAGAAGAAATTTAGAGTAAGCAAGTCAGTGAAATTTTGAGCATTTGTAACACCAAAACTAGTAAGTCATTTCCTTTCCTCTGTGTCTTATCTATTTAGCTACTTTGAGATATTAGGGATTAATTAAAGTTGTAAAGGCCTTGGTTCATCTGCATAAACATAAAAATGAGTCAGTCAAGTTAGCCCTCCACTTCAAAACATAGATTAGATTAGGATCTTATGATCCAACTCCCTGGTTCTACTAGAACACCATTGAAGTTGCATGGCCCAAGCAGACCCAAAGATAAATTTCTTGATTACTGCTATAATTGTCAGGACGCTATATTGCCTGTCCCCAGTTGGATCCTTTTTGAGCATTGGCATAAGAGAATAAACTACAAAGTCCCTATCTATCATGCCTAGAGGTATGATTTGGCCAAGCTTACATGTTCAAATTGTTGCAAGTATGAGGATAACCAGTGTTGTCATTGATGTCAACATACTCATATTGCATTAATGAGAAGGATTGGATGCGCTGTGTGCTAAGGATATTGAGGAAATTAGTCTCAATTAGGAATAGTGAATAACAGTGATGACATTAAGGTAAAAGTCCAAGATAAGATGAAGATCAAAAGATGCGGTTTAAAGGGTTTGTAGATATGAGTCTTGAGATGATCCAGTCAAGTTTTCAGAGGTCCACATAACGATCTGAAGAAGTTATGACTGCTCTAGTAGAACCGGTTCCGACAGATGTTCAGTGGTGACAGAGTGTCACAGATTGGTCCAGTGAGCTCTGGAATTGGATTATCCCATTCTGCAGATTGGAGGGAGTGTTGAAGAAGTTCATGTGAAGTGACAAATAGATTTGTTCATGGTTTGGAGGTCCAAAAGCACCTTTTTCATTATGACAGTGATGACAGACTGTGTTCTTGAAGTTTCAGATGAAGAAGAGAAGAATTCCAGTAAGCTGATAAAGTGCGGATGTTCTTGATGATGTAGGAAAGGTTTTGGTGATCTTTGGATTGTGTACAATTCTTATTGGCGGTCCACATTAAAGTTAGAGTTTGCATTTGAAGAAGAACCATGGATATTGGTGTTCTTCTTGAGACTGACCGACTGGATGTATTACATGTCTTGCAAATGATCTTGTAGGTGTTTGCTGACTTAGATGATTGTTCCTAAGTCGATGCCTTGTATAAATAAGGGATTATGAATTCATTTTGAAGTGTGTCTTGGTGCGGATGAGTGTTGCATAGCGAAGAAGAAGAGCGAAAGGCAGAGCAGGAGTTTTTGGGCTTAAATGGAACTGATCCAGGCATGGTAAAGATGTCAATCTCTAGTTCAAGTTTGTGATACTTGTTATTTTGTAGACAGTTTGTCTCTTATAGATAGTGTGCCTCTTGTGAGCAGTGTGCTCGGGTAGTGAGCCCTAATTGGCATGTGCCATCTATTTTTCTTATTCTTCTAACAGAGAATAATCCTTGGGTTAATCACCCCATGGTTTTTCCCTTGACTGGGTTTTCCACGTCAAAATCTTGGTGTCTCATATGTTGATGTGTATCTGCTCTGGTGTTTATGCTTGTGCTTTCATGAATGATTAATTGATATGCTATTAAATAAAAAAGAGGATTTAAGTGTTTGAATTAGAAGCAAGTTTTTGTACAACTGATTCACCCCCCCTCTCAGTTGTGTGCCCTAGATCTAACAATTGGTATCAGAGCTAAGTTCCTCTAAAAGGAGCTTAACCGCTTAAGGAGATCCAGGATGCCATCATACAAGAAGGATAGTCCAAAGTTTGATGGAACCAACTTGTCTCTTTGGAAAGGTCGCATGAAATGTCACTTGGAGTGTATGGGAAAGGCATACTTGTCCATGGTCACAAAAGCATATGTACCTCCACAGGGTGGTCCGACAACTCTAAATGAAATCACAAATGCTGAAAACAATCTGCGGACCAAAGAGGCTCTTCTAAGCACATTAACTGACTCAGAGCTCTCAAATGTTATTGACCTACCAACTGCCTATGAGATCTGGATTAAACTAGAACTTCTACATGAAGGAGATGAGTATGTTAAGAGTGCAAGGTTGCAGAGTCTCAAAGGGAAATTTGAAAGACTGAAAATGAGAGATGATGAAAATATTACTACCTTTATGCCAAGAGTAAATGAGCTGGTGTGTGGAATTAGGAATATTGGTGGAGTTTTGGATGAAAATGAGTTTGTTGGCAAAATTCTTAGATCCCTTCCTGCTGCCTACAAAATCAAGGTTACTGCCATTGATGAATTTAGAGCCTATACAACTATCACAAGAGACCAATTGGCTAGCAAACTGGCTGCATTTGAAATGACTGAGTTTGAAGATGATCCCCCCAAGACTGAATCTGCATTCAAAGCCAGTGCCTCTGTGAAAGGTAAACAAAGTTTTGATCCGGGAGAAAACTCTTCAAGGAAGCTGTCATGGTATGATCAAGCAAGAAGAGACATGGAAGTAGAAGGAGCAGAAAAAACTCAACTTGAAGCCCTCATTGCAAAGAGACTGCCAAGAGGATCTGGTAAGTATGAAGGAAAATTACCCTTTAAGTGCTTCAACTGCAATAAGATTGGTCATTTTACCTCAAGATGCCCGGAAAGATCTACAAGGTCAAATTCTAATAGACAAAGGTTCGAAAAGAATTGTTATTATGTTCATGAAGAAGATGATAATGAAGGAGTAACAGATGATGAATCAGAGATAGGAAACAAATCCAGAAATGAATGGGTGTTTATTGCCATCAAGGAAGAAGATCCAATATCCTTTGAATTTGTCAATCATAAGGTTGTAGAAAGAGATTTGGCTACCCAAGTTGAAGAAAAGGATGATTGGGTTATTGACAGTGGATGCTCTCACCATATGACAGGTGACAAGAACAAGTTCTTAGATTTGGAAAGGTATGAAGGAGGAATGGTAAAGTTTGGTGATAATTCTGCTGGTAGAATCAGAGGAAGAGGAACTATTTCTTTTAATGGAAGAAACAAAACTGGTAATGTGTTGTATGTTGAAGGTTTGAAGCACAATCTTCTCAGTGTTGGATAGTTGGTGGACAAAGGCTATGATCTCTGATTCAAGGATGGAAAATGCAAAATCTTTGAAAGATCCAGAATAGAGATTGCATCCGGTACTCAAACTAAAGGTAATATCTTCCACTTGGTTGGTGTTGGTAAAAGTTGTCTGTTTGTTCAAGTTGATCAGAGTTGGTTATGGCATAGAAGGATGTGTCATGTAAATTTTGATAATATCATCAAGATAAGCAATACTCAGGCTGTAAGAGATCTTCCAAAATTGGTAAAACCTACAAACAGTTTGTGCAAAGAATGTCAGCTGGGTAAATAGAACAGATTCTCATTCAAAAGCAAGGATCAGTCCTCTACCAGATTATTGGAATTAATTCATACTGATCTATGTGGTCCGACAAGAATCAAGAGTATGCAAGCTGATAGATATTTCATGTTACTGATTGATGACCATTCCTGGATGATGTGGGTTACCTTTCTGAAAGAGAAATCAGAAGCTTTTGAGAAGTTCAAAATCTTTAAGGCTATGGTAGAGAATCAATTCAGATTAAAACTGAAATGTCTGAGGTCTGATAGAGGTGGTGAATTCACATCCGGTGAATTCATAGATTTTTGTGAGAAGCATGGTATAAAGAGACAATTATCTACTCCTAGGACTCCACAACAGAATGGAGTAGTTGAGAGAAAGAACTAGACCATCCAGAAAGCATCTAGGACAATGATGATGGAAGCAAATGTTCCCCAGATATTTTGGAGAGAAGCTGTCAGCACTACAGTCTATACTCTCAATCGAGTTCAAATCAGAAGCAATAGCGGTAAGACTCCTTATGAACTTTGGTTTGGCATCACTCCTACTGTGAGATATTTCAGAGTATTTGGTAGCAAATGTTACATTAAAAGAGATGAAGATCTAGGAAAGTTTGATGCTAGAAGTGATGAAGGAATTTTCTTGGGTTACTCCACTCAAAGCAAAGCATACCGGTGTTATAACAAGAGACTAAGAAAAATGATAGAAAGTACAAATGTGAAGGTTGATGAGGGAATAGAGAAACCCTCAAGGTTTTATGAGTATGATGAAGATGATCAGAATGGTGTTCTGGTTCAAGGAGCTCAATCCTCTCCTAAAAGTCAGATTCAGACTGATCTGGTAAATCAAGAAGAAGAGATAGGTCTGAATGAGCTTGATCAAGAAGCAGAAGTGCAAGAAACTCTGAAAGTTCCAAGGTATGTAAGACTAAACCACTCTGAAGATCAGATCATAGGTGACAAAAGCAAAGGTGTGCAAACTAGAAGGAAAATTGCTCAAAATTTAGATGAATGTTGTCTGATTTCAAAGATTGAACCTGAGACATAACGAAGCCTGCAATGATGAAAATTGGACCAAAGCAATGGAGGAAGAGTTGATGCAAATTGAGAAAAATCACACTTGGGATCTTGTTTCTAGACCTAGAAAAAAGAATGTGATTGGAACCAAATGGGTCTTCTGGAACAAACTAAATGAAGTTGGTGAAGTAATTAGAAATAAAGCCAGATTAGTTTGCAGAGGCTACTCTCAAATAGAAGGGATTGATTTTGAGGAAACCTTTGCTCCGGTGGCAAGAATTGAAGCAGTCAGACTATTTCTTGCATTTGTTGCCTTCAAAGATTTCAAAGTGTATCAGATGGATGTCAAATCTACTTTCTTGAATGGTGACTTAGAAGAAGAGGTGTACATTGAACAACCGGATGGATTTTAGTTATCTGAGCATGGTGATATGGTCTGCAAATTAAAGAAGGCACTGTATGGTCTAAAGCAAGCCCCAAGAGCATGGTATGAGAGGCTGGACAAACATCTTTTGAAGATTGGTTTCAACAAAGGTACTGCTGATAGTAACCTATATTTCAAAATTGATCATGAAAACATCTTGATTGTTGAAGTATTTGTTGATGATATCATCTTTGGAGAAAGAGACAGTGTGTGTAAAACCTTTGCAAATCAAATGAAAAGTGAGTTTGAAATGTCAATGCTTAGTGAAATGAATTTCTTCTTGGGTCTGCAAATTACTCAGACAAAGAAAGGAATCTTTATCTCTCAGACCAAATATGTGAAAGAACTATTGAAGAAATTTGGAATGGAAGATTCTAAGCCAATGAACACTCCCATGGCTACTGGATGTAAGTTGAGCATAGATGATGACTCTCCTAAGATGGATTAGAAAAAGTATAGATCAATGATTGGAGCATTATTGTATCTCACTCAAACTAGACCAGATATAATGCAGGCTGTTGGTCTTGTGGCGGGATTCCAGGCTGATCCCAAAGAATGTCATGTCATGGCAATCAAAAGAATTTTTAGGTACTTAAAAGGAATAGTTGAGTATGGTCTATGGTATCCTAGAGATCATAATTTTTCTCTTCATGCATATACAGATGCAGATTGGGTAGGAGATGTGGATGATAGGAAGAGCACAAGTGGAGGAGCATTCTTTTTGGGAAAAAGGTTGGTCTCTTGGCTAAGCAAGAAATAAGAGGCAATATCCCTATCTACAACTGAAGTAGAATACATTGCAGCAGCAGGAAGTTGCACTCAACTTTTGTAGATGAAACAAATGCTTAGAGATATTCAAGTAGAATATGAGGAGCCTATCACAATTTTTTGTGATAATTCAAGCGCAATAAATATTTGTAAGAATCCAGTGTTGCATTCTAAGACTAAGCATATATCTATCAAGTTTCACTTTCTGAGAGAGCAAGTGAACAAGGGTGAAGTCAGATTGGAGTATGTACCCTCCAAAGATCAGCTTGTAGATATTTTTACTAAATCTCTTCCCAAGGACTCTTTTGAGTATCTTAGGGAGAAGTTAGGGGTCATTGCCCCTCCAGTGATGAACTAGGATGCACTGATGTGCATCAGTCCGGTGGATATCACAATCATATCTTGTGATCTGGATTGGTGATGGGGAGCTGCTACTCAGGGGGAGCAGCTGGTATGATTCTGATGTGTTAAAGTTGCAAGTATGAGCCCTTTGCCATTGGTGTCAAAGGGGGAGAGAAGACATGTGAAAAACAAGTAGTTGATGATCTGAGGGGAGCAGTAAAGAAAGAGAAGACATGTGAAGAGTTGTTGCTGATAGGGGGAGCTGTGACATAATGGAGAAGTTCTTGTCTTGATGGTTTTTCACATCATATGTTGCCATCAATGACAAAGGGGGAGATTGTTGCAAGTATGAGGTTAACTAGTGTTGTCTTTGATGTCAACATACTCATATTGCATTAATGAGAAGGATTGGATGAGCTGTGTGCTAAGGATATTGAGGAAATTAGTATCAATCAGGAACAATGAAGAACAGTGATGACATTAAGGTAAAAGTCCAAGATAAGATGAAGATCAGAAGATGCGGTTTAAAGGGTTTGCATATATGAGTCTTGAGATGATCCAGTCAAGTTTTTAGAGGTCCGCATAATGATCTAAAGAAGTTATGACTACTCTAGTAGAACTGGTTCCGACAGATGTTCAGTGGTGACAGAGTGTCACAGATTGGTCTGGTGAGCTCCAGAATTGCATTATCCCATTCTACGGATTCGAGGGAGTGTTGGAGAAGTTTGTGTGAAGTGACAAATAGATTTGTTCATGGTTTGGAGGTCTGGAAGCACCTTTTTCATTATGACAATGATGACAGATTATGATCTTGAAGTTTCAGATGAAGAAGAGAAGAATTCCAGTAAGCTGATAAAGTGTGGATGTTCTTGATGACGCAGGAAAGGTTTTGGTGATCTTTGGATCGTGTACAATTCTTATTGGCAGTCCGCATTAAAGTTAGAGTTTGTATTTGAAGAATAACCATGGATATTGGTGTTCTTCTTAAGACTAGCCGACCGGATGTATTACATGTCTTGCGAATGATCTTGTAGGTGTTTGCTGACTTAGATGATTGCTCGTAAGTTGATGACTTGTATAAATAAGGGATTATGAATTTATTTTGAAGTGTGTCTTGGTGCGGATGAGTGGCATAGTGAAGAAGAAGAGCAAAAGACAGAGCAGGAGTTTTTGGGCTTAAATGGAACTGATCCAGGCATGGTAAAGATGTCAATCTCCAGTTTAAGTTTATGATACTTGTTATTTTGTAGACAGTGTGTCTCTTGTAGGCAGTGTGCCTCTTGTGAGCAGTGTGCTCAGGCAGTGAGCCCTAATTGGCATGTGCCATCTATTTTTCTTATTCTTCTAACAGAGAATAATCCTTGGGTTAATCACCCCATGGTTTTTCCCTTGACCGGGTTTTCCATGTCAAAATCTTGGTCTCTCATATGTTGATGTGTATCTGCTCTGTTGTTTATGCTTGTGCTTTCATGAGTGATTAATTGATATGCTATTAAATAACAAAGAGGATTTAAGTGTTTGAATTAGAAGAAAGTTTTTGTACAACTGATTCACCCCCCCTCTCAGTTGTGTGCCCTAGATCTAACACAAATGTCTTCCCTAACCCTGACTTGATTAGGTCAACTACATTAACAGATGACCCAACTACAAGCATAGTCGTAGCTAGAAATGGTTCAAAATTTATCAAGCTTACCAAGGGATATTTTGCCACTGTATTCAATCTAGACCCTGCAACCAGCAAGCCAATTGACCTCCCCGCTTTCAAGAGAAAATACCAGATTGTAAAACATGCTTATAGGGATTGTAACTTATCTAAGCATAGACTGAGGGGTGTTGATGGAAAACTAGTAAAGATTTCAGATGATGAGAAGGAGCCTTTTCATTATAGTATGTTTAATGAATATTTTGTCAAAACCTACCACAGACTATGTCAAGTTTTAGGTAGAGATGCTTCAGATAGGATGTTTGTCTTTCTAATGATGATGATAGTTGATATTCAAAATCCATATGTCAAAGAACCATATGATTATGCAAACTTCATTGCTGACCATATGCATGATCAGATGAAAAAAATCAAGAAAAATATGTCTAAGCCAGATGTCCATGTTGAATTCACATGGTATTCCTTGTTGTGCCATATGTACTTGTTTTTTCTATCCAGGATGTGGCACTAAAATCTGCATGTCAGGGTTTCAGATGCTCAAGGGAACATATTGCTGCCAGTACAATTATGGATATGTATGTTGGATATGCACTGTGTCATAGTAGATTATGTCATTTTTGAGAAATATTTTGTGAGGAGGATCCTTAGATTTTGGAGCCAGAGGGTGAAAGGCTATATCCTGATGTACTAGATTTCTTAAGGCCTCTAGACAGGACTCCCCACCTTGGAATTGATCACAATTGGGGTGATTGGTTCTATCATAGGCACACTACTTACATAAGGGACTATCGATGTGAGACTCCACCCCATATACTGCCCAAATATGTGCCTAAAAGAGTGGCATTTTTAGAGGTTATAAGGCAGTTAAATGATTCTAATAAGGAGCATTTGAGGAACCGCAAGAAAGGTTCAGTCTTTCCTTCTTCCATCAAATTTTGTGATTTCTTGATTCTTGATAAGAATGGGTTGGATCAAAATTATTCAATTATGTAATGCTTTGGGATGTATTTGGAACAACAAAGACATTTTGATCCCGAGAGCTTCATCAACAAAACTAGAGTCAGCAAGGGAAGCCCTAGGTACTTTCACCAGGTGGACTTTGATGAAGACATTGCTAGAAATTGTTTTACAATGAATGATGTCCATCACTTAAGAATTAAGTGGGACACTATCATGGCAATTGAGAAGACAAAGAAAAACATAAACCCTTCATACCGAGGTGTGTTTCCAGAAGTGCAAGACCCAATCCAGAGAATTGAGAAGATGTTGGATAATGCAAAATAGTTGGTTGCCTCTGCCCCTGCAGAAGAACAAGGACCTACTTATGAGCCTAGCGGCCCAAGTAGAGGAGGTGATGTAAAGAGGGAATTAGTTGGCCCTTCCCCTGCCAAGAGAGATAATATTATTGATTTAGAAAACCCTGAGCAAATTGAGGTAGTTGATATAGAGGGGGACAAAGAACATATACAATAAACTAGCTCTCATTCACCTGATAGAATGAGACCTTATTCATCCCCAGAGAATAGGGGAGTAAGAGTAATGAGGAACCCTATTGTTGACATTGAAGTTGTCAAGGTGATGGCATGCGACAAGTTCCTTGAAGATGATGAATTTTTCAAGACTCCTGAATTTAGGAGTTATGTTTTTAAGGTAAGGAGTGAGGAGTTTCAAAAGAAAATTGAAGATTCCAAGGCTGGGGCAAACCCAAAAGAATATGTTGCTATTACTCAGAGGGTCTTGAAAGAAGTACAACAATCTATAAATGCAATGACTTTGGAGAGGAGGGGAGAGCACTGGTCGCAAAAAGTAATATTCTACTTCTCCCTCACTGGACTTTATCAGATGCCATTGCATTTGATACAATCAGCAGAGATGATTCAGCTATAATAGATGAACAAATTGAAAAGGCTCTCTCTGGTGCAGCCTTCAACCCTAAGTTTGAAACACTGGAAATATGGGCTCTAGCCCCAAACAATAAAAAGCCTAGGGTTGAATTGGGGGAGCTGGTAGGGGATGTAACAATAAAAATAATATCTAATACCCCTACTCCCCAAGATGCAAACCTAAATGTACAAATTGCATAGTTTGTAGAAGCGGTCACAAATAAATTGCAAAGGGATTACAATCAGCAGCAACTTAATTATGCTCAGGCAATTACATAAAATAGTAGACTGAAGATGCAGTTGTCATTGGGAGCTAGTACTTTAGCCCCTCCTCCAGTTATTCAAACTACAGAGCCTCTTCTAGTGGATATAGAGACTCTCCTTGTAGAGATTAGAGAGTTGAAAGAGGATAACAGAAGACTAATCGAGGAAAAAGAAAATAGGGTTAAGGAGGTAGTCACCAGTTTGATCAAGAACAGGGTGATGAATGTTTTGTCTATTGTTGAGGAGACTTGGAAATCCTACTCACAACTAAGGGAAGTCTATGAGAAGAATGATTCTGGCAAACAAGGGCTATTGAGCATAAAAGAAAAGTGGTTGTGTAGAATTGGGGAAGTCACAGAGTTTCTCAAGTGTGCCAGGTATGATCCCAATGCACCTCCCGAATTGAATCCAGTGTTGAAGACATGTTGAAATATTTTGAGGATGTGGTCAATTTTTAGTTAAAATTGGAAACAGTTGTGAAAGAGAAGATGCAAGCTATTGAAAAGTTGGACACTAAGTGGTCACCTCCCATTTTGGAGGGTGATAGTAAAACAAAAGACTTGCACAATTGGAGGAAGGATATAATAGATAATGGTTACCAGTTAATTCCCTCTTGTTGTGATGCAAGTGATCCAACCATGCAAGTATTAAACTTATCATTGGACAAGGTGCATTCTCTTGAAATAAGCTTTGATATGTTTTGTAAGCATGTAAAAAGTATCCTGGATGCTAAGTATCTTAGCCACAATGGTAAGATTGTAGAGGTACTTTCATTCCCCTGGCCAGCAGAAAAGACATATGATGAGTGGAAGGATAGATATGGATCGAAGGATTGACAAGTCAACCACTACATCCCTAGCATTAACAAGGCAAATCCTTGATTGGCTGGACATCTCCCAAGTTCAACCACTCCTCTCTTCTTCTTCCTCATGCAATTAATGTTTCCTGGCACCCTTTTGGTAGTTCTTTGTATCAAGTCAAATTTGAAATGAAATGTAATTAATGCTTAGAGTAGGTTCCTAGCCTATAAAGGAATTGTGTTTCTCATCTCATATGGTTGTTGAAGACTTGGCAAATTTTGGAGGAATAATAAGATACAGACTTGTTGGGTGGCTCTATCTTGTGTCTTGTGAGTTTATGAATCATCTGTTGAATGTCTTATGCATAAATTTATCAGTTTCATGTTGTTTCCAACATGAGTAATGCTCTATTGCATGTATTTGATTATCTGTCTCCAAATTGTGTGTATTTTTCTTCTGAATCTAAATAGCTAAGGGTTATTCAGGGTTCTTGAACATGGGTTACCTATGTTGAATGTTTAATCTTCTACTTTTGTTCAAGGGACAAATTAAATGTTTTGGATTAAGCATTGGGAAAAAAATTTGAATAGGGATATATGTAAGTATGGATGATTAAATACTAAGCCTTGAGAAGTATTTGTAAGGCGGATACTAAAAAATCTCCTTGAAATCTGATTGTTGATTTAAAGTTTATGGTAAGCATTCACCTATGTATGTCTATTGACTCCAGGCCCTAAGATAGGCACCAGTCTATTTTGGTATTGAAGTTATGATCTAAGGTCTTAGTCTTGCATCCAAACACAAAATCAAAATCAAAACCTTATTCACACACCTTTTAGGACTTAGAAGTAGTTTTAGGACCCAAATCCTCTGACTCACAATTGAACATAAAGCCCAAAGCTAGGCCATTTGTACTTACTTTATAGTTTTGGTCTGCATTAGAGAGGATTTATCTACTTTTTGTCAATATCCCAGTAAGTTTATAGATTCATTCCATGGATATTGAATAGGGAATATCCCCAAGGTCCTACAGAGCCTAAAGAAGGAGAGGAGACATCTATAGAGTCTGTCTCTTATACAGTTGGCCCCTTACTTGAGAATCATGTTGATGAATGATGGCTACCTTGTAGGGATTTCTTAGGAAACATTTAATTGGGAAAAACCCAATAGATTTGGTGACTTTGCTGGGGAGTACTCTATGTAAGAGCCCCAGTCTAAAAGATAAGTCCTAGTGGTGGGTGGTGACTCTGAATAAATCTCCTGGTTGGTAAGATAAACTTTGTATGCCTACACAACCCTTTGTTTGAAGAATTACCCAGAAAAATGATGTATAGAAAGAAGGGGGCTTCTCAAACCAGTCATGAAAGCTCACACAGCCCTAGAAACAATCATGATATCCAAGATAATCCTAGATCCTCAGGGCAGCAAGCGCCCTATTTTTCAAACACTGAGGTTGAAATCTAAGATATGTATGAAAAACAACAAGATGATAGGTTGAGAATGAGATCAAAGGTGTATCAGGAGCATTCTTTTCTAGACCCCACTGATAGGTTTGAAGATACAGAGTCCCCTACGGATAATGATGACCCTAATAGGAAGAGACCATCTACTTCCATGCCAAAAGATGATGATCTAGCAAAGGAAATTAGAAATCTCAGAGCCAAACTAGACTACTTGCGGGCTTTCAGAATAAGAGATGATATGAAACAGAAGATACAAGCTCTGAAAATTGCTCAAAAAGATTCAGTTCCCACCCTTGACAATGTGAATGTGTTTAGAAACCAATATGCAAATGAAGTTTAGAATCAACAAAATGAGTAGAATACTCTCAAAGATGACCAGGGACTTAATCAACACGTGAATCAAAATCCACATAATAACCTAACACAAAATGTGAATAACAATAGGATGCCACTAAATAACATGAGAAATCAAAATGCTAATAGGAATGCAAATGTCAATTAGTTTGGTAGGCGGCCTATGCAATTGGATAGATTCAAACAACTGGATTTCAATGGCATTCCTGGTTATTCCAATCCTATTGAAAAACACATAAGATTTGAAATACCAAAGTTTTAGGGAAATAATGTTGTGTCAGTGGAAGATCATTTGAAGACTTTTCAGAATGTTATGGACAAATTTGAAGTTGAGCATGAGGACGTCTTTATGAAATTGTTTATGCAATCCCTGGTTGATGAAGCTAGAGAATGGTATAGAAATTTGTCTGACTAGAGTATCACATCATGGGATGACTTTAGGAGGATTTTTTGACAATAGTATGGAGATAAGACTAACCCTAGTTTTATTATTAATGAATTCACTGGTATTGTTAAGGGGTCAAATGACCCTATTGCTGATTTTAATGCTAGATTTACTAGAGTTCTGAATAAGTTGCCACTTCATATGAGACCAAGTGAACCAATGTGCATTGTGCTATACATAAATGCCTTTGATGCTAAAACAACATATGAGTTAAGAGATAAGAGTCCTGCTAGTCTTAGGGATGCTTTCAGAATTGCAACTAATATTGAAAACAATAGGAAAGCATCTGGTAAGACAAATAGAAGGGATGATATAAGAATTCCGCAAAATCCAAATAATAGGTCTGGATAAGTTGACATCTATTGTGAAGGACTTAAGTTATAGACTTTCCAAAGATGAGAAAGGACTGGGTCCTGAGAAACAAGTCTATTATAGACAGGAAAATAGACCACAATTGCATGACATGCCATATAACACAAACTGACATAATGGCAAACCCATCCTCCCAAATAATAGGACTGACCAAAGAACTAAAAATGTTAAAGAGACTCCTGATCTTTTAAAAAAGGCTGTCAACATTGTAGATGACACTCCATGGTGTATAATATGTCAGATGCCTCACTCACAGTCATAGTGTATGATTTCTTAGTCCTTGTATAATGATGCTGTTACCTGTGATGAATGTAATGAGCCACATTATATGGAAGATGATAGTGTTAACATGCTCTTTACAAATGGAGAATACCCTTCCTTTGATGAAATAGATGTTGATGAAAATAGAAATTATAGGAATCAAGCTTGTCAGCAGGTTCTTTCTGATGAGGATGATGAAGATAGCCATGCGTATGCTCAAGATTCACATATTCCTCTAAATAATTTAAGGAGACCTTTTGATGAAGAAATTAGGGCTCTTATAGTTACTACAATGACTCAAGTCAAGAGTAACTATAACCTCAGAAGTAAAGCTCAAGTTGGTGATTCAAGTCAGCTAGGGGGTGTTTTCATAAATCATCATGTGCACAATAAAAAAGAAACTGATCCTCATAAGAAGCAATGGAATAATAACAAGAAATATTTCAAGCAAAAAATATGTCAAGATCCTGAAAACTCAAAAGGGAAAACACCCCAAAATGAGGATAACATTAAGAGTTCACCTATCAAGGATGATAATCAGAAAACCATTAAAGCCAAGATTGGACCAATTCAGGTTAAGAGTAAGGGCCAAACTCAAACTACAACTGTTATACAAAATTATGCTCCTTTTGACATAACTCAAGCTTTATCCCAAATGAAAGTCTCTGTCCCATTAATGGAGATGATGAAAATTGAAGAATACAGAAACAAGGCATTGTCTCTAATTTCAGGAGCAGCTCATCAACTTGAACAAGGTGTTAAGGATCAAGATAAAAAAACAAGAGTTGTGTGTTGATGAGGAAGATGTTCTTGAGGTATATTTGGGTATGATAATGATAAAGTGTCCTTCACAGGTTAAACCATTCTATGTCCCCCTTGTCATCAATGGAAAGATAATCAAGAATTATATGTTAGACTCAGGTGCATCATCAAATATCATGCCTCTAGCTATTATGTAGCAAGTTGGATTGAAAATAGATAAGGCTTGTGGAAAGTGTTATGCAATGGATGCTAGAGAAGTACCAGTTATAGGAATCATGAAGGATGTGGATTTTATGCTGGCGGCTTATCCAGAAAAGACCTACAAAATGAACATAATAGTAGTTGATATAATGCCACAGTATGGCATGTTATTGTCAAGGAGATGGGCTGTGCTGATTGGAGGAAGTATGCAGTTAGATTTGTCATATGCCATGATCCTAATGAATGGTAAAGATGTCAAATTGGTCAGAGAGGAAAGATCCCTAGAGATAGTTGAAGACTAAGAGCCTAAGGAACATGTTTGCTTTGTGGATACTGACTGTGAAAATTTTAGGGTTGTATTTGATGATCAACAGAACAAGGAGAGTGATCTCTGCATTAGGGAGCTTGACCAACATGTTCTTTGGACTATGTATTTTGATGGATCATGTTCAAAAGAAGGATCTGGTGCTGGAGTGTATTTTTGTCCCCAACAGGTAAACTCCTTAAGTTTTCATTTTTGTTGAAGTTTACATGCACAAACAACATTGCAGAATATGAAGCTCTATTACTAGGATTGAATGTTGCATTAAAGCGTGGGATTAAGATGTTAAGAGTGTTTGGAGATTCAGAACTGATAGTTTCTTAGGTAAGGGATAAATATACCTCAAAGAATAAGAGATTAAAGCAATATAAGCATGTCGTCTGGGATACTATCAAGTTGTTTGATGCTTTTTCAATAAATTGGGTGGAAAGATAAAAAAATGTTATGGCAGACTTCTTAGCTAATGTGGCAATTAGGCTAGATGATATTACTTTGTCTGATATCACAAATGTTGAAATCAAAATTAGACTTGCAGTATCAGAAAACATATGTAGTTAGCAAGTGTTTGATGATGATAAAGACCTATTTAGATTCTTGCACTGCATAGATGAATATGAGAATCAAGAGATTGATTTCCAAAATTTTGTAGAAGTAATAGATGGAAAAGAGACTCTTTTGGGGAAAGAAGTGATACAACTTAAGACAAATAAGATTCCCAGAGGGTTAGTAGCTTTGGAAAGAGTATTTGCTGGTAGGGATCATCTTACCATCAAGGCATCCCCCACAAACAAAGATGATTTGGAAGAGGTGAACCTAGGAACACATCATTCCCAAAAAAGGTGTATGTTGGTAAATAGCTCAAGCCACACATCAGGACTATGTTGATAGCACTTTTAAGAAAATACAAACATGTATTTGCATGGTCATATGAGGATTTAAAGGCTTATAGGGAGGGTCTATTCTAGCATGAAATCCCTTTGAAACCTAGAGCTAGACCATTCAAATAGAAATAAAGACATATCAACCCTACTTTGGCTCCAAAAATGTAGGAAGAACTTGTGAAATTGAGGGAGGCTGGAATAATAATGCCTATCAGACACTCGACTTGGGTATCCAATCTTGTCCCAGTCAGAAAGAAGATTGGAGATATAAGACTCTGTGTGGATTTTAGGAACTTGAATGTGTCTTCTTTAAAGGATAATTATCCACTGCCTAACATAGAAGCTATGTTGCAGAGAGTGATAGGATGTGAGCTCTTATCCATGATGGATGGATTTTTAGGATATAATTAGGTAAAGGTGAAAGTGTCAGAGCAATATAAGACCACCTTTACAACTCCTTGGGGAACTTATGTCTATGTAAGAATGCCATTTGGATTGACAAATGCAAGTGCTACATTTCAGAGAGCTATGGATGTTTCTTTTACAAGATTGATTGACTCAATTTTGGTTGTCTATCAGGATGATCTGACTGCTTATTCAAAAAAAAGAAGAATAACATTGTATGTATTTGGAGAAAATTTTTATCAAAGCACTAGAGTATGGCATCTCACTCAACCCAAAGAAATGTGCTTTTTGGGTAGTAGAAGGGAAACTGTTGGGGCATATAGTTTCGAAGGACGGAGTTAGGATTGATCCTAAAAGGGTAGCTACAATTGACAGAATTCAGATTCCAAAGACAGTGAAAGGAATTCAATCTTTCTTTGGACAAATCAACTTTGTTAGAAGATTTATTCCCAACTTTGCAGAGATTACAAAGGATATTTCTAAGATGTTAAAGAAGGGTGAAACTATAAAGTGGGGAAGTGAAGCAACTCAGTCCTTTTAGAATATTAAAGAGGCTATTAAAATGGCTCCTATGCTAAAGTCCCCTAATTTTTCAAATCCATTTCAATTTTTTTCATTTGCTTCCTTTCATACAATTGTTGCTTGTCTATTACATAAAAATGAAGGTGGTTCTGAATAGCCCATTTCTTTCTTTAGCAAATCATTTCAGGCAACAGAGTTAAAGTATGATATCATGGAGAAGCAGGCTTATGCCTTGGTCAAAGCAGTTAAATGTTTCAGGCCCTATTTGGTAGGATCCCAGATCATTGCATATGTGCCTCATGTAGTAGTTAAGGACACCTTCACTCAGTAGGAAGTAACAGGAAGAAGATGCAAGTGGATAAACAAATTATAGGAGTTCAACATTGAAATACATATTACTAAATTGATAAGGGTACAAGGTTTAGCCAAACTGATGGCACAATCAAACTTGGAGGCATGCCAAGTAAACATGACTCATGATAAATGTACACACATGTCAAAGTCAGAGTGGTATAGGGATGTTATGCATTATTTGCAAAATTTAAATTGCCCCTCCCATTTGAGTGATAATCAAAAAAGAACCTTGAAGCTACATGCAATCAAATATGTTATTGTCTAAGGAGAACTATATTGGAAGAATCCTAATGGTGTGCCACTTAAGTGTATGGATGGAAATCAAGCTAAGAATGTCTTAAATGATATGCAAAAGGGAGTGTGTGGTGGGCATTATACTACTAAGACAATTGCTCACAAAATTCTAAGGGTAGGATATTGGTGGCCAACACTTTTTTCTGATGCACAAAGGATGGTAAGAAGATGTGATCCCTGTCAAAGGTTTTCTGGAAAGCTCAGAAATGACAGTGCATTACCCCTTAGAACTGTGATAGTGGAAGCTCCATTTTAGCAATGGGGGATTGATTTTATAGGGGAAATCTTAGAAAAATCAAGTGGAGGACATAGTTGGATTTTAGTTGCTACCGACTATTTCACTAAATGGATTGGAGCCATTCTAACCAAGAAAGCTACAAGCAAGGTGGTGATTGATTTTATTTTAGAATGCATTATTATTAGGTTTAGAGTAGTAGTAAAATTGGTCACAGGTAATGCCATGTGCTTCAGATCTGGAGAATATGTTGATTTCTACAATAATTATCGAATCAATTTATCCCATGCATCACCATATCATCCACAGGGAAATGGTCAAGCAGAGTCAAGTAAAAAAAGTCTTATGAAGATCATCAAAAGGATAATTGACAAGAACAAAAGAGCATTGGATTCAAAGTTGAAACTAGCACTATGGGCTAATAGGGTAATAGTAAAGAAAGCAACTGGGAGGTCACCCTTTGAATTAGTATACGGCACAGAGGCCAAGTTACCAGTAAACAATCTCTTGCCCATTTACAGATTTATCCAAGAAAATGATGAAGAAATAGAAAGCCGAATGATTGAAAGGATAATTCAACTAATCACACTAGATGAAACTAGAAGAGAAGCACATCAGGCAAATCTCAAGAAACAACAAAAGGTCAAGTATCTATTTGACAGAAGGACTACAGAAAGAAAATTTTGGATTAATGATTTAGTCCTTGTTTGGAGTGGAAGAAGTTAGGATAAGGGCAAGCATGACAAATTTGAGCCCTTATGGATAGGCCCATATCAAATAATAAATACACATGGAGAAGATTCTTATTTCCTCCAGGGCCTAGATGGTGAATTACAGGAATTACCAGTGCATGGTCAATTCCTCAAACTCTACTTCTCATGAAAGATTTATGTGCACATTGTAAATTAGGTGTATGTAGTTTATAAATATTGTACATTATTGTACAGTCAGTTCCACTTGTGTTTTTTGTCTAGTCTGTCCCAGAGTTTTCTGGTTCTCATTGCAACCTTGTGTTTGCACGTCCCCAGTTAGAGACAATGGTGGTACCCTTTAGGGTTTAGGGTTTTAGGTTTGCAATATTCTAATTTTCACCTTTGAAAATCCTTTATCCTTATTTCCCCGAGGTCTGCACTTTATGTCCCGTCCCCTTGTTGACTATCTGTTGAGGGTTGTCGGTTATTTAAGTTGTAACTTCATGTCATAATGTTCATAGGTTGACCGGCCCCTTAACCTAGTCATTACTTGCTGTCGTCGATTAAAAATCAAAGCTTTGATGTCCTAGGTTGTCTACTAAGTATTAATGTTTATTTAAGCTTATAGTGCAGCATCAAAACATGTCATCAGTGACATCATCATCCCCTTATGTGGCTGCGATAGAGTGCCAGCTATTAGAAAGGTATGTCTTACAGCCATTTAATCAAGGATCCCATATCAGTGAATCATGCATTGCCAAGTGTTGATACTAAAAGAAATCTACAGAAGGGGCGAAATCTAGCGGTTGTACGTCATCGCAAGGAAAATCTCACATGGTGAAGTCTATGCTGTGCAGTCGCAACAAGGTGACACATGGCATTCTTTCTTTAAGAAGTTGAGATCAAATGAAATATAGATGTGTGGAAGACATAGTGTGCCTATGCATGGTAGATAAGAGGTGGGCCATCACCGGCTGCTATGCCGCAAAATGCTGCCACGTATCCTGTCAGAACATAAAGTGACACAATTTGTAGAGAAGGTACAGATGACTTGGCCCATTCCTATTTGATGAAGACTTTTCAAGGAGGGTGAAGAAGATTGTCAAAAATAGTCAGGCAATCTCAACCATGGGTTTCGAAGTGTAAGGGAAAGATCGATGACCCATATTCAAATTTTCAAAGGAGAAAGATTTCTAGGTTCTTGCGGCATGAATTGAGTAATGATCGGCACAACCTCCATTAATATAGAGAATTGTGCAGGAATCCAATATAAAACAGATAGATTTAGGGTATTTCCTGTCATTTTCAAGAGCATTAGCTGTATTCAGAGCGAGAGGAATTCAGAGTAAGCAAGTCAGTGAAATTTTGAGCCTTTATAGTGCCAAAACAAGTAAGTCATTTCCTTTCCTCTGTGTCTTATCTATTCAACTACTTTGAGATATTATGAATTGATTGAAGTTGTAAAGGCCTTGGTTCATCTGTATAAATGTAAAAATGAGTTAGTGAGGTCATCCCTCCACTTCGAAACATAGCTTAGATGAGGATCTTATGGTTTAACTCCCTGGTTCCACTAGAACTCCCTTCAAGTTACATGGCCTAGGCAAACTCGAAGATAAATTTCTTGATTACTGCTATAATTGTCGGGATGCCAGATTGCCTATCCTCGGTTGGATCCTTTTTGAGCATTGGCATAAGAGAATTGTTGCAAGTATGTGCCTACTCAGTGTTGTCATTGATGTCAACATATATTTGTTTTCATTGGTGTCAGCTATGTCCTATTCTATTACTTGTTTAGAAGTTTTGTATGTTAAGGATATTGAGAAAATTGGCCCCTCCGGAAGAAACAAGTGAGTCAACATGAAGGGCAGTATAGATAGTGAGTTGTATGCTAAAGAATAGTCTAGTAGATTACTCTGCATTTCTTTTTTCTTTAAGATATTGGTGTGCAGATTGGAATTTATTTAAAGGGATGTCTGAAGATGCTAAATCTTGAGTTTGAGCCTCCGGTGTGAAGAATTGAGAGAGTTGCATTCACTAGGGTAAAACCTGCTTTCTCTGGTTATTCTCTACTGACAGGGAGAAAGTATTTTTCTTCGTATTCCTCTGCAATAAAGCATTTTTCTCTATGGTTCTAGAGATAAGTATGGGATGATGATAAGTGCCTACAATTGCAGTGGTTCATGTTTTGGTGGTCCGCAAGCTATCTTTCTTTTATGTCAGTCAAAAATAGTGAAGTTCATGTGTTCTGGTGAGAAGATTCCTATGGCTAAAGTGGTTAAGGTTTGTGTGGTTTCTCCTGATGATCATAACATGCTTGTGGATGTCTCCTAATCATGTTCTTATCTTGACATTGGTCCGCGTTAAGGAATTGAGATTGTGTTTGAAGATTGTTCTGAGATAATGTAGCATGTAACCAGTCTTAGCCGACTTGGTTAATTCCAGTAATTGCAGAGATCCCTTGAAGATCATGGAAGTGTGTTGAAGCATGGAAGATCATGTTTGAGTCCCAGCTAAGGCATGGTGTGATCTGTATACATCTTTACTTCATTTCCTTTGCATAATTTTGTAATAGGTCAGGACCTATTTTTTAAATGTTTGTAATGCCAACCTTGGAGATTGTTCCAATGGTTGATGATTGTAACACCAACCTTTATGATCATTCCAAGGTTGATGAAGTGTATAAATACTTGTAATTGAGTCATGGAAAAGTCATCCTTGAGTGAAAATGGGAAGATAAGGAAAAGGGGCAAGGAGATAAGGTAGAGCAGGGCAAAAAAGAGTAGATGAATGATTGTACTTCAATGTATTAATCTCAGACATGAAGAAGGTGATTGTGGCAGTGAGCTGCTAGTAGGGTTTAATAGCCCTTATTGTAATGTTTCTAGGTTAAGGGTTGAGGCAGTGAGCCTGCTAGACCTAGCTATACTTCATGGTAGTGAGCCAATATGTTATGGGCCCGTGGAGTGACCAAGCCTAAACATCATTTTTCAAAGATTGCAATATATTTTGAGAGCTAATCCTCTCCATGGTTTTCCCCCACCTTGGGTTCTTCCATGTAAAAATTTGGTGTCTCTTGTGTTTAATGTTGTATCTATGTTTAATCTTCTGATTTCATGCATTCTTTGTTTAATTATGATAAGTGCAGATAAGTGGTTAATGTTTAAGTGCAAAAGTGTTTGAGTTTTTGGGACAATTGATTCACCCCCCTTCCAAGTTGTCCAAGGCATTTCAACAATTGGTATCAGAGCAAGGTTCCTCTAAAGAAAGTCTAATAGCTTGAGGAAGATCCAAACTGTCTTATAAGAAGGAAGTGTCGCACTTTGATGGGACAAACTATGCTCTTTGGAAGGCACAAATAAAAAGTCATCTTCTTTGTCTTGGTTACAAAGTATGGAAAAATGCAGAAACAAAATATGCCTTGCCTCAAAATGGTTTCACGATTGAAGTTGAAATCAAGGAATATGAAGCAGATGTTAAAGAAAAATATCCTCTGTTAAGTTCATTGAATGACTCAGTGCTAACAAAAGTTATGGATCTTGAAAATACAACTGAGGTATGGGAAAAGCTGAAAAATCTGTATGAGGGAGATGATTCTATGAAGGAAGCCAAGCTACAAAGTCTAAAAGTGAAATATGAAAGTTTGAAGATGAATGAAGATGAAAACATAACATCCTTTTATGCAAAGAGTTGATGAACTTGTCACTAGAATAAAAGGTATGGGGGGAACTCTCGGTGATAAGGAAGTTGTAATGAAAATTCTCAGATCACTGCCAAAGTCCTATAGTCACAAGGTAGCCACAATTGAAGAATTTATGCAAGTAAAAGCTATTGACAGAGATCAGTTGCTTGGTAAGCTTGTTGCCTTTAAAATGAGAGAGTTTGGTGATGCCCTGCCAAAAGTAGAGACTGCCTTCAAAGCCAGTACTTTTGGGAAAACCTCCAGATCAAAAAAGTACAAGGTCGAATTAGATGATGAGTTTGATGAAATTGAAGCCAACTTTGTGGATAGACTGCAAAGAGGATCTGGTAAGTTCAAAGGTAAATTACCTTTCAAATGTTTTTCCTGTGGTAAAGTAGGCCACTTTGCTTCTAGATGTCTTGAAAGAATTGAAAGAAATAGGAAAAGATATGAGAAAAGGCCTAGGATCCAAAAGAAATGTTATTATGTTGAAGATCTTGATGATGACGAAGGAATATCAGATAATGGTGAACTAGATAATGTTAGTACTTTTGGTAATGAATGCTTGTTTATTGCTATTAAAGAAGAACCTATGTCTACTAATCATGCTAGCTGTGTGAAGAAAGAAAAACCAGTGGAAAGTGGTTTGGCTGCTTAGGTTGTTGAAGACAAAGATAAATGGGTTATTGATAGTGGTTGCTGTCACCACATGACTAGTGACAAAAGTAAGTTTGTGAGTTTAGAAAGATATGATGGTAGACTGGTTAGGTTTGGTGATGATACAACTGGTAAGATTTCTGGAAAAGGATCTATTTCTTTTGATGGCAAGCATAATACTGAAGATGTCTTGTATGTGAAAGGATTAAAGCACAATATTTTGAGTGTGGGTCAGATGTGTGACAAAGTTTATGACCTAAGCTTCAAGGACAATGGATGCAAGATCAAGGAAAGCTCTAGAATAGTCATTGTAACTGGTAAAAAGACTAGAGTTAATATCTATCACTTGAAAGGAACTGATAATTATTGCTTGTTGACTCAGATTGATGAAGGTTGGCTATGGAATAGAAAGTTGTGTCACATCAATTTTGATAACATTATGAAGATAAGTACTGCACAGGTGGTTAGAGATTTGCTCAAGCTTGTGAATCCTACTAATCCTATTTGCAAGGAGTGTCAATTTGGGAAAGAAACAAGAGCAAGTTTCAAAAGCAAGGACCAATCAATTGATGGATTACTGGAACTAGTGCATATATACTTGTGTGGACCTACTAGAGTAAGAAGTTTACAAGGAGACATGTATTTCATGTTGCTTATTGATGATTATTCTAGAATGACTTGGGTTACCTTTTTGAAAGAAAAATCAAAAGCTATGGATAAGTTCAAGGAATTTAAGGCAATGGTTGCAAATGAGATGGATTTGAAGATCAAATGTTTAAGGTCTGATAGAGGAGAGTTCACATCAAATGAATTCAATTTATTTTGTGAAGAACATGGGATAAAGAGATAGTTATCTGCACCTAGAACTCCACAACAAAATGGAGTCATTGAGAGAAAGAACAGAACAGTTCAAGAAGCTGCTAGAACCATGATGAAGGAAGCTGATCTTCTAGAAGTATATTAGAGAGAGGCAATTCACACTGCTGTATATATCCTAAATAGAGTCCAAGTCAAAGGTAATAGTTCTAAGACTACTTATGAATTGTGGTATGGTAAAGTTCCTACTGTGAAATATCTCAAAGTTTTTGGTAGCAAATGTTATATCAAAATAGAAGAAGATCTAGCCAAGTTTGATGCTAGGTGTGATGAAGGAATCTTCCTTGGTTACTCAACCAAGAGCAAGGCCTATCGGTGTTATAATAAGAGGCTAAATAAGATCATTGAGAGTGCAAATGTCAAAGTCGATGAAAGAAAGGAAAGGTCTCTAGAATCAAGTGGATATGAATCAGATAAACCAGATGTTTCAGAATTGGTACAACATGAAGACAACTCAAATGAAGAGGACCAAGCTCTAGAAAGTGCTGCCAAGACACCAAGGTATGTAAAACTTAATCATTTTGAAGATCAAATCATAGGAGATAAGAGTAAAGGAATCCTGACTAGAAGAAGAGCTGTAGAAGAACAAGTAAATTTTTGTCTGATCTCCAGGATTGAACCTAAGTCTGTGAATGAAGCTTACAATGATGGGAATTGGGTAAACGCTATGAAAGAGGAATTGATGCAGATAGAGAAGAATCAGACCTAGGATCTTGTCCCCAGACCAACAGATAAAAATTTAATTGGTACCAGGTGGGCTTTCAGAAACAAGATGAATGAGAATGGTGAAGTAGTAAGAAACAAAGCAAGGCTGGTATGCGAAGGATACCCTCAAGTTGAAGGAATAGATTTTGAGGAAAGATTTCTACTAGTGGCAAGGATTGAAGCTATAAGAATGTTTCTGGCATTTGCAGCCTACAAAAAATTCAAGGTATATCAGATGGATGTAAAGTCTGCATTCTTGAATGGAGAGTTAGAAGAAGAAGTCTATATTGAACAATCTGAAGGATTCCAGTCATCACATTAGGGTGACATGGTATGTAGATTGAAGAAGGCATCGTATGAGTTAAAACAAGCCCCTACGGCCTAGTATGCTAGGTTGGATAAGTATCTAATATAGTTAGGATTCACCAAGGGTACCACCGACATCAATCTCTATTTCAGGATCAATAATGAACAAATCCTAATTGTTGTAGTCTTTGTTGATGACATTATCTTTGGAGGCAATGAAGGTATGTGCATAGTTTTTGCTGGAGAAATGCAAAGTGAATTTGAAATGTCCATGTTTGGTGAGATGAATTTCTTTTTAGGTATGCAAATAAATCAATCAGATGAAGGTATCTTCATTTCTCAATCTAAGTATGTGAAAGAGTTGTTAAAGAAGTTTGGGATGGAAGACTCTAAACTGGTAAATACTCCCATGATAATTGGTTGTAAGTTGAGAAAAAATGATGATTCACTTATGACAGATTAGAAAAGGTACAGATCAATGATTGGAGGATTACTTTATCTGACTCAAACTAGACCTAACATAATGCATGCAGTTTTTCTTGTGGTAAGATTTTAGGTACAACACAAAGAGTCACATGTGATGGCAGTCAAGAGAATTATGAGATATTTGAAAGGTACAATGGATTATGGTTTGTGGTATCAAAGGGACAATGATTTCATTCTCAGTGCATACATTGATGCAGATTGGGCTGGAGATGTAGATGACATAAAAAGTACAAGTGGAGGTGCATTCTTTTTGGGAAAAAGGCTGGTATCTTGGTTAAGCAAAAAATAAGACTCAATATCTCTATCCACTACAGAAGCAGAATATATTGTAGCAGCATGTAGTTGTACTCAAGTGTTGTGGATGAAACAGACATTGAAGGACATTAGAGTTGTGTATGAAGATCCAATTGTAATCTTTTGTGACAATACAAGTGCCATAAACATATCAAAGAATCCAGTAATGCATTCAAAGACAAAGCACATATCCATAAGATATCACTTTCTAAGGGAAAAAGTGACAGAGAATGAAGTCAAGTTGGAATATGTATCTACACAAGACTAGATTGCAGACATCTTCACCAAACCTCTGCCTAAGGATACCTTTGAGTATCTCAGAGAAAAGTTATGGGTTATTACCCCTCCTACTCTAAACTAAGATGCACAAGAGTGCATCAATCTAGTGGAGCTTCTTTAGATCTGGATTGATGCTTTTAGGGCTACTTCTTAGGGGGAGTAGTCAGAGAGTTCAGAAGAGAAATTGAATTAAAGCAGAAGAGTGCAAGTATGTGCCCTTTGCCATTGATGTCAAAGGGGGAGAGAAGTCATGTGGAAACCTTAGAAAGAAAAGAGTGTAGATGTGTAAAGAGATAGGGGGAGAATCTTGGTTAGAAAGGAAGAGTGTAGATGTGTAAAGAGATAGGGAGAGTTGTCTTGATGGTTGTTGCAGTTTTTCACATCATATGTTGCCATCAATGACAAAGGGGGAGATTGTTGCAAGTATGTACCTAATTAGTGTTGTCATTGATGTCAACATATCTTTGATGTCATTGGTGTCAACTATGTTCTATTCTATTACTTTTTTAGAAGCTTTGTATGTTGAGGATATTGAGAAAATTGGCCCCTCCAGAAGAAACAAGTGAGTCACAGCGAAGGGAAGTATATATAGTGAGTAGTATGTTGAAGAACAGTCTGGTAGATTACTCTGCATTTCTTACTAATTGAAGGTCTTGGTGTGGATATTGGAAGTTATTTAAAGGGATGCCTGAAGATGCTAAATCCTGAGTTTGAGCCTCCAGTGTGAAGAATTGAGAGAGTTGCATTCAACAGAGTAAAACCTACTTTCTCTAGTTATTCTCTGTTGATAGGGAGAAAGTATTTTGCTCTACATTCCTCCGCAATAAAGTATTTTGCTCTATGGTTCTAGAGGGAAGTTTGGGATGATGATAAGTGCCTATAATTGCAGTGGTTCATGTTTTGGTGGTCCACAAGCTATCTTTCTTTTATGTTAGTTGAAGACGGTGAAGTTCATGTGTTCTGGTGAGAAGATTCCTATGGCTAAAGTGGATAAGGTTCATGCGGTTGCTCCTGATGATTATAGCGTGCTTGTGGATCTTTCCTAATCATGTTCCTATCTTGTTTGTGTTTGAAGATTGTTCCCAGATAATGTAGCATGTAACTAGTCTTAGCTGACTTGGTTAATTATAGTAATTACGGAGATCCCTTGAAGATCATGGAAGCATGTTGACGCATGGAAGATCATGTTTGAGTCCCAGCTAAAGCGTGGCATGATCTGCATACCTCTTTACTTCATTTCCTTTGCATAATGTTGTAATAGGTCAGGACCTATTTTGTAAATGTTTGTAATGCCAACCTTGGAGATTGTTCCAATGGTTGATGATTGTAATGCTGACCTTGATGATCATTCCAAGGTTTATGAAGTGTATAACTACTTGTAATTGAGTCATGGAAAAGTCATCCTTAAGAAAAAATGGGAAGATA
Source organism: Cunninghamia lanceolata (assembly GCA_027924645.1). Classification (NCBI taxonomy): domain Eukaryota; kingdom Viridiplantae; phylum Streptophyta; class Pinopsida; order Cupressales; family Cupressaceae; genus Cunninghamia; species Cunninghamia lanceolata. The sequence goes on along the minus strand of BSBN01001052.1, from coordinate 3,930,309 downwards.
AGGAAAAGGGGTGAGGAGATAAGGCAGAGCAAAACAAAGCAGAGTAGAGGAACAATTGTACTTCAATGTATTAATCTCAGACATGAAGAAGATGGTGATTGTGGCAGTGAGCTTGGTAGTGAAATGCTAGTAGGGTTTAACAACCCTTCTGTAATTGTTCTAGGTTTAGGGTTGAGGCAGTGAGCCTGCTAGACCTAGCTATACTTCATGGTAGTGAGCCAGTGTGTTCTGGACCCATGGAGTGACCAAGCCTAAACATCATTTTTCAAAGCTTACATTATATTTTGAGAGCTAATCCTCTTCATGGTTTTTCCCCACCTTGGGGTTTTCCACATAAAAATCTGGTGTCTCTTGTGTTTAATGTTGTATCTATGTTTAAGCTTTTAATTTCATGAATTCTTTGTTTAATTATAATAAGTGTGGATAAGTGGTTAATGTTTAAGTGCAGAAGTGTTTTAGTTTTTGGGACAACTGATTCACCCCCCTCTCAGTTCTCTGACACATTTCAACAAGAATAAACTACAAAGTCCCTATCTGTCATGCCTGGAGGTATGATTTGGCCAAGCTTATCTGTTCAAATGCCTTCCCTAACCCTGACTTGATTAGGTCAATAGTTTTGAGGTATGACCTAGCTACAAGGACAGTCATAGTTAGAAATGGTTTAGAATTTATCAAGCTTACCATGGGATATATTGCCATTGTATTCAATCTAGACCCTGCAGCCATCAAGCTAATTGACCTCCCTACTTTCAAGAGAAAATACCAGACTATAAAACTTGATTATAGGGATTATAACTTAGCCAAGTATAGACCAAGAGGTGTTGATGGAAAACTGATAAAGATTTCAAATAATGAGAAGGAACCTTTTCATTGCAGTATGTTTAATGAATATTTTGTCAAAACCCACCACAACCTATGTCAAGTTTTAGGTAGAGATAATTCAGATAGGATCTCTGTTTCTCTGATGATGGTAGTTGATATTCAAAATCTAGATGTCAAAGAACCATATAATTATGCAACCTTCATTGTTGACCATATGCATGATCAGATGACAAAAATCAAGAAAAATCTGTCTAAGCCAGATCTCCATGTTGAATTTGCATGGTACTCCTTGTTGTACCATATGTACTTGTTTTCTCCCTTTGGGATGTGGCACCAAAATTTGCATGTTAGAGTTTTAGATGCTCAAGGGAACATGCTGCCAGTGCAAGTATGGACATGTATGTTGGATATGCACTCTGTCACAATAGATTATATCATTTTTGAGGAATATTTTGTGAGGAGGATCCTTGGATTTTTGGAGCTAGAGGGTGAAAGGATGCATCCTGATGTACTGGATTTCTTAAGGCCTCTAGATAAGACTCGTCACCTTGAAATTGATCACAATTGGGGTGATTGGTTCTATCATGAGCACACTACTTGCATAAGGGTCTATGGATGTGAGACCCCACCCCATATACTGCCCAAATATGTGCCTAAAAGAGTGGCATTTTTAGAGGTTATAAGGCAATTAAATGATTATGATAAGGAGCATTTGAGGAACCGCAAGAAATGTTCATTCTTTCTTTCTTCCATCAAATTTTGTGATTTCTTGATTCTTGAAAAGAATGGGTTGGATCAAATTTATTCAATTATGCAATGCTTTGGGATGTATTTGGAACAAATAAGACATTTTGATCCTGAGGGCTTCATCAATAGAACCAGAGTTAGCAAGGGAAGACCCAGGGCCTTTCACCAGGTGGACTATGATGAAGACATTGCCAGAAATTATTTTACAATCAATGATGTCCATCACTTAAGAATTAAGTGGGACACTATCATGGCAACTGAGAAGATGAAGAAAACATAAACCCTTCATACCCAGGTGCATTTGCAGAAGTGCAAGACCCAATCCAGAGAATTGAGAAGATGTTGGATAATGCAGAATAGTTGGTTGCCTCTGCCCATGTAGGAGAACAAGGACCTACTTATGAGCCTTGCGGCCCAAGTAGAGGAGGTGATGTACAAAGGGAATTAGTTGGCCCTTCCCCTGCCAAGAGAGATAAAATTATTGATTTAGAAAACCCTGAGCAAATTGAGATAGTTGATCTAGAGGGGGAGGAAGAACATATATAAGAAACTGGCCCTCATTCACCTGACAGAATGAGACCTTATTCATCCCCAGAGAAGAGGGAAGTAAGAGTAATGAGGAACCCTATTGTTGACATTGAAGATGTTAGGGTGATAGCATGTGACAAGTTCCTTGAAGATGATGAATTTGTCAACACTCCTGAATTTAAGAGTTACGTTTTGAAGGTAAAGAGTGAGGAGTTTCAAAAGAAAATTGATGATGCCAAGGTTGGGGCAGACCCAACAGAATATGATGCTATAACTCAGAGGGTCTTGAAAGAAGTGCAACAATCTATAAATGCAATGACTCCAGAGGAGGGGAGGAGAGCACTAGTTGCAAAAAGTAATATTCTACTTCTCCCTCACTAGACTTTATTAGATGCCATTGCATTTCATACAATCACCAGAGATGATTTAGCTGTAACAGATGAACAAATTGAAAAGGTTCTCTTTGATGCAGCCTTAAACCCTAAGTTTGAAACATTGGCAATATGGGCTCTAGCCCCAAACAATAAAAAGCCTAGGGTTGAATTGGGGGAGCTGGTACGGGATGTAATAATAAAAATAGTAACTGATACCCTTGCTCCCCAGGTTGCAAGCCTAAATGTATAGATTGTACAATTTGTAGAAGCAGTCACAAAAAAATTGCAAAGGAATTACAATCAACTGCAACTTAATTATGCTCAGGCAATTGCAGAAAATAGCAGACTAAAGTAGCAGTTGTCATTGGGAGCCAATACTTTAGCCCCTCCTCCAGTTATTCCAACTACAGAGTCTCTTCCAATGGATACAAAGCCTCTCCTTATAGAGATTAGAGAGTTGAAAGAGGATAAGAGAAGAATAATAGAGGAAAAAGAAAATAGGGTTAAGGAGGTAGTCACCAGTTTGATCAAGAATAGGGTGACGAATGTTTTGGGAGTAGAGGAGACTTGGAAATCCTACTCACAACTAAGGGTAGCCTATGAGAAGCATGAGTCTGAAAAATAGGGTCTATTGAGCATGAAAGCAAAGTGGTTGCATAGAACTGGGGAAGTCATAGAATTTCTTAGGTGTGCTAGGTATGATCCCAATGCACCTCCTGAATTGAAGCTTGTGTCAGACATGTTGAAATATTTCGAGGGTGTGGCCAATTTTCAGTTAAGATTGGAAACAATTGTGAAAGAGAAGATGCAGGTTATTGAAAAGTTGGACACTAAGTGGTCACCTCCCATTTTGGATGGTGATGGTAAAACAAAAGACTTGGACAAGTGGAGGAAGGAAATAGCAGATAATGGTTACCAATTAATTCCCTCTTGTTGTGATGCAAGTGATCCAACTATGTAAGTATTAAGCTTATCATTGGACAACTTGCACTCTCTTAAAATAAGCTTTGATATGTTTTGTAAGCATGTAAAAAGCATCTTGGATGCTAAGTACGTCAGCCACAATGGTAAGATTACAGAGGTACTTTCATTCCCCTGGCTGACAAAAAAGACATATGATGAGTGGAAGGATAGATATCAATCTAAGGATTGACAAGTCAACCACTACATTGCCAGCATTAACAAGGCAAATCCTTGATTGGTTGCACATCTCCTAAGTTCAACCACTCCTCCTCTCTTCTTCTTCCTCATGTAATTAATGTTTCCTGGCACCCTTTTGGCGGTTCTTTGTATCAAGTCCAATTTGAAATGAAATGTAATTAATGTTGAGAGCACGTTCTTGGCCGATAAGGTAACTGTGTTGCTCATCTCATATGGTTGTTGAAGACTTGGCAAAATTTGGAGGAATAATAAGATACAAACTTGCTGGGTGGTTCTATCTTGTGTCTTGTGAGTTTATGAATCATCTGTTGAATGTCTTATGCATAAATTTATCAGTTTCATGCTGTTTCTAAATGAGTAATACTTTGTTGCTTGTATTTGATTATCTGTCTCCAAATTGTGTGTATTTTTCTTTTGAATCTAAATAGCTAAGGGTTATTCAGGGTTCTGGAACATGGGTTATCTATGTTGAATGTTTAATCTTCTACTTTTGTTCAAGGGACAAATTAAATGTTTTGGGTTAAGCATTGGGAAAAATATTGCAACAGGGATATCTGTAAGTATGGATGATTAAATACTAAGTCTTGAGAAGTATTTATAAGGCCGATACTAAAAAATCTCCTCGAAATCTGATTGTTGATTTAAAGTTTATGGTAAGCATTCACCTATGTATGTCTATTGACTCCAGGCCCTAAGATACGCACCGGTCTGTTTTGGTATTGAAGTTATAATCTAAGGTCTTAGTCTTGCATCCAGACACAAAATCAAAATCAAAATCTTATTCACACACCTTTTAGGACTTAGAAGTAGTTTTAGGACCTAAATCCTCTGACTAACAACTAAATAAAAAGCCCAAATCCAGCCCCTTTGTACTTACTTTACAGTTTTGGTCTACATTAGAGAGGATTTATCTTCTTTATGTCAATATCCTAGTAAGTTTATAGATTCACTCCATAGATATTGAATAGGGAATACCCCCTAGGTCCTGCAGAGCTGAAAGGAGAGGAGATTGTTAGATCTAGGGCACACAACTGAGAGGGGGGTTTTGAATCAGTTGTACAAAAACTTGCTTCTACTTCAAACACTTGATTCTTCTTTGTTAGTTAATAGCATATCAATTAACCATTCATGAAAGCATAAAACATTAACACCAGAGCAGATAAACATCAACACATTAGACACCAAGATTTTGACGTGGAAAACCTAGTTAAGGGAAAAACCATGAGGTGATTAACCCAAGGATTATTCTCTATTAGAAGAATAAGAAAAATGGATGGCACATGCCAATTAGGGCTCACTGCCTGAGCACACTGCTCACAAGAAGGCACACTGCCTACAAGAGATACACTATCTACAAGATGATAAGTTTTACAAACTTGAACTGGAGATTGGCATCTTTACCATGTCTGGATTAGTTCCATTTAAGCCCGAGATACTTCTACTCTACCCTTCGCTCTTTTTCTATACCAGACTCATCTGCTCCTCAACACCCTTCGAAATGAATCCTCAAACCTTTATTTATACAAGGCATCGACTTAGGAACAATCATCTAAGTCGGTAATCATTCACAAGAACATTCGCAAGATAAATAACTCATCCGGTCAGCTAGGAACATTCGCAAGATGAATAACTCATCCGGTCGACCAATCTAAACAAGAACATCTTCATCCGGAAGAATATCTTCAATTCTAGGCTCTAACACTAATGCGGACTAACAACATAACCTCAACAAGATCCAAGAACCTTCACAAGCTTTCCTGAGTGACCAGGTACATCCACACTTACTCTACTTACTAGAATCTCTTCTCCTCTTCATCTGGAACTTCAAGAACACAGTCTGTCACAATTGTCAAACTGAAATAGGTTTTTTTGGACCTCCAAACTATGTACAAACTGAGATGACACATCACAAGGACATCCCAAGCACTCCTTCCAATCCGTAGAATCTAGCAATGCACTTCTAGATCTCACCGGACCTTTTTGTAACACTCTGTCACTCCAGAGCATCTCCTGGAACTGGTTCTACTTGATCGATCACAACTTCTTCATATCTTCATGCAGACCTCTGAAATCTTAACTGGAACATCTCAAGACTCATATCTACAAAGCTTTTAATCTACATTCTCTGATCCTCAACCTATTGAGTGCTTTTGCCTTCTTCTCATCACTGTTCTTCACTGTTCCTGATTGAGACTAATTTTCCCAATATCCTCAGCACACAGCTCATCCAATCCTTCTTATCAATGCAATATGAGTATGTTGACATCAATGACAACACTAGTTAACCTCATACTTGCAACAATCTCCCCCTTTGTCATTGATGGCAACATATGATGTGAAAAACCATCAAGACAAGAACTTCTCCTTTCTGTCACAGCTCCCCCTATCAGCAACAATTCTTCACATGTCTTCTCTTCCTTTACTGCTCCACCTTTGATCATCAACCACTCATTTTTCACGTCTTCTCTCCCCCTTTGACATCAATGGCAAAGGGCTCATACTTGTAATTCTAACACATCATAATTATACCAGATTCTCCCCCTTAGTAGCAGCTCCCCATCATCAATCCGAATCACAAGATATGACTATGATATCCACCAGACTGATGCACATCAATGCATCCTAGTTCATCACCGGAGGGGCCATAACCCCTAACTTCTCCCTGAGATACTCAAAAGAGTCCTTGGGAAGAGGTTTAGTAAAAATATCTGTAATCTGATCCTTGGAGGGTACATACTCCAGTCTGACTTCATCCTTGTTCACTTGCTCTCTCAGAAAGTGAAACTTGATAGATATGTGCTTGGTCTTAGAATGCAACACCGGATTCTTAGAAATATTTATTGCACTTGAATTATCACAGAAAATTGTGATAGGCTCCTCATATTCTACTTTAATGTCTCTTAGCATTTGTTTCATCCACAAAATTTGAGTGCAACTACCTACTGCTGCAATATATTTTGCTTCAGTTGTAGACAAAGAAATTGCCTCTTGTTTCTTGCTTAGCCAAGAAACCAATCTTTTTCCCAAAAAGAAAGCTCCTCCACTTGTACTCTTCCTATCATCCACATCTCCTACCCAATTTGCATCTGTATATGCATGAAGAGAAAAATCTTGATCTCTAGGATACCATAGACCATACTCAACTGTTCCTTTCAAGTACGTAAAAATTCTTTTGATTGCCATAACATGAGATTCTCTAGGATCTGCCTGGAATCTTGCCACAAGACCAACAGCCTACATTATATCTAGTCTAGTCTGAGTGAGATACAATAAACCTCCAATCATTGATCTGTACTTTGTCTGATCTGTCTTAGGAGAATCATCATCTTTGCTCAACTTACATCTGGTTGCCATAGGAGTGTTCATTGGCTTTGAATCTTCCATTCCAAATTTCCTCAACAATTCTTTCACATATTTGGTCTGAGAGATAAAGATACCTTTCTTTGTCTGAGTAATTTGCAGACCCAAGAAGAAATTCATTTCAACAAGCATTGACATTTCAAACTCACTTTTCATTTGATTTGCAAAGGTTTTACACATATTGTCTCTTCCTCCAAAAATGATATCATCAACAAATACTTCAACAATCAAGATGTTTTCATTATCTATTTGGAAATATAGATTACTGTTAGCAGTACCTTTATTGAAACCAATCTACACAAGATGATTATCCAACCTTTCATACCATGCTCTTGGAGCTTGCTTCAATCCATATAGTGCTTTCTTCAACTTGCAGACCATATCATCATGATCAGACAATTGAAATCCATCCAGTTGTTCAATATATACTTCTTCTTCCAAATCACCAGTTAGGAAGGCAAACTTGACATCCATCTGATATACCTTGAAGTCTTTGAAGGCAGCAAATGCAAGAAATAATCTGACTGCTTCAATTCTTGCCACCGGAGCAAAGGTTTCTTCAAAATCAATTCCTTCTATTTGAGAGTAGCCTTTGTAGACCAATCTAGCTTTGTTTCTGATTACTTCACCAACTTCATTTAGTTTGTTCCAGAAGACCCATTTGGTTCCAATCACATTCTTGTTTCTAGGTCTGGGAACAAGATCCCAAGTGTGATTTTTCTCAATTTGCATCAACTCTTCCTCCATTGCTTTTGTCTAATTTTCATCATTGCATGCTTCATTTATTGTCTTAGGTTCAATCTTTTAAATTAGACAACATTCATCTAAATTTTGAGCAATTTTCCTCCTTGTTTGTACCCCTTTGCTTTTGTCACCTATGATCTGATCTTCAGAGTGATTTAGAGTTACATACCTTGGAACTTTGGGAGTTTCTTGTACTACTATTTCTTGATCAGGCTCATCCAGACAAACTTCTTCATCCTGATTTACCAGATCAGTCTGAATCTGACCTTCAGGAGAGGATTGAGTCCCTTGAATCAGAACATCATTCTGATCATCTTCATCATACTCATAAAACCTTGAGGGCTTCTCAATTCCTTCATCAACCTTCACATTTGTACTTTCTATCATCTTTCTCAGTCTCTTATTGTAACACCGATATGCTTTGCTTTGAGTGGAGTATCCCAAGAAAATTCCTTCATCACTTCTAGCATCAAACTTTCCTAGATCTTCATATCTTTTGATGTAACACTTGCTACCAAATACTCTAAAATATCTCACAGTAGGAGTTATACCAAACCAAAGTTCATAAGGAGTCTTACTGGTATTGCTTCTAATTTGAAGTCGGTTGAGAGTGTAGACTGTAGTGCTGACAGCTTCTCTCCAAAACATCTGAGGAACATTTGTTTCCATCATCATTGTCCTGGATGCTTCCTGGATGGTCCGGTTCTTTCTCTCAACTACTCCATTTTGCTATGGAGTCCTAGGAAAAGACAACTATCTCTTTATACCATGCTTCTCACAAAAGTCTATGAATTCACCACCTCTATTAGACCTTAGACATTTCAGTTTCAAGCCGGTTTGATTCTCTACCATAGCTTTGAAGATTTTGAACTTCTCAAAGGCTTTTGATTTCTCTTTTAGAAAGGTAACCCACATCATCTGGGAATGATCATCAATCAGCAACATGAAATATCTATCACCTTGCATACTTTTGATTCTTGTCGGACCACATAGATCAGTATGAACTAATTCCAATAATCTGGTAGAGGACTGATCCTTGCTTTTGAAAGAGACTCTGTTCTATTTACCTAGCTGACATTCTTTGCACAAACTATTTGTAGGTTTCACCAATTTTGGAAGATCTTTTACAGCCTGAGTATTGCTTATCTTGATGATGTTATCAAAATTTACATGACACATCCTTCTATGCCATAGCCAACTCTGATCAACTTGAACAAACATACAACTTTTATTAGAACCAACCAGATGGAAGATATTACGTTTTGTTTGAGTACCAGATGCAATCTCAGTTCCAGAGCTTTCAAAGATCCTGCATCTTCCATTTTTGAACTGGAGGTCATAACCTTTGTCCACCAACTGACCAACACTGAGAAGATTGTGCTTCAATCCTTCAACATATAGTACATTACTAGTTTTACTCTTTCCATCAAAAGAAATAGTTCCGCTACCTCTAATTCTACCAGCAGAGTTGTCACCAAACTTTACCATTCCTCCTTCATACCTTTCCAAATCTAAGAACTTGTTCTTGTCACCTGTCATATGGTGAGAGCATCCACTGTTAATAACCCAATCATCCTTTTCTTCAACTTGGGCAACCAAAGCTCTTTCTACAACCTTATGATTGATAGCTTCAGAGGATATTGGTTCTTCTTCCTTGATGGCAATAAACACCTATTCATTTCTGGATTTGTCTCCCATCTCTGATTCATCATCTGTTACTCCTTCATTATCAACTTCTTCATGAACATAATAACAATTCTTTTGGAACTTTTGTCTATTAGAGTTTGACCTTGTAGACCTTTCCAGGCATCTTGAGGCAAAGTGACCAATCTTATTGTAGTTGAAGCATTTAAAAGGTAATTTTCCTTCATACTTACCAGATCCTCTTGGCAGTCTTTTTGTAATGAGGGCTTCAAGTTGAGTTGTTTCTGCTTCTTCCTCTTCCATGTCTTTCCTTGCTTGATCATACCATGACAGCTTCCTTGAAGAATTTTCTCCCGAATCAAATCTTTGTTTGCCTTTCACATAAGCACTGGCTTTGAATGCAGTTTCAGTCTTGGGAGGATCATCTCCAAATTCAGTCATTTCAAATGCAGCCACTTTACCAGCCAATTGCTCTCTTGTGACAGTTGTATGGGCTTTGAATTCATTAATGGCAGCAACCTTGATCTTGTAGGCAGCAGGAAGGGATTTGAGAATTTTGCAAACAATCTCATTTTCATCCAGAACTCCACTAGCATTCCTGATTCCACACACCAGCTCATTTACTCTTGGCATAAAGGTAGTGATATTTCCATCATCTCTCATCTTCAATCTTTCAAATTTTCCTTTGAGACTTTGCAATCTTGCACTCTGAACAAACTCATCTCCTTCATGCAGAAGTTCCAATTTAACCCAGATCTCATAGGCAGTTGGTAGGTCAATAACATTTGAAAGCTCTAAATCAGTTAATGCACTTAGAAGAGCTTCTTTGTTCGCAGATTGTTTTCAGCATCTATGATTTCATTCAGAGTTGTCAGACCACCCTGTGGAGGTACATATGCTTTTGTGACCATGGACAAGTAAGCTTTTCCCATACACTCCAAGTGACATTTCATGTGACCTTTCCAGAGTGAGAAGTTGGTTCCATCAAACTTCAAACTATCCTTCTTGTATGACGACATCCTGGATCTCCTCAAGCAGTTAAGCTCCTTTTAGAGGAACTTGGCTCTGATACCAATTGTTAGATCTACGGCACACAACTGAGAGGGGGTGTGAATCAGTTGTACAAAAACTTGCTTCTACTTCAAACACTTGATTCTTCTTTGTTAGTAAATAGCATATCAATTAACCATTCATGAAAGCATAAAACATTAACACCGGAGCAGATAAACATCAACACATTAGACACCAAGATTTTGACGTGGAAAACCCGGTTAAGGGAAAACCACGGGGTGATTAACCCAAGTATTATTCTCTATTAGAAGAACAAGAAAAATGGATGGCACATGCCAATTAGGGCTCACTACCCAAGCACACTGCTCACAAGGAGGCACACTGCCTACAAGAGACACACTATCTACAAGATGATAAGTTTTACAAACTTGAACTGGGGATTGACATCTTTACCATGTCTGGATCAGCTCCATTTAAGCCCAAGATACTTCTGCTCTGCCCTTTGCTCTTTTGCTATACCACACTCATCCGCTCCTCAACACCCTTCGAAATGAATCCTCAAACCTTTATTTATACAAGGCATCGACTTAGGAACAATCATCTAAGTTGGCAATCATTCACAAGAACATTCGCAAGATAAATAACTCATCCGGTCGGCTAGGAACATTCGCAAGATGAATAACTCATCCGGTCAGCCAATCTAAACAAGAACATCTTCATCCAGAAGAATATCTTCAATTCCAGGCTCTAACACTAATTTGGACCAACAACATAACCTCAACAAGATCCAAGAACCTTCACAAGCTTTCCTGAGTGACCAGGTACATCTGCACTTCCTCTACTTACTGGAATCTCTTCTCCTCTTCATTCAGAACTTCAAGAACATAGTCTATCGCGACTGTCAAAATGAAACAGGTTCTTTCGGACCTCCAAACTACGTACAAACCGAGATGACACATCACAAGGACATCCCAAGCACTCCTGCCAATCTGCAGAATCTGATAATGCACTTCCAGATCTCATTGGACCTTTTTGTAACACTCTGTCACTCCAAAGCATCTCCCAGAATTGGTTCTACTTGATCGATCACAACTTCTTCATATCTTCATGCGGACCTCTTAAATCTTAACTGGTACATCTCAAGACTCATATCTGCAAACCCTTTAATCTGCATCCTCTGATCCTCAACCTATTGAGTACTTTTTCCTTCTTCTTATCACCGTTCTTCACTATTCCTGATTGAGACTAATTTTCTCAATATCCTCAGCACACAGCTCATCCAATCCTTCTTATCAATGCAATATGAGTATGTTGACATCAATGACAACACTGGTTAACCTCATACTTGCAACAGAGATATCTATAGAATCTATCTCCTATACTATTGTTCCCTGACCTGAGAATCCTGTTGATGAGTGATGGCTACCTTGTAGGGATTGCTTAGGAAACATTCAGTTGGGAAAAACCCAACAGGTTTAATAGTAGTCTCAACAAAGTTACTCTCTTCCTCCTCCAACTACACTGAGTCAACTTTGATCTTGTTAGTTTTGGATTTCTTACTGGGTCCTACAAGGCCTCTGTTAGTAGGCACCCTCTGTTAGTCTTAGGGCAGACAACTGAGAGGGGGGTGAATCAGTTGTCCAAAACTTTCTTTCCAATTACACACTTAACTCTTCTTAGCATATCAATAAATCAATCATGAAACATAATACATTTAAATCAAGAGCAGAAACACATCAACACATAAGACACCAAGATTTTGATGTGGAAAACCCAGTTAAGGGAAAAACCACGGGGTGATTAACCCAAGATTGTATTCTCTGTTAGAAGAATAGAAAGAACAAAACGACACATGCCAATTAGGGCTCACTGCCTGAGCACACTGCTCACAAGAGGCTCACTGCCTACAATAGACTCACTATCTACAGAATGATAAGTATCACATACTTGAAATGGAGAATAGCATCTTCATCATGCTTGAATCAGTTCCATTTAAGCCCAAATCATCTACTCTGCTTTTAGCTCTCTTCCTCGCTATCACACTCACATCTCCACACGACACCCTTTGGAATGACTTCTCAATCCCTTATTTATACAAGGCATCAACTTAGGAATAATCATCTAAGTCAGTAAACATCCACAAGAACATCCGCAAGATATGTAACTCATCCGGTCGACCAGTCTCAAAAAGAACACCATCATCCGGGAGTTATTCTTCAATTGCAAGTTCTAACTCCAATACGGACCACCAACATGAACTAGACATGATCCAAAGACCTCCACAAGATTGCCTGAATCACCAAGAACATCCGCACTTCATCTTCTTACTAAAATCCTTCTCTCCTTCATCCGGAACCTCAAGAACACAGTTTGTCATCACTGACACAAAGGAATAGATACTTGCAGACCTTCAAACCATGAACCAATCTATTTCACTTCACAAAGACTTACTCAACACTCCCTCAAATCCACAGAATAGGATAATGCATTTCCAGATCTGACCGGACCTATTTGTGACACTCTGTCACCTCTGAACACCTGCCAGAACTAGTTTTACTTGAGTGGCCACAACTCCTTTAGATCTTCATGTGGACCTCTGAAATCTTTACTGGATAATCTAAAGACTCATATCTTCAAACCATTTAAACTGCATCCTCTGATAGTCATCTTATCTTGGATCTTTACCTTACTATCTTCACTGTTCTTCTCTGTTCCTGATTAAGACTACTTTTCTAAATATCCTCAGCACTTAGCTCATCCAATCTTTTTCACTAATGCAATAGGAGTATGTTGACATCAATGACAACACTAGGTAGGCCCATACTTGCAACAATCTCCCCCTTTTTCATTGATGGCAACATATGATGTGAAAAACTATTTTAACCATCAAGACAAAAACTCCTCCTTACTGTCATAGCTCCCCCTATCAGCAACAACCATCCACATGTCTTCTCTTCCAAGACTGCTCCCCCTTTAATCATCAACCACTTGTTTTTCACATGTCTTCTCTCCCCCTTTGACATCAATGGCAAAGGGCTTATACTTGCAACTTCAACTCTTCAGAATCATACTAGCTGTTCCCCCTGAGTGGCAGCTCCCTATCATCAATCTAGACCAAAAGATATGACTATGATATCTACCAAATTGATACACTCCAGTGCACCTTAGTTCATCACCAAAGGGGCAATAACCCCTAACTTCTCCCTGAGATACTCAAAAGAGTCCTTACGTAGAGGTTTAGTGAAGATATCTGCAATTTGATCCTTGGAAGGCATAAACTCTAATTTGACTTCATTCTTGTTCACTTGCTCTCTCAGAAAGTGAAACTTGATAGATATATGCTTGGTCTTTGAATGCAACACTAGATTTTTAGATATATTTATTGCACTTGAATTACCATAGAAAATTGTGATAGGCTCCTCATAATCCACTCTGATGTCTCTTAGCATTTGTTTCATCCACAAAACTTGAGTGCAACTACCTGCTGCTGCAATATATTCTACTTCTGCAGTGGACAAAGATATTGCCTCTTATTTCTTGCTCAGCTAAGAAACCAATCTCTTCCCCAAAAAGAATGCTCCACCACTGGTACTCTTCCGGTCATCCACATCTCCTACCCAATCCGCATCTGTGTATGCATAAAGAGAGAAATTATGATCTATGGGATACCGCAATCCATACTCAACTATTTCTTTTAGATATCTAAAAATCCTCTTAATTGCCATAACATGAGATTCTCTAGGATCAGCTTGAAATCTAGCAACAAGACTCACAACATTCATAATGTCAGGTCTGGTTTGAGTGAGATACAACAATCCTCCAATCATTGACATATACATTTCCTAATAAGTCTTAGGAGAGTCATCATCTTTGCCCAACTTACATCCAGTTGCCATGGGAGTATTCATTGGTTTTGAGTCTTCCATCCCAAATTTCCTCAACAATTCTTTCACATATTTGGTCTGAGAAATGAAGATTCCTTTCTTTGTTTGAGTGATTTGTAGACCCAAGAAGAAATTCATTTCCCCAAGCATGGACATCTCAAATTCACTTTTCATTTGATTTGCAAAACTTTTACACATGCAATCTCTTCCTCCAAAAATGATATCATCAACAAACACTTCAACAATCAAGATGTTTTCATGATCAATTTTGAAATAAAAGTTATTGTTAGTAGTACCTTTGTTGAAACCAATCTTCAAAAGATGCTTATCCAATCTTTCATACCAGGCTCTTGGGGCTTGCTTTAGACCATACAGGGCTTTCTTCAACTTGCAGACCATATCATCATGATCAGACAATTGAAATCCATCCGGTTTCTCAATGTATACTTCTTCTTGCAAGTCACTATTCAGGAAGGCAGACTTGACATCCATCTGATATACTTTGAAGTCCTTGAAGGCAGCAAAAGCAAGAAATAATCTTACTGCTTTAATTCTTGCCACTGGAGCAAAAGTCTCTTCAAAATCAACTCCTTCTATTTGAGAGTAACCTTGCAGACCTATCTGGCTTTATTTCTGATTACTTCACCAACTTCATTTAGTTTGTTCCAGAAGACCCATTTTGTTCCAATCACATTTTTGTTTTTAGGTTTGGGAACAAGATCCCAAGTGTGATTTTTCCTAATTTGCATCAGCTATTCCTCCATTGCTTTAGTCTAGTTTTCATCATTGCAAGCTTCATTTACTGTCTTAGGTTCAATATTTGAAATCAGACAATACTCATTTGAATCTTGAGCAATTTGTTGGTAGGTGGCGACTGATCAAGAAAGTACTATACACTTAAAAAATCCTAGGGCCGACTTAAAAAAATCCTATTTTTATGATCGACATACGAAAACCCTAATTTTTGTAACTGACAAAAAGGCTTGATAAAAGGCGGCCAATGGTTAGGGTTTGGACAATTGTATTGTAGCATTTGCAGCGGTATTGAGTTGCAGGGATTGCTGATTGTAATCGATTTGATTTACTGGATAATAATATTGGACTCTCTGTTTGGTGGATGTAGCCTGAGTTTGGGTGAACCACATTAAATCTTGTCTCTCACTATTATTAATTTTGTGTATTTCTATTTCTCTATTTAATCTTTATTTGCATTTAATTGATATCTTCTGTCGGCTAACCCTAACAAGTGGTATTAGAGCGGGTTGTGTTCGATTATTGTCTGCAGGAAAGTCTCACGGTTGAGTGGGAGCAATGGCGGACGAGGGTAAAATGAAGGTTGATAAATTCAATGGGCAGAACTATCAGTTATGGAAGATGCAGATGGAAGATTACCTCTATCAAAAGGATTTATGGAGGCCGTTGGAAGGAGTAGCCAAGAAACTGGCAACAATGTCTGATGAGGATTGGAATCTTCTTGACAGAAAGGCACTGGGAACCATTCGGTTGTGCCTGGCACCATCGGTGGCATTCAATATAACGGAAGCGAAGACAACAGATGGTCTGATGAAAGCTTTGGCTAAATTGTATGAAAACCCATCAGCCTCAAATAAGGTATTTCTCATGAAGCAGTTGTTTAATTTGAAAATGGTTGAAGGTGGATCTATGACAGGTCATTTAAATGAATTTAATACGATTGTCAGTCAATTAACTTCTGTAAATGTAAAATTTGATGAAGAAGTTAGAGCTCTCTTGATATTATGTTCATTGCCTGAAAGCTAGGATAGTTTGGTAATGGCGGTTAGTAACTCTGTTTCTGGTTCAAATACCCTAAAATTTGATGATGTTGTTGGTGTTATTCTGAGTGAGAAAATTCGTAAGAAAAGCTCAGGTGGATCCAAATTAGGCAGTGTTTTGAACGCAGAAAGCAGGGGTAGATCAAAGGAGAGAGGAAAAGGTTCTGGAGGTCATGGGAAGTCACGAGGAAAATCAAAGGACAAAAGATCCCAAACCAGAGGACAGAAGGATTGTTGGTACTATGGAAAACCAGGTCATCTGAAGAAAGATTGCTGGTCTCAGAAAAATAAAGAAGGAGACAAACAAGAAGGCAATAAGGAAGCAAATGTGGTAAGCAATAAGTCTGAAGATGATGCTTTGATTCTTTCCCTAGATAATGCTAATGATTCATGGGTTTTAGATTCAAGGGCCTCATTTCATGCTACGCCCCATAGAAGTTATTTCCTTGATTATGTCCAAGGGGATTTTGGGCTGGTTTATTTGGGAGATAATGAACCCTGTCAGATTGTTGGAAAGGGAAGAATCAAGATTAAGTTGCAGAATGGGAATCATTGGCTACTACAAGAGGTGAGGCATGTTCCAAGGCTCAGTAGGAATTTAATTTCAGCAGGACAGCTAACTGAACAAGGTTGCACTGTTACATTTACTGATAAAAATTGGAAGGTTTCAAAAGGTGCCTTAGTAGTAGCAAAAGGTGTAAAAGTAGGCACCTTATATCTTTGTACAGGTCATACTATTCCTTCTACTTTAGATTTTATAGAGGAAAAACAAACAGGTTTAGGAACAGTTGCTGCAGGTTTGCAGGAAGAGACTGGAAAAGTTGCTGCAGGTTCTGAAACAACACTGTGGCATAACAGACTTGGGCATATGAGTGAAAAAGGTATGAAGGTACTTCATTCTAAGAAAGTTTTACCAGGTCTGAAATGTATTAATATGGATTTCTGTGAAAGTTGTATGGAAAACAAAAGAGAGTCAGTTTTCTCAGAGATGGGAAGCAAAAGAAAAATGAAAAGTTGGAGCTTGTGCATACAGATGTATGGGGACCAGCTCAGGTATCTTCTTTTGGTGGCTCTCGGTATTATGTCACATTCATAGATGATGCAACTAGGAAGGTCTGGATTTATTTCCTTAGACAGAAATCTAATGTATTTGAAACATTTAAGAAATGGAAAAGCTTGGTTGAAAATGAGACAGGTAAAAGATTAAAATGTTTCAGATCTGATAATGGCGGTGAGTATTGCAGCAAAGAATTTGAAGACTATTGTTCCTTTAATGGAATTCGTAGGCAGAAAATGGTTCCAGGGACTCCACAGGAAAATGGAGTGGCTGAACGCATGAATAGGACAATAATGGAGCATGCAAGGACCATGAGATTGCATGCTGGACTGACTTTAAACATGTGAGCAGAGGCTGTCAACACTGCTGTATATTTAATTAATAGAGGTCCTTCAGTTCCTTTGGGCTGTGGTATTCCAGAGGAAGCATGGACTGGCAAGAAGGTGAGTTATTCTTTTCTGAAAACCTTTGGCTGTGAAGTATTTGCACATATCGATTCTGAAAATAGAACCAAGCTGGATGCGAAATCAAAAAAAATGTACCTTCGTTGGATATGGCATTGATGAATTTGGTTATAGGCTTTGGGATTTTGAAAATCAAAAAATTGTGAGAAGCAGGGATGTTATATTCAATGAGAAGGTGTTGTACAAAGATCAGTTGCAGCAGCATGAGAAGAAAGAAAAGGATTATGTGGTGCTGGACGATACTCCAAATAGTGATGTTCCAGTGGTTCCTTATGCTCCGCAACAGCAACCAGAAATACCACAAACTCCAGTAAATGTTAGACGGTCAACAAGGATAAGTAGACCTCCTGAAAGGTTTTCTCCCTCTTTGTATTCTATTTTGTTAATAGATGCTAGTGAACCAGAAGGGTATGATGAAGCTATGCAGGTGGATACACAGGTTCAGTGGGAGCGTGCAATGAAAGAAGAAATGGACTCCTTGCTGAAAAATCAGACTTGGGAATTATGTAAGTTACCTGCAGGTAAAAAGACTTTACCAAACAAATGGGTTTACAGGCTGAAAGAGGAAGATGGAGGTAAGAAATGATTTAAGGCCAGGTTAGTTGTAAAAGGATTTGCACAGAAACAGGGCATTGATTTTGATGAGATATTTTCTCCGGTTGTCAAGATGACTTCTATTCGTACTGTTTTAAGTATTGTGGCTGCTGAAGATTTGCATTTGGAACAGCTAGATGTGAAAACTGCCTTTCTCCATGGTGATTTGGAGGAGGAGATATACATGGCACAACCACAAGGGTTTGAGGTCAAAGGTAAGGAGAAACAAGTGTGCAGATTAAAGAAGAGTTTGTATGGCCTGAAACAAGCACCTCGGCAATGGTATTTAAAATTTGATAGTTTTATGGCTGAGCAAGGCTACAGCAGGTGTAATTCTGACCATTGTGTTTATTTTAAGAGGTTGGATAATGACAGCTACATTATTTTATGTTTATATGTTGATGACATGCTTGTAGCTGGGTCTAACATGGATCACATCAGCGAGTTAAAACATCAGTTAGCCCAGTCATTTGATATGAAGGATTTGGGGGCAGCAAAACAAATCCTTGGTATGAAAATTTGCAGAGATAGGAAGAATAGAAAATTGACTCTATCTCAGGCTGCTTATGTTGAAAAGGTGTTGCAGAGATTCCATATGGAGAATGCAAAAGCTGTCAGCACACCGTTGCCTAGTCATTTGAAATTGACTACGGAGATGTGTCCAAAGACGCAAGAGGAGGAAGAAAAAATGTCTAAGGTCCCATATGCTTTAGCTGTAGGAAGTTTAATGTATGCCATGGTATGCACGAGACCGGATATTGCACATGCTGTCGGAGTCGTTAGCAGGTATATGAGTCATCCTGGATTTGAGCATTGGAATGCGGTAAAATGGATTCTCAGATATTTGAGAGGTACATCTAATAAACACTTATGTTTTGGGGGCTCTAGTACTGATTTAGTAGGTTATGTTGACTCAGATTTGGCAGGGGATATTGATACCAGGTGGAGTACTACATGTTATGTCTTTACTGTAGGAGGAACATCGGTGAGTTGGATTTCTAGGTTGCAAAAGGTGGTTGCTTTATCCACCACCGAGGCAGAATATGTAGCTGCAACAGAGGCAAGCAAGGAGATGATATGGCTGCAATCTTTCATGGAAGAACTAGGTAAACAACAGGCTAATAGTTCTTTGTATACAGACAGTCAGAGTGCCATACATCTTGCAAAGAATTCTACGTTGCATTCAAAGACCAAACACATACAGTTGAGGTATCACTTTATTCGGTCGGTGTTGGATAATGGACAGTTAAGGCTGGCAAAGATACATACAGATGAAAATCTAGTGGATATGTTTACAAAGGTAGTGACAAGGGAGAAGTTGAGCTCCTCTTTAGCTTCGGTTGGTCTTCTCCACTGATGACAACAAAAATAGAACAGTAGAGTCCAGGGTGCTTATTTCCAGTGGGAGCTGCATGCGCAGCGGTGTCATCCAGGATCAGTCTCCAAGTGGGAGATTGTTTGGTGTGGAGCCTGATCAGTCTCCAAGTGGGAGATTGTTGGTAGGTGGCGACTGATCAGGAAAGTACTGTACACTAGCCATGTATCCTCGCCGGGGCTTAGGGCCGGGCCGGGCCCCGAGCGGGGGTTCGGGGGCGGCAGCCCCCGAGAAACAGGTGTTCGCGGGAGGTAGCCCCCAAGAAAACTTTTTTTAGGGCCGACTTAAAAAATCCTAGGGCCGACTTTAAAAAATCCTATTTTTATGACCGACATAAGAAAACCCTAATTTTTGTAACCGACAAAAAGGCTTGATAAAAAGCGGCCAAGGGTTAGGGTTTGGACAATTGTATTGTAGCATTTGCAGCGGTATTGAGTTGCAGGGATTGCTGATTGTAATCAGTTTGATTTACTGGATAATAATATTGGACTCTCTGTTTGGTGGATGTAGCCTGAGTTTGGGTGAACCACGTTAAATCTTGTCTCTCACTGTTATTAATTCTGTGTATTTCCATTTCTCTATTTAATCTTTATTTGCATTTAATTGATATCTTCTGCCGGCTAACCCTAACACAATTCTCCTTGTTTGTACACCTTTGCTTTTATCACCTATGATCTAATCTTCAGAGTGATTTAGTCTTACATACCTGGGAACTTTGGGAGTTTCTTGCACTTTTGATTCTTGATCAGGCTCATTGAAACTCATCTCTTCTTCCTGATTTACCAGATCGATTTGAATCTAAGTTGCAGAAGGGGCTTGGGCTTCTTGAATCAGAATACCATTATGATCATCTTCATCATATTCATAAAACCTTGAGGGTTTTTCAATTCCTTCATCAACCTTCACATTTGTACTTTCTGTAATCTTTCTTAGTCTCTTGTTATAACACCGGTATGCTTTGCTTTGAGTAGAGTAACCCAAGAATATTCCTTCATCACTTCTAGCATCAAACTTGCCTAAATCTTCATCTCTTTTGATGTAACATTTGCTACCAAAAACTCTAAAATACCTCACAGTAGGAGTGATGTCAAACCAAAGTTCATAAGGAGTCTTATCGATATTGCTTCTGATATGAACTTGATTTAGGGTGTAGACTACAGTGCTGACAGCTTCTCTCCAATAGATCTGAGGGACATTTGCTTCCATCATCATTGTCCTAGATGCTTCCTAGATGGTCCGGTCCTTTCTCTCCACTACTCCATTCTGCTGTGGAGTCCTAGGAGCAGACAATTGCCTCTTTATTCCATGTTTCTCACAGAATTCTATGAAATCACTAGATGTGAATTCTCCACCTCTATCAGACATTAGACATTTTAATTTTAATCCGGTTTCATTCTCTACCATAGCCTTGAATATTTTGAATTTCTCAAAAGCTTCTGATTTCTCTTTCAGAAAAGTTACCTACATCATCTAGGAGTAGTCATCAATTAGTAACATGAAGTATCTATCACCTTGCACACTCCTGATTCTTGCCAGACCACATAGATCAGTATGAACCAAGTCCAATATTCTGGTAGAAGATTGTTCTTTGGTTTTAAATGAGACTCTGCTTTGTTTTCCCAACTGACATTCTTTGCACAAACTATTTGTAGGTTTCACCAGTTTTGGAAGATCTCTCATAGCCTGAGTGTTGCTTATCTTGATGATATTATCAAAATTCACATGACACATCTTCCTATGCCATAACCAACTCTGATCAACTTGCACAAATAGACAACTCTTACTAGTACCAACTAGTTACCTTTTTTTTTGAGTACCAGATGCAATCTCTATTCTGGAACTTTCAAAGATCTTGCACTTTCCATTCTTGAATTGGAGATCACAGCCCTTGTCCACCAACTCTCCAACACTGAGAAGATTGTGCTTCAATCATTCAACATACAGAACATTACCGGTTTTGTTCTTTCCATCAAAAGAAATAGTTCCTCTGCCTCTGATTCTACTAGTAGAATTATCACCAAACTTTACCACTCCTCCTTCATACCTTTCCAAATCTAAGAACTTATTTTTGTCACCTGTCATATGATGAGAGCATCCACTGTCAATGACCCAATCATCCTTTTCTTCAACATGGGCAGCCAGAGCTCTTTCTACAACTTTATGATTGACAGATTTAGAGGGCATTGGATCTTCTTCCTTGATGACAATAAACACCCAATCACTTCTGGATTTGTTTCATGTCTCTGATTCATCATCTGTTACTCCATTATCATCCTCTTCATGGACATAGTAACAATTCTTTTGGAACCTTGATCTATTAGGATTTGGCTTTGAAAATCTTTCCAGACACTTTGAGGCAAAATGACCAATCTTGTTGCAGTTAAAACACTCAAAAGGCAATTTTCCTTCATACTTACCAGATCCTTTTGGCAGTCTTTTTGCAATAAGGGCTTCAAGCTGAGCAGTTTTAGTTTCTTCTTCTTCCAAGTCCCTTTTTGCTTTTTCATACCATGATAGTTTCCTTGAAGAGTTCTCTCCTGGATCAAACCTTTGTTTTCCTTTTACAGAGGCATTGGCTTTGAATGTAGATTCAGTCTTGGGGGGATCATCTCCAAACTCAGTCATTTCAAATGCAACCAATTTACCAGCCAATAGATCTCTTGTGACAACTGTATGAGCTCTGAATTCTTCAATGGCAACAACGTTGATTTTATAAGAAGTAGGAAGGGATCTAAGAATTTTGCCAACAATCTCATCTTCATCCAAGACTCCACCAGCATTTCTAATTCCACAAACAAGCTCATTTACTCTTGGCATAAAGGTAGTGATATTTTCATCTTCTCTCATCTTCAGATTTTCAAATTTTTCCTTTAGACTTTGCAACCTTGTACATTTAACATACTTGTCTCCTTTATGCAGAAGTTCCAGTTTTTCCCAAATCTCAAAAGTAGTTGGTAGGTCAACAACATTCGAAAGCTCTGAATTAGATAATGTGCTTAGAAGAGCTTCTATAGTCCACAGTTTATTTTCAGTATTTGTGATTTCATTTGGTGCTTTTGGACCACCTTGTGGAGGAGTATACTTTGTTGAAGCCATGTTCAAGTACTGCATTCCCATACATTGCAAGTGACATTTCATGCAACTTTTTTTGAGATTAAAAGTGGTTCCTTCAAACTTCAAACTATCTTTCTTGTAGGGTGACATCCTGGATCTCCTCAAGCGATTAAGCTCCTTTTACAGGAACTTGGCTCTGATACCAATTGTTAGTCTTAGGGTAGACAATTGAGAGGGGGGGTGAATCAGTTGTCTAAAACTTTCTTTCCAATTACACACTTAACTCCTCTTAGCATATCAATAAATCAATCATGAAACATAATGCATTTAAATAAAGAGCAGAAACACATCAACACATAAGACACCAAGATTTTGACGTGGAAAACCCGATTAAGGGAAAAACCATGGGGTGACTAACCCAAGATTGTATTCTCTATTAGAAGAATAGAAAGAACAAAATGGCACATGCCAATTAGGGCTCACTGCCTGAGCACATTGCTCACAAGAGGCTCACTACCTACAATAGACTCACTGTCTACAGAATGATAAGTATCACATACTTGAACTGGAGAATAGCATCTTCATCATGCTTGAATCAGTTCCATTTAATCCCAAAACATCTACTCTGCTTTTCGCTCTCTTCCTCACTACCACCCTCACATCTCCACATGACACCCTTTGGAATGACTTCTCAATCCCTTATTTATACAAGGCATCAACTTAGGAATAATCATCTAAGTTAGAAAACATCTACAAGAACATCTGCAAGACGTGTAACTCATCTGATCGGCTAATCTCAAGAAGAACACCATCATTCGGGAGTTATTCTTCAATTGCGAGATCCAACTCTAATGCAGACCACCAAAATGAACTGGACACGATCCAAAGACCTCCACAAGATTGCCTGAATCACCAAGAACATCCGCACTTCATCTTCTTATTGAAATCCTTCTCTCCTTCATCCAGAACCTCAAGAACATAGTCTGTCATCACTGTCACAAAGGAATAGATACTTGCGGACCTTCAAACCATGAACCAATCTATTTCACACTTCCCAAAGACTTACTCAACACTCCCTCAAATCTGTAGAATAGGATAATGCATTTCCGGATCTCACCGGACCTATCTATGACACTTTGTCACCTCCGAACACCTGCCAGAACTGATTTTACTTGAGTGGCCACAACTCCTTTAGATCTTCATGTGCACCTTTGAAATCTTTACTGGATAATCTCAAGACTCATATCTACAAACCCTTTGAACCACATCCTCTGATAGTCATCTTATCTTGGATCTTTACCTTATTGTCTTCACTGTTCTTCTTTGTTCCTGATTAAGACTAATTTTCTCAATATCCTCAGCACTCAGCTCATCCAATCTTTTTCACTAATGCAATAGGAGTATGTTGACATCAATGACAACACCAGTTAGGCACATACTTGCAAGACCCTCTCCCTATCAATGAGTTCCCCTAGACTACTCTTCAAGTTACAAATCCCCACCGCAACCTCCTTTTGGGTAGAGGAGCTATAGATTGAGGGTTTGGGGATAGAGGGCAGGGATGGGTTGACACCAGAATCCTTAAAAACTTCTATGATAACAATAGCGGGGGATCTTTGGTAATGGAGACTTGTTTTTTCTTCTTAGTGAGAGGTAGGGACCCAACTCAGCTAAAGTCTTAGGATTTTCACCCACCGGGGTTTGAACATCATCTTGAGATAGTTTTTGTTTCCCTTACAAGAGGACCCCACCATAGGATTCATAGGGATAGAATCCTCAAAGAAAAATTTATTAAGGGGCTTAGGAGGATAAAGTGCAAGATGCAAGTGGTAAAGATGAAGGATTAAACCTTGGTGGAGAGGGACAATAGTTACATTAGGGTTTTTGACTAGCGCCTCCTTAGTGGCTTTCATAGTAGACTCAAAGAATTATAACAAATAAAACATAAAGCTAATGATGAATTTGTGATGAAAGTGGTTGAGAAGAGCAAAGTGGTAGTGAAAAAAACACTTGTAATGACCCTCTAAAGTCACATACTTCATTAAAACATAGCATACCTTGTCCCATGGGTTGATCAACTCTTCCTGTCAAAACCCCCTTGAAGTTTGGTCAGGGTTTCACCTTCTTTGAAGAAGACCTTCATACTATCCTTATCCTACACCTTTCTTTGCTTCTTCAATTTCTTCCCCTTACTAGATAAACCTATGGCTTGAGAATTTGTGTCCTCACTGATTACAAATTGAATACCACCCATTTGCACACACCAGTTTTCTCGTGAGACAAAAAATTGCCTTGATAGGTTTTCATCGTAACCATTTAGGAATTTCATAAGCGGGGTTATTCCTCCTTCATAGTAGACACTCTACAGTGTCTCATCCTTCTAGAATTCATCACATGACTTCAGCTCTATTCTAACTCTTTCGCCATCCATTTTGAAAACCAACTTGCAGATAATACTAAATAGAGAGTGACCAAGCTGTTGGAGGATTTGAGAGAGACAATTGATTAATTTTTCTATTTTGTGAAGCCCTTGTTTTAGATAATGAGTTTCAAAATAGAAAATTACACTTGAAATGTTGGAATGTGCTAGAATTACTGTAAATTCCCTCTCTATAGCTCAGGTAATGATTACCAAGAAAGTAGTTTTCATCCAGCCTGTGACCATTTATGAGAAGCACCTTCAAGGATTTAAAAAATCTATCTTATTTGTCATCTCGTATCGCCAATACTTTCATAATTGGATCCAGCAAATTTTGACATCGGACATACACTTAGTTATGTTGCCTTGCCACTCAAAAAATCTCCTCCACCTCACTTTCATATCCATGTGGATAATCTCCTTCTCCATGTGAGCATTGTGCTTACTCATCATGTCAGGCTCCACCTCAACACTGCGCATCCTTCTCTCCCTTCCCAAATGGGGCACCCATTTGGAATTCAAATTATTCTATCTATGAGTTAGAGACATAATTTTAGGAATTATTTGGCATCTCCTTAAGGAGAAGAGATTTGATAGTCTTGGATAGAATTTCAAGACTTCTCCAACATCTCAACTAAGTGTATTTGATACCCTAGTTGGCCAAGGCATCTGCCACTCTATTACCCTCCTAATAGGTGTGGCCTAAAGTATGTCTTTCAAACCCCTGGATAAGGCCTTTAATGTATTCTATTATATCACCCACTTGCCATACCATCTTTTCCTTCCCAATAACAACATCTAGGATAAGTTTAGAGTCACCTTAAATCTATAACCTATTAATTTTCAAGGAGAGAAAAATTTTTAGTCCCCATAGGAGGGCCATGGCTTCCACAACATTGTTGGTTCTACACCCTAGACCTTCAACGTAAGAAGCAATTACTTCCCCCTTATGGGATCTTAGGATTCCACCACCACTAGCCTACCCTAGGTTGGCTTTCGTAGCCCCATCAAAGTTCAACTTACACCAACCTTCCAAAGGAGGTTTTCATTTAGTGTTTAAATGAGATAGCTTTTTGGAATTATCAAACTTATTAATATCAACAACAATATCCCATTTGTTAATGACCTTGGCTAACATCAAGTTCTCTTGTTTTGTGCAACACTTAGAGATTATCTTCCACTGATTACCCCCCTAAGTTGAGTCATATAATTAATCACCTCCTCCCCAAAAAGGTTTCTAGCATGATCAACCAAAGTGTTGAAGGTATGTTTATTGATAAGAGGCTACTCCTGTAACCAAGTGCCCTTCCATATTGCCAAGTTTCTATTTAATGTCTTTGAGAATGAGGTTCCTAGTCTTCAGAACATTATTCCATATCAACGAACATTTGGGAAATCCTTCTTGATCAATAAATCTATTATGCCTCAAGTTGTGCAAGTATTTAGATTTCATGATGAAACCCCAATCATTCCCATCTTTAATAAGGCCCTATCCAAGTTTAGTTAATATAGCTTTATTCATCAGATGAACATTGAGTTACATGTTCATCTATAGGTTTTTCATCCTTTTGGAATCAACAGTGACATATTTTTCACACTAGGATGCACCATGTGAAAATTCTTCGTAGATTACTCCCAAAAATGAGAAGGCAATTATAGATCTAATGCTCTGATACCATGTAAGAGACTGGACTCAACATGAGCTAAGGATCACCTACAACCAAGATAATATTCCACCCAAGAGAAGACTAAAATGCTATATTGTCAAAGAATTAATACAATGTAATCAAGATGATACATTATGAACAATGAGAGAAACCCTTATTTTTATAGACAAGGGTGAGACCTAGGACAACATAAGATTATGACATGTTTCTTAAACTTATGACTTATGACACAAAAAGTAAATTTCCTAAGTAAACTTAACTAAACTAGTCTAAAAAGGTCCTAAAGGGAAATAGGATAGGTAGAAAACCCCATTTACACCAACAAGAATGACATCTTCTCTCATGATCTATTCATAGATTTGTTATATGCAAACTCTACTTACACCAACACAAAATCCCATAATATGGGTTTCTCTCCTACTAGAAACATGAGTAGATTTAGAATACTTTGATTCATAATCTTTATCTATCCATCCCTTTTTAGATGATATGAAAAACTATAATTGATCTATAATTCTAATTTTTTCATAGGGTGGACTAAAAATGGCTAAGAAAATTATTGCCCTAATTTGATGAAACACTTTTTGGTAACCCATATAACCATACTATCTCTTGGAAGAAAAAATCCATTTTCCTAGATAGATCATTTGACATCTAACAATGAATTAAATGTACCATTTTAGAAGAAATTTCCATTGTGCTATGAAGATAAGGTCATTACCTCTACGTGCACACAATAACTGAAGGAAAAAATACATAGAAAATTCCTTCCATAGTCTATCTAACATGCACAATGGCATATACAACCTACTTTTTTGCATGATTTTCTTTGTTGTTTAGCAAATCCTACAACTCTTCATAAATCTATGTACATCTTTGCATAAAATCAACTAGAGATACCTCTCCTCCAACATGGTTTGTACCTTATTTATAACAAAGTGTCTTCTAATTACACCTCCATGTAACTCTCTACTAAGGCTTCCTTAATTGAACTCTGTAGGATGCATAATTGTTGCATCTTGAAAAGGTATCCCTATTATGCAAATTTCTCATTATAATGGCTTATATCTCCAACCTAGAACTCCATAAATACACACCACACATCTACAAATTTTGGATATGTTGAATAGAAATCCTTCATCACCTCCATGCCCACTAGTTTAATATTTTTTTTGTACAACAATACATGACTCCTATTTGAGGCATCTAAAAACTTGTTGGTTTTACTTGCATGGAACTTCAACACATCTTATAGATACTCTTAGTATGTCATGAACCTCTAGTTGGTCTTTATCCAATTATACAACAAAATATTTGTTGGCAAAAAATAGGGATTTGACTTATACAAATCTTACACTATGGTGTAGAATTATTGTTTGTAGATAGAATATCACTACCTAGCCTCTTAATTTATTGTTGAAATACAAAATTGGTCTACCTTCCTAAATCAACATAGAAATTATTATCATTCTTTTGGCATTGCAGTTGACTTCAAATGATATGCCCTTAGCCCATTGATTATGTTTGTATATGTGTAGTCAACTTGTGGCTAGCATAGCCCTTAATTAAGTTATAATTATTTATATTCTTATATAGGTATTCGAGTCATCTTGGGTGGCATCTAATGCATCAATATGGTATATATGGGAGGTAGTGAGTAGTAGTTAATCATTATACTCTAAATTTTTTTTATTGTTAAGGACTTTTGGAGATTTTCCCACTCAAAGTGGCATATAATTATCAATTATTTATGAGTATTCCTATTATATTTCTAAGTATTTGTCATTAAATTCTTCTATTGTGCAATTTATTTCATTACAAGTGGTATAAGAGTATGGTCTTGGGATTTGAAAGGTAAGAAATAAGGTGATTTTTTTTCAAATTTGGAGATCAGATTGTGAAGCGCATAGCTCTCAATTTGGAAATTTTTTTCTCACTTTTGGAGGGTTGATTAGAAACATATTGAAATGACTACAATACATATTTGAGATCATTGGAGAAGTTTTAGAGGAGTTATTATAAAATTATGGTTTTCACCAAATTCACTCCCAAGGCTAAACATCGTCAAATTTCTTTGATTTTTTTTTAAAACGTGAGATCTAAGCTTAGGTAAGTTATAGTAAGAATTTTAACCTATTTGGATTCGTTTAGTGTAATTTATTACCAAATTATTTTTCCACATCCTGATGGGGCTACATGTTGTTACATGGAGCCTAATCAGACTCGGAGGTTAAATTTTCCTCACTTTTATTGGCATGGTTTCCCCCCAAATTATTTAATGGGGGTTTGGGGCAGTGCCCCAAGACGGGGTCAAGGGGTAGCACCCATTGCAAGGTCGAGGGGCAACACCCCCGAAACCTCAAACAACTTTTATTATCTTATAAAGGCATCGGGAGTTATTTTTCTATTGGCTGACATAAAAAAACCCTATTTTGTAACTGACATAAGTCTTGATATAAATGGCTAAGGGTTAGGGTTTCTGTTGATATTGTATTGTAGCATTTTGTAGTGGTATTTAGTTGCAAGGATTGCTAGTTGTAATCGGTTTGATTTGCTGGATAATAATATTGGACTCTCTGTTGGTGGGTGTAGCTCGAGTTTGAGTGAATCACATTAAAAATTGTCTCTCATTGTTATTATTTCTATGTATTTTCATTCCTCTATTTAATATTTATTTGCATTTAATTGATATATTCTGCATGCAATTCCTAACAAGTGGTATCAGAGCGGGTTGTGTTCAATTACCGTCTATAGGAAGGTCTCATGGTTGAGTGGGAGTCTCACGGTTGAGTGGGAACACTGGTGGATGAGGATAAATTGAAGGTAGATAAATGCAATGGGCATAACTATTAGTTATGGAAGATGCAGATGGAGGATTATCTCTATTAGAAGGATTTATGAAGGTCCTTGGAAGGAATAGCTAAGAAACCAGCAGCAATGACTGATGAGGATTGGGAACTTCTAGATAGAAAAGTACTGGGAACCTTTCGGTTGTGCCCGGCACCATCTATAGCATTTAATATAATAGAAGTGAAGACAACAAATGAATTGATGAAAGCTTTGGCTAAATTGTATGAAAAACCCTTAGCCTCAAATAAGGTATTTCTCATGAAGCTTTTGTTTAATCTGAAAATGATTGAAGGTGGATCTGTGACAGATCATTTAAATGAGTTTAATTTGATTACCAGTTAGTTAACTTCTATAAAAGTGAAATTTGATAAAGAGGTGAGGGATCTCTTGGTTTTATGTTCTTTGCTAGAAAGATGGAATAACTTGGTAATGGTTTTAAGTAACTTTGTCTCTAGTTCAAATACTTTGAAATTTGATGATGTTGTTGGTGTTATCCTTAGCGAGGAAATGCAATAGAAAAGCTCGGGAGGGTCCATATCAAGTAGTGTTTTGAATGCAGAAAGTAGGGGCAGATCAAAGGAGAGAGGAAAAGGTTCTGGAGATCATGGGAAGTCACGAGGAAATTCAAAGGACAAGACGTCTCAATCTAGAGGATAAAAGGATTGCTGGTACTGTGGGAAACCAGGTCATCTAAAGAAAGATTGCTGGTCTTGGAAGAATAAAGAAGGAGACAAACAAGAAGGCAATAAGGAGGTAAATGTGGTAAGTAATAAATCTAAAGATAATGTTTTGATTCTTTCCTTAGATAATGATGATGATTCATGGGTTTTAGATTTAGGGGCCTCATTTCATGCTACGCCCCATAGAAGTTATTTTCTTGATTATGTCTAAGGGGATTTCGGGCTAGTTTATTTGGGAGATAATGAACCCTGTCAGATTGTTGGAAAGGGAAGAATTAAGATTAAGTTGTAGAATGGGAATCATTGGTTACTACAAGAGGTAAGGTATGTTCCAAGACTAAGTAGGAATTTAATTTCAACAAGGCAGCTAGGTGATGAAGATTGCACAATTACTTTTAATGATAAAAATTGGAAGGTTTCAAGAGGTGCCTTAATAGTAGAAAAAGGTGTGAAAGTAGGCACCTTATATCTTTGTACAGGTCATACTGTTCCTTCTACTTTAGTTGTTGCAGAGAAAAAATAAATAAGTTCAAGAACAGTTGTTGCGGGTTCACAGGAAGAGACTGAAACAATTGTTGTAGGTTCTGAGACAACACTGTGGCATAACAGACTTGGGCATATGAGTGAAAAAGATATTGAGGTACTTCATTCTAAGAAAGTTTTATCAGGTTTGAAATGTATTAATATGGATTTCTATGAAAGTTGTGTATGGAAAACAAAAGAGAGTTAGTTTTCTCAAGGATGGGAAGTAGAAGAAACATGAAAAGTTAGATTTTGTGCATACAAATGTATGCGGACCGGCTCAGGTATCTCCTCTCGGTGGCTCTCGGTATTATGTTGCATTCATAGATGATGCAACTAGGAAGGTTTGGATTTATTTCCTTAGGTAGAAATCTGATGTATTTGAAACATTTAAGAAATGGAGAAGCATGGTTGAGAATGAGATGGGTAAAAGATTAAAATGTCTTAGATCTAATAATGGTGGTGAGTATTGCAGCAAAGAATTTGAGGATTATTTTTCCTTTAATGGAATTCGTACGTAGAAAATAGTTCTAGGGACTCCACAAGAAAATGGAGTGGCTGAGCACATGAATAGGAGAATAATAGAGTGTGCAAGGAGCATGAGATTGCATGTTGGGTTGCCTTTAAACATGTGGACAGAGGCTGTTAATACTGTTGTATATTTAATTAATAGAGGTCCTTCAGTTCCTTTGGGCTGTGGTATTCTAGAGGAAGAATAGACATGTAAGAAGGTGAGTTACTCTTTTCTCAAAACCTTTGGATGTGAAGCTTTTGGACATGTAGATTCTGAAAATAGAACCAAGTTGGATGTAAAATCAAAAAAGTGTATGTTTGTTGGATATGGCATTGATGAATTTGGTTATAGGCTGTGGGATGTTGAAAATCTAAAAAATGTGAGAAACAGGGATGTTGTATTCAATGAGAAGGTGTTGTACAAAGATCAGTTGTAGCAACATGAGAAGAAAGAAAAGGATTATGTGGTGCTGGATGATGCTCCAGATAATGATGTTCTAGTGGTTCATCATGCTCCGCAATAGAAACAAGAAATACCACAAACTCTAGTGAATGTTAGATGGTCAACAAGGCTAAGTAGACCTCCTGAAAGGTTTTCTCCCTCTTTGTATTCTATTTTTTAGCAGATTCTGGTGAACCAAAAGGGTATGATGAAGCTATGTAGGTGGATACAAAGGTTCAGTGGAAGTTTTCAATGAAAGAATAAATGGACTCCTTGTTGAAAAATCAGACTTGGGAATTATGTAAGTTGCTTGCAGGTAAAAAGGATTTACCAAACAAATGGCTTTATAGGTTGAAAGAGGAAGATGGAGGTAAGAAAAGATTTAAAGTCAGGTTAGTTGTAAAAGGATTTGCATAGAAAAAAGGTATTGATTTTGATGAGATTTTTTCTCTGGTTGTTAAGATGACTTCTATTCGTACTATTTTAAGTATTGTGGCTGTTGAAGATTTACATTTGGAATAGCTAGATGTGAAAACTACCTTTCTCCATGGTGATTTGGAGGAGGAGATATATATGGAACAACCATGGGGATTTGAGGTCAAAAGTAAGGAGAAATTGGTGTGTAGATTGAAGAAGAGTTTATATGGCTTGAAACAAGCACCTCGGCAATGATATTTGAAATTTGATAGTTTTATGGCTAACCAAGGCTACAGTCAATGTAATTTTGACCATTGTGTTTATTTTAAGAGGTTGGATAATGATAACTACATTATTTTATGTTTATATGTTGATGGCATGCTTGTAGCAGGATCTAACATGGATCACATAAGAGAGTTAAAACATCAGTTAGCACAATCATTTTCTATGAAGGATTTGGGGGCAGCAAAACAAATCCTTGGTATAAAAATTTGTAGAGATAGGAAGACTAAAAAATTGACTCTATCTTAGGTTGATTATGTTGAAAAGGTGTTGTAGAGATTCCATATGGAGAATGCAAAAGTTGTCAGCACACCTTTGCCTAGTCATTTGAAATTGACTAAGGAGATGTGTCATAAGACACAAGAGGAGGAAGAAAAAGTGTCTATGGTAGCATATGCTTCAGTTGTAGGAAGTTTAATATATGCCATGGTATGCACGAGATTGGATATTGCACCTGTTGTAGGAGTTGTAAGCAGGTATATGAGTAATCTTGGATTGGAGCATTGGAATGCGGTAAAATGGATTCTCATATATTTGAGAGGTACATCCAATAAACATTTATGTTTTGGGGGCTCTAATACTGATTTAGTAGGCTATTTGGACTCAGATTTGGCAGGGGATATTGATATCAAGTGGAGTACTATAGGTTATGTCTTTATTGTAGGTGGGACAACGGTGAGTTGGATCTCCAGGTTGCAAAAGGTGGTTGCTTTATCCACCATAGAGGCAGAGTATGTAGCTGTAACAGAGGCAAGCAAGGAGATGATATGGCTACAATCTTTCATGGAAGAATTAGCCAAACAATAGGGTAACAATTATCTATTTACAGATAGTCAGAGTGCCATACATATTGCAAAGAATTCTACCTTGCATTCAAAGACATAACACATATAGCTAAGGTATCACTTCATCTGGTAGGTGTCGGATGATGGATAGTTATAGCTGGAAAAGATACATACATATGAAAATCTAGCGGATATGTTTAGAAGGCAGTGACAAGGGAGAAGCTGAGCTCCTCTTCAACTTCGGTTGGTCTTCAAAACTGAAAACAATAAAATCAAAATAGTAGGGTCCAGGGTGTTTATTTCTAGTGGGAGCTGCAGGGTTAGTGGTGTTATAATCAGTCTCCAAGTGGGAGGTTGTTGGTTATGGAGCCTAATTAGACTCAGAGGTTAAATTTTCCCCACTTTTATCATCACGATTTCCCCTCAAATTATTTAATGGGGGTTTGGGGGCAGCACCCTTGGCGCACTCCCTATCGTGATATAGGGCAGGGTTGAGGGGTAGCACTCCTAAAACCTCAAACAACTTTTATTATTTTATAAAGGTGTCGGGAGTTATTTTCTATTGGCTGCCATAAAAAAACCCTATTTTGTAACCGACATAAGTCTTGATAAAAATGGCTCGAGTTTGGGTGAACCATGTTAAAAATTGTCTCTCACTGTTATTATTTATGTGTATTTCATTCCTCTATTTAACTTTATTTGCATTTAATTGATATCTTTTGCATGCAAATTCCTAACACTACAAACTAAAGGCTTAGGCAAGAATTCATACACACCAAGAAAAAATTCTAACAAAGAGGATGTGGATCCAAAAATGGGAGTTAAGGGATCTCCTATTCTAGGGTTTTCTTTGACAAATCACAAAGTGAAATAGCCCAAGTATAGTGTGCACAACCTCTAGGTTGATATGACCAACATTAGTCACTAATCAGGTAAGATCGAGAAAAGACTCAATTAATTGTTGAACTTGCAACAAAATCCTCCAAATCAATCACCAACCAATGATACAAAACCTAATGAAATCCCAAATATGTCATAGCCACTAGCTTTAGCTAGTATCCATTTAGGATCACATAACCTAATACCAAAACTAGAAATGCATAAGTTTGATGGGAAGGATCCACTCACCTAGATCAACCAAATGGATAATTTTGTTTGATGTACATCAAATCCAATATGGAAAAAAGGTTGTAATAGCATCTTTATACTTAGAAATAGAGAATTTTATTTAGTATCAATGGATTTATGCTCAAAAGAATAAGGGTTCAATGTCAATTGGTTAGTTTACTAATGAATTATAGTTGCATTATCATGATAGCATGGAAGAGAACTTTAACCAGTTAACAAAAATATGTCAAATAGGATTTATCAAGGATTATATTCAATAGTTCCAAAATTTATCATAGATCACATCGAACATGGGGTATACATGTTTAATCCAAATTCTATATCAAAGACTATTGTCATGGCACATAGATGAGAGGAGAAAGCACTAGTGGTGCATAAATAACCCCAAGAGTCTTCTTAGACAATTAGAATTAGTAGCCAAAACAACATACAATCACAACAAACTAACTCAGAGTACAACAATATAGATTTATTTTATTTATTTTCAGAAATCTATCGCATTAGGAGTACATGGAATCAAAATCAAATTATAGTCTTCTTTTCTTTTTTTACAATCTTCTTCTTAGAAATTATGAACTAGTGCAGGAGCATTCATGGTCAATGGCAATCTTGCATCACCAAAAATATTTTAATTTTCAGTTGTTTGGTTTTTTCAATAATGTTGGAGCTTTGAGAAAATTATATTTTTTTATTTGCAACAAATGTAATTTCCTTTGGGTGCAATTGTAAATGTAGTTTTGGTGGGATTTGACTTATTTTGTCATAAGTGGGGCTGCCAAGAATATTGGAATTAATGGCATCTATTATTTTAACTGTCATAGTTGTAAGGAATTTGTAAGTTTTCATAACAACCCAAAATTGATTGGGAAAATGATAGGTGTCCATGTGAAGGTGGATTGCACAAGATTTAATTTTTATTATTTTCAAATTGTAACCTCCAAGAAGGGTATGGATTTCAAAGAGGTGGGGCTAGAAGCTTTGCATGTTGTTGCATGTCTGGGTCGTTATTATGAAATTAAAAAATTTAAAATGTTATGGAAAATGGCAAGGAGAGGCATGAGACCCAAAAACTATTTTAGAAAATTCTAAAAAATGAGGGTGCGGTGAAAGGAATAAGTGACAGGTTTTTATTGGAGTTGGAAAAAAAGAAAATGAGGAGAGACCCAGATGTTGGGGAAGGATTCTAGAGGTGCAAAAAATTATTTGTTGTAGGTATTGGATGTGTAATTCTAAGAATCTCATATGCTTCCATATTTTGTAATGAAATTTTACATTGAATAAATATTATTGTGCATATTTCTCTTCTTCTATTTGCTATTCCATTTTATTTTCAGCCTTCTTTCAGAGGCTTGTGAAGTGTTTTGATCAGATTTCTAAGTGAAGAGTATCCTCTCTGCATCACTATGTCTCGCCTCCTCTCGACTGTCTACTTCCACGAGAGAAAGAGTGACATGGAGGTTCACCTTGTGGCAAGGAGAGAGGTCCATGTGCACGCCAAAGTTAACTCGATCACCCCAAGCCACCAAGTTGTGTTTTTGAGTGTACATATTTTGGTGAGCCTGACATGAAATTACAAATCCTTATATAATGAGCAATTTTGTGTTTCAAATTAAAAAATTCAACCATTATCACTTTCATTTTCACGACCATCTTCACTGCTTCCACTCTTGTCACTTTTTCCTTCGCTTGTTCCATTTATTTTGTGGTGTTTATGACACCCTTGAATATGATAGAACCAAACTTGAACTTAGGGAACATTCCCTCAAGGGAGCTAGAAACTCCCTCTTTTGACATGTATGTGCCTTCTGATCCAAATGTACCAATTTCAAACTACTACAACTATGAAGATTCAGACTATGAACAAGATAGAAGAGAACCTAGACATTCTTTGTCATTCAACAATATTGCATGGGAGCTATAAAGGATGAAAAGGGTGTTCAAGGGATTCATGGATGGTTTAGCTAGATCCTCCTTTCACTACACACATTCAAGGACATTTAACTGAGTTGAATCATAACTTCTACAAGAGGACTCAACTACAGGTTGGTTGTCACTTGGAATGATAGGGAAATTTGGAATTGTTTGATTAATGTTTTTAATTTTAACATAATTAAGCTTAAAACACTAACTATGCAAAATCGTAAACAAACGGATGAAACTTGATAAATGCTCGCACATGAAGAGACTAAATATAGACTAGATGCATACTAGATTTTGAGTTTTAGAAGACAGAAAAGTCATGGATGAAAGAGCAGGTGACCAAGCCCAAGGTGGCACTTTTTCAAGAGGTCAGGAGCCAAATATGTTGTAGACTATGCATGTTTAGGGATTCTCCATGTCATGAAACTGAGGGGAAAAAGAGTGGCTGTCCTTTCCCTTTTTGAGCCATTTCCAGCCTTTTTCTGCAGATCCTAATTCCTTATGCTCTGTAATAGTCATCCGCAACTCCAATCTACAAGATCTGACACCTATCACCTGCAATCACAAGAGAGGGGATGGGGGTTGTGGTGTTTAGGAGCTTTCCTTTGTCAAGCCTCGAAATGACATTCAAGCCTTCCAACACCATTGTTAGATAGAGAGTGGGTATCCTTGCATGATAGAGGTAAAAACAATGATAAATAATTGATTGAAAGCACAAATAGATATCACCTCGAAGGTGAAACCCTCATGGAAGGATGAAGCTCTTTCATACCATGAGGAGATGGATTGATGAAGCCAAATTTGCAAGAAACAAACACAATAACAACACAAGTCTACTCTGTAACATAATGAAATCTTTGAATATCCTTAGCATAAGATCACAAGTTTGCATTATCCATCTAGTTGTAGAATGAAGTCCTAAAC
Organism: Cunninghamia lanceolata; assembly: GCA_027924645.1. NCBI lineage: Eukaryota > Viridiplantae > Streptophyta > Pinopsida > Cupressales > Cupressaceae > Cunninghamia > Cunninghamia lanceolata. The sequence continues at coordinate 3,893,148 of BSBN01001052.1, read as the reverse complement.
ATTCTTATATATGCATTCCCACTATAATTTCATATTTCAAACTTAAGATGCCGACAAGGAACACCTTATAATGGTAATAAACCGTCATAAAAGTTTGGGGCCCTGACAAAATAGGGCCAAACAAGGGCGCAAGTACCCAAGTCATGGGACCTATTTTGGGTTAGGGTTATGCTCAGTGATGTCCCCTATGTCCCATTTATCATTGGTTTTAGGGCATTTTGTCTCGGGATTAAATTTTAACATGCATGATGAAAATTAAGGGATCAAGAGCTAAACATAGGAGGTAAAAGTCCTAGGGGGATATTTTATGACATAACAGGAGCATAATCCTATCATCCCAAACACACCTCACAAATCAAGAAGAATACAAATGAGGTCAAAATTCCATTGCATGGACCAACCATCCAAAAGAAATTCAAGTACACATCTTGATGATGAAGTAAGAAGGCTCGAGAAGAACTTACAAGAAGCAAAAGATGCTCAAGAGGCCTTGAAAGTTGCTCTACGAGAAGAGAAACAGGAAAATGCTATATGAGAAGATATGCAAAATCATGACAACATTCATAACAAAATCCCTAGAAATGAAGAAGTTCCTAGAGGTCCTACACCTATAGACCTCATTGCAATGCTAGTACAAAGAATCAGGACTCTGGAGACAGAACATGTCCCAGAAAGAAGACAAAAACCACATGAACATGTTAGAATTGAACAAGACCAGGGGGCATCATAGAATCCCCCTTACCTCAACTACTACTCATGAAATGGGAGTAATGACATGTTCGTAAACAAGAATCCTCCTATCTAAAACATTCAAGCAATACAGGGAAATTGAGTGAATCCAACAATAACATTGGGTTATCAAAGCTCACCCATGGGGTTAATGTTGTCAACTCTAAAATCATAGAGTGCCTTTTTGGGCACATACTTGGAGTATCTAAAGAAGCCACTTGACATGGCTATAATAAGTGTTCCGCTACCATGACCATTACTAGATCTCCCTAAATTCAAAGGAGAAGGAGACCCTAATTCACACATCAAAGCTTATACAACCACAATAAGAGTACTCCTCCCTTGGGATGGGGTTGTCACAAAAATCTTCCCTAAGATGCTAGAAAGAATAGACCTAGATTGGTATTATCTCCTATTAGAGGCCTTGATACACTCATTCAGATAGAAAAATAGGAGATTTTGTCATGGCTTTTGGCATGAACCAACTTGTGAACACAAGGATCCGAGAATTCTTGACTATGAAGCAAGAACCAAATGAATCTATAGCCCATTTTGTCACTCGATGGAGACAAGTTCTCTATTCTTTGACAAGTGCTCCAAAAATGGATAATCAGAAATTGTGTGATCTCTTCTTGCATGCCTTAAATAGGGATATAAGAGAAGAAGTCCAAAAATTACCTTACAAATACTATGAAGAAGCTTTGGAAAGCACCTTGTGGATTGACCAAGCAACAATCGATAGTGGAAAAAGGACTTATGGGTCAAATGGGAAGCTAATAAATGATGATACCGAAAATAATGTGCCTATCATTAAGATCCTCTAGAATAATAGGAACACAACAATAGATGGGGTAATAGATCAACCCCTAGTTGGGAAAGTGAGGGATTATTACAACGGAAGGGGTTACTATCTTGCAAATGTCAACGTGATTGATCACCCAAGAAATAATGCTTACTAGACCCATGGGATAGCTACCAATCTTGGAATCAAAATGAAAATAGGAATGATGGGAGATACAAAAGCCCCCCTACGAGTACAATCAATTATGTTCTTTTCACAAGACTAGGGGGCACAACACAGAGTCTTGTAGGGAATACAATAGGATCACGGCAAGGTTACCAGAAGACCAACATCATCTATTCATAGAGATGTTCCTAAATCTGTAAGAGGTCACAGAGGATAACAAGGGGCTAACTCAAGCACAAGCACCAATAGCTCTACAAAATGTAGACATGAGAATCTATCAGGACCCATTTCCCACACGCAAAGATGCCGAGATGACTAATCAAAACAATGCAGTCCACAGTACCAATGTAAATATCCCACTGCAACTAAGACAGAAAGGAGAAGCTAGGATGTTCGGACTGGTCAAAATATTACATAATGAAGAAGAAGGAGAGCTTGAAAAGGAGCAAGAAGAACTACATGAAAGCACAGTCTCGGTGGTGGAACCGATACCAGCACTGATTGGACCCTATGAACTCATCAAAGATCTAAAGAGAGAATACACACATTTTTTAATCATTGACCCCCTCAAGAACTCTCCTTCACATCGCTCGGTACTATTAAAATGATAGGGTTAAATGTTACATCCCCAACCTGTGATTAGCCTAATCTTACTCTTACATGGTAATTAGGAGGATTAGTTAAGAGTTTGATGATTTGATGTTTGTGGAAAGTGTTAGATTAATCATTGTTTCTAATTAATGTTAGTAAGACATGAGATTTCTAGATTGAAATGATTATTTAATTATTATGATTTATCAATCATATGATGATACACTAATCATTATTTTTTGATTGTGAGTTGGATTAGGAAAGTAATCATCCTCTGAAGATGGAAGGAGAGTATCATCTGAGAGGAAGGGATAGATGTTGAGAAGTGGGGTCAATAGCCATCTGAGTCTCAAATATTTTGTCCTTTTGAACTGTGTAAGTTGGCATATGTTACATTTCTTCTTAAGGAGTTGATTTTCCTTTTGTGATATCATGTTGATTCAGTCATTTCAATAATGTTGCTTCAAATCAACCCAACGACATTCTTGGAATGTCAATACGAGTCGAGAGTTAGTCTAGCTTTTTGTCAAGAGCATTTACTTATCACTCTAAATATTTTCAAACTAGGATCACGAATCCATTATTCTTTGGTCTATTATGTTTCAGGTCCTGAGGGAAGAAGGGAGAGAGGTGCTCAATCCCTAAGTCGCGTGTTGACCCATCTCCATGAAGGAGGTGATGTCAGAAAGTGACATCTTGGTTAATTCCAGTATTTGCATACATCAAATAGATGCATGGAATAATATTATAATGGAATTATATAAATTTTATATTTAAAATTTTTCTATGATTATTGTATTTATTATTTTGATATAATTGACATCATAACTAATGGGAGATTCAAGCTCACCATAGACTAACATGTGTCATACTTGTGTGACCCATGATCATGGTAGTTAGCCGAGTGGGAGAAACCACTCACGCCACCTTGGTCAAGGGTGGTAGTTTCCACGAAAATAGGCATGCGAATCAGGATGAGGTAATAATCCTTTAGTCTTCTGGAAAGACTATCATTATTAACTTTTGGTTTTGGAGAGAAGGGGTAGTTTTAGCTCTGCACAGGGAAAGACATACAAAGTAGGACAAATGGAGGTTGAACTGGGAATACCTTCGGATTTGAAGGACTATCTTTAGGTAGAGTAAAGAATGTTATCCTTGTATACATTTTCAGTTATGAGTTTCTTTTATATCAATCTCCCATAGCATGCATATCGTATGGGGTTCATGTTTTTATAACTGTTACTGTGGTGTCCTTATCTCTGACATATTCTATATGGTAATGACTCGAGGCCTTACAATTGAGCTTGCATAATCTTTAAATCAAGTTTCTTTTCATTTCAGAGGCTCAAGGCCTTACAGCCAGGCCATATTGCACTATATTCTTCAATGTGTCTAAGCTTGAGACTTATGGCTAAGCTATACTATATTATATTCCTTGCTGTGACTTTTCTTGAGGCCATGGAGGTTGAGCTTCAATACATTGTATCCCTACATGTACTAAAGCTCACAGCCATGAAAGATGAGCTATATTGCATTGTTTACCATGTTATATATGTAGCTCAAGGCCATGAAGGTAGAGCTTAATGCATTATAATCCATACTGTAACTGTGGCTCAAGGCCATTATGGTCGAGCACATATAGATACTTTTACATATACATGTCGAATAACAACGTTGATAGAATAAAAATAGTGCCAAGACTCGAGTAAGGAGTCAAGCCTAAGGTGCTCACAACACAAGAAGTGTTGAACGATGGTATTAGTACCAATTAGTGATTCTGATTGCATACAACCAATACGGCCACCACAACTGTGGTGATGGCCAATATGGCCTTAAACATAACTATGCTTACAGCACTCAAACAAAATCTTGATTTAAATTACATAAAAACCTGGATGTGGTTAAAGAAGGGTTTATTAAAATAATTATGATTGTACTAGTTCACCCTCAACTAAGGAGGTGGTGTGCTCATCAAATATCATAGTTTTATCATACAATAGCTTGCATGTTAGCCAAATCATTAGTATAGAATTTGCTCTACTTTTGATAACTAAGACCTATATGGTTATTATTACAAGATTTAAACCCCTTGTTTTACTTATGAATGAACTAAATGGGGATAGTGTTTATTATCAAAAGTTAATAAGGGTAATTTGAGCTATCAACTATTATGAAACCATTCTATTTAGTTAAGGCTAGGTATGCCTAGAGTATCAAGAGTATGATTCTAACCTATAAGATAGTTTAAATTGGAATTGTGAACCATGGATAGACCTAGGGTGGTGAATATGGTTTGACTTTTGATATGATTGGAAAGTGGAATAAGGTGACGTGGAATCACAAATTCCCTATAATAGAACTTAACTATTAATGATAGTTATTATGATAACTATGATGCATCTTATGTATTTAAAAGATATGTTGACTCCTTGTTGAAGAAGGAGAAATTGAATAAGAGGTAAGTTGTATTGCCTTGTAGGTGGCATTAAGTGCCTGTCGGGTTTATTGGAGGAACTATTTGTCATAGGTAATTATATACTTATGAGAATAGATACTATGGTTAGTATGAAACTCTTTTATTTCAACATAAATTGAAGCCATCTCTTTATGAATGGTTGTACTTCATGAATGAGGTATAAGATATTAAAACCCATGAGGGTACTTTTGACAGTCTTTCTAGTAAGACTGTCTTATTAGACTATTATGATATCTTAAATGTCATGAATTTTGAATGTAAACCTTGTGATAGGTCAACATGAAACTGTGAACCTAGGAAGGTCTTAAATTGGAAAACTTATTTTGGCTACTAACATTTTGAAAAGATGGGAATAGGGTGATATGGATTCATAGGTTCCCTGTTGTGAAAGTAACATAACATAATTGAATGTACTTCCAAGATAGGAGTCATTTGTTGGGAAAACTTGATTTGGCTATTATAGAAGAGGGTGATGAGGAGTCATAGGTTCCTTGTTATGAAAGCAACCTTTTATATTTAATGTACTCCTGAGATAGGAGTTGATTATCCTAAAATTGGACTAAGAATGAAATGAACCTACCTTTTCTAGACCTAGAGAGGTTGAACTAAGCATACTATAGGATGAGACAACTTCTAAGTCAAGTAAGGGTGGTGGACATATGACTATGTTCATTGCAAAATGTATATGTAAATAAATCTTTGGCCAAAGTAATGCATCCGTATTTGCATGCATTGTTGGTCCACAGTGCTACAGATGGCATTATGTGTCCAGTAGTGTCATGCATAGTTAGAGTGGATCTATAGTTGTGTGACCGAGAGGCATTATGGAGGACACAACACTAGATCCTTAGATGGCCGAACCTAATGGTTCTTTATATCTATACCTTCCTTGAAGGGTAGGGCCACTTCCAAGTAGGAAGTTGTGCGGGGGACCGCCGGTCTGTGGTTAGAGGAAAAGCACTCGGATGATGCTCTCCTTCCCAAGAATGAGACAAGATAAGGCTTATGAAGACAAATGTGAAGAGTTCTAGATGTAATGCTTTTTCATTATATGACTTGCTAATTAGTTATTATGTATAATTTGATATTTGATGCCTTGAGCATAATTTTGTACATGCATAGTGAAGGATTATTCACTAATGAGATGTATTTGGATATTGTAATTTTGAAGTTTGTTATATTCTAGTTTAGAATAACATACTTAATTAAAGAAATGATAATGATTCATTATTTTTTAACCCTAATTAGGTAATCATGATGTATTCTAATTCTTGGTTAAGATGAATGCTTTGTTAATTATTGAGCATTATGGAATGGGATGTTACATATGTTATTAGAGCTACCAAGTTCAATACATGGACCTATGAGCTCACTACATAATGATTTTCTTTATCCAACATTAACAAGTGTTAATGCTTGTATGTTCTTATGCCAGAATGGTAAGAATAAGAACAATGCCTAGAAAGAAGGTAACAGGAAATGAACATTACCTTAAGGTCTGAAGGGAGCAAGCCTCAAGAATGAAAAAACTTGAACAGATTGGCTACTTGGTAGGAGCATGGTTAACTGATGAGAAGACTGTCGCTGATGTCATTAAACACATCAAAAAGGAGTTGAGAAAAGTAATTAGGATTGCTGATCCTAACTCTAACGATGCATCAACAGAACCCTCAGAACCTAAAGCACCAGCCGTGGAAAATGATCCTAAGGATTTTGATGTACCTAAGGAGCTTGTGAAGGAGTACTTGCATGTACCCTCACCTCCTAAGACTAAAATGATAAATCTCAAGGTTGAGACATGAACATGGAAAGCTATCCCAGATTGAAAATGACTTGCAATAGCAAGTTGTATACACAATTTTGTAATTTTGATGGATTATATGTAATCCAATGAAAATTATAATGCAATTGTAAAAATTGACAATCTTTCCTTTCTTGTTAAAGATTACATGAATGAGAATAGATTTGTATTATGAATGAGCTTAGTAACATGGAAAACTAATCCATGATTAAACTGCAAACTTCAGGAAGAAGCAGATTGCAGCTAAGGTTCAGATAAGAACCAGAATGGGAGATAGCTAGGATGAAGGGCATCCTTCAAGGCACTCTGAATCTAAGCTTGACCAAATCTTGGTCTTGTTGAAAGAGACAAGAACGAGGGTAGGAACTCTCGAACAGGAGGTCAAGGGTCAACAAGGACCCATGCGGGATACCTATGATGGGGGTGATGATGAGGAATGTCATAATGACACCACCCAAAGTGAGCACAAAGAAAATAACTCTGAGGCTAGAAAATAAGTGGATAGAAGGAGCCATATGGCTATGGAACTATCCTGAGACATGAAAAAGGTTATGCATCCTAAATTTGATAGATCTGTAAGCGGAGATGCCATGGAGGCATGGCTTACAAAAATGGAAAAATATTTGAAACTATAATGAGACCACCCAAGCGGTATGGGGAGCATATTAGTTAGTGGGTGAAGCATCCACATGGTGGATGAATACGAAAGTGGAGTTAGGCTTGAGATCTACAAGTCTAACTTGGGACAGGTTATGATACAGGTACATTTTAGCCGGTTGTCACCATAGTGTGGAGGTGATAGATACCAGGTGTTGTCCGTTGGATCTTAGGGTTAGTCAGCTTTCACCAGTACCATACAGGTGATAGATGCTAGGAGCTACCCCATACCAAGATGGATCGACTTTTTCCAGTGGCATGGAGGTGATAGATGTCAAGATCCAGCAATTTGATGGTTTAGCAGGATGTGGAAATCTTCTTAATAGACATAGGTGATGTATGTGGTTATACCTATTTGTTAACTAGTGATGGCAACAAGTAGTATGGGATTCTTGCTTGTCATCATAGTTGGTTGTGGATGTGTATGTTTTTACCCTAGTCCTTAGCCAATGTTGACAACAAGTAGTATGGGATGCTTGCTTGTCATCACAATTGGCTATGAACTAGAAAAAATGATGGGAGCTTATGTGAACTAGGGACTTTATGTGTTATCACACTTGAGCCCTCACCAGTGATGACCGCAAATAGTATGGGATGCTTGTTGGTCATCATACTTGGATACAAATCAAGAAAAATAATGGAACCCATGGTGTATCATTACGTATACCAACATTTCTTTTCTGAGTTAGGAAGAGGGAGTCCATAGATCAGGAGAGATCAGATATGGACAGGTACCCTTTTCTTTTTGATTTTGAGAACATATTTCTGGATGAGTTACCAGGATTACCTCCTAAAAGAGCTTTAGATTTTTCTATAGATATGATTCCAAGGTCGGAACCTATATCTAAATCTCCCTACAAAATGATCACTACAAAGTTAATGGAGCCAAAGGCTCAATTATGGGAATTGTTGATAAAGGGCTTATTAGACCCAGTGTGTCACCCTGGGAAGCATCAATTATTTTTTTTGTGAAAAACTTTTCAAACATTGCATATCCTATAACTTCCTTGCAGAGAAAAGGTAAGAAATTTGAATGGTCAGATAAGTGCTAGGAGGCCTTTGACCTGCTAAAGGCAAAATTGACTTCAGTGCCAATTTTGAAAGTACCTAACCTAGAGGGTAAATTTGTAGTCATTACTGATGCCTCAGGAGAAGGCTTAGGTGGTGTACTAGTCCAGGATGGATAGGTCATTTCTTATGCAGATCACACAAATTGAGAAACTATGAACAAAACTATGCCCCACATGATTTGGAACTGGGAACAATCATTCATGCACTGCAAATGTGGAGACACTACTAGCTCAAGAAACCTTTTGAATTAAAAACATATCATCAACGACTCAAATAACTGTTCACTTAGCCACATCTTAATGCTTTGCAAAAAAGATGGTTGGAATTCATCAAGGATTATGATTTCAAGATTAATTATATACAAGGGAAAGAAAATCAGGGGGCAGATGCTTTGAGTAGGAGAAGGCACATCTCCTCCATGATCTCCATACATTTTGATTTTAGGAATCAGGTGTTATAAAATCTAAGGGAGATGAGTTTTACGAGTAGGTAAAATAAGCCCTTGAAGAAAACCCTCAGAATATGAGATATGAAGGATTCAACCTTGAACCAGATGGGTTATTAAGGTTCAAAGGAAGGATGTATGTACCTAACTCAGTAGAGTTAAGGAATATGGTTTGGAAAGAGGTTCATTATGCACCATATTCTAGGCATCCTAGAGTAACAAAGTTACTTGCTGATGTGAAACCCCTATATTTCTGGAAAGGAATGAAGAGGATGCTACAAATTTTGTAGCTACTTGTATGGAATGCCAAAGGGTGAAGGCAGAACACCATCACACGGCAAGACTATTATACCCTCGTGAAATTCCTGAGTGGAAATGTCAAATTATAAGCATGGACTTTGTACAAGGGCTTCCTATATCAAGGAACATGCACAATGCTATCTTGGTTGTGGTGGATAGACTCACCAAAGTGTTCATTTTATACTAGGGAACTTGACAAATGGAGCACCGTCAAAGCCCAAAAATTTGTTCAAGAGATTTTCAAACTGCATGGCATTCCTGAGAAAATCATCGCTGATAGGGATGCATGAATGACATCGAGGTTTTGGTAAACTTTATTCTCTTCACTTGGAACCTAGTTGAATATAAGTTCTTCTTATCATCCAAAAATGGATGGCCAAACTGAAAGGGTCAACCAAGTGTTGGAGGATTTACTGAGGATGTATTGCATGGATCAGCAATACAAGTGGGAGGATTATCTTCCTCTGGTGGAATTTGCCTACAATAATTCCTATCACTTAGCTAATAAGATGGCTCTATTTGAGGCATTATATGGACAGAAGTGTTGAACCCCTATAAGATGGGACAAGCTGGAAGATAGGGTTAGCCTTGGTCTAGAAATGTTCTCAGAAATGGAAGAGCAAGTACATCTGATCAAGAGAAGGCTAGCAGAAGCTAATCATAGGCAAAGGAGTTATGTGGATGCTAAGCGCATCGAAAAGCATTTCACAGTGGGAGAGAAAGTTCTCTTAAGAGTAACTTTCCTCATCTTTTCTAAAAAACTTATTTATTATGCTCTTGAAACATATTTCTTTTTATGATGATTAACTTTTGAGACATTAAATCATTAGGGACGATGATTCTTATGGGGGGAGATATGTTACATCCCCAACCTGTGATTAGCCTAATCTTACTCTTCCATGGTAATCAGGAGGATTAGTTAAGAGTTTGATGATTTGCTGTTTGTGGAAAATGTTAGATTAATCATTGTTTCTAATTAATGTTAGTAGGACATGAGATTTCTAGATTGAAATGATTATTTAATTATTATGATTTATCAATCATATGATGATGCACTAATCATGATTTTCTGATTGTGAGCTAGATCAGAAAAGTCATCATCTTCCGAAGATGGAAGGAGAGTATCATCCAGGAGGAAGAGATAGATGTCAGGAAGTGGGTTCAATAGCCATCTGAGTGTTAGAAATTTTGTCCTTTAGAATTGTGTAAGTTGGCATAAGTTACATTTCTTCTTGGCCAATTGATTTTCCTTTTGTGATATCTTGTTGATTTAGTCATTTCGACAATGTTGCTTTGACTCGACCCAACAATGTTCTTGGAATGTCAATACAAGTCGAGAGTTAGTCTGGAATTTTTTCAAGAGCATTTTCTTATTTCTCTAAATATTTTTGAACTGGGATTACGAATCCATTATTCTTTGGTCTATTATGTTTCGGGTCCTAAGTGAAGAAGGGAGAGTGGTGCTTGTTCCCTAAGTCACATGTTGACCCTATCTCCATGAAGGAGGTGATGTCGGAAAGCAACATCTTGGTTAATTCCAGTATTCACATACATAAAATAGATGCGTGGAATAATATTATAATATAATTATATAAATTTGATATTTAATATTTTTCTATGATTATTGTATTTATTATTTTGATATAGTTGACATCATAACTAATGAGATCTTCGATCTCACCATTGACTAGCAGGTGTCATGCTTATGGGACCCATAATCACAGTAGTTGGCTGAGTGGGAGAAACCACTCATGCCACCTTTAAAAAGGGTGGTAGTTTCCACAAAAATAGGCATTCAAATTAGGATGAGGTAATAATCCTTTAGTCTTCTGGAAAGACTATCATTATTATCTTTTGGTTTTGGAGAGAAGGGGAGTTTTAGCTCTATGCAGGGAAAGACATACCGAGCAGGACAAATGAAGGTTGAACTGGGAATACCTTCGCATTTGAAGGACTGTGCTTAGGTAGAGTAAAGATTGTTATCCTTGTATACATTTTTAGTTATGAGTTTCTTTTATATTGAGCTCCTATAGCATACATATCGTATGGGGTTCATGCTTTTATAATTGCTACTATGGTGTCCTTATCTCTGACATATTCTATATGGTAATGACTTGAGGCCTTACAACTGAGCTTGCATAATCTTTAAAGCTTTTCTTTTAATTTTAGAGGCTCAAGGCCTTACAACCAGGCCATATTGCACTATATTCTTCAATGTGTCTAAGCTCAAGACTTATGGCTAAGCTATACTATATTATATTCCTTGCTATGACATTGCTTGAGGCAATGGAGGCCAAGCTTCAATACATTATATCCCTACATGTACTAAAGATCACAGCCATGAAAGTTGAGCTATATTGCTATGTTTACCATGTTATATCTATATCTCAAGGCCATGAAGGCAGAGCTTAATGCATTATAATCTATACTATAACTGTGGCTCAAGGCCATTATGGTCGAGCACATATATATACTATAACATATACATGTCGAATAATGACGTTAATAGAATAAAAATAGTGCCAAGACTCGAGTAAGGAGTCAAGCCTAAGGTGCTCACAAAATGAGAAGTGCCAAACGATGGTATTAGTACCAGTTAGTGATTCAGATTGCATACAACCAATACGGCCACCATGACTATGGTGATGGCCGATATGGCCTTAAACATAACTGTGCTTACAACACTCAAACAAATTCTTGAGTTAAATTGCATAAAAACCTGACTGTGATTAAAGAAGGGTTTATTAAAATAATTATGACTGTACTTGTTCACCCTTGACTAAGGAGGTGGTGTGATAATCAAATATCATAGTTTTATCATACGGTATCTTGCATGTTAGCCAAATCATTAGTATAGAATTTGCTCTACTTTTGATAACTAAGACCTATATGGTTATTATTACAAGATTTAAACCCTTTTTTTAACTTATGAATGAACTAAATGGGGATAGTGTTTATTATCAAAAGCTAATAAGGGTAATTTGAGCAATCAACTATTATGAAACCATTCTATTTAGTTAAGGCAAGGTATGCCTAGAGTATCAAGAGTATGATTCTAACCTATAAGATAGTTTAAATTGGAATTGTGAACCATGGATAGACCTAGGGTGGTGAATATGGTTTGACTTTTGATATGATTAGAAAGTGGAATAAGGTGAAGTGGAGTCACAGATTCCCTATAATAGAACTTAACTATTAGTGATAGTTATTATGATAACTATGATGCATCTTATGTATTTAAAAGATATGTTGACTCCTTGTTGACGAAGCAGAAATTGGATAAGAGGTAAGTTGTATTGACTTGTAGTTGGGTTTATTGGAGGAACTATTTGTCATAGGTAATTATATACTTATGAGAATAAATACTATGGTTAGTATGAAACACTTTTATTTCAACGTAAATTGAAGCCATCTCTTTACGAATGGCCATACTTCACAAATGGGGTATAAGATATTAAAACCCATGAGGGTACTTGTGATAGAGTCTTTCTAGTAAGACTGTCTTATTAGACTATTATGATATAAGTCTTAAATGCCATGAATTCTAAATGTAAACCTTGTGATAGGTCAACATGAAACTGTGAACCTAGGAAGGTCTTAAATTGGAAAACTTGTTTTGGCTATTGACATTTTGAAAAGATGGGAATAGGGTGACGTAGACTCACATGTTCCCTATTACGAAAGTAACATAACATAATTAAATGTACTCCCAAGATAGGAGTTGTTTGTTAGGAAAACTTGATTTGGCTATTGTCATGTTGAAAAAATGGAACAGAGTGATGAGGAGTCACAGGTTCCTTTTTGCAAAAGAAACCTAATATATTTAATGTACTCCTAAGATAGGAGTTGATTGTCCTAAAATTAGACTAAGAATGAAATGAACCTACCTTTTCTAAACCTAGAGAGGTCAAACTAAGCATACTGTAGGATGAGACAACTTCTAAGTCGAGTAAGAGTGGTGGACATATGACTACGTTCATTGAAAAATGTATATGTAAGTAAATCTTTGGCCAAAGTAAGGCACCTATCTTTACATGCATTGTCGGTCCACAGTACTCTAGATGGCATAATGTCTCCTGTAGTGTCATGCATAGTTAGAGTGGATCTATAGTTGTGTGACCGAGAGGCATTATGAAGGATACAACACTAGATACTCAGATGGCTGAACCTAATGGTTCCTTATATCTATACCTTCCATGAAGAGTAGGGTCGCTTCTAGGTAGGAAGTTGTGCGAGGGACCGTTGGTCTATGGTTGGAGGAAAAGCACTCAAATGATGCTCTCCTTCCTAAGCATGAGACAAGTTGAGGCTTATGAAGACAGATGTCAAGAGTTCCAGATGTAGTGCTTTTTCATTATATGACTTGTTAATCAATTATTATGTATAATTTGATATTTGATGCCTTGAGCATAATTTTGTACATGCATAGTGAAGGATTATTCACTAATGAGATGTATTTGGATATTGTAATTTTGAAGTTTGTTATATTCTAGTTTAGAGTATCATGCTTAATTAAAGAAAGGATAATGATTCATTCTTGTTTAAACCTATGTGGGTAATCATGATGTATTCTAATTCTTGCTTAAGATGAATACTTTTGTTAATTATTGAGCATTATGGAATGGGATGTTACATTAAAGTACCTAGATCAAAACACACCACCACCTAGTGAATAGATCAACCATGTGGATTTTGATGTAAACCCACCAAACTCATAACTCAAGGACCCACAATTTTTATTTGATTTAGAGAAAATACCTTATGAGGCAAAACTAACAAAGAAAGGAGATCCCACACTATACTTACAATTGTGGATTTTTGACACATGCATCAAGAGAACACTATTCGATGATGGGGTAGGAGTTAACATAGCTCCATTTTATCTTTTAGAAAGAATGGGTTATGGGCACACCAACATCACCACATCTTGAGACATGCTAAGTAGATATGACAATTTAAAAGATGCTATGATAGGAAAGCTCACACTTCCAATGAATTTAGGACCAAAGACTTGTTACACATATGGTTCCTAATGTTGTCATTGATGTCAACACTATCACGAGGTTGTCATTGATGTCAAAACTGTCATGGATGTGTGATGGTGTTCATGGTTGAATGTCATGGATGATGTTGATGTTCATGGTCAGATGTCATGGACATGTGATGGTGTTCATGGTTGGATGTCATGGATGATGTTGATGTTCATGGTTATATGTGATGGATGCATGTTAATGTTCATGGTTGGATGTCATGTCCTATCCAGTGACAATAGAGAAGATATATTAAGATGGGAATTAGAAGTTCATGGTTGGATGTCATGTCCTATCCAGAAGAGAAGATATAGTTCATGGTTGGATGTCATGTTTGTAAAGTTCTTAGTCAACAGAGACTGTATTCATTGAGTATGTTTATTGACAACAAAGAAGACATATTAATATGGGAGATGTTACTGATGGTCTAAAGCATATTGTATGCTCTCTCCTGTTGTTCCTAAGAATGTATGTGTTGATACAAAGAAGTTTTGGCCTCCAGATGTTGATGAAAGTTTCTGCTACAAGAAGACTGCTTTGAAGACTATCTAGTAAAATGCTCGCCATTTTCATGCAATTGATGTTGTACCTCTACAGATTGGAAGATAGCCTCATATAGTGTCAAATCTTGTGTGTTCCAAGTTTCATGTTGTTTGGATTACTGAAAGAGTGTTGTGCAACTAACAGTTTGAAGACAGTGTTGTTTCTAAAGAAGGTATTCATTGTACTACAATGTTTGGATCCGTATTCCTTCGCATTTGAAGATGAGGTCTTGTGGTTTAGAATTTAAGTTTAGTATATGGTGGAGGTGCTATTTCAAAATTCTCAAGTATCCACACCTTCCGCAGTAAATGTTACAAGTGGTAGAGTTTTGATTTATATTCTGACAGAGAGAAGCAATGTTGAAGGCTTCTTTAAAAATGCTCCACATTTCTCTAGAAAAGAAGAATTACCTATGCAATTTTGTGGACATGTTCAAGGATGTGCACTATATGCTTCCTTGTAGATTTAGATATTTTGGTGGTCCACAAGATCAGTTTCTCAATGATAGTGTGTTACAGTGTGTTTCAGATGGCTGTTTGATCTCAATGTACATGTTTGAAGGTATGTGGCACAATGTCTTTGTTATGTGGAGTTAGATGTGTATCTGAAGATGTTGTTTGAGTCATGAAGACTCATCTAGAAGAATAAAAGCAATTTTTTATCATTCATGAGTACCACCAAGATTGTGAATATCGATGTGCTACAAGTTTCATGTTTTCTTGCTTAAAGGAGACCTAATTTAAATTTGTGAAGCGTGCGGATGTTGTTCCTTGAAGGATGATGCTATGAAGAATGTTTAGGACTGGGTTAATAATGTGTTAGGGACGCAAGGCATGTACTTCTCTCTGGAGTAGCGTTTATTCCTTGATAGGGCTTGCCCTGTGCAAGTTTCATGTTGAGATCTCTAGCTAACTTGTAAAATGTAATATTCTTGTTGTATTGGCTGACTTGTAATGAAATCAATGTAATATCATGTTCATGTTGATGTGCATTATGTCAATCTTTCATGTTCATGTTGATGTTGTAATGCTTAAGTTTTAATCTACTCCGGAGGATTTGAAATTTGTTTAGATACTGAATCACCCCCCTCGTCTTAGTATCCTAGTGTGTTCAACAAGACTATCCTAACCATGTTCTATGTCATTGATAAAGACACGTGTTATGTAGGAAAAGTGGGACTAGAGGGTTTGATGAATGATATACCTAGATCCTCCTTTCACTACACACATTCAAGGACATTTAACCGAGTTGAATCACAACTTTTGCAAGAGGATTCAGCTATAGGTTGGTTGTCACTTGTAATGATAGGGAGATTTGGAAATTGATGATTAATGTGTTAATTTAATGCCCAATTATGCTTTAAACCTTAATTATGCAAAATCGTAAGCAAACAGACCAATTCTGACAAATGCTTGCACACAAAGACAATAGACAGAGAGTAGTTATTGACCATTTTTGAAGTTCAAGATACTGAAAAGTTGGGGGCAAAGGGACTAGTGCCCAAGCCCAAGGTGGCAATTTCTTCAGGGTCTTCCAGACTCCTTCCGGCACGGATGATCCCTGTTTAGATGATTTCTACAGCTACAAATCTAGAGGGCAAAGGGACTAGCACCCAAGCCTTGCTAATGCTCTTTTCCACTTCTTTTTATCAGATCAAAAATCCCTATTCTCTGCCTCACTCCTCTACAACTCCACTCTTTGTGATCTGATACCTGTCACCTGCAATCACACGGAGAGGGGATGGGTGTTGTGGTGTTTAGAATCTTCCCTTAGTCAAGCCCCAGAATGGCATTTAAGTTTTCCAAGACCATTGTTTGATAAAGAGTGTGTATCCCTATAGGATAGAGGCAAAAACAAATTGATAAATGATTGATTCAACACAAATAGATATCACCTCGGAGGTGTAGCTTGCATATAGATGAAGATCCTTCAACGCATGAGAAGACGAAGCCAAATCTGCAATAAGAAACATAACAACAATATTCTGTTCTACAACAATGAATGCTTCGAATGCTCTTAAATCATAAGTTTGCAAATGAAACCCTAAACATGCTTATATATGCATTCCCACTTTAATTTCGTAATTCAAACTTGAGATGTTGATAAGGGAGACCTTTGACAGTCACATTGTTGTCATTTAAAATTTAGGTCCTAACCAAATAGGGTAGGGCTAAGGCACGAGAGCCCAAGCCCTAGGCCCCATTTTTAAGGCAAAATCAAGTTCAACAATGTCCCCTTAGCCCCATTTGACATGGGTTTTTGGGGATTTTGCATCAGGATTTAAAATGAACATGCATGATTAAATCTAAGGGACCCGAGAGCTAAACATAGGAGGTAAAAGTCCTAGGGGGACATTTTATGGCTTAACATTTAGCTCCCACTTTAATGTATGTATGATCTTACGAGCTGCCCATGGATTAAAATATGGTTAAAACACAACAAACATGCCAGGCACTTGAAGCTAATGCAAACACAAAGATTAAGAAACTATCTCTAGCCCCCAGTCTCAGGTAGACATTAGAGAAAACACATTGCAAACATGCCAAACACAATAAAGACAGTAACAGACACACAAAACATGGAGAAGATAGTAATAGACATGCAAGACATGGAGAAGATAGTATTAAAGACACACAAAACATGATGAATACAATGAATGCAGTGATTATTTATTTTTCATTTTCATATATATAAATGAATGCAAATACATGGGAAGTAAAAATGCAACATACAACCCCAAAATGTAGGAGGGACATTTCGCCACACCCTTGAGACTACATATGGGGGAAGAAGACACACCAAACAATCCCAAAGTGTAGGAGGGACATTTTGCCACACCTTTGAGACTACACTTGAGAACAAGCATGCCATACAAAATCCAAACCATAGGAGGGGCATTTTGCCACACCCTTGAGACTATGCTTGGGAGAAAACACGTCATACAAAGCCCGAGTGTAGGAGAGGCATTTTGCCACACCCTTGAGACTACACACAGGGGAAAACACATGGAAGACACATGGAAAACACGAGCGTCGTATAGCATGCTAAAGACATACTATACGTCTAAAACATGACAAACAATGTGATGGAAGGGACTTATTGCTAAGCCCCCACCATCTCAAGCATGCTACAGACACACATGATGGTTAGGATTATGCCATAACAACCACCAAAGACACACTTAAGGGAGGATACACCAACCCCATCTACTCGGAGGACTTTTAAAATAAAAAAGATGTGCACTAGCTCAAAAGATACACCATCCCTGCCTCTACAGAGGGCTTTGAAATAAAAGGATATACATGATATCCCTTCTCTATAAAAGGATTTTTGATTGCAATATAGAATAAAGATGTGCACTTGCACCAGAGATACAACATCTCACCTTCATAGAGGGCTTACAAACATGTTTCCCTAGTACCAAAATCATCAGACAACTTACCTTATATGCCCCCACCTTAAGGTGGTTGATATTGTGTGACGATATCAAGAACATTAAGGTAGAGAGAAAACACACAAGGGAACAAGAGCTCTTGCAAAACCCATGCCCCCAAAGGTGACATGTGCTCATGATCGCCAAATGTTCCCACAAACACACACTTCTTAATCTAATAAATGCATGAAAACAAAGAAGCCAAGGCTACACAAATGGGTTGGAGTCCAAGTATAGCCGTAGGGCTTATACTATAGGCATCTCAAAACTAAGTATAACAAGGTGAGACACCCGAAACAATAAAAGTGTATGGAGTAGATGTATTGTTATGATTTGTTAGCAAAGATAAGACAACATCAAATATCACATGGAGTGATTCTACTAGTCAAGCATCAGATATATAAATCAACCCTGTCTTCATATATGGACTAGGTCTATTTTGTTTTACTTGGTGAAGGGACATGCGGTCCATATTAGTATATGTTTTTTACCATCCACCGACTAGATAGAACCAATAGAAGAAGGTAAATAATAAAAAGAGAGAGGAGAACAAGTGTCTTAGGCACAATCACGTAAGAGGATGTCCCCAGGTCATCAACTGCAACACTATGCCCCCAAGACACTATTGGTGTTTCATTCCAAATCAACAGAGGGTTGCACATATGTTTAGTTTCATGTCATTTTATATGAGAAATACATTATTGCATGTGTTTATCTATCTATCTCCATTTGTTGTATGCATTTTTCTTCTTTTGAATCTGGTTGCTAAGGGTTTCTCAGATTCTAGGGTATAGATTTCTCTATCACATGCTTGACCTTTAACTTCCATTTGAGGAGTGGATTAAACTGTTTTAGGCTAAGTATGAAGAAGGTTGTGTGTCAGCAAGGATATTTGTAAGTAGAGATAGTTAAATACTTATCCTTGGGTGGTGTTTGTAAGGCAAATACTAGTCCTAACCCCTTGAAACTTGAATGCCACTGCAAATCATTCATTTGTATATGTCTAGTTGACTCCTTGCCCTGAGATAGGCACCAGTCTGCTTCTTGTGTAGTAGTTATTATCCAAAAACCCCTATCTTGCATCTAAAACATTAATCCAAATCCCTTCATTATTCCAACCTGTTAGTTGTAGGAGTAGAATTAGGACCCATGCATACTCTCATCCTCAACCGGTTAGATATGTCCAAGAATGTTGCCAAACTTGTGATTTATCACCCAAATCTTGGTCCTAAAATGAGAGTAGTCTACCTGTTGTTGAAAAGCTAAATCTTTCTGTCATTGGGTGAGTCAAAGTTAAATCTTTAGCTATAGGGATACCCCCTTGGTGTGGTAGAACTAGAAGTGAAGGGGAGGCAGCTCACGCAACCTCCTGTATTTGTTGGTCGGATTTGCCTGTGCATTGGAACTAGTAAACCCTCTGCTGATTTAGAAAGAGAACCAACAAACACAACCTTGTAAAGCCTCACAAATCATGTAAAAGCATTTAAACCAACTCAAAAATAAATGAAGCAAATAATCCACTTAAATACAATATCACAATAACCAAAATAAAAAAGATGTAAATAATCAACTTAGATACAACTTTCAAAGATAATAGATGCAATTAATTTGCTTAATCACAATATCTCAAACAAAAGATAATCTTATAAATACGAATCTCAATGTTAATAAATCTTACATAATCATTCTTAATCCAGGTAACAAGCACTATAAAATAATATACATAATCCTTTTGCAATATGCCATAATACATCAAAAATAGGTACAATAAACAAGTACATCAATAATGAATAAAACAACACACTCTCTAGTTGCATGAACCAAGTGGTCCACCACTTGCAAACTGAGAGATGGAAACATGGCTCAGGTGCTTTTCCACCCAACCATGAAGTATTTACACTTCCTCGGATCCCTTCTTGAAATGAAGGAAACCCAGCCCTGTATGAAATGTCTAGCTACCTGGTAACAACTGTAGGAGGGAACACCCGATGCAACCCTGATGTCTAAATGTGCAATTCTAAGTAATGAAAAGAAAATTGTCTCACAAAAGGATATGGCAGAGATAATAATAAATAAGTTTGCTAGACAATAAACATCTATTTTAATGTTATTCTGATTAGATCTAATCATTTCAAGTAAATTGGTCAATTCTAGAAAAGAGGAAAAGCCATCTCTAATATATCCACATTC
This sequence comes from Cunninghamia lanceolata, assembly GCA_027924645.1. Taxonomy (NCBI): domain Eukaryota; kingdom Viridiplantae; phylum Streptophyta; class Pinopsida; order Cupressales; family Cupressaceae; genus Cunninghamia; species Cunninghamia lanceolata. The sequence continues at coordinate 3,872,915 of BSBN01001052.1, read as the reverse complement.
GGCATTGCCATCCCAAAAGTAACCCAATAACATTTCTAGATGAAAACTACTTCTTTCCCCATGAAGCAAGAAATGAAAAATAAGAATCACAAATTCAAGATTTATAATAAGTCAAATCAATCCCTTTTCCCAAATCATCAAATAAGGAAAAATACACTTTCAAGCAATAAAGCATCTTTTGCTCATACAATCAAAATCATAATGTCATCAATTTAATATAGTTTCTAACCTTATATTTTAGTCACATTGTTTAAAATATTAATATATATCTCATTGTTATTTCTATGACAGGAGGTTTTAAAAACAACAAATAACAATAGTCTATAAGTTTGTTTAATGATATAACCTTCAAGTCCATAATACAATCATATTTCTTAGTAATTTAATCATTCTTATTGCTTTCAATAATCAATGACAGGGAGTTTATCAATCTAATTTATTTAACCAACGTTTATGATTCAATCAAGAAAATAACTTTCTATCCAATCTACAATAGGAAGTTCAAAACAACCAAACTGTCTTCCTGTCACACAGCGACAGGAACTGTTTGTAGAAAATAAGAGAATGAACAAGACATAGTTTAATCAAGTTTTAGTTTTGATTATAAAGCTATAGTTTTCCAGTCTCATCATTCATAGGAAAGTAACATTGTAGTCTACTGTCCTTGTTTTAAATTGACATACTGTTTTAACAAGTTTTAAGCAAAGCTACAGGAGCAATTTGTTGAGCTACAGGAAGTCAAATATGCTGCTACAACAGAATAAAAGGTTTTCGACAGCCATAATTAGAACTACAAGATTTGATTTCTTAGTCCACCGAGACAATGAAGGAATTACTATAGTTAAGTATTACTCCCATGAAGCTACAAGAATAAGTTTTGTCAATTTAAGAGGTTAATTTTCATCTATACAGAGGTTGATTTACTCATCTATTCTGATCTCAACCAATATATAAAGAAATACAATTGGTATGACAGGAATCGATTTAGCAGTCATCTGGAGAATTTGGCAAAGGTTTTAATAGTTTCTAATCAGTCATATAATTTTGAGCATAATACTAAGTTTCGGATAGTTTTAAACAATGAAGAAAAATATGTTTATCAGTCATGTTTTAGGGTAAAAGCACAAAGTTGTGTCACACTTTTATAAAGGAAACGACCAACGGTGATCCGACTTTTAAACTTGAATCACTAAAAAGTGACATATATGTTTTGAATTTTGAAATGATGTAAACTAATAAAATATTTATTTTTTAGTATATTTTATGTTTGTAATTTTTGAAAAAATTTAAAAAATTATTTGAATATAGTTTTTAATAAATTGACACTATAATTTAGTTGCTGATAAAAAACTGAAAAATGAAGTTACATGAGACATCAATCTTTATATAGTAAATTTTTTTTTTCTTCAATTTTTTTGTGTGTATTTATAACTTGAAACTTTTGTGCATGGATATATTTTTTTTCTAATTTTTATAAATATATATTTTTAAATAAATAATAAAATGTGTGTGTATTAAAACGTAGTTGTTTCCATTTGACATCAACTTTCATATTAACTATTTATCTATAATAGAAAAAAAATTATACCATCTTGATATAAATTCTTTTATCTAGTGCATCATATTTTTTTCAATTTTTTTAATAAGTTTTACTATTTTTCCTTGACATGGTAATCGACCTAATGTTTCGTACTGATAACCTACTTTTAGTAAAAATAGAAAGGAAAATATAAATAATAATTAAACTATTAATATATATATATTTTTGAAAACTAAACTTATAGATCTATAAAAGGGTATTTTTATATTTTTAAAAAATATTATTTACAAGAGTAGAAGTTGTTGAAATATCAAGTTTTCAAATAATTTTATTTTTTTGGTAAATTGGCCTCATAGTGGTGCTACATATGCATTTAGCCAACAATTTTAGTTGGAAAGTTGTGGACATATGTAACTTAGCTAGAATGAATCTTACAAGATCATATGTTTGACCAAAATTGATTTTTAGTTAGAAATACTTAAATTCACTTGTGCTGATAAGTCGGCTGAAAGTGTGACACAACTTTGTGCTTTTACCCTTTAGCCATGATATAGATCTGTGTCAGCAAACTGGATTGGGTTGATTTTATTCAGCATAGGATTGGCCAAGGAGATTTTAACTACCAAACAAAGCCACAATGGCTAGCATGAAGGCATCGCCCAACAAAAGACTCAAGCGGCCAAGAAAATGCAGTCAACGACCCATAAAAGGGGCCACGTCCATAAGGAGAATGGACAACTAGACAAATAAAGGAAACGACAGCCATTTAGAAAGGCATCACCCATTAGCAAGGAATCTTAGGTGATCATTTAGGAAGTCAACAACCATTAACAAGTACATCTATGGTAAAAAGGAAAAGGTATTGTTTTCACTAATATGCAGATCAGTCTACAACCAAATGGCCAGGGAAGAAAATAGAATGCCAAACAGAAGAGAACGACTCAGCAAAAATAATATAAGGGTCGATTAACCAAGACATAAGCCACTAAAACTTATCACATTCAGCCATTAAGAATGATATTTCCAGAAGATAAAAACATGGAAGGAACCTGGTGAAATAGAAGATTGAATGGCATGCGTTTGTAGCTGTCGATGTTGCCCTACTCTCTCTCCTGTCGCAGTCTACAACTTTCGTTCTCTTCCTTGTTATTGTCACTCAGCAAAAACTCTTTCTTCCTGCTACAATTTGGGGTTTTTCTTCTCCAATCTGTGTGTCTTCTCTTCTATTTTTTCCTTCTTTTATTAAAAAATCAGCCCCTTCCCTTTGGGCGATTGCATGAATTAGGTTTTAAAACTGAAGTTTGAAATTTAGTTTGGATGCATCCCCCACCAATCAAAAAGACTCAATAATCTATTTACAACAATTAATATCTAATTTTATTTAGCTTACTATCAAATAAATGATAGTAATAATTCTTTTAATTCTTTATCCATTTCTAAATATAATAATGATATTTTTAATATTATTTAAACTATTTTACTAAAATACTATTATTTTGATAATTCAAGAAGTAATAAATAAATTAATACAAAAGTACACACATATTTAAATATAATATAATTATTTGAATTCATTTCACATATTGTCTTCCAAACATCTTATAAACAAGATTTTATTATTTATTTAACTAACACACAATACATCATTTGAATATATTTCAAAAAAGATATTAAATTAAAGTAATCACATCATGCATTTGAAAATGATTAAAAATCACGTATTAATGCAATCAAATCCATTCAATAATGCATATGCAACTATGTGATGTGTGTGATTGCATCAGGGTAATCCATCCATCAGTTCTTGCCAAGTGGCTAGAACATCTCTACCTCAGCCATGCTCTCATTTTTTACTAGTACCTGCATCCATTCACAGTCAACTTGACATCAATAGGTTAGTGTCTCCAAAACATAGCCAAAGCAAATCATTGCATCAATATTCAATATTTAAAACAATTTCCAAATTTCATCAATTATAACTCGTAATAATTACCTCCACATATGCAAAATTACTTAAAGTAAAATCAGTCACCATAATTGTTCACTAAACTAGATTGATCATATTGTTCATAAAAATGAGACGTGACATCCTTCCCGAGTTGGAAGAGACATCGTCCCGATGTCTTATTAAACATCAAAACAATAAAGTGTCCATCAAGCACCCATAAAGTATTAAGGTGTCATAAACAATAACATCAACTCAAAGTATCTCAACAATAATCAAACTCAAAGTATCATAATCCATGCATGAATAAGAAATCTAAGCTATATCCTCAAATGAGGAAAAGATCTATCAATCTTCTCTACATCCTCCCATGTGGCACTGTCCTCAGAATACTGATCCCATTGGACCTTATATTGCACCACATCTCTACTACATAACTTAAAGTTGCGCTTCTCCATAATTCGAGTGGGCTCCACCAACACCACTCCTGGATCCTAAACCTGTAAAGCATGCCAATCAAGAATATCTGATGTGTCAGGATGATAAAGCTTAAGTAAAGACACATGAAAAATATTATGGATTCTGGCAAGTGTAGGTAGGAGAGCAAGTCTATAAGCTACAGGATTAATCAATTCCAAAACTTTGAACGATCTTACAAAACAAGGAGCAAGTTTGGATGCTTTTCCAAACAACACTGAACTCTTATGAGGTTTGACCCTCAAAAAGGCTTTGTCACCAATTGAAAACTATCTAGGAGTTTTATTCTTATCTACATAACTCTTTTGTTGATCTGAAGCTTGCTTCAACTTCTCCTTGATCAACTTCATCTGATTATCCATTTCTCTTTACATTTCAAGACCAATCACTCAGATGACATCATGCCTATTCTTAGACATGGGTAACCCTTGGATAAAATCCATACTTATCACTTGCCACTTGTGCTTAGGGATACTGTGCGGATACAACAATCCTACTGGATGCACATGCTCAGCCTCGACTCGCTGGCATTCCAAACATCAAACTACAAATTTCGTCACATCCCTCTCAAGTCTAGGCCAAAAGTATAAAGGTTTCAAACCTTTGACCATCTTTGTCACTCTAGGGTGACCTGAATAAGGTGCATTGTGAATCTCTTTGAGCAATAACTTCCTCAACTCTCCTGAGATAGGAATATACATCCTTCCCTAAAATCTCAAAAGTCCATTTGATTCGATAACATAACCATCAAACCTGTGATTTAAGGGGTCTACTTCCAAAGCTTTCTTTACTCTTTCATAATGCTCATCCCCTTGAAGATTCTGAATCACTTTCTATTTCAAATTGGATCTCATAGTAACAATGGTAACCGGATGTCTTCTCCAACTAAGAGCATCTTCTACTCTATTCTCCTTTCCTTTTATATACTCAATTCCAAAGTTGTACTCACTAAGGAATTCTAATCATCTTCTCTGTTATGCATTTAGGTTAGGTTGAGTAAATATATACTTGAGCCCTAGATGATCTATCTTTAACTCAAAGGGCTTACCTAGAAGATAATGTCTCCACATCTGAAGTGCATGAATTATGGCAGATAACTCAAGATCATGCAATGCATAGTTGAACTCATGTTACTTTAACTTTCTTGATTCATAAGCAACCACTTGCTCATTCTGCATCAACACTCCTCCTAATCCTTCCCCCGAAGCATCTGTTATAACTGTAAAGTGCCCATTAGGATCTAGTATGGTTAGGATAGGAGTAGTTGTGAGCTTTTCCTTTAACACTTGGAAAGCTTGCTCACACCTTTTTTGTCCATTCAAATTTCTTACCCTTCCTTGAAGTGCGGTAATTGCTGCTTCTATGGTTGAAAAACCTTCCACAAACTTTCTATAGTAACCTGCAAGTCCCATAAAACTTCTGACTTCTATCAGACTCTGTGGCGTAGGCCATTCCATTATTGCTTTTATCTTCTCAGGATCAACTGCAATCCCTTCAGCTGAGATCACATGACCAAGGTAGTGCACTTTATCTTGAAAGAATGTACACTTAGATAATTTACCATAAATCTTTCTTTCTCTCAACCACTACAAAACAATTCTCAAATGCCTTTCATGCTCTTCTACTAATTTAGAGTATATCAATATGTCATCAAGGAAGATTAACACAAAATCATCTAAGCAATCTCTAAAAATGCTATTCATCAAATTCATAAAAGCTGTTGGAGTATTAGTCAACCCAAATGGTACTACTGTGAACTCGTAGTGACCATATCGAGTCCTAAAAGTTGTTTTAGAAATGTCCTCATCCTTAATCCATAATTGGTGATAACCAGATCTAAGGTCTATCTTTGAGAACACTGTTGCTCCTCTCATCTGATCAAAGAGCTCATCTATTCTTGGAATTGGATACTTGTTCTTTATAGTAGCCTTGTTAAGCATTCTATAATCAATGCATAATCTCAAAGTACCATCTTTCTTCTTTACAAAGATGACCGGTGCGCCCCATGGTGACACACTAGGTCCAATGAACCCTTGATTTAGCAACTCCTGTAATTGAGCCTTAAGCTCATACAACTCTGTAGTAGTCATTTTGTAGGGTGCTTTATATTGCGGCTTAGTCCCTGGTAGCAAGTCAATCGAGAAGTCAAATTCTCTCTTTGGTGGCAATTTTGTCAACTCTACAAGAAATACATCTCTGAAATCTCTAAGGATTGGATAGTCATTGAACATTGGTTCTTCTTTATCAAGGTCCTTTACTTGGACAACATAAATGGCACATCCTTTCCTTTGGCTTTCTTTAATTACATAGCCGAGATTTGTCTAAGCTCTAAAGGTCTCTTTGTTCCATTAATTTCCACTTGGTTCCCTAGGTCATCCAAACATATAACAACCTTGTCTTCAAAGTTTACTAGAGACTTATGTTTATTTAACCAGTTGATTCCTAGAATTACATCATAAGAGCCTAAAGGTGCTACATACAGATTCACTTGTGTCTAAAAACTAGGAAGCTCTAACTCGCTACAAGCTAGACATGAGTGTACCCTCTTTTCTGCACTATTGCCATATTGTACCATCCAAGAGTTTTCCATATGTCCAGGTCTAATAGATAACTTAGATACTACTCTAGGATCAACAAAACATTATGTGGCTCCAGTATCAATAAAAATAGAAACAGGTAGGCCATAGAACTTACCTTGGAACTGAATAGGTGTTGCTTGAAAATATGCTTGTCTATTATCCACTGCGGCATGAATCTGATGTTGTGGTGCTCCTTGCTGATTCTTGTTTCCTCTTTTATGTGGACAGGCATTTGCATAATGTTCTCCTCCACATATGTAACATCCATCCCTAGGTGCTCTCGATCCTTCAACTCTTTCCTTCTAATTATTGTTTCTGTTGTTATTTCCACCTCTTTTGTTTCCACCATTCCCATCCTGAGAATTATTACCTCTCTTTAGATTCCTGATCTATCTATTATTGCCTTGGTTGTTATTCTTTTGATAGTTCTACTGATTATTCGGTGGTTTCTTGTTTGCAAACTTAGCATCTCTTTTATTACAATAATTTGCTGTCTCAAAGGTGGCATCCATAGTGAGTGGGTTATGAATGTCTACCTCAGCTCCACTCAGTGGCTTTAATCCCAAAATAAAAGTAAATGGAAAACCTACTTCTTCTGCTATCTTTGCTTCATCATCAACAATAGCTCCAACTTCAGGATCTGGAACTTCTATCCTTGGGTTCTCATTTTGTGTCTCAACCCTTGGGTTTTCATTAGCATTCTGCCCTATAGGAATTCCTCTGATCTCCTATTCAATAGCATTCAACCTTGCATCCTGTTGGATCACAAGAGCAAGAATGCGGTCCAATTTTTTGTCTTGATTAATGTTTCTAGTATTCATGATGGATAATCTATTATCAAGTTTGCAACTTTAGCACAATAGTCCCAAAAACAAAGGCCCTAGTGTTAAACCTAGAGCTCTGATACCAAATGTAAAGCCTCACAAATCATGTAAAAGCATTTAAACCAACTCAAAAATAAATGAAGTAAATAATCCACTTAAATACAACATCACAATAACCAAAATCAAAAAAGATGTAAATAATCCACTTAGATACAACTTTCAAAGATAATAGATGCAATTAATCCTCTTAATCACAATATCTCAAACAAAAGATAATCTTATAAATATGAATCTCAATGTCAATAAATCTTACATAATCATGCTTAATCTAGGTAACAAGCACTATAAAATAATATACATAATCCTTTGGCAACATGCCATAATACATCAAAAATAGGTACAATAAACAAGTACATCAATAATGAATAAAACAACACACTCTCTAGCTACACAAACCAAGAGACAGGAACATGGCTCAGCTACTTTTCCACCCAACCATGAAGTATTTACACTTCCCCAGATCCCTTCTTGAAATGAAGGAAACCCAACCCTACACAAAATGTCTAGCTACCTGGTAACAACTGTAGGAGGGAACACCTGATGCAACCCTGATGTCTGAATGTGCAATTCTAAGTAATGAAAAGCAAATTATCTCACAACAGGGTGTGGCAGAGATAATAATAAATAAGTTTGCTAGACAATAAACATCTATTTCAATGTTATTCTGATTAGATCTAATCATTTCAAGTAAATTGGTCAATTCTTGAAAAGAGGAAAAGCCATCTCTGATATATCCACATTTAGCATCGCCATCCCAAAAGTAACCCAATAATATTCCTAGATTAAAACTACTTCTTTCCCCAAGAAGCGAGAAATGAAAAATAAGAATCACAAATTCAAGATTTACAATAAGTCAAATCAATCCCTTTTCCCAAATCATCAAGTAAGGAAAAATATACTTTCAAGAAATAAACCATCTTTTGCTCATACAACCAAAATCTTAATGTCATCAATTTAATATAGTTTCTAACCTTATATTTCAGTCACATTGTTTAAAATTTTAATATATATATCACTATTATTTCTGTGACAGGAGGTTTTAAAAAGAACAAATAACAACAGTCTATAAGTTTGTTTAATGACATAAACTTCAAGTCCATAATACAATCATATTTCTTAGTAATTTAATCATTTTTATTGCTTTCAACAATCAGTGATGGGTAGTTTATCAATCCAATTTATTTAACCAATGTTTATGATTCAACCAAGAAAATAACTTTCTATCCAATCTACAATAGGAAGTTCAAAACAACCAAACTGTCTTCCTGTCACATAGCGACGGGTCATCCCACAATAATGGGTTAGACTTTTTGGCCAAACTTGACATTGAAATCAACATTTTGAACTAAATCTTTACTTTTTGACACCTATAGCCGCTAAACCGTTAGGAATTTGAAGATGATGTAAACTAGTGATTTGTTATATTTTCTTTGTAGATTCTAAATATATTTTTTAAAAAAAAATTGGAGTTAAATTGTAAATTTTTTTGCGTCTCCTTTGATAACTAGTTTTTAATAGTAAACAACATTTTTTAAAGTGATATGTATTCTGTAGCACATAACTTTTTTATACAAAGGATAAAATTCTGATTCTTTGAATTTATATTGGTAACACCAATATATAAGGCATGCATTTGGTTTCATAATGTTTTGTTGAATATATATATATATATATATATAAAGTTTTGAAGTGAAACTAATTATAATTTAGACATAGGTGTATTTCGTAAAACATAACTTTTTATGTATGTATTAAAATTCAATATTTCTTTTTTTGTTCAAATAAGGACATCAATATCTAGGGCATAGATATTTTTCAAAAAAAAATTCACTAATTTACTAATTTTCCATGTGTAGAACAGAGAACTTGATGTTCGGTGAAAAACCTACATTCACAAGAAATAAAAATAAATATAATAGTTAAATTAAATATATTTAAAACTATACTTTTTGGGAAGCTTGTAATAAGGACTACATACTTACAAAACATAAATTTTAAATGAATTCATTTGATCCCTGAAAAGGTAAATCAAAAGTGGTTTTTTAATCAGCATTTTGATAGGTGTAGAAGAGACTCTATTATATGTATGGTTTAAAACTACCGTGGTTCATTCTATCCAAGGGGGTTTGAATCTAAGGGGGTTTGATCAAACCCTCTTCAATTAAAATCCTTTAAATGGAACCTTTCAAGGCTTAAATCATTATATTTTCTAAAAGTATGTGATTTCAGAAAAAATCAGGATGTCCCAGAAAGTGTAACCCATTATTGTGGCAGCACCTCGACATGAACTATTTGTAGAAAATAAGAGAATGAACAAGACATAGTTTAACCTAGTTTCAGTTTTGATTATAATGCAATAGATTTTCAGTCTCATCATTCATAAGAAAGTAAGATTGTAGACTACTGTCTCTGTTTTGCCTTTGTTTTAAATTGGTATACTCTTTTAACAAATTTTAAGCAAAGCTACAGGAGCAATTTGTTCAGCTACAAGAATTCAAATATGTTGCTACAATAGAATAAAAGGTTTTGGACAGCCATAATTAGAACTACAAGATCTGATTTCTCAGTCCACCGAGACAATGAAGGAATTACTATAGTTAAGTATTACTCCTAGGAAACTACATGAATAAGTTTTGTCAATTTAAGAGGTTGATTTTCATCTATGCAGAGGTCGATTTACTAAACTGTTCTGATCTTAGCCAATATATAAAGAAATACAGGCATACTTGGTTTGACAGAAATTGATTTAACAGCCATCTGGAGAATTTGGCAAAGGTTTTAATAGTTTCTAATCAATCATATAATTTTGAGGATAATACTAAGTTTTAGGTATTTTTAAACAATGAAGAAAAATATGTTTATCAGTCACGTTTTAGCCATGATACAAATTTGCATCAGCAAAGTGGATTGGGTCAATTTTATTTAGCATAGGATCAACTAGGGAGATTTTAACTACTAAACAAAGGCACGATGGCCAACATGAAGGCATCGCCCAATAAAAGACTCAAGCGGCCAAGAAAATGTAGTCAAAGACCCATAAAAGGGGCCATGTCCATAAGGAGAATGGATGGCCAGGTAAATAAAGGAAACGATGACCATTCAAAAAGGCATCACCCAGTAGCAAGGAATCTCAGGCAATCATTTAGGAAGTCAATGACCATTAATGAGTACATCTATGGTCAAAAGGAAAAGGTATTGTTTTCACTAATATGCAGATCGGTCTACAACCAAACGACCAAGGAAGAAAATAGAATGCCAAGCAGAAGAGAACGGCTCAACAAAAATAATATAAGTGTCGATTAACCAAGACAGAAGCCACTAAAACTTATCACATTAAGCCATTAAGAACGAGATTTCCAGAAGATAAAAACATGGAAGGAACCTAGTGAAATAGTAGATTGAATGGTGTGAGTTTGTAGCTATTGATGCTGCCCTACTCTCTCTCCTATCACGGTCTGCAACTTTCCTTCTCTTCCTTGTTACTATCTCTTAGCAAAAACTCTTTCTTCCTGCTACAATTCATGGTTTTTCTCCTCCAATCTGTGTGTCTTCTCTTCTTATTTTTCCTTCTTTTATTAAAAACTCAGCCCCTTCCCTTTGGGCGATTGCATGAATTAGGTTTTAAAACTGAAGTTTGAAATTCAATTTGCATGCATCCCCCACCAATCAAAAAGACTCAATAATCTATTGATAATAATTAATGTCTAATTTTATTTAGCTTACTATAAAAAAAATGAGAGTAATAATTCTTTTAATTCTTTATCCATTTCTAAGTATAATAATGCCATTTTTAATATTATTTAAACTATTTTACTAAAATACTATTATTTTGATAATTCAAGAAGTAATAAATAAATTAATACAAAAGTACACACATATGTAAATATAATATAATTATTTAAATTTATTTCACATATTGTCTCCCAAACATCTTATAAACAAGATTTTATTATTTATTTAACTAACACACAATACATCATTTGAATATATTTCAAAAAAGATATTAAATTAAAGTAATCACATCATGCATTTGAAAATGATTAAAATCACGCATTAATGCAATCAAAGCCATTCAATAATGCATATGCAACTATGTGATGTGTGTGATTGCATCAGGGTAATCCATCCATCAATTCTTGCCAAGTGGCTAGAACATCTCTACCTCAGCCATGCTCTCATTTTCGATGAGTACCTGCATCCATTTGCACTCAACTCGATGTCAATAGGTTAGTGTCTCCAAAACATAGCCGAAGCAAATCATTGCATCAATATTTGATATTTAAAACAATTGCCAAATTTCATTAATTATAACTCGTAATAATTACCTCCACCTATGGAAAATTACTTAAAGTAAAATCAATCACCATAATTGTTCACTAAACTAGATTGATCATATTGTTCATAAAAATAAGACGTGACAACCACACAACAATAAAAATAGAGGAGAAGCAAGATAGAATAATGATGATACAAATAGAAGAATGGTCACAAAAGAGGTGGTCTCCCATTATCCTCAACCTTACAAGAGTATCAAGGGTCATTCAAGGAGACCTAAACAACACATAACACATCACAGGGGGAACACAACACACGAGGGGAGGTCACATAAATGAGCAAATAATGCTATGACATAGGTGACCACCAGGGTTAGAAATACTTACCTATTTGCACAACCAGACTAGTGGTTGTCGACAAGCATATCATCGTCTTCCCAATCTTGAATGCGAGATGAAAGAGGTACATAAGGTACAATGGCCCAACTTTTGTCATTATTCTTAATCTCTTTCTCTTTAAGTTTTTCTTTATTTGGTTCAATATTATGTGGTGGAATGTTTTCTTGTTGAAGCTCATTTCATTGGCCAAAAGCTTGTCTTCTCTTCCTCTTTTCTCTTGCTTGTAGGTTTCTTCTTGTCTTTTTGCTTATGTCTTGAAAAGTAGTTTCATGTTTCTCCATAGGTTTTCTTATTTTAGAGGAGGAAGCTTTCTCAAATCTTATTGTCTTGATGAAGTGCTTTGTTTTCCATGAGTCACTCCTGATCCTTGTAAGGATGACGGAGGAGGAACTTCAGCATAGGGCCCTTTACCTTTATCTCTATGAAGTTCTCATGTGAGTTTTTCTTCATTTATTGCTTGTTGAATAGAAGGTTCGACCACTCTAGATAAAAGTTTTTCTTTGTATCATCTATATGCTAAGAAAGATTGGTCTCTCCATGGCTCAGGGTCTCTATCAGGTTTTGGCCAAAAAGCAATCAAGAGTAAAATTCTTTTCCATAACCATGGGCTGTGATGTATTATGACAAATAGTACGCACAAGTTTGTCCATGTAAAGGGAATTTTATACATTTGTGAATTGTTGAGGGAACAACCTTCATAGTCTTAAGCCATGGATGTCCTAATTTTATGCGGAAGAGGTCAGATGAAGGAATGACATCAAATAATTGATCAACAACTTTATCATATACCATAACTAATAAGTATATCTTCCCAAAGATAGGCATGAAAACTCCAGTATGTGTCTTAATCATTAAATCTGAGGGTTCATAAGAGTCTTGTATCAATTCATGAGAGAGAAGAAACTCTTCAATAGCCACATTTTTTCATGCAATTAGGATCTATAAGTGTACGATGCACCAGGATTTCCATTACACTCACAATGATGTAGAGAGGCCCTTCAATATCACTCATTGTCTTATTATAAGGTGTAAATGTTATTTTAGGTTCAGGGGTCTTTCTTTTCAAATAAAGACTAGGAGGGAACATAGAATTATTTTAATGATAAGAAGCCATGCATGTATGTTTTCAAATGAATGCAAGATCTAAATTTAAAATAATCTGATATATATGCAATGAAATAGATGCAACACTATGTATATTTATGACCTAAAATGCTTGATTTTTCAATGCAAATGCTTAAAGTAGTGTTGTGATAAAATTGAAAAGGGGAAGAGAATTAAATCCTTATTATTAGTCCAATAATGAAGAAATATCCTTCACAACACACCTATAATGCAGATCTAGATAGATGATAAGGCCAAATCTAGTGAAATTGAAAGGTTTTCAAACCCTAATTGTGAAATTAAGGCATGAATATGTGCAAAATGATATATGAATGAATTCTAATCAGATTTATGATGTGCAAGAACTCATCTTAGATCTAAAAATGATATTAAATTCCTACAATGCTCAATGCAAGTGCAATTTTAAGGATGAATGAATGAATAATGCTAGTTTTTGTTGAAATTGGATATGTGTAAATGCAAATTTTTGAAATATGAATGCAAGAACACACAAGAATGAAACACTACAAAAAATAATATTTTAATGAGTACCTAATATGAGTAGTAAAATATGAAACAAGATTTTAGTTACAAACCTTAGTTTTTGAAATCACTAGGTTATGAGAAAAATGCAAAATTTCAAACAAACCCTAGCATTTTTAACCTAAAAATGCAATGTAAATGATTATAGAATGATGTACTGCTGTAATTTATATCATATCTAAGGCAAATATTAGAGATTAGAATGATTTAGATGAAATGTAATGCAAACTATGTCAAAATGCAAGCCTAGGATGCCATTTTTTTCAAATTTTACAAATTTTTCATTTCTTTAGTAAATTTTCAAATGCAATAAAATGATAATGAAATGAATGAATGTAAATCTAAAGTACAACACTAAGAAATGTTCAAAATTCAATTAAAACATGGGTTCACCAAAATTTTATGTAGGCAAAGTGGGACTAAAGGGTTTGATGAATGATATACCTAGATCCTCCTTTAACTACACACATTCAAGGACATTTAACCAAGTTGAATCACAAATTTTGCAAAAAGATTCAGATACAAGTTGGTTTTCACTTGTAATGATAGGGAAATTTGGAAATTGATGATTAATATGTTAATTTAATGCCCAATTATGCTTTAAACCTTAATTATGCAAAATCGTAAGCAAACAAACCAATTCTGACAAATGCTTGCACACATAGACAATAGACAGAGAGTAGTTATTGACCATTTTTGAAGTTTAGGATATTGAACAGTTGAGGGTAAATGGACTAGAGCCCAAGCCCAAGGTGGCAATTTCTTCAGGGTCTTCCAGACTCCTTCCGGCACGGATGATCCCTGTTTAGATGATTTCTACTGCTGCAAATCCAGAGGGCAAAGGGAAAGCCCTGATAACGCTCTTTTCCACTTCTTTTTGTTAGATCCAGAATCCTTATTCTCTGCCTCACTCCTCTGTAACTCCACTCTTGGTGATTTGATACCTATCACCTGCAATCACAAGGAGAGGGGTTGGGGGTTGTGGTGTTTAGGAGCTTGCCTCAGTCAAGCCTTGGAATGTCATTCAAGCCTTCTGACACTACTTTTTGATAAAGATTGTGTATCCCTATAGGATAGAGGCAAAAACAAATTGATAAATTATTGATTCATCATAAATAGATATCACCTCAGAGGTGTAGCTCACATATAGAAGAAGATCCTTCAACGCATGAGAAGATGAAGCCAAATCTGCAAAAACAAACACAATAACAATATCTTGCTCTGCAAAAATGAGCGCTTTAAAAGCTCTAAAATCATAAGTTTTCCAAAATATCATAATCATCTTCTAGTTTGTAAATGAAACCCTAAACATGCTTATATATGCATTTCCACTTTAATTTTGTAATTCAAAATTGAGATGCCAACGCGGAAGTCCTTTAATAGTCACATTGTCATCATTTACAATTTAGGTCCCAACCAAATAGGGAAAGGCTAGGGTGCAAGAGCCCAAGTTGTAGGCCCCATTTTTAAGGAAAAATCAAGTTCAACAATGTCCCCTTAGTCCCATTTGACATGGGTTTCTTGGGATTTTGCATCGGGAGTTAAAATGAACATGCATGATTAAATCTAAGGGACTTAGGAGCTAAACTTAGGATGTAAAAGTACTAGGGGGACATTTTACGACATATCATGATATAATCTACTCCTTGGAAGACCCTAGATACACAAGATGAAAGTTGTGCCATCTACCTTGTTGCAGGAAGTTTGATTCCTACATCTTGGGAAGGTGTATGTTGCAAAAGGGGATCTAGAACCTTTCAATATGATAAAATATAATACCACAAACAATAAGATAGATATCCCCATAGACTACAAGCTTCCCACAAATAACATTTCTATCCCTAGTCCTACTCCACAATTGATATGTATCAAGAGGATAGAAATTTTGGAAAAGATAATGCAAAAAATAAGGCCTTAGAAAATGAGGCACCATCAAAGCAGAAAGAGATTGTCCCCAAGGAAGTGACAACTAAAATCATGGAGTGGATAGAAAAAGATGGACCTCTCTAGTTCCCTTTAGAAAT
Source organism: Cunninghamia lanceolata (assembly GCA_027924645.1). Lineage (NCBI taxonomy): Eukaryota > Viridiplantae > Streptophyta > Pinopsida > Cupressales > Cupressaceae > Cunninghamia > Cunninghamia lanceolata. Next base: position 3,857,146 of record BSBN01001052.1, on the reverse strand, counting down.
CCTTATGATTGATGTGAAACTAGTTTATAAACTCTTTCCTTGCATAGGGAAAAAACTTCATAGAACTGAAGGACCAATGTTTGAAACAACCACGCTAGATCTAAGAAATGTAGACCCACATGCCTTCTCAGGTCCTAAGGAAGACTTAACTGAAATTTACACATCATTGATACCACTAAGGGAGTCATGTATCCCTAAGACACTAGAATAAATCAAGTCATATGAGCCACTAGTGCCATCGGAAGTTTCCTATAGACCGTCCAATGACACCAAGGGAAGAAGTAAATTTTGTAGACAATGAATCGACCAATATGATAGGAGTTCTTCTAAAGATGTTCATAGTCTCTCAATCTCAAATACAACCTACTACTTCCACTACAGTACAAACAAATGAGATGCGTGAATGGGAAACACCCTTAGTTCATATCGAAATGGTTGAGAGGCTCCCAGATGAAGATGAAGAGAGTGAAGGAACATTTAATAAAGAATGGAAAATGTGAGTGACAATCGGGATAAATCATCTTGTCATATTTGAGTTATCGGGGAGCTACATAGGATATTCCATGGATTTGAGACCTAAGCCCAATGGAAGGATGGATATAAGCTTTGTCCCTCCTCACAAGAAAAGGGAACCTCAAACTCCTTTTGAGTTATTTCAATTCCTCCAAAATATCCAAGATCGACAGGAAGTAAGAATCTACACGTAGGATCAATTCGATATGCTCATGGAGCTACTAAGATACGACAGAGTCTTGTATTGGACTCCCTCCCATCAACAAGATTTATAGGACTTACTCTTTCTCATGCTACCAAGAGAAACTTTAGAGTTAGGAGGGTTAGAACCAAATGATGTCATGAAACCTTATAGAATAGGAGAGCTTGTCTTAAGAAGAGGTAGCACAAAAAACAAGAAAAGAAGATGAAAGAGAAAATTCACCAAGGACTGGAAAGGTTGCTACATGGTTAAAGAAGATGTCGGCAATTATGCCTATCTCTTGTGCATGATGGAAGGTGAGGAATTTGGTGAGACCATTAATTCCTTTCACCTTAAGAAATACTATGTCTAAAATCATAAAAATCATAAAACATAAAAACACAAAAAAATCAAATATTCCAAAATTACAAAAAAAATTGTAAAAATCAAAATATCAAATAAATTGTTTATTGCATTTCAATATCATTCTGTTCATTTTGCATTTCAGTAAATGGCTTGATCTTATATTATTTTGATTTCAGTAAGGATTCTAAGGTTTCCTAGATGTAGGTGATCCTTTTAGGTTTGGAGATTCCCCCTATTTTCACAATTGCCATTCCCCCCTTCATTCCTAGTGACTCTAATCAAAGCCTATCTTTTATCTTTATACTGATCTTGGTCTTATTGAGTCATGATGTTAAGTCTAAGAAAAATTAGTAGTCAAACCCACAGTGTTCAAAGGAGGTTTTCAAGTACACCTTCCCAATTCTTCCATAGTAGAAAGGAAGTCCAATGGGACTATGAAAACTTTTGGTGGAGCTCAACCCCTTATCTTTCCTAGCCAAAAATGTTAGGAGGATCATAATTCTAAAAGAAGCAATTTAAAATATGAGTGAATAAAAAAATGAGTGATAAAAAAATAAGAGTGAAGAAAAAAGTGAGAGTAGAGAGATCAAATTATTATATACCCAAAGTTTAAAAGAATTCATTTTCATAAAAGTCAAAAATCCAAAAAAATGAGAAAATTAAGTGAGGCATTGTAAAAAAATGAGTTACAAAAAAAGAGTGATAGAGAGAATATCGTTGAATGTTTGTACCCTTGGGTGGAGATAAGTCTAAGCTCGAATCTTCAAGGGTGACATTCTATCTAAGAAAATAAAAGAAAAAGGTACAAAGCACACACATGCACTAGCTGAGAAAAGCCAAGAGTCGAATAGTCTTGAGGACTATTTCCTATCTAGGGACCCTTATTCTTTCCTATTTTTCCTTTACCTTAGGTCTATCTTGCTTGCCATCTATGATCTAAGTCTAGCGAACACCAATAAAATTTATTACTTGTCTAAGTTGAAAGCTTGTCAAATTGTCTTATCTAGATAAGGATTATTTTTTTAGCCTTTAGTAAAGCCTAAAATTTAGAAGCACTTCATCTCCTTCTCACTCCCTACTTGAGTCCTAAATCCAATCTCACAAATTTGAATAGGTCTCCTACATCAGGATAACCACCGATCCCCTGGATTGAAAATCAGATTAAAGAGCGGTCATATTGTTTGTTCCATAATGCATTCATACCGAAATAGGAAAAAGAGATCCAAAGCAATAAAATTTAGTGTCATAACTCATTGCATTCCATAGAGATAGAAGTTTTATTTCAGCATCCCTTGTGTTGTTGTATTTGCATTCATCCCTTGCATTCATATATCCAAAAAAAGAACTAAGAACATGTCATCATTATAATATTTGCATTCTTAGAGTTGAAGGTTTAAACATAATAAAAAAAGTTCTAAAAACTTCCAAAATGCACAAGAGATGAGCAATCTTATGATAAGAAAGTAACCATAAGGAGATGATTTTTCATAGATAAATTCAAAGGTTCAAGTTTTACAAGGGTATAAGAGCCAAGAAAAAATGCTCTCAAAAGGAAAGTAGGGATCCCCATGCAGGGGGGCATGATTATGAAACAAATAGACAAAAGCCTTAGGGATGTCCCCCTCCAACCGAACCATCAAGTCTCCTACTCCTCTACCTCTGAATGGCACTAGAAACTCCATGAGATCTATAGGAATGAGGAACCCTACTTTGATCTTGAGAATGAGAAGGACCTGTCGTCCTAGATTCAGGGTGCTGAATCCCAAGGTGAGCCATCTCATGAAGACTGGTATTGTCACCCCTAAGGATGAGAGTCTTTGATCTCAAGGAAGAATTCTCCTTACACCCATAGTAGGTAGGAGCAAAGATGTTGGTATGTTGTCCAGCTCTAGTAGGCACACCAAGATTGACTAAAAGTATCTCTTGTGGTAAACCAGTGAAAGGACTGATCAAATTAATAGAAACCTCACAAATAAAAGTCCTCCACTCATTGACACTACCTAAAAGACAAAGACAAAAGAAAGGATGATTTGTAATTTTGAGTAGAGAAGGACAATGTTAATTTTGAAAGAAAAGGAAGACTTATGAGGATCATTAGGCTTCCATAAAGGATCAAAGTGTCGCATCGCATCATCAAAATGAGGAGGTCTAGGACCTGAAGAAGAAGTCTCTGGAATCTCCCCCTCATCAGAGTTAGCCTCTTGAGCATCTCCTCTTGACCCATCATATGGCTGATCATCTCCATCAAGGATATAGTCCTCATCAATAGAATCTGAATCCTCCAAAATAACAAGTCCATGGGAAGGAGCTCCTCTCTCTCCCCTATGTCCACATCTCGAGGTTCTAGAGGTTTTGATAATCAAAACCCTAGGATTCAAAGGAGTCCAAACTACAGATATCTGGACAACCTCTCCTATCTCCTAGAATGATCAGTAACATGTAGGAACTGGGGGTAAGTCCAGAGGAAAGTCACCTCCTAGTTGATGAACCACTTTCTCAATGCACGGTGAGCCTTAACAAAACCATTATGATCCAAAAGCTTTGAAACACTGTGGTAGTAATCTTGAGTTTGCCTATCATGAGACCATATGCCCTTCATGTTAATGTAAGGGTTGACAATCATATCTGCATATGTAAGAGTAGCCACATCATGCAATGAAGAATCAAAGTGGCCCACATGAGCCCATTTTGTGGCTCTTGGAAGTCTACGATCATGAAGTAGAATCTCCTTCTGATATGGCCCAATATGCTCAAAGATCCAAGTCATGATAAGAGAAGAATGATTGAATGCAAGAGCCCCATGATGCAAAACATGGTATAAGTCTCTATAAACCATCACAAGAATGTCAGCACCCCATGCAAAAATGGTACCCTACTCAATGCACTAGATGATGGGTGCCCAACACCATCGTAGACAGGCCAAGGCCTTGTCTCCAGATAGATTCAATGAAATCAACACAATTAGGAACTTCCTCAAAAGAGGAATGCAAAGTTGTGGTACATTAGTAATGTGAACACCTATCTGGTCCTCAGGATGACTCACCCCCATAATTAGAGACTAGGATGCCCTTGTCCTTAGTGGACTCACTGGTAGGTAAAACAAGTGGATGCCCTCTCACAGGAACTCCAAGAATGTGATAGACATCATACCAGGTAATAGTCCACTCCCCTAAAACCTGGGGAAACCTGAAAGTGTTCCTAGTAGCATCGCAATAGGTTAAAATGTCACATGAGATGCGTGATACAGGATGAACAACCAAAACATCTCAAATCCTTTCCAAACATGGCCTCTTTAGGATAGCAAGATCATCAGGAGATAGTGAATCATACATCTCAAAGAGCCACAATTGCTCATACTTATCATTCCAATGAATGTGTATATCCTGTCATTAGAAAATAACTTTTGATTAGATCCCATCAACTCAGAAAATCCCTAAAAATCATATAAGTTGTGAAAATTTCACAAAGAAAAGCATATAAACCTTCAAATTTGCAATAAATTAACTAATTCAGTGTTCAAATTAGAATAAAATAAAATGAAGTAAACATCAGAAAGCATCAAATTTCACTCAGAATCAATCTGTTAGGGTCCCCCTTTCATCAGACCGGATCTCCCCTGGGTGACCCAAATGTTCAATAGGATCTCCCTCGAGTGACCCTATTGCACAGGCAGATCTCCATCGAGTGACCTAGACTGGAAAAAGAGGTGACTCTATTTTCCTTCTCACATGCTAAAAAATGCTCTAAAAATCATGATTTTCAACTAATTTCGACAAGCGAAAGACTAGTTCTACTCTAAACGACGAGACAAACACAATGCAACAAAGAAAATCAACAAAAACTAACAATTTCATGAGATTTTTTACAAAAATGAAAACTAGGGTTTAGAGAAGGGTTTTTTACTAATTGTGCACCTAAATCTCAATGGAAGAAGTGGCTATCCTTGTGATCTACTCGGTGATATCTTCCCAATGACTACTTGCACAATTGATTCCGTCAAAGTTTCACTTCAATTACACTAATTTCTTCACTCTTTTCTTCTCTTATCTTAGTTTGCATTATGTATTTATGGAGTAGTTTTTGCTTTTGTGCATCTCTCATGCTCTCATTTTGTGTTCTTTCATCCCTACAAGTCTTATTGACAAAACCAAAAAACTAGGCAAATTCACACGATCTATGGTATGTTCGTCGTTTTAGTTTTCATTACTTGTTTTTCATATATTTAGATGTCAAACTAATACTATTTATTGCAGGTACTATTGTGAAAAATCAACAATAGGTAAGGCAGAGTTTAGGAATAGTACCTACCTTTCATGTAGACTACCATCCCCAAGGGGGCAAATATGTAAGCACCAAAATCACGCACAACTCCACGAGGGCCTCGATGATGACTCACAATCCTTGTCACGTACATGTAAGCATGGAATAATTCCCTCCCAGAAATGATTCTCTTGGTAGCATGTGGTTTCTTCTTCCTTTGGTTGTTTCTCCTTTGTCTTGCTAACTCTTTCTTCACTTTTGACTCTTTTCAACACTTGATTTTCGTTACCTATGCTTGCAACTTCATCTTTGAGCCTTGTATTCATCTATTTGTTGTGATTTAACCTTTTCCTAGTGTTTTTCATCCATTCCCACCCACAAAGGCCCTTTATTGGATCTCCCAAGACATCTCCAACTTTTAGTTTTTAGTTCTGACCAGTACAAATCTCCCCCAAGAGATCTATCTTTTGAAAGTGGAGACTTGGTTGTTTACCCCTGTTTGACCATTTTTTAGAGGCACTTCACCTCCTTTTCCCCTCCTTGTTCATCTCCAATCTTACACTTTCACCTAGGACCCCTCCTTTGATGGTCATCCATGGGTCACCCTCAAGTGACCCTAACTAGTGAAAGGGGCGACTAGGTGGCAACCCTGTCATCTTTCCCAACCGTGAAACAACTCAAGTTTTTGGCCAAAAATTGCTCTATTTTGACTTGTTTTTGCTTTTGTTTGCATGGGATTTTGTCCTAAACTTAGACTTAACTATTTCATGTGCCCAAGCATGCATATTTAGCTCACTTTTATCTCTATTTGTCAAACCATGCATTCTTTTAACTTCATTTCTTCTTGAGTGATAAGCTATATTGGCTTGTTCACTCCCTAATTAGCCCAGATCACTCTTGTGTCTTCTAAGTTAACTCTCCAATCAAAGGGAGTTATATCTCAATCCTCTCAACCTCTTTTGGCCTCTTCAAACCTATAAATCCCATCCTCCCTCAAGTACAAAGGGAGGCAATTTCATTTTTCTTTTTATTGTTGTCTTATCAAGATTTGCTAAAAGCTTTATTGTTGTCTTGCAGGTTTTTGCTCTCCAACTAGCATCCATATTCTCACATAGGATGTTTGAGCCTTTTTCTTTTTATTGTTGTCTTATCAAGCTTTGGTAAAAGCTTCATTTAGTGTCAATACACTTCCCAAATCGCAAGCCATAGTGCTAGCAAGCTCACATTGAGCTCTCATTCAATCTTTCAAAACCTTCTTGTTGCATCTATTTTCTATTGTTACCAAGAGGATCACCCCGCTATTGCAAGAGGATAAGAGGTTGCCCATACAAGAATTTCTGAGGGTAGTGAATGCTCACCCATCTCTTTATTCTAGGTTCCTTCATGCTTTTATTTCATAGTAAATAGATGTTGACCCATGGCATTCGACACATGAGTTTGATGTGTTGGCATTGATGTCAACTTAGTGTGCTATCATTTTCAGGTGGAGATTCTTCATGACACATTCATTCATGTGTTGCAAGAGTTCCTTATAATCTCTACATAATGTCAAGAGTTTAGTGTATTCAAGCTTATACACTTTAATCATGTTAGGGTTTGCCATGTGGTTGTTAATCATGTTAGGGTTTGTCATGTGGTTGTGTATATAATCCTCAAGTGTAAAGGTCACATTTGTTCATGCTTTACATGCTTCTTATCTTTGATTTGTGTATTTAGTGGTCAAGAGTTAGTTTTGTTTGTTGAACTCGTGAGGGCTTTATCATTCATGCAAATCTTGTCCTAAGCGTTGAAAATGTTCTTAAAAACCCTAAGTTGGATTGGTTGTATAGCCCTAACTTTGTAAGTCTTCCTTATGTGATTCTTAGTCCAAATACTATCTCTAAAAGGACCTTAATTATGCATGTGGTGACATGTTATGTTATCTTCATATTCTAGGGTTTTGTATGTCATAATGTTCTAAGAAACTTAAAAAACCCTAAGTGTTTTTCATGTTTTAAAACCTATACCTAAGGTTGTCTACCCATCACAAAAAGAAGTTACTTTTTGTTTTGTTTGTGTGGTCACCGGTGATTAAAGGACAGGAAAGACTTAAGTTACAACCCAAAGGGGTTGTATTCATCAGGTGACTGGCCCCCTCTCCTAGGAAGCCTGATCCACACCAATAAAGCTTCTTTGAATGAGTGGTAAAAGCATATCTAAGGTTAGAATTCAACCTTCAAACCCCATGAATATATTGATCAATGGCCTTAGTTTAAATTTGGTTTAAAACCCTAATAGCTCCTCTTTAAGGGTAAACTTTGACGTCTGAATGGGAGTTCTCATAGTCATGTACATTTTTCTAATAGTTTGGTAACTATTTTGGATCCAGTGATTACAGGGTGATTACAAAACCTTCTCCATGAGTGTCCAAGGTTTTTTTGGAGAGTACACACATAGATTACATTGTGATATGCATGGTGCAACATTGTTTTGATTAAAATAAAAGAAAAAGCCTATGAAGGACTGTGAACATAATAAGAAATAATGTCATTATGATGCATAAAACTAGTTAGCAGAGTATTCTCTTGAAGATTTTTGTTGTTAATTAGAGATCTAAGTGAATTGATTTATTGCAGAGTGTGTTGCAGAGGGTCCTATATATGATGTAAACTGGTGCAAATAATATTTTTTAAGAATCATTACTTGCACAATTTCTTTGTCACTTTATTAAGGAGTTTTGGTTTTTTAGATGTTTGAGGTTGGTGCCTCATTGAGGTTGGTGTCTTCAGCTAATATTGTTCTGATTAGGTGTGCATTGTACCTGAGAGATTGAAGTTTTGTAAATAGTGCATAGGTGTCTTTGTACCTTGGAGTTGGGGCTTCAAAAATAATTGTATTCTTCTTTCTTTTTGAGGTTGGATTTGAGTAGTAGACTCGAGCAACTCTCAGTGGTTTTTTCCCTCACAGGGTTTCCATGTAAATCTAGTGTCATGTGTGCATGATTGGCTTAATGTTTTCATTCTCTCATTTAATTTGTTGTGTCCTTAAGATTATTGAACAAGCATTTGATTGAATAACACTGATTCACCCCCCCTCTCAGTGTAACTGTGCTCTTTTCAATTGGTATTAGAGAAAGGTGCCTAGTAGAGGTTTAATCAACCTTGGTTGGTCCTGGTAGTAGGTCACACTCATGGCTTTTCAAGAAGGTTCTTCAATATCCAAAGCACCCTTGTTTGATGGTTCTAACTTTACCTTTTGGAGTTTTAGGATGGAGTCTTATTTGCAGTCCTTAGGTTATGATGTATGGCTAGTAGTTGAGAATGGATATAAAGCATCTCAACCACCATCCTCTACCAATGAGAGAAGAGAGTATGAATGTAATGCAAAAACTAAGAATGTCATCTGTTGTGGGCTGGAAAATGATATTTTGGTCAAGGTAATGCATTGCAAATCTGCTAAGGAAGTGTGGGATAAATTGGTTAGCATTTACCAAGGTGATGTAAAGATCAGAGAAGCTAAGTTGTAGACCTTTAGGACAAAGTTTGAAGGACTGAAAATTACTGAAGGTGAAAAGATTGTAGAATATCTTCTAAGAGTCCAAGAAATAGTTAATGTCGTTAGTAATTTAGGAGAGGAAGTAAAAGAACCAGTGGTGGTTAAAAAGGTTTTAAGTTCATTGTCTTTAAAGTATGACTCTAAAGTTTCTACAATAGAAGAAGCTAGAGATTTAGACAAACTCTCCTTAGATGAAACAAGGATTGCAAATGATGACCCTTCAAGCAAGGAGGCATCCTTCAAATCTATCAAAAAGGATAAGGAGGCAGATTCAGATTTTGAGGACTTAGATGAACAAGAATCTAAATTTGTGAGAAGTTGAGAAGAGGTTTAGGTGGCAAGTACAAAGGTAAGTTGACTTTTAAGTGCTTTAGCTATGGTAAAATTGGTCATTTTTCTTCAAAATGTCCTGTAAATGTTAAATCTAAATAAGATAACACTAAGAATGATGATAACTCTAAGAAGGGAAGAAGATCTTTTGGCATTAGGAAAACAATTTCATATGTTGATGAGGACAATAGTTCTAATGATATTTCTTTTACTAGTGATCAAAATGAATGTGTTTTATGGCATTTGAACAAGGAGAAAAAGAAAACTTTGATGTGGTGGAAGATGTTGATCCTGAGGTAGAAGAAATTGATTTTGAAGGAAAGCTAATCTCTACACTTGCTGATCTGAAACATGAAAGAAAGAGGAATGAAAAACTTGCTCTCAAACTTGAAGAATCTGATAAACATATTACAGATCTAAAAGTGCAGTTGGAAGAGTCCAAAAGGATTGAAGAAGTGATAAAGTTGGACTTACAAACAAAAGTGAATGATTCTCAGAAGTTAGAGGTAGAAGTTGTGTCCCTAAGAAAGCAATTAGAGAAGGTGAAAGAAGAATTAAATCAGTTCCTAAAATGTGAGCAAATTACTGAACTCTTTGACAAGTTGATTCAAAGAAAGAAGTTTGTGTTAAACAAATCAGGACTAGGTTGTGAAGGAGCACAAATCTTCAAAGGTGCAATAAGTCCAACCTATGATAAAGGTGAATCTAGTACTGCTTCTAGAAAATTAGAAAATAGGACTTCAAATGGTGATGGATTCAAGAGGGTTCACTCTCTTAAGCAGGTTTGCAAAGAACATCATTTCCAAGACGAACCAGGTTCTTTTACTCTTCATGGTTATTATTTTTCTTGCAATCAATATGGTCACAAAGAAAGTAATTGCATAAGTAGGATAAAATAATGAATAGGCCTAATTTTGTTGGCAAAAATGCTTTTGCTCCATTGGATGGATTGAATGATATTTGGTATGTCTGTAACAATTTTGGTCACATTGCAAAGTTTTGTAGAAGTGGATTCATGCAACCTCAAAAATTAGACTTTAGACAATTTGTCACATCAAAAATATGTCCTAAACAATAGAAAAATGAACACCAACCCTCTACAAATATGAATAAGACTGCTCATATGAAGACAAATGACAAGGGTACAAAACACTAGGTTCAAAAAAAGATAGAACAAAAGTCAATGATAGTGCAAACAACCTTTCATGTCAAAGGTAAAAGTAGTCCTTGGGTTGTTGATAGTGGATGCTCTAGTCACATGACTAGAGACAAGAGTAAGTTCACTAGTTTTGAAAAATTCAATGGTGGTACAGTTAAATTTGGTGATGATACTACTACTAGAATCACTGGTAAATGCACATTAAGTATTGATGGCAAAACAAACATTCATCATGTCCTATATGCTGAAGGTTTACAACACAATTTGTTGAGTATGAGTCAGATGTGTGACAAAGGTTATAATCTTGTGTTTCATACTAATGGATGTGAAATAATTAATGAATACACTAGTCAAATAGTTGTTGAAGTAGATAGGATAGCAAATAATTTGTATCATTTGAAGGATATAAAGAATGGAAAGTGTTTGTTAGGGCAAACTAATTTGATTTGGTTATGGCATAAAAGAATGGGTCATATAAATTTTGATCACCTAGTGAAGGTTAGCAAGAATAATGTTGTGAGGCACATGCCTATTTTAGTAAGCCATCTAATGTGTTTTATAAGGAATCTCAGTAAGGAAAACAAACAAGGACTAGCTTCAAGATAAAGGAGTATTCAACCACTCAACCTTTGGACTTAGTTCATATAGATTTATGTGGACCAACAAGGACAAAGACCTTAAATGGTGATAGGTACTTTATGCTATTCATTGATGACTTTTCTAAGATGGCATGGGTCACATTCTTGCAAGAAAAATCTTAGGCCTTAGAAAGATTCAAATTTTTCAAATCCATGGTTGAAAATGACATTGTTAAGAAGATCAAGTGCTTAAGGTTAGATAGGGGTGGATCGTACACATTAGATGAGTTTAATGACTATTGTGAGAAGCATGGAATTAAGAGACATTTTTTAGCAACTAGAATACCTCAACAAAATGGGGTTGTAGAGACAAAGAACATATCAGTCCAAGACATGGCTAGAACTATGTTGAAAGATGCTAAGCTACCTGATTAGTATTGGAAGGAAGCAGTGCATACAACAGTCTACATTCTGAATAGAGGCAAGTTGAGAGCAAGCAATGATGAAACACCTTATGAATTATGGAAAGGCAGGCCTACATCAGTCAAGTACTTTAAAGTCTTTGGCATCAGATGTACAATCAAGAGAGATGAAGGTAATCTTTGTAAGTTTGACTCTAGGGTTGATGAAGGTATCTTCATGGGCTACTCTACAACTAGTAAAGCTTATAAATGTTATAATAAACATCTTCATAAGATTGTTGAGAGTGTGCATGTTAATGTTGATGAAGATTTAACTAAGTTGTCCTATATAAATTCAGATTCTGATCATGAAGAACCAACAAATGAAGTAAAGGTTGAATTTGATGAAGAACTACCTCAAACACCAAGTTCACACAATGGGAGTATCATTCAGCCTCAAACAACTTTTGGTACACCCAAGAAGAAAACTAATCCTGAAAAAGGAGGTCAATCACAAACAAAATTAGTACCTAGGTTTGTCAAAAGAGACCATTCAAAAAATTAGATTATTGGCAACAAAGAGAATGGTGTCATGACAAGGAAAAGGCTCAAAACAATGTAACAAGAAGAGGTAAATTATTCCTTACTATCTAAGTTAGAATCTAAATCTTATGAAGAGGCTAGTAAGGATGAATATTGGATTAGGGCTATGAAAGAAGAGTTGAGTCAAATTGAGAAAAATGAAACATGGGAACTTGTACGTAGACCTGAGAATAAAAATGTTATAGGAGCCAAGTGGGTTTTTAGAAACAAGTAGGATGAAAATGGCAAATAACAAGAAATAAAGTAGGTTAGTTTGTAAAGGTTTTGCTCAAATTGAAGGTTTGGATTTTGATCAAACATATGCACCTGTTGCAAGACATGAAGTCATTAGAATGTTTATTGTTTATTCAATCCACAAAAGGTTCAAAGTTTACCAATGGATGTTAAATCTGCCTTTCTCAATGCTTACTTGGATGAAGAAGTTTATATGGAATAGCCAGAAGGTTTCAAGGTACATGTAGATAAGGACTATGTTTGCAAACTCAAGAAGGCCTTGTATGGTCTAAAACAAGCTCCAAGAGCATGGTATTCCAAGCTTGACAACTATCTACAACAACAAGGTTACAAGAAAGGTAATGCTTCAAGTAACATGTACTTCAAAGAAGAAGGTACTAGCATGTTGATAGTCATTGTATATGTTGATGATATCATTTTTGGTGGTGATAATGATCAGATGTGTAAGATATTTGCTAATGATATGCAAAAGGAGTTTAAAATATCAATATTAGGTGAACTATCCTTCTTCCTTGGTTTGCAATTAAGTTAACTAGCAGATGGTATTTTTATATCTCAGGGTAAGTAGATTAAAGATATCCTCAATAAGTTTAAGATGGAATATTGTAGGCTAGTTGGCACACCAATGGTTACAGGATGTAAAATTAGTAAGGATGATGAATTTGATTTGGTTGATCAAACATTGTATAGATCTATGATTAGCAACCTTCTATACCTTACTTCTACAAGGCCTGATATCATGCAAGTTGTGAGTATGGTCTCTAGATTTCATTCCACTCCTAAAGAGACATATGTTAAGGTAGTTAAAAGGATATTTAGATATTTGAAAAGTACACTTGATTATGGGTTATGGTATCCTGTCAACAATGATTTTAATTTGGTTTCTTATATTGATGTTGACTAGGCTGGTTGCATAGATGACAAGAAAAATAGTAGTGGAGGAGCTTTCTTCCTAGATGATATATTAGTGGCATGGACAAGCAAGAAGCAAGAATCAAACTCTCTCTCTAATGCTGAGGCAGAGTATATAGCAGATGCTTCTTGTTGTACTCAAGTACTCTGGATGGTATAGGTTCTTTAAGATATGAGGGTAGAAGTTTCTCAACCTATTTCAGTTCTTTGTGACAATACTAGTGCTATCAATCTCTCTAAGAACCCTATCATGCATTCAAGAACCAAACATGTTGACATCAAGCATCATTTCTTGCGAGAGAAAGTGCTGACTCATAAGGTTGATTTAAAATATGTTGCTACAAGAGATCACGTTGCTGATAGTTTTACTAAACCTTTGTCCAAAGATGTATTTGAACATTTGAGACTCAAGTTAGGAGTTATCTCTCTCCTCTCTCAATTAGGTTCATGAGATGTGTTGGTTTCAGGGGGAGCCTCAATGTTTGTTTCATTTAACCCTGAATCTTGCCATTTGCTACTTCACGTTGCTCTTGATTTTGAAGTATACTCTATTGTTTTGAGGTTTAGATGTAGTCCTTCTTTATTTTATGCAATGTATCCATTGATGTTCTACATTTTGGCAATCCTCTGTTATCTTGGAATTCCTTGTTTTGTTGCAGGAGGTTTGGTTATAAGGGGAGCTACTCTTTCACCTTTGGCATTGATGTCAAAGGAGGGAGTAGGTTTTATGAAACAATGAAATAGTTTTGAGATGTTATCTTGTTAGGACAGTCAGTCAACAATCAGTCAAGGATTGTATTTGTATTGTATTTTGATCATAGAAGTTTGAGGACCATTTTGATCACAACAATTTGAAGACTATATTGCATTTTGACTATAGTGTTTTTTGATCATGACTGCAATGATAGGAGTTTTTTTTATGCTGTTATAGATGGCTTTTGTTATGCTATTATAGAGGTTGTTACAAAATTATGTGTTTGATACAGTGTGAGAGAAGTGATACAGTGTGACTATTGTGACAGAGTCATGATAGTGTTAGGGATGTAGAACAAGGACATATGTATCTAGTAGGAAACAGTGCTGACAGATGTAGAGCAGGAAATAGTGCTTATTATTTGCTGATAGGGAATATTTGATGATAGGGAATATGGAACAATGTTACAAATCTTCGTGATAATTGTGTCTTTGACATGATTATTTGATCTCCGCTATTTGTTTATGGCCAGGTTTATGGAGGAGACTGCATTTTGCCATCAATGCCAAAGGGGGAGATTGTTGACCCAATGGCATTTGGCACATGAGTTTGATGTGTTGGCATTGATGTCAACTTATTGTGCTGTCATTTTTAGTTGGACATTCTTCATGACACATTCATTCATGTGATGTAGGAGTTCTTTATAGCCTCTACATAATGTCATGAATTCAATGTATTCAAGCTCATACACTTTAATCATGTTAGGATTTACCATGTGGTTGTTAATCATGTTAGGGTTTGTCATGTGCTTGTGTCTATAATCCTCAAGTGTAAATGTCACATTTGTACATGCTTTACATGATTCTTATCTCTAATTTGTGTATTTAGTGGTCAGGAGTAAGTTTTGTTTGTAGAACTCTTGAGGGCTTTATCATTCATGCAAATCTTGTCCTAAAGGTTGAAAATGTTCTTAAAAACCCTAAGTTGGATTGGTTGTATAGCCCTAATCTTTTAAGTCTTCCTTATGTGATTCTTAGTCCAAATACTATCTTTGAAAGGACCTTAATTATGCTTGTGGTCACAACATGTTATGTTATCTTCTAATTCTAGGGTTTTGTATGTCATAATGTTTTAAGAAACTTAAAAAACCCTAAGTTTTTTTTTCATGTTTTAAAACCTATACCTAAGGTTTTCTACCCATCACAAAAAGAAGTTACTTTTTATTTTATTTGTGTGGTGACAGGTGATTAAAGGTCAGGGAAGACTTAAGGTACAACCTGAAGGGGTTGTATTTGTCAGGTGACCTGCCCCCTCTCCTAGGGAGCCCAGTCCACATTGGTAAAGGTTCTTCGAATGAGCGGCAAAAGCATATCTAAGGTGAGAATTCAACCTTCAAAACCCGTGAATATATTGATCAATGGCCTCAATTTAAATTTGGTTTAAAACCCTAATGGCTCCTCTCTAAGGGTAGACTTTAACGACCAAATGGGAGTTCTCATAGTTATGTACAAATTTCTAATAGTTTGGTAACTATTTTGGATCCGGTGATTACAAAACCTTCTCCACAAATGCCCAAGGTTTTTTTGGAGAGTACACACATAGATTACAGTGTGATATGCATGGTGCAACATTGTTTTGATTAAAATCCAAGAAAAGGTCTATGAAGGACTGTGAACATAATACAAAATAATGTCATTATGATGCATAAAACTAGTCAACAGAGTATTCTCTTGAAGATTTTTGTTTGTAATCAAAGATCTGAGTGAATTGATTTATTACAGAGTGTGTTGTAGAGGGTCTTATATATGATGTAAACTGGTGCAAATAAGACTATTTAAGAATCATTACTTCCACAATATATTTGTCACTTTGTTAAGGAGTTTTGGTGTTTCAGGTGTTTGAGGTTGATGCCTCATTGAGGTTGGTGTCTTCAGGTGATATTGTTCTGATCAGGTGTACATTGTACCTAAGAGATTGAAGTTTTGTAAACAGTGCATAGGTGTCTTTTGTATCTTGGAGTTGGGGCTTCAAAAACAATTACATTTTTCTTTCTTTTTGAGGTTGGATTTGAGCAGTGGACTCAAGAAACTCTTACTGGTTTTTTCCCTCACAAGTTTTTCACGTAAATCTGGTGTCATGTGTGCATGGTTGGATTAATGTTTTCATTCTCTCATTTAATTTGTTGTGTCCTTAAGATTATTAAACATGCATTTGATTGAATAACACTAATTCACCCCCCTCTCAGTGTAATTGTGCTCTTTTCAATTGATATCAAAGAAAGGTGTCTACTAGAGGTTTAATAAACCATGGTTGGTCTTGGTAGTAGGTCACACTCATGGCTTGTCAAGAAGGTACTTCAACATCCAAAGCACCATTGTTTGATGGTTCTAACTTTTCCTTTTGGAGTTTTAGGATGGAGTCTTATTTGTAGTCCTTAGGTTATGATGTATGGGCAGAAGTTGGGAATGGTTATAAAGCATCTGAATCACCCTCCTTTGCTAATGAGAAAAGAGAGTATGAATGTAATGCAAAAGCCAAGAATGTCATCTATTGCGTGCTGACAAAAGAGATTGTTGTCAAGGTAGTGCATTGAAAATCTACTAAGTGTGGGATAAGTTGGTTAGCACATACCAAGGTGATGTAAAGATCAAAGAAGCTAAGTTACAGACCTTTAGGGAAAATTTTGAAGGATTGAAGGTGAAAAGATTGCATAATATCTTCTAAGAGTCCAAGAAATAGTTAATGCCATTAGAGGTTTAGAAGAGGAAGTAAAAGACCTAGTGCTGGTTAAAAAGGCTTTAAGGTCATTATCTTCAAAGTATGACTCCAAAGTTTCAACAATAGAAGAAGCTAGAGATTTAGACAAACTATCCTTAGATGAACTACATGGTACCCTCACAGCTTATGAAATGAGGATTGCAAATGATGAACCTTCAAGCAAGGAGGTAGCCTTCAAATCTATCAAAAAGGATAAGGAGGCAGATTCAGATTTTGAGGACTTATATGAAAAAGAATCTAACTTTGTGAGAAGGTTGAGAAGAGGTTCAGGTGGCAAGTACAATGGTAAGTTTCCTTTTAAGTTCTTTAGCTATGGTAAAGTTGGTCATTTTTCTTCATAATGTCCTCTAAATGTTAAATCTAAAGAAGATAACCCTAAGAATCAGGATAACTCTAAGAAGGGAAGAAGATCTTTTGGCATTAGGAAGAAAATTTTGTATGTTGATGAGGACAACAGTTCTGATGATATTTCTTATACTAGTGATCAAAATGAATACATTTTTATGGCATTTGAACAAGGAGAAAAAGAAAACTTTGATGTGGTGGAAGATGTTGATCCTGAGGTAGAAGAAATTGATTTTGAAGGAGAGTTGATATATGCACTTGCTGATCTGAAACATGAAAGAAAGAGGAATGAAAAACTTTCTCTCAAACTTGAAGAATTTGATAAACATCTTGCAGATCTAAAATTGTAGTTGGAAGAGTCCAAAAGAATTGAAGAAGTGACAAAGTTGGACTTACAAACAAAAGTGAATGATTGTCAGAAGTTAGAGGTAGAAGTTGTGTCCCTAAGAAAGCAATTAGAGAAGGTGAAAGAATAATTAAATCAGTCCCTAAAATGTGAGCAAAGTACTAAACTCTTTGACAAGTTGATTCAAGGTCAGAAAATTGTGAGAAACAAATCAGGACTAGGTTGTGAAGGAGCACAAAACTTCAAAGATGCAATAAATCCAACCTATGATAAAGGTGAATCTAGTACTGCTGCTAGAAAATCAGAAAATAAGACTTCAAATGGTGATACATTCAAGAGGGTTCACACTCCTAAGAAAGGTTTGGAAAGAACATCATTTCCAAGACAAACCAGGTTTTTTACTCTTCTCATGGTTATTGTTTTTCTTGCAATCAATATGGACACAAAGCAAGTAATTGCATAAGTAGGGTTGAAAGAATGAATAGACCTGATTTTGTTGGCAAAAATCCCTTTGCTCCATTGGCTGGATTGAATGATATTTGTTATGTCTGTAACAAATTTTTTCACATTGTAAAGTTTTGTAGAAGTGGATTCATGTAGCCTCAAAAATTAGACTTTAGACAATTTGTGATAGCAAAAATAAGTCCTAAACAATAGAAAAATGAAGATCAACCCTCTGCAATTATGAATAAGACTACTCATATGAAGACAAATGACAAGGGTAAAAAACATTAGGTTCAAAAAAGATAGAACAAAAGTCAATGATAGTGCAAACAACCTTTCATGTCAAAGGTAAAAGCAGTCCTTGGGTTGTTGATAGTGGATGCTCTAGTCACATGACTGGAGACAAGAGTAAGTTCACTAGTTTTGAAAACTTCAATGGTGGTACAGTTAAATTTGGTGATGATACTATTGCTAGAACACTGGTAAAGGCACATTAAGTATTGATGGCAAAACAAACATTCATGATATCCTATATGTTGAAGGTTTACAACATAATTTGTTGAGTACGAGTCAACTATGTGACAAACGTTATAATCTTGTGTTTCATACTAATGGATGTGAAATAATCAATGAATGTATTGGTCAAATAGTTGTTGAAGCAGATAGGACAACAAATAACTTGTATCATTTGAAGGATATAAAGAATGGCAAATGTTTGTTAGGGCAAACTGATTTGAGTTGGTTATGGCATACAAGAATGGGTCATATAAATTTTGATCACCTAGTGAAGGTTAGTAAGAATAATGTTGTGAGGCACATGCCTATTCTTAGTAAGCCATCTAATGTGTTTTGTAAGGAATGTTAGGAAGGTAAACAAACAAGGAGTAGCTTCAAGACAAAGGAGTATTCAACCACTCAACCTTTGGACTTAGTTCATACAGATTTATGTGGACCAACAAGGACAAAGAGCTTAAATGGTGAAAGGTACTTTATGATATTCATTGATGACTTTTCTAGGATGGCATGGGTTACATTCTTGTAAGAAAAAACTCAGGCCTTAGAAAGATAAAAAAATTTCAAATCCATGGTTGAAAATGACATTGGTAAGAAGATCAAGTGCTTAAGGTTAAATAGGGGTGGAGAGTACACATCAGATGAGTTTAATGAGTATTGTGAGAAGCATGGAATTACGAGACATTTTTTAGCAACTAGAACACCTCAACAAAATGGGGTTTTAGAGATCAGTCCAAGATATGGCTAGAACTATGTTGAAAAATTCTAAGTTACCTGAGCAGTATTGGAAGGAAGTTATGTATACAATAGTCTACATTCTGAATAGAGGCAAGTTGAGAGAAAATAGTGACAAAACACCTTATGAATTGTGGAAAGGCAAGCCTACATCAGTCAAATACTTTAAAGTCTTTGGGAGCAGATGTACAATCAAGAGAGATGAAGGTAATCTTGGTAATTTTGAATATAGGGCTGATGAAGGTATCTTATTTGGATACTCTACAACTAGTAAAGCTTATAAATGTTATAATAAACAACTTCATAAGATTTTTGAGAGTGTGCATGTTAATGTTAATGAAGATTTAACTAAGTTGTCCTATATAAATTCTGATTCTGATCATGAAGAACCAACAGATGAAGTAAAGGTTGAATATGATGAAGAACAACCTCAAACACCAAGTTCACACAAGGGGAGTATCATTCAGCCTCAAAAAACTCCTGGTACACCCAAGGAGAATACAAATCTTGAAGAATGAGGTCAATCACAAACAATATCAGTACCTAGGTTTTTCAAAAGAGACCATTCAGAAAATCTGATTATTGGCAACAAAGAGGATGGTGTCATGACAAGGAAAAGTTTCAAAACAAAGTAGAAAGAAGAGGTAAATTATTCCTTACCCTCTAAGTTAGAACCTAAATCTTATGAAGAGGCTAGTAAGAATGAAGATTGGATTAGGGCTGTGAAAGAAGAGTTGAGTCAAACTGAGAAAAATGAAACATGGGAACTTGTACCTAGACCTGAGAATAAGAATGTTATAGGAGCACCAAGTGGGTTTTTAGAAACAAGTTGGATGAAAATGGGCAAATAACAAGAAATAAAGCTAGGTTAGTTTGTAAAGGTTTTGCTCAAATTGAAGGTGTTATCACTCAGTTTTGCACCCTTGCATACAATTGTGAAACCTTTGCAAACTGAAGTAACATGGGACTGATCTCTAAGTGTGGGACTTTGCTAAATGAGATCAGACCTCTGGAGAAGGCCGGCTTCCTTGTCTAGTTATCACCTAAAACTACTAAATTTTGAGGGGAAAAGGGAGAAGGGAAGCTTGTAATGGAAATGAAACAAAAGCTTGAAAACAAAGGGTGATACACCAGACAGATTTAAAAAAAATTTCACAACAACTGAGAAAAATGCACAATATAATCAAATATAGCAAGTAGGTATACATAGATTAGATGACTCCAGCAGAAGTGAGAAACAATATGATTGAGAGGAATGAAACATTCACATACAACCATATACAGATTCACAGAGAATTGGAAAAATCAGCAAAGAGGTAAAAATAACTTGCATATATTCAATGGAAAGGCAAGGTTACAACATATGAAAACTCTGTTTGGAAACAGAAAGCCTAAATGCCAAAAAATTTCTAACCTTATTTACAACATTCGAATGCATATATATAGCGTTCTAAAACTAATATAATTCGGTTACAAAAACTTGCTCTAAGAGCTATCTCAGAAAATATCTACATTTTTTGACTGCCCAGGCGCATCAGTTATGGCGTTAAATATTTGGCGTTGGGCAGGTAGGGGATATTTTGGGTCTTGAATGCAGGCAGCTTACTCATTGATCTGTAGTAGAAAAGATGAAAATATCTGGAAGAGGACGGTGAAAAGATATTTCTGATCATCAATGCGAGCTACTTGATCTTTGTGCAGCAATGAATGCAAGAAATATCTGCAACTGCTCAACAATAGTCACTGAAACGTCCCCTTGACCAAAACATGCAACTCTAGATCTGAAAATTGAAAAGTGACAAAAGCTCTTGAAAACCCTGCCAAAAGAAAGAGGGGACCAAATTACGCAACTTTGTCTCTTACAGCAGGTCAAAAATCGCCAAAATGGAGGAGATATATGTAGTCAAAGTTTTGGTCAACCACTTGTATATACTGCATCTGCATCTGTGTGTATATTGCTTGCATCTTGGTGCCTGAATCGGCATTTAAAAACTCTTCTGAAATTCCTTCTACACATACATGGCACTTTGCATATCGGTCCCTGTATATCCTTTGTATTTTCAAAATTGCATATACATACAATTTCCCTTATATGTGCGGGTCCCACCATTTGTATCTCTTCCTCTGAATATGCAAACATACAAGCTACGGACCCCATGCTTGAATTTTTGAGAATTAACTTTTGGGTTAGGTCCGGGTTGTATGTATCTCATTGTACATTTGTTTGTATATCGCAATATACAAAACACCTATACATACAAGGCAGACCTGAAAGCTTTATGTGCCGGACCTGATCTTCGATTGAAATCTGCCTTGTATATTTCATTTGCATCTTTGACTTGTATATCTCTGATATACAAATCCATATACATGCAAGCTATGGACTCCAACCCTTTATGAAGCAAACTCGAAACACTTTTTGAAATCCGGCTTGCATGTTGCCATGGTACATTTGCTTGTATATGCGAACATACAAGCACCATATACATACCAGTCAAACCCCAAAAGACCATTAAGTATATTTGATTGCCTTGTCGGGTCCAGCTTGTATATTTTCTCCTTGTACATTTCTTTGTATATGGGAATATACAAACCCACATGCATACAAACATGGAATCTTAATGGAATATGCCTGCAATGTATCTTTTACCTTGTATATTTCGCTTGTATATTTTCTTTGTATATTTCACTTGTATGTGTGAACATACAAGCCAAATATACAAGCCACTGTAGCAACCTACCAATATACATTACACTGTTCCTAATGCATATAGATCGGCCTTGTACATTTTTCATTGTATATTGGGTTGTATATGCGAATATACAAACTTGATATACATTCCACTATTCACATGTATGTCCGCCGGCCTTGTATATATTCCATGCATATTTCTTTGTATCTTTCACTTGTACATGCAAATATACAAGCCAAATATACATTCCATCCTTGTATATTTTTATGCAACCAGATATACAAACCAGGAAAATTCTAGGAATTTGTGAAAGATTCCCCCTTTGTATATGCATTTCCTTGGCCTGATATACATTCAAAAAATGTATAAAACTCACTTTTCTCAATATTTTCTAAGGCCGATATAGATTTGCAAGCCCGCCAAATGTATATTTGAACGATATGTTTGACCAAACTTTGACCATGGATAACTTCTTTATTTGGCCGAATTTCAGGGTGGTGTAAAAAGCAAACTTGCCTATTTTTTCAAGCTCTTTCGAATGGTAAGGTTTGTTAGGCAATTTGGCACTTTTTAAATTTTGGGAACATTTTCCAAAGGATTCTCAAGGAAAATACTAGGTTGACTGCTTGGCTCTGGTCAGAGGAAAAAGGGTCAACAGAAGGTTTGGATTTTGATGAAACCTATGCACCTGTTGTAAGACATGAAGCCATTAGAATGTTTATTGTTTATTCAGTCCACAAAAGGTTCAAAGTTTACCAATGGATGTTAAATCTAACTTTCTCAATGGTTACTTGGATGAAGAAGTTTATATGGAATAACCAGAAGGTTTCAAGGTATGTGAAGATAATGACTATGTCTATAAACTCAAGAAGGCCTTGTATGGTCTAAAATAAGCTCCAAGAGCATGGTGTTCCAGGCTTGACAACTATCTACAACAACAAGGTTACAAGAAAGGTAATGCTTCAAGTAACATGTACTTCAACGAAGAAGGTACTAGCATGTTGATAGTCATTGTATATGTTGATGATATCATTTTTGGTGGTGATAATGATCAGCTGTCTAAGATGTTTTCTAATGATATGCAAAAGGAGTTTGAAATGTCAATGTTAGGTGAACTATCCTTCTTCCTTGGTTTGCAAGTAAGTCAACTAGCAGATGGTATTTTTATATCTTAGGGTAAGTGCATTAAAGATATCCTCAAGAAGTTTAAGATGGAAGATTGTAGGCCAGTTGGCAGACCAATGGTTATAGGATGTAAGCTTAGTAAGGATGATGAATCTGATTTGGTTGATCAAACAATATATAGATCTATAATTGGTAGCCTTCTATACCTTACTTCTACAAGGCCTGATATCATGCAAGCTGTGGGTATGGCCTCTAGATTTCAATCCAATCCTAAAGAGACACATGTTAAGGCAGTTAAAAAGATATTTAGATATTTGAAAAGCACACTTGATTAGGGGTAATGGTATCATATCAACAATGATTTTAATTTAGTTTCTTATACTGATGCTGACTGGGCTGGTTGCATAGATGACAAGAAAAGCATTAGTGGAGGAGATTTTTTCCTAGGTGATAGATTAGTGGCATGGACAAGCCAGAAGCAAGAATTAGTATCACTGTCTATTGCTGAGGTAGAGTATATAGCAATTGCTTCTTGTTGTACTCAAGTACTCTGGATTGTACAAGTTCTTAAATATATGAAGGTAGAAGTTTCTCAACCTATTTTAGTTCTTTGTGACAATACTAGTTCTATCAATCTCTTTAACAACCCCGTCATGCATTCAAGAACCAAACATATTGACATCAAGCATCGTTTCCTGTAAGAGAAAGTGCTGACTCATAAGGTTGCTTTAAAATATGTTGCTACAAGAGATCAAGTTGCTGACATTTTTACTAAACCTTTGTCCAAAGATGTATTTGAACATTTAAGACTCAAGTTAGGATTTAACTCTCTCCTCTCTCAATCAGGTTCATGAGATGTGTTGGTTTCAGGGGGAGCCTCAATGTTTGTTTCTTTCAACCGTGAATCTTGCCATTTGTTGCTTCACATTTCTCTTGATTTTAAAGTATACTCTACTGTCTTGAGGTTCATATGTAGTCCTCCTTTATTTTATGCAATGTATCCATTGATGTTCATCATTTTGGTAGTCCTCTATTATCTTGGAGTGCCTTGTTTTGTTGCAGGAGGTTTGGTGATAGGGGAGCTACTCTTTCACCTTTGGCATTCATGTCAAAGGGGGAGTAGGTTTGATGAAAGAGTGAAATAGTTTTGAGATGTTATCTTGTTAGGATAGTCAATCAACAGTCAGTCAACGACTGTATTTGTATCGTATTTTGATCACATGAGTTTCAGGACCATTTTGATGATCACAGGAGTTTGAAGACTGTATTGCTTTTTGATCATGACTATAATGATAGGAGATTTTTTTAAGTTGTTACATTTGGCTTTTTTATGCTATTACAAAGGTTGTTACAGAGTTATGTGTTTTATATAGTGTCAGAGCAGTGATATAATGTGACTATTGTGACAGAGTCTTGACAGTGTTAGGGATGCAGAACAAGGACAGATGTAGAGCAGGAAATAGTGCTGATAGATGTAGAGTAGGAAACAGTGCTTATTATTTGTTGACAAGGAATATTTGTTAACAGGGAACAGGGAACAATGTTACTGATCTTCCTAATAATAGTGTCTTTGATAGGATTCTTTGATCTCTTCTATTTTCTTATGGCCAGGTTTATGGAGGAGGCTGCATGTTGACATCAATGCCAAAGGGGGAGATTGTTGAGCCTATGGCATTTGGCACATGAGTTTGATGTGTTGGCATTGATGTCAACTTAGTGTGCTATCATTTTTAGGTGGACATTCTTCATGACACATTTATTCATGTGTTGTAGGTGTTCCTTATAGCCTCCGTATAATGTTAGGAGTTTAGTGTATTCAAGCTCATACACTTTAATCATGTTAGGGTTTTCCAGGTGGTTGTTAATCATGTTACAGCTTGTCATGTGGTTATGTCTATAATCCTCAAGTGTAAAGGTCACATTTGTTCATGCTTTACATGCTTCTTATCTCTAATTTGTGTATTCAATGGTCAAGAGTCAGTTTTCTTTGTTTAACTCTTGAGGGATTTATCATTCATGCAAATCTTGTCCTAAGAGTTGAAAATGTTCTTAAAAACCCTAAGTTGGATTGCTTGTATAGCCCTAATTTTGTAAGTCTTCCTTGTGTGATTCTCAGCTCAAATATTATCTCTGAAAGGACCTTCATTATGCTTGTGGTCACAACATGTTATGTTATCTTCTTATTCTAGGGTTTTGTATGTCATAATGTTCTAAGAAACTTAAAAACCCTAAGTTTTTTCATGTTTTAAAACCTATACTTAAGGTTGTCTACCCATCACAAATAGAAGTTACTTTTTGTTTTGTTTGTGTGGTGACTGGTGATTAAAGGTTAGGGAAGACTTAAGTTACAACCTGAAGGGATTGTATTCGTTAGGTGACCAGCCCCCTCTCCTAGGGAGCCCAGTCCATACTGGTAAAGGTTCTTCGAATGAGAGGCAAAAGCATATCTAAGGTGAGAATTCAACCTTTGAAACCTGTGAATATATTGATCAATGACGTCCATTTAAATTTGGTTTAAAACCCCCAACAACTCCTCTATAAGCGTAAACTTTAATGGCTGAATGGGAGTTCTCACAATTATGTGTAGTTTTCTAATACTTTGGTAATTGTTTTGGATCCAGTGATTACAAGGTGATTACCAAACCTTCTCCATGAGCGTTCAAGGTTTTTTTTTAGAGTAAACACATAGATTACAATGTGATATGCATGGTGCAACATTGTTTTGATTAAAATACTAGAAAAGGTCTGTGAAGGATTGTGAACATAATAAAAAATATTGTCATTATGATGCATAAAACTAGTCAACAGAGTATTTTCTTGAAGATTTTGTTGTTAATCAGAGATCTGAGTGAATTGATTTATTGCAGAGTGTGTTGTAGAGGGTATTATATATGATGTAAACTGGGGCAAAGAAGATTGTTTAAGAATCATTACTTGCACAATTTCTTTGTCACTTTGTTAAGGAGTTTTGGTGTTTCAGTTGTTTGAGGTTGGTGTCTTTAGGGGATATTGTTCTGATCAGTTGTGTATTGTGCCTAAGAGATTGAAGTTTTGTAAACAACGCATAGGTGTCTTTTGTACCTTGGAGTTGGGGCTTCAAAAATAATTGTATTCTTTATTTTTGAGGTTGGATTTTTGCAGTAGACTCGAGCAACTCTTAGTGGGTTTTTCCCTCATAGGGTTCCATGTAAATCTAGTGTCATGTGTGCATGATTGGCCTTATATTTTCATTCTCTCATTTAGTTTGTTGTCCTTAAGATTATTGAACAAGTATTTGATTGAATAACATTGATTCACCCCCCTCTTAGTGTAATTGTGCTCTTTTCATTAGAAAATCACAAATTTCTCTTGGAAATAGTAAATGCATGTTACCATTTCCTTGATAGGCTAAGTAGATTTGCATTGTTAAAGTTAGTTTTCTTTCAAAAGTTCATAGATTAGTTTAATTTCAAAGAAAATTCCTTTTCCTAGAGTAATTGTTCCACATATTTAGAAAAACCAAACAAAAACATAGATCAAATTGCATTAGTCAACTTCATACTAGATTACACACATATTTTAATTCCTAGAATAGAAAAAAGCACTTTATTTCCATAAAACCCTAAAAAAGCACAAAAATATTATTTTTCACTCATATACGCTTGCATGCATCCAAAAATTAAAAAACACAAAAATATTAGCATCATAGAACGTTCACAAACCCTTGATTCCAACACAAGGTCAACTTTGGTCAACATTAGGAAAAACCCTTGATTTCAACACAAGGTCAACACAAAGTCAAACCTTAGGTCAAACAAACCCTAAGTCAAAACCCTAGGTCATATCAATGTTAGCTTTAACTATCTTTCTCTTGGTTTGGGCTTACAAATGTGCCATGGGCTTAGAGGCGAGTGGGTGAGGGCAATCCTTGACGAGATAGAGGAGATCCACCCTAGATGACAACAAGACCAACAAACAATTCAACAACAACAACATAGGTTGAGGACCTTCCAAATACAACCTATCATTCAACAAATTTAAATCAATAGAAGTATCAATGAAAGCAATTGTCAACCTACACAGCATTGGAACCTTAGGAATCTAAATAGAAAAATAGTGACTAGTGACCCTTCAGGTCATATAGTTATTTTAACAATGGTCACCGAACATCAGATTATAATCAATGCATACGAAAGGCCCCAGGACCAACTAACCACTCTCTATGAAGTCTAGCTCTCAAGAGAGCCAAACCACCCCCGTGTCTCCCCTCCTCTGGGCTGGTTACTTCCACGAGAGTGAGAGTGACGTGGAGGTTCACCCCATGGAAAGGAGATGGGTCTATGTGCGTGCTAAAGCTGACTTGACTACCCCAGGCCACTGAGTCATGTTTTTGAGTGTACAGGAACTGAAACTTTTGTCTAAGACAAAACCTGGGTCATATCAAAAGGAACATAATATTGTATAGGAGAAAGAGATTGAACTACACTTGAGGACACACTTTTACCTTTTTCTTGAGCATATGTTGTCTTAGAAATAATACTGTTTGTGGGAATGTCAATATTATCTTGAGAAATCTTCACTATTTACTTATCACTGTCTACTTGTGATTTTCTATTCTTACCTCTTTCCTTTGTATTCTTAGAAACATTTTGAATTTTAACGGGATCTTGGGTATGTTTCATAAAAACACTACCTAGCTTTCCTTGATCAATAGGATTCTAAGATTTGCTCCTTAGATTATAATTACTTTTATCTTGTGTAATAGTTGTTGATGTCAGTGTTTTAATCCCTTCATTTGAAGGTCTTCTTAAAGTTGTATTAGAATTGTAGGACTTAAAATCATACATAGTAAAATCATTTTCCTCATCATCAGATAATGTTTGATGAAAGTGAGTTTCTTCATGATGACTTCGGTCATCTATATTCAAGTAGTGGACAACATGTTTATCTAATTATCCTCATTGTAATGGGAATCATTGCACTCATCATAAGGAGCAACAGAATCTTGAAAAGACTAGGCTACCATACACTATACTGGTGAATGTGGCATCTGATAAACAACACACCAGGGAGTCTTAACAACCATATTAACATTGCTTTTCCTAAGAGGATCTGGGATTTCTCGATTAGAAGGACCTCTCTGATTGTTAAGTACTAGTTTACCATTTTACCAATTAGGATTATAAGGCTGATCTGACAACTTAGGCATTCTTTCCTGCTATGGATAATTTTTTCTATCAAGAGGGAGACCCTTTTCATTTCTTGCCACTTTGTAACTCAAATCCTTCAGTGCACTCATTACTTTGTCTAACTTATCCTTAGATGAAGGTGCTCTACGTTGTTGTGCTTTGAGATTGGGATTTTGCAATATTGTGGCATCATCCCTTTTACTCATTTTCCCTGATGATTTCTTATTACTTTCAATATGTGTGGCCATTCACAAAGCATATCTCAAACTATAACATGTCAACTCATATTACCTGAAATATCAACTCAATTTACCATTAAGTAAATAGTCATGATCAACATAATCATGTTTCTGTTTAAAAATAATCAATAATTTTTATTTTTTTTAAACGCGCCTGGTAAACTTTTTAACGTGACCAGCGATGCTGGTGCGACATGCCCTCTGGCTCCACATGAATGCTTTTGCCCGGAGCAATGAACCAGTGAGGCCACAACATGCGGGACCTCATCCCCTAGCAAGAACACTTCAAACCCGCAAGCTCGTTGGCCCAGTGAAGGCGTAAAGCCTGTGAGCTCGTTGTCCCAGCAGGAGTTTGAACTCTAGTGGCCGCCACTACAACTGAGCGACTTAACCACCGAACCATGCCTTATCGGCATTTTCATAATCAATAATTAAAAAGCATAGCTTTTCTGAATAATTTCAAAACTAAAATTTGCAACATATTCAAAGATAACGTAATAGTGAATCCTTTCACTATACAATCATAATGTTTTGCTCATGGTAATAATGATAAGTTTTACATAAAGTTTTTGACTAACAAGTCATATAATAGAATATACTACATCTAGAATGTTGACATCTATCTTCATAAGACTCAACACGTCATCTGCTTGGGAAGGAGAGCATCCCCAGAGTGCTTTTCCTCCAACCATAGACCAGTGGTTCCCCACACAAGATCCTTCTTGGAAGTGGCCCTACCCTTCACAAAAGTAATAGATATAAGGAACCAATAGGTTTTCCATTTGAATCTCTAGTATTGTGTCCTCCATAACTCTTCATGGTCATACAACTATAGACCCACTCTAACTATGTATGACACTACTAGAAGGTTATGCCATCTAGAGCACAGTGAATTGACTAATGCATGTAGAGACGGATGTATTACTTTGGCCAAAGATTTAATATACATAGAAGTTCTCAATGAACGTAGTTGATTGTTACACACTTCTAACTCAACTTAGAAGTCTCATCCTGTAGTGATTTTAGACAACTTTTCTATTCATCATTTCTTTTCATTCAGTCTAACTTAGTAGCATTCCTTAGTCTAGGATATATACACATATACATTATAAATAGGATTAGGTAATTCTTAGTCCATCTTACTTAGATTACTAACTCTGATTCCTAGAGTTCAATCCAAAGATTTCTTGTTGCAATGGCAACTCAGAATCTGTGAGTACCTGTCACCCTATTCCTTATTTCAAAAGTTTATATTCATAATTAGTTTGATATGTAGTATCAACACAAGAGAAGTTTTGAATAAAATCTCATAAGTTCTCCAAGAAACTCATCTGCATTGAGGATTCTCATCTAATCCTCTATGATAATGACTTTACTTGGTTTACTCAAGAGTTAAAAGTAAAAGATTTTTAAATTTACCAAACATTTTGGCATAAAAGTGGTTATCCATCTCTAAACCCCAAAGATATAACAATCTCGTTCTTGTAGCAATAAGAGACAATAAAATATTTGACAATAATAACTACTTATATCAAAGTCTCAAGAGCCATCTTATTCTCAAAGTTTAGCTAGAGTTTATGCAAAATAGTTCAACAAAATCACTATACCATTTAGCTCTATTGACTAAAATTATTCTTTAACTACCACTAAGATAGTGGTGTTACCTACATACATGAAAGATAGAACAATAGTTTTGTTTAATGCTGCTCCAACTCTTATCTTTGAGAGTTTCATAATATAACATAGACTTACTAAACTTAAAGTTCTATAAGGAATAACTCTCAACCAGTGGCACTATCCACAGCCGACCACCCTCAATGTATACCAATAGAGCAATATCACTATATTTTTAATAGATAAACACATGATATCCATGACATTCAAATAGATAGTCCATGCTGCCTCTTGAGAAATGATAGATAATAATAACAATATAATCATTCTATAGAGGTAAGAATGGGTTTATAATCCTATCATTTCCAGATTACACCATTAATGTCATTATGATAGTGGTTATGGTCGGGGTTCTACTTGCACATAGACACAACAAATCTAATCATATACTTATACTTAAATTAAAATAATTAAACATTCTTACTTCAGTTGCCACCTTTCTTGCTCATAAGGTGAGACATGTAGTGTCTATAAACAAAACGATAGCATTGCTCTCGAGGATGTGGTATAGGTTACCATAGAGAGAAGCATTGTTGATAGTTTAAATCAAAGCTCAAAATGGTTAACATGCATAGCATAAGGGTTTATCCCTGGCTAGCATACGATACCACATAAATGCAGTGACAATCATAAGGAAGAATAAAAATACATATATATTATATCTTCAATCATAGTTGAAGTATATTAAAATACCTGAGCACTCGGTTATAGATTTTCTATCTATTTCCTTTAAGTTCCTTGGTGAGCTTTCTCCCTCTCACTATCAATCTCCCCCCCTTGCCAATGAATGTAACCTTCTTTTCTCTCAATCTTTTTGCCCAGAAGCACACACGAAAAAAAAACAACTAAACTGCCTTTCGAGAGAATGTAATCATCTCTACAACAACATCCATTGAGGCTAAAGTTCCTCCATAGATTTCTCCATGAGAGGACATGCATCCCTCCAGCTGCCCTAGGTCATCCAAAACAACCCCCGCGGTTAGTGGGTTATTCCCACTCATTACCCATTTCGTGGGTTGAGCATAAGGTCCTTCCCTATGTGAGCGTAGAGATAGCAGCCAAGGGAAAACTTTGACACAAGAGAAATAGATATTAATATCTATAATAAAACAAATTCTCTTTATCGTTATAATATTATTTAACAAATATATAAATAATATATATCAACTTAATCATAACATTACCATTTCAATGAAAATTGATATTAGTCACTTGCTAAGGTGAGAGAATGAGTTGAGGCCTTGTCCCCCTTTGCCACCTTATGCTTACATTAGCATCAACTACCAACCAAAGTAGAAAAAAAGATCAAAAAAGTCTCCCAACCAAATCGATGAGGTTTGACGTTGGAAAACTTTTCCCCCATGTCAAATCGATAATGGTTGAATCTAGGTTAATCTCAAGACAACAACCATCTAACACATACCTATTGCAAGTATGGGCCTAACTGGTGCTGTAATTGATGTCAACATACTCATGTTGCATTAATGAGAAGGATTAGATGAGCCGTGTGCTGAGGATATTGAGAAAATTAGTCTCAATCAGGAACAGTGAAGAACAATGATGACAAGAAGGTAAAAGTCCTCAAGAGGTTGAGGATTAGAGGATGCAGTTAAAGGGTTTGTAGATATAAGTCTTGAGATGCTCCAGTCAAGTTTTCAAAGGTCTGCATGAAGATCTGAAGAAGTTATGGTCGCTCAAGTAGAACTAGTTCCAACAGGCGTTCAGAGGTGACAGAGTGTCACAGATAGGTCTGGTGAGATCTGGAAATTCATTATCCCATTCTACAGATTTGAGGGAGTGTTGAGGATGTCCCTGTGAATTATCAACTAGATTGGTTCATGGTTTGAAGGTCTGGAAGAGCCTATTCATTTGTGACAGTGATGACAGACTGTGTTCTTGAAGCTCTGGATGAAGGAGAGAAGAATTCCAGTAGGATGATGAAGTGCATATGTTCTTAGTGATTTAGGGAAGGTTATGATGATCGTTGGATCATGTCCAGTTCATGTTGGTGGTCTGCATTTAAGTTAGAGTTTGCATTTGATGAATAACCACTAGATATTGGTGTTCTTCTTGAGACAGGCTGACCGGATGTATTACACATCTTGTGGATGTTCTTGTAGGTGTTTGCCGACTTAGATGATTGTTCCTAAGTCGATGCCTTGTATAAATAAGGGATTGTGAAGTCATTTTGAAATATGTCTTGCGGTGATGAGTATGTGGTAGCGAGGACAAGTGCGAAAGGCAGAGTAGAAGTATTGGGCTTAAATGGAACTAATTCAAGCATGGTGAAAATGCTATTCTCCAGTTCATGAAGGTGATACTTATTTCTTTGTAGACAGTGTGTCTCTTTTAGGCAGTGTGCTCGGGCAGTGCACCCTAATTGGCATGTGCCATTTTGTTCTTTCTATTCTTCTAACAAAGAATACATTCCTAGGTTAATCACCTTGTGGTTTTTCCCTTTACCGGGTTTTCCATGTCAAAATCTTGGTGTCTTATGTGTTGATATGTTTTTGCTTTTGATTTGAATGCATTATGGTTCATGATTAATATTCTACTAATCACTGAAGAAGATTTAAGTGTTTAAATTGAGAAAGTTTTACACAACTGATTCACCCCCCCTCTCAGTTGTGTGCCCTAAGTATAACAATTGGTATCAAAGCTAAGTTCCTCTAAAAGGATCTTAACCGCTTGAGGAGATCCAGGATGTCGTCATACAAGAAGGATAGTCTGAAGTTTGATGGAACCAACTTTGGTCTTTGGAAAGGTCACATGAAATGTCACTTACAGTGTATGGGAATGGTGTACTGGTCCATGGTCACAAAAGCGTATGTACCTCCACAGGGTGGTCCGACAACACTAAATGAAATCACAGATGCTAAAAATAATCTGCGGACTAAAGAGGCTCTTCTAAGTGCATTAACTGACTCAGAGCTCTCAAATTTTATTGACCTACCAATTACCTATGAGATATGGATTAAAATGGAACTTTTGCATGAAGGAGACCAGTATGTTAAATGTTCAAGGTTACATAGTCTAAAAGGGAAATTTGAAAAACTGAAGATGAGAGATGATGAAAATATTACCACTTTTATGCCAAGAGTGAATGAGCTGGTTTGTGGAATTAGAAATTCTGGTGGAGTCTTGGATGAAAATGAGATTGTTGGTAAAATTCTTAGATCCCTCAAGGTTGCTGCCATTTATGAATTCATAGCCCATACAACTATCACAAGAGACCAATTAGCTGGTAAACTAGCTGCTTTTGAAATGACTGAGTTTGAAGATGATCCCCCCAAGACTGAATCTACATTCAAAGCCAGTGCCTCTATGAAAGGTAAACAAGGATTTGATCCGGGAGAGAACTCATCAAGGAAACTGTCATGGTATGAAAAAGCAAGAAAAGACCTGGAAGAAGAAGTAGAAATTGCTCAACTTGAAGCCCTCATTGCAAAGAGACTGCCAAGAGGATCCAGTAAGTATGAAGGAAAATTGCCTTTTAAGTGTTTTAACTACAATAAGATTGGTCATTTTGCCTCAAGATGTCCGAAAAGATTTTCAAAGCCAAATCCTAATAGATCAAGGTTCCAAAAGAATTGTTACTATGTTCATGAAGAAGATGATAATGAAGGACTAACAAATGATGAATCTGGAAGTGAATGAGTGTTTATTGCCATCAAGGAAGAAGAACCAATATCCTCTATATCTATCAATCATAAAGTTGTAGAAAGAGCTCTGGCTGCCCAAGTTGAAGAAAAGAATGATTGGGTCATTGACAGTGGTTGCTCTCACCACATGACAGGTGACAAAAATAAGTTCATAGATTTGGAAAGGTATGAAGGAGAAGTGGTGAAGTTTGGTGATAATGCTGTTGGTAGAATCAGAGGAAGAGGAACTATTTCTTTTGAAGGAAGAAGCAAAACTGGTAATGTACTGTATGTTGAAGGTTTGAAGTACAATCTTCTCAGTGTTGGATAGTTGGTGGATAAAGACTATGATCTCCAATTCAAGGATGGAAAATGCAAAATCTTTGAAATATCCGAAATAGAGATTGCATCTGGTGCTCAAACTAAAGGTAATATCTTCCACTTGGTTGGTACTGGTAAAAGCTGCTTATTTGTTCAAGTTGATCAGAGTTGGTTATGGCATAGAAGGATGTGTCATGTGAATTTTGATAATATCATCAAGATAAGCAATACTCAGGTTATAAGAGATCTTCCAAAATTGGTGAAACCTACTAACAACTTGTGCAAGGAATGTCAGTTGGGTAAGCTGAGCAAAGTCACATTCAAAAGCAAGGAACTGTCTTCTACCGGATTATTGGACTTAGTTCACACTGATCTTTGTGGTCTGACAAGAACTAGAAGTATTCAAGGTGATAGATACTTCATGCTGCTAATAGATGACTATTCCCGGATGATGTGGGTAACCTTTCTAAAGGAGAAATCAGAAGCTCTTGAGAAATTCAAAATATTCAAGTCTATGATAGAGAATGAAACAGGAATAAAGTTGAAATGTCTGAGGTCTGATAGAGGTGGAGAATTCACATCCTGTGAGTTCATAGAATTCTGTGAGAAACATGGAATTAAGAGACAGTTGTCTGTTCCGAGGACTCCACAACAGAATGGAGTAGTGGAAAGAAAGAACCGAACCATCTAGGAAGCATCTAGGACCATGATGATGGAAGCAAATATTCTTCAGATCTATTGGAGAGAAGCTGTCAGTACTGCAGTCTATACTCTTAATCGAGTTCAAATCAGAAGCAATACTGGTAAGACCCCTTATGAACTCTGGTTTGGCATTACTCCTACTGTAAGATATTTCAGAGTCTTTGGTAGCAAATGTTACATCAAAAGAGATGAAGATTTAGGCAAGTTTCATGCTAGAAGTGATGAAGGAATATTCTTGGGTTACTCTACTCAAAGCAAAGCATACCGATGTTATAACAATAGACTAAGGAAGATGATAGAAAGTACAAATGTGAAGGTTGATGAGGGAATAGAGAAACCCTCAAGGTTTTAGGAATACGATGAAGATGATCAGAATGGTGTTCTGGTTCAAGGAGTTCAATCCTCTTTTGAAAGTCAGATTTAGACTGATCCGGTAAATCAGGAAGAAGAGATAGGTCAATCAGGTCTAAATGAGCTTGATCAAGAAGTAGAAGTGCAAGAAACTCCCAAAGTTCCAAGGTATGTAAGACTGAACCACTCTAAAGATCAGATCATAGGTGACAAAAGAAAAGGTGTGCAAACTAGAAGGAAAATTGCTCAAAATTCAGATGAATATTGTCTGATTTCAAAGATCAAACCTAAGACAATAAATGAAGCCTGCAATGATGAAAACTAGACCAAAGCAATGGAGGAAGAGTTGATGCAAATTGAGAAAAATCACACTTGGGATCTTGTTCCCAGACCTAGAAACAAGAATGTGATTGGAACCAAATGGGTCTTCCGGAACAAACTAAATGAAGTTGGCGAAGTAATCAGAAATAAAGCCAGATTGGTCTGCAAAGGCTACTCTCAAATAGATGGAATTGATTTTGAAGAAACTTTTGCTCCAGTGGCAAGAATTGAAGCAGTCAGATTATTTCTTGCATTTGCTGCCTTCAAGGATTTCAAGGTGTATCAGATGGATGTCAAATCTGCCTTCTTGAATGGTGACTTAGAAGAAGAAGTGTACATTGAACAACCGGATGGATTTCAATTATCTGAGCATGGTGATATGGTCTGCAAATTAAAGAAGGCACTGTATGGACTAAAGCAAACCCCAAGAGCATGGTATGAAAAATTGGACAAACATCTTTTAAAGATTGTTTTCAACAAAGGTACTACTGATAGTAACTTATATTTCAAAATTGACCATGAAAACATCTTGATTGTTGAAGTATTTGTTGATGATATCATCTTTGGAGGAAGAGAGAGTATGTGTAAAACCTTTGCAAATCAAATGAAAAGTGAGTTTGAGATGTCAATGCTCGATGAAATGAATTTCTTCTTGGGTCTACAAATTACTCAGACAAAGAAAGGAATCTTTATTTCTCAGATCAAATATGTGAAAGAATTGTTGAGGAAATTTGGAATGGAAGATTTAAAGCCAATGAACACTCCCATGGCAATAGGATGTAAGTTGAGCAAAGATGATGACTCCCCTAAGGCAGATCAGACAAAGTACAGATCAATGATTGGAGGATTATTGTATCTCACTCAAACTAGACCATATATAATGCAAGTTGTTGGTCTTGTTGCGAGATTCCAAGCTGATCCCAGAGAATCTCATGTCATGGAAATCAAAAGGATTTTTAGGTACCTAAAAGGAACAGTTGAGTATGGTCTGTGGTATCCTAGAGATCATAATTTTTCTCTCCATGCATTTACAGATGCAGATTGGGTAGGAGATGTGGATGACACGAAGAGTACCAGTGGTGGAGCATTCTTTTTGGGAAAGAGATTGGTTTCTTGGCTAAGTAAGAAACAAGAGGCAATATCTCTGTCTACAATTGAAGCAGAATACATTGCAGCAGCAGGTAGTTGCACTCAAGTTTTGTGGATGAAGCAGATGCTAAGAGATATTAAAGTAGAATATGAGGAACCTATCACAATTTTCTATGATAATTCAAGTGCAATAAATATTTCTATGAATCCGGTGTTGCATTCTAAAACTAAGCATATATCTATCGAGTTTCACTTTCTGAGAGAGAAAGTGAACAAGGATGAAGTCATACTAGAGTATGTGCCCTCCAAGGATCAGATTGTAGATATCTTTACTAAACCTCTTCCCAAGGACACTTTTGAGTATCTCAGGGAGAAGTTAGGAGTTATTGCCCCTCCGATGATGAGCTAAGGTGCACTGATATGCATTAGTCCGGTGGGTATCACAGTCACATCTTGTGATCCAGATTGATGTTGGGGAGCTGCTACTCAGGGGGAGCAGCAGGTATGAGTCTGAAGTGGTGAAATTGCAAGTATGAGCCCTTTGCCATTGATGTCAAAGGGGGAGAGAAGACATGTGAAAAACAAGTGGTTGCTGATCAAAGGGGGAGCAATAAAGGAAGAGAAGACATGTGAATAGTTGTTGCTGTTAGGGGGAGTTGTGATAGCAAGGAGAAGTTCTTGTCTTGATGGTTTTTCACATCATATGTTGCCATCAATGACAAAGGGGGAGATTGTTGCAAGTATGGACCTAACTGGTGTTGTCATTGATGTCAACATACTCATGGTGCATTAATGAGAAGGATTAGATGAGCCGTGTGCTGAGGATATTGAGAAAATTAGTCTCAATCAGGAACAGTGAAGAACAATGATGACAAGAAGGTAAAAGTCCTTAAGAGGTTGAGGATTAGAGGATACGGTTTAAAGGGTTTGTAGATATAAGTCTTGAGATGCTCCAGTCAAGTTTTCAGAGGTCCGTATGAAGATCTGAAGAAGTTATGGTCACTCAATTAGAACCAGTTCCGGTAGGCGTTCAGAGGTGACAGAGCGTCATAGATAGGTCTGGTGAGATCCGAAAATTCATTGTCCCGTTCTGTGGATTTGAGGGAGTGTTGAGGACATCCCTGTGAAGTATCAACTAGATTGGTTCGTGGTTTGAAGGTCCAGAAGAGCCTATTCATTTGTGACAGTGATGACAGACTGTGTTCTTGAAGCTTTGGATGAAGGAGAGAAGAATCCCAGTAGGATGATGAAGTGCGGATGTTCTTGGTGATTCAGGGAAGGTTATGATGATCGTTGGATCATGTCCAGTTCATGTTGGTTGTCCACATTGAAGTTAGAGTTTGCATTTGAAGAATAAGCACCAGATATTGGTGTTCTTCTTGAGACTAGCTGACCGGATGTATTACATGTCTTGCAGATGTTCTTGTAGGTGTTTGCTGACTTAGATGATTGTTCCTAAGTTGATGCCTTGTATAAATAAGGGATTGTGAAGTCATTTTGAAATGTGTCTTGCGGTGATGAGTATGTGGTAGCAAGGAGAAGTGCAAAAGGAAGAGCAGAAGTATTGGGCTTAAATGGAACTGATTCAAGCATGGTGAAGATGCTATTCTCCAGTTCATGAAGGTGATACTTATTTCTTTGTAGACAGTGTGTCTCTTTTAGGCAGTTAGCCTCTTGTGAGCAGTGTGCTCGGGCAGTGAGCCCTAATTGGAATGTGCCATTTAGTTTTGTCTATTCTTCTAATAGAGAATACATTCTTGGGTTAATCATCCCATGGTTTTTCCCTTAACCAGATTTTCCACGTCAAAATCTTGGTGTCTTATGTGTTGATATGTTTCTACTTTTGATTTGAATCCATTATGGTTCATGATTAATATTCTGCTAATCACTAAAGAAGATTTAAGTGTTTAAATTGAGAAAGTTTCGCACAACTAATTCACCCCCCCTCTCAGTTGTGTGCCCTAAGTCTAACAATACCATCTATCATAAAGGGTCACATAATGATCAATTTAAGACTTCAAATTGCAAACCAATCTTTTCAAAATGATACTCTCCTTCCATTCTTAAAGGTAGATTATGTTCCTAGTTACACTCACAACCATATTAACTATGATAAGTGTATCATCAATAAATCATAAAGCATTATGATAAAATAATCTCAATAACATGTAATCTCATGTCTTATCTAAGCTTTAATCATAATCCATATAATCAATGGTTTTATCTTGATATTTTCCACAAACATCAAATCATTAACCTATGATTATTTATCCAGTTTATCACATAAAAAGTAAAATTAAGATTAGTAAAGATTGGGGATGTAACATATCTCCCCCCATAAGAATCACCGTCCCTGATGACTTAATATTTCTAAAGATCTTAACGACATAAAAAATTGTTTGTTCATCATAATGAAAAGTTTTAAAAGAAATGTGAGAATCTTTGATAAATATCATCATAACTCTACCAGGTGGCATTCTCTTCTGCATATTGGTCCCACTAGACCTTGCTTTGAGTTATCTCTTTATTAAGCAAGTGTAGCTTATGTATTTCAAGCACCTTGATGGGATCAAACATTACCACCCCTAGGTCCTTCACCTATATGTCATTCCAATCA
This sequence comes from Cunninghamia lanceolata, assembly GCA_027924645.1. Lineage (NCBI taxonomy): Eukaryota > Viridiplantae > Streptophyta > Pinopsida > Cupressales > Cupressaceae > Cunninghamia > Cunninghamia lanceolata. The sequence goes on along the minus strand of BSBN01001052.1, from coordinate 3,818,279 downwards.
AGAATAGGAACATGATTATCTATTACAATATACTTTTTCAAATATGAAACATGGAAAACATTATGCATCATGGCAGAGCTGGCGATAGAGTAATCATTATGAAACTAGGTTGACCTCTTCAAGAACTTCAAAGGGACCCACATACCTAGGAGCTAGTTTGGACGTCTTTCCAAACATAATAGAACTCTTTTGTGGTTTGATTCTTAGGAGGAATTTTTCTCCCACTGAGAAATGCCTTGTGATGCATTTAGCATCTACATAACTTTTCTGCCTATCATTCGCTTCTACTAGCCTTTTCTTAATCAGATAGACTTGGTCTTCTAGTTTTTATATCATTTCTAGACCAAGGCTAATCCTATCTTCTAACTTATCCCAGCTTATAGGATTTTGGCACTCTCTTCCATATTATGCTTCAAATGGAGCCATCTTGATAGCAGAATGATAGGAATTATTATAAGAAAATTCCTTAAGAGGAAGATAATCCTCCCATTTGTATTGTTGATCCATGAAATACATTCTCAGTAGATCTTCCAACACTTGGTTTACTCTTTTGGTATGGCCATCCATCTTGGGACGATAAGTAGAGCTTATGTTTAACTGGGTTCCAAGTAAGGAGAATAAGGTTTTCCAAAGCCTTGATGTCATATAGGCATCCCTATCTGACATAATATTCTCAGGGATATCGTGCAATCTGAAAACTTCTTGCACAAATTTGTGGGCTATGACTAGTGCCCCATATGTCAAATTCTAATGATTTGCCATTTCCATTCGAGAATCTCATGAGGGTATAAAAGTCCTACCAAATGATTGTGTCATGCATTCACCCTCTAGTATTCGAGACATCCAGCCACAAACCTTGCAGCATCCCTCTTTAGTACCTTCTAGAAATATAAAGGATTCACATCGGCTAACAACTTCGTAACTCGAGGATGTCCTGAATAAGGTATGGAATGAACCTCCTTCCACACAATATTCCTTAACTCCTCAGATTTTGGAACATACATCCTTCCTTTATATCTTAGTAACCCATCTAGTTCAACATAAAATCCATCATATCTAGGATTCTAAGGATTATCCATAAGAGCTTGTTTTACCTGCTCATAATACTCATCTCCCTTAGACTTTTGTAACACCTCATTCTTAAAATAAGAATGTATGGAGATCATTGAGGAGATATGTCTTCTCCTACTTAAGGCATCTGCCACTCAGTTTTCCTTACCCTGAATGTACGTAATCTCAAAATCATAATATGATTTTAGCTCTAACCATCTTCTCTAACGAGCATTCTGGTGTGGTTGAGTAAACAAATATTTGAGTCCTTGATGGTCTATTTTTAGTTCAAAAGGTTTTCCAAGAAAATAATGTCCCCACATTTGTAGTGCATGAATTACTCCTGCTAATTCCAAATCACGAGGGGCATAATTTTGTTCATAAGATTTTAGTTTTCTAGACTCATAAACAATAATTTTTCCATCCTAGACAACTACACCACCTGAACCTTCCCCTGAGGCATCGGTAATGACTACAAAATGACCATATGGGTAAGGGACCTTCAAAATACATGTTGAAGTCAATCCTTTTTTTAGTTGGTCGACTGCCTCCTAGCATTTTTCTGACCAATAAAATCTTTTTCCCTTTCTTTGTAAACAAGTAATAGGATAAGCAATCTTTGAAAAATTTGCCACAAATTTTCTGTAATAACCTGCTAGGCCCATAACACCTTAGACCTCATGTACATTTCTTGGTGCTGGCCATTCCAAAATAGCTCTAATCTTGGCTGGGTCCATAGCTATTCCCTTAGCCAAAATTATATGACCCAAATACTACACCTCCTTTTGAAATAAAGTACACTTCAAGAGCTTGCCATACAATTTATGCTCTCTTAACCTTTGAAGAATAATCCTTAAATGTTGAAGGTGTTCCTCCTCACTCTTAGAGTAAATCAAAATATCATCAAGGAAAACAAGGACAAACTTGTCCAAGTAGTCGTTGAACACACTGTTCATTAAGTTCATAAATGTTGTAGGTGGATTTATTAACCCAAAAGGTAGGACAATGAACTCATAGTGCCCATACCTTGTTCTAAAGGTTGCCTTGTGAATATCCTCATCTTTTAGTTGCAATTGATGGTACCCTGATCGAAGGTCGATATTAGAAAATATAGTTGCCCCTCGCATTTAATCAAAGAGATTGTCAATGCGGGGCAATGGATACTTGTTCTTTATTGTTTCTTTATTTAGCATATGATAATCTATGCATAGTTAGAATGTACCATCTTTCTTTTTAACAAAAATTACTGGTGCTCCCAAGGGGAAACATTGGGTCTTATCAATCCTTTATCAAGCAGTTCCTACAGTTGAGACTTTAGCTCCATTAACTCTTTTGTATCCATTCTATATGGAGCTTTAGATATAGGTTCCTATCATAGAATTATATCTATTGATAAATCGAATGCTCTTTTTAGAGGCAATCGCGATAGTTCATCTGGAAATACATCCTCAAAATCTCTAAGAAAAGGGTATCTATCCATACCTAATCTTTCTTAATCTATGGATTCCCTCTTCTCAACTCCTTGGAGTTTCTGAGATTCATAAAACATCAAATCATCTTGGAAAATAGATTCCCTTTAATTATTATTTTCTCCATTTTAATGTCAAAAAGTTGGCATACTTTTCTCTAGGCTCTTTTCATTTTTAGGGCAAATATTTGTCTCAGTTTAACCTCTCTAGGGTTACCTTGCAAAAAGAATTTATTCCCAAGGTCATCTAGGAGTTCTATTGTTTTATAAAAACAATCCACTTTAGACCTATGTCTCCATAACCAGTTTATCCATAGGATGACATCATATGAGCCTAATGGAACTACATAGAGGTTCACTTTGGTGGAGAAACTCAGAAGTTCAACCTTAGCCTCAAACAAACATTGTTGTACCTAAGCTCTAGTCTAATTTGCATATTCAACTAAGGCAACCATCTTTGCCTTAAAAGTTCCACAAACCTTTCCCAGGTTAGACTCATGGAGTTCAATTTTAACTCCATTTTCTCGATCATCCACCAGGTGGATGCTTCACATGCCAATTGGTATGCTCCCCATACCACTTTGGTGATTTCAGAATAGTTTCTTATTTCAAAGTTATTTTCCATTTCTGTTAGCCATGCCCCCATGGCATCACTTCTTACAGTCCCATCAAACTTGGGAGGAGTAATGTTTTTCACATCTCTGGATAATTCTAGAGCCAAATGGTTTTTTTTATTCTAAATATGTCTTATTTTGGAGTTATTCTCTCCGTGTCCACTTTGGGTGGTGTTTTCATGATGTACCCCATCATCACCCCCATGGAAGGCTTCATGACTAGGTCCATGCTGACCCCTAATCTCTTGCTCTAGAGTTCCAATTCTTACCCTCATCTCATGAAGCATAGCAAGGATCTAGTCAAGTTTTGAATCAAAGTGGCCTAAAGGTTTCCTTTCTTCTTGGCTATCTCCAATGTTGGTCCCTATCTGAACCATGATGCAATCTACTTCTCCTGATGTTTGCAGGTTAATCATTCAATTAGTTTCTCATACTATTGAATTCATTCATAAACATAAATCCATTTTTATTTATGCAATCTTAACAAGAAAGGAAAGATTTGTCAAAATTCAAAATTGCATTATAGTTTCCATGGACTACATAAAAATCCATCATTTGTTACAATTTTTCACATCTTGCAACTGCAAGTCACTTTTAGATTGGGAGATCTTCCTAATTTTATCCTCATCCTTGAGGTTCATCAAATTAGACTTAGGAGGTGGATGTACTCGCAGGTACTCATCCGTGACCTCCCAAGTAACAATAGGATCATTAGGATCACTCCCCAATGGTGATTCCTTAGGTACAGAGGGTTTCACTGATTCATTTTTAGAGACAAGAATAATAGCTCTAACTGCTTTATCCTTCTCTTGCTTGATGTGTTTAATAACATTAGTGAAAGTTTCATCATCAGATAACCATGCAACTTTCAAGTAACTAGTTTGGCCAAGGATTTCCATTCTTGAGGCTCACTCTCTCATAGCCTTTAGGAAATATCCATTTCCCATTACTTTCTTCTGGGGTGTCATTCTTATTCTTACCATTTTGGCAAAAGAACATCCAAACACTAGTAACTGTTAATGTCAGAGGAAGATTTCAGGTAGTGAGCTCATAGGTCCATGTATTGAACCTGGTAGCTCTGATACCACATGTAACATGTCAACTCATATTACACGAAATATCAACTCAATTTACCATTACGTAAATATAGTCATGATCAACATAATCATGTTTCTATTTAACAATAATCAATTTCGTAATCAATAATTAAAAAGCATATCTTTTTTGAATAATTTCAAAATTGAAAGTTATAACATATTCAAAGATAACATAATAGTGAATCATTTCACTATACAAGCATAATGTTTTGCTCATGGCAATAAAGATAAGTTTTACATAAAATTTTTGACTAACAAGCCATATAATAGAATATACTACATCTGGAATGTTGACATCTATCTTCATAAGCCTCGGCATGTCATCTTCTTGGGAAGGAGAGCATCACCTGAGTTCTTTTCCTCCAACCATAGATCGGTGGTCCCTCGCACAACTTCCTTCCTAGAAGTGGCCCTACCCTTCAGAATGGAATAGATATAAGGAACCGACAGATTTTCCATCTAAGTCTCTAGTGGTGTGTCCTTCATAATTCTTCACGGTCATACAACTATATATCCACTCTAACTTGTATGACACTACTAGAAGGTTATGCCTTATATAGCATAGTGAACCAACTAATGCATGCAAAGATGGATCTATTACTTTGGCCAAAGATTTAATATACATAGACATTCGCAATGAACATAGTCTATTGTTCACACACTTCTAACTTGACTTAGAAGTTGTCTCATCCTACAGTGATTTTAGACATAACTTGTCTATTCATCATTTCTTTTCAGTCAGGATGACTTAGTATCATTTCTTAGTCCAAGATATATACACATATACATTATAAAAAGGATTAGGTAGTTCTTACTCCATCTAACTTAGATTACTAAATCGGATTCGTGGAGTTCAATCCAAATATTTCTTGTTGCAATGGCAACTCAGAATCTATGACTACCTATCACCCTATTCCTTATTTCAAAAGTTTATATTCATAATTAGTTTGATAACTAGTATCAATACAAGACAAGTTTTGAATAAAATCTTAGAATTTCTCTAAGGAACTCATCTAGGATGAGGATTCTCATCTAATCCTCTACGATAATGACTTTACTTGGTTTACTCAAAAGTCGAAAGTAAAAGAGTTTTATGTTTACCAAACACTTTTGCGTAAAAGTGGTTATATAACAATCTCGTTCTTGGAGTAATAAGAGACTATCAAATATTTGACAATAATAACTACTTATATCAAAGTTTCAAGAACCATCTTCATTCTCAAAGGTTAGCTAGAGTTTCTTGCAAAATAGTTCAACAATAACATTATACCATGCAGCTGTATTGACTAAAAGTCTTCTTTGACTACCACTAAGATAGTGATGCTATCTACATGAATGAAAGAAAGAACAATAGTTCTGTTTAATGCTACTCCAACTCTTGTCTTCAAGAGTTTCAAAATCTTACACAGACTTACTAAACTTAAAGTTATATAAGGAATAACTCTCAGATGGTGGCACTATCCATAGCCGATCACCCATGAGGTATACCAATAGAGCAATATCATTATCTTATTAATAGACAAACATATGATATCCATGGCATTCAAATAGATAGTCCATGCCGCCTCTTGAGAAATGATAGATAATAATAACAATATAATCATTTTACAAAGGTAGGAACAGGTTTATAATCCTATCATTTCCAGATTACACCATTACTATTGTTATGATAGTGGTTATGGCTGGGGTTCTACTTGCACATAGATATGACAAATCTAATCATATACTTATACATAAAGGAAAATAATTAAACATACTTACTTCAGTTAACACCTTTCTTTCTCATAAGGTGAGCCATGTAGTATCTATAAACAAAACAATAGCATTACTCTCGAGGCTATGGTATGGGTTACCACAGAGACAAGCTTTGTTCATAGTTTTAAATCAAGGCACAAAATGGTTAACATGCACGACATAAGGGTTCAGCCCTGGCCAACATACGATACCACATAAACACAATGATAGTCATAAGGAAAAATAAAGATACATATATATTATATCTTCTATCACAATTGAAGTATATGAAAATACCTGAGCACTCAGATACAAATTCTCTATCTATTTCCTTTGAGTTCCCATCCTTGACAAGTAGACCACCTAAACCTTCCCCCGATGCATTGGTAATGACTACAAAATGACCATTTGGGTCAGGGACCTTCAAAATAGGTGTTGAAGTCAATATTTTTTTAGTTGGTTGAATGCGTCCTAGCATTTTTCTGACCAATGAAATCTTTTGCTCTTTCTTTGTAATGAAGTAATAAGATAAGCAAGCTTTGACAAATTTGCAACAAATTGTCTGTAATAACCTCCTAGGCCCATAATACTTCAAACCTCATGTATATTTCTTGGTGCTGCCCATTCCAAAATGACTCTAATCTTGGCTGGGTCCATAGTTATTCCCTTATCTAAAATTATATGACCCAAATACTGCACCTCCTTTTGAAAGAAAGTACACTTTGAGAGCTTGCCATACAATTTATTCTCTCTTAACCTTTGAAGAATAATCCTTAAATGTTGAAGGTGTTCCTCCTCACTCTTAGAGTAAATGAAAATATCATCAAGGAAAATAAGGACAAACTTGTCCAAGCAGTCTGTGAACACACTGTTCATTAAGTTCATAAATGTTGAAGGTGGATTTATTAACCCAAAAGGTAGGACAATGAACTCATAGTGCACATACCTTGTTCTAAAGGTTGTCTTGTGAATATCCTCATCTTTTAGTTGTAATTGATGGTACCCTGATCGAAGGTTGATCTTAGAAAACACAGTTGCCCCTCGCATTTTATCAAAGAGATCATCAATGTGGTGCAATGGATACTTATTCTTTATTGTTGTCTTATTTAGCAAACAATAATCTATGAATAGTCAAAAAGTACCATCTTTCTTTTTAACAAAAATTACAGGTGCTCCCCAGGGGGAAACATTGGGTCTTATCAATCCTTTATCAAGCAATTCCTATAGCCAAGCCTTTAGCTCCATTAACTCTTTTGTGGTCATTCTATAAGGAGCTTTAGATATAGGTTTTGATCCTAGAATTATATCTATTAAGAAATCAAAATCTCTTTTGGGAGGCAATCCCGTTAGTTCATTTTGGAAATACATCCTCAAAATATCTAAGAAAAGGGTGTCTATCCATATCTAGTCTCTCTTGATCTATGGATTCCTTCATCTCAACTCCTTGGAGTTTCTGAGATTCATAAAACATCAAATCATCTTGGAAAATAGATTCCTTGTGATTATTTATTTTCTACATTTTAATGGCAAAAAGTTGGCATCCTTTTCTCTGGGCTTTTTTCATCTGTAGCCTATAGATATTTGTCTTATTTTAACCTCTATATGGTTACCTTGCAGAAACACTTTAGTCCCATGGTCATCTAGGAATTTTATTATTTTAGCAAAACAATCCACTTTAGCCCTATGTCTCCATAACCAGTTTATCCCAAGGATGACATCATAAGAGCATAATTCAACTACATAGAGGTTCACTTCGGTGGACAAAATCAAAAGTTTAACCTTAGCCTCAAACAATCATTGCTCTGCCTAATCTCTGGTCTGATTAGTATATTCAATTGAGGCAACCATCTTTGCCTGAAAAGTTCCACAAACCTTTCACAGGTTAGACTCATGGAGTTGAATTTTAACTAAATTTTCTTGTTCATCCACCAGCTGGATGCTTCACCTGCCAATTGGTTTTCTACCCATACCACTTTGGTGATTTCAGAATAGTTTCTTATTTCATAGTATTTTTCCATTTCTATAAGCCATTTCTCCATGGCATCACCACTTACAATCCCATCATACTTGGGAGGAGTAGCCTTTTTCATATCTCTAGATAATTCTAGAGCCAAATGGCTTCTTTTATCCTCATTTTGTCTTATTTCAAAGTTATTCTCTCCGTGTCCACTTTGGGTGGTGTTTTCATGATGTTCCCCATCGTCAACCCCATGGAAGGCTTCATGCCTAGGTCCATGCTTACCCCTAACCTCCTACTCTAGAGTTCCAATTCTTGCCCTCACCTCATGGGGTATAGCAATGATCTAGTCAAGTTTTAAATCAGAGTGGCCTGAAGGTTGCCCTTCTTCCTAGCTATCTCCAATGTTGGTTCCTATTTGAACCATGTTGCAATCTACTTCTTCTTAAGTTTGCAGGTTAATCATTCAATTAGTTTTTAATACTATTGAATCTATTCATAAACATAAATCCATTCTCATTTATGCCATCTTAACAAGAAAGGAAAGATTTGGAAAAATTCAAAATTGCATTATAGTTTCCATGGACTACAGAAAAATCCATCATTTTTGTACAATTTTTCACATCTTGCAACTGCAAGTCACTTTTAGATTGGGAGATCTTCCCAAGTTTATCCTCATCCTTGAGTTTCATCAAATCAAACTTAGGAGGTGGATGTACTCGCAAGTACTCATCCATGACCTCCTAAGTAACAATAGGATCATTGGGATCACTGCCCAATGGTGGTTCCTTAGGTGTAGAGGGTTTCATAGATTCATTTTCAGAGATAGGAGTACTAGCTCTAATAGCCTTATCCTTCTCCTTCTTAATGTGTTTAATAGCATCAACAAAAGTTTCATCATCAGATAACCATGCGCCTTTCAAGTAAACAATTTGGCCAAGGCTTATCATACTTGAGGCTTGCTCCCCCATAGCCTATAGGTAACATCCATTTCCTGTTACCTTCTTCCTAGGTGCCACTCTTATTCTTACCATTCTAGCAAAAGAACATCTAAACATTAGCAATTTTTTATGTCGAAGGAAGATTTCTTGTAGTGAGCTCATAGGTCCATGTATTGAACCTGGTAGCTCTAATACCATATGTAACATGTCAACTCATATTACCCAAAATATCAACTTAATTTACCATTAAGCAAATAATCATGATCAACATAATCATGTTTCTGTTTAACAATAATCAATTTCATAATCAATAATTAAAAAGCATATATTTTCTAAATAATTTCAAAATTGAAATTTGCAACATATTCAAAGATAACATAATAGTGAATACTTTCACTATACAATCATATTGTTTTGCTCATGGCAATCATGATAATTTTTACATAAAATTTTTGACTAACAAGTCATATAATAGAATATATTGTATCTGAAATGTTGACATCTATCTTCATAAGCCTCGGTATGTCATCTACTTGGGAAGGAGAGCATCACCTGAGTGCATTTCCTCCAACCACAGACTGACGATCATCCCCTGCACAACTTCCTTCCTGGAAGTGGCCCTACCCTTCATGAAGGGAATAGATATAATGAACCAATAGCTTTTCCATTTGAGTCTATAGTGGCATGTGCTTCATAACTCTTCACAGTCATACACCTATAGATCCACTCTAACTATGTATGACACTATTAGAAGGTTATGCCATCTAGAGCACAGTGAACCGACTAATGCATTACTTTGGCCAAAGATTTATATACATAGACATTCGTAATGAATGTAATTGATTGTTCACACACTTCTAACTCAAATTAGAAGTTGTCTCATCATGCAGTGATTTTAGACATAACTTGTATGTTCATCATTTCTTTTTAGTTAGTCTTATTTAGTATCATTTCTTAGTCCAGGATATATACAGATATACATTATGAATAGGATTAGGTAATTCTTAGTCCATCTAACTTAGATTACTAACTCTGATTCTTGGAGTTCTATCCAAAGAATTCTTTTTGCAATGGCAACTCAAAATCTGTGACTACCTGTCACCCTATTCTTTATTTCAAAAGTTTATATTTATAATTAGTTTGATATCTAGTATCAACACAAGAGAAGTTTTGAACAAAATCTTAGAAGTTCTCTAAGGAACTCATCTGGGATGAGGATTCTCATGTAATCCTCTACAATAATGATTTTACTTGTTTACTCAAAAGTCAAAAGTAAAAGAGTTTTACATTTACCAAACATTTTTGGATTAAAGTGGTTATCCATCTCTAACCCCGAAAGATATAACAATATTGTTATTGAAGTAATAAGAGACCATTAAATATTTGACAATAATAACTATTTATATCAAGAACCATCTTCATTCTCAAAGGTTAGCTAGAGTTTCTTGCAAAATAGTTCAATAATATCACTATACCATTCAACTCTATTGATTAAAAGTCTTCTTTAACTACCACTAAGCTAGTGGTGTTATCTACATGAATGAAGGAAAGAACAATAGTTATGTTTAATGCTACTCCAACTCTTGCCTTCAAAAGTTTCATAATCTTACATAGACTTACTAAAATTAAAGTTCTATAAGGAATAAATCTCAACCGATGGCACTATCAACAACCTATCACTCTCAAGGTATACCAATAGAGAAATATCACTGCCTTATTAATATATAAACATATGATATCCATGGAATTCAAATAGATAGTCCATGCTGCCTCTTGAGAAATGATAGATAATAATAAAATATAATCATTCTACAGTGGTAAGAATAGGTTTATAATCCTATCATTTCCAGATTACACCATTACTGTCATTATGACAATGGTTATGGACGGGGTTCTACTTGCACATAGATATGACAAATCTAATCATATACTTATACGTAAAGGAAAATAATTAAACATACTTACTTCAGCTACCACCTTTCTTTCTCATAAGGTGAGCCATGTAGTATCTATAAACAAAATGATAGCATTGCTCTCAAGGCTATGGTACGGGTTACCACAGAGACAAGCTTCATTCACAGTTTTAAATCAAGGCACAAAATGGTTAACATGCACGACATAAGGGTTCAGCCCTAGCCAACATATAATACCATGTAAATGTAGTGACAGTCATAAGTAAGAATAAAGATACGTATTAATTATATATTCAATCATAGTTGAAGTATAAGAAAATACGTGAGCACTCGAATACAAATTCTTTATCTTTTTCCTTTGAGTTCCTCAATGAGCTTTCTCCCTCTCACTATCAATCTCTTTCCCTTTCCAATGATTGTAACCTTCTTTTCTCTTGTTCCTCCTTCCCAGAAGCACATAGGAAAGAAAAAAACTAAAAAAACTAAAAACTATGTTTTGAGAGAATGTAATCCTCTCTAAAACAACATCCATCAAGGATAAATTTCATCCACATATTTCTCCATGAGAGGGCATGCATCTGATGCAGAGGCATCCACACTAAAACCTTGACATACAGCATGTATGTCTACAACCCATCATCATCATCATATTTTTTGTTAACATTGTCAGCATCATCATATTTTCTCTTGCTGACCGATATCCTCCTGCAGACAAACCTTCGACCCTTCGCCTGTCAGCAGCATCATCATATTCGGCTATCGGCAGCATCATCACATTCGGCAAGCGCAAACATCCTCCTGATGTTCACTGTTCATCTTACCGCCAAACGCTTTCTGCAGCATCATGATGTTCAACATCATGTTCATCAGCAGGATATAAAATATCTGGTTCCTCCCATATATCCTGATGACGACAACTTCAAGCACCTTTCCTTCGATGCTTACGTCACCCCGATATCTGACCTACTTAAACAAGCAGCATCAGGATATGACTTATCCGGTCATATTGAAACATCCTGATGATGATACTCAACTTTATCCTGATGACGATTATCCTGATGACGATGACGTCACATGCATTCCCTTCAATATCCTGCTGTTGGCCAAACTTAACATTATCGGCCCGCGATGATTTTATCAACCCGATCGACTAACTTATGCCGATATACTCTTCCTCGGCAACACCTGATGATGATCACCCCGAAATGCATTCACCTTATGCAAACAACTGTATCATGCTCACCTCCATCTACTCGGATGACGCCCGAAGTAACTGTAGGATATACACAGAAATATCCTGATGATGCCGTTGTGACGAATTTCTAACCTTAGCGAATTTCGATCCGTCGAACCTCCTGAGGTGACCCGATCTGCTTCCTGGACAACTTTCCAGACTTGAACTACCAGCATGACCTAGCACATGCCCATGCTAGGGTTCTCAGCACATCTCGACTGCGATCCTACAAACATACATGTGAACAAATAGAAAATGCAAACTAAATCCTAAACTATTGTACATAGCCATTCCACCGATTCGACGAATCAACCGGTGGAATGGATCAGCGAATCCATGCAACCACTAGAACAACAACTCGATTACACAATGGAATTCAAAACAGAGAATGGACACAAACATGATCTCTTTATTGATTTCAAAAGATGCAAATACAATACTCTATCTCTCTCTATCTCACTCTGTGCAACCTAGCTCCTCAATATATCTAAAACCAACTGATCCTAATGCATAAATAGGAATTCTCGCGAGTACTACCAACTCGACTCCAAGCGGCTGGGAGCTTCCAAGCGGCTGGGGGGAATCCAACCAAACATACAGCATAACAGCTGTCCTAACAACCTACCTAAAAATAGTAAAGTATGGTCAACATGACCTTATTACATGCATTGGTCTTATAAGACCTTCTTGGAAACATTAACCAGACCTATAACAAACTAACTGTCTCATGGAGGCCAGCTATCAGGTAGGTGCTCCTACACTAGCATCCCTCCATCTGCCCGAGGTCATCCAAAACAACCCACGCGGCCAGTGGGTTATTCCCACTCATTCCCCATTTCATGGGTTGAGGAGAAGGTGCTTTCTTACGTGAACATAGGATAGCATCCAAGGGAAAACTTTAACAAGAGAAATAGATATTAATATCTATAATAAAACAAATTCTCTTTATCATTATAATATTATTTAAAAAATATATAAATAATATATATCAACTTAATGGTAACATTTCAATGAAACTTAATATTAGTCATCTGCTAAGGTGTGAGAGTGGGTAGAGGCCTTCTCCCCCTTTGCCACCTTATGCTTACATCAACATCAGCTATTGAGCAAGGCAGAAAAAATATCAGAAATCTCTCTCGACCAAATCACCAAGGTTTGACGTTGGAATTAACCTTTTCCCCACGTCAAATCAATAATGGTTGATTCTAGGTTAATCTCAAGATAGCAACCATCTAACACATACCATCTCTTGAAAATGTTCACATAATGATCAATTTAAGACTTCAAATGGCAAACCGGTCTTTTCAAAATATCTATCCCCTTCTCTCTGGTAATACTCTCCTTCCATTCTTGAAGGTAGATTCCTTTCCTTGTTACACTCACAGTCATACAAACTATGATCAGTGTATCATCAATAAATTATAAAGCATTATGATAAAATAATCTCAACAACATGTAATCTCATGTCCAATCTAAGCATTAACCATAATCCATATAATCAATGATTTTATCTTGATATTTTCCACAAACATCAAATCATTAACCTATGATTATTTATCCAATTTATCACATAAAAAGTAAAATTAAGTTTAGTCAAGATTGGGGATGTAACATATCTTCCCTCATTAGAATCATTGTCCCTGATGATTTAATGTTTCCAAAGATCATAACAACATAAAAAAAGTGTTTGTTTATCATAATGAAATATTTTAAAAGAGATGAGGGAATCTTTGCTAAATATCATCGTAATTCTCCCAAGTGGCATTCTCTTCTGCATACTGGTCCCACTTGACACTGCATTGAGTTATCTCTTTATTACACAAGCATAACTTACGTATTTTGACCACCCTAATGGGCTCGATCATTACCATCCCTAGGTCCTTCATCTGTATGGCATTCCAATAAGAGTAGGAACATGATTATCTACTATAATATACTTTTTCAAATACGAAACATGGAAAAAATTATGCATCATGGCAAGAGTTGGTGGTAGAACAAACATGTATGCAACTGGGTTGACTCTTCGAGAACATAGAAGGGACCAACATACCTTGGAGAAAGTTTAGATGTCTTTCCAAACTTAATAGAACCCTTTTGTGGTTTGATTCTTAGGACTTTTTCTCCCATTGAGAAATGCCTTACAATGTGTTAGGCATCCGCATAGCTTTTCTACCTATTATTCACTTCCTCTAGCCTTTTCTTAATCAAATGGACTTGCTCTTCAATTTTTGATAGCATTTCTGGACCAAGGCTAATCCTATCTTCTAGATTATCCTAGCTTATAGGAGTTTGGCACTTTCTTCCATATAATTCTTCAAATGGAGCCATCTTGATAGAAGAATAATAGGAATTATTATAAGAAAATTCCACAAGAGGAAGATAATCCTCCCATTTGTATTGTTGATCCATGCAATACATTCTCAGTAGATCTTCCAACTCTTGGTTTACTCTTTTGGTTTGGCCATCCCGCTCAGGATGATAAGACGACCTTATGTTTAACTGAATTCCAAGTGAGGAGAATAAGGTTTGGCAAGACCTTGATGTTATACAGGCGTCCCTATCTGAGATAATCTTCTCAGGGATACTATGCAATCTGAATACTTCTTGCACAAATTTGTAGACTATGACTGATGCCCCATCTGTCAAATTCCTAGGCATAAAATGTTCTACCTTAGTGAGTCTATCCACCACAACCAGAATAGCATTGTGCCTAATCCAAGACATAGGAAGTCCTTGCACAAAATCCATGCTAATAATTTTCCATTTCCATTCTAAAATCTCATGAGGGTATAAAAGTCCTGCCGGGTGATGGTGTTCTTCCTTCACCCTCTAGTATTCTAGACATCCAGCCACAAACCTTGCACCATCCCTCTTCATTCCCTTCAGGAAATCTAAAGGCTTCACATAAGCTAACAATTTCGTCACTCGAGGATGTCCTGAATAAGGTGCGGAATGAACCTCCTTCCACACAATATTCCTTAACTCCTTAGAGTTTGGAACATACATCCTTCCTTTATACCTTAGTAACCCATCTGGTTCAACATAAAATCCATCACATCTAGGATTCTAAGGATTATCCATAAGAGCTTGTTTTACCTGCTCATAATACTCATCTCCCTTAGAATTTTGTAACACCTCATTCTTAAAATCAGAATGTATGGAGATCATTGAGGAGATAGGTTTTCTCCTACTTAAGGCATTTACCACTTAGTTTTCCTTGCCCTGAATGTATTTAATCTCAAAATCATAATATGATATTATCTCTAACCACCTTCTCTGTCAAGCTTTCAGGTGTGGTTGAGTAAACAAATATTTGAGTCCTGGATGGTCTAGTTTTAGTTTAAAAGGTTTTTCAAGTAAATAGTGTCCCCAAATTTGCAGTGTACGAATTACTACTGCCAATTCGAAATCATGAGGGGTATAATTTTGTTCATAAGATTTCAATTTTCTAGACTCATAAGCAATAACTTGCCCATCCTAGACAACTACACCACCTAAACCTTCCCCTAAGGTGCCAACAATGACTACAAAATGACCATCTGGGTCAGGGAGCCTCAAAATAGATACCGAAGTAAATCTTTCTTTTAGTTGGTCAAATACTGCTTGGCATTTTTTTGACCAATCAAATCTTTTGCCCTTTCTTTGTAAAGAAGTAATAGGATAAGCAATCTTTGAAAAAATTGCCACAAATTTTTTGTAATAACCTGCTAGGCTAATAAAACTTTGGACCTCATGTACATTTCTTGGTGTTGACCATTCCAAACTAGCTCTAATCTTGGCTGGGTCCACAGCTATTCCCTTAGCTAAAATTATATGACCCAAATACTGCACCTCCTTTTGAAAGAAAGTACACTTCGAGAGCTTGCCATAAAATTTATGCTCTCTTAACCTTTGAAGAACAATCCTTAAATGTTGAAGGTGTTCTTCCTCACTCTTAGAGTAAATCAAAATATAATCAAGGAAAACAAGGACAAACTTGTCCAGGTAGTCTTTGAACACATTGTTCATTAAATTCATAAATGTTGCAGGTGCATTTATTAACCAAAGGGTAGGATAGTAAACTCATAGTGCTGATACCTTATTCTAAAGGTTGTCTTGGGAATATCCTCATCTTTTAGTCGCAATTGATGGTACTCTAATCAAAGATCAATCTTAGAAAACATAGTTTCCCCTTGCATTTGATCAAATAGATAATCAATGCGGGGAAATGGATACTTGTTCTTTATTATTGCCTTATTTAGGATACGATACTTTATACATACTCAGAATGTACCATCTTTCTTTTTAAAAAAAATTACTAGTGCTCTCCAGGTGGAAACATTGGGTCTTCTCAATCCCTTATTGAGCAATTCTTAGAAGTGAGCCTTTAGCTCCATTTACTCTATTGTGGTAATTCTATAAGAACCTTAAGCTATAGGTTCCGATCCTAGAATTATATCTATTAAGAAATCAAAAGCTCTTTTGGGAGGCAATCCGGTAGTTCATCTAGAAATACATCTTGAAAATCTCTAAGAAAAGGGTATCTATCCATATCTGATATCTCCTGATCTATGGATTCCCTCTTCTCAACTCCTTGGAGTTTTTGAGATTCATAAAACATCAAATCATCTTGGAAAATAGATCCCTTGTGAGTTTATTTTCTGCATTTTAAGGGAAAAAAGTTGGCATCCTTTTGTTTGGGTTCTTTTCATCTATAGGGCAGATATTTGTCTCAGTTTAACCTCTCTAGGGTTACCTTGCCAAAAGACTTTATTCCTAAGCTCATATAGGAATTCTATTGTTTTAGCAAAATAATCCACTTTAGCCCTATGTCTCCATAACCATTTTATCACAAGGATGACATCATATGAGCCTAATGGAACTACATAGAGGTTCACTTCAATGGAGAGACTCAGATGTTCAACCTTAGCCTCAAATAAATATTGCTCTACCTGAGCTCTGGTCTGATTAGTGTATTCAATTGGGGCAACCATCTTTGCCTGAAAGTTTCCACAAACCTTTCCTAGGTTAGACTCATGGATTTGAATTTTAACTCTATTTTCTTGTTCATCCACCAAGTGTATGCTTCACCTTCCATTGCTACCCATACCACTTTGGTGATTTTAGAATAGTTTCTTATTTCAAAGTATTTTTCCATATCTATAAGCCATGTCTCCATGGCATCACCACTTAAAGTTCCATAAAACTTGGGAGCAGTATCCTTTTTCATATTTGGATGGATAATTCTAGAGCCAAATGGCTTTTGTTATCCTCATTTTGTCTTATTTTAGAGTTATTCTCTCTGCATCCACTTTGGGTGGTGTTTTCATGATGTTCCCCATTGTCACCCCCATGGAAGGCTTCATGCCTTAGTCCATGCTAACCCCTAACCTCCAAGCATGGTTCCAATTCTTTCCCTCATCTCATAGAGCATAGCAAGGATCTGGTCAGGTTTTGAATCAGAGTGGCTTGAAGGTTGCCCTTCTTCCTAGCTATCTCCAATATTGGTTCCTGTTTGAACCATGCTGCAATCTACTTCTTCTAATGTTTGTAGGTTAATCATTCAATTATTTTTCATATTATTGAATCCATTCATAAACATAAATCCATTCTCATTTATGTAATGTTAACAAGAAAGGAAAGATTTCCCAATATTCAAAATTGCATTATAGTTTCCATGGACTACATAAACATACATCATTTGTTACAATTTTTTACATCTTACAACTGTAAGTCACTTTCATATTGGGAGATCTTCCCAAGTTTATCCTCATCCTTGAGGTTCATCAAATCAGACTTAGGAGGTGGATGTACTCATAGGTACTCATACATGACCTCCCAAGTAACAATAGGATCATTAGGATCACTCCCCAATGGTGATTCCTTAGGTGCAAAGGGTTTCACTAATTCATTTTTAGAGATAGGAGCAGTAGCCCTAACTACCTTACCCTTCTCGTTCTTGATTCCTTTAATAGCATTAGCGAAAGTTTCATCATCAGATAACCATGCACCTTTCAAGTGACTAGTTTGGCTAAGGCTTTTCATTCTTGAGGCTAGCTCCTTCATAGCCTTTAGGTAACTTCCATTTCGTGTTACCTTCTTCTTGGGTTTCATTCTTATTCTTACCATTATAGAAAAAGAACATCCAAACATTAGCAACTATTAATGTTGGAGGAAGATTTCATGTAGTGAGCTCATAGGTCCATGTATTGAACTTGGTAGCTCTGATACCATATGTAACATGTCGACTCATATTACCTAAAATATCAACTCAATTTACCATTAAGTAAATAGTCATGATCAACATAATCATGTTTATGTTTAACAAGTCAATTTCATAATCAATGATTAAAAATCATATCTTTTCTGAATAATTTCAAAACTAAAATTTGTAACATATTCAAAGATAACATAACAGTGAATCCTTTCACCATACAATCATAATGTTTTTCTTGTGTAAATAATGATAGTTTTTACATAAAACTTTTGAATAACAAGTCATATAATAGAATATACTACATCTAGAATGTTGACATCTGTCTTCATAAGCCTCGGCATGTTGACAACTTCCTTCCTCAAAGTGGCTTTACCCTTCACGAAGAGAATAGATATAAAGAATCAATAGGTTTTCCATCTGAGTCTCTAGTGTTGTGTCCATCATAAATCTTCACTGTCATACAACTATAGATCCACTCTAACTATGTATGACACTATTGGAAACTTATGCCATCTGGAGCATAGTGAACCGACTAATGCATGTAGAGATGGATGCATTACTTTGGCCAAAGATTTAATATACATAGGCATTCGCAATGAATGTAGTCGATTGTTCACACACTTCTAACTTGACTTAGAAGTTGTCTCATCCTACAGTGATTTTAGACATAACTTGTCTGTTCATCATTTCTTTTTAGTCAGTCTAACTTAGAATCATTCCTTAGTCTAGGATATATACACATATACATTATAAATAAGATTAGGTAATTCTTAGTCCATCTAACTGAGATTACTAACTCTAATTCCTGGAGTTCAATTTAAAATTTTCTTGTTGCAACGACAACTCAGAATCTGTGACTACTTGTCACCCTATTCCTTATTTCAAAATTTTATATTCATAATTAGTTTCATATCTAGTATAAACACAAGAGTAGTTTTGAATAGAATCTCAGAAGTTTGCGATGGAACTCATCTAGGATGAGGATTCTCATCTTATCCTCTATGATAATGACTTTACTTGGTTTACTCAAAAGTTGAAAGTAAAAGAGTTATATGTTTACCAAACATATTTGCATAAAAGTGGTTATCCATCTCTAACCCCCAAAGATATAACAATCTCCTTCTTAGAGTAATAAGAGACTATCAAATATTTGACAATAATAGCTACTTATATCAAAGTCTCAAGAACCATCTTCATTCTCGTAGGTTAGCTAGAGTTTCTTGCAAAGTAGTTCAACAATATCATTATACCATTGAACTCTATTGACTAAAAGTCTTCTTTAACTACCACTATGCTAGTGGTGTTATCTACATGCATGAAAGAAAGAAAAACAATTCTATTCCAACTCTTGTCTTTGAGAGTTTCATAATCTTACACAAACTTACTAAAATTAAAGTTCTATAAGGAATAACTCTCAGCCGGTGGCACTATCCATAGCTAACCACCCTCGAGCTATACCAATAGAGCAATATCACTGTCTTATTAATAGAAAAGCATATGATATCCATGGAATTCAAATAGACAGTCCATGTCGCCTCTCAAGAAATGATAGATAATAATAATAATAATATAATAATTCTACACAGGTAAGAACGGGTTTATAATCCTATCATTTTTAGATTACACCATTACTATCGTTATGATAGTGGTTATGGCCGGGGTTCTACTTGCACATAGACATGGAAAATCTAATCATAAACTTATATGTAAAGGAAAATAATTAAACATACTTACTTCAGCTGCCACCTTTCTTGCTCATAAGGTGAGCCATGTAGTATCTATAAACAAAATGATAGCATTGCTCTCAAGGCTATGGTATGGGTTACCACAGAGCCAAGCTTCATTAACAGTTTTAAATCGAGGCACAAAATGGTTAACATGCATGACATAAGGGTTCAGCCCTGGTTGACATACAATACCATGTAAACACAATGACGGTCATAAGTAAGAATAAAGATACATATATATTATATCTTCAATCACAGTTGAAGTATATGAAATACCTGAACACTCAGCTACAAAATCTCTATTTGATTCCTTTGAGTTTCGAGGTGAGATTTCTCCCCCTCACTATCAATATCTTCCCCTTTCCAACCATTGTAACCTTCTTTTCTCTCATTCTTCCTGACCAGAAGCACACACAAAAGAAAAAACTAAAAAAACTAAAAACTGCCTTTAAAGAGAATGTAATCCTCTCTACAACAACATCCATCGAGGCTAAATTTCCTCCATAGATTTCTCCATGAGAGGGCATGCATCCCTCAAACTTCCCTAGGTCATCCAAAACAACCCCCACGGCTAGTGGTTTATTCCCACTCATTCCCCATTTTGTGGGTTGAGGAGAAGGTGCTTCCCTATGTGAGCATGGAGATAGCATCCAAGGGAAAACTTTAACAAAAGAGAAATAGATATTAATATATATAATAAAACAAATTATTTTTATCATTATAATAAATTATTTAACAAATATATAAATAATATATATCAACTTAATGGTAACATTACCATTTCAATGAAAGGTGATATTAGTCACCTGCTAAGGTTCGAGAGTGGGTCGAGGCCTTCTCCCCCTTCGCCACCTTATGCTTATGTCAGCATCAACTATTGAGCAAAGCAGAAAAAGAAAGATTAGAAAACTCTCAACCAAATCAATGAGGTTTGACATTGGAAAATTGTTTCCCCATGTCAAATCGATAATGGTTGAATCTAGGTTAATCTCAAGATAGCAACCATTTGATACATACCATCTCTTGCAAAGGTTCACATAATGATCAATTTGAGACTTCAAATGGAAAACCAATCTTTTCAAAATATCTATACCCTTCTCTCTAGTGATACTCTCCTTTCATTCTTGAAGGTAGATTCCTTTCCTGGTTACACTCACAGTCATATTGCAATGTCAGGAAATGTCCCCTTGGGGGCTTTTCCCTCATAAGGTTTATCTCCCAGATCTTTTATCTGCATTTAAGACATCTTGCATCATATTTTGTCATCCTGATGAAATGATCCCTAAGTTTCATCACAAATGGAACCTAGGGGGATCCCTTGAACCTAACCCTAACCAAAATAGGGGGAGGACTTGGGCACCCATGCCCTATTCTTGCCCTATTTTAGGTCAGTCCCAAATTTGTAGTGTCAGCTTGTGACCATTATTTGGGTCCTATGCCGACACAACAAGTTTGAATTATGAAATTCTTGGCAGGAGTGTTTGTAGTTGCATATAAAAGCATGTTTAGGCATTCATTTGTAGACTGGATGATTACAAGATTTCAACTAGATGATTATGGTGATCTTTTGGCATCCTAAAGGTGATTCAAGGCTTTCATTGTGTAGGAAGAGTAGATTTGTGTTGTCTATGTGTTTGTATTTGCATATTTGAGCAATCATCTCCTCATGGCATGAAGAGCCTCTTTCTCCCATGAGATCTTCACAAGGTGACATCATTTGTGTTTTTGAGCATTTATCATTTGGTTGCCTCTACCCCTCAAGGGCACACACTCTCTCTCTGACAACGGTGTTCGAAAGACTTGAATGTCTCTCTGGGGCTTGACTGAGGCAAGCCTCTAAACACCACAACCCCCTCCCAAAGTTTCTATGATTATAGGTTACAGCTTGAAGATACATGAAAGGTGGAGTTGCATGAGGGTACTATAGAGTGTCAGATTTGCAGATTAGAGTTGAAAATAGCACCCTAGACTTGGGCGCCCGCTCTTTAGTCCTCCAAATTCTGCAACAGAGAAATCTCTGTGACAACAGGAACAAGTTGTATACTGAGTTCCCAAATCCTTACAAAAAGCATGGCACTATACTAGGGAACCTGCTCATTAGTCCCCAATTGTTTCACTTTTGAACCCTGAAAATAGGTGCACAGTTATCTATCATTTTACATCTTTCTGTAGCAGCATTTTTTGATGTTTGTCAGTTTTCTTCTGCATTTGCATAATTAGGTTTTGATGTATAATTGAGCATAATTGATAATCAAATCATACAAATCCAAGTTTCACTACATCTCAAAGTGACCTAGGGTCTGATAGTGCATTGTCACTCGACCCAAAGTCCTTAAATGTAAAAGGGTGAAAGGAGGATACACACACAAAACTACCAACAACCAATCATCCAAATTTTACCCTTTAGATTTTGGTGAACCCATGTTGTTGGAATTTTTTGCACTTTGCTGAGTGTTTTGCTTCAGATTTTCTTTGATTTTATGCATTCATAGTATCATTCATCTTATTGCATTGGAAAACTTACAAAAAAAATTAAAATTTGGAAAAATTTGAAAAAATAGCATTCTAGGGTTTCCATGTTGGATTAATTAATTTGAATTTCATCAAAGTTTTCATTTTTACATTAGATCTGAGATAAATTACAGAAAATTACAAAAATTCAATAGCTTGCATTGCATTTTTATCATAAAATTGCTAGTGTTTTGTTGGAAATTTTGAGTTTTTCATATAACCTAGTAATTCCAAAAACTAGGGTTTGTAAGCAAAATCTTGTTTCAGATTTTTCTAATAATCTTAGACACTCATTCAAAATTGAATTTGGCTATAGTGTTGTATTTTAGTGTAAATTTGCATTTAGATCTCAAAAATTTGTATTTTACATAGAAAATTTCAACAAAAAACTAGCATTTTCATTGATTTTTCACTAGATTTGCACTTGCATTTTGCATATTAGGACTTGGAAATAATTTTCAGATCTGAGTGAATTTAATTCTCATCATACATCATCTTGTAAAAAATTCATATAGCATTTTACATTAATATCTCACACCTAGGGCTTGAAAAACCTTGATTTTCACTAGATTTGGCTGTATCGACTCTCAAAATTTGCACTATAGGCATGTTGTGAAGAATATTTTTGCACTAATTAGCTATTATCAGGGTTATTATCTTCTTCTCTTCCTAAAAATCTTCACAACACCTTGTTAGTGGTCTCTTCTATTAATATTTTGGCGAAAAATTGCACATTCTTGCTATAGAGTGTCAGATTTGCAGATCAGAGTTGAAAATAGCACCCTAGACTTGCACATTCTTGCCCTAGGGTTTGACCTAGATTGCACTCCAAGCATGTTGTAAAATATTTTATGATTATGGGTGACTGATATCATTGCTATTATTTTTTGCACCTCTTTCATTAGGTCTTGGGATTGAAAAATGGTGAAATTTTTTATATTTTAGGGCATTTTCACTAGGTTTTGACTTATCATCATCTTAGATTTGCATCAAAAGTGTTTTGTGATAGATATTACTACTATATTGGACTAATATCAGACATATTATTTTTTGCCCCTAATAAAATTCCTTACAACACCTTTTCTTTTAGATATTTGCATTACAAAAGTACAAAACATCAAGCATTTTAGGTCATTTTTGCATATAGTTTTGCACTTGTCTTTTGCATACTTTTGGAAAACTTTTAAAATCTGTCTTGCATTAATTTGATCACATACACATGGCCTCTAATCATAACAACAACAATAGGTTCCCTCCTAGACATTACATGAAGAGAAAGGTCCCTGAACCTAAATTTGTGTTTACACCTCATGATAGAACAATCGGAGATCCTAAAGGACCTCTTTACATCACTGTGAAAATAATGGGAAACCTTGTGGATGGAACCCTTATTGATCCTAATTGCATGACTAATGTCACCACGGAAGAGTTCCTCTTTGCACATTAATTAATACAAGGATCTTATGACCCTTCAGACATGATGATTAAAATGCATAAGGGAACCTTTATAAACACTTCTGGGAAGATATCATTGTTGGTCACTATATTTGAGAAACATGTAGAACAATGGTTTGATGTTGTCCCCATTTCTAACCTCTTTTGCATTAAATTGGGACACCCTTGGTTAAAGGCTATGAAAGCTGTCCCTTCAACAATTCATAATTGTCTGAAATTTCCTTTTGATGGACATGTCATTACTATCCCTCGCAATAAGTATAAACCTTTGGTTGCAAGACAACACTTTACACTGGATTACTTTTGGGATAAATCTAAAAAGAAACCAGAGCCATGAACAGACTTTGACTTCTTGAGCTATAGAAATTACAAAGAAAAACTATTACATCCAATGGTCGGTCCCTCTATGCAAGAAATAAAAAAAGACAAGCAACCCACATTTGAAGAGAACCCTAGACTAAAAGGACAAAGTCCCTATGCTGAGGTCCCTCCCCCACCATCCTTACAAGGATTTAGAGGTAACTATCGACAACAAAACATTCCACCTAGACAAATGAGATTTGATTCTTGTGTTTCCTCTTCTAAAATGAAAAAAACCAATGAAAGAGAAAAACCCTATCTTACAAGAGATAAGTGGTAAGAGAAAGAGAAATAGAAAAGCAAGAGAAAGAAGGAGAAGAAGACAAGCTTATGCCATAAGCCTTACATCTCAACAAGAAAACATTGATCCAAACATTGAACCAAACAAAGATGATCCTAAGAATGAACAACCTAAAGACAAGAGTTGGGCTATAGTACCTTATGTTTCACTTTCCTCTGAAATTTAGGAGTGGGAGGATGACGATGATTTACTTTATGACGAGACTTAGCACGAAGACCCTACAAGTATTTCTAACCCTTTATCTCTCTCATGATGTGCTTCCCTTGTGATGTGTTATGTGTTGGTTAGGCCTCTTGGGATGACCCCTGATTCTCTTGTAAGGTCTGGATACTAGGAGACTGCCTCTGTTGTGACCTTTCTTCTATTTGTATCATCATTCTTCTATATTGCCTCTCTCTCTAATTTCATTGTTGTGTGTTGTGTCTTATGGACATAGAGTTGTGGTTGGTGACTTGGGGGCACTCTCCTACATGACTATCCCTAAGACACTTGTTTCTCCTCTCTTATTTATTGTTTACCTTCCTCTAGTGTTTCTATCTAGTAGGTGGATGATGAAAAAAAATTATACTGATGTGGACCTAGCGTCCCTTTAGCGAGAAATAAAAAATTGGACTTAGTTCCTAATATGATGATGGGGTTGTATATCTTATCCAACGCTTGGCTAGTAGAAGTACTATGTGCTTTCTACGTAGTGATTTTGATGATGTTTTTATCTCAGTTACAAACCTTAACAATACTGCTGCTCCGTTCACTTTATTTTTCTTTGAATCTCGCCTTGGTGACACGTAGTTCTGAGATTTTTGTGATATAGCCCCATGGTTATCCTCGATCTCTAAATTCATAGTATAACCTTGGTTCTTTGTGTGATTAATCATATGCATTGATGTTGTTGTTTATCATGATTATGTAGACACTAACATTAGTAGGCATGAGCTTTCCACAGTCCATAGAAATTGTGAAATTTTGCTTTTGGATTACACTGTGTGTTTTAGACACTAACATGTTTCTTGCAGGGATGTGTTTGTGGGACCATTTGGAAATCATAAAGTATATGTCACCTTTAGGGGGCATGGGCTTTGCAAAAGTTTGTGTTCCCTTGTGTGTTTTCTTCCTACCTTAATGTACTTGATATCGATGCATGATATCAACCACCTTAAGGTGGAGACATATATAAGGTAAGCTATTTGTTGTAGATGTTAGCAATGTGCTTGTCCTCAGGTGTAGTTTAAAGACTGGTGGTGATGATTCCCTCCTACACTCTGAGTTTGTTTGCAATCAATCAATTAATCAATCATCTTAAGCCCTCTGCGAAGGTGGGGGTGGTGTATTTATTGGAGCAGATTGTGAAAGGAAGCTAGGTGTACAAAAATTGCTTCCTACACTAATCTAATGAGGAGAGATGTATGCAAATTCAATTTTAATTCTTACAACTACAGTAACATAGAACATCTAATAGAGATATTGCAGCAATACACATACACACAGAAAGTAGACATAAGAGAGAGAGAGACAAGATATACGTGGGGAAAACCCTTACGAGTGAAAATCCCCACACTCCAAAACATAGCTCAAATGTATTACAGTAAACAATAATAGATTACAATACAGTTTCAGAGCCAATGCTCTTTCAGGAGTTTTTGAATGTCGAATCTGGAGATATTCTAGCAGCATAATAGTACCTATACAAAAAACTGCTTATCTCCCATCCAAGCACATGTTTTTATAGAGTTTACAAGGCAGATATGGAACCTTCTAGAGATGGGCATCCATCTTGGATTCATGACCTAAAACCCATGCCTAAGGACACTTGTCCAACATCCCATCCCAATGTGGGCACCTTGTCCCAAAATAGGGTATGACAGATGCTCTTACGCACTTTACAACTGTGATAGAATTCGTCATAATTAACAACACTTACAGCTATAAGAGAATCTGTCATACACTGACTAAAAATACCTTATTGCTCTTATAACTTGTCATAACCACCCTTGACCACCCAAAGATGCCTTTCTCTCGTGAAAAGATACTCGCTGACACTTGTCATTAAATAAAGTCGTTTGAGGTTTTGGGGATGTTGCCCCCGAGCCCCCACGGGGGCGCTGCCCCTCGACCCTACCCTGTACTGCGACAGGGAGCGCTGCCCCTGGATCCTGCAAGGGGCTCCACCCCTTAACCCTGTCTTGGGGGTGTTATCCCCAAACCCTCATTAATTATTCAAGGGGAAAATCATGGTTGCCAAAGTCACCAAATTTATCCTTCTGCATGTACACAAGGTGCTGACTATGCCAGTTCAACATGGGATAAATAAATACAACATTAGGAATTTGCAAAGGTTGAGATACCTTAATTCCCAACATTCTCCCACTTGTCAAACACCTTGCAAGGACCAAAATCAATGACAAGATTTAACTACTAGGGGCCAAGAGGCCCATAGACTCCAAACACCATTTGAACTTCTCTATGCCCACTGGTTTTGTTAATGCATCTGCAACATTCTTCAAAGTATCTACCTTCTCCAAATTTACATTTCCATCCTTAACCATGTCTCACATGAAGTGAAACTAAACATCAATGTGCTTTGTTCTAGCATGGAAAGTTGGATTCTTCGCAAGGCAAATTGCACTTTGACTGTCACAACTGATCGTGATCTGACCTACATCAACACCAATATCTAAACACAATCTCTTAAGCCAAATGGCTTCCTTACAAGTATGATTTGCTGCCATATACTCAGCTTTTGTCATGGATAAAGCAACAACAGGTTGTCTCTTACTCATCCAACTAATAGCACCACCAAACAGTGTAAACAAATAAGCACTGGTGGATCTCCTACTATCAATGTCACCTATCCAATCTGAATCCACAAATCCATGAATATCAACAGAATGTAGAGGTCCTAAAACATTACCATGATAGAAAATGGAATACTCTGAAGTACCCCTCAAATATCTAAACACCCGCTTAACTGCATCCTAATGAACTCGTCCAGGATTAGCCATAAATCAACTAAGTACTCCCACTGCTTGGGTAATGTCTGGTCTTGTGCAGACCATAGCATACATCAAACTGCCAACAACACTAGCATAAGGTACATTGCTCATGTCCTCCACCTCACTAGGAAATTTTGGACAATCCTCAATAGACAACTTTGTCCCCAAGGAAATGGGAACACACAATGGTCTACAATCTTCCATGCTAAACCTGTCCAACACGATCTTCACATACTTACTCTGGCTTAACCAAAGTTTTCTGTTGGTTCTATCTCTTCTGATTTCCATTCCTAGAATGTACCTAGCTGCCCCTAAATCTTTCATTTCAAACTGTGCTGACAACTGAGATTTAAAATCAGAAATCATATTTTTACCCTTCCCAATGAGCAACATATCATCAACATACAGTGTAATAATGAGGATACGATTACCATCAAATTTATAATACACATAGTGATCTAATTTCGATCTCACAAATCTAATTGATAACACAAAGGCATCAAAATTCAAGTACCATCTCCTAGGGGATTGCTTCAAACCATACAAAGACTTTTTAAGTTTGCAAACCAAATTTTCTTTACCTTTCATCATGTAATGCTCTGGGTGTGACATGTAGATTTCTTCCTCCAAGTCACCATGAAGGAAAGTTGTCTTCACATCCATCTGTTCTACCTCCAAGTCATAAGCTACTGCGAGAGACAACATGAATTGAATGGATGTTAGCTTTGCAATGGGAGAGAATATCTCACCATAATCTATACCCTCCACTTGTGAATACCCCTTCACAACAAATGTAGCCTTATACTTATCAACACTGCCATCTATACCAAATTTCTTCTTGAACACCCATTTGCATCCAACGGGTTTCCATCCAGGAGGCAAAGGCACCAAGTCCCAAGTTTGATTCTTTTTCAAAGAAGCCATTTCATCCTCCATGGCCTCCTTCCAGGAACCTGCATCTTTCATGTCCATAGCCTCTGATACAGTTCTAGGTTCATCACTGTTAGTAACCAAAGCATAAGCACAACTAGAATCAAGGAATGTAAAACCAAACCTTTCATGTTGCTTTCTTATACATGTAGACCTCCTCAAGAGCTGAGGTTGAGGT
Organism: Cunninghamia lanceolata; assembly: GCA_027924645.1. Classification (NCBI taxonomy): domain Eukaryota; kingdom Viridiplantae; phylum Streptophyta; class Pinopsida; order Cupressales; family Cupressaceae; genus Cunninghamia; species Cunninghamia lanceolata. Next base: position 3,789,623 of record BSBN01001052.1, on the reverse strand, counting down.
TCAACTTCTTCATCTGAGCTTTCAGAGTTGCTAGAGCTCTCCTCATCATTAGGTCCAACATTGTCTTTCTATTCAGTCTTCTCAGGGGTAGCAGGGAATTGAACAACATCCTCTTTCTTTACTATTTCTTCTGGCTGCAAAATAGTGGAATAAGGTGTAAGCTCTCTGAAGATGACACTACTACTATACAACACTTTTTCAGCCATGGGGTCCCAAAGCTTGTATCCTTTCACACCGACACCATAGCCAATGAAGATACACTTAACAGACTTGTTTTCCAACTTTGACCACTTCTCCCTAGGCACATGTGCATATGCCTTAACCAAAAACATGAAGATGCCTTATTGAAGGCTTTCTACCAGACCACACCTCCATGGGTGTCTTTCCAACAAGAGCTGATGTAGGAGATTTGTTTACCAGATAGCAAGCAGTGGCAACAGCTTCAACCCAAAACTTTTGTTCTAGGCCAGCTCCACTAAGCATACTCCTAGCCTTCTCCATCAGTGTCTTGTTCACTCTCTGCAACTCCATTTTTATATGGGGTGTATGGAGTTGTCTTATGTCTTTCAATCCCAAATTCCTTGCAATACTTATCAAATTCTATAGAACAGAACTCACCACCATTGTTAGTTCTCAAACATTTAATCTTTTTACCAGTCTGATTTTCAGCAAAGGCCTTAAATTCCTTAAACTTGCTATAGACTTTAGATTTGCTTCTAAGAAAATAAATCCATGTCCTTCTACTGTAATCATCTATAAAAGATACAAAATATATAGACTTTGATAATGAAGGAACATTAATAGGACCAAATACATCAGAATGGATAAGGTCCAACACATCAGAAGACTTATGAGAACTCAAGTAAAACTAAACACGGTTTTGATTTCCATAAATGTAATGTTCACAAAAGTCAAACTCAAGATTACAATCATCTAACCCCTCAATGAGGTTCTTATTTTTTAGGGTACACAGACCCTTCTCACCAATGTGGCCAAATCTCTTATGCCATAACATTGTCTTTTCAGGAGGAAGTTTAACTTCCAATGCACGATTACAACCATCAAGACTAGAAACAACAGATTTCTTCACTGCTCGTTCAGATGGTGGGGATGAAGTGACTGCTGCCCTCTTCCTTGAGTCAGAAGAACTATTGCATTGTGAAATGCATGCTTCCACCTGAAATAGAGTACCTCTCCTAGTACCCTTAGCAAGCACCATAGCTCCTTTAGTCATCTTGCATCCTTCTTTCAAAAAGACAACCTACACACCTGCATCATTCAAACTACTTACAGAAAGTAGGTTCTGTGCTAAGCCTGGGATGTGCATAACCCTAGAGATCCCCTTCACTCAACCATCAGGGAATCGGATAGAGACTCCTCCATGACCAACAATCTTCAGATGAGAGTCGTCACCCAGATACACCTTTTCACCATCGAACTCCTCATACTTAGTGAACCAGTCTCGATGTGAGGACATGTGGAATGATGCACCAGAGTCGATTAGCCACACATCATCAGATGCATGGGTTGCCAGGGCTGCGATGAACGTATCACCATCATCTTGTGACTTATCAAAATCTGAATCAGGAGCTTTCTTCTTCTTCTTCTTCTCCTCTTTGCATTCCTTTCAGAAATGCCCTGTTTTGCCACAGTTCCAACAAAGAGCCTTGGACTTTCTAGGAGATTTGGATCTCCCACGGGATTTGGATCTACCCTTCTCAGCTTTCTTGTCCTTCTTCTTCCCTTTCTCGTTGGGCCTTCCACGAACTACAAGGGCCTCTTTGGCTACCTAAGAAGACTTTCTCTGCATCTCTTTAGACAACAGTGAAGAAATCACTTCTTCCATTTTGAATGTGGATGTGGTGCTTCCAATAGCCATGACAAGATGATCCCATGAGTCCAGAAAAGAACAAAGCAAGGTCATACATTGATCCTCATCCTCCATCTTTACACCAATAGATGTCAATTGTGCAACCAACATGTTAAAAGCATTCATATGTTCAGCAACGGATCCTCTGTCCTCCATTCAAAGAGAATACAACTTCTTTCTTAGAAAAAGTTTATTAACCAGGGTAATTTCTTGGCACACATCTCCCAACTTCTTCCAAAGTAGTTTTGCTATAGTCTCCTCATGGACATTTAACAACATAGAATCAACAAGACTAAGTCTTATGAGACCCTTAGCCTTTCAATCCTTGAGATCCCACTCATCTTAAGATCAGCTCAAAAAACCCCTACCCAACAGCTAAGACCAGAACTGGCCAGGCTCTGATACCAACTGAAAGGAAGCTAGGTGTGTGGAAATCGCTTCCTACACTAATCTAATGAGGAGAGATGTATGCAAATTCAATTTTAATTCTTACAACTATAGCAACATAGAACATCTAACAGAGATATTGCAGTAATACACATACACACAGAAAGTAGACATAAGAGAGAGAGAGAGACAAGATATATGTGGAGAAAACCCTTACGGGTGAAAAACCCCACTCCAAAATATAGCTCAAATGTATTACAGTAAACAATAATATATTACAATATAGTTTCAGAGCCAATGCTCTTTTAGGAGTCTTCAAATGTCGAATCTGGAGATATTCTGGCAGCATAATAGTACCTATACAAAAAATTGCTTATCTCCCATCCAAGCACATGTTTTTATATAGTTTGCAAGGCAAATATGGAACCTTCTAGAGATGGGCATCCATCTTGGACTCATGCCCCAAAACCCATGCCTAAGGACACTTGTCCAACATCCCATCCCAATGTGGGCTCCTTGTCCCAAAATAGGCTATGACAGATGCTCTTACGCACTTTACAACTATGATAGAATTTGTCATAACTGACAGCACTTATAGATGTAAGAGAATCTGTCATACACTGACTAAAAATGCCCCAAAACCCATGCCTAAGGACACTTGTACCATGATAAGGAGTGTGCCAAGGGTGCTACCCCTAGACCTCGCAAGGCGCTCCGCCCCTTGACCCCATCTTGGGGGCGCTGTCCCCAAACCCCCATTAATTATTCAAGGGGGAAACCGTGGCTACCAAAGTTACCAAAATTTATCCTTCTGCATGTACACAAGGTGCCAACTATGCCAGCTCAACATGGGATAAATAAATATAACATTAGGAATTTGCAAATGTTGAGACAGCTTAATTCCCAACAGATTGCATCATCCTATCATTTTCAAAAAGTCCTCATCGCGAGGGAAGGAGTGGTTCTATGACTAACTCAATCCTTAAGCGTATCCTTAGCGATTGTTGTGACAAAGCCCAATAGTCAGTGTGTTCCTGTAATGTGCCTGAGATGGTGATGATCCTAGAAATAGGAACACTCCATCACTTGTCTATTGTGTTTTCTTTGTGTCTTCAAAGTGTGTGTTTGGTGTGCTTGCTTTGTTTGGCATGTTTGTTGCCCCATATGCAATCTAAAGACCAGCATGATGAGTGCTTCTTGCATTTTGGGAGGTTTGGTGTGTCTTGAGTGTGTGTTGCCCCATATATGTAGTTTAAAGACCAACACAATGAGTGCTTCCTGCATTATGGGAGGTGTGTTTACTTTCCTTGTACTTGCATCTGCATTTCATATATATGAGAAAAAGAAAAGAAAAGAAATCATTCCTATCTTCCATGCATTAACTGTCTTCTATGCATTTATTGTCTTCTTTGTGTTTTGCATGACTATAACTGTCTTCTCCATGTTTTGCATGCTTGTCATTGTCTTCAATGTGTTTGACGTTTCTTCTCAGTGCTTGGTGTGTTTACTGTGTTTGTAGACCGTACTTTAATGCATGTATTGGCCTCACGTTTATACATACATTAAAGTGGGGCTAAATGTAACGTCAAAAAATGTCCCCTTGGGGGCTTTTCCCTCATAAGGTTTATCTCTTAGGTCTTTTATCTACATTTAGGACATCTTGAATCATATTTTGACATCCCGATGAAATGATCCATAAGTTTCATGACAAATGGGACCTAGGGGGTCCCTTAAACCTAACCCTAACCAAAATAGGGAGGACTTGGGCACCCGTGTCCTGCCCTATTTTGGGTCAGTCCCAAATTTTTAGTGTTGGCTTGTGACCATTATTTGGGTCCTATGCCAACACGGTAAGTTTGAATTATGAAATTCTTGGCAGGAGTGTTTGTAGTTGCATATAAAAGCATGTTTAGGCATTCATTTGTAGACTGGATGATTACAAGATTTCAACTAGATGATTATGGTGATCTTTTGGCATCCTAAAGGTGATTCAAGGCTTTCATTATGTAGCAAGAGAAGATTTGTGTTGTCTATGTGTTTGTATTTGCAGATTTGAGTAATCATCTCCTCATGGCATGAAGAGCTTCTTCCTCCCTTGAGATCTTCACTACAAGGTGACATCATTTGTGTTTTTGAGCATTTATCATTTGGTTTTTGCCTCTACCCCTCAAGGGCATGCACTCTCTATTTGACAATGGTGTTTGAAAGATTTGAATGTCTCTCTGGGGCTTGACCAAGGCAAGTCTCTAAACACCACAACCCCCTCCCAAAGTTTCTGTGATTGCAGGTTATAGGTTGAGGATACGAGAAAGGTGGAGTTACAGGAGGGTACTATAGAGTGTCAGAGATGCAAATCAGAGTTGAAAATAGCACCCTGGACTTGGGCACCTGCTCTTTAGTTCTTTGGATTCCACAATGGAGAAATCTCTGTGACAGCAGGAATAGGTTGTAGACTAAGTTCCCAGATCTTGACAAAAAGCATGGCACTAGACTAGGGCACCCGCTCATTAGTCCCTGATTGTTCCACTTCCAAACCCTAAAAATAGGTGCATAGTTATCTGTCATTTTACATCTTTCTGTAGCAGCATTTTATGATGTTTGTCTGTTTGCTTCCATATTTGCATAATGAGGATTTTGTTGTATAATTAAGAATAATTGATAATCAAATCATACAAATCCAAGTTTCCCTACATCTCAAGGTGACCTAGGGTCTGATAGTGCATTTCCACTCGAGCCAAAGTCCTTGAATGTACAAGGGTGAAAGGAGGATATACACATAAACTACCAAAAACCAATCATCCAAATTTTACCCTTTACACATACAAACTATGATCAATGTATCATTAATAAATCATAAAGCATTATGATAAAATAATCTCAACAACACGTAATCTCATGTCTAATCTAAGCATTAATCATAATCCATATAATCAATGATTTTATCTTGATATTTTCCACAAACATCATATCATTAACCTATGATTATTTATCCATTTTATCACATAAAAAGTAAATTTAAGCTTAGTCAAGATCGGGGATGTAACACAAAGACTAAGGGTTCTTATCTCTCAAATCATAACCCATCTTAGCATCATATGCATTACGATACAGGACTAACCACATGGATTCATTTGACCTCATATATGGTGGGATCTTGTTAAAAACCCTAGTAAACCTAGCATTAAAATCTGAAACAGGTTCAATATATTCCTTAGAAATGCTAATAAACTCAATAATAACAAATCTTGGATCAATATTATCACCATATTATTCTCTAAAAGCTATTTTAAATTCATCCCAAGAATTAATACTTACATCAAGCAAATTCATATACCAATCCCTAGCTTCCTCAACTACTGATTGCATAAATAATTTCATTATTGCATCTTCATCCTCTACTTCAAATTCATCCATGAAATTTGAAAATGCTTTCAAATGATCTTTACTAGATAAAACATTATTTCCAAAAAAAATTATCAAATCTTTCCTTATATCATTTGGAATTGGATTTTGGTAACCAGGGATACCTGTGAAATCAAGCTGCCTATACCGTTCAAATTGCAAAGGTCTTTTTTCGTGCACATTTTTTGCTGCAACATTGGCCTACACATTTGGATTTCCCTGCACATTTTTGTTGTCCATGAATACTTTGGTGTGGATTTGCTTGAAGGCTTTGATGACCAAAAGGATTGGGACCTCCTTGCATGTTATGCATGTGACCTCCCCTATATCCTACATGAGGATAATGCATGTAATGTTGACCTACCCATCCACTATTAGCATTTTGAGGTTGGGACACTGTCTGTGTTTGTAGATTTGGCACCAACTGTTGTTGGGAGTGCATAGGAACATCCATAGCAATCGTAGAAGTTGAAACAATCCTCTTCTGTGAGGCAAAAGTATTTATGCTTGTCAATGGTGCCCTTTGACTAGAATTAGGAGAAAACAAAACTTGTGATACATTGGTAACATCATAAGTTTGAGGAACAAAACCATGAGAAGCAATTATTGCATCAATTCTCTTTTTCATATCATCTCAATTTCTCCTAGCTTCTAATAAATCTAATTCAATTTTTAAATCATTCACTTTTTGTAATAACTCTTCCTCAGTCTACACTCTTATCCCAGATGTTGAGGATTTAGGGGGAACATAGATACTTTGTGTGTTGGCTATTGTAGTTGCACTAATAGAATCTGTATACACATGGTTAGAACATATCTAAGACTAAGGTAGGGTTTGGGCATTATCTTGATGGACTAAATCAATCTCCCTTTCTATCCAGGTTTGGTATTATGAGTTATTCCAAAGTTTCTTATTTATGATATTTTAAATAGTGAATTTTGGATATCTAGGGCTAACATATCTAACTTCGAGCATATCCCTAGTAGGGCTTTCATCACTAGTATAATATGTTGCATGTGGAAAAGGATTGTAAGGAGTAGTATTTGATTTTCTAGTACCCTTTGTTTTCCATTCTAGCCTTGTGTTTAATTGATCTCCAGTCATCAACTTCTTTCCAGGATTAGTTTTGTACAAAGATCTTCTTCCATCCATTTTTAAGAAAATGCAGTTACTATCTTTCTTTGGCCTATTTGGAGATATTAGACTCGTCACCCAAAACTTTGGGAACCAAAAATGTCAAAAAAAAATATTCAAGTGATCAGATCTGGGTTCTTAATGATAAATCAATAATTGATTCCCGAGCAGAGTCACCAATCTATTGGTGTTTCCAACTAATTGCCTAATTATCTCTATAAAGTAACCATCTTTAATGCTTGAGACTTTCAGATTAGTGGCCAATGAACATGAGATAATGAAATGGTCTCCTCTATACTTATGGCTCTATTAGACCTAGGGGGTATTCCCTTTGATCCAGGAGCATTCCCAGTTGCAGAGCAATCTTGCATCAACCAAAAACATTTTTCTTTCTTTCTTTTCTTTCATTTTAGTTCAGTTCAGTCATTTGCAATTTTAGCATTTTCTACCACATTTTTCTGCATCTTCGTATCAGAGCTCATGGAGTAGGATTTAGCTTCTATTCCATGTTGGCTACATCATGCTTAGATTTCAAGTGATTTGGATTTGTTTCCTAAGTTTTATCGCTATCAGAAGATCATCAGCTTTCAGATAGTAGAGCATTTAGGCATACAGTTGAGAGAAGTTTGCGGAGCACTTCTATGACTTGTGGAGCCAGACGTGACATCATACATGACACATAAGGATTAGATAGACCTTCTTTGAGGTCCGCACCATGTTTCATTCATTTGTGGAGCAATACCATATGTTGTAGGCTGACCTACATGTTTATACACACTACATCATTCATTGGAGTTTGTAACCTCTTGTGGCCGACACAAAGGATCAATTGCACTTGAAGATGATATATATAGATCTCTTAGGTGCATTAGGGAATGAGTAGTTACATAATGTGATTTGGATAGTTTTAGAAGATAGATTTCTTTTTAGAAGGCACTTCAATGCCATATCTTTCATATCTATTATAACTCAGAAAGTAGGCATGTGAGCCCTTTGATTGTATCCTAAATGTTGCCATCATATGAGCATTGCAATTCTTTGATATACTAAATAAATGAATCTCCCATTGTGTTCTATATTTGTGTTGTTTCCATTGTGTTTACTCTAGTTTCATGGTTTGGATAGTTCATTCTTTGAACCCTCCTACCATGACTGCACCAAGTGATATTAGAGTGAAGTTTTGAATCCTTTGGGAAGTGAAGGTAGTCTGTAAGATCTTGTGGTGAACAGAGCACTAACCTAAAGTAGTCCACTTGTGTTTGTCAACAGAGCACCGATGGTGAGGCAATTGTAGCCTTGTAGTTAGATCGCCAAATTGAGGCAGTTGCACCGGATCCTAGGAAGAGATGCTGCCAAGGAGGATGCCTACTATGGCCAATGTTGCTAGAAGAATGGAAGTAATGGTCAAGATGATGAGGACAATGAAAGTTTGATTGGATTTTGTAGAAGAAGATAGAAAAAGAGGACTAAACCCTAGACATGAAGATGAAAGTGATGATGAAGAATTTCAATCAGCTGACCAAAATGAAGAAACCCTAGAAGAAGAAGAATCTGATTGGGTAAAGATGTTTGAAATCTATTTCTAAGATAGGAAAGAGACCTAAAGTGGAAGTACCAAACTATATTGGAAGTTTGAATCTAGAGGAATTGATTGATTGGATAAATGACTTGGAAGAATACTTTGAATATGAGGAAATTGAAGATTCGAAGAGGGTAAGATTTGTAAAGACTAAGTTGAAAGGACATGTTTCTATTTGGTGGAAAGAAGTTCAATTGGATAGGAATAGGAGAGGAAAAGAAAAGATCATAAAATGGGATAGGATGGTGGCAAAGTTGAAAAATCAGTTCATACCTATTGACTATGAGTTCGAATTGTTGAAGAGATTGCAAAACCTAAGGTAGAAGGAGAAATCTATGAATGAGTATATAGAAGAATTTCATAATATGATCATAAGGACTAGACATAGTGAAGCAAGCAAGGAGAAAGTGGCAAGATACATAAATGGATTGAGGATGAATATTTAGGAAGAACTAAGTTTGGTAAGGATGACAACAATAGAAGAAGCATATCAGTTTGCATTGAAAGTTGAAGACAAGTTGAATGAGAAGTGTGAGCAAAGACAGAGAGGTAGAGTAGGTAAATTTCAAAGAGGTAGAACATATTTCAAAGGAGAAAGACCTTATGTGGAGAAGAACAAAGAAAGTATCTCATATTGGAAGGAAGAAAACGTCAATAATTCATAATACAAAGGAATAGATGATAGATGTTTCTACTGCAACAGCAGAGGGAATCATAATTCTTACTACAATGAAGGATATAGGAGAGATGAAAGAGGGTTTGATAAAAGAACATTTAGAGGAACTTGTTTTAAGTGTCGAGGTGAAGGACACAGAGCATTCAAATGTCATTAGAAAAGTACAAGCAAGAGGACAGAGAACAGTGCAAGAGCAGCTTATGCAGAGGAAGAGCCTGTTGGATCACCTAGTTTAGTTAGAAAGCTAGAGAAAGGAGAATCATTAGTCATGAGGAGAGAACTATTTCAAGAAAATACAACTAAGGAACCACCGCAAAGGAAAAGTTTGTTCCAGACAAGATGCAAATCAGGAGGTAAATGTTGTAAAGTGATCATTGATAGTGGAAGTAAAGATAATTTGGTTTCAGAGGAGATGGTGACAAAGCTAAATTTGGAGAGATTAAAACACCCTTAGACCTACAAGATAGCATGGATTCAAGATGAACACAAGGTACTGGTGAGTGAACATTTTTTGGTGAAATTTCATATAAGATCTTATAATGATGAGGTATTGTGTGATATTATGCCAATGGATGTATGTCATATATTGTTAGGGAGACCATGGTAGTATGATAGGCTATAAATGATGGGAGAAAAAATATTTATATTATAACATATAATGGGAAGAAACATATCTTGATACCTTTGGAAGATGAGCCTAAGAGTGAAGTATGTGGAATTTCTAGAATCTATCTGGTAGATGGAAGGAAATTTCTTGATGGATTGAGACATGAGAATATGTGTTTTGCTTTTATTCCTAAGAAGTGTAGAAATTGTTACCAGAAAAGAAGAAGAACCACCACCAGAGGAGATAACTAAATTGTTGACAAAGTACCAAGATATCATATCAGATAATGTCCCTGAAGGATTGCCACCAATCTAGAGTATCAATCATCATATGGACCTTATACCAACAGCTAGTTTGCCTAGCAAAGTAGCACGCTGGATGACACCAGCAAAAAATGTGGAGCTAAATAGATAAATACATGAGATGTTAAGGAAAGGATTGATCAGAGAAAGCTTAAGCCCATGTATGGTACCTATAGTACTAGCACCAAAGAAATATGGAGAATGGAAGATGTGTACAGACTCTAGAGAAATCAATAAGATCATAGTTAAGTATAGATTTCCATTGCCAAGGATGGATGACATTATGGATTGTTTGAGTGGAGCAAAGTATTTCACAAAGATAGACTTGAAGAGTGGATACCATCAGATCGGGATTAGAGAAGGAGATGAGTGAAAGACTACATTTAAGACAAATGAGGGATTATATGAATGGTTAGTGATGACTTTTGGATTGACTAATGCATCGAGTACTTTCATGAGATTGATGAATGAGGTTTTGAAAAAATTCTTGGGTAAGTTTGTTATTGTATACTTGGATGATATTCTAATTTTTAGTAAGACAAAAGAAGAACATTTGTGGCATATTAGACAAGTATCGTAGAGGTTGAGAGAAGAGAAATTGTTGATAAATATTAAGAAATGTAGTTTCATGAAGGAAGAATTGGTATACTTGGTATTTGTGATTTCTGCGGAGGGATTGAAGATGGACCCTAAGAAAGTTAGAGCAATTGTTGAGTGGCCAACACCTGTGAACATTGGAGAGGTATGATCATTTCATGGATTAGCAAGATTTTACTAGAAGTTCATCAAAAATTTCAGTTCAATATACACACCTGTGACAGAGACAATGAGAGGTGATAGAAAGGATTTTAAGTGGACATCAGGAGTAGACAAGAGTTTTGAATTATTGAAGTAGAAAGTGATAGAGGAACCTGTTGACAATCCTTCTGAATCAGCATTAGGGTTTGCCACTTCTAATGCACAGGCAGATTCAGGCCAACTGAATACAGGAGGTTGCGTGAGCTCCTCCCCTTCACTTCTGGTTCTGCCGCACCAAGGGGGGTATCCCTATAACTCAAGATGTAACCTTGACTAGCTCAAAGATAGAAGGATCTAACTTGACAACAACAGGCAGAATACTCTCATGTATGGACCAAGATCTGTATGATAGATCACAAGGCTGGCAACATTCTTGGACATGATGTCTGGTTGGGTATGAGAGTATGCAGGGGGTTCCTAATCCTACTCCTACAACTAACAGGTGGAGGTATGAAGTGTTTTGATATGAATTTGGATGCAAAGCTGGACATGGTGTATAACACAAGAACACAGCATGATTGGTGCCTATCCAGGGCTTGGAGTCGGTAGACATACACCTGTGAATGATCAGCATAAATAGCTAAAACTGGATTTCAGGGGGATACACATGATATCTGCCTTACAGATATCTCCCAATATAGAGTGTTGAGCTATCTCTACTTATGGCATCCCTACTGCAGTATACCCTTCCCAATGTTCAACCTGAAAACAGTTTAATCTGCCCCTTGAGCAGAGGTCAAAAGATCAGACATTCAACATAGGAATTCTATGCTCTAGAATCTAAACATAAGCAAACATCCAGATCCAGAAGAAGGATACATGCAATACTGGAGACAGAATTAACACAACACATGCTAAGGTAGCATTACTCATATAAGATCAACCATGAAACCAGTGGATTCATGCCAAGTCCTACAACAGGAGATACATAAACTCACAAGAAAAACTGTACAGAGCAACCAGATCAGCTGGTTTTGGATTACAGAGCCAAAAATCTACAACTTTCAACAACAACAAATGAACAACACAACCTGCTTATAACAGCCAGGTAGGTGCTCAGCAATTAATTACATTGTTGACCAAAATTTCGCCAGATACACAGTATCATGAAAATGGCGCTCAAACACAACCAGATTGGCGCTCAAACTTGAATGCAGCAGGTAGGGGAGGAGACAGGAAGATTTCTCGAGCCCTGCGCCATCATCCATACCTCTGCAACCTTCGCCATTAATGGCGCACCAACCCGCGGCCTCGGGAAGAACATCATACAGACTATCGCAACCATTTCCCGCCGAGAGTCATCATCATGATATTTCGAATATGCAGGATCTCAATATCCCACATGCACCCCGCGATGACCTCAATAACACTTTATATACTAGGTCATGAGCATATATCATGTCGGTGCTTTTGCTCCCGACGACACTAGTATAGACTTCATCATCATCATCCTCCAGCAGCATGATATCCTGTTGTTCGAAATATCACCCTGATGTCATCATGATATCGTTATATAGCCTGCATGATAATCGCCTTCATCGGCACAACCTGATCCATCGGAGGAACATCCTCCTGCTGAGCCGATACCAAAAGTCTGGCCGATGAACATCCTGATGACGTCATCATCATATACTGCTGACGTCATCATCATATCCGCCTACTGCGCACCTCCTCACATCCGGATGACGTCATCATCATGTTTGTAAATATCAGGAGGTCTCTTCAAGATGATCAGTGTTAGAAATATGACCCCCGCGGACCTTGATGACGTCATCATCATATTAACATCATCATGATATTCGGAAGACAACCGGATATTTGGAAATATCCTCCTGATGTTCAAATATCAGGTTGCACTGTAGCTCCTCTATAAGATCAGGGCGATAACTGAATATGATGATGCTGCTTGAAAAGATCACCCCCAGTAGATAATGCGCGAAGCTAGCAGGCGGATATCTCCTTAATATTAGCATCATCATGATGCTCGAACAAACAAACATATATCCGGGTGATATGAAAATATCACCCCCTTCTTCGGAATATCATGATGCAGATAGGCAGAGAAATAGATATCACCCTGATATAAGGATGACGTCAGCATCATCAGGATGAAGAAACAACGAACAAGAAGTGATACAACATCATCAGGATGATATTGACTAAGATCATCCTGACGTTCAAAATATGATGACCCTAGTGAATATCGGGTCGCAATTACAACTCTTCAACAACATCATCAGGATGATGTTAAACAAGATCACCCGATGATAGAAATATCACCCCGGCGAAATATCATGAAGGCAGAAAATATTATGACCTCCACAAGCAGCAGGATGATAACTGGAAATATGATGATGATGAACACGACCAAATGGAAGATCACCGGAGACTTAGAAACATCACCCTCGTAAGCAGATCAGGGCACACTGTAGCTCGTCAGCATCATCAGGATAAAACCCGAACATCACCCGACAGCGAAATATGATGATGACGATGAGAAACCGGTCGAAGGAGAACATGATGATGCTGACCTTCATGGAAACAAACATGATGATGATGACCTCCTCCTCAAGGAAATATGATGATGCAGCTGAAAAATACTGAGGAGGTCCGTTACTTAGAGTATTTTTTGGATACTTAGGGAGAGTGCCTGAATGAAAATTTTTCAAAAAACTACCAGTCAATTCAGGCGTCAACAGTGGCTCTGTCTGGGGACGTGCAGGTGAAAGACTGCAGCGAGAACCCCAGATCTCTGGGATGCAGACCAGTCCCTTATCCATTGGGCACAGAGTCAAATACTGCACTGACCTGCATCACCCAACACACTTGATGGCCTGAGGCCACCAAGAAAAGAAAAACATGTATCTCCCCTTGTCAAATATCTTGTTTTCATCTGCATGCACTGGGTCAAGCTTGGAGATACTACAGAGATCCACCCACAAACAAATCTTGTCATCTGCATATTCAACCCTCTGATTTGGCTTGTCATCATCACCCTTGTGCAGATAACCCTCAGCATCATGTGACATGTGGGTGCAGAATATATCAAACAATGCATGTTCATATGGCATATAGCACTTATCATCTATATCATCATCATGCATTGCAACATGATCTCCTAGCTGGACTGAAAATAGGAAACACTCAAGGTCTACCACGCAACTAGGAAGATCAGGGCTCATTGTATTATATGCTGGCATATCAAAAGAAAAGCTTTCAAAATCACAATTGTGCACATCATGTACACAACCACCTGGTACACCAGGCTGGAAAAGATCAGGCTCTGACACCTCTTTACAATCAGGCACATTTTTACAATCACTTACCTGATGTATGTTGTTTCCTCTTTCATCAGGATGAGAAACAGAATCCAAGCCAAAAATAGTGTCTAGATCTTCACCACACTCAGACAGATCCTCATCACCACATGTGTCATAAATGGGTGGCCCAGGTACATCAGCTTCATCATAGTATGCCATTTGTTCATGGGCAGCAGAGCATACCTCTTCATCACCAATGGATTCATTCTGTGGAGGAGTATCAGCCTGTGTATCATAAGCAAAACAGCCATCAAATGAAAAACAGTCATGCTCTGAACTAGCACTTATTTCAATTTCTGACTGCTCTTCATGATCTCCATGTGTTTGAAAGGTAGGCAATGGGTCACACATAGGACTGCTTCTCTGTTTGCTTATATCTTCTGTGTCTTGAGTACAATACTCACAATTTTCTCCACAGGTCCATTCTAAAAATTGCTCATTGCTGTCCACAACCTCATTGTTGTCTTCATGGTCAGATGCCTCATGATTGCAATGGGAATCCTCATTAGTCCTTTCACTGGCATCCTCAACATTCATCTTTTCATCTTCACATGATGCCTTCATGACTTGGTCATTTGCAGCTTCATAACCATTTTTCACACCAAGGCCTGGGGAGAGGGGTTTCAGCAGGTGCATATTTCTCATTTGTTCTACATTCTCAATGAACCTGTATGCCATCTGCATACTTGTCACCTTGAAATCCCTCAGTAATGCACTATAGCCCTCCTCAAAAGCTTCAAAGAATATGCCAACACAGGCTGAAATATCAGGTCTGAAACTTTCAGGGACATGTGAAAGGGCTACTGCAAACCTATGACTGAAATCAACACATGGCTCTTCATCTTGTTTTCTGATTCTCATCAATTCTGCAACAAGATCAGTCGGTTCTTTTGCAAATTCTTCCTTGAAACAGTCAGCAAGCTCATCCCAACAGGCAAAAAATTTCTTTGGAAAGCTCAAATACCAGTCTTTTGCTTTTGCATCAAAGGACCTAACAAGAAACCTCATCCACATATCCTCATCTCTGAAAGAATATTTTCCCATAAAACTTTGAAAATTTTGGATATGTGCATTCCCATCACATACATTGTGACCACTAAACCTAGGCATCTGACAGTATATCCTAGCAGGCATAGTTTCTACTTTATAATCCACCCATGACAAATCCAGTTGGTCATACAAAGGATCAAAAGGGCTGACAGGAGGTTTAGCTTTCTGACAGGCAAACACAACAGGGTTACTGCTTCTTAACTGGGCCTGTTCAGCCTCTAAGAATATCAACCTATTTCTTATCTCCTCTATTCCTTTATCCAACATTTCACCATTGAGTGTGGGATAACTCATACTTGGATTCATAAAAACCCTACTCTTAGACATTGTTTGTCTGTCTAAGACCTAAGGCTTCCCTTGGCATCTAATCTATGCAGTAAAACAGCAAATAAAGGGGAAGTAACAAAGTACCTTTTCTCATACAGATGCAGAAATCTGAACATCTTTTATCAAATAACATACATCTATCTTTCATGTGCATTTGGATCTTTATGCAGAGTCGCCACCTCTCCAGAGAGGACAAAATTTTCCATAGCTGAAAGCTACTTCTCCAGGTTCATTCCACCAGCAGAGCAAAACTTCACCAGAGACTGCGGGATATCACTTTACATTAACTTCCCCAGCGGAGTCGCCATTTTTGTTGACAATCCTTCTGAATCAGCATTAGGGTTTGCCACTTCTAATGCACAGGCAGATTCAGGCCAACTGAATACAGGAGGTTGCGTGAGCTCCTCCCCTTCACTTCTGGTTCTGCCGCACCAAGGGGGGTATCCCTATAACTCAAGATGTAACCTTGACTAGCTCAAAGATAGAAGGATCTAACTTGACAACAACAGGCAGAATACTCTCATGTATGGACCAAGATCTGTATGATAGATCACAAGGCTGGCAACATTCTTGGACATGATGTCTGGTTGGGTATGAGAGTATGCAGGGGGTTCCTAATCCTACTCCTACAACTAACAGGTGGAGGTATGAAGTGTTTTGATATGAATTTGGATGCAAAGCTGGACATGGTGTATAACACAAGAACACAGCATGATTGGTGCCTATCCAGGGCTTGGAGTCGGTAGACATACACCTGTGAATGATCAGCATAAATAGCTAAAACTGGATTTCAGGGGGATACACATGATATCTGCCTTACAGATATCTCCCAATATAGAGTGTTGAGCTATCTCTACTTATGGCATCCCTACTGCAGTATACCCTTCCCAATGTTCAACCTGAAAACAGTTTAATCTGCCCCTTGAGCAGAGGTCAAAAGATCAGACATTCAACATAGGAATTCTATGCTCTAGAATCTAAACATAAGCAAACATCCAGATCCAGAAGAAGGATACATGCAATACTGGAGACAGAATTAACACAACACATGCTAAGGTAGCATTACTCATATAAGATCAACCATGAAACCAGTGGATTCATGCCAAGTCCTACAATAGGAGATACATAAACTCACAAGAAAAACTGTACAGAGCAACCAGATCAGCTGGTTTTGGATTACAGAGCCAAAAATCTACAACTTTCAACAACAACAAATGAACAACACAACCTGCTTATAACAGCCAGGTAGGTGCTCAGCAATTAATTACATTGTTGACCAAAATTTCGCCAGATACACAGTATCATGAAAATGGCGCTCAAACACAACCAGATTGGCGCTCAAACTTGAATGCAGTAGGTAGGGGAGGAGACAGGAAGATTTCTCGAGCCCTGCGCCATCATCCATACCTCTGCAACCTTCGCCATTAATGGCGCACCAACCCGCGGCCTCGGGAAGAACATCATACAGACTATCGCAACCATTTCCCGCCGAGAGTCATCATCATGATATTTCGAATATGCAGGATCTCAATATCCCACATGCACCCCGCGATGACCTCAATAACACTTTATATACTAGGTCATGAGGATATATCATGTCGGTGCTTTTGCTCCCGACGACACTAGTATAGACTTCATCATCATCATCCTCCAGCAGCATGATATCCTGTTGTTCGAAATATCACCCTGACGTCATCATGATATCGTTATATAGCCTGCATGATAATCGCCTTCATCGGCACAACCTGATCCATCGGAGGAACATCCTCCTGCTGAGCCGATACCAAAAGTCTGGCCGATGAACATCCTGATGACATCATCATCATATACTGCTGACGTCATCATCATATCCGCCTACTGCGCACCTCCTCACATCCGGATGACGTCATCATCATGTTTGTAAATATCAGGAGGTCTCTTCAAGATGATCAGTGTTAGAAATATGACCCCCGCGGACCTTGATGACGTCATCATCATATTAACATCATCATGATATTCGGAAGACAACCGGATATTTGGAAATATCCTCCTGATGTTCAAATATCAGGTTGCACTGTAGCTCCTCTATAAGATCAGGGCGATAACTGAATATGATGATGCTGCTTGAAAAGATCACCCCCAGTAGATAATGCGCGAAGCTAGCAGGCGGATATCTCCTTAATATTAGCATCATCATGATGCTCGAACAAACAAACATATATCCGGGTGATATGAAAATATCACCCCCTCCTTCGGAATATCATGATGCAGATAGGCAGAGAAATAGATATCACCCTGATATAAGGATGACGTCAGCATCATCAGGATGAAGAAACAACGAACAAGAAGTGATACAACATCATCAGGATGATATTGACTAAGATCATCCTGACGTTCAAAATATGATGACCCTAGTGAATATCGGGTCGCAATTACAACTCTTCAACAACATCATCAGGATGATGTTAAACAAGATCACCCGATGATAGAAATATCACCCCGGCGAAATATCATGAAGGCAGAAAATATGATGACCTCCACAAGCAGCAGGATGATAACTGGAAATATGATGATGATGAACACGACCAAATGGAAGATCACCGGAGACTTAGAAACATCACCCTCGTAAGCAGATCAGGGCGCACTGTAGCTCGTCAGCATCATCAGGATAAAACCCGAACATCACCCGACAGCGAAATATGATGATGACGATGAGAAACCGGTCGAAGGAGAACATGATGATGCTGACCTTCATGGAAACAAACATGATGATGATGACCTCCTCCTCAAGGAAATATGATGATGCAGCTGAAAAATACTGAGGAGGTCCGTTACTTAGAGCATTTTTTGGATACTTAGGGAGAGTGCCTGAATGAAAATTTTTCAAAAAACTACCAGTCAATTCAGGCGTCAACAGAACCAGTGTTAGCATTACCAAATTTTAACAAAGTATTTCAAGTTGATTGTGATGCCAGTGGAAATGCAAAAGGAGTAGTGTTAAGTCAAGAAGGGATACCACTAGAATATTTTAGTGAGAATTTGAATAATGCAAGGAGAAGATATTTAGTTTATGATCAAGAGTTCTATGCCATAATTCAAGCCTTGAAGAAGTGGAGACATTACTTGTTGCCTAAGGATATTGTGTTGTACACTAATCATCAAGATTTACAATATTTGAATAGTTAAGGAAAGTTGAATCAGAGACATATGAGATGGGTAGAGTTCATGCGGAGTTACACATTTGTATTGAAACACCAAAGTGGGAAGTCAAACAAAGTTGCAGATGCATTGAGCAGAAGAAGGAATTTGCTGATAGAGATGGGGGTAGAAGTATAATGATTTGAGGAACTGAAGCATATGTATGAAGAATATCTTGATTTTGCAGAAGCATGGAAAGCATGTAAGGAACCTGTTGTGACAGACAAAAGTAAGTGGCTGGATTATTTCATTCAAGAGGATATGTTGTTCAAAGGAAATCATTTGTGTACACCTGGGAGTTCAATTAGAGATAATCTGACCAAGGAGAAAGATAGTGGTGGATTGGCAGGACATTTTGGAATTGACAAGATAGTAGCTTTGGTAAGTGAACATTATTTTTGGCCTTTAATTTATAAGGATGTAAGGAATTTTGTTCAAAGTTACAAAATATGTCAACTTGCAAAAGGGAGTAGTCAGAATACTAGTTTGTACAAATATTTGATAGTACAAGATAAACCTTGGTAAGATATAAGAATGGATTTCATATTAGGTTTGCAAAGAACACAAAGGGGATATGATTCTATATTTGTAGTAGTGGACAAATTTTCAAAGATGTCACATTTCATTCCTTGTAAGAAGACAAATGATGTTGTACATTTTGCTGACCTATTTTTCAAGGAGATTGTGAGATTGCATGGATTACCTAAGAGTTTAGTTTCAGACAGGGATACAAGATTCATTAGATATTTTTGGAGGACATTGTGGAAGAAGATGAAGACAAACCTTGTGGAAGAACATTTCATCCATAGATAGATGGACAAATTGAAGTGGTAAATAGGAGTTTGGGTAACCTGTTGAGATGTTTAGTAGGAGACAAGGTAGGAAATTGGGATGTAATTCTACCACAAGCAAAGTTTACTTACAATAATTCAGTGAATAGGAGTACAAGGAAAACACCATTTTAGATTGTGACCAGAGCTAAACCTAGAGGAGTTGCAAATTTAAGAGACATTAGTATGGAGAATAAGAGAAGTGTAGAGGTAGAAAAATTTATAAGATACATGGAGACACTACATGATCAAGTCAAAAAGCATTTGAGGGAAATGAATAGTAAATATAAGGAGCAACCAGATGAGAAGAGGAGACATAGAGAATTTTTAGTTGGAGATGAGGTTATGGTATATCTAAGAAAGGAGAGATTTCCAGTAGAGACATACAACAAGCTGAAGATGAAGAAGTTTGGACCTTGTAAAATTCTTAGGAAGTTCAATTCAGGAAATGCATATGAAGTGGAGCTACCAGAGACATTTGGTATATCACCTATATTCAACATTGCAGATCTATATCAGTATCATGAGGGAGAATCAAGTGACAACATTGCAGATGGATTGAAGAATTAGCTACCACACCAACAACTAGAGCAGATAGAGGACATCTTGGATAGCAGAGTTGGACGTAGTACCAGAGGCAAGCAGTACAAAGAATATTTGGTAAAATGGAAAGGAAGACTAGAAGAAGATTCATCATGGATTTCTCAGGCTGAGGTAGACTGCCTTGGTTTTCCTCTAGCCCCAGCAAAGTGAGGGACTCACTTTTTCAACAACTTTGGGTGTCTGATATAGAAGTATACTAGGTTGTAGAGAAATCTTGCATCAACCAAAAACATTTTCTTTCTTTCTTTTCTTTCATTTTAGTTCACTTCAGTCATTTGCAGTTTCAACATTTTCTACCACATTTTGTCATATCTTCATATCAAAGCTCATGGAGTAGGATTTAGCTTCTATTCCATGTCAACTACATCATGTTCATATTTCAAGTGATTTAGATTTGTTTCCTAAGATTTATCGTTATCAGAAGATCATCAGCTTCCATAGAATAGAGCATTCAGGCAGTTAGTTGAGAGGTGAAGTTTGCAGAGCACTTCCATGACTTGCGGATCCAGATGGGACATCATACATAACAAATAAGGATCAAATAGACCTTCCTTGAGGTCCACACCATGTTTCATTCATTTGCAGAGCAATACCATATGTTGTAGGCTGACCTACATTTTTCTACATGCTACATCATTCATTGGAGTTGTTGGCTCCTCCAACTGATTGTCCAAAACCCCTAAAGATTAGCCAACTTCTCATGCTTAAGGGGTTTAGGTCAGTGGCCAACAAACATGATTACAACAACAAGTTGAAAAATCCTCTACACTTTTGGTTCTGCAAGACCAAGGTAGGTGTACGTATACAACATTCAAGGGATATATCTAGACTACTACTGAATGTTGTATCAAAATAGAACCTGGTTCTCAATAGCACTTTACTAGAGAAAAGACTAACTCCACTCAGACTGGCTTCGTCCCATAATAGTACAGTTCATACCCTGATTGAGAATAGATATTTATCTAGAGTATTCTCAAAAGAATGTTACAAACAAAATGATTTGATTATATTTTGGGAGTGATTAGAATCAACAAATTAACCTAGTGAGAGACAAATGCGTTAATCCAAAGGGCTACATAGTCAAATTGTATGAAACCTATTATCATTCAAGCAACATCACCTCATGATTGAAAGACTGGTGGCATTAAGACCTTATATCAATACCTCCCTGACGTGGAAATATAGAAATGTCCTTTTAAACCATGATACAGACAATAGTTAACTGAATATCTTTCAAGCATTTATATCTCCCCTTAAGAGAAAGCAAGAAAAACATATATGATGCAATGAATTGCAGAGATGAACTGAAATATACTTGGCACTCATAAATCATATTAACTCCATCAAATGTTACACAGAAAGGATTCCATGACCAATATATCTTTGTATTAATTTGGGAATAACAATACTCTACAGATTTAAACATAGATTAAGAAAACAATTTCATTCTATTTACAATGGATCAAAGTACATAACACCCCACTGTCCATAACTTGAGATTCGAAACTTTCTACCCCTCTTCCTTTCTCTTGGCCCTGAATTCCCATTTATAAGAACATGGGAGCAACAAACTTTAGTCCACTAACAGGTGTCACATTTTCATTTCATGATTGAAAAGGGGCCACATGCTAGAATAATCGCCTTTAGTCCACAAAAAAATGTCCTTCGTAGAAAATCATTACCTTAGATAGGCAAAAGTAACTAATTTTGTCTTGTATGCCTCCTTACTTTTCATATAAGGGAAAACAATGAGATGATAGGTGGCATCTTCTGATATGTTCTTTCAACCTTCACCACCTCAGCCATCCAGATACTTGTTCCCTATAGAAGCGTCCTTTGCCTTGTCTTCCTAGTTGCTCATGAAGAAGTAAGGATACCTACCAAGGACAATCATTGAAGGAAGCACATGATTCAAGAAATCTTGTCATTAAGCCCAACCCCATGGGTAGGCAAGCAACTCTTCCTCTTTCAATTGGGGGTTTCCAACCACCTCATCCAAACAGAAACTAGAAGAAGCCACTAGTACTTGGTGTTGGCGATACCAACAATCCAAGTAAAAAGGAAGCATCAGCTGTCATTTTTTCCACCTCTACTTCCATCTATCCAAACCAGATGAGCAACACTCCCTCCATTGTTGCCTAAGTTATGCTAGAACCCAAAACACTGAGGGAAGGGAAAAGAGAGCAACATTGTCTCTCTTCCCTCAAGAAAAATCTGGGGACCCACAAAAATAGGATGTCATTGGAATCAATAGATTGAAACTTGAATGCCACATACAGATGGAAACAGGGAGAAGGGAAGGATCCTCGTTAGTTTAATAGATGCAAATCCACCCCCACAATCTTACCAAATCCTCCCATCCCTCAAGATAATGCTTCTTCAACCTCCATAATTTTATAGGAACACAATGTCAACTAGGCGAACAAAGAAGAAAATCCAAGGGAGCAAGGTGGTAAGCCAGGCATACTTAAAGAATATACTTCCATATTTACCTACATAGAAAGAAACAACATACAAAATAGCAACAAGAGCACCAATTTATATGGAGACTGAAGAAGCACCCACATTCTGGATAACCATGACTTGTCAGTTTTTCCCTATCAATTCAACCTCGATTAATAGCACGGTGTGCTAGCCTTGCATGGAAAATTTTCAACAACCCACTAACATCACTAGAAAGGGAATCAAGGTGGTACTCTACCTTATGTCGATGTCTTGAATAGGCAAGCCAAACCCAACCCCTCGATTCCAGTGATCATCCCAATTTAGATAGCACACCTAGTTCAAACTCCACTGAGAGAAGAGTGTGAAGTCCCCATAAACTCAGAACAGATCCCTAAGAACTGACTTTACACCACTTGACAATCATCCTAGAGGCTGATCCCCTGTACAACAGTAGTGAAGGAAATCCTCCACATGAATGAAGAAAAATACCACCAAATAGATGCATCACGACATGCACGCAATCACCCCAACCCTCACTCAACTTCAACCATCAGATCCACCCCGTGTACTAGATCGATAGTGGTGTAGTCACAGAAGGAGGGTTTATAGAATGAAC
Organism: Cunninghamia lanceolata; assembly: GCA_027924645.1. Classification (NCBI taxonomy): domain Eukaryota; kingdom Viridiplantae; phylum Streptophyta; class Pinopsida; order Cupressales; family Cupressaceae; genus Cunninghamia; species Cunninghamia lanceolata. Next base: position 3,766,499 of record BSBN01001052.1, on the reverse strand, counting down.
TATCTAGGCCATGCAACTTGAGTAAACACAATGGAAACAACTCAAAGATATAAAGCAAATGCAGATTCAATCATTCAGTAAACATGCGGGCTTACAATTAGGGCTCACATGCCTGATTATAGAATATGAGGAAGATATATCTTTAAAGCCCCTTCACAAAGAATTCCACTATCTCTATATCATGAACTTGATCACTACTTTCCTAGGCATCTATTACATCAATATATAGCATCTCCTGAACATAAGATTCCTCCACGTCGGCCAGGGATCTTTACAAACTCCAATGAAGAGTTGTAATGCGTGTACATGGATAGGTCAAACCTAAAAGAGTAGAACTTGATCCCAAATGTATAGAATGATGTGTGGATCTCAGGGAAGGTCGGCCATGAACCAAACAACATTGAATGATGTGTAATTTAGCTCCGCAAGTCTTCTCCCTTAGTTGATTATGAGAGACTGTCAGGATGCTCTGCTCTGAGAGAACAGTCAATCTTCTAATATTGATATCTTATTGGTACTTGATCCAAATGCTTTAAAATTTAGATATGATATGCATGAATGAATCTAGATGATACATCCAGCTCCACAAGGTCTGGAGTGTATCTACAATAGAATGCAGACCAAAATATAGAAACTGCTACTGACTGAACTACCTGAACTAAACTAGAAATGAAAAGAAACAAACTGAAATGCAAGTGTTTTTGGTTGATGCAAGATTGCTCTTGAACTAGAGATGCTCCTACATCAGACATTCGGGGTTATTAAAAAAGTGAGTCCCTCACTTTGCTGGGGCTAGAGGAAAACTAAGACGGTCCACCTCAGCCTGAGAAATCCATGATGAATCTTCTTCCAGTCTTCCTTTCCACTTCACAAGGTGTTCTTTTTATTGCCTTCCTCTGGTGCTTCATCCAACTCTGCTATCCAAAATGTCTGCAATCTGCTCCGGTGCTTGTTGTGGTAACTGCTTCTTCAAGTCTTCTTCAATGTTGTCATTGAACTTTACTTCATGATATTGATATAGGTTTGTAATGTTAAAAATAGGTGATATACCCAATGTCTCTAGTAGCTCCACTTCTTATGCATTCCTTGAATCAAACTTTCTAATTATCCTACAAGGTCTAAACTTCTTGATCTTCAACTTGTTATATGTCCCAACTAGAAATCTTTTTTTTCTCAAGTACATCATCACTTCATCTCCAACTGCAAATTCTTTGTGTCTTCTCTTTTCATATGCTTTCTCTTTATACTTGTTTTTCATCTCCTCCAAATGCTTCTTAACCTGATTATGCATTGTCTCCATATGTTCTACAAATTATTCTACTTCTGCACTTCTCTTCTCTTCCATATTGATGTCCCTCAACTCTGCAACTCCTCTAGGGTTAGTTCTTGTCACAATCTCAAAAGTTGTTCTTTTAGTACTCCTATTCACTGAATTATTGTATGCAAACTCTGCTTGTGAAAGAATCAAATTCCAACTTCATGTCTTCTCTCCAACCAAACATCTCAACAAGTTTCCCAAACTCCTATTCACTACCTCTGTCTGTCCATCAGTCTGTGGATGAAATGTTGAACTGAACTTCAAATTTGTCTTCATCTTCTTCCAAAGTGTCTTTCAAAAGTATCCAAGAAATCTTGTGTCTCTATCTGAAATTATGCTCTTAGGTAATCCATGCAATCTCACAATCTCCTTGAAAAATAGGTTAGCTACATGCACTGCATCAGTTGTCTTCTTACAAGGTATGAAATGTGTCATCTTTGAAAATTTATCCACCACTACAAATATTGAATCATGTCCTCTATGTGTCTTAGGTAATCCCATGACAAAATCCATACTTATGTCTTCCCAAGGGCTCTCTGGTACTGTCAAAGGTTTATACAATCTAGTATTCTGACTACTCCCTTTTGCAACTTGACAAACTCTACAACTTTGCACAAATTTTCCTAACATCCTTATGTATCTAAGGCCAAAAGTAATTTTCACTTACCAATACTATTATTTTATCAATGCTAAAGTGTCCTTCCAATCCACCACTATGTTTCTCCTTGATCAAATTATCTCTCATGGAACTTCTAGGTATGCATAATTGATTTCCCTTGAACAACATATCTTCTTGAATGAAATAGTCCAACCACTTACTCCTATCTGTCACAACAGGTTCCTTACATGCTCTCCAAGTTTTTGTAAAATCAGTGTCTCCCTCATACATATGTTTCAATTCATCAAATCCCAATACCTCAATCCTCATCTTTATTAGCAAGTTCCTTCTCCTACTCAATGCATCTGCAACTTTGTTTAACTTTCCACTCCTATGCTTCAACACAAAAGTATAACTCTACATGAACTCTACCCACCTCATATGTCTCTAATTCAACTTTCCTTGACTATTCAAATATTGTAAAGCAGGGTGATCTGTATACAACACAAACTCCTTAGGCAACAAGTAATGTCTCCACTTCTTTAAGGCTTAAATTATGGCATAGAAATCTTGATCATACACTAAATATTTTCTCCTTGCATCATTCAACTTCTGACTGAAATATGCTACAGGTCTACCTTCTTGACTTAAAACTACTCCTATTGCATTCCCACTTGCATCACAGTCTACTTGAAATACCTTATTGAAATCTAGTAATGCCAAAATAGGTTCTCTGTCACTTTCTACTTCAACAATTCAAAACTTTTATCTACTCATGATGCCCACTTGAAATCTTTTCTTTCACCTCTCATTGTCTCTATTGTAATTTTACACACTGAACTAAAATTTCTGATGAACTTCTAGTAGAAACTAGCTAATCCATGAAATGATCTAACCTCTGCAATGCTCTCTAGTGTAGGCCATTCAACAATTCCTCTCACTTTCTTAGGGTCCATCTTAAATCCTTCCATAGAAATCACAAATCCCAAATATACCAATTCCTCCTTCATGAAACTACACTTCTTAATGTTTATCAGCAATTTCTCCTCTCTCGGTCTCTACAATACTTATCTAAGGTGCTGCAAATGTTCTTATTTTGTCTTACTAAAAATCAGAATGCCATCCAAATATAAAATAACAAACTTACCCAAGAATTTCTTCAAAACTTCATTCATCAATCTCGTCAAAGTACTAGGTGCATTTGTCAATCCAAAAGGCATCACTAACCACTCATGCAATCCTTCATTTATCTTCAAAGCAATTTTCCATTCATCTCCTTCTTTGATTCTGATCTAATGGTATCCACTCTTCAAGTCTCTCTTTGTAAAATATTTTTCTCCACTCAAACAATCCATGATATCATCCATCTAGGTAAAGGAAATATATACTTAACTATGATCTTGTTTATTGCTCTAGAGTCTATACACATTCTCCATTCTTCATCTTTCTTCGGTGTTAACATTGTAGGTACTGTACAAGGACTCAAACTTTCTCTGATCAAACCTTTCCTCAACAACTCTTGTATCTATCTATTCAATTCTTCATTCTCTGCCAGGGTCATTCTATGTGCTGCTTTGTTAGGCAAACTAGCTCCTGGTATAAGATCCATGTGTTGACTGATACTTCTGATTGGTGGCAATCCTTTAAGTACATTATCTGATATGATGTCTTCATATTCTGTCAGTAACTTAGTTATCTCCTCTGGTTGTGATACTTCAATCTCCTTCTTCAATGTTTTAGGCTTCTTAGGAATCAAAGAATAACACATGTTCTCATGTCTCAAACCATCCAAAAATTTTCTTCCATCTACCAAACAGATTCTAGCATTTCCACATACTTCATTCTTAGGATCATTTTCCAAAGGAATCAAACTAATTCTCTTTCCATTTGATGTTATAGTGTATGTATTCTTTCTCCCATCATGTATAACTTTTCTATCATACTGCCAAGGTCTTTCCAACAAGATATGACATACGTCCATAGGCATAATATCACACAATACTTCATCATGATAAGATCCAATATGAAATTTCACCAAACATTGCTCACTCACCAATACCTTATGATCATCTTGAATCCATGCTATCTGATAGGGTTTAGGGTGTTTTAATCTTTCCAACTTTAGCTTAGTCACCATTTCTCTAAAACTAGGTTATCAGAACTACCACTATCAATTACAACTTTACACCATTTATCTCCTGATTTGCATCTGGTTCTAAACAAAATTTTCCTCTGCGGTGGTTCTTCATCTGTCTCTGCTTGAAATAGTACTCTCCATATCGCAAGTGATTAACCTTTCTCAGGTTTGCCAACTGAAGTAGGTGATCCAACATGCTCTTCTTCAATATAAGTTGCTCTTCCATTGTTCTCTATCCTCTTGCTTATACTCCCTTGATTAAATTTGAATGCTCTATGTCCTTCACCTTCACACTTAAAATAGGTTCCTCTGAATGTTCTCCTATCAGGTCCTCTTCCTTCTCTTTTGTACCCTTTACTCTGGTATGGACTAGGGTTCCCTTTGCAGTAGAAATTTCTATCATATTTCTGATATGCATTGTTATCTTTGTCCTCCTTCTTGAATGTGTTTTCTTGTCTATTCTGCTTCACATATGATCTCTCTCCTCCAAAAAATGTTCTACCTCTCTAAAATTTACCTCCTCTCCCTCTCTATCTCTGATCATGTCTCTTGTTCAACTTCTCTTCAACTTTTAGGGCAAACAAATATGCTTCCTCCAAAGATGTCATCCTCACCAAACTCAGTTCTTCTTGAATATTCAATCTTAATCCATTGATGTATCTAGCCACTTTCTCCTTGCTTGCTTCACTATGTCCTGTCCTTATGATCATCTTGTAAAATTCTTCGATATATTCTTTCACATATTTCTCCTTTTGTTTCAAGTTTTACAATCTCTTCAACAGTTCCAACTCATAGTCAACAGCTATAAACTGATTCTTCAATTTTGTCACCATCCTTTCCCACTTTGTAATCTTTTCCTTTCCCCTTGTATTTCTATCCAACTAAACTTCTTTCCACCATATAGCAACATGTCCTTTCAACTTTATCTTTTCAAATTTCACCTTCTCTGGATCTTCAACTTCTTCATATTCAAAGTATTCTTCCATGTCATTTATCTAGTCAATCAACTCTTCAGGGTTCAAATTGCTAGTGTAATTAGGTACATCAACTCTAGGCCTTTTCCTAATCTTTGAAATAGCTCACAACATCTTGACTTGATTAGATTCTTCTTCTTCTTCACCTCCTAGTGTTTCACCATTTTGATCAGCAGATTGAAATTATTCATCATCATCACTCTCAATATCAATTCTATGGTTTAGTCCTTTTCTTCTATCTTCTTCAATAGAATCCAGTCTAATTCACATTATTTTCATCATCTCCATCATCTCATCCATTCTACCAGCCATTGTTCCAACAACAGGGATTCTCCTCGGTGGCATATCTTCCTAGGATCAAGTGTAAATTGCCTCAAGTTCAGTGATCAGGCTACAAGGTGACAACTGCCTCACAATCGGTGATTGGTTGCAACACAAGTAACCTACCTTAGATTTGACAATCTATCCATAGCAATATCTACTGGAATTCCTTCACCACTTCTCTCAATTCACTCCCAAAGATTCAAACTTTCACTCTGATACCACTTGGTGCAGTCACAGTAGGAGGGTTCACAAGATGAACTATCCAGGCCATGCAGCTAGAGTAAACACAATGGAAACAACTCAAAGATATAAATAAAATGTAGATTCAATCATTCAATATATCATAGAATTCAAATACAAATTGGTTGGCAAAATGCGGGCTTACAATTAGGGCTCACAAGCCTAATTATAGAATATGTGCAAGATAAAGCTTTGAAGGTCCTTCGCAAAGAATTCCACTATCTCTATATGATGAACTTGGTCACTACTTTCCTAGGAATCTATTACATCAATATATATAATCTCGGGAACATAAGATTCTTCCGCGTCAGCCAAAGATCATTACAAACTTCAATGAAGAGCTGTAACATGTGTACATGGATAGGTCGGACCTAAAAGAGTAGAACTTGATCCCAAATGCATAGAATGATGTGCAGATATCAGGGAAGGTCAGCCACAAACCAAACAACATTGAATGATGTGTAATTTAGCTCCACGAGTTGTGAAATGCTCTACAAGTCTTCTGCCTTAGTTGATAATCTGAGACTGTTAGGATGCTCTACTCTGAGAGAACAGTAGATCTTTTGATAGCGATATCTTACTGGTACTTGATCCAAATGCTCTAAAATTTGAATATGATCTATATAAATGAATCTAGATGATAAATCCAGCTCTGCAAGGTCTAAAGTGTATCTGCGGTAGAATGTAGACCAAAATACAGAAACTGCTACTGACTGAACTGCCTGAACTGAACTGGAAATGAAAAGAAATAAACTAAAATACAAACAAACTGAAATGCAAATGTTTTTGGTTGATGCAAGATTTCTCTTGAACCAGGCATTCTCCTACATCAGACAGTAACAAGGAAAGAATAGCGTAGCTAGAGGAAGGTATTCATCAGTTTTGAAACCTGTTTGTAGATCAACATGAAACAACAATCTTTGCAGAAAATTTATTTTTTCTCTAGTGAAGGCCATCTGTCAAAAGACACAATGATCACATTTGCCATGACAATGCCTTGTCTTTTTTGTTGAGCCTCCCAAGATCTTAGCGAAGACCACGACTCTAGCAACACACACCACTAGGCCTATCAAAGCTAGCAACATATCCCTCGCAGTCCCATTAGGACTCCAAAACACCTCTCACAAAGGTAGAAGACAACATGGCACCATGCAAGCCTACGAGAGCCCTAGAATAGTCCTAGTGGAAGAGCATCCTTCCTGTGAAGTGCCATCCCTAACACCAAACAACTGCCACGTTAGACCCCGCAGCATCACAGGAGCCAAGAACCAAGTCTAGTGGGAGAAATAGTTACGGTGAAAACAAAAAACCTCGTGGACATGGTAAGGACATTATGATTCAATCTGACACATGTGTAAAAGTGTTCATAAAAGAGGGGCCAAGCTAGGTAGAATGGATGAGGGAGACATAAAGCATACATGGTGCACAATATAAAAGTGGGCAATCTTTGAAATTTATTGGGTATATTTTGATCACAAGATACATAGGCAATCCTAGGTGCAGGGGCCGGTATCTTGATGATGAAAGATGCTTCAGGGACAACCTAAGTGACTGAGAATATGCTGAGGGGAGTCAACAATAAAATTAGAATGGGACGTGACCGAGGAAAACAAAGCTAAGAGACTAGGCTCCAAGGTTTTACAAGGTTTTAGCAGGCCTAGAGGACACACACCAAGGGCCTGGGGTATGCATCAAAATGTAGGTGTAAACAATGGCTCATGTTTGGGGACGCATGCCCCCTTCGAGCATGGAGAGATTTCGGATCTCTAGGAATTAGACCAAGTGCCAAATCCATCGGGCTGCTCTGCAACTACTCCTTTATTTAATTTCTTAAACCTTATTTGGTGGCCCTAGGCCCCCAAAAGTAGAAACAATATTTATCCCTATCAAATATTCTCTTCTCCACTATCTGCATTAGGCCAAGTCTGAGAACACCATCATAAATTGCCTCCAAACTAACCCTCTTACTAACAAGCTTAACCATATCACTGAGCCTGTCAATCTAAATATTGCATTCAGACATGAACTGAAATTCATAATCATTATGACATTTCACCTTATCTATCTCAGTGTCATGTTCCACTAAATGTTCATCCAACTGAACTAAAAATTGAAAACACTCATGGTCCACCATACAGCTAGGACCATTATGTCTTATTTCACCATAAGTTTGTGTGGAAAATATGAAATCATCATAGGGTCATCGATGCAAACTAGGAAAACAACTTCTAGGTGTATAGGAAGAAAAATAATTATAATCATTTATGTTGTTCATTCTATCATATCAATGCCTCTCACATAAGTCTAAGAATTCTACCATATCAACATATTCTGAGACAACCTGATCTGAGATATTTTCAATATCATTCATATCACAAATTGGGAGTGACATCAACCTCTAATCCATACACCCATTACTATGTACATCCAAACCAATTGATATTGAACATATATTATCCATGCTATGCATACCAATATCATTCTCATATGGGCCAAAGATCTCTGATCTTGATTTACATACCCCTTCTTAAACAAGGATAAATATAGGCTCTTGATCAGCTTGAAGGGTCCCTTCATCATTGTGAAAACTATGTATGGGGTCACATGAATTGTGTTCATCTTTATTAGGATCAACATCACAACAATACTCAAAGTCATTAGATAATGATATATCAGACATGACAATTTCATCGGCATAGTTATCTCCTTCACAAACTGATGCAATACCTAAATCAAATGAAAGTATAGTTGTTTCCTCATATAATGGACTTGCAAACTTATAAAATCCATCTTTGAATACATTGTAACAAGAGATTACCTGGTCAATCTTCATTTCCTCATCATACAACAAATTTGAGAATCCCTAAGAGTCATTGTCATCTAACAATGATATTACCTCTTGATCTAGAGATTCATCGTGGTGCTCATTAAAATTACTCAAGGCTGAAGACAAGCTAGATATACCTTGGATACCAATATTGTCTTCATGAAGAAAAGAACTCTCCAGATCAGTCACACACATGTCACTTAAAATTTCATTCTTAAATGTACACACACCATTACCTGGTGGACCATATGCATTTTCACATATGCATGAGGTATAACTATAGTATGGAACATATTTTATATCATTTGTGTAAATTGGACCATATGTTGACCCATAAAAAGCATGACTAGTATGACAATTTGAATTATAAACTAGGGCAGTAGGCTGGTAATTATTTGGGACACCATTACTACCCTCTAAACTGTGTTGTTTTCTTCCTTATGGAGCACTATGATGGCCCATAGTTTTAGGTTTGAGGCTTCTAGTCATTCCATATTTCTAGCTATTCTAAATGATCATGGCCACCTCAAAGATCTGATTTAGGGTCATAGGATCTTTGTCCCTTAAATGGTAACCCATACTTTTGTCAAAAGCTCCCAAGTAAATAATTAAGCTTGTTGCATCATTTGGCCTCATGGCTTCAGGGATCTCCCTTAATGTTTTAACAAATCTCAGGTTGAATGCTGGGAATAACTCATCCTCTTCTTTCTGAATGCCCATAAAAGTGTTGATTGCTGCACTTGCACTAATCCTCTCACCAAACTGATCCATAAAACTTGCCTCAAACTCACCCCAAGTATAGATAGAACACGTTGGTAAATAAGATAACCAGTCTCTTGCATCTCTTTTTAGAGACTGAAAAAATAGCCTCATGATCACATCCTCATGATATACCTTGTAGTCATCCATTATATTATTGAATTCTTGTAACTACTTGTCTACAGACTCATTCTTTGTACCATTGTACTTTGGTAATTTATCTCTGATTTTAGATGGTATGGAATTTGGGAAACCGCAAATGCCATCAAAATCTATGGCTCTGTGCCTTTTATCGTTGAAATTTCTTTGACTATGTGGATGGAGTTGATCACATGTCATGGTTATAGTTGGAGACATGCAAGGAGGCATACATTGGTGTATCATGATGTTGGAGTTTTTCCCAGCTCTCTCTTACAACAAGATCTTAAAATTAGAAAAAACATAACTCATTATAGCTACCACTAAGATCTTCTTTTAATAAGCACACTTCTCGGAGCATGGAAAACACATACCTCATCTTACAATACAAGGTTGCTATTACTAACCTAGAAATATGGCAAACTATCGGTACCCTTTCCCTGTCTTAGTGCTCTAACACTTGATAAGGGACTTCATTAAAACTAATATACTATGTTTCTCTTATAAGCTCCTATTTCAAAACTAAAATAGAAATACCCAGAGTGACCACAATAGCTGCTATCCCCCCTTCTTTGACTGAAGCTTATATAGTGGTCCTCCAAATTTCCAAACATTGAACCCTAAAGATGTGCCATGTCTTATGCTCAGATTCAAAGAGAGATTTGGCCAATGAACAAGGCTAAACATAGCCTTCTACTCTTTGAGCATTGCCAAGCTCAGGAGGGAGTTCCCAGAGACCTCAAAACAATCTAGAAAATAGATACACAACAAGGGAGATCTCAAAATGTAGGCAATTATGTTCAAATGGTGTTAACATATGATAAGCTTAGTTATAATCCTTGTGAATGTACAAGCATTGACAACTTCTTACAACACCATTGACCTAGGAGATACAATATACAGAAGTCCCCTAAATATTTGCATCAGTTACAAGTTTCACATGAGGTTTAACAAGGTTCAAAATATTGGACTTCATGCATAAGGGTAGGATAGAACTAACCTAGAAATAATAATAAACAAACTAAAATGATTTTTCAATTTTGAAATGGGGTAGGGTTATACTTGACTACTCTAGATCAGTGCCTAATCCCATGGGCAACAGAGTCACACTTGGATGCAAATCCATAATGAAAAGGAAAGCATACATTCAAATGAATTCAATTAACTAGGTTTCTTCCTTACAGAAACATTGAACCCTCAATAGCCCTTCTGCACTCAACACTACATCCATCCTTAGCTATCCACAATGCACTGAAACATCCCAAATATTTGTCCATGAAAGAATATTCACTTAGATATTTAAGTAAATATTTAAGCAAAACACTATTACTATATCTCCTTGAAAATATAGACTAACATAGATCAAATGGAGAGTGTAGCGAATGTACACCCAGAAACCCCTTAGATCCCCTGAAATACTCAAACATTGATGGAGACAGAAAATAGTATTGACAGCAAAAGCATGGACTTATATTGATTTATTGAAAAAACTTCCAAATCCAGTACATAAATTCATATACAAGTAGACTAGTTACATCATAAAACAAATATCTAACTATTGCAGTAAAATATAGAACCCCTAGATTGATCTTTATCTTCCAAACCTAGACTGAGAAGACAACCTGGAATCAACCTTTAAAATGACACAAAAGTTACAGTTGTATAGAGAAAGAGAGAACAAGATGAAAAACCCTAAAAATAATCCATTGATGGCACACAGCACACATTAGCTCCTTAGATTCTGCAACTAATTTGCTTCTAGAAGATGCTCCTCAACTCTTCATTTTCCCTCTTCAATCTGCCCACTTCCCTTTTGCAACTGAAATTGATTTGTCCCAAATTTGTTTTGTATTCCCATACAAATTGTTCAACTGGGTGTAAAAACTCACTAACTGCCTCCTTTTTTACTGGCAAGTGAAAAATTTCACTTCTGAGTAAATACCCATTTGGTAAATAATTTCAATTTGTCTTTGCTCTGCACTTTAACCTTTGCAACCAAACATTTTTCCCATAATTAACTTATGCATTCTCAGGAAATAATTTTCAATTTCCTAGACATATTTTATACTTTAATTTTCATCTTCAGAAATCTACTCTTTGCACTCTCTTTCATTCATGTAGCATTCAAATAAAACACTTTGTCTTTGCCAAAAAATGAAATCAAATCTCACCAACATTCTCAAAATAAAAATTGCAGAGCCGTCATTTGATTGCTGTCCCATTTTTGTAAATGTTGGGTCATTTTTGGGCTAACTGGCACTTCAAAATCACCCATAACAATTAAAATGGCTTCTAGGGAAAGGAAAATGGTTTGGGCACTCATTGGAAGGAAAAAACTACCATTTCTAGTCTGTAGGAGGCCCCAAAAAACTACACAAAACCAAAAAACATGACAACAAACCTTCAACACCATTCTTCAATCTCCTTACTCATTGCAACACTCCGGAATGGTGAAATCAATGCAGAAGTAAAGATTTTAATAAATCTTTTCTGTAATCCTTAACCACTAGTGAATAAAATAAAACAATTAAAATGTTTTGCTGATCTTTCTACTGTTCTGCACTTGAGTTTGGAAATTTTGTGTTTGCTATCCATGGAATAGCAAAATATAGACCTTAGCATGTAATAACCTTACCAAATCTTTAATATAGCTTACATTTTAATCTTTTCATTGGCAAGATTTGAAATATTAAAATGATTTTAAAACATGCTTTCCGCCTTTCGACATTTCTCTTATGCCCTCATCCTTTTTTCTTTTATGGAATGGCAGAAGATAGTTGAGAACTTAATAAAACATTAAAACATTTAAAATGTTTTTTTACCTCATACTTTTCCCCGTCAAACATTTAAAACATTATAAAATGTTTTAAAAGAAAATGCATATTAAAACATTAGAAGATAGGGGAAATTTTTAATTTCCCCTGTAGCCCAAATGAAGAAAATTCACTATGCGCAAACCAGAACACCTGGAGCCACGAAAACTTGCGAGTGGGCATAATCAATTGTTTAAAACATGTGTTTGTCGACAGATCTTTGCTAGCTCACCAAATTTATATACCTCCTTTGTAAATTGGCCCGTAAAACGTGTTCGCCGCAACCGAGATGCATAAAAATAATGCATCATATGGACTCAGTTTCTGATGAAAATGGAATTGGAGACATTTTTAACCAAAAAAAATGGGTTACCTTCACAATCATGAAATTTGCAACTTTACGAAACACCAAATTTAGCCTGGTTGATGTCAGAAAATAATTAAATAGCCCATCAGAACTCATCCTAGAAGCACAAAATTGCACAGGCACACTACCATATGTACAAAGAAACATTGTACCATACAGAATTGCAAGATCACTTTTGAGTTGCAAATTTTAATCAGTGAAGATGGCCTCCGGGGTAGATTGAGCAGTATGCTGACCTAGCCTCTGTCGACACATTGAAAGGACACATGCACCCTTTGCAAAATTTTAGGGTTCTAACAGTGGCTCTAGTTGGGGATGCATGCACCCTATGGGCATGGTGAGATCCTAGATCTCCAGGACATAGACCAAGTGCCTACTCCATTGGGCGACTCTGAAAATTGATTCAACATGCAACTTGTAGAACTTCAACAGACATTTTTTAAACATTATTTGGCAGCCCCAGGCCCCCAAAAAAGTAGAACCAATACTTACCCCTATCAAATACTCTATTCTAGACTATCTGCACTAGGCCAAGCCTGAAAACACTACCATAAACTGCCCACAAACTAACCTTGTCACTGACATGCTTAACCATATCACTGAGTCTGCCATTGTTAATGTAACCTTTGTCATTCTGCATTGTATAACTAGGCATAAACTAAAAAATTTCATCATCACATGACACACATGTGTTATATTGAAAATAGCATTCCTCTCTCTTCATCTTATTGTCATGCTCCATCAACATACTTCCAGACTAAACTAGAAACTGAAAGTGTTCATACACTTCCAAACAGATGGCATTGTGATGCTCAACCGTATCTACAACATCTGTATCAAATGTAAACCATTCATAAGCAATGCCCTCGAGGAGCTCATAAATGTGTAGCTTTGTTTTCTTCAAGCCACATTCTAACCTTGTGTTAGTTGCATCATGAGAGTTCTCAACAAAGAGTGGATTATCTCTTCACCAATAAGGATCATCATTTCTGATATCTAGTGAAGCTAGAGGCTCATCATAAAGGACATTTTGCCTTATATTCATTGTTGTCATAAAAGCTTGTGCCTCCTCAACATGAAGATCTAAATCTTTCTAATCATCATTGTATTCAAAATCATTACAATCACTAGAAGAGCATACAGATAAATTTTCAACATCATTCACATCATTAATAGTTAGCATCTTTGACTCACATTCTGAAAACTCTTCACAACAAGAAAGTTGTTCCTTCTCAAGCAAACATGCATTCCCATCATTATTAGCATATTTCCTATTTGAAGAAAAGGATTCTATCTCTACTTCATGAGGATAATCATAATCAACAAAGGAATGACCATACTCAATTCCATCATAGTTACTACACCAAAGGGACTCGTCAATACTGAAACTATGTTCATGCTCTTCAAATTGATTGCACAGACTCGTGTCTTCCATAGGACTATAGGTATTAGAATCTTCACAACAATCAAAACCTGGGAGGCTACCAAACATGTATTCAACCTCCTGCTCCTTAGATTGGTCATTTACGCACACTATTTCAACATCACTAATCACTTGGGTTGATTCACCATGTTGAAGACTTAGGCCCATTTGCATTCCCTGATTTCTAGAGCTGCAACAAGGGATAACTCCACATACCTCCTTCTATTCACTAGACCATGCATTTGAAATATGATGACTATAATCATTATCTACATAGCCAATGAGCTTACCACACATTTTATTTGCTTCACTGAGGTATGTATTTTTCAACCTTTGCTCTACTCTCTTCTTCTTCATGTTATATCTCACTGCTTGACTCATATGGAGCAGCAGAATCATTATCATTATAGATTGAAAACATAATAGTTTTTTTATGATCATATCTAATCTCTTCAAAAAGAAAAATGCATTCACATACTTGGTCAAGCCTTACAAGCTTCAACTCCTTTGGTAGAGCACTCAAACCTAATTCATAAGATTCATAAAGTAAATCAATGTATACTAAATTTTTAGGTATATGACACTTAGGAACTGCAAACAGAGAATCCATAAATCTTGCATAGAGACCATATGATGATTCTCCTTCATGTCTCCTTATGTCAAAGAGGGATTGAATAGAGACCACAAGATCACAAATGCATGCAGCTTCTTGACAATTTGTTTGGGGCTCTATGTGATCCGCATTATGGAATGATGTATAAGCTAGAACAATAGGGGTGTAAGTGATTTGACATTCATTTTTAATTTCTGACTTACACCTTTCATCAACATTTGGTTCCTCAGGGCAGCAAACACTTGTAAACAAACAACCCTTGAATATTCAATGCTTCCAATTGTCTTCAATGTTCATGGCTATCTCATAGGCCTGATGCAAGATTGTAGGATCCTTGCTTCTCAACTGGTAACTCATCTTCCTATCAAAAGCTCCCAGGTAAACAACCAGACTCATTGAATCATTTGGTCTCATAGCTTCAAGAATATCCCTCAATGCTTTTGTAAATCTCAGATTAAATGCTCGAACTAGCTCATCTTCTTCTTTCTCAATACTCATAAATTTGCTTATCATTGAACTTGCATTGATTCTTTCACCATACTACTCCATGACAACTACTTTGAACTCATCCCAAGAATGGACAGAGCATGCTGGTAAATAAGAGAACCAATCTCTTGCATCTCCTTTCAAAGATTGCACAAATAATCTCATGACAACATCTTCAAAATCTATCTCATAATCATCTATTACATTAATGAAATCATGTAGATGCTCATTTGCTATTTCAAATTTATCACCACTAAACCTTGGTAGATGCTCTCTAATCCCATCAGGAATAGAATTTGGATAGTTTTGGATACCACTAAAATCCAGTGCTCTATATCTTTCAATAGAGAAGACCCTTCTCTGAGGGTATAATTATTGTCGCTATGAACTTTGCATTATGACATTTGAATCCATGATCTTAATCCTTTGATAGTGTAAATTTCTACCACAACTTGTCTAAGATCCTCTAAATGAGTTTCTTCACAAATATGCATACTTCATCTCAAAATACAAGCTACAATTAAGTAATTCAGAAGTATGCAAACCTTTCACTACACTTTCCTTTTTCTTAGTGCTTTAACATTCACTTAATAAAAAACCAAATTATTTCCAAGGTCTTTCACAAGATACCTTCAAACACAGAACTATCCTTCACAAAGATAGAAATATGTAAAATATCTAGAAGTTTGTTATAGTTGCTGCAAATTCTCTTTCTGACTGGAAACTATGAGTGTTGAAATGTTCATTACACTTTTATCAGGTTCTTTCTCATAGAGTCACCACCTATTTTCATAGAGGATTGAACTTCAAACAACACAAATCTCTATAAAGCTTTCTTTCATTCAGGGTCTTCTCCAATAGTAGAGCCACACAAATTTTCTTTAGATCAATAGGCAAGGAGAACATCAAAGTCGCCACCCTTTACAGGGAATAATATAACATTATACATATACTAACTCTAAATACCCATGATAGACCACTGAAAAAATCTTGACAATTTATATAGTGTCCCCAGTAAAGTCGCCAACCTGTTGGTCCTCCAAATTTCTGAACATTGAACCCTAAATATGTGCCATGTCTTATGCTCAGATTCAAAGAGAGATTTGGCTAACGAACAAGGCTAAACATAGCCTTCTACTCTTTGAGCATTGCCAAGCTCAGGAGGGTGTTCCCAAAGACCTCAAAACAATCTAGGAAATAGATACACAACAAGGGAGATCTCTAAATGTAGGCAATTAGGTTCAAATGGTGTTAACATATGATAAGCTTAGTTATAATCCTTGTCAATGTACGAGCATTGACATCTTCTTACAACACCATTAACCTAGGAGATACAATATACATAAATCCCCTAAATATTTGCATCAGTTACAAGTTTCACATGAAGTTTAACATGGTTCAAAATACTAGACTTCATGCATAAGGGTAGGATAGAACTAACCTAGAAATAATAATAAACATAACTAAAATGATTTTTTAATTTTGAAATGGTATAGGGTTATACTTGACTACTCTAGATTAGTGCCTAATCCCATGGGAAATAGAGTCACACTTGGATACAAATCCATAATGAAAAGGAAAGCATGCATTCAAATGAATTCAATTAACTAGGTTTCTGTCTTACATAAACATTGAACCCTCAATAGCCCTTCTGTACTCAACACTACATCCATCCTTAGCTATCCACAATGCACTAAAACATCCCAAATATTTGTCCATGAAAGCATATTCACTTAGAGATTTAAGTAAATATTTAAGCAAAACACTATTACTATATCTCCTTGAAAATACAGACTAACATAAATCAAATGGAGAGTGTAGCAAATCTACACCTAGAAACCCCTTAGATCCCCTGAAATACTCAAACATTGATGGAGATGGAAAATAATATTGACATCAAAAGCATGGACTTATATTAATTTATTGAAAAGACTTCTAAATCTAGTACAAAAATTCATATACAAGTGTAATGTCAGAAAATGTCCCCATGGGGGCTTTTCCCTCATAAGGTTTAGCTCTCGGGTCTTTAGCATGCATTTAGGGCATTTTAGTTCATATTTTAGCATCTTGATGGAATGAGACCTAGGTTCCATGGTAAATTGGACCTGGGTGGACCCCTTGAGCTATACCCTACGTAAAATAGGGGGAGGACTTGGGCACCTGCCTCCTAGTCCTGCCCTATTTTGGGGTTGCCCCAATTTTTGGGTGTCAGTTTATGACCGTTAGTTGGTTCTTTTGCCGACACAGTAAAGTTTGATTTTTAAAATCTTGGCAAGAATGCTTGTAGGTGCATATATAAGTGTGTTTAGGCATTCATTTGTAAACTAGATGATTACTAGAAAACTATTGTGTTCTCGAGGTGATTCAAGGCTTTCTATTGTGTTGCAAGAGCAGACTTGTGTGTTTTGTGTGTTGATATTTGTAGATTTGAACATCAATTTTCTCATGGCATGAAGAGCATCTTCCTCCTTGAGATCTTCTCTACAAGGTGACATAATATTGTGTTTTCATCATTGATTCCTTTGGTTTTTGCCTTTGCCTCACAAGAGCACGTACTCTTTTATCTAACAAGGGTGTTCAAAGACTTAAGTGTCCTCTGAGGTTTGACTAAGGCAAGCCTCTAAACACCACAACCCCCAAACCAAGTCTTGTGATTGCAGGTTACAGGTGTCACATCTGGAAAAAGTAGAGTTGTAGGAAGGCTTGGAAGGCATCAAGGATTCAGGATCTAAAGAAAATTTGGACAAAGGAGCACTTCCAGGACTAGGGCGCTCGCAACAGTGTCCTCTACAGATAGATTTTAGGAAACAAAAGTTACAGGGCTAATCAGTGTCGAAAGGAGGTCTAGATTCCCCCAAAAAGTAGGTACCTTGGACTTGGGTGCCCACACCTTAGTCCTCGACTATTCCACCTCGGAACCCCAAAAATTGGTATTCTGTGATTTGTTATTTTACTCCCGTCTACAAGAGCTTTTTCTGTTATTCATCAATTTGTTGTCATATTTGCATAATTAGGGTTTTAATGGTTAATTGGACATAAGAGAAGGAAAATTAATAATTAAATTCCCTAATCCAAGTTTCCCTACATCTGCAAGTGACCTAGGGTATGATAGTGCTCGCCACTCAACCCTTCAATGTTAGGGTGATAGGAGGATTTTAACATCTAAACAACAAAAGATTAACAAAATCTAATTTTACCCTAAACATTTTGGTGAACACATGTTTTTGGACTTAAATTGCAACATGCTAAGTGTTTTTCTTTAGATTTGGATTGATTTCATTCATTAATTTGGTCATTTATTTTATTGCATTGAGAAAAAATCAAAAAAATTGAAAAATTGGAAAAATACAAAAAAATTGCATTGTTTGGCTTACTAAATTGTATCAATTCTTCTTAAATTTTCCTAATTCATGATTTTTACATCAGATATGATATAAATTACAGAAAAATCCAAAAAATTAGAAATTTACATTGCATTTTCATCATTTACTTGCTAGGGTTTTGTGGAAATTGTGACAATTTTATATAACCTAGTAATTCCAAAATCTAGGGTTTGTAGAAAAAATCTTTTATCAGATTTTTCTATTGATTTTAGAGGCTCATTCAAATTTGCATTTGGCTGTAGTCTTGCATTTTAGTCTAAATTTGCATTTAGATTTAAAATATTTGCATTTTAGCATAGAAAATTTCAACAAAAAACTAGCAATTTTGATGCATTTTCATTAAATTTGCATGGGCATTTTGCATGTTAAGTCTTGAAAATAATTTTAATATCTGAGATTAATTCAATTTCATCATAAATCAGACTTTGAAGCATTCACATAGCATTTTGTGTCAAGATCTCAAACCTAGGGCTTCAAAAACAATAATTTTCACTAAAATTGGCCTTATCAACTCTCTAAACTTGCACTATAGGTGTGTGTGAAGGATATTTTTGCATTAATTTTCTGATATCAGGGTATTCATTTTCTTCCCCTCATAAAAAGCTTCACAACACCCTTTTAACAGGCTCTTTTAGTGAAAATTTGGCAAAAAACTACACATTTTGACTGTTTTTGCCCTAGGGTTTAACCTAGTTTGCACTCCAATCATGTTGTGATCAATTTTATGGATTTAGGTGACTGATATTGTTGATATTATTTTCTATACCTCCTAAAATTCCTTACAACACCCCTTTTTCTAGGTCTTGGAATTGAAAAACAGTGAAAAATTACACATTTTGCTATATTTTCACTAGGGTTTGACCTTAAGTGGTGCTAAAATCATGTTGTGTTGGGTATTTTGGCTACAAGTGGCTGCTATTACTGATACTATTTGTTTTCCATCATCATTTTCCTTACAACACCCTTTGTTATGCTCTTTTGCATTGAATTTTTGTGAAAAAAGTGCTTATTTCGACATGTTTTCACTATATTTTGACTTGGCATTATCTTGGATTCACATCAAGAGTGTGTTGAGAGTGATTATACTGTTATTTTGGACCGATATTAGACATATTACTTGATTCCCTTGATCAAAATCCTTACAACATCCTTTGTTTCATTCATTAGCATTGAAAAGTATCAAAAAATCAAACATTTTAGGCTATCTTCTACTCTTGTCTTGCACCAATTTTGAAAAGATTTCAAAATCTGATTTGGCATTGGTTTGAGCATAAAAACATGGCCTCTATTCATAACAACAACAATATATTCCCTCCTAGACCTTACATGAAAAGAAAGGCTCCTGAACCTAAAATTGTCTTCACTCCTCATGATAGAACAACTGGAGAAAAAGAAGGACCTCTTTACATCACTATGAAAATAATGGGAAACCCCGTGAATGGAACTCTTATTGATCCTAATTGCATGACTAATGTTGCCACTAAGGAGTTCCTCTTTTCACATCAATTAATGCAAGGTTCTTATTGTTGATAACTGAGAGGGGGGGGTGAATCAGTTATCCTAATTATTTCCCTTATTGAACTTTCCTTTTAATTGATGCAGCATCAAATCAAACACAAAACATTAACCATGAAATAAGAAACACATGACACAGTATTTTTGACGTGGAAACCCTGTTAAGGGAGAAAACCACGGGGTGATTAACCCAAAATTATTCTCTGTTAGAAGAATAGGAAATTACAAAAATGGCACTTGCCAATTAGGGCTCACTGCCCGAGCACACTGCTCACAAGAGGCCCACTGCCTACAAGAAGACACACTATCTACAAAGTGATGAGAATCACAGTCTTGAACTGATTGGAAGCATCTGTATATGCTGGAGTTCAGTTCCGGTTAGGCTCAATATACTGATCTGCTGCACTTCATCTTTCCTCTGTTCTTTATTCTGCTATCTTTCACATACCGGATCCTTTTTGCTACCTCTGCTCTTATCTGGACTTATTCGCATATATCTCCACATCAACACCACACTTCACAACTAAATCCATCCTCTATATATATCCGCACAAGTAATTTCATCACCTTTCTAGTCGGCATCCGGAACAGTCTAGTTTCTTATAAACTCTCATTCTGTCAGCTGAATCCTTCCTCACCAAGCAATGCGGATCAAGCATATACTTGTAGATATCATTAATCATGTCGGCCAAACATGATTCATGCCTTCACAACCTCTGTCATCAACAGTAACCCATCCGGAAAGCAGTCTGATACTCTGCCAGTCAGTTCTTCCTCTGTTATCATTGTCTCTCAGGAATCCGGTACTCAACCAATCATATCTTTTTCCTTGTCCATTACCGGAGGCTAAATCCTTGGAATATACCACTCAAGGTAGTCCTCTTGACTTCCCCAAATCCGCACTGCACCAAGACACTTCCTCTGAGAGATCCGGACCAATCTGTCGGACCTTGCCACATGCTCTGTTCTTCTTCACCGGACCACAACATTCTTTATTCTGACTTCCGGTAGAGACACATTATGACTTGCGGATATGTGGGATGACCTTTGTTGCCATCAATGACAACAACCATGAATCCATATAGTGTCTCTTGCCAACAATCTCCCCCTTTGGCATTGATGGCAACACTTAGTGAAAAATGACTAAGTGTTTTCACTATGCTCCCCCTTTGCCGATGCTCTGTCTTTATATACAATTTCTGGAACTCCCCCTTAGTTGGATTCCTCATTTTTCACTGCTCCTCACTCCCCCTTTGACATCAATGGCAAAGGGTGGGGTCCGCACACCAAAATTTTCAAAAATTTTCTATACATAGCCGCATATTTACATACTCACATATACTGAAGAATGTCTGCAAAGGATGTCTGCAATTGAATCATTTCTGTAGCCCAACTTTGCTTCATTCTGTCCAAAATTGAAATGTGACCACTTAACAAAAATGCAAACGCTTCTGCCCGCTTGAGATCTGTCGGATCTTTTGTTTGGGCGGTGGTCTGAGCATCACTGATGGCCTCATGCATAGTTTCCAACTTAGGGATTATAATCCTTCTAAGTTCTCCCATCCGGTTAGTTATGTTCTTCCTTTCCTTCTCAAGATTTTTTATTTCATTCAAGACTGCAATGGTCTGACATTCTTGATTTATTATAGAGGAAGAGAGAGGATCAAAACTTTGAGATAAGCTTTGTAGCTTATCCTGTTCCTCTTTTATTTTCTTGTCAAATGCTGCTGTTGCCTTTGACCAGGATATACAAAATTTGTAGATGTCACCGCCATCCTTAAGAGCATTCTCTAAGCTCCTTATTCCAATGCTTACAATCTTCCTATCCTTAGAGATTAATTCTAATATTTCTGAAAATCTTTTATCCAAAAATTCCTTCCGGACCTTTTCTTCAGCTGATTTTTCTAGAGAATCAAAATGTGTATCAACACTGCTGACTAAGGTTTTTAGATTACCGGAAGTGGAGGCTGTCGGATCTATCTAGATTGATGGCATGATCTTTACAAGTACTCCGGAAGCAGCCTCTATCAACTCACAGTCTTCCATATGAGACTTCAGGAGCTTTTCATTTGCCTTGGCATTTGCAAATGAAGCTATCTTCATTGTTTGTACCGGAGAGAGAGAGTCAAAATCAAATGGGCCTTTTAGAAGCTCCGGTTCATCAATCTCTAGAGTTTCTTTGCTCAAAAATTGTTGAACAGTTTGTGCAGTGTCTCTTGCCGGAGACAGATGTTTCTTTTCTTCTGCAGTCTTAGAACTGTCAACCTCTTTGTCTTTCACCACTGCTTCCTTCTCCTGTAATTGCTCTTCTTCTTTGGATCCAGAGACTGTAGGGGAAACCGGAGGAGAGATGCTAGCTTGTTCATGGGCCACTTCTTCTGGAGCAGAGGGTCCCAAGTCCTCAGCTGTTTCTGTACCTAAATCCTCTACAACAGGAAGATTGAACCTTTTGAAGGCCTTCCGGAGGATCTCTTCTGTTTCTTGGGCCACTTTGTCAGTCTCACCAAGCATGAGTTGATTCATCCTGGCTTTGCTTCTGAACTCATCTTTGCAGTCCTTGAAGATAATGTTCATTGTCTTGGGATCAATTTGAGGATATAGCTGAATAGCTATATGCTCCCGGATCTCAAGATCTTTAGCATGAGCATTATTCTTTCTTACTTCCAATTCCTTTTCTAGGCTTTTAGGAATAAGAGATATTATTTCAATGAAAGCCTTATTATATATGTTAAGATATTTTACTGTGGCCTCCTGCAGAGTCTTTTGGTCGGCCTCACTGAAGTCATCATATGATTCAGTCATTGGTTGAAGGTTTCCATCCACCGTGACCGACTTGATTATGCTCTCTAGAGACAGAGTGGGCTTTTCAACAGATCCTTCTGCCATTTCATCCTTGTCTTGGCCTGTGGAGGGCTTACCGGATCCTTTCTTCTTCTGTTTCTTTATTTCTTTAACTCCCTCATCTGACTCTGTTTCCTCTTCATCCTTTTGGCTTCCATAAGCCCTTGTGGCTTTTGTCTTGGATCTCTTACCGGATGCCTGGACTTCCGGTTTTGAACTTTTGGTTGTGGGAGGTGCAGGTCTCTTTGATGATCTGGTCCGGGTGGGAGCTTCAACCGGAGCACTTTCTTTACTTTTCTCTTCTTCCTCGGCCTTCCTCCTCTTTTCCCGGCTGGCATCAAGTGCCTCCTTTGAGATGCCTAGGCCTTGAGCAATGTGCTCTACTTCTTTTCTCACCTTTCTTTTAATCTCAGGTTCCCTGAGTTCTACATGTATTTTTACACTCAGCTCCTCAAAGGTTCCAAACCTTTTTGCCTTAGGATCTTTGGGCTGACTTAGCATGTGTTGAACATGCAGCTCCACTATCTGTTCATCAACTTCATACCCCATGGGCATGATCCAGACAGTCCTTGGCTCCACTGCCTCCATTAGGCACTGATCAGTGTCAACCATAAAGCACACTGAGTCCTTGTATTTCTCAATGAGAGACTGGGGAATTCTCTCTCTTGCTTGCATCATGCTCTGAAAGTTTTTGAAGTATCCCCATAGAGCTGTATTTCTCGCTTTTGCATCCCCAAGTCCATGCAAATAGTCTCTTATCTGGACTGCAACAGGTTTGTCATTCTGCCATACCCATCCACTTGTTCCGGGTAGCTCATTCATGAAGTAGAAGAATAGACATACAATAAGAGTACCATACTTAAAGGAATTCTTCTTATCCTTCTTGATTTTCTGTATGTTTTCCATTAATTGGCTTAGCAGTAGTTCGCAGAGATCATATTCTGCATTCTTTCTTAGCATTTCATAAGCAGTGTATATTGCAGTTCCGGATACAGAATTCTCCCTGCTGGAGTGATAGATCTTGTATCCTATTATCATTGATGCATATTTGATATCCGGATCCGAAATATCTTCAATGGTCATTGCCCTCTTGTCAAATTTTGATCCGGTGGCCTCAGTTACAATGTTGTTCTTGACAGATTTGAGGATAGGTACCCCTCCGGAAGAGTATAGACCAGTTACTGCTCTAATTGCCTCTTTTGTGATCTTGCAGGGTCTATCTAGCCATAGAAAGTTGTCATGCATCCTTCTCAGTACATACCGGACCCATTCATCTTCTTCAAAGCAGGGGAAATGAATAAATTGCTCAAATTGTTTCTTTTGAATATCCTTATACTCTGGTTTAAGCTCAAAAGCATTGTCTATCAGCTGCTTGTGATAGAGGTCTCTTAATTTGAATTCCCCAAATTCCTCAATGTTTGCATGTATGTAAACCCTAATGTCTTCGGTGTGTAAAACTCCGTGAGGAACACTAGAGAAGGCTCCTAGTGGGTCTACCTCCAATGATTTGTAGGGATGTTTCTTGAATGAGGGGCGAGGTCTATCAGAGATCTTAACTATGTTTGGAGTAGCCATTCTTCAAAGATTTGCAGTGAGGTAATGAAAAACGGAGAGTACCTTATGCGCCTTCGGTTTGCACGGAGTGATTGGATTGATTTCTTTATGCAATAACTTCGGCAGGAGATCCTTGGTGTGCTTGATGAACCTTGTTTGCAGAGCTCCACTTTTCGCTTCTTCTCGAGTGCAGAATGAGCAAATGACCTTTGAGAAATCCCTTAAATTGCTCCGCGAACCCTAATATCTGTCTGCAATAAATGCTTCACCTACATCATTCCGGTTTGCCTTGTCTGGATAGCTTGGAGTATCCCAGATTAGTCCTGATCTGTGGATATCATCCGGATCTTTCAATCATGAATAAATCGAGGTAACATATTACAAGATCATCTCAAACACTCTGTCCAATCCGCAGAACAAGATAGTGCATTTCCGGATCTTTCCGGACCTTTTTGTAATCCTTTATCATACCGGAGCATCTCCCTGAACAGGTCTTATTTGATCGATCACAGCTTCTTCATAACTCCATGCGGACCTCTGAAAACTTGACTGAAGTATCTCAAGACTCATATCTACAAACCCTTTGATCCGCATCTTGTGCCACATCCGGCACCACTTGTTTGGCTGGGGGAACAAGATTTTCTTTGAGTCTCCCCCTGAGCCTGAGCTCACCTTTTAATTTCCGGAAGAAATATCAGCACCAGAGTCTGGTGCGGATCCAATCTCTACATTCTCTAAACTTTTCTTCACCCAAATCTTGCTCATCTGATTCCTAACCTCATCCGCATTCATCTTTTGTTTACCCTTGTCTTGATTCTGATTATACACCGGACCTCTTTTGTCCTGATTCTTGTTTCTGCAGACTTTAGCATTATGACCGGACCTATTGCAGATTTGGCAAATAACATTTCTTTGCATATTTGACTGATATCCTCTTGATCTGCATTGATTAGCCCTATGACCTATTCTATTGCATGTGAAGCATCTACCTTTGAATGATTTGTTTACTTGCATAATTCTGCATTCATGGGATTTGTGTCCATACCTTTTGCAGTTGAAGCACTGTCCGGAGAAGGATGAATTAATCTGATTGATTCTCATTCTGCACTGATTAGCTTTGTGACCAAAGTGGTTGCAGCTGTGGCAGTATCCATTGAAGGATGGATATCTTTGAGCATTTGGCTGTCTTACCGGAGGTCTTCTAGGCCTGTTCCTTGGATTTTCTGATCCAAGATTCTTCTGACCGGATCCGGAGCTTTCTCCTTTCTCATATCCCAATCCATACTTGTCATCTGTCCTCTTTTGACTTCCAAGAAGAACTTCAAGTTGAGCAGAACTTATCTTGAATTTCTCTTTATATTCATTTGCTGTTTGAAGGTCTCTTTTGAGAGAGGCAATTTGATCCTCAAGTTTTCCTTCATTATCTTTGGCATCTTCAAGATCAGATTCAAGATGTCTGATAATCCTGTCCATCTGGTGGCATTCTTCTGATTTTTCTTTAAGAGATTGTCTTAGATTGTCTTCAGCCTTTCTTTTTTCTTCAATCTCTTGAGTAAACTTTATAGTTCCTGATTCCATTTCATGTCTTAACATAATGACTTCTTTTGATAACTTTTCACATAACTTGGTTTGCTCAGTCAATTCTTCATTTGTATTGCTTTCTTCACTTTGTCTTGCCAACTGTTGAAGCAGCTCCTTTCTCTTTTTCATAGAGAGACTTAATTTGTCTTTTAATTCTCTCATGAATTCATCAGCCTGTTTGAGTCTTTCCTTTAATTCACTGACTTCAGAATTTGACTGTTCAAGATCCTCAAGAGCAGTCTTGAGTTGCTCTCTTAAACCATATGCATCCATTTGAAATCCCAGATCTTCCTCAAGCTGTTAGGCTCTATTAGGAGGAACTTAGCTCTGATACCAATTGTTGATAACTGAGAGGGGGGGTGAATCAGTTATCCTAATTATTTCCCTTATTGAACTTTCCTTTTAATTGATGCAGCATCAAATCAAACACAAAACATTAACCATGAAATAAGAAACACATGACACAGTATTTTTGACGTGGAAACCCTGTTAAGGGAGAAAACCACGGGGTGATTAACCCAAAATTATTCTCTGTTAGAAGAATAGGAAATTACAAAAATGGCACTTGCCAATTAGGGCTCACTGCCCGAGCACACTGCTCACAAGAGGCCCACTGCCTACAAGAAGACACACTGTCTACAAAGTGATGAGAATCATAGTCTTGAACTAATTGGAAGCATCTGTATATGCTGGAGTTCAGTTCCGGTTAGGCTCAGTATACTGATCTGCTGCACTTCATCTTTCCTCTGTTCTTTATTCTGCTATCTTTCACATACCGGATCCTTTTTGCTACCTCTGCTCTTATCTGGACTTATTCGCATATATCTCCACATCAACACCACACTTCACAACTAAATCCATCCTCTATATATATCCGCACAAGTAATTTCATCACCTTTCTAGTCGGCATCCGGAACAGTCTAGTTTCTTATAAACTCTCATTCTGTCGACTGAATCCTTCCTCACCAAGCAATGCAGATCAAGCATATACTTGTAGATATCATTAATCATGTCGGCCAAACATGATTCATGCCTTCACAACCTCTGTCATCAACAGTAACCCACCCGGAAAGCAGTCTGATACTCTGCCAGTCAGTTCTTCCTCTGTTATCATTGTCTCTCAGGAATCCGGTACTCAACCAATCATATCTTTTTCCTTGTCCATTACCGGAGGCTAAATCCTTGGAATATACCACTCAAGGTAGTCCTCTTGACTTCCCCAAATCCACACTGCACCAAGACACTTCCTCTGAGAGATCCGGACCAATCTGTCGGACCTTGCCACATGCTCTGTTATTCTTCACCGGACCACAACATTCTTTATTCTGACTTCCGGTAGAGACACATTATGACTTGCGGATATGTGGGATGACCTTTGTTGCCATCAATGACAACAACCATGAATCCATATAGTGTCTCTTGCCAACACTTATGACCTCTCGAGAATGATGATTAAGATGCATAAGGGAACCTTTATCAAGCCTTTGGGTAAGATATCTTTCTTAGTAACATTATCCGGAAAACATGTCGAACAATGGTTTGATGTTGTCCCCATTTCTGACCTCTTTCACATTAAATTGGGACATCCGTGGCTAAAATAAATGAAATCTATCCCTTCAATAATACACCATTGTCTAAAATTCCCTCTGGACGACCGTATAATCACTATCCCTCGAAACAAGTATAAACCTTTGGTTCAACAAAAACATTACAAGTTGAATTGCTTTTGGGATAAAACTGAAGTACCTAGTCCTCCTACACAAGAATGACAAAAGATAAACAACCCACATGTGAAGAGAACTTTAGACCAAAAGGACAAGGTCCCTATGCTGAGGTTCCTCCCCTGAAATCCTTACAAGGATCGGGAGATCATTGTCAACAACAAAGTGGTCCACCGCGACAAATGAGGTTTGATCCCGGTGCTTCATCTTCTCATTTGCACAAGCCTATGAAAGAGGATAGCCCTATCTATTGGGAATTAAGGTGTCTCAACCTTGGCAATTCCTTACATTTGTAATGTTTGCATTTATTATTTAATTGCCTATGTTGTAAATATTTGTAAATTCCATATTGTCATATTGTTGGATGTGGCACGGTGATGTGTCGATCCTACATGGAATATGACAACTTGTAATTTTGTCATCACATGAGGAGATAGGCATCCCACTTTGTGGTAGGATCATTTTGCCATGTGTCAGAATATTCTATGTTGTGTAAGGGAATATTGACCGAAACGGTTATGACAGATTCCTATGACAGAATCTATGACATGTAAGAGTCAGAAATAGAAGTTTGTAAGACAGGTGATGACATGTGTCATGAAGCATCTTTGAATAAGGCATATTTGGGTGCCCCAAGGTGGAATATGACATGTTGTAAGAGAATATGCTATTTATAGCATGTGTATGACAGATTCTCTTATAGCTATAAGTTGTAACCGCTATGATAGATTCTATGACGGTCGTAAGTGTCGTCAGAGCATCTGTCATAGCCCATTTTGGAAATAGGAGACCTCTTTGGGATGTGAGCTATCGACAAGTGTTAGGAACATTCTACAATGTTGACCAAGTTTCCTTAGGTGTGGGTTTTGGTCCATGAAGCCAAGTTGGACGCCCATTCCAAGATAGGTCCAATATTGCCTTGTATTTCCTATATAAACAGGTGCTTGGAGATGGAGTTTGTGTCATAGGTTTACAGGTGCTATTATGCTACCAGATTAACTCTAGAAATGAGTGTCGAAGACCATTGAAGCTTGCATTGCAAGTGTATTGTAAACAACTTTCAGATTTGTTAATACATTGTGCAGGTTTCTGAGTGTGGGGTTTTTCACCCGATAAGGGTTTTCCCCGCCATATATCTTTGTCTCTCTTCTTCTGTCTTCTTTCTGGTTCTTGTGTATTGCTGTAGTAACTTTGTTAGATGTTGTATGTTGCTGTAGTGATAAGGAATAAATTGAATTTGTATAGCTCTCCCCTCATTAGATTAGTGTAGGAAGTGATTTCCACACACCTAGCTTCCTTTCACTATCTTATAAAAGATAAGTGGTAAAATGAAACAAAATAGAAAAGCAAGAGAAAGAAGAAAAAGAAGACAAGAAAATGCTATAAAGCTTGCCTCTCAACAAGAAAACATTGATCCTAACATTCAACCAAACAAAGATGATCCTAATGAGGAACAACATGATGAGCAAGATATGAATATGGCTATGGTACCTTATGTCCCACTATCCTCCAACATTAGGGAGTGGGAAGATGATGATGATGATTTGATTATAGACAACTTCTAGCTTGAAAGGGGCCGTACAGTTAAGTATCTCTAACCCTTTTATCTCTCTTGTGATGTGATTCCCCCATGATGTGTTATGTGTTGTTTAGGCCTCTTGGGATGACCTCAGATTCTCCCGTAAGGTTTAGGATACCAGGAGACCACCTCTGTTGTGACCTTCTTCTATTTGTATCATCATTCTTCTAAATTGCTCTCTCTGATTTCATTATTGTGTGTTGTGTCTTATGGACATAGCATCATGGTTGGTGACTTAAGGGCACCCTCCTACGTGATTGTCCCTAAGACACTTGCTTCTCCTCTCCTATTTATTGTTTCCCTTCCTCTAGTGTTTCCATCTAGCAGGCAGATGACGACAAACATTTATACTGATGTGGACCTAGTGTCCCTTTTGAGAGCAATCAAAAAATAGACTTAGTTCCTAATATGACAATGGGGTTGTATATTTATCAGACTCTTGGCTAGTGGAGCACTTGTGCTTTCTGCATAGTGAATTTTATGATGTTTCTGTCACATTTACAAACCTTAACAATACTGTTGCTCCGTGCACCTTTGTTTAGCTTTGAATCTACCCTTGGTGGTACTTGATTCAGAGAGCTTCATGATATAGCCCCACGGTTATCCTCAAACTCTGAATTCGTTGTATAACCTTGGCTCTTTGCATGGTTAATCATATGAATTGATGTTGTTGTTTATCATGATGTTGTAGACACTAACATGTTTTTTGCAGGGATGTGTTTATGGGAACATTTGGTGATCATAAAGTACATGTCACCTCCCGGGGGCATGGACTTTGTGAAAGCCGATGTTCCCTTGTGTGTTTTTCTTCCTACCTTAACGTGCTTGATATTGATAACTGATATCAACCACCTTAAGGTGGGGGCATATATAAGGTAAGATGTCTATTATAAATGTTAGCAATGTGTTTGACTTCAGATGCAGAGACTTGCGCCCCAGGGTAGTCCATTGTGCATCCTGATTTTGTTTGCAATCAATCAATCATGTAAGCTCTCTACAGAGGTGGGATATTGAGCATATCCTTTTTCTTAAGCCCTCTGTGGAGGTGGGGATGGTGTATTTCTCAAAGTAGATTGCATCATCCTATCATTTTCAAAAGTCCTCTGCGGAGGCGGGGAGAGGTTCTGTGATGAACTCAACCCTTAAGCATGTCTTCAGTGATTGTTGTGGTGAAGTACAATCATCAGTGTGTGCCTGTAATGTGCCTAAGATGATGTTGGACCTAGAAATAGGTACACTCCATCGCTTGTCTGTCATGTTTTCTCCATGTCTTCAAGTGTGTGTGTTTTGCTGTGCTTGTTTGGTGTGGCGTGTTTGTTTCCCTATATGCAGAGACCAGTGCCCTCTGGTAGTGCTTCCTACATTTTTGGGAGGTTTTGCGTGTCTTACATGTGTGTTGCCCCATATATACTAAGACCTGCACCCTTGGGTAGTGCATCCTGTATTATGGGAGGTTTGTTTACTTTCCAATACTTGCATTTGCATTTCATATATATGAGAAAAAGAAAAGAAAAGATATCATTTCTATCTTCCATGCATTAATGTGTCTTCTATGCATTGACTGTCTATTCCATGTTCTATGTGACTATAACTATCTTCTCCGCGTTTTGCGTGCTTGTTACTATCTTCTATGTGATTAGTGTGTATTCTCCATGCTTGGAATGTTTGCTGTGTTTGTGACCTTACTTTAATGCATGTATTCACCTCATGTTTATACACACATTAAAGTGGGGGCTAAAAGTAACGTCAAAAAATGTCCCCTTGGGGGTTTTTCCCTGATAAGGTTTAGCTCCCGGGTCTTTAGCATTCATTTAGGGCATTTTAGATCATATTTTAGCATCCTGATGGAATGAGACCTAGGTTCCATGGCAAATTGGACCCAGGTGGACCCCTTGAGCTATACCCTGCCTAAAATAGGGAGGAGGACTTAGGCACTCGCGCCCTAGTCTTGCCATATTTTGGGGCAGCCCCAAATTTCGGGTGTTGGTTTATGAACGTTAGTTGGTTGTTTTGCCGACATAGTAAAGTTTGATTTTTAAAATCTTGGCAAGAATTCTTGTAGGTGCATATATAAGCATGTTTAGGCATTCATTTGTAAACTAGATGATTACTAGCAAGCTATTGTGTTGCAAGAGAATACTTGTGTGTTTTGCGTGTTGATATTTGCAGATTTGAGCATCAATTTCCTCATGGCATGAAGAGCATATTCCTCCATGAGAGCTTCACTACAAGATGACATAATATTGTGTTTTCATCATTGATTCATTTAGTTTTTGCCTCTGCCTCATAAGGGCATGCACTCTTTTATCTGACAACGGTGTTCAGAGACTTAAGTGTCCTCTGGGGTTTGACTAAGGCAAGCCTCTAAACACCACAACCCCCAAACCAAGTCTTGTGATTGCAGGTTACAGGTGTCGCATCTAGAAAAAGTGGAGTTGCAGGAAGGCTTGGAAGGCATCAAGGATTCAGGATCTTAAGAAAAGTAGGACAAAGGAGCACTTCCAGGACTAGGGCACCCGCAATAGTGTCCTCTACAGATAAATTTCAGGAAACAGAAGTTATAGGGCTCATCAGTGTTGGAAGGAGGTCCAGATTCTTCAAAAAACTAGGTAACTTGGACTTGGGTGCCCGCACCTTGGTCCTCAACTGTTCTGCCTTGGAACCTTGAAAACAAGTATTCTGTGATTTATTACTTTACTCCCGTCTGCAAGAGCTTTTTCTATTATTCATCAATTTATTGTTGTATTTGCATAATTAGGGTTTTAATGGTTAATTGGACATAAGAGAAGGAAAATTAATAACTAAATTCCCTAATCCAAGTTTCCCTACATCTGCAAGTGACCTAGGGTATGATAGTGCTCGCCACTTGACCCTAGATCCTTCAATGTTAGGGTGAAAGGAGGATTTTAACATCTAAACAACAAAAGATTAACAAAATCCAATTTTACCCTAAACAACAAGTAGACTAGTTACATCATAAAACAGATATCTAACTATTGCAGTAAAATATAGAACCCCTAGACTGATCTTTATCTTCCAGACCTAGTCTAAGAAGACAACCTAGAATCAACCTCTAAAATGACACAGAAGTTACAATTTTATAGAGAAAGAGAGAAGAAGATGAAAAACCCTAAAAATAATCCATTGATAACACATGGCACACCTCATCTCCTTTGATTCTACAACTGATTTGCTTCTAGAAGATGCTCGTCAACTCTTCATTTTCCCTCTTCAATTTGCCCACTTCCCTTTTGCAACTGAATTGATTTGTCCCAAATCTATTTTGCATTCCAATGCAAATTGTTCAGCTGAGTGTAAAAACTCACTAACTAACTCCTTTTTCACTGGCAAGTGAAAAATTTCACTTCTGAGTAAATACCCATTTGGCAAATAATTGCAATTTGTCTTTACTCTACACTTTAACCCTTGCAACCGAACATTTTCCCCATAATTAACTTATGCATTCTCAGGAAATAATTTCAATTTCCCAGGCACATTTTATAATTTAATTTTCATCTACAGAAATCTGCTCTTTGCATTCTCTTTCATTTATGTAGTATTCAAATAAAACACTTTGTCTTGCCAAAAAATGAAATCAAATCTCACCAACATTCTCAAAATAAAAATTGCAGAGGCATCATTTGATTGTTGTCCCGTTTTTGCAAATGTTGGGTCATTTTTAGGCTTATGAGCACTTCAAAATCACCCATAACAATGTTAAAATGGCTTCCAAGGCAAGGCAAATGGTCTGGACACTCATTGGAAGGCAAAAACTACCATTTCTAGTATGTAGGAGGCCCTAAAAAACTGCACAAAACCAAAAAACCTGACAGTAAACCTTTAACACTATTCTACAATCTCCTTGCTCACTGCAGCACTCTAGAATGGTGAAATCAATGCACACTTGTAAAGATTTCAATAAAGCTTTTCTGAAATCCTTAACCACTAGCGAATAAAATAAAACAATAAAAATGTTTTACTTATCTTTCCGTTGTTCCGCACTTGAGTTTGGGCATTTTGTGTTTGCTATGTGCGGAATAGCGGAATACAGACCTTAGCATGTAATAACCTTACCAAATCTTTAATAGAGCTTACATTTTAATCTTTTCATTGGCAAGGTTTGAATTATCAAAATGATTTTAAAACATGCTTTCCGCCTTTTTGCATTTTTCTTATGTGCTCATCCTTTTTTCTTTTACAGAATGGCAGAAGATAGTTGAGAACTTAATAAAACATTAAAACATTTAAAATGTCTTTTACCTCATATTTTTTCCTGTCAAACATTTAAAACGTTATAAAATTTTTTAAAAGAAATTGCATATTAAAACATTAGAAGATAGGGGAAAATTTTAATTTCACTTGTGGCCCAAACAGAGAAAATTCATTGCACGCAAACCAGAACACCTGGAGCCACGAAAACTTACGAGAAAGCATAATCAATTATTTAAAACATGGGTTTGTCGACGGATCTTGCCCAGCTCACCAAATTTATATACCTCCTTTGTAAACTGGCCTGTAAAATATGTTCGTAGCAACTGAGATACATTAAAATAATGCATCATATGGACTTAGTTTCTGATGAAAATGGAACTGAAGATGTTTTCAACCAAAACAAGAAATGGGTTGCTTTAGAATCATGAAATTTGTAACTTTCTAGAACACCAAATTTAGCCTGGTTGTAGTCAGAAAATAATTAAATAGCCCATTAGAACTCATCTTGGAAGCACAAAACTATACAAAAACACTACCATATGTACAAATAAACATTGTACCATATGGAATTGTAAGATCACTTCTGAGTTACAATATTTTAATCAGTGAAGATGGCCTCCAAGGTGGATTGAGCAGTATGCTGACCTAGCCTCTGTCGACACATTGAAAGAACACATGCACCCAAAATTTGCAAAATTTGAGGGTTCCACTAGTGGCTCTAGTTGTGGACACATGCACCTTGTGGGCATGGTGAGATTCTAGATCTCTGGGATGTAGACCAAGTGCCTACTCCATTGGGTGGCACTTAAAACTGATTCAACATGCAACTTGCAAAGCTTCAACAGACATTTTTTAAACATTATTTGGCAGCCCCAGGACCCCAAAAAAGTAGAACCAATACTTACCCCTATCAAATACTCTATTCTGCACTATCTGCACTAGGCCAAGCCTAAAAACACTGCCATAAACTGCCCACAAACTAACCTTGTCACTGACATGCTTAACCATATCACCGAGCCTGCCATTGTTAATGTAACCTTTGTCATTCTGTATTGTATAACCAAGCATAAACTCAAATTTTTCATCATCACATGACACACATGTGTTATATTGAAAATAACATTCCTCTCTCTTCATCTTATTGTCATGCTCCAACAAAATACTTCCCAACTGAATTGGAAAGTGAAAGTGTTCATACACTTCCAAACAGATGGCATCATGATACTCAACCTTATCTGCAACATCTATATCAAATGTAAAACATTCATAAGCAATGCCCTCGAGGAGCTCATCAATTTGTTTCTTTGTTTTCTTCAGGGCGCATTCTAACCTTGTGTCAGTTGCATCATGAGAGTTCTCGGCAAAGAGTGGATTATCTCTTCACCAATAAGGATCATCATTTTTGATATCTAGTGAAGCTAGAGGCTCATCATAAAGGACATTTTGCCTTATATTCATTTTTGTCATAAAAGCTTGTGCCTCCTCAACATGAAGATCTAAATCTTTCTCATCATCATTGTATTCAAAATCATTACAATCACTAGAAGAGCATACAGATAAATTTTCAACATCATTCACATCAATAGTTAGCATCTTTGACTCACATTCTGAAAACTCTTCACAACAAGAAAGTTGTTCGTTCTCAAGCAAACATGCATTCCCATCATTATCAGCATATTTCCTATTTGTAGCAAATGATTCTATCTCTACTTCATGTGGATAATCATAATCAACAAAGGAATGACCATACTCAATGCCATCATAGTTACTACACCAAAGGGACTCATTAATACTGAAACTATGTTTAGGCTCTTCAAATTGATTGCACAGACTCATGTCTTCCATAGGACTATAGGTATTGGAATCTTCACAAGAATTAAAACCTGGGAGGATACCAAACATGTATTCAAGCTCCTGCTCCTTAGATTGGCCATTTACACACTATTTCAACATCACCAATCACTTAAGTTGATTCACCATGTTGAATACTTAGGCCCATTTCCATTCTGTGATTACTAGAGCTCCAACAAGGGATAACTCCACTGGTGCAGTCATGATAGGAGGGTTCATAGAATGAACTATCTAGACTGTGCAACAAGAGTAAACACAACATAAACAACTCAAAGAAATGAAACAAATGTAGATTCAGTCATTCAGTATATCATACAATCCGAATAGAGATCAGTCGGCAACATGCGGGCTTGCAATTAGGGCTCACATGCCTGATTACATACATGTACAAGATAAAGCTTTGAAGCTTCTTGGCACAAAATCTAAACTATGAACTTATCAATATATATCATCTCTAGACCAATAGATTCCTCCGCGTCGGCCAAGGAAGATCACAAATTCCAATGAAGAGTTGTAACGTGTGTACACAAATAGGTCAAACCTAAATGCATAGAACACTCCCTCAAATGAATGGAATAACATGCAGATCTCTGGGGAAGGTTAGCCATAAACAAAAGATCATTGAATGATGTGTCATTAGGTTCTGCAAGTCTTCTCCTTTAGATGATTGTCTAAGACTATCAGGATGCTCTGTTCTGAAAACAGTCGATCTTCTGATAGTGATAACTTTCTGGTAACTGATCCAAATGCTTTGAATTCTAGATATGATGTAGATGAATGAGTATAAATGCTAATTCCAGATCTGTAAAGTGTGAAATACAACTGTGGTAGAATCCCAAACCAAAAGCTGAAAATTGTTTTTGACTGAACTGCCTAAACTGAATTGGAAAATGAAAGAAACAAACTGAAATACAACAAACTAAAATTCAAATATTTTTGGTTGATGCAAGGTTGCTCTTGAACTAGGGATGGTCCTGCATCAGACATTCGAGGTTATTGAAAAAGTGAGTCCCTCACTTTGCTAGGGCTAAGGGAGAACCAAGACGGTCCACCTCAACCTAAGAAATCCATGATGAATCTTCTTCCGGTCTGCCTTTCCACTTCACAAGGTATTCTTTGTATTGTCTTCCTCTAGTGCTGCATCCAACTCTGTTGTCCAAAATGTCTTCAATCTGTTCTGGTGCTTGTTGTGGTAACTGCTTCTTCAAGTCTTCTTCCATGATGTCACTAAACTCTACTTCATGATACTGATATAAGTCTGCAATGTTGAAAATAGGTGAAATATCGAATGTCTCCGGTAACTCTACTTCATATGCATTTCCTGAATCAAATTTTCTAAATATCTTACAAGGTCCAAACTTCTTCATCTGCAACTTGTTATATGTCCCAACTAGAAATCTTTCTTTTCTCAAGTACACCATCACTTCATCTCCCACTTCAAATACCTTATGTCTTCTCTTCTCATCTGCCTTTTTCCTGTACTTACTGTTCATATGCTCCAAATGCTTCTTCACCTGATTATGCACTATCTTCATGTGATCTACAAATTCTTCTACTTCTAGACTTCTCTTGTCTTTTGTACTGATATCTCTCAATTCTGCAACTCCTCTATGGTTTACTCCGGTAACAATCTCAAAAGGTGTTCTTCGGATACTCCTGTTTACTGAATTATTCTATGCAAACTCTGCTTGTGAAAGAATCAAATCCCAACTTCTTGTCTTGTCTCCAACCAAACATTTCAACAAGTTTCCCAAACTCCTATTCACTACCTTTGTCTGTCCATTAGTCTATGGATGAAAAGTTGAACTAAACTTCAAATCTATCTTCATCTTCTTCCAAAGTGTATTCCAAAAATATCCAACAAACTTTGTATCTCTGTCTGAAACTATACTCTTAGGTAATCCATGCAATCTCACAATCTTCTTGAAAAATAGGTCTGCTACATGCACTGCATCAGTTGTCTTCTTACAAGGTATGAAATGGGCCATCTTTAAAAATCTGTCAACCACTACAAATATTGAATCATGTCCTCACTATGTCTTAGGCAATCCCATTACAAAATCCATGCTTATGTCTTCCCAAGGTCTCCCTGGTACTATCAAAGGTTTATACAATCTAGTATTTTGACTACTCCCTTTTGCAACTTGACAAACTCTACAACTCTGCACAAATCTTTGAACATCCTTATGTATCTAAGGCCAAAAGTAGTGTTCACTCACCAAAGTCACTGTCTTATCAATGCCAAAATGTCCTGCCAATCTACCACTGTGCTTCTCCTTGATTAAATTACCTCTCATTGAACTTCTAGGTATGCACAACCGATTTCCTTTGAACAACATATCTTCTTGAATGAAAAAGTCCAACCACTTACTTCTATCTATCACAACAGGTTCCTTACATGCTTTCCAAGGTTCTACAAAATTAGCATCTCCCTCATACATGTTCTTCAATTCATCAAATCCCAACACTTCAACTCTCATCTTTGTCAACAAGTTTCTTCTTCTACTTAATGCATCAGCAACTTTGTTTGATTTTCCACTCCTATGCTTCAACACAAAAGTATAACTCTGCATAAACTCTACCCATCTCATATGTCTCTAATTCAACTTACCTTGACTATTCAAATACTGCAAAGCTTGATGATCTGTATACAACACAAACTCCTTAGGCAACAAGTAATGTATCCACTTCTTCAAGGCTTGAATTATGGCATAGAACTATTGATCATAAACAGAATATCTTCTCGTTGCATCATTTCAACTTCTCACTGAAATATGCTACTGGTCTACCTTCTTGACTTAATACTGCTCCAATTACATTTCCACTTGCATCACAATCAACTTGAAATACCTTATTGAAATCCGGTAATGCCAAAACAAGTTGCTCTGTCACTTTCTGTTTCAACAATTCAAAACTTTTATCTGCTCCAGATGTCCACTTAAAATCTTTTCTGGCACCTCTCATTGTCTCTGTCATAGGGTTAGAAATTGAACTAAAACTTTTGATAAACTTCTGGTAGAAACTATCCAATCCATGAAATGATGTAACTTCTCCAATGCTCTCCGGTGTAGGCCATCTTCAATCCTTCCACAGAAATCACAAATCCCAAGTATAGCAACTTTTCTTTCATGAAACTACACTTCTTGATGTTTATCAGTAATTTCTCTTCTCTTAACCTCTGCAAAACTTGTCTAATATGCCACAAATGTTCCTCTTTTGTCTTATTGAAAATCAAAATATCATCCAAGTACACAATAACAAACTTACCCAAGAATTTCTTCAAGACTTCATTCATCAATCTCATGAAAGTACTTGGTGCATTTGTCAATCCAAAGGGCATCACTAACCACTCATACAATCCTTCAGTTGTCTTAAAAGCAGTCTTCGACTCATCTCCTTCTCTGATTTTGATCTGATGGTATCCACTCTTCAAATCTATCTTTGTGAAATATCTTGCTCCACTCAAACAATCCATGATATCATCCATCCTAGGTAAAGGAAATCTATACTTAATTATGATCTTGTTTATTTCTCTAGAGTCAATACACATTCTCCATTCTCTATCCTTCTTCAATGCAAGCACTGCAGGTACTGCACAAGGACTCAAGCTTTCTCTGATCAAAACTTTTCTCAACAACTCTTGTATCTGTCTATCCAATTCTTCATTCTCTTCCAGTGTCATTCTATGTGCTGCTTTGTTAGGCAAACTTGCTCTCGGTATAAGATCCATTTGATGACTGATACTCCTTATAGGTGGTAATCCTTTAGGTACATTATCTGATATGATATCTTCATACTCTATAAGCAATTCTCTTATCTCTCTGGTTGTGTCTGTTCAGTCTCTTTCTTCAATGTTTCAGGATTCTTAGGAATCGAGGCATAACACATATTCTCATGTCTCAAACCATCCAGAAATTTTCTTCCATCTAACAAATAGATTCTCGTATTCCCACATACTTCACTCTTAGGATCATCTTCTAAAGGAATCAAGGTAATTCTCTTTCCATTTATTGTTATAGTGTATGTATTCTTTCTCCCATCATGTATAGCTTTTCTGTCATACTGCCAAGGTCTACCCAACAAGATATGACAAACATCCATAGGCATAATATCACACAAGACTTCATCATGATAAGATCCAATATGAAATTTTACCAAAACATTGTTCAATCACAATACCTTATGATCATCCTGAATCCATGCTATCTGATAGGGCTTAGGGTGTTTCAATCTTTCCAACTTCAGCCTAGTCACCATCTCCTCTGAAACTAGGTTAGCTAAACTACCACTATCAATTACAACTTTACAACACTTACCTCCTGATTTGCATCTTGTTCTAAAAAAACTCTTCCTATGCGGTGGTTCCTCATTTGTATCTTCTTGAAATAGTGCTCTCCTCATCACAAGTGATTCTCCTTTCTCAGGTTTGTCAACTGAACTGGGTGATGCAACAGGTTCTTCTTCCACATAGGCTACTCTTCCACTATTTTATGTCCTCTTATTTGTACTACCCTGATTACACTCAAATGCTCTATGTCCACCTCCACACTTGAAACAAGTACCTGTAAATGTTCTCTTATCAAATCCTCTTCCTTCTCTCATGTATCCTTCATTCCAGTATGCACTAGGGTTTCCTCTCAGCTAAAAATTTATGTCATCTCTCCGGTAAGCATTGCTATCTCTGTCATCTTTCTTAAATGGGCTGTCAAACTTGTTTTGTTCCAGATATGATCTCTCCTCCGAAAAATGTTCTACTTCTCTGAAATTTACCTCCTCTGCCTCTTCGTCTCTAATCATGTCTTTTATTCAACTTCTCTTCAACTTTTAGGGAAAACTGATATGCTTCTTCCAAAGATGTCATCCTTACCAAGCTTAGTTCCTCTTGAATGTTCAATCTCAGTCCATTTATATATCTAGCCACTTTCTCCTTGTTTGCTTCACTATGTGCTGTCCTTATGATCATTTTATGAAATTGTTCACTGTACTTCACAAATTTCTCCTTTTGTCTCAGGTTTTGCAAGATTTTCAACGGCTCCAACTCATAGTCAGTAGGTATGAATTGATTCTTCAACTTTGTCACCATCCTATCCCATTTTATAATCTTTTCTTTTCTTCTTCTATTTCTTTCCAACTAAACTTCTTTCCACCATATAGCAGTATGTCCTTTCAATTTTGTCTTTGCAAATTTCACCTTCTCCGGATCTTCAATTTCTTCATATTCAAAGTATTCTTCCATGTCATTTATCCAGTCAATCAATTCTTTAGGGTTCAAATTACCGGTATAGTTCAGCACTTCAACTCTAGGTCTCTTTCCAATCTTTGAAATAGATCGCAGCATCTTTACTTGATTTGATTCTTCTTCATCACCTCCTAGGGTTTCACCAATTTGTCTGACATATTGAAATTCCTCTTCATCATCGGTTTCAAAATTAGGTCTAGGTGTCAATCCTCTTTGCCTATCTTCTTCAACAGTATCCAAATGGATTCACATTGTTTTCATCATCTCCATCATCTCATCCATTCTACCATCCATTGTTCCAACAACAACAACTCTCCTTGGCGGCATTCTTCCTAGGATCAAGTGCAAACTACCTCAAGTTTAGCGATTGGGCTACAAGGTGACAAATGCCTCTCAATTGGTGATTAATTGCGACATAAGTAACCTGCCTCAATTTAGTGATTTGTCCACAGCAAGATCTTACGAAATTCCCTCACCAACTTCTCTCAATTCATTCCCAAAGATTTAAACTTTCGCTCTGATACCACTTGCTATAGTCACGGTAGGAGGGTTCACAGAATGAACTGTTTGGACTATGTAGCAAGAGTAAATACAATGGAAACAACTTAAAGAAATGGAACAAATATAGATTTAGTCATTCAATATATCATAGAATTCGAATAGAGATCAGTCGGCAACATGCGGGCTTACAATTAGG
This sequence comes from Cunninghamia lanceolata, assembly GCA_027924645.1. Taxonomy (NCBI): domain Eukaryota; kingdom Viridiplantae; phylum Streptophyta; class Pinopsida; order Cupressales; family Cupressaceae; genus Cunninghamia; species Cunninghamia lanceolata. The sequence goes on along the minus strand of BSBN01001052.1, from coordinate 3,725,309 downwards.
GCTTACAGGCCTAATTACATACATGTGCAAGATAAAGCTTTGAAGCTCCTTCGCACAAAATCAAAACTATGAAATTATTGATAACTTCTGAACTACTTTCCTAAGGATCGATTACATCAATATATATCATCTCCAGACCAATCGATTCCTCCGTGTCAGCCAAGGAAGATCACAAACTCCAATGAAGAGTTGTAACGTGTGTACATAGATATGTCAGACCTAAATGCATAGAACATTTCCTCAAATGAATGGAATAACATGCGGATCTCCAGGGAAGGTTAGCCACGAACAAAAGATCATTGAATGATGTGTCATTAGGTTTTGTAAGTTAAGGAATGCTCCACAAGTCTTCTCCTTTAGCTGATTGTCTGAGACTGTCAGGATGCTCTGTATTGAAAATAGTCGATCTTCTGATAGCAATAACTTTCCTATAACTGATCCAAATGCTCTAAATTATGGATATGATGTAGATGAATGAGTCTAGATGCTAAGTCTAGATCCGCAAAGTGTGAAATGGAACTATGGTAGAATATCGAACCAAAAGCTGAAAACTGCTTCTGACTGAACTAGAAAATTAAAGAAACAAACTGAAATGCAAATGCTTTTGGTTGATGCAAAATTACTCTTGAACTAGGGATGCTCCTGCATCATCCACATACCTCCTTCTGTTCACTAGACCATGCATTTGAAATATGATGACTATAATCATTATCTACATAACTAATGAGATTACCACACATTTCATTTGCTTCACTGAGGTATGCATTTTCAACCTTTGTTCTACTTTCTTCTTCTTCATGTGATATCTCACTACTTGACTCATATGGAGCAGCAAAATCATTATCATTACAGATTAAAAATATAACAGTTTTTTGATGATCATCTCTAATCTCTTCAAAAAGAAAAATGCATTCACATACTTGGTCAAGCCTAACAGGCTTCAACTCCTTTGGCAAAGCACTCAAACCCGATTCATAAGATTTATAAAGTAAATCAATGCATACTAAATTTTCAGGTCTGTGACACTCAAGAATTGCAAACAGAGAATCCATAAAGCTTGCATAAAGATCATATGATGATTCTCCTTCAGGTCTCCTTATGTCAAAGAGGGCTTGAACAGAGACCACAAGATCACAAATGCATGCAGCTTCTTGACAATTTGTTTGGGGCTCTATGTGATCAACATTATGGAATGATGTATAAGCCAGAACAATAGGGGTGTAATTTCTTTGACATTCATTTTTAATTTCTAACTTGCACCTTTCATCAACATTTGGTGCCTCAGTGTAGCAAACACTTGTAGACAAATAGCCCTTGAACATTCCATGCTTCCAATTGTCTTCAATGTTCATGGCTATCTCATAGGCTTGATGCAAGGTTGTAGGATCCTAATTCTCAACTGCTAACTCATCTTCTTGTCAAAATCCCCTAGGTAAACAACCAGACTCATTGAATCATTTGGTCTCACAGCTTTAGGAATATCTCTCAATGCTTTTACAAATATTAGATTAAATGCTAGAACTAGCTCATCTACTTCTTTCTCAATACTCATAAATTTGTTGATCATTAAACTTGCATTGATTCTCTCACCAAACTACTGCATGAAAACTACTTTGAACTCATCCCAAGAATGGATAGAGCATGTTGGTAAATAAGAGAACCAATATCTTGCATCTCCTTTCAGAGATTGAACAAATAATCTCATGACAACATCTTCAAAATCTATCTCATAATCATCTATTACATTAATGAAATCATGCAGATGCTCATTTTCTATTTCAAATTTATCACCACTAAACCTTGGCAAATGCTCTCTAATCCCATCAGGAATAGAATTTTGATAGTTTTGGATACCACTAAAATCCAATGCTCTGTATATTTCAACAAAGAAGACCCTTCTCTGAGGGTATAATTGTTGTCGTTGTGAACTTTCCATTATGACATTTGAATCCATGATCTTAAGCCTTTGATAGTGCAAATTTCTACCACAACTTGTCTAAGATCCTCTAAATGAGTTTCTTCACAAATATGCATACTTCATCTCAAAATACAGGCTGTAGTTAAGTAATACAGAAGTATGCAAACCTTTGACTACACTTTCCTTTCTCTTAGTGCTTTAACATTCACTTAATAAGGAACCAAATTATTTCCAAGGTCTTTCACAAGATACCTTTAAACATAGAACAATCTTTCACAAAGACAGAAATATGTAAAATACCTAGAAGTTTGTTATAGCTGCTACAAATTCTCTTTTTGACTGGAAACTATGACTGCTGAAATGTTCATCACACTTTTATCAGGTTCTTTCTCACATTGTCGCCACCTCTTTTCATAGAGGATAGAACTTCAAACAACACAAATCTCTTTAAAGCTTTCTTTCATTCTGGATCTTCTCCAATAGCAAAGCCACACAAATTTTCTTTAGATCAACAGGCAAGGAGAACATCAGAGTCCCCACCCTTCATAGGGAATAATATAACACTATACATATACTAACTCTAAATACCCATGACAGACCACTGGACAAATCTTGACAATTTATAGACTATCCCTAGTAGAGTTGCCAATCTGTTAGTTCTCCAAATTTTTGAACATTGAACTCTAAAGATGTGCCATGTCTTATACTCAGATTCAAAGAGAGATTTGGCCAACGAACAAGGCTAAACATAGCCTTCTACTCTTTAAGTATTGCCAAGCTCGGGAGGGTGTTCCTAGAGACCTCAAAACAATCTAGGAAACACATACACAACAAGGGAGATCTCTAAATGTAGGCAATTAGGTTCAAATGGTATTAACATATGATAAGCTTAGCTATAATCCTTGTGAATGTATGACCATTGCCAACTTCTTACAGCACCATTGACCTAGGAGGTACAATATACATAAGTCCCCTAAATATTTGCATCAATTACAAGTTTCACATGAGGTTTAACAAGGTTCAAAATACTGGACTTCATGCATAAGGGTAGGATAGAACTAGCCTAGAAATAATAATAAATAAACTAAAATGTTTTTTCAAATTTGAAATTGGGTGGGGTTATACTTGACTACTCTAGATCAGTGCCTAATCCCATGGGCAACAAAGTCACACTTGGATACAAATCCATAATGAAAAGGAAAGCATACATTCAAATGAATTCAATTAACTAGGTTTCTACCTTATAGAAACATTGAACCCTTAATAGCCCTTCTGCACTCAACACTACATCCATCCTTAGCCATCCACAATGCACTGAAACATCCCAAATATTTGTCAATGAAAGCATTTTCACTTAGATACTTAAGTAAATATTTAAGCAAAACACTATTACTATATCTCCTTGAAAATATAGACTAACATAGATCAAATGGAGAGTGCAGCACATGTACACCTAGAAACCCCTTAGATCCCCTAAAATAATCAAACATTGATGGAGACAGAAAATAGTATCGACAGCAAAAGCATGGACTTATATTGATTTATTGAAAAGACTTCCAAATCCAATACAGAAATTCATATCTAAGTAGACTAGTTACATCATAAAATAGATATCTAACTATTGCAGTAAAATATAGAACCCCTAGATTGATCTTTATCTTCCAAAGCTAGTCTGAGAAGACAACCTGGAATCAACCTCTAAAATGACACAGAAGTTACAATTTTATAGAGAAAGAGAGAAGATGAAAAACCCTAAAAATAATCCATTGATGACACATGGCACACCTCAGCTCCTTTGATTCTGCAACTGATTTGCTTCTAGAAGATGATCCTCAACTCTTCATTTTCCCTCTTCGATCTGCCCACGTCCCTTTTGCAACTGAAATTGATATGTCCCAAATCTATTTTGCATTCCCGTGTAAATTGTTCAGCTAGGTGTAAAAACTCACTAACTGCCTCCTTTTTCACTGACAAGTGAAAAATTTCACTTTTGAGTAAATACCCATTTGGTAAATAATTGCAATTTGTCTTTACTCTGCACTTTAACCCTTGCAACCAAACATTTTCCCCATAATTAACTTATGCATTCTCAGGAAATAATTTTCAATTTCCTGGGCATATTTTATACTTTAATTTTCATCTTCAGAAATCTGCTCTTTGCATTCTCTTTCATTCATGTAGCATTCAAATAAAACACTTTGTCTTTGCCAAAAAATGAAATCAAATCTCACCAACATTCTCAAAATAAAAATTGCAGAGGTATCATTTGATTGTTGTCCCATTTTTGCTAATGTTGGGTCATTTTTGGGCTTACTTGCACTTCAAAATCATCCATAACAATGTTAAAATGGCTTCCAAGGCAAGGCAAATGGTCTGGGCACTCATTGGAAGGCAAAAACTACCATTTCTAGTATGTAGGAGGCCCCAAAAAACTACACAAAACCAAAAAACGTGACAGCAAACCTTCAACCCTATTCTACTATCTCGTTACTCACTGTAGCACTCCGGAATGGCAAAATCAATGCACAAGTAAAGATTTCAATAAAGCTTTTCTGCAATCCTTAACCACTGGCTAATAAAATAAAACAATTAAAATGTTTTGCTAATCTTTTTGCTGTTCCGCACTTGAGTTTGGGCATTTTTTGTTTGCTATCTGTAGAATAGGAGAATACAGACCTTAGCATGTAATAACCTTACCAAATCTTTAATAGAGCTTACATTTTAATCTTTTCATTGGCAAGGTTTGAAATATTAAAATAATTTTAAAACATGCTTTCCGCCTTTCCACATTTATCTTATGCACTCATCCTTTTTTCTTTTACGGAATGGCAGAAGATAGTTGAGAACTTAATAAAACATTAAAACATTTAAAATGTTTTTTACCTCATACTTTTCCTCGTCAAACATTTAAAATGTTATAAAATGTTTTAAAAGAAATTGCATTCTAAAACATTAGAAGATAGGGGAAATTTTAATTTTGCCTGTGGCCAAAATAGAGAAAATTCATTGCGCACAAACCGGAACACCTGGAGCCATGAAAACTTATGAACGGGCATAATCAATTATTTAAAACATGGGTTTATCGATGGATCTTGCCCATCTCACCAAATTTATATGCGTCCATTGTAAATTGGCCCGCAAAATGTGTTTGCCACAACTATGATGCATTAAAATAATGCATTATATGGACTCAGTTTCTAATGAAAATAGAACTAGAGATGTTTTCGACCAAAATGAGAAATGGGTTGCCTTTAGAATCATGAAATTTGTAACTTTTCAGAACACCAAATTTAGCTTAGTTGCAGTCAGAAAATAATTAAATAGCACATTAGAACTATCCTGGAAGCACAAAACTGCATAGGTACACTACCATATGTACGAAGAAACATTGTACCATACGTAATTGTAAGATCACTTATGAGTTGCAAAATTTTAATCAGTAAAGATGGTCTCCGAGGTAGATTGAGCAGTATGCCGACCTAGCCTCTGTCGACACATTGAAAGGACACATGCACCCAAAATTTGCAAAATTTGAGGGTTCCACCAGATCCGACACTTCTTTGTATTCTTTGTCAAGTCCTAGAAATAGAGTTGCCACCTCTTTACAGAGGATAGATCTTTAAATAGGATGAAGCTTCTTAAAGCCTACTTTTAATTTGGGTTCTCCGCCGACAGAGCAACATAAAATTTTCTCATACACAACCGGTTTTCTTCTTGAAAAACTTGTTCAAACACAAGTAGAGTTGCCACCCTCTAAAGGGAATGATAATACACTTTACATATACAAGCTCTAGATACCCATGGCAAACGACTGAAATGACCTCATCATTTAAGAGAGAAACTTCATCAGAAACTCTAGGGTAAGATTTGACAATATCTTCACTTCATTCCCTAGTAGAGTCACCAATATGTTGGTTCCTCCAACTGATTGTCCAAAACCCCCTAAAGATTATCCAACTTCTTATGCTTAGGGGTTTCGAGTCAGTGGCCAACGAATAGGATAACAACAAGTTGAAAATTTCTCTACACTTTTGGTTCTACAAGACCAAGGCGGGTGTAGCTATACAACATTCAAGGGATATATCTAGACTACTATTGAATGTTGTATCAAAACAAAAGGTTATCAATAGCACTTTACTAGGGAAATGACTGACTCCACTCAGATTGGCTTGGTCCCATGACAGTATAGTTCATACCCTGATTGAGAACATATATTTATCCAGACTATACTCAAAAGAATGTTAGAAACGAAATGATTTGATTATATTTTGGGAAAGAACAAAATCAATAAATTAACCCAGTGAGAGACCGGTGTGTTAATCCAAAGGGCTACAGAGTCGAATTGTATGAAACCTATGTATCATTCAAGAAACATTACCTCATGATTGAAAGACTGATGGCATTAATACCTTATATCAATACCTCTCTGACATGGAAATATAGAAATGTCATTTTAAACAATGATACAGACAATAACTAACTGAATATCTTTCAAGCATTTATATCTCCCCTTGAGAGAAAGCAAGAAAAAATACACAATGCAATGAATTGCGGAGATGAACTGAAATATCCTTGGTACTTAGAAATCATATTAACTCCATAAAATGTTACACAAAAAGGATTCCATGACCAATATATATCTTTGTATTAATTTGAGAATAACTATACTCTACAGATTTGAACATAGATTAAGAAAAAAATTTCATTATATTTACAATGGATCAAAGTATAGAACACCCCACTGTCCATAACTTGAGATTCAGAACTTCCCCGCCTCCTCCTTTCTCTTGGCCCTGAATTCCTATTTATAAGAACATGGGAGAAACAAGCTTTAGGCCACTAATAGGTGTCACATTTTCATTTGATGATTGGAAAGGGACCACATGCTAGAATAACCACCTTTAGTCCACAAAGACACATCCTTCGCAGCAAATCATTATCTCAGACAGATAGAAGTAACTAATTTTGTCTTGTATGCCTCCTTACTTTTCATATAAGGGCAAACCATGAGATGACAGGTGACGTCTTCTGATATGTTCTTTCAACCTTCCCCACCTCAGCCATCTGGATACTTGTTCCCTATACAAGTGTCCTTTGCCTTGTCTTCCCAGTTGCTCATGAAGAAGGATACCTATCAGGGACAATCATTGAAGGAAGCAGAGGATTCAAGAAATCTTGTCATTAAGCCCAGTCCCATGTGCAGGCAAGCAACATTTCCTCTTTCAATTGAGGTTTCCAACCACCTCATCTAGATAGAAACCAGAGGAAGCCACTAGTACTTGGTGTTGGCGATACCAAGAATCCAAGTAAAGAGGAAGCAACAGTTGTTATTTTTTCCACCTCCACTACCATCTATCCAAACTAGATGAGCAACACTCCCTCCATTGCTACCTAAGTTCTTCTAGAAACCAAAACATTGAGGGAAGGGAAAAGAGAGCAACACTATCTCTCTTTCATCAAGCAAAATCTAGGGACCCACAAGAACAAGATGTCGTTAGGGTCAATAGATTGAAACTTGAATTCCACATCCAAATGGAAATAGGGAGAAGGGAAGGATCCTTGTCAGTTCAACAGATGCAAACCCATCCCCACAATCTTACCAGATCGTCCCATCCCTCAAGACAATGCTTCTTCAACCTCCATAATTTTATAGGAACACAACGTCAACTAGGAGAACAAAGAAGAGAATCCAAGGGAGCAGGGTGGTAAGCCAGGCATACTTGAGAAATAAACTTCCATATTTGCCTGCATAGAAAGAAACAACATACAAAACAGCAACAGGAGCACCAATTTATATGGAGACTAAAGAAGCACCCACATTCTAGATAATCGTGACTATTTAGTTTTCCTCTATTAATTCAATCTTGATTAATAGCATGGCGTACTAGCCTTGTGTGGAAACTTTTCAATAACCCACTAACATCACTAGAAAGGGAATGGAGGTGGCACTCTGCCTTGTGTCGATGTCCTAAATCCTAGAGCTATCAACTTCCATAATGGGCAAGCCAAACCCAACCCCTCGATCCCAGTGATCATCCCAATTCAGATAGCACACCCAATTCAAACTCCACCGAGAGAAGAGCGTGAATTCCCCATAAACTCAGAACAGATCCCTAAGAACCAACTTTACACCTAAACAATCATCCTAGAGGTTGATCCCCTATACAATGGCAATGAAGGAAATCCTCCACATGCATGAAGAAACCTACCACCAAATAGATGCATCATGACATGTGCACGATCACCCCAACCCTCACTCAAGTTCAACCATCAGATTCAACCCTTGAACTAGATCGATAATCACAAGGAAAGAACGGTGCACCTAGAGGAAGGTGTTCATTAGTTTTGAAACCTGGCCATAGATCAACATAAAACAAGGATCTTTGTGGTTGAATTTTTCTCTAGCGAAGGCTAGCTATCAAAAGACACAGTGATCACATTTCCCATGACAATGCCTCACCTTTCACACCGAGCCTCCCAAGATCTTAGAGAAGACCATGGCTCTAGTGACACACCACTAGGCCTGTCAAAGGTAGCAACATATCCCTCGCAGTCCCATTAGGACTCCAAAACACCTCCTGTGAAGGCATAAGACAACATGGTGCCACGCAAGCCCACGGGAGTCCTAGAATAGTTGTAACGGAAGAGCATCCTTCTCGCGAAGTGCCAGCCTTAACACCACACAACCGCCACGTTAGACCCCATAGCATCATAGGAGCCAAGAACCAAGTCCAATAGGAGAAATAGCTACGATGAAAACATAAAACCTCATGGACATGGAAAGGACATTATGATTCAATCTAGCACATGCGTAAAAGTGTTCATAAAGGAGGGGTCGCGCTAGGTAGAACAGATGAGGGAGACATAAAACATACCCAATGCACAATATAAAAGTGGGCTATCTTTGAAATTTATTGGGTATATTTTGATCACCGAATACAATAGGCAATCCTAGGTGTAGGGGCCGGTATCTTGATGATGAAAGATGCTTTAGGGACAACCTAAGTGACTAGGAATGGACTGAGGGGAGTCAAGAACGAAATCAGAACAAGATGTAACTAAGGCAAATGAAGCTAAGAGACTAGGCTCCAAGGTTTTACAAGGTTTTAGCAGGCCTAGAGGACACGCACCAAGGGCCTAGGGTATGCATCAAAATGTAGGTGCAAATAGGAGTTTGTAAGCTCTTGTGGCCAATGCGGAGGATCAATTGCACATGAAGATGATATATATATATAGATCTCTTAGGTGCATTAGGGAGTGAATAGTTATATAATGTGATTTAGATAGTTTTAGAAGATAGATTTCTTTTTGAAAGGCACTTCAATGCCATATCTTTCATATTTGTTGTAACCCAGAAAGTAGGCTTGTGAGTCCTTTGATTGTAGCCCACATTTTATCAACATATGAGCATTGCAACTCTTTGATGTACTAAATATATGAATCTCCCATTGCGTTCTATATTTGTGTTGTTTTCATTGTGTTTACTCTAGCTGCATAGTTTGGACAATTCATTCTTTGAACCCTCCCACCATGAATGCCCCACCCTTACAACAATATCAATTGATCAAACCCTAAAAACCATAGGATATTGAAAAAGCAAAAAAGTTCTCATAAATATGCACCAAGACTCTGAGATAAATTCAAAACTGGCTAAATCCTTGGAGATTAACTCATTTTTGGTTTTGAGAACACAAATCAAAATAACCTACACTAACAAAAACAAAATGATTTAGATAATATGTCTTTTAGGGTTTTGATTCTAAATTTTGGGAAAGATGAACTTCAGATCGGTGCCTATCTAGGGTACAGAGTCAAATTAGTCCTTGCAAGTGCCTCTTCATGACATATAAACTTCAAACACAGAGGATAAACTATATCACTGTTGTACAATGACATATCCAAGAAAGGGTATCTCCCACAATTCTTCTTATTGATCATTAATGCAATACATAACTCCCCATATCTCATCCAAAGAATTTTAATTTATTACTTGAATAAAAGCAACAAACAAGATACACAATACAACAAATTTATATAGACAAATTCAAGAACCCTTGATACCTTCATTTGTTATAGAAATGCATACATTCAAGGAGATAAATGAGAAAGATACATGCTACAAGAATTTTTCATATGATTCATTTTGAATTGAAAAATGTCATACAGAGATTTTCACAAGCAAGATTTTATATCTACAACTCAAAGTATTCTTCTTTCAAAGTGTATTTGCCCAAAAAATAGTATTCCAGGATCCTTTTACAATGAGAAGACATATTCTTATATAGAAAACAAGAATCATGTCGGCCTAGGACCTAATCTAACATGTTCGCTTACAAATTTTGTCTTTTACATTTAATTACTAGGGAAAGAGAACATGCACCCATTACAATAAAATATTCTAAAAAAAACCCATTTCTAGTAATTGCAACTGTTAAAAGAGGCCAATTTTGATGTTTGATGAATACTTTTGAGGCTGACTTTTCTATAATTAGATCTCCTGCCGTCTTGAATATCAACTACATGTACTTTAATCATTATATTGCTCAATCCATGTAATGTACATCCTCTCTGAAGGTCATTGGAAGGGGAGTACCTTATCTATTTTTCATTGTTGGAAACATATTTTGCATCTAGAATTGCCTTAGTCTCCTTGTTGAAGCTATCAAGACTCACTTCTATAGAAAATAATTCATCCAATCTTCTATTCAATAAATCCATGTTAAACACATCATTGACAAATATAAGGGACAAAATATTAGGTACCAATGATTTTAATTAACCCTTCCATTGATCCAAAGGCTTCACCTGTCTATCATCACCCAAAATATCTGGCATGATCCTCTTATCAATGTGCTCCAACAAATGCAATTTGTCTTTGACCTGCTTATCAAGTTTTAGCATGTATGCAACAACTTCCTCTAATATCATAATCATTTCATATGTTGGCAAAATTTCAACAGGGGCTACAAGATAAAATTTGGCACACTTGTAGATTTTCCTTATTTTTGCAGTCTTTGGCAACCATTTATCAGTTACTCCTTTCACATTATCCTTATCCTACATGTGCTTGTAAAATGATACTTTCAAAATTGAATAGGCTTTCCAAGCACCATCAACCTTATTCATTACTTTGGCAACTCTATGGTTAATCAAATTAGTGATTGACTTGCCAATTATTTCCATCTTACCCTTTGCAGCTCCTTTTAATTACTCCTTTAGATCTTTTATCTCTGCCAACAAAGATTCTCTGTCTGAGGGAAATGGCTCTGTAGCATTGGAAGGAGTGGAAATGACTAGAGGTGGGGTACCAAGTTGAAGAGATATATAATGATTTATTTTTGTAATGGCCCGTGTGTATTTCTCATTCAACTAATCATGCTCCTTCTGCAATTTCACAATTGTTGCTTCAGTAAACAGAGTTGTGTGTACACTAAAGGATGGAGCTTGTGGGGCAAGTGTATTAGACAACCTCTTGACAATCACATTTTCTATCAATTCCTAAAGACTATCCACCACCTTAGGCTTATTTTTATTTGGGGTCATTGCCCATATCACCAAGGTTTCAAACATAGGGTTAAAACCACCATAGAGGAAAGGTTTGTTCCAGAAAAGATGCAAATCAGGAGGTAAATGTTGTAAAGTTGTAATTGATAGTGGTAGTTTAGATAATTTGGTTTCGGAGGAGATGGTGACTAAGATGAAGTTGGAAAGATTGAAACACCCTAAGCCATATCAGATAGCATGGATTTAGGATGAGCATAAGGTACTGGTGAGTGAACAATGTTTGGTGAAATTTCATATTGGATCTTATCATGATGAAGTATTGTGTGATATTATGCCTATGGATGTATGTCAAATATTGTTGGGTAGACCATGACAGTATGATAGAAAAGGTATACATGATGGGATAAAGAATACATACACTATAACATCAAATGGAAAGAGAATTACTTTGATTCCCTTGGAAGATGATCCTAAGAGTGAAGTATGTGAGAATACTAGAATTTGTTTGGTTGATGGAAGAAAATTTTTGGATGGTTTAAGATATGAGAATATGTGTTATGCTTTGATTCCTAAGAAGCCTAAAGCCCTAAAGATAGAGACTAAAGAATCACCACTCGAGGAGATAACTGAGTTACTAACAGAGTATGAAGACATCATATTAGACAATGTACCTGAAGGATTGCCACCAATCAGAAGTATCAGTCATCACATGGATCTTATACCTGGAGTTAGTTTGCCTAACAAAGCAGCAAATAGAATGGCACTAGTAGAGAATGAAGAATTGAATAGATAGATACATGATATGTTGAGGAAAGGTTTGATCAGAGAAAGCTTGATCCCTTGTGCAGTACCTGCAGTGCTAGCACCAAAGAAGGATGGAGAATGGAGAATGTGTACAGACTCTAGAGTAATCAACAAGATCATAGTTAAGTATAGATTTCCTTTACCTAGGATGGATGATATTATGGATTGTTTGAGTGGAGCAAGATATTTTACAAAGACAAACTTGAAGAGTGGATACCATCAGATCATAATCAAAGAAGAAGATGAATGGAAGACTACTTTTAAGACAAATGAAGGATTGTATGAGTGGTTAGTGATGCCTTTTGGGTTGACAAATTCACTGAATACTTTCATGAGATTGATGAATGAGGTATTGAATAAATTATTGGGTAAGTCTGTTATTGTATATTTGGATGATATTCTAATTTTCAATAAGACAAAAGAAGAACATTTGTGGCACCTGAGACAAGTATTGCAGAGGTTGAGAGAAGAGAAATTGTAATAAACATTAAGAAGTGTAGTTTCATGAAGGAGGGATTGGTATACTTGGTATTTGCTATTTCTGTGGAAGGATTGAAGATGCACCCTGAGAAAGTTAGAGCAATTGTTGAATGGCCTACACCTAAGAGCATTGGAGAAGTCAAATCATTTCAAGGATTAGCTAGTTTCTACCAGAAGTTTATCAGAAATTTCAATTTAGTATGTAACCCTATGATAGAGACAATGAGAGGTGACAAAAAAGACTTTAAGTGGACATCAGGAATAGATAAAAGTTTTGAATTATTGAAGCAGAAGGTGACAAAGCAACCTTTATTAGCATTACCCAATTTCAATAAGGTATTTCAAGTAGATTGTGATGCAAGTGGGAATGCAATAGGAGCAGTGTTAAATCAAGAAGGTAAACATATAGCATATTTAAGTGAGAAGTTGAATGATACAAGAAGATATTCAGTTTATGATCAAGAGTTCTATGCCATAATTCAAGCCTTGAAGAAATGGAGACATTACTAGTTGCCTAAGGAGTTTGTGTTGTATATAGATCATCAAGCTTTGCACTATTTGAACAGTCAAGGAAAATTGAATCAAAGACATATGAGATGGGTAGAGTTCATGCATAGGTACACTTTTGTATTGAAGCATAGGAGTGAAAAATTGAATAAAGTTGCAGATGCATTGAATAGGAGAAGGAACTTGTTGATAGAGATGAGAGTTGAAGTATTAGGATTTGAGGAATTGAAGAACATGTATGAGGAAGATCTTGATTTTTCTAAACCTTGGAAAGCATGTAAGGAACCTGTTTGGATTATTTCATTTAGGAGGATATGTTGTTTAGAGGAAATCAATTATGCATACCTAGGAGTTCAATGAGAGACAATTTGGTAAAAGAGAAGCACAGTGGTGGATTAGCAGGATATTTTAGCATTGATAAGATAGTGGCTTTGGTAAGTGAACATTACTTTTGGCCTTAAATACATAAGGATGTAAGGAAGTTTGTGCAGAGTTGAAGAATTCATCAAGTTACAAAAGGGAGTAGTCAGAATATTAGATTGTACAAATCTTTGACAATACCAGAGAGACCTTGGGAAGACATAAGCATGGATTTCATAATGGGATTACTGAAGACACATAGAGGACATGATTCAATATTTGTAGTGGTGGATAGATTTTCAAAGATGGCATATTTCATACCTTGTAAGAAGACAACTGATACAATTCATGTAGCTAACCTAGTTTCAAGGAGATTATGAGATTGCATTGATTATCTAAGAGCATAATTTTAGACAGAGATACAAGATTTTTGGGATAATTTTGGAAGATGGTTTGGAAGAAGATGAAGACAGATTTGAAGTTCAGTTCAACATTTCATCCATAGACTAATGGACAAACAGAGGTAGTGAATAGGGGTTTGGGAAACTTGTTGAGATGTTTGGTTGGAGAGAAGATAGGAAATTGGGACTTGATTCTATCACAAGCAGAGTTTGCATAGTGAATAGGAGTACTGGTGTTATGTCAAAAAAATGCACCCTTGGGGGCTTTTTCCTTTTAAGGTTTAGATCCCAGGTCTTTAAATTGTATTTAGAGCATCTTGCATGATAATTCAGACTTCCGATGAGAAAACCCTTAGGCCTTGTGACAAATGGGACCTAAGGGGGACTATTTTGATGATCCCAGAACAAAGATAGGGGGTGGACTTGGGCACTAGCACCCTAGTCCAGCCCTATTTTAGGTCTGCCCTAAATTCAAATGTCAGGTTTGTGACCGTTATTTGGGTCCCATGCTGACATCATAAGTTTTAATTATGAAATTCTTGGTGGGAATCTTTGTAGTTGCATATATAAGAATATGTAGGTTATCATTTAGAGACTAGAAGATGTTTATAATTGTGAGCTATTGGAAGACTTGTGATTTTCATTGTGTTGCAGAGCATAGCATTGTTATTGTGTTTGTTTTTGGATGTTAGATTACATCTTCTCCTCATGGTATTGAAGAGCATCTTCCTTCCATGAGAGATTCATCATCAAGGTGACATCTATTGTGTTTTATCATCATTATCATTTGGATTTTTGCCTCTATCCCGTGGGATACACACTCTTATCTAACAATAGTGTTCGAAAGACTTGAGTGTCTCTCCGGGGCTTGACTGAGGCAAGCCTCTAAACACCACAACCCCCTCCCACACTCCTTGTGATTGCAGATTATAGGTATTAGATCTAGAGAAAGTGGAGTTGTGAGGAAGATTGGAGGACATTGAAGATTTAGGATCCAAAAAGAAGTGGAAACTATGCGAGATTTTGGGACATAGGCGCTATCAACATTGTCCTCTGCATCCAAAGCTACAGAAATAGACTAAATAGTGATAATCAGGGTTTGCAAAGATTCCAACATCTGATAGAAGATTCCTCAGTGGACTAGGGCTCCATCAACAGTGTCCTTCACATCTGAATTGTTGAAAACTAAAGGTACAGTGGAGATCAATGTCAAAAGGAGATTAGGATTCTACAGAAAAAGTTGCATCTTAGACTTGGGCACCATCACCATTGTCCCTAACATTTCTATTGTCCAGACTATGAAAAAGTAGTGAGTTAAGGTTCTCTGCCCTTTGTCTTATTTCAATAGCATCTATCATAATTTGTAGATTTACTTACTGTTTTGCTTAAATTAGGGTTTCAAGAGCATTAAAGCATTAATTAGAGATATTGTGTGACAACTTCTAAATTTCCCAACTTTTCTTGTGGCAACCCAACCTGATAGGTGAATCTCCTCTCGAGTGGAGAGGCAACTTGGTTGAAAAGCCCTTGGAATGTTTAGTGGAAAGGAGGATTCAAGCTAAAACCCCCATACAACAACAAAACACTCAACCTCCTTTTTAACCATTAAACATTTTGGGGAACCCAACTATTTGGACTTTTTGGCACCTTGCTGAGTGTTGTTTCATAGATTTACATTCATTCATTTTATTGCATTTAAATATTACAAAAAAAATATATTGAAAAAATTTGAAAATTTTGAAAAATTGGCATATTAGGCTTGCATTTTTTGTAAAATTTGAAGTAATTGGCATTTAATTTAATTTAATTTCTGTTATTTTAATTAGACCTAATTTAAATTGCAGAAATTAAGATTTTACAATTCATTTACATTGCATTTGCATGCTTGATTTGTTAAAAATTGCTTGAAAATTATGCATTTTTCATGAAAACCTAGTTTTGCATGAGCTAGGGTTGTAGTCAAAATCTTGTTTTAGATTTTACTACCTCATCAAAACAATCATTAGGTCTGATTTCTAATTGCAGTGTTGCATCATAGTGGCCTCCTTGTGAAATTTCATGTCTAGGGATTGAAAACTTGCATTTTTCACTAAATTTGGCCATATCATCCTATTAGATTTGCACTCCAAGCATGTTGTAAGGGATTTTTCTACACTAATTGGCTGTTATCAGGGTTATTATCTGCTGCCCCTTCTCAATTTCCTTATAACACCCTTTCTTTTGGGCCTTTACATTGAAATTTTGTGAAAATTTGCATATTTTATCTATATTTTCACTAGGGTTTGACTTAGATTGGCACTTTAGGCGTGTTGTAATAGATTTTTTGTCATTAAGTGGTTGTTATTACTGTTATAAGTTTCTTTCCATCACCATTTTACTTACAACAACCATTTCCCTAGTCTTTTGCATTGAGATTTGGTAAAAAATTGCATATTTTGGCCTATTTTCCCTAGGTTTTGATTTATCGACTCTCTAGAGTTGTTTCAAAAGTGTATTGTGAAAGGTATTTTTGCATTAGTGGACTATTTTTAGGCATATCATGTGTTGTCCCTCTTGAAAATATTTACAACACCTTTGTTGCAAGTATGTGCCTAATCGGTGTTGTCATTGATGTCAACATATCCTTGTTATCATTGGTGTCAATTGTATGTTATTCTATTACTTGTTTAGAAGACTTGTATGTTGAGAAAATTATCCTTTTCCAGAAGAAACTAGTGAGCTACAAAGAAGTACAGTACAGACAGTGAGTTGTATGCTGAAGAACAGTCTGGTAAACTGCTCTGCATTTACTTCTATTGGAAGTCTGTGGTCTGTTAATTGGAAGTAAGTTAGAGGTATGAATAAGGATGCTGCATTCTGAGTCTGAAGCCTCCGCATGAAGATCTGAGTAAGTTGTGTTCACCAGGGTGAAACCTGAATTTCTTTGTAAGTTCAGTTGGGACAAGAAGAAACTATTATGCTATGCATTCCTCTGCAATAAAGTATTTGTCTCTACGGTTCTAGAGGGAAGTCTGGGATGATGATAAGTGCCTACAATTGCAATGGTTCATGGTTTGGTGGTCCGTAAGCTATCTTTATTTTATGACAATTGAAGATAGTGAAGTTCATGTGATCCTATGAGAAGATTCCTATGGATAAAGTGGTTAAGGTTCGTGCGGTTGCTCCTGATGATTATAGTGTGCTTCTGGATGTCTCCTAATCATGTTCCTATCTGGACTTTGGTCCATGTTAAGAAATTGAGATTGTGTTTGAAGATTGTTCCTAGATAATGTAGCGTGTAACCAGTCTTGGCTGACTTGGTTAATCCCAGTGATTGCAGAGATCTCTGGAAGATTGTGGAAGTGTGTTGTGGCATGGAAGATTGTGTTTGAGTCCTAGCTAAGGCATGGCGTGATCCACATTTTATTTCCTTTGCACATTGTTGTAATAGGTCAGGACCTATTTTGTAAATGTTTGTAATACTGACCTTGGAGATTGTTCCAATGGTTAATGATTGTGATGCTGACCTGATGATCATTCCAAGGTTAATGTACTGTATAAAAACTTGTAGTTGAGTCATGGATAGGGTGTCATTGAGCAGAAATGAAAAGATATTAAGAAAGGTCTAAAAGGAAGAGCAGAGAAGAGGGAGAGGAAAGAAGAGGAAGAGTAGAGCAGGGGAATTATTATACTTCAGTTGCAAATATAGAAAGGTGTTGATCATGGTAGTGAGTCTGGTAATAAGCCACCAGTAGGGTTTAATAGCCCTCAGGGTTTAACAACCCTTATTGTAATCTTGCTAGGTTTAGGGTTGAGGCAGTGAGCCTGCTAGACCTAGTTGTTCTTCATGGCAGTAAGTTAGTATGTTTAGGCCCGTGGAGTGACCAAGCCTAAACATCATTATTTCAAGATTGGAATATATATTGAGAGTTAATCCTCTTCATGGTTTTTCCCCACGTTGGGGTTTTCCACGTAAAACTGGTGTCTCTTGTGTTTGATGTTGTATCTGTGGTTAAGTTTCTGATTTCATGCACTCATTGTTAAATCACAATAATTGTGAATAAGTGATGAATGCTTAATTGCATAAAGTGTTTAAGTTTTTGTGAAAATTGATTCACCCCCCCATCTCAGTTGTCTAGCACATATCAACAACCTCTTCTTTCTTTCATTTGCATTGAGAAAAGTTGAAAAATCAAGCATTTTTGCCCTTAAACATATCTTGCTCCTAAGGTTTATTCTATTAGTTTGTGTATGTTGTTGTATGAGTATTACAACTTTCTGCCCTAATATAAATATCCCTTTAAGAAGAATCATAAGACTCATGGGATCTAGTGCCTTTGAAGAAATCGGTATTCCTACCTCTAAAAATCCATTGAACACCTTTAAAAAAGGAGAGACACAAATGTTGCAAGATACTATACCTGTCACAAATACAATGGAAGAGAAAACTTTTCATGATGTTGATGATACTATTAAGTTGATCACACATGTATCTGACAAACAAATAGATAAACTTGATAAAGAGTTAGCCGATTTTCAAGCATTTATGGAAAATGAGAGGATAGTTGAAGAAGCTCTTCCTGCAATTCATAACATAAGAGAATTGATAAAAGAAGGACAAGATGGTGTTAATGTGATCTGTGGTTTAGCACATATTGTACAAACTAATATTATGCCAGTGACTGAATGTGCAAAAGTGGTAAATAACACTTTGTCGCCATCTCATACGCAAGTATTGGTACCTATACTAACTGCGGGAATATCTACATTTACATTGAATATTTTGACAACCAATGCAAATGCTTGTAGTAATGTTACCACTGGTATTGAAGTATCTAATGGCACTAATTCACAAAATTATAGAGCTGTCGCATTCAACTATCAAAACCTTGCCCTTAGGGTGTCTTCATATCACTCTCAACCACCCCTTCAATCTGCTTATTCTGAACCATCTTCCACCTATCGCTATGTCCAGTACTGCTCAATTAATCACAACCTCCACTTGTCACTACCCATGATCAATCTCCTCCATGTTTTAGTTCCAATTCCTCACTGCACACTGCATCTCCTAATGATTCCATCCTAAATCAACATTTGCAAGGCATGACCTCTTTACAACAAAACGTGACAAGCTTGTCAAATGCTTCACAACCTAATATACCAACTTACCATGCTCATAATCCCTTATCCTATGCAATCTTGAGAACTCCTATGGTTGAGAAGTTTGAAACTCCTCGCTTTGAAAAATATGGCAGAAAAGGTGATCCTAATGATCATGTGGCGACGTTCACAACTATGTGTAGTGATTCTACTTTGAAGAGGACTTGTTAGCAAAGTTTTTCCTGCGATCTCTCAAAGATACTGATTTAGAATGATTTTATTCTTTACCTCTGAATTCAATACATTGTTTTTTGCAGCTAATTGATCAATTTCTACAACATTTCCAAGCAAACATCAGACTCCAAGTCTCTCTAATTGATTTGGTTCATTGCAAGCAAGGTCCAAAAGAGAAGTTGACTGAGTTTATTAGTCGGTATCAAGGACTTTATGCACAAATTCAATATTAGATGAAAGATGATGATGTTCAGAAGATATTTCTAACAAATTTGCAGCCTAACATCCGTGATAAGATCCTCTTGATGAAGTATAATTCTTTTCAACATCTATGCACTACCCTTCATGACTACCAACTTTCTTCTAGTCAGTATGAAAATCAAAACTCATCGGCTCAAGTTGGTCAATTCAAGGGTGGATCATCACAAAGAACTTTAAGAGAAATAATAAGAGTTTCATCAAGGTTAATGGACTGAATTCAAATCACTTTACACAAATATCCGCTATCACTAATCCAAAAAAGATGCAGTATCAACAAAGAAAGTTCACTCTGATATCTGAGTCCTATCATTCTATCATGAATTAAGCTCTAAGTAATAATCTCTTGAAGCTTCCCCTAATTAAACTAGTGAATCCTAACAGAATGCAAGGACCTTATTTCGATGCTAATTCCTTTTGTCACTATCATTGGACACAAGGACATGATATTGAATGATGTATGCATCTTAAACATGAAATACAAGACCTCATCAGTTTGAATGTTATACAGGTATCTGGTGTGAATGATAATGGGAATAAGTCAGTTGCTCCGCCAAATCAGAATTTACAGATCTTCACTAATCCTTTCCCTAAGCATACCGATAACAATTTAATGGAACAAAATACATTAGAGATAGAGGATGACTATTTAGATTATGATGAGATAGCTGCTACAATTGAAGTGGATAAGGAAAATACTCAAGTATCACCTTGTCCATGAGGAAAAGGTATTCACTTTGAAGTTCCTCCTTCATTATCCCTTCAGGGATTAGGAGATAATCAACATATATCAAAAAGACAAATGGAAAAACCAAAGCAAGAGATTATGATAGTAGAAAAGGTTGAAACAATATAAGATAGGTCTTGTCATTGTGATAGACAAGACCTGTTAGTGTGAATAGGGTTTTCACCTAACCGGTTTACCCTTGTGTGGATAATTTACATTATTTAACTATTTACTAGTTAAATAATATTCACACATCACACATAATTCACACATGTTAAGTTGACTTAGTGATTCTACTAGATGTCTAGTTGTGTCTAGTTGAGTCTAGTTGTGTGTTGTGTTGATAGTTGGAGTGAGTTGTCTTATCCTCCACATGTGCAATTAGTTATCATCCTCTAATTGACACATGTTGTAGGAATATCTCCACTTTCCACTCCACCTTTCTAGCTCTCACCTTGTCTTTATAAGAAAGGCATATCATGTACATTGTAATAACAATCTCTTGCATTCATTGATAGAGTACCATTATTCTCTCATTTGATCTCTCTTGTGCTTTCATGAAGTCCTAGATGCTGGGTGGCTCCAATCATAGCCAACTCTAACAAAACCAACAGAACAAGAGAAAAAAAATTGGAAACGAGCAAGATGATTATCATTAGTTGGAAATAATAGTGGTTCTCCTCCTCAAAAGCAACAAATGATTTTACCTAAACAAGGAATTGATGAGACAATACCATATGGACTCTCTGCTAACAAGCAATAGGCTGGAATCTTTGTAGTTGCATATATAAGCATATGTAGGTTATCATTTAGAGACTAGAAGATGTTTATGATTGTGATCTATTGGCATACTTGTGATTTTCATTGTGTTGTAGAGCACAGCATTGTTATTGTGTTTGTTTTTGTAGGTTGGATTACATCTTCTCCTCTTGGTATTGAATAGCATCTTCCTTCCATGAGAGCTTCATCATCAAGGTGACATCTATTGTGTTTTATCATCATTTTCATTTGGATTTTTGCCTCTATCCCACGGGATACACACTCTTATCTAACAATGGTGTTCAAAAGACTTGAATGTCTCTCCGGGGCTTGACCAAGGCAAGCATCTAAACACCACAACCCCCTCCCACACTCCTTGTGATTGCAAGTTATAGGTATTCAATCTAGAGAAAGTGCAGTTGTAGGGAAGATTGGATGACATTGAAGATTCGAGATCTAAAAAGAAGCGGACACTGTGAGAGATTTTAGGACACGGGTGCTATCAACATTGTCCTCCACATCTAAAGCTACAGAAACAGACTAAACAGTGATAGCCAAGGTTTACAAAGCTTCCAACATCTAGCAGAAGATTCCTCGGTGGACTAGGGCACCATCAACAGTGTCCTCTATAGTTGAATTGCCAGAAACTAAAGGTATAGTGGAGATCAGTGTCGGAAGGAGATCGGGATTCTACAAAAAAAGTTGCATCTTGGACTTGGGCACCATCTCCATTGTCCCCATCATTTCTATTTTCTAGACTATGAAAAATAGTGAGTTAAGGTTCTCTGCCCTTTGTCTTATTTCAATAGCATCTGTCGTAATTTGCAGATTTATTTACTGTTTTGATTAAATTAGGGTTTCAAGAGCATTAAAGCATTAATTAGAGATATTGTGTGACAACTTCTAAATTTCCTAGCTTCCCTTGTGGCAACCCAACTTAATAGGTGACTCTCCTCTTGAGCGGAGAGGCAACTCAGTTGAAAATCCCTTGGAATGTTTAGAGGAAAGGAGGATTCAAGCTAAAACCCCATACAACAATAAAACACTCAACCTCCTTTTCAACCATTAAACAACTAGAAGAACACCATTTGAGATTGTGATAGGAACTAACCCTAGAGGAGTTGTAGAGTTGAGAGATATCAGCATGGAGGACAAAAAGAGTGCAAAAGCAGAAAAATTTGTAGGACACATGGAGACAGTGCATAATCAGGTTAAGAAGCATTTAGAGGAGATGAATAGTAAGTATAAGGAGCAAGCAGATGAGAAGAGAAGACACAAATAATTTTTAGTAGGAGATGAAGTGATGGTATATTTGAGAAGAGAAAGATTTCTAGTGGGGACATATAACAAGTTGAAGATGAAAAAGTTTGGACCATGTAGGATACTGAGGAAGTTTGATTCAGGAAATGCATATGAAGTGGAGCTACCGGATACATTGGGTATATCAACTATTTTCAACATTACACACCTATATCAGTATCATTAAACAGACTTTAGTGATAGCATTGAAGAAGACTTGAAGAAGCAGTTACGATAATAAGTATTGGAGTAGGTAGAAGACACCCTAGACAACAAAGTTGGATGCAGCACCAGAGGAAAGCAATACAAAAAATATCTTGTGAAGTGGAAGGGAAGACTGGACGAAGACTCGTCTTGGATTTCTCAGGTTGAGGTAAACCAATTTTGTTTTCCCTTAGCCCCAACAAAGTGAGGGACTCACTTTCTTAATATCCACAAGTGTTTGATGCAGGAGCATCCCTAGTTCAAGAATAATCTTTCATCAACCAAAAACATTTGCATTTCAGTTTGTTTTCTTTCATTTTCGAATTCAGTATAGCTAGTTCAGTCAGTAGCAGTTTCTATATTTTGGTCCACATTGTACTGTAGTTTCATTACAGACCTTGTGGAGTTGGACTTAGCATCTAGACACATTCATGTACATTATATCCAAAATTTAGATCATTTGGGTTAGGTACCAGAAAGATATCGCTATCAGAAGATTGATTGTTTTCTCATAACAGAGCATCCTAATAGTCTCAAACAACTAGCTAAAGGAGAAAACTTGCAGAGCACTTCCATGACCTGTAGAGATAAACAACACATCATTCCATGTTGTTTGGATCATGGCCAACCTTCCCTAAGATCCAAACATTGTTTCATTCATTTGAAGAGGAGTACAAGCCAATTAGGTCTGACCTATCCATGTACACATGTTACATCTCTTTCATTGGAGATTGTAGCCATCCTTGGCCGATGCGAAGGAATCTTGTGTTTCGAAGATGATATATAATCATATAATAGATGCATAGGAAAGTAGTTAATCACATAGAGATAGATAGATAGTTTGAATTCTTGCGAAGGTGCTTCAAAGCTATATCTTGTGGATATTCTGTACTTGGAGAATCAAGCATGTGTGCCCTAAATGTAAGCCTGCATGTTGTCAACATGTTTGCATTTTGAATCTATGATATATTGAATGATTGAATCAGTGTTTACATTTTATAATTGAGTTGTTTCCATTGTGTTTACTCTTGCTGCAAGGTTTGGGTTGTTCACTCTATGGACCCTCCTAACAGTGACTGCACCAAATGCTAAAAAGAAGAACAATAACTAAAAGAAGACTGTAGTCAAGAAGGGGAATAACAAATAGGTCTAGAACCTAAAGAAAAAAGTTAAGAGGCCACCTATCAAACAACTAGCTGCACAAAGATACTCTGGCTATTGTTACTCTTGTAGATAATTTGGAAATAAGGCTATGGAATGTAGGAGGATGAATCAAAATGGTCAATCATTCTCTGGTCAATGTTTTACATTTCAAAGAATTGGTCATAGGGCTAGCGAATGCAGAAATTAGATGATGAATGGTTACAATAAGGGTATGATGGTTTCATCTTTCAATGGTTACTATTATACAAGCAATAGATTTGGGCATAAGGATAATCAATGTAGATCTAAAATGAATACAAGTAAGCTTGTTTAAAATGTTAGATTTTATGAATGCAACAAATTAGGTCACATTGCTAATTTTTGTAGAGGTAAGAATGTGAAGGTTGATCCAGTAAAGAAGAGTGATCCAGTGAAGAATGTGGTTCTGATAGAGATGAAGAAATAAATGTATAAGGTCTAGAAAAAGAAACAAGAAAATAAAGTGAAGGATGAGGTTGTGCCAGTCTTTGGTGCAGAAGTTTCCTCTAGAAACTAAGTATAAAGCTTTGGCTTAAGGGGAGCTTTAACACACAAACTTTAAGCCCCTGCCAAAGATATGGTGTTGATGCCTACAACATGTGGATATGAGTTATAGGTTGACATGCTTGACCTATTGGAGGAAACATCGGTGAAAAATATCATGTTGTGGAAGATTACGAAGCAATTGAGGGTGACTGTGTACTATAGTTAGAGTTTTGACAACTTTATCAAACTAAGCATTGAATGTGAATTAGGCCTTTATAAGTAATTTTACTCAACAAAAATCATTTGCAATCAAACATTCCAAGAGAGGAGTAGTGAAAGAGCAAGGAGAAGCTAATAAAACCCTAACCGGAAGTGATTGAAAGGTATTTGCAATTTTCTATCTTGCCCTAAGTCTTGTAGTACTATTTTTGAAGATCTTTACCCCACAAGTCATAGAGGTAGTGGACCGACCCCACCCTAAATTAAAAAAATCATTTCAAATCTATGGAGACAGATCTAGATGGTGCCTTTTCAGACATTCCATATGGTGTTTTATATATAGAGGATGTGAGGATGTACATCCACACAAAGATAGAAGAATATAATCATGTGAAGTTGGGACAACTATGGGTAAATGACCTGACTAATGATGACTTTGAGCTAAAGCATGAATACAAGGGTTTGATAGAGAAGAAGCTAGATGTATGGAACAACTTCCCCATGTTCTATGAGGATGCTTGGGTCAGATATGTATTGAGTTGTATTCATGACAAGTTCATGTGGATGGATCTACCACACATGATTAGCAAAGAGGCAATTAGGGTTTTAACAGTGTTATGTTCCTCTGGAATAGTTTCGGCACTAAAATCTATGAAAAATGATGTGGTGATGAAGCTCACTAGAGCTAAGTTTGACAAGTGCACCCTTACAATAAATAACATTGAGGATCGTACAGTGAAGTATGCATCAATGGTGATTGGATACAAGATATTCTTCACAAATAGAGAAAACTCTATCTACTACGGCTATACATACTGCATATCAAATGGTAATAGAAAACAAATAATTCGATCTATGTGAGTTGCTGAGACAACAGTTGATGGAGAACATGCAAAAGATCAAAAACTCCAAGTATCCCTTCAAATTTGGTACTTTAATTATTTGCTTACTATATTACTTTCTCAGAGAAATTCCCAGAACAAAGAACATAGTTTGATTGAGACATTCCTATTGTGGTACAAATCAGAGAGCATCTAAGAAGATTAGGTAACTTAGAGACTCAAAATGCTGCACTATGGGGATTCTTTAAGAATTTCCAAGAGAAAATGAATGCAAGAGAAAGGATTCCTAAGAAGGTTGTAGAGAAATATAAGAATGATATCATTTTCATGGTCAATAAAGATGAGTGTATAATGGAAGCAGTGGAACCCATAATAGTTAGGATTCTAGAAATGGGATATGAAGTTGCTGAAGACATAGTCATTGGGCTTGTAGACCTAATGTTGAATAAACCAAGAGATCCATCTATAGAAAGATTTGGAACATATGAAGAAAAATCTACTAAAGTGCATTTGAATCACAAAGAGAAAGAAATAAAGAAAAATGTTGAGAAAATGAGGACTAAATTAGAGGAGATGGTATCACCAAAGAGCTCCGCGGAGATATTAAAAGACATACCTGCTTCACTAGAAGAGTCTCCTAGCATAAGAAGGTCAACTAGGACCTCTACCTCCTCCCCTACTGCTCCAAAAGCCTCCGAAGCCATACCTTTTGCAAGAATAGAAAAGAAAACAACATCAAGTGCCTCTATACAACAACAGCCTCCTAAGAAGAGAAGGGTAAAAGAAAAGGCTACAAGAGAAAAATACATCAGTCATGATGATGACGAAGAAGAAGAGGAGGAGGAAGGACCTAAGTTGGTCCAGAAGAAGAAAAGAAAGCCTCAAGCCTCCAGAGAAGAGACAAGTACCAAGAAGGCAAAAATTGATATTGTTGATACTAGAAGTGAAGAAGAAAGTGAAAAGGAAAAGGAAGGCTTCATCTTCAAAAGAAGAAAGAGAAATTTCGTAAAGGAGTTAAATCTCCTAAGGGAAAAGGAAAAAGAAAGAAGAAAAGAGAAAATGAAGACATTGAAAAGGGATCAAATCTTCCACCCCTGTAACTTGAAGCTACTATCAGTGCAATAACAAAATATGGAAATCTAAAAGAAGAAGCAGAAATTTATGATGAAAGATCCTCAAATGACAAATCAATCATTGAAATAACAATAATCAGGTAGATAGATGCTTTCAATGTTGCCTTAGTAGAGATTATTGATCAATTACCTGAAAGTCTTACCACTGTATTAACAAAGAAAAGAAATGAAGCCATGAATAAGGATACTGAAATGAGAAATAAGGCATTTGAGAAAATTTGTCCCTCAATTTCTGCTCAAGAAAAGACTAAGGTTATTCAAAGATTAGCCAAAGAATTTAGAACAAAAAGGAGATTGAACACCTTAATGTCTAATGACAAAGAGGAAATAAAGAGGCTAGAAAAGGAGACCTTGAAGATAACAATAGACATCTTTAAGGAAATGAAAGTTGATACATTGTGATAGAAGAATGGTCCTCTTATGAGGAAAGAGAAAAGGTTGATGACATTCTAGAGAAAAATGAAGATATTGCAGCAACAAGTACAGAACAAGATATTCTAACAGAGAAAAATGTACCATCTCCTCTAGTGAATACATAAGCTACCAATGCAGAGGATCAAATAGTTGTCAATCCACCTCTGGAGAATGTAGAGAGTGCTAAAGAAAAGGAGTATCTAGAGGAAAAGGAGGATAAAGAAAAGGGAGAACAAAGTAAGATGGCCTTGAAGGAAAATGAACAAATAGAAATCACTGTGGATAATGCTTCTATTCCTCTGGAAACATCTGGGCATTAGGTTGTGAACAAAGAAGGTGAAGGAATACCTGAGGAAAATTGTCCACTAAAGATCTCTAGTTTTGAAGAAAAGAAGAAGAATACATAGGGTGAGTGTTCTAGAGTCTCTCCAATTGACTCCATCAGAGAGTTCTTAGCTCAACAAAGACAAATTCAATCTATTGCTTTCCCACAACTTCTTCAATTGTAATCTATGGATGGACAAATCAATTTGTCCAATATCTCTCCACTGAAGAAAATGCAACTAGGAACAATCTTTCATGATACTGCCCAAGACGAGATTCTATAGTCACAAGTAGAAGGTATGAGCTTCTACAGGAAGCAATAAAGGTTTTTGAAAAGGTGTTACTAGATACCAAGAGGGATGCCTCTCTGACTCCTATACAACAAATGAAGCAACTATTGGAGTCCTTAAACAGCCATTCCATATCTTTAGAGAAGGTAGCTGAGAAGAAAGTAATGGAAGAGATTAGTGATAAGAGACTGATAGATTTATCAGAAAAATGCTCCAAGGGACACAATTTGTTGACCAATAGTGTAAAGAGTATTTAAAATACCCTGGGTGATGCTAATGTAATGTATCAATTTTTATTGTCATGGCCTATAAGTACAAAAGATATAAAAGACAAGATTGATGGCCTCGAAATGAAGATAACCAATATCGCCAGAACATATGACCCCTTAAAGGATAAAAATGGAAATTTAAGGTCTAAAGTGGAAAAGACTCATGCAATTATAAAGAAACTTCAGAATCAAAGAGAACTGATTAAGGATTAGATGAGTTAGTTAAGGGAGATTGTCAGTTTCAAGATGGTTGCACTGACAGGGTTATTGAAGGAAGCTGATAAGGTTGGATAGATGACAACAACACCTGCATCAGTTGAAGAGAAGAAGACTTGCCTTTATAGATTAATGGGTAGATACAAATACTCAACTCTACCAAGATACATTAGGACTTTACAGTGTTACAGTTGAAGAATATATACAAGGATATTCTTCCCACCAAATAATAAGGTTCATTTTTTGATTTCTTGTACATATGCGTAAAGATAGAAGAAAACAATTTTTGATATTTTGATTTACATATTGAAGTATAGGAGTAAAACAGTAAGGGGGCGTATGTACATAGTAAATTTAGATCAGTTTTGAGATAGGGGGAGAAGTTTTGATTTGTAGATATCTAAGTGGTTCCTTTGCCATTGATGAAAAAGGGGAAGAAATTTTGGTGCATGTTGCTATCAATGACAAAAGGGGAGATTGTTGGCAACATAAGCATGATGATGAATAAACTGATGAGCATGACAATTAGTAGCATTGTCATTGATGGCAACAAAGTGTAAAGACACATCTGTGTTGGTCTGGAGAAGGTACTAAGTTTTGTGTGGAGGAAAATACACCTAAGCATGATATATCTAAGTGTTTTATGGAATCCATGTATGACCACATTGGTGTTCTTCCATTTTGGTGTTTCGCACTCAGGCACAATTTGTTGAAGTTTCTCCTAAGGCATTTATAGTACAAAACCTAAGATAGGGTCACAATATTTTAGTCCGCATTCCGTTTCTATGAAAAATCTTGCTATGTGGTTGCAAGGTATTTTTGGTGCATACTAGAAAGGAGTCTAAATCCAAAGTTTCAATCTTGAAGCCCTCCAGAGTGAAAGATAGAGTTGACAGAGTATTAGACTTTGTAATGATAGTGTAATGACAGTACTAGTGGTATATTGGAATGCTTCGCATTCCACCACAGATGAATATCTTGCTATGTGGATTTGAGGACAAGTTCATAGATGTTAGAAGTCTGTAGTCTCTAAGTGGAAAGCATTTTAGTAGTCTTCATGTTGAGTTGTGAGAAAATTGTTAGTTCATACTATTATTACTTCATTCATAGAGACAACCTAATGGTGTTGAGATTGTGTGGAGTTAAGTCATGCATGAAACAAAGTCATGGGAGTAAATATAGGCTATTCTGACCTATATGAATTTGCTACATGCTTTAGTTATCTCCACAAAGCATATAGGGTTGAGTTTTGGGTTGACAAGACAAGAAGTCACATGGTACATTCATCATTCCAGCCTATTTGGTGTTTTGCTTGATTGTTGTATATAAACAAGATTGAATTCTTATGTGGATGAGTTAGTATGCAATGCAAAAGAGTTAAGTGTGTGTGTGAGAGAGAAATCTAATGTAGAGAAGGATAAGATAAGATTGTGGTGAAGATGAAGTGTGTTAAGTCAATATTCTAAGCTTCAGTGGAACTGTATCTTTAGCATAAGTCAGATGCATTTCTAGCAGTTCATATTTGGCAATGAACCACCCCTTTTATATCTCTTTCTATTCAAGATAGTGAGTCCTTTGGCAGTGAGCCACCTGCAGTGAGCATTCTCTTTTGGATAGTGAGTCCACCAATTGTATCAACTTTAATCAGTTGCATTATAATATATTGTGAGCTAATCCTCACCATGGTTTTTCCCTTTTTGGTTTTTCCACATAAAAATATGGTATTCATGTGTTATGTGTTTTGATGATTGCTTTCATACTTTCTTTTCTTTCTGCAAACTAAATATACTATGTGGAATAATTGTTTAAATGCTTAAGTGGTTTCAGAGAATATTGATTCACCCCCCTCTCAGTATTTTGGGTGTTCAACATTAAGCAACTGTGTCCATCCAATGTAGCCGAGAATGACCAAAAGGTTTCACCACCAAGAATACATCTCCCCTAGCATTTACCTAGCCACTCGGATGTGTTGGTATTGTCCATTTGGCCCCAGGAGATGCCAAATGTAAAAATTCAGTCCTAGTACCTTTCTAGTAAATAAAAATTTAGTACAATAAAGGTGTTCTCACTTGATCCAACATGTTGTAGGGCATCAATTAAGGTTGTCCTTACCACTTCTATCAATTGTTAGCACCAAATGTGAAGAAATAAATGAGGGTTTGTCATTAAAACTCATAGTAACATCATTAAACTCATTAAAACTCATAGTGACATCCTTGTAACTCATTAAAAATCATTAAAGATAAGTTTGATCTATAATTTGATGTATAATTTGTGATTATGGTTTCCATGAATGAAACCATAATGTAATGTGATGAAACAATCTTTGAAGAAATCCCTATTACTATGATGCATGAAGAACCATGGCTGCTCCCAAGCTTGATAGAGGATATTTTTGTCAATAATGACACCATTGGTACTATGAAACCTTCAAAATCTTAGGGTTTGCAAGATAAATGAGAACAATCATCGAGTTGACTCCAAAGGACATAATGACATGACCCTTCAAGCAAACATAATGGCATGACCCTTCAAGTGAATGAAAAATCATAAAATAGTCATGAAAACCTACCTTAATTCCTTAGAAAACGAACTTCATAAGGATTGTGCCTAGGTCCATCATACTCAAATCCTACATGCAAATGCAATTACACTATTTAGCTAAAATGAGTACACCAACATGATGAAATGAGACAGAACCATCAAAATACCTCCACACGGTACAATCTTTGTTTCTAAACATAAATCTATGTTTCTTGTTGTCCACCTATTCAAAGATGAAAATTTTTGTCATACCAATCCTCCTAGTAAAGGTACAAATCAAATGCTTGCTTTTAAAGTTGAAATAAATTAAATTAAACTTACAATTTTGATTTTCTTCCATTGCTATTCATAAGTTGAAAAGTAGTGATATTTTTCACACACCCTGTTGTTTAAAATATCTTAACTTTAAAATATAAGTTTGATAAAACCACTTGACTTAGTTTGATTAAACCAACTCACTAATCATGACCCTGGGGAATATCCAAATGCATCAACAACCATGCCATTCAGTCATGAGCTCTATAATGAAATGAAGCTAATCAACCAAGA
Organism: Cunninghamia lanceolata; assembly: GCA_027924645.1. NCBI lineage: Eukaryota > Viridiplantae > Streptophyta > Pinopsida > Cupressales > Cupressaceae > Cunninghamia > Cunninghamia lanceolata. The sequence continues at coordinate 3,694,307 of BSBN01001052.1, read as the reverse complement.
CCAAGGAGCACATTTAATCTAAGGTAAGAAAAATGTCAAAAATATAGAAGGTGAAATGAGGATAGAAAAAAAAAAACATACCTTTTTGTCATTCCATGGATTCAATCTAATGAACCATCTAAGTCTACTCTACTCTTTATTGTGTCGACTATTGCTTCACGGTCAAACTCATGAACTTTCCACAAGTTTATATTCAACAGTCTACCCCCATATTTGATCAAATGAACATTTGATGCCACAACAAGGTTAGAATAATCAAGAATCTTCCTATGTGTGTCAAAGTCCTCGAACGACCACACATCGTACTCCTTCACTAGGTACCTTCTAAGCCATGTTCCAACAACAACCACTAATCCTATAGGGTACTCGATGTTTTCTCCATCTATAATAGGGGCATCTAATTTCTATTTTGTCTCAACACAATGACACAAATAATAATTTGTTCCTTCTTCATATTCTTCAGTTGCAATAATTGCATAAACATGCCCTACATTGATATGTGAATTAAGTTCGATGAATATAGTCAACAATACAAAAACTAATATCAAAAATAATATAAAACACTACAAAATAAGATGGAATATTAAATTTTATTAAATTTGAATGCTAATAATATTTGGTTGGACTAGATCTAAAACATGGTCAAAGTCAACTAATGATTCAATCTTTGTGAGTTGTAGTGCTATTGGGAGTTGATACATGTCAATCGGGCTTAGACTTCTTGTACACAATTCATCAACCCACTCCTTTGACTCACATTCATACCAAGCTTGATCTATACATGAAGAACAAAAGCATATCATCCTCCGCGTATGAATACTCCATGAACCTGCATTAGATCTTCTAAAAGAGTGTGGCTCACTTGGTCCTATCAGTGTACAACAATCCTCATATTTTGTAATGTTAGTATCAACAACCAACCAAATTTTTTTTTTGAATTGTAGACTTACCTTCATTACCTAGACCCATTATAGCGTTACACCATTTGATAATAGATCTCGCATTTGTCAACTTTGTATTGTCTTTGTACTTCAACTCTTCTCGTGCTAATGCTCTTTTCATAAATGCTGCTACACCATCATGCTCCCCCTTTCCATGCCCAGCATTGGAGAAATTCCACATATGTTGAACACCATTCATCCTATTCATCCTTCTCAACTAATAGAAAATCCATGAGTTATTGAATGTGATGCATAATTATCTGACCATGTGATATGTTGACCAAATGATATGCTCCTGCTAGCCAAATCATGGTAGAACATCTGAAAGAAACTCTGTAGAATGTGTGTGATCATCACTGATATAAAAATGATACTCCCTCAAGATCTTCTTGTCATCCTTTGTACTAGCATCTGCATGAATGAATGTTATTTGCATAAATATAGAAACCTGTGTAGAGTTGAAATATTGCGATTGCACCTCATTCTATGACTGTAGTGTGTAGTTCTTTACAAATTCAACAACTGAAACAATGGTATCAAGTGGAAATATGTCCTTACATAACTTTAATTTCAATTCCAACCATCAAGCTCTATGGGTATGTCTTGCATACTTGTAAACTATAATCTCTTAAAAAATAGAGATAAACTGATACACTGGAATCTTTTCAATGATCAATTCACACCTTTTTTCTTCTTTACAATCTTTTAGACTATATGCCAATGTCTTATATTTTCCAAAACTTACTAGTTCATTTCCAATTGCATGTGTGTTCTCCATATGTTCACAAATTAGAAAATGTTGCAACCCACCACAATGATCACACATGCCATCCAAGCATAAGTTCTTGTGAAATAATTGACCATCCACTCTTTGACATAAGATGCTCGATATGAAATATCTTGAAGATCTAAGTGGACACTTTATATATTACACTCCTACAAAACATCGTTAGTATGTAAATCTACACACATATATCTATAAACATCATAATGATTAGAAAACTTAATATGTACTCTACATCAACAAGTTGGGTGTGTGTGATTTATTTTGACATAAAAAGGCTTTACAATTTCAAAATACCTTTGACTAATTTTGATTTGAGGATAAATCTCTTGAAATTTCTTTAAAAACTATGTTTGAGTCACATCCAAAAAATGCTTTGGGTGTGGCTCACAGTTTCGACAACCAATTCTCCTTACAACATCTTTTGCATTAGGAGATACCCTTCTGTTATTTTTCCAAAATTCTTCAATGAGGGATCTCAAGGCTTCAACAACAACTTTATATTTCCATGGGAGTCTCCCAGAGAATGCCCACAATTCATTGCTATATGGATCCTCAACTCTTTCATGCCTTCCAACAGCTCTCATTAGAGTTTTTCTACTTATTTTCAATGTTTCACTTGTCTTTCTAATGAGACGAGCTTTCTTTGTTTGATAACTTACTATTGTCAATGTAATGACATGTCATGTGACATTACTATCCTTGGTGTGTGAGGTGGAACCCACACTTTCATATGCACTCATTAGATTCTTTACAATTGATTTTTCACTTGAAGCATCTAATGTTCTTAGGCCAAGAATATTCATAATGGGCCTAAATTTTGGATTTCTCATCAATTCAATAAATAGTTGACATCTTCTGATTTCATTTAAGTTCTCAAAAAATAATTTCCATATCTTATTGACATATCTTTGTCAAGTACACTTGGGAATCTTATCCTACATGGGATTCAAAACATTTCCATCGATATCAATTAGAAACTTAAGCTTTCTATGCAAATTTCTAGGTGTTTTCAATGGTAAAGTTGACTTAGTATTAGGAATTTCTTCAATATTTACTAGAGATAGGATAGATGGTGTACCTTCAATTGGAGATGGAAAAGATGAAAATGCTTGAAGTTGAGATGGACAATATGGTGTACCTTCAACTTAACATACGAATGATAGCATGCCTCCAACATGAGAAGAGAATGATGATGTACCTTCAACTTGATTTGAGAAAGATGGAGTGCCTCCAACTTGAGAAGAGAATGATGTTGTACCTTCAACTTGACCTGTGAAAGATGGAAGTGCCTCCAACTTTGAGATTCAATTTCCTCGTTGAACAGAGGTTTTGCATTCGTTGCCTTTGTGTCACAAATTCCATCTCTCTCTTAGCTTGATTAGATGATTCTTGTTCCTCTTGAATTGGCAATGGTGGTATGTCTTCTTCTATGGTTGACAATTTCCTACTTTCACGAAGTTGTCTCATTCCTTCTCTTTTCTTCACATTCTTAGCTTCACGCTCTTCTCATGTTAGATTCTTTACTCATTTCCTTGGCATGGTGATGATTTCTATATGCATCATGAATAATACATAGATAAATTAGTCCATCTTGGTACAATAGAGTAATGTAATCCCATACACAAATCTAAAAATAATCATATAATTAAAGTGAATAAATGATTATAAATCTCAAAATTTATAGTTTCCTGGGGTGGTCCAACCTGAAACATATAGATCGCACACATGTCATTTACTAGCAATCTTTTACAAATCAAGATTAATCTAGGATAATATTTGAATTACAAGTCAAGATGACATATCATAGCATTCTTTAACTTCATGGAGTAACTGTCATTCATCATTCATATGATATTTAAGAACGTATCATAGCAATACAAAGGAAATTTTCCAACACTTACAATGTCTTTTAGCTCTCTTTATATATAGAAATCAACTTTTCCATACTAAGCTCTTAGAATTACATCAATGGCCAAGATTAATTTGATCCTAAGTCTTAGATTTAGTCCTATGATCTCGAGTCAAACTCATTTTATTTTGGCTACAAGAGTTCTCCATCGTCAAAATAAGGGTCTCTTAGGATATGGTCAACATTTACAAATGGTAGTAGGCACAATCTCTAGGTTAATTTCACACTTTCTTAACATATCTTCTCAAACACGCTTGTCTCCTTCACCTAGATGAATTGGGAATGCAATTTCAAAGGTAACAACTTTAGTTGACAAGCATAAATTGTTCTATAAGGATCTTCAAATCATGTAGCATTCCTTCTTTTATCATAAATCTTCAATATAAATAAAACTTCCTTATAACAATAGAATAATTCACTACCTTTTTTACCCTCTTTTATTCTCATATTTATAGATAAAATTGTATGGAACTTGGTTTTTTTAGAACAACAACAAATCAGGTCATCAAATCAATAATTTGTCCTTTGTTCATCTCATTCTCTTAGCCAACTTTTTTCTTGATCTTGTCTTAGGTTCTCTTTCAGTACTTTCTTCCTCTATTATATTTTTGTTAAAATAATGTATGTAGAGAAGCCTCCTACTAGTTAGCAAAAAATTGAGATAAATGAAAAATGAAACACAAAGATATTAATCAAGATCAATGAAAGATCTGAAAAAATGACAAGTTAGATTAAAGATGCAACATATTTATCTACCTAAAAGATGGGATCCCAAATTGCATGCAAAATATCCTAAATTACACCTAATCCCAAACCCAAGGGACCTCAAGATGAGACAAGATCACTACTATGCTTCTCATTTACTAATGCACCCTATCTAAGCATACTAGTGATGATATGTCCTAGTAGATAAGAAACTATACTATGCTAGCTTAAGATTGCACTAATCTAGATAATGTTGAGCACTCAATTTGGCAGAATGTCTTTGCATATGATGGCTTATGAAAAATGGGGGTGGAGGGTTCAATTTATAGACTTTTGGGGATGAAATTGGAGGGCTAGGATCAAATTGGGAGATCAATGGTTGAGATTGCTTGAGGATCCTCAAGCAAGGAGATTTGGATAAATAGCAAGCTAAGATTGGACGAGAATTTTGCTCCAAGATTCAAGGGATGATTAATGGATGAGATTGCAAGTTTGAATGGATGGATGACTAGGATTGGGTAGGTGTATGACATGTAAAGATTCATTAATGAAAAGGTAAGGCTTGGATTTAGTGAGGAATTTTAAATTCCATGGAGAGGACAAGTGGAATTTTAAATTAGAAGAATAGTGTCCAAATAGTGCCACATGTAATTTTAAATTTATATGAATAGTGACAATGGAGTGGGGTGGAAGAAAGAGGACAAATGTACACATTTTGGAAGATTTGGCCATGCTTCCAAAGTCCCACTTGTCATGTATATACATGTACATAAGATGACAAGTGGACTTCTATAAATATGGGGGTTTGTCATGATGAATTAATTAAAATTAATTCATGTGCACATGGATTACAAGAAAATAATGATGATTACAAAAAGTAATCAAAAGTGAAAAAAATAGGAATTAAATAAATATGGTCATTTATTTTTGGAGTGTGAATTATGAACTATAGTCAAAAAAATATTTAATTTTTGAACTATAGTAGAAGAATTTGATTTTTGTTAAAGGGAAAGGATGTAGGATAAATTAATTAAATAATTAAAAATTATTTAATTAATATTTGGACCGGATAGAATGATGAACGTGAAATAGGTTAAAATTTGCGTAGGTGGATAAAAGTGGTTCTGACCATTTTCAAACGTCTACATTTCACCCCTCTTTGATATGGCGTCATAGCTGTTGTGGTTAGCGGGATATCAAAGAACATAAATTTTTTGATAAATATGCCTTGGTGAGTGAATATGAGGGAAATGGGTGATCAGGTGATGCCCTCTCGAGAGATTGGCAGAAAAAAATAAATTTTTCCAACGATCTCTCGAAAAAGGAGAAAAGGCAATAGAAACTAGGGCAAAGCGATCCCCAAACTCAAGAGTGGAGGAAAATATGTGAAAGTGACAAAAAAAAAGGGGTAATTAGAGGAAAAAACAAAAAAAATGGTTAAAAAGAAGAAAAAAAAAGGTGAGGAAAAAGAAAATTAGAGTTGGGGGGGCGAGGGGGAGGGGGGTAAATATGTGAAAAGGAGCTCATAAAGCTCATTTAGCTTTTGAAATATGGATTTGTGAGTGGAGGAGAGCAAAAGGAGAGCGAAGCAATGGTGGGCATTCCATGAGAGGAGCACCAAGTAGACCAAGTGAGGGAGTACATGCGACCTTTGGTAGCAGGCGAACTAGTAAGTGCATTTTACCCTCTTTGTGATTTTGTGGGTTTATTGTTTTTGGGTAGGCCAGGACGGAATAGTCACCTAGGGGTTTTAGTGGGCAAGCAAAAAATCAGTGTGCCTAGGGTTTTTGAAAAGACATTATTTGTGGCATAGGGGTGTTGGTGAAACAACACTGGGAGTGGCGCGTGGTCGGGGCCAAGGAGCACCCGACCCATGGACGCGTGTCAGGCCAGGCAAAGGGGCCCTGACCCACAGAGGGGCGCAGGTGCAGGGGCACCTGGCAAAGTGGCTCTCACCAAGGTAGAGTGGCATCCTGGAGCGCCCGTTGGGCCCAATGGGCCCCCAGCAGGAGGTGGGCTGGGGAGTGCCTAACGGGGCTGATGGTTACCTTGTGGGGGATGACCTAGGGAGGGCCCGCCAGGGCTGATGGGTGCCCAGTGGGGGTAGAGCTAGGGGGCACCCGTTGGGGGTCAGGCTAGGGGGTAATCGCCAGGGCTGATGGGTGCCCGTTGGGCTTCAGGCTAGGGGTCGGCGTAGAAGCACCAGTCGGGGAGGCAGGAGTGGGGCCAGACATAGGGGCGCTTGGCTCAAGAATGGGCATGGGAGTTAGTGCGGGGGCACTGGTTTAGGGATGGTAGTGAGGTCACACGTTGGGGTGCTCGGCTCTTGAGAGGGTGCCCGCCAGGGCAGCCCCATGGAGTTGGGGGATGGGGCCAGGTCAAGGGGCGCTCAGCTAGGTAGAAGGGTGCCTAACCATGGGGAAGGGTGCCTGGCTATGGAGAGGGGCGCCCGACCAGGTTGAGGGGCGCCTGGCTGGGGGGAAGGGTTTAGGGCATGCCAAAGGTGCACCAATGGTTTAGGGCATTAGGGCATGCCAAAGGCATGCCATGGTTAAAGTGGATGTGTGTTTGATATGAGAGAAATTAGAAGTGTTAAAATAGAGGCTGACATAGTGCTTTTTGGGATGGTGTAGGATGATGAGTATGTACTTCAATCTCGGGAGAGACAGTCGTCGACATTCGATCTATGGGATTAGCTAAATGGGACTGACAAATTTTTCTTGCAGATGGTGGGATTACGACATATCGCAGAGATGCCACGAATACATGCAGATAGAGCTATGACGACCGCTTTAGTGGAGTGGTGGCAGATAGAGCAGTGCACCTTCTTGTAGCCCACAGGGGAGGTGATGATCACACTCAAGGACATATGGAGAATCCTATAGATCCCCATACATGATGAGAGAGTGGTGTATGATCATGGACAAGGAGCAGCATATGTTGATCAGGTGTTTGCCTCGAAATAGGTGTTGTATGGCGGTGATGGGAGATAGATGATATATCGGTGGGTGATAGATAGGCGCCTATATCGATTGCCCCTATTTTTGGTGGGATTGATATCAGGGACCTTGGTCCCAGACAGGAGATCGCATGGGTTTCTAGTGGGCTAGGGAGTGGTACTACTATGGATGATCAGGGATGGCATGGTCTACGCATGGGGGCCATGCGTACTGGCCTGTTTATATCATGATATGGATGCAGTAATGTACAGGCGATTGGGTAGCTTGGGATGTGGCATGACCTTGCTGCATATCTGGGCATGGGAGCACATACCAGTGACCCGGTCGTTGATGTTGCGAGTTAGGCTGAGGCATTGACCATTTGCATTTGCATACAGGGGACAATTGATCCACTATCATTCAGGGGATATGAGGTATTGGAGACAAGTGATGGATGATATAGTGGAGTTTGTGTGGTGGTATTGGAGGGATATGGAGAGGTGGTTGGAGGATAGGGAGTAGCTGGATTATGTGATGCAGTCTCAATTTTTGATGGGGTGGACATAGTTGATTGTTGATAGATACCCACCAAAGTTCAGCGATAGTTTGGTTTCGTGTAGGATGTGCCATAGGTAGATGCGATGTTCGCACGGATACACATGGTATAGACTCAGTGGGGATTAGCTCCTGATCCACAGATGGTGATAGTGAAGTTTGAGGGACTCCAGCCATAGGCATGGCATGTGAGGTGACAGTCAGTAGATGCGGGGACTACCCCACCATATGAGGGATGGTGGACTCAGCAAGGTCCAGTGAGACTCACGATGCTAGTAAGGTATGTAGCATGAGGTTAGGTGGTAGCAGAGGATGAGGATGAGGATGATGTGGATGGGGATGAGGAGGATGTGGAGGAGATGGAGGTAGGTGGAGAGAGAGAGAGATGGTGGAGGCGATGCAGGCAGTGGTGGTGATGGTGATGGATCAGAGTTGGCTAGGGCATAGGATCAAATATGCCAGCTACAAGCATAGATAGCCCAGCTGGAGGGATAGGTAGGCCAGTTGCAGGGATAGATCAGAGATGGGGGTTCTACAGAGGTGGAATGATTACATGCTTTAGTATAGCAACAACAGACACAGATAGCCCAGTTACATGGACAGTTGGCACAGATGGGCACCATACAGGTGCAGGTTACTGCATTGTAGGTACAAGTGACATGTAGGTGTAGGGATTAGTGCAATGGTATGCACAGGAGAGAGAATAGGCCTGCCAGGCATTGGGCCCAGGGATGGGGAAGATGATGAAGTCCATTCAGTAGTAGGTGGCTAAGAGTGCCAAAGAGACCCAACACTATAGGACACTTAATGAGGGGTTAGTGCCAACAGGATAGAGAGATAGCTATCATAGTAGATTAGTAACTTCTGGATCTAGGAGGATAGGACGGTCAAAGAGGTCTATTCAGTAGCCTTTACATTCACAGATAGTAGTGGCAGCATAGATGCCACCCCCACAGGGACTAGTATAGCAGGGCATGGGGGATCCTCCTCAGAGGGGTTCAGGACCAACTGAGTCAAGGGCTTCAGGTAGGGATAACTCCACCTAGGGGCATGATGAATATATGTACTATTTTTTTATAAGTTTGAGGACCATGTTTTGTATCATGATCACATTTTGATATATATATATGAGACGGGTTGTTGGATCATGTATTATGTGTTATTGATGGATGCATGCATGGATATGTATGATGTATATGTGTGATGGATATTTAATGTATGTTGTGTTATATGATGGTGTATGGATGAGTGATTTGGATAAACATGTTTGTGATGCAGGATGGTCTATGGTTATGTTTATACATATTATGGATGGATGATATGCAAAGTTTATGATACTGAGATAGTGGATGATTGGTACAGGAGTACCTTCTATATGGTGCAGGAGTCATGTTTTGTTTTGTTTTCAATAAGGCTTTTTAAGCCACTTCATGTTTGTAATAAGGTTTTTTGTGTCAATTTGGTCACTAGACCTATGTAGACTATGTTTGGTCAAGTTGGATGTAATCACACAAGGAAAACATGTAGTTTTCTTGTGAGAGGAGAACACCAACGACTAACTGACTTTCAAATCAGTTTTGCACAGTTGGAGGAATGTAACTAATGTCCCAAGCCTCTATAGGTGAAAGCATTATGTAACTTGGAACAGGCAAGAAGAATGCATGAATGAAGAACTGGATTTTTGGGTGTGTTGAAACATTGTTTTTTTTTTCTGAGTAATTTCCTGTAAAAGTCATTCTATATGGATAGTTTTTCATTCGAACTAATTAGAAATGTTCGGGCATTGAAGTAGTTTTCATTGGAAGTAGCCTGGTGTCTAGAAGTGTTGTAGTTGTGAGTTTTTGTTTCTTTTCACAGAGACTAGTCTGAAAACCTAGAAACTAGGGTTCTGTGAATAAATAAACTGTATCTCCTCTGTCCACTAAAAGTAAGATTCTCATGTTCAATGTGATGGAGGAATATAGTGTGTATTTTGTGCTTTCTATTGTTTTAGGTCAACACCCAGAGATCCAAGGAGTTTGGGCATGAGTGGACTAGGCATCTCTATGTGACTAGTCGTTGAACAATAGGAGAAGTGTTGTTGCGGAGTGGCCAAGTTGACGGGTGATCAAGTGTTTACAGGGTATTTTAGACCCCTTCCATTCTGTTAAGTTTTATTTCTATATACTAGTTTGGCATCTGTGTAGTCATAGAGTAACCAAAGTGTCATCGGTGTGAAATAGCCCTCAGAGAAGCCTTTGAAAGTTCTACTGATCAAAGGTGTTATACCGATTGGAGGTTCATCAGTGAAGAATGGATTTAGTCTCACCGAATATAAATTGTGAATGCATATCGCGAAAGTATGTTGAGAATGTATGTCAAGAATATACATTGCGTCGGATACAAAAGGTGACGTGACCAGTCGCAACGGTGAAATCGGGGTGAAGATACATTAGTCCACCGGCACTAGCAAGTCATGTTATGCATATACAATAGTTTGACATATTGGTAAGAGTGGCGATATCGGGGGACAAGTAAAAGATCCCGCCGATGAGAAGAGTCTAGCCGACAATGGCTCGAAGGTAATATCAGAGTGACCAGTGTGTATCGGCGGAGTAGTTTTTAAACTTGCCGATGTTTGGAGTCTGACCAACAGAGTCACAAATAACCACTAAGGTTAAGGCTAGTGGAAAGCTAACCACCATCAGGTATTAGCAAGAGGTTTCGAGACGTTGCCGATAGAGGAAGTCCCTCCGAAGGCTAAGCGGAGTTGACATCAGGGAGAGTTGATAGATTGGGCTGAGAAATAGCAAGGTGGCCGACGAGATATGTTTAGCTGACAAGGTTTGGTCGCTAAGACATAGTCACATCTCACCGATCAAATTGTTGATCAACTGAACACTTCCACCGTGCACTCTGCATCAATGATTATGGTTGGACTAACATGTTTGTGATGAAGGGTGATGCGTGAGGGTGGATGCATAGGTGTTGGGAATGTGATGTAAGGCATAGGGAGGAATTGGGGGTAGTGTGAGTGATCATGATACGTAAATAGGTCCCTCAAAATGGTCACAGGATGATAGGGGGAATTGGATATATATATATATATATATATGACATAGATTGTTGGATCTATGTATTATGTGTTATTGATGGATGAATGCATGGATATGTATGATGTATATGTGTGATGGATATTTGATGTATGTTGTGTTATATGATGGGATGTATATGGATGTTATGTTATATGTATAGGCTTATGATGTTTTTGATGTGAGATGTTATTGTTAAGGGAAAATTGGATTCAAATGAATAATCAATATCAAAAATACCCAAAACTCAATGAAATACAGAAACAAAGAGATCAATCAAACAAAAGAACTTTTAAAAACCTTTGCAAACCTCAAAGCTTCATAGCTTCCATTGGTTGCCTATCTCAATCGATCTTGCATGTATGAATAAGGCCATCAAAGGGTGCACTTCCTTGCTATGATTCCAAGATTATCAATGGAGAATGGCTATGATAGTTTTTCCATGAAGACGAGCTTCACAACAATGATAGTAGCATGTAGTAACAAGTGTGATCACAAGCAATGAAGGAATTGGTGCCAAAGGCGCGCTGTAATTCCTGCAGAGTAACGATACTTAAAGCTTGGATGAATGAAATGGAAGAAGAAGGTTGAATTTATAGACTTGAGAAAGAGAAGGTCAATGGTATAGAAAGAATGAGAAGATCAATGGTATAGAATGGTTGAGGAATGTGCGCGAATAAGAAGAAGACAAGTGTCACCCAAAAGTTGTTTTATTTGAGTTAACTACTTTCTTTTCTAAAGATAAGACATGTTTTTCATAAATTAAATTTTTTTTTTCTAATTTAAGAGATATTGATAAAAACAAGGTTGATTGAGTAGATAACTCAACTTGAGATTTACTTTTGCATGATTTGAGAGAAATTAAATAATAAATTATTTAATTTTGTGTAAATGGAGAAGAAGACTTATTTTTAGAAGATTTGGAAGATATTTGAAGAATTTAGAAGATAAGAAAGCAAATTAAATAAATAAATTTATTTAATTGTTTATGCATGATTTGGAAGAATAAATAAAACATTTGATTGTATTTTATTTTTAGAAATTGAGAGGATTTAAATAAATTTGATTTGATTTATTCAAATTTGGAAGAATGATTTTGACTTAATAAAATAATTAAGAATTATTTAATTGTTTGGAAGAATTTAATTAAATAAAGGATTTTATTTAATTTTGACTTTAGAAGAGGTAATTAAATATTTTGATATATAATTAATTTAGAGGAATGTGAATCAAATAAATAAATTTGTTTATTTATTTATTGATAGAAGAATTAGAATGAAATAAATATTAAGAATATTTATTTAGACCGAGTCGTGTGATTTTTAGGTGTATACATTTTGCCCCTCTTTGAAGCAATGTCTTTTATCACGTTGTTTCAAAGAATAGATTTTTTATAATGATACATGCCCCAGTTTGCCCTTGGTACAGGTTTAATGACAATAGGATGCCCCCTCGGGAGATTGGACGGGAAGAAGGTAGAAGGGACATGAGACAGACAATCTCACGAAAAAGAAGGATGAAGAAAAAGATGAATGATACGCTATGCAAGATAGAATGATAACACACACAAGCAAGCAAGCAAGTATGCACAAATGATACAAGAACAAACAAGGTATTTCCCCTGTCAAGTTGTAAACCAAGTGTTTTAATAGATATGAAATGATATACGACAGTGTTGTCATGGCGGGGAACGATATATCCCTAGAGCAACACAACAAGCATGTTGTCATGGCGGGGAACGATAGATCCCTAGAGCAACATGATAGGATAGTGTCTAGTTTTAGGAAATGAAACATGTCGTGTAAGACACGTGTTGGTCTGATTTCGACAATTTTACATCCTGTATAAGAAAGATGTTTGATTTTAATTGATCAAGTTGGTTTACAACTAGACAAGGATCAAGACCACTGATTCTGATTGGATCATTTGACAAGATTGACTTGACTTGATTGGTATGGATTAAGGATGGACTTGCATTTGGATCACTGCTCAGACTGACAGTGAGAACTGTTGATGAGAGATACAATGATAGACAAAAAGTTGATTTGATAGAAGAATGACTCAACAGAAAGAATCACAAGCTTTTACTTGTAAACATTGATACTTTGCATATAATTTTTATTTGCATGGGATACGGTATGGATTCTTTGTGGATGTGAATGGATGCGAATGGATACGAGTGGATACGAATTATTTTTTGACATCTTGATTGTGCAAGTATTTTGAAGTGCTTATTTCATCATTGGGCGATTTTTTTTGGTACTTTTTCTATATGTTGTAAGTTAATACAAGCATCTAGGTATAATTGAACCGAGATGACCTGAGTATTACTTACATGGATTTTGATTTAGCAAGTTAATAAAAGCAATGAGGTATAATTGAACCGAGATGACCTGAGTATTTCTTGCATATCAATAGTTAAGGATTGCCCCCGTTCATGTTAGACCTTTGATGTCCTCGATGTTCTTTTTCCGATCATGTCGTTAGACAAGGCGTCACATTACTAAAGTTTAATCCATAAACAACAAAGAAAGAAAATAATCATGCCCCCATAATAGCATCTGTATCTTTTGGCATCCTCTAGTAGCATAGAAAGACATGATAGCAAAAATCAAGACTCTTGTATTTTAACCATGATTCCAATCCACAAAACATATTTGCATTTTAGATGTGTTTGTTTCTTGCCATAATTTAGGTAAAATCATTTAGAATACCTTAGGAGTTTGCTTGCTTTGCTCTGGATAGGTTAATGTTCTGCATCAAGATTTCTACTTGAAAAAGAGCGGGGTACACTTGCTTTCCTGGTGAGAATATTCCACAATCCTTATTGGTGAGACGGACCCTAATGGATTGAGCTAGTGCCTCGGGGGCTCATTGGTAAATGGCCTTGCCTACGTGACAACGCAGAGGCAACTTAGTTTGGGGTAAACCCTAACGGACCTAAGACCTAGGTGATAGAAAGTGGTACGGATTCAGATAGATAGAAGGACTAGACATGGGACGGATGGGATAGTGGAGCCTCGGGGACGCATAGAAATATGGCCTTGACTACATGACGACGCAGAGGCAACGTAGTTCATGGACTTGGAGCATGTAGATACTGACAAGAGATGATATGCTAGGCTAACACTATGGATATGATATGGGATAAAACATTGGTTCACAAGGCAACAAAGAGATAGAGTATCAAGCCATGATAGGTTATTGTTAGGTTTTTATTATGGAACTGATATGGATCGAATGGGACACGAGGAAGAATGGGCACAAGGTGATTGGTTTCCCAAAGATGGAGGAAGCGGTTTATCACAAGTAACGCCTGTTTACTAGCTTTTCACCACTTGCTTTTATTTGCATGAAAGCTAGAAAGTATGCATGACGCCTGCTAGCTAGGTTTTCATCATGATACCTATCCAAGGCACCTGTTTGCCAGGTTTTTACCAAAGGACAATTATTTTGTATTTTTCTGATTTTTTTATTTTTTTGTATTTTTTGGTTTTTTTGATTTTTTTTTGTATTTTTTGGTTTTTTGATTTTTTTGTATTTTTTGGTTTTTTTATTTTTTTTGTATTTTTATGCCCCCTTACATTGGGGTTCCCCTAGGTGTAGAACCAACAAAGATGCATGCTATTGATTGGGTCATCTAATAGTTCATCCTCTGATGTTGCTAACTGATATACCCATGATCCATAAGCAGCTACGATCACATAATGCCCAAGCCAGTTGGGCTTAAACTTGCCTTTCTTTTCCTGATCCTGTTGATTGCGGGGGTTCTCCTTAAGTACTAGATCTCCAACTTTGAAGACTCTTGGGTGAACTCTATGGTTATAGCTTCGTAACATCATTTGTTGATATACTTTGAGATGGTCAAAGGCTTTCTGTCTCATTTATTCTAGCAACTCTAGTTCTTACAATCTGAAAACTCTGTACTCTTCATCTGTTATGAGACCTTTTAACGACACCCTGAGACATGGTAATTTGACCTTGATGGGGAGGATGGCTTCTAAGCCATAGATAAGGGCATAAGGGGTAGCACCTACGGGAGTGTGTATACTAGTTCTGTATCTCCACAGAGTGGGATTGAGTTGGATGTGCCAATCACGGCCAGCATCGTTGACTATCTTCTTGAGGAGTTTCAAGATGGTCTTGTTGGACATCCTAGTTTTTGAAGGGTCTTCCATTATTTGTGATAATGGATGAGGGAATTCAGTATCTGCATATGAGGTAATTCAAGATGAATGAGGAGATTTGTTTACTTATGATGGTGGTGAGGGGGACGGCTTCAATCCACTTGGTAAAGTACTCAGTGGCGGTTATTATGAATTTGTGGCTGTTGGATGAGGGTGGATGGATCTTACCCACAAGGTCAAGTCCCCATTGGCAAAAGGGCCAAGGTGTCATTAAAGGTCTCAACTCTTGAGCTGGTGCATGTATCAGGTTCCCATGTATTTGGCACTGCTTGCACTTTTTCAAAAATTGGTATGAATCTGTTTCCATGGTCGGCCAATAATAACCCAAATGCATGACTTTCTTAGGTAAGGAAGGACTGTAGAGTGTGTTTTGCAGATCCCTTCATGTACATCTTATAAGGTAGTTTGGGATTCTTCTCGCTCTAAACAACGGAGTAAAGTACCATCTAGACCATGTCGATATAGGGTGTCGGCAATAATGGTATAGCGAGAGGTTTGGCATATAAAGGTTCATTGTTGGTTTGAAGATAAGTCAGGTGGGAGGGTGTTGTCCTTGAGGTAAGTGTAAACCTTACCATACCAAGGTGAATCAGATCCAACTAAAAGGCATATTAAATGGGTCTCAGAAAGATCATAAGCTAGTTACTAAATTGTTTCCACTAAGAACTCGTACCATGACTCATTCTTTGGTATTTCAAGAAGAGAGGCAATGGTTTCCATGGCATCTTCTACTTTGTTCTCAATACGAGGTATTTTTTGAAAAGAGATGATCACAAAGTATTCCTTAAAGTCCTTGACCATCCGCTTGTATGGGACAAGCTTCTCAACTTTGGTTTGGTAATCGTCATTGACCTAATTTATCACTAGTTGAGAATCACCATAGACATGTAGCTCTTTGATTTTCCAATCTGTTGCCATTTTGAGACCAATGACTAAGGCTTCATATTCTACTATGTTATTGGTGCATGGGAATAACAAATGGTAAGACTTTGGTATGGTGTTGCCATGAGGAGTTACAAACAAGATTCCTACCCCCGATCCATGGTTTGTGTAGGACCCATCAAAGTAAAGTGTCTAGGAATGTGTTGATATGTTGAATAAGGATTTATATGGAAACTTAAATTGCATTGGTGTGGTGTCCTATAGTGGTGCATACGCGAACTAGTCAGCAATGACTTGCCCTTTGATAGCCTTTCTGTCTACATACTCAATGTCATATTCACTTGGGAGCATTACCCATTTTGCTAGGCGACCTATAAGAGCTGCTTTGCTTAGTAGGTATTTCAGTAGATCTATTTTTGCAATATGTTTGAATGGATGTGCAAGCATATAATGTTAGAGTTTTTGGGAAGCAATAACTACCACAAAACATGATCTTTCTATCTGAGAGTATTGCAACTCATAGCCCACCAATGTGCGACTGATATAGTAGACGGCTCTTTCTTTATTTTCATAATCTTGTTGTGCTAGAAGGGCCCCAAGAGCTCTTGGTGTAGTAGATATGTAAAGTATCAATGGCTTCCCTTAGATAGGAAGCATGAGAATAGGTGGATTCATAAGATACTCTTTTATTTGTCGAATGCCTCTTCGCATTTCTCATCCCATCTAAATGGAATGTTCTTATGTAGGAGATGACTGAATGGTTGACACTTGTCTGCCAGTTGTGATATGAATCTATGGATTGCTTGTAGCTTGCCTTGTAGAGATCTTAATTGAGTAAGATTCTTGGGTGGTGGCATGTCCATAATAGCCTTGACTTTGGCGAGGTCCATCTCTATTCCATTTGCTGATACAATAAAACCTTGGAGCTTGCCTAAGGTGACTCCAAACACACACTTCTTTCGGTTCAACCTGACTTTGAATTGCTCTAATCTTTGAAAGACTTTCTCTAACACATCCAAGTGTGATTTTCTTGTGAGTGACTTTGCAAGAATATCATCTACATAATCTTCCATGCTGACGTGCATCATATGATGAAATATAGTGGTCATAGCACATTGAAATGTGGCTTCTGTGTTCTTTAGCCCAAATGGCATGACATTCCAGTAGAAAGTGCCCCATGGACAAATAAAAGATGTCTTATGATGGTCTTCCAGTGCTATCTGAATCTGATTATATCTTGAGAAGCCATCCATGAGAGATAACATGGTATGCCTTGCTATTAAGTTGACTATGATATCTATATTTGGCAATGGAAAATCATCCTTGCAGCAAGCTTTGTTTAGATCTCTAAAGTTATTGCATAGTCTAACTTGACCATCAGGTTTGGACACTGCTACTATGTTGGAGACCCATTCCGAATAGTCTATAGCTCTGATGAACCCTACATCCAGTAGTTTCTTGAGTTCTTCTTTTACAAGCAGTGCTATGTGTGGATGCAACTTTCTAAGCTTCTGTTTCACTAGTTTCACTCATGGATCTAATGGAAGATGATGTAGAATCAAATCTGGATCTAACCCTAGCATATATGTGTATGACCAAGCAAAATTGACTTGCTTTCTCTTGAAGAATGGTACAAACTTAGTCTTCTCTGGTGGGGTTAGAGACTTAGCAAAGTGAATGATATTAGGCTATTCCTCTGTTCCAATGTTAACCGGCTCTGTGGGTTCCACAACAACTTGAGACTTCTCCTGGTGCATGTCGTCATGGAGAGTGTCAAGCCTTCCATCTTCAGGTGCCACAGTTGGGTTTTCACCTTCAGATGCGTCCTTTCTTTTTACTGTTTTGGGATCTGACACTACCACGGAGCGGTTTTCACCATCAAATCTAGTTTTTACTTTGATATTTTTGCGACTGGAAGGCTTGGCACCCTCTATGAAATAAGCCACGTTATTAAGTTCAATAGTGAACCCAGTTTATGATCTCCTTTAGGTAGGTGGTCCCTAAGTTCCATATAGTCAATATAGGCATCATCGTTTTGGAACATATCTAGTTGCAGGGTTCCTCATAGATCCCAGTCAATAAGCTCGGGATGCAAAAGGGGGAGGGAGTCGGAGGATAGATCTGATTTGTTGATAGTTTGAATGGATATGCTAGGAGTATTGGTAGGTGGAGTGTTCGAGATGGTACTTTCCTCCAAGTTGTTTATTGCGATAAAACGCAAACCTTCCTCGAAAGTTGTATTCTCAGGGATAGGCAAATCACACTCTAATGGCCTATTCGATAGTGTTTGTCCCTCACGGTAGGGGCTATAAGTTTGAATGGTATCAACCTCTTTGTCATCATAGGAATGCTCTGTCAACTGATCCCACTCATATTCATTGGAATCTGTATTAATGTTCTCTTGAAGTGTATGGATCATTTCTACAAGACAAGCATTTACTTTAGCTTTGCCCTTATCCTTATATCCTAGACCTTTTGTATTTCTAGCTAATGAGGATGAAGAAGGTTAAATGGCTTCTACAATTCCTTCTTTTCTTAGGCCGATGGGGCCTTCTCCTCTTAACCCATTCTATGTAGGATAGATTCACCTCGCCCATAGATTTCTGTTGGGAGCTTAGGTGGTTCCTGTTGTGTGCTCTCTTCTTCTTTAGTATAAAGCCATTGTAGGATATCTC
Source organism: Cunninghamia lanceolata (assembly GCA_027924645.1). Lineage (NCBI taxonomy): Eukaryota > Viridiplantae > Streptophyta > Pinopsida > Cupressales > Cupressaceae > Cunninghamia > Cunninghamia lanceolata. The sequence goes on along the minus strand of BSBN01001052.1, from coordinate 3,675,656 downwards.
TTTCCTCTGTTTCATCTGATAAGGTCCCCCATTTTACAAAGGGAGCTATGGGAGGTATAGGAGAAGCAGATGGCTTTGGAAAATGCTTGGGTTGCCCAAAGGATCTAAGAGATAAAGGCATTTTGGCTAGATTGAGGCTGTGCTCAATGGAGTATTCCCCTACTCCTGTTTCTTTGATGGTAATCTTTTGTTCTTTGGGCTTTGATGAGGAAACTTCAGAGGTAGGATCATGCTATGGGGTAGGGGATGTAGATGTTCTATTGTTTGGTATGATGCAATCAGGTTTTGAAAGGATAGAGTTGCAAAGCTAAAAGGGGTCAGGGTTACCTTGGATGGTGACTTGCTTGCTATTGTGAGGGAATTTTATGCATTGGTGATAGGTGGAAGACACAACTTTCATGGCATGAATCCATGGTCTACCTAGGAGAATATTATAGGCGAGCTCTCTATCTAGGACTTGGCACATGTCTTTTATCACCGGTCCCACTTGTATGGGTAAGACCACTGTTACTTTTGTAGTTCTCTCCTCTTCATCATAGGCTTTGATAATTATTTCTTTCTTGGATCAACTACATTTTTAGAGAACCCCAATGTAAGGACTAGCTTCAACATGCAAATATTTAAACCGGCTCCCCCATCAATGAGAACCCTCTTGATGTGGTGCTTATGGATGAAGGCGACAATGTGTAGAGTGTTATGAGGTTGAGACACTGAGAGGTCATCTTGTTCGGGAAATGATATAGTACTTGAGGAGGTCAGATTACCTACCATGGCCTGAAAATTCTCTTGGGCCAAGTTAGTGGGTACAGTGGTTTCCACTAAGGCTTTATCAAGAATCTCCTTATGGGGAGGAGATAGACACAACAACTCTAAGATAGAAATGTGGGCCGAAGTCTTCCGTAGCTGGTCTATGACACTATACTGATGGAAGTTGGATTGAGAAGGTGACGACCTTGGAGGGACGGTATTAAACGTGCCTTTACCACTGTGGGTAATGATACTACAATCATTTCAATTAGCCTCTGATTGTCGGTTGGGCGTGACCACATTGATCTGTGGGACATGCTCTGATATGCAATTGATGGTATAGTTGAATGGCACACTTGCGTAGTTGGCATTACTCTTCCCACTATTATGATTTTGTTTGTTGCAATTGTTGTTGTTGCCATTGTTGTTGTTGTACAGCCTGTCATGATTAAGAAGTCGATCCTTGTAAGCCACATGTATCTCATTAGAGGTATGTTGTTGAGTTCCTCCTTGATTTTGATCAAGGACATCTTGAATAACATGTTTGAGATGGATACAATTATTGGTTGTATGTCCTCTTCCTCTATGATACTCACAATAGTTGGTGTCTTTCCAGTAGTGAGGTTTGATTTGAGGTTCGTAATCACTTGTTGGTGGTAGAGAGATTTCATTGTTGGCCAATAGCTTCCTTAATGTAGATTCTTGGGACTCACCCAACGGTGTGAACTTTCACCTTGGCTTTGAGTTGAACCACGGTCTTGGCTCTCGAGAGAATGTTTTGTTGGGCATAACATTGCTTACCTCTCCTTTGAGAGTAAATATTGGCTGTTGTTTGGGAGCCGCCACCTTGGCATCAACTACTCCATCATTGACGACATTTTTATTCTTGGTCCAAAACTTTGATTTGTCAATTGTATAGTTGGAGGTAGGTGTGTCCTTGTATAACTTGATTTGCCCCTTGGTGATCATAGCCTTTTAGATGAATAATCCCATCTCAATGACCTTTGAAAATGAGGTAGGGCATTGAATTTGTATTGATATCTAAGATTAGAGTTGAGGTTATGGACAAACATCTCCATTAATTGCTTTTTGGGTACATCATATGAACATTTACTTGCTAGTTGTCTCCACCTTTGTAGGAAGGAGGTGAATGATTCACCACTCTTTTGCTTGGTGTTACATAGGTCGAGCATGGAAACTTCATGTTCAATATTGTAAGAGAAGTGCATGATGAATTTGTTGACTAACTCATCAAAAGTTTTGATGCCCGGTGGAAGTCGTGAGAACCAATCCATGGCTTGACTACCTAGAGATCTAGGGAATAGCCTCATTAAGTAAGTCTCATTGTGAGCTACTTCCATGCATACCACATTGAATTCCCTAATGCGATCTCTAGGGTCCCGTTTCCCTTTGTATTTGTCAAACTTAGGAACTTTGAATCGATAGGGAAATGGAGTCATGTCCAAACTTTTATCAAAGGGGTACGGTGCAATATCTTCCAAGGAGTAGGTTTTAGTGTTTGTACCCATTTTTAAATCCATCATTTGTTGGTTTAGACCCTCGATTTGTTTCCTCATTTCTTCCATAGGAGTGCTTGGGTCTATGGTTTTTTTTCCTTTTTCATGATCATCCTCTATGGTTTCTTGGATTTTGCTTAGATCAAAATCGGTGAGGAGCTTAATTCCTAGATTTGCGAGATGATAAAAATACTTGTGAGGGTTGTCATGGAGTACTTTCTCTAGCAAGCATTGGAATTTCTGATCTTGGAGGGTTCCTTGATACTCTTCATTAGAGATTTCTTCATCACTATCATGAGCGGTGATGACGTGGTTGGATGATCCGGCCATTTCAAGTTGCTTTTTGTATTGAGATCTAGTAAGAACCATGCAAGGTGACATTGGATGAGGTGGGATGAAACTAGAGATTTTGGCAAGGTGTCGATGGAGGCTGTTGATAATAGGATACTTATGACAAGATTTGGACAATGGACTCTTTCGATCAATGATTCGAGGTAAGATGGCCGATACAAGATGATAGGCACTAGTAAGGGTACTCGATACCTATCTTACTATGTAGGGACTAGTCGTGCACCAAGACCACTAGTGAAGTTCTGTGACCTACTAGGGTTACTTAAATCTAAAATGATACAAAAAAGGGGCCTATGCTGATCTAATATGAGATACTTTAACTTTGGACTAGGAAGACCTGATAGAAGGTGAATGGGATGACCAACAAAAGAGAAACTTTGACGCAAAATGGATGAAAAACATGACTGCAAGGTAAGATCTGATCTCAGACTTTAGAACTAGACTGAAATGGGTACCCAGAAATGACAAAATTTTTCCCTCAAAGATTGTGCAAGTGCTCACTATCATGCATGCGCCGGAACAAATGCGCTGCAGAAATTGGTAAATGCATAGGAAGTCGGCACAGAAGCACCGCACTGGTAAAAATTAAATGCACTGTAACAGGTAGTAAAAGCACTGCAAGTCAGTATAGATGCGTTGTAGGTCAGCACAAATGCGCAGCAACATAGGACAGATGCACCGCTCTAGTTTTTCTTAGTATTTTTGCAATTTTTTTGGAAATTTTCTAATGTTTTTGGTACTTTGGTTACAAGAAGGTCTTTTTGATCTGATTTTCTAAAATTATGGCAAGAAGACATAGCAAACACAAAGAATATTTTTATGGCTTTTTATTTTTTTGTGATTTTTTTGACTCTTTTTGGACTAAAAAGAAAGCAAGTACAACCTAGGTTTCAGAGGACATTATAAAACTAAATTCTCACTATCTCTAGTGAAGCATCTTTGAGAGGTGATAATCACCCTTCCCTGCACTAAATTATAGAGGTTTTTGGTCTACTAAAAAAAAAGATGAGTAATAAAGGCAACCGTTCGAGTGGTTATACATGCGGCAGCACTACTCTTCGTTATAGAGTCTCCCAACCTACAAGGGTTGTGTCTTGGAGGGTTTCTAGGGAGGTTGGTTGTCGGTATAACACAACTTCACTCATTGTTTGAAGATTTCGCTCCAAACACAATTTATTTATAGTGGTTTGGAAGGGCTTGGCGTCTAGCCTGTTACCACTTAGGGTCGTTCCTACTTGGATGAAAGATATCCAAGAGCAGGCTCCTCTAAAGGAAAGACACATGCAAAAATGATACCCAAAATAGGGGAGAGCATAGGCCTGGTATCATTCCCAAAACATAGAATACAGTGGTTCTTTTCCCCTAGTTAAAATGAGAAAAAACTAATGAGCTATCTACTTGGGCAAGCACAAAATTTTGTTAACTTTCAAGTGATAACTGTATACGCCTAAAAATGACACGAATCATCCTAAATAAATATTCTAAATATTTATTCCATTCTTCTATTAATTAAATAAATATTCTAAATTTATTTAATCAATTCACTATCCCATAATTAAATAAATTCTATTTATTTAATTAAAATTCTTCTATTTGTCCTTCACAATTAAATAATCATAAATTATTTAATTAATCCTATTTCCTCTATCCTAAGTTCTAAATTCAAAATTCCACATCACCTTTACACATCACCTTTTCCACCTCACCTTGTCCACCTCATCAGGTTGCACATGTAATTAAATATATTTAATATTTAATTGCCTTATTTTCCCTCACCCACATGGACTATTTCTTCTCCAATCAGAGGTCAGTTAACCAATCAATCAAATCTGTTAACTAACCTGTCAGTTGAGTCAAATCCTCAATCAATCCAGTCAGTTCCACAATCCACTCTTCTAACTGATCAATCAATTCTGTTAACAGACCAGTCAATGGAGTTAACTCTCCAATCAGTTTTGTCACATCCCACCTTTCATGATGGAGCTGGGACACTTGTCACATTTCTACTGGTTGCACATTCCTCAACCATCCTCAACCATTGATCTTCATATCTTCTCTCAATCGTTGATTCCTATTCCTCCGAGTCTATAAATGAAGCTTCATCCCTTCATTCTAATCATCCAGGCTTTTGACATCGTTACTCTGCAGAAATATCACCAGCGCGCCTTTGGCACCCATTTGTCATCTACAAGCTTGAGATCACCATTGTTGCATTGGAGCTCACCTTCATTGCATATCACACTATAGCCGTTCACCATCGACTTCCTCCGACAGCTTTTAAAAGATTGCACTCTCTGAAGGCTCATCTCATCTGCGAAAGGACGATTCGTGATAGGCGAACAACAGAAGTTTCGAAACGGAAGAGGTTTGCTGTGTTTGTTCATTGCTGTGTTCATTTGAATCTTCTTTGTTTCTCTATTCTGTTGATGTTTGGGTCATCTGTTATTCATTTGATTGATGCACTATTTTACCCTCACATTTTTGGCGCCCACCGTGGGGCCGTTGCCCCTTTATTTTACCGTTTTTGAGCTTTTTTGAAGGCAGGTTCCGTACAGGTCCCGCAGAGTCACGCACAGGTTCTTTCGGCGCATCTGTTCATTTTTACGGTGCTTTTGAAGACTGTTACGGCGCTTTTGTAAAACTGCGCATTTGTTGATTGTAACTGTGCTTTTATAGACTGTTCTGCGCTTTTGTTGAAACTGCGCATTTGTTGATTTTAGCTGCGCTTTCATACAATATTGCTGCGCATACGTTAAAACGGTGCATCTGTTGTCTGTTATGGCACTTATGACGACTGTTACTGCGCATACGTTAAAACTGCGCATCTGTTCATTTTAACGGCGCATCTGTTCATTTTTACGGTGCATTCGTTAATGTTGCGCTTCTGTTGATCACTTCTGCGCATCTGATCACTGAAGCTGCGCATTCGTAACTGGCTCAGGTTTTAGCACTTTTCTAGAGTATTTTGCTAACGCTAACCCTTTTGCAAGTGTTTGCTGGAGCGGTTTTGCAGGTTAGGCTCGGGTTCAGTTACATGTAGTCGCATCTAACTAAGCTCACATTTCATTTTCTGGGAAAGAGTAAAATGGTTGTTCATTACAAATCTTCATCTAGTCTTAATTAGGGAGGAAGTAACTGGTTTATTTCATGCTTGCATTGCAAACAAACTTCCAAGTTATTGCTATCTAAGACTTAAAATTGAACTCACAACTGCATTCTGAAGTTAAAATGAACCATTGCTATATCGTGAGGCTTGAATTTCAAAGTTAACAATCTCGTGCAATGTGGACCTAAAATTGAACTCACAACTGCTTTCTGAAGTTAAAATGAACCATTGCTATATCGTGAGACCTGAATTTCAAAGTTAACAATCTCGCGCAACGTGGATTTAAAACTGAACTCACAACTGCTTTCGGGGACTTAAAATTGAACCACTACAATATTGTTGAAATCACTTCAAAGTTTTGTTTGACTAGTTTAGCCCATTTAGTTTTTATCTTTTTAACTAGGGTGGATTAATCAGTGTATTCTGTGCTTGCGAATGATAATAGGCTTATGCTCTCCCCTCTTCTGGGTGATCAGAGTGCCAGACTTGTCATTCTACTTGTTTAACCTTTAGGAGGGGCCTGCCCTTGGATGCACGCTTGTCCAAGCGGGAACGACCCTGAGTGGTAACAGGCTAACGCCAAGCCCTACCGAGCCACTTAAAATAAATTGTGCTTGAGGTGAAAACCTCCTGCAACGAGTGCTGTTATGTTACACCGACGGCCAACCTCCCCCAAAACCCTCTCAGGCGCAACCCTGTGAGGCTGGGAGACTCCATAACGGAGAGTAGCGCCGCCGCACGTGTAACCACTTGAACGGTTGCCCGAATTACAAACCTCTTGTTTTAGTGGCCCAAATCCCTTATAATCCATTTCTCGCCTAGGATTTTGTACTTTCTTTTGTCCGAAATAGAGTCGAAAAACTACAAAAACAATGGAAAACTACAAAATACTCTTTGTGCTTGCTGTGTTTTCTTGCTAAATTAATTCATAAAATCATATCAGGAAGACCTATTCCAGCCAAAAAATACCAAAAACAGAGAAAAAATCCCAAAAATTTGCCAAAAAAATACCAGAACTGCGCATGTATCCATTTCTGCGGCGCATATACAGCGACTCGCTGCGCTTTTGTACCGACTTGCTGCGCTTTTATACCTTTCTGCTGCGCATATACATTGTTCTGCTGCGCTTTTACAGCGACTCGCTGCGCATATACGCCGACCTGCTGCGCATATACTTTTCTGCTGCGCATTTGCGCACTGTTACTGCGCATACATACCTCACCAGAGTGGCGCATATACAACGACTTACTGCGCATTTACCTATTCTTGCTGCGCATCTGTTTCTGCGCATGTGTGACAGTGAGCATCTGCTCTATTTTTGAGAAATTTTCGTCAGCTGTTCGGAGTACCCATTTCAGCCTAGTTTCATTTTCCGAGGTCAGAATCAACCTTGCAGTCAGTTTTCACCCATTTCACCCATTTCTCTCTCTTTCGACGGTCGTCCCAGTCACCTTCTGTCCTAGTCACTCTTGCCCCAACGTCATTCTGTCCCATACCGATTCGACATAGGTCCTTCTTTAGTGAATTCACGTAAGCCTAGTAGGTCACAGTACCTTTTGCTAGTAGTCTTGTTGAACGACTAAGCCCTACACAGTGAGACTGGTATCGACTACCCTTGCTAGTGGCTAGAGTCTTGTGTCAACCGTCTTACCTGAAGTCATTGAGCGAGAGAACCCTTTGTCCAAGTCTTGTCCTTGATATCCCATTCATTACAGTCTTAGTCGACACCTTGCCAAAATTTCTAATCCTAGTCCATTTCATCCCACCCCACCTTGCATGGTTCTTACTCGATCCCAATACAACAAGCTAACTGAAATGGCTGACTCTTCCGATCACATCGCCCCACCACGCGATGATGATGAAGAAATTTCTCGTGAAGAATTAGTGGCACACATGCAAGATAGCAAATTCCAATGCCTAGTGGAGCGAGTACTCCTTGAGGATCCCACCAAATATTTCCATCATCTTGCTAGTCTCAGACTCAAACTCCCCGCAGACTTTGACATTAGCTCCATCATGGAAAATGCAGACAATGAACGTGAGAGGGACACAAATGACACAGTCCCAAATGCACATGAGAGAGGCACAAATGACACGGTCCCCCAGGCCAATGAAAGAGGAAAACAACACATAGATCAAAATGCTCCTATAGCGGATGTGAGACAACAAATTGAGAGTCTAAAGCTAGAAATCTCCAACCTTAAGATCGGCACTAGTTCCAAGAACTACTCCTTGGAAGATATAGCACCATACCCCTTTGACAGAAGTGTGGTCATGAAACCTTTCCCCTTTCAGTTCAGAATCCCGAAATTTGACAAATACAAAGGGAAGGGGGACCCTAGAGATCATATCAGGGAATTCACTGCAGCATGTTTAGAAGTAGCTCACAACGAGACCTACTTAATGAGACTATTCCCAAGATCTTTAGGGGGTCAAGCTATGGAGTGGTTCTCGCGTCTTCCACCAGGAATCAAAACTTTTGATGAACTTGTCAATAAATTCATAACGCACTTCTCTTACAACATAGAACACGAAGTATCTATGCTAGACCTATGCAACACCAAACAAAAAGGTGGTGAGTCTTTCGCCACCTTCTTACAACGATGGCGACAGCTAGCTAGCAAGTGTTCTTACGACATGCCTGAGAAACAACTATTGGAAATGTTTGTCCACAATTTGAATCCCGATCTTAGCTATCAGATTCAGATACAATGCCCTACCTCATTCACCAAAGTCATCGAAATGGGGCTATTCATTGAGAAAGCTATGATCGCTAAAGGAACTCTCAAGCTCTACAAGGACACACCTCCTTCCAATTACACAACTGACAAGTCAAAGTTTTGGACCAAGAATAAGAATGTGGTCAACGATGGAGTAGTGGATGCCAAGGCAGCAGCCCCTAAACAACAACCCATATTCACTCTTAAGGAAGAAGCAAATAACGGTGCACTCAACAAACCACCCCCTCGGGAATCTAGACCTTGGTTCAATTCGAATCCAAGGAGAAAATTCACGCCGTTAGGAGAATCTCAAGAGTCTGCTCTCAGGAAGTTGTTGGCTAACAATGAAATTTCTCTACTGCCAACAAGTGACTATGAGCCTATAGTCAAACCTCCCTATTGGAAGGACACAGACTATTGCGAGTATCATCGAGGAAGGGGGCACACAACCAATAATTGCATCCGTCTTAAGAACGTCATACAAGATATACTGGACCAGAATCAGGGAGGAACACAACAGCATACCTCCAATGAATCTCATGTGGCCTACCGAGATCCTCTCCTAAACCACAACCGGCCGTATAACAACAATCACAACGGCGGCCACAACAACAATGTTTACAACCACAACAATGGTCACAATGGCAACAACTCCAATGGCCATAACAATAATGACAACAATCGTAACAGGCCAAACCAGAACAGTGGGTCGAGTAATGCTAACTATGCAAGCGTTCCCTTTGAGTACACCATTAACTGCATTTCTGAGCATGTTCCGCAAGTCAACGTCATATCCCCCAACTAACCACCAGGACCTAACGGAACTGGTTGTAGTATAATTACCCGCAGTGGTAGAGTCACGATCAACACCACTCCTCCAAGGTTGTCGCCATCTCCGTCCAACCCCCGCCCATATAATGTCATCGACCAATTGCAAAAGACTCCGGCTCATATTTCTATATTGGAGCTCCTGCGTCTATCTCCTTCTCATAAGGAGATTCTTGAGAAAGCCTTAGTGGAGACTACTGTCCCCACTAACCTAGCCCAAGAAAAGTTTCAAACCATGGTGGGTAATTTGACATCCTCCCCTTCCATATCATTCACAGAACAAGATGACCTTTCCATGTCTCAACCCCACAACACTCCTCTACACATTGTCGCATTCGTACACAGGCACCGCATCAAGAGGGTTCTCATTGATGGGGGTGCTGGTTTGAATATTTGCACTTTGAAGCTAGTCCTTGCATTGGGGTTCTCTGAACAGGCAGTGGATCCACGGAGAAAGATTACCATAAAGGCCTATGACGAGGAGGAATGCACCACGAAGGGCACGGTTGTCCTACCCATTCAAGTGGGACCGGTAATTAAAGATGTGGTGTGCCAAGTCCTTGATCGGGAGCTTGCTTACAATATTCTACTAGGGAGACCATGGATCCACGCCATGAAAGCTGTCCCCTCCACCTACCATCAATGCATAAAGTTCCCACACGATGGCAAGCAGGTCACCATACACGGCGACCCCGACCCCTACCAGCATTGCAACTCATTCCAAGCCAAACCGGAATGTGTCATTCCCAACAATCAAGCCCATATCTCCCCTACTCCACCACAAGACCATACTGCCGAAGCTTCCTCTTCACGGACCAAACCAATGAAAATCACCATAAAAGAAAATGGCGTGGGGGAATACCAGATTGAGCACAGCCTCAACCTTGCAAAAATGCCCTTGTCTCCTCGCTCCTTTGGCCAGCCCAAGCATCAACCCAGGCATTTTTCAAAGCCCTCTGCTCCTCCTACAACTCCCGCAAACCCCTTTGTAAAATGGGGGACCTTATCCGATGAATCAGAGGAGCGAGATCTCTTGCAATGGCTTTATGCCGAAGAAGAAAACACATCCCAAGATCCACCCAGACTCCCTACAGAGCTCTATGGGCGAGGTGAAACCATCTTGCATAGGATGGGATATGAAGGACAAGGCCCTATCGGCCTCAGAAAAGAGGGGATCATCGAACCTATACAACCCTCTTCCTCCTCTTTGGCTAGAAACACGACTGGCCTAGGCTACAAAGGTAAAGGTAAAGCCAAAGAAAATGCCTGCCTAGTGGAGACAATTCAAACACTCCAAGAGGATAGTGACGCAGATTCAGATGATTCCAATCAGTATGAATGGGACGAGCTGACAGAACACTCCTACGATGACAAGGAGATTGATACCATCCAAACCCTTAGCCCATATCATGAGAGACAAACGCAACGGGACAGACCACTGGAGTCTGATTTGCCCCTCCCTGAAGTTATGGCTTTCGAGGAAAGTATAGATTCCATTGCGATAAACAACCTGGAAGAAAGTACCACCCAGAACACTACCCCCACCTGTGCTCCTAGTATTTCCATCCACACTATCAACGAATCAGGTCTTTCATCCGACTCCCTTCCCCTCTTACACCCTGAGCTTATTGACTGGGACCTGAAAGGGACCCCTCAATTAGATGTGTTCCAGAACGATGATGCCTACATTGACTATATGGGACTTCGAGATCATTTACCAAAAGGAGATCATAAAGCCAGTTTCACTATCGAACTCAATACTGTAGCATACTTCGGGGAGGGTGCCAAGCCTTCTAGTCGCAAAAATGTAAAGAACAAAAAAGGATCTGACGGTGAAAACTGCCATGCGGCAGTGTCAGATCATAAAATAGTAAAAAGAAAGGACGTATCTGAAGGTGAAAACCCAACTGTGGCACCTGACGATGGATTGCTTGACACCCTCCCAAGTGACATGTATCAAGAAAGGTCACAGATCGTGGTAGAGCCAACAGAGCCAGTGAACATTGGATCCGAAGAGCAGCCTAAGATAATCCACTTTGCAAAATCTCTCACGCCACCTGAGAAAACCAGGTTTATACCATTCTTTAAAAAGAAGAGAGGCAGTTTTGCTTGGTCATATGCCGACATGCCAGGTTTGGACCCAAACCTGATTCTACACCACTTGCCATTGGATCCAGGGGTGAAACCCGTAAAGCAAAAACTGAGAAAAATGCATCACCATATTGCCCTCCTGGTCAAGGAAGAACTCAAGAAATTGTTAGACGTGGGGTTCATCAGGGCCATTGATTACCCTGAATGGATATCAAACATCGTGCCAGTGTCTAAACCAGACGGCAGGGTTCGACTATGCAACGATTTTAGAGACTTAAACAAAGCATGCCGCAAGGATGACTTTCCCTTGCCTAACATCGATATCATAGTCGACCTCACGGCGGGACATACAATGTTGTCACTTATGGATGGATTCTCAGGGTACAACCAGATCAAAATAGCACTAAAGGATCAGCACAAAACCGCTTTCACTTGTCCATGGGGTACTTTTTGCTGGAATGTCATGCCGTTTGGGCTGAAAAATGCAGGTGCTACATACCAGCGGGCCATGACAACTATATTCCACGACATGATGCATGTGACCATGGAAGATTATGTTGACGACATCTTGGTAAAATCACTCACCAGGGACTCACACCTGGACACATTAGAGAAAGTCTTCCAACGACTGGACCAATTCCAAGTAAAATTGAACCCGAAGAAATGTGTGTTTGGGGTCACATTAGGCAAGCTGCTAGGCTTCATCGTGTCAGCAAACGGCATAGAGGTAGACCCGGCCAAGGTCAAGGCAATCATGGACATGCCTCCGCCCAAAACTCTAACACAGTTGAGATCTTTACAGGGCAAGCTACAGGCCATCCGCAGGTTCATCTCATAGTTGGCCGACAAGTGCCATCCTTTCAGCCATCTCCTACATAAGAACGTTCCATTTAAATGGGATGAGCAGTGCGAAGAGGCATTCAACAAGCTCAGGGAGTACCTCATGAATCCTCCTATACTCATGCCTCCGATCCAAGGAAAACCTTTGATTCTCTACATATCCGCTACACCTACTGCTCTTGGGGCTCTCCTAGCGCAGCAAGACTATGAGAACAAGGAAAGAGCTGTGTACTATATCAGTCGAACCTTAGTGGGCTACGAGTTGCAGTACTCACAGGTGGAACGTTCATGCCTTGCGGTGGTTTTTGCCTCACAAAAACTCCGACACTACATGTTGGCACATCCTGTCAAACTCATTGCCAAGATCGACCCACTAAAATATCTTCTCAGCAAAGCAGCTCTCACAGGACGACTAGCCAAATGGGTTATGCTTCTTAAGCGAATATGATATAGAGTATGTGGATAGAAAAGCCATCAAGGGGCAAATCATCGCAGACCAACTAGCTGAGGCACCATTACAGGACACTTCACCAATGCAGTTTGAGTTCCCCGATGAATCTCTATTCACTCTGTCAACATCTCCTTGGAAACTCTACTTCGACGGATCTTACACCAACCATGGATCGGGGGCAGGTATCTTGTTCATCACTGCCCAAGGCGACACAATTCCAAAGTCCTACAGGTTGTTGTTTCCATGCACTAACAATATAGCGGAGTATGAGGCTTTGGTAATTGGTCTCAAGATGGCCACTGAGTGGAAAATCCAAGCACTATGTGTCTACGGTGATTCTCAGCTTGTCATAAACCAGGTCAACGACGAGTATCAGACCAAAGATGAGAAGCTCATCCCATACAAGCGAATGGTCGACGACCTCAAAGAACATTTCGGGACCATCTCGTTTGAGCAAATACCCAGGATAGAGAACAAAGTAGCCGATGCAATGGCGACCATAGCCTCTCTTCTTGAGATACCTGAACAGGAGTCACGGTATGAGTTCTTAGTAGAAACAATTCGACAACCGGCTTATGATCTCCTTGAGACCCATTCCATTTGCCACCTAGTGGGATCTGATTCACCTTGGTACGGTAAGACCTACACTTACCTCAAGGACAATATCCTTCCTTTGGACCTCTCTTCCAACCAAAAACGAACTTTCATCCGACAAGCCTCCCGTTACACCATTGTCGCCAATACCCTTTACCGACGTGGTCTGGATGGTACTTTACTCCGTTGTCTAGAACAAGAAGAATCTATAACTACCTTGCGAGACGTGCACGAAGGGATCTGCGGAACACACTCCAGCGGTCCTTCCTTAGCTAAGAAACTCATGCGTTTGGGTTATTACTGGCCCAATATGGAAATGGATTCATATCAGTTTGTCAAAAAGTGCAAATAGTGCCAGATACATGGGAACCTGATTCATGCACCTGCTCAGGAGTTGAGACCTCTAACGACACCCTGGCCCTTTTGCCAGTGGGGACTTGACCTCGTGGGAAAGATTCATCCGCCCTCTTCCAACGGCCATAAATTCATCATAACCGCTACTGAATACTTTACAAAGTGGATTGAAGCCGTTCCCTTATCAACCGTCACAGGAAAGCAAATTTCCTCTTTCATTCTGAATTACATTATCTGCCGATATGGCATCCCTTCATCCATCATAACGGATAACGGGAGACCTTTCAAAAATCAAGATGTCCAGGAACTTTGTGAACGGTTCAAGATCCAACATCGCTTCTCCACCCCATATTACCCCCAAGGTAACGGCCAAGCTGAGGCATCAAACAAAACCATTCTGAAAATCCTAAAGAAGACTGTCAATGAAGCCAGTCGCGATTGGCACGTCCAGCTCAATCCCGCTCTGTGGGCCTATCGAACCAGCATACGCACTCCCACAGGTGCTACACCCTATGCCCTCGTCTATGGTTCCGAAGCCATCCTTCCTATTGAGGTCGAACTCCCCTCCCTTCGGGTGTCGTTGAAAGGTCTCATATCAGACGAAGAGTACAGAGTCTCCAGACTGCAAGAGCTAGAACTGCTAGAGGAACGGCGCCAGAAAGCTTTTGACCATCTCAAAGCCTATCAACAGATGATGTCAAGAAGCTACAACCACAAGGTTAGACCAAGATGCTTCAAGATGGGGGACCTCGTCCTAAAAGAGAACCCTCGCAATCAGCAGGACAGAGAAAAGAAAGGTAAGTTCGAGCCTAACTGGCTTAGACCCTATGTAATTGTAGCAGCTTACGGATCGGGGGCATATCAGTTGGCCACATCAGAAGGTGAGTTGTTTGATGATCCCATCAACAGCATGCACCTTCGCAGGTTCTATACCTAAGAGAACCCCAATGCAAGGGGGCACAAAAAAAAAAAAAAAAATCAGCAAAAGTTACAAAGAGAAAATACAAAAAAATTGAAAAAAAATGGAAAGCATGCAAAAACATCGTCCTTTGGTGAAAACCTGGCAAACAGGCGCCTTGGATAGGTATCCTAATGAAAACCTGGCAATCAGGCATCATGTTACTTTCTAGATTCTCGTGCAAATAAAAGCAAGTGATGAAAACCTGGTAAACAGGCGTTACTTGTGACAAACTGCATTCTCCATCTTTGGGAATCCAATCACCTTGAGCCCATTCTCCCTCTATTTTCCCCATTCGACCCATATCCATCCCACAGTAAACACTTCACAGTTACCTATCATGGCTTGATACTCACCTTGTGGCCTTGTCAGCCAAGGTTTTGTCCCATACCGTCTCCTCGAAGGGAGCCTAGCGTAGTGTCTCTCGTCAGTGTCTGTGGTCTGAATCCGTGAACTACGTTGCCTCTGCGCTGTCACGTAGGCAAGGCCATTATTCTAATGCGCCCCCGAGGCTTCCATCTCTTCCAAGGTCCCATTCGTCTCCTTTCTTGTCTTCATTCTGGTCGTCTTTCTTCTAGTCCATCCAAGGTCCATTAGGGTTTACCCCGAACTACGTTGCCTCTGCGTCGTCACGTAGGCAAGGCCATTTAGCAATGAGCCCCCGAGGCACTAGGTCAGTCCCTTAGGGTCCGTCTTCTCAATAAGGATTGTGCAACCTTCTCATCAAGTAAGCAAATGCAAGCAAACACCTGCACTTCAAGCAGACATCCCGACAATGAGCATCTTAACCTATCCAATGCAAAGCAAATACCCAAGGTCTTCTAAATGATTTTATGCAAATTAAGGCAAGAAATAAACACATATCAACGCAAATATGCTTTTGTAGATTAGAACCTAGGGTTAAGTTACAGAGTCTTGGTTTTTGCTATCATACCTTCCTATGCTACTCAAGGATGCCAAAAGCTAGAGATGCTATGATGGGGGCATGATTACTTTCTTTGTTTGTTGTTTGTGGATTAAACTTTAGTAATGCGATGCCTTGTCTAAGGACATGATCAGCAAAAGATCATCGAGGACATCCAAGGCCTTACATGAACCGGGGCAATCCTTACTTGTTGAAACCCAAGAAGTACTCAGGTCATCTAGATTCAATTTTGACTAGATGCTTGTATTAACTTGCTCAATCACACTCCATGTAAGCGGTACTCAGGTCATCTCGGTTCAATTATACCTAGATGCTTGTATTCACTTACAACATTTCAGAAAAGTACCAAAAACAAAATGCCCAATGATGAAATAAAGCAATCTAAAAGCAAAGCATCCGTCCTATATCCATATACACATCCATGCATCCGTATCCCATACAATCCTCATTATCCCAACTATGCAGAGTATCAATACAAATAAAAGCTTGTGAATCTTTCTATCGAGTCTTTCTTCTATCAATCAGATTTCTATCTATCATCATATCTTTCATCCTTGTCCAGTCAATCTGAGCAATGATCCAAATGCAAGGTCCATCCTTAATCCATACCAATCAAGTCAAGTCAATCTTGCACAAATGATCCAATCACAATCAGTGGTCTTGATCTTTGTCTAGTCGTAACCCAACTCGATCAGTTAATCAATCAATTGTCTTATACAGGATGTTGCATTGTCGAAATCAGACCAATACACGCGTCTTACACGACATGCTTCATTTCCTGAAACCAGACACTATCCTTCATGTTGCTCTAGGGATCTATCATTCCCCGCCATGACAACACGCCTGTCGTGTTGGTCTAGGGATATATTGTTCCCCGCCATGACAACATTATCGTATATCATCAGTATATCATTGGTTTACTGCTTGACAGGGGCAATACCTTGTTTGTTCTTGTGTCATTTGTGCATACTTACTTGCCTGCTTGTGTGTGTCATCATTCCATCTTGCATCGCGTATCATTCGACTCTTTCTTCAACCGATTTCTTCATTCTAACCTAGCTTCCCTTCGTCTTCGTGAGATTGTCCGTCTTACGCCTTCTACCTCCTCCTCGTCCAATCTCCCGAGGGGGCATCCTGTCATTAAACTTGTACCAGGGGCAAACTGGGGCATGCATCACTATCAGACTATCGACTTCTTTGAAGCAACGCTGTAAACTGCATTGCATCAAAGAGGGGCAAAATGTATACGCCTAAAAATGACACGAATCATCCTAAATAAATATTCTAAATATTTATTCCATTCTTCTATTAATTAAATAAATATTCTAAATTTATTTAATCAATTCACTATCCCATAATTAAATAAATTCTATTTATTTAATTAAAATTCTTCTATTTGTCCTTCACAATTAAATAATCATAAATTATTTAATTAATCCTATTTCCTCTATCCTAAGTTCTAAATTCAAAATTCCACATCACCTTTACACATCACCTTTTCCACCTCACCTTGTCCACCTCATCAGGTTGCACATGTAATTAAATATATTTAATATTTAATTGCCTTATTTTCCCTCACCCACATGGCCTATTTCTTCTCCAATCAGAGGTCAGTTAACCAATCAATCAAATCTGTTAACTAACCTGTCAGTTGAGTCAAATCCTCAATCAATCCAGTCAGTTCCACAATCCACTCTTCTAACTGATCAATCAATTCTGTTAACAGACCAGTCAATGGAGTTAACTCTCCAATCAGTTTTGTCACATCCCACCTTTTATGATGGAGCTGGGACACTTGTCACATTTCTACTGGTTGCACATTCCTCAACCATCCTCAACCATTGATCTTCATATCTTCTCTCAATCATTGATTCCTATTCCTCTGAGTCTATAAATGAAGCTTCATCCCTTCATTCTAATCATCCAGGCTTTTGACATCGTTACTCTGCAGAAATATCACCAGCGCGGCTTTGGCACCCATTTGTCATCTACAAGCTTGAGATCACCATTGTTGCATTGGAGCTCACCTTCATTGCATATCACACTATAGCCGTTCACCATCGACTTCCTCCGACAGCTTTTAAAAGATTGCACTCTCTAAAGGCTCATCTCATCTGCGAAAGGACGATTCGTGATAGGCGAACAACAGAAGTTTCAAAACGGAAGAGGTTTGCTGTGTTTGTTCATTGCTGTGTTCATTTGAATCTTCTTTGTTTCTCTATTCTGTTGATGTTTGGGTCATCTGTTATTCATTTGATTGATGCACTATTTTACCCTCACAATAACAAGATAGCAATGGTCTAGTTTTACCAAGATAGCAATGATGAGTTCAATTTTATCCTAGATAGCATGAATTGTTAACTTTGAAGTGATGATTGAGATAGCAATGGTTCAATTTTACCCAGATAGCAATGATGAGTTCAATTTTATCCACATAGCACAAATTGTTAACTTTGAAATGATAATTGAGATGGCAATCATTCAGTTTTACCTAGATAGCAATGATGAGTTCAATTTTATCCAAGTAGCATGAATTTGTTAACTTTGAAGTGATAATTGAGATAGCAATGGTTTAGTTTTACCCAGATAGCAATGAGTTGTTAACTTTGAAAAGATAGCAATAGAGCAATGATTCAATGATATGCAAGATAGCAATGATTCAATTACCGCTTTCCTAGTTAAAACTATGTGAGATTTCATGAGCATCCATTTTACTTTCCCTTTAGAAATTGAATTGTGAGTTAACAAGTGCAACTATATGATTCTAAACCAGTACCTAGCCTGCAAAATAGATCAAGAGAGTTTTTGCAAAAAGACATCAGCATTAGCGAAAACCTCAAGGAAACCCTCAAAATCATTGCCTAAAACAGATCCGCCGCTTCAAAGACTGAATCCGCAGAAACAGAGAACAGAAGCGCCATAGTACATATGCGCTAAGATAGAGGTCAAAAGTGTAGGAAAAGAGTGTACATGTGCTAATCTGATATATGCACCATATTAGAGGGTGAATACACCGTAATAGAGATTATATGCGCTGCAGGAACATATGCACCATAACAGATAGTATATGCGTCAGAATAGAGACTGTATGCACCGAACGAACGTATGCACTATAATAGATATTAGATGTGTGTTAGGATGTGTCAGATGTGCTATTTCCTCTTGTGTATGGCTTTCTAAAACACAAAAACTTAGTTTTTGGGTTAAATTTGGGGCTAGGCCCCATGGTGGGTGCCAAAAATGTTAAGGGAAAATTGGATTCAAATGAATAATCAATATAATCAATATCAAAAATACCAAAAACTCAATGAAATACAGAAACAAAGAGATCAATCAAACAAAAGAATTTTTAAAAACCTTTGCAAACCTCAAAGCTTCATAGCTTCCGTTGGTTGCCTATCTCAATCGATCTTGCATGTATGAATAAGGCACTCAGAAGGTGTACTTCCTCGCTATGATTCTAAGATTGTCAATAAAGAACGGCTATGATAGTTTTGCCATGAAGAGGAGCTTCACAACAATGATAGTAGCATGTAGTAACAAGTGTGATCACAAACAATGAAGGAATTGGTGCCAAAGGTGTGCTGTAATTCTTATAGAGTAACGATACTTAAAGCTTGGATGAATGAAATGGAAGAAGGTTGAATTTATAGACTTGAGAAAGAGAAGATCAACGGTATAGAATGGTTGAGGAATGTGCGTGAATAAGAAGAAGACAAGTGTCACCCAAAAGCTGTTTTATTTGAGTTAACTACTTTCTTTTCTAAAGATAAGACATGCTTTTCATAAATTAGATTTTTTTTTTCTAATTTAAGAGATATTGATAAAAACGAAGTTGATTGAGTAGATAACTCAACTTGAGATTTGCTTTTGCATGATTTGAGAGAAATTAAATAATAAATTATTTAATTTTGTGTGCATGGAGAAGAAGACTTATTTTTAGAAGATTTGGAAGATATTTGAAGAGTTTAGAAGATAAGAAAGCAAATTAAATAAATAAATTTATTTAATTGTTTGTGCATGATTTGGAAGAATAAATAAAACATTTGATTGTATTTTATTTTAGAGATTGAGAGGATTTAAATAAATTTGATTTGATTTATTCAAATTTGGAAGAATGGTTTTGACTTAATTAAATAATTAAGAATTATTTAATTGTTTGGAAGAATTTAATTAAATAAAGGATTTTATTTAATTTTGACTTTAGAAGAGGTAATTAAATATTTTGATATTTAATTAATTTAGAGGAATGTGAATCAAATAAATAAATTTGTTTATTTATTTATTGATAGAAGAATTAGAATGAAATAAATATTAAGAATATTTATTTAGACCGAGTCGTGTGATTTTTAGGTGTATACATTTTGCCCCTCTTTGAAGCAATGTCTTTTATCACGTTGTTTCAAAGAATAGATTTCTGATAATGATACATGCCCCAATTTTCCCTTGGTATAGGTTTAATGATGATAGGATGCCCCCTCAGGAGATTGGACGGGAAGAAGGCAGAAGGGACATGAGACGGATAATCTCACGAAGAAGAAGGATGAAGAAAAAGCTGAATGATATGTTATGCAAGATAGAATGATAACACACACAAGAAAACATGCAAGTATGCACAAATGATACAAGAACAAACAAGGTATTGCCCCTGACAAGCCATAAACCAAGTGTTTTAATCGATATGAAATGATATACGATAGTGTTGTCATGGCGGGGAACAATATATCCCTAGAGCAACACGATAGGCATTTTGTCATGGCGGGGAAGGATAGATCCCTAGAGAAACACAATAGGATAGTGTCTAGTTTCAGGAAATGAAACATGTCATGTAAGACATGTGTGTTGGTCTGATTTCGACAATGTTACATGCTGTATAAGACAAATATTTGATTTTAATTGATCAAGTTGGTTAACGACCAGACAAGGATCAAGACCACTGATTGTGATTGGATCATTTGTCAAGATTGACTTGACTTGATTGGTATGGATTAAGGATGGACATGCATTTGGATCACTTCTTAGACTGACAACGAGAATTGTTGACGACAGATACAATAATAGACGAAAAGTTGATTTGACAGAAGAATGACTTGACAGAAGGAATCACAAGCTTTTACTTATAAACATTGATACTCTACATAGAATTTTTGTTTGCATGGGATACAATATGGATGCTTTGTGGATGTGAATGGATGCGAATGGATAGGAGTGGATGTGAATAGTTTTTTGACATCTTGATTGTACAAGTATTTTGAAGTGCTTATTTCATCATTGGGCAATTTTTTGGGTACTTTTTCCAAATGTTGTAAGTTAATACAAGTATCTAGGTATAATTGAACTGAGATGACCTGAGTATTGCTTACATGGATTTTGATTTAGCAAGTTAATACAAGCATTGAGGTATAATTGAACTAAGATGACATGAATATTTCTTGCATATCAACAATCAAGGATTGCCCCCGTTCATGTTAGACCTTTGATGTCCTCGATGATCTTTTTCTTATCATGTCATTAGACAAGGTGTCACATTACTAAAGTTCAATCCACAAACAACAAATAAGGAAAATAATCATGCCCCCATCATAGCATCTATAGCTTTTGGCATCCTCGAGTAGCATAGAAAGACATTATTTTTTGCCATATTTGGGTAAAACCTTTTAGAATGCCTTAGGAGTTTTTTTGCTTTGCTCTGGATAGGTTATTGTTCTGCGACAAGATTTCTTTTTGAAAAAGAGTGGGTTTTGTTTGCACTTGCTTGCCTGGTGAGAATATTCCACAATCCTTATTGGTGAGACGGACCCTAAGGGACTGACCTAGTGCCTTGGGGTCTCATTGCTAAATGGCCTTGCCTACGTGATGACGCAGAGGCAACTTAGTTTGGGGTAAACCCTAACAGACCTAAGACCTAGTTGATAGAAAGTGGTACGGACTCAGATAGAAGGAAGGACTAGACATGGGATGGATGGGATAGTGAAGCCTCGGGGGCGCATATAAATATGTCATTGCCTATGTAACAATGCAGAGGCAACATAATTCATGGACCTAGACCATGCAGATACTGACGAGAGACGTTATGCTAGGCTGACATTGTGGATAGGATATGGGATAAAACCTTGGTTGACAAGGCAACAAAGAGATAGAGTATCAAGCCATGATAGGTTGTCGTTAGGTTTTTATTATGGAACTAATATGGATCGAATGGGACACGAGGAAGAATGGACACAAGGTGATTGGTTTCCCAAAGATGGAGGAAGCAATTTATCACAAGTAACGCCTGTTTACCAGGTTTTCACCACTTGCTTTTATTTGCACGAAAGCTAGAAAGTATGCATGATGCCTATTTGCCAGGTTTTCACCAAAGGACAATTTTTTTGTATTTTTCTGATTTTTTTATTTTTTTGTATTTTTTGGTTTTTTGATTTTGTTTGTATTTTTTGGTTTTTAAATTTTTTTGTATTTTTGTATTTTTTGATTTTTTTTGTATTTTTATGCCCCCTTACATTAGGGTTCCCCTAGGTGTAGAACTAGCAAAGATGCATGTTGTTGATTGGGTCATCTAACAGCTCACCCTCTGATGTTGCTAACTGATATGCCCACGATCCATAAGCAACTACGATCACATAAGGCCCAAGCCAGTTGGGCTCAAACTTGCCTTTCTTTTCCTAATCCTGTTGATTGCAGGGGTTCTCCTTAAGTACTAGATCTCTAACTTTGAAGACTCTTAGGTGAACTCTGTGGTTATAGCTTCGTGACATCATTTGTTGATATGCTTTGAGATGGTTAAAGGCTTTCTATCTCCTTTCTTCTAGCAACTCTAGTTCTTGCAATCTGGAAACTTTGTACTCTTAATCTATTATGAGACCTTTTAATGACACCCTGAGAGATGGTAATTCGACCTCAATGGGGAGGATGGCTTTTGAGCCAAAGACTAGGGCGTAAGGGGTAGCACCTATGGGAGTGCATATACTAGTTTTGTAGTTCCATAGAGCGGGATTCAGTTGGATGTGCCAATCACGGCCAGCATCGTTGACTGTCTTCTTGAGGAGTTTTAAGATGGTCTTGTTGGATACTTCTCCTTGGCCATTGCCTTGGGGGTAATAGGGTGTGGAGAAATAGTGATGGATTTTGAATCGGTCACAGAGTTCTTAGACATCCTAGTTTTTTAAGGGTCTTCCATTATCCACGATAATGGATGAGGGAATTTTGTAGCTATAGATGAGGTAATTCAAGATGAATGAGGAGATTTGTTTACTTGTGACAGTGGTGAGGGGGACAGCTTCAATCCACTTGGTAAAGTACTCAATGGCGGTTATTATGAATTTGTCGTCGTTAGATGAGGGTGGATGGATCTTACCCACAAGGTCAAGTCCCCATTGGCAAAAGGGCCAAGGTGTCGTTAAAGGTCTCAACTCTTGATCTGGTGCATGTATCAGGTTTCCGTGTATTTGGCATTGCTTGCACTTCTTCACAAATTGGTATGAATATGTTTCCATGTTTGACCAGTAATAACCCAAATGCATGAGTTTCGTAGCTAAGGAAGGACCGCTCAAGTGTGTTCTGCAGATCCCTTCATGTACATCTTGTAAGGCAGTTTGGGATTCTTCTCACTCTAAACAATGGAGTAAAGTACCATCTAGACCATGTCAGTATAGGGTGTCGGCAATAATGGTATAGCGAGAGGTTTGGCATATAAAGGTTCGTCATTGGTTTGAAGATAAGTCAGGTGGGAGGGTTTTGTCCTTGAGGTAAGTGTAAACCTTACCGTACCAAGGTGAATCAAATCCAACTAAAAGGCATATGAAATGAGTCTTAGGAAGATCATTAGCTAGTTGCTGAATTGTTTCCACTAAGAACTTGTACCATGACTCATTCTCTGGTATTTTGAGAAGAGAGGCAATGGTTGCCATGGCATCTGCTGCTTTGTTCTTAATGAGAGTTATTTTCTCAAAAGAGATGATCAAAAAGTATTCCTTAAAGTCCTCGACCATCCTCTTGTATGGGAAAAGCTTCTCACCTTTGGTTTGGTAATCATCATTCACCTAATTTATCACTAGTTGAGAATCACCATAGACATGTAGCTCTTTGATTTTCCACTCTGTTGCCATTTTGAGACCAATGACTAAGGTTTCATATTCTGCTATGTTATTGGTGCATGGGAATAACAAACAGTAAGACTTCGGTATGGTGTCACCATGAGGAGTTACAAACAAGATTCCTACCCTCGATCCATGGTTTGTGTAGGACCCATCAAAGTAAAGTGTCCATGAATGTGTTGATATGTTGAATAAGGATTCATCTGGAAACTCAAATTGCATTGGTGTGGTGTCCTGTAGTGGTGCATCCGCTAACTGATCAGCAATGACTTGCCCTTTGATAGCCTTTCTGTCTACATACTCAATGTCATATTCACTTAGGAGCATTACCCATTTTGCTAGGCGACCTATAAGAGCTGCTTTGCTTAGTAGGTATTTCAGTGGATCTATTTTTGCAATGAGTTTGAATGGATGTGTAAGCATATAATGGTGGAGTTTTTGGGAAGCAAAAACTACTGCAAGACATGATCTTTCTATCTGAGAGTATTGCAACTCATAGCCCACCAATGTGTGACTGATATAGTAGAGGGCTCTTTCTTTATTTTCATAATCTTATTGTGCTAGAAGGGCCCCAAGAGTTGTTGGTGTAGCAGATATGTAAAGTATCAATGGCTTCCCTTGGATAGGAGGCATGAGAATAGGTGGATTCATAAGATACTCTTTTAGTTTGTTGAATGCCTCTTCGTATTTCTCATCCCATCTGAATGGAATGTTCTTATGTAGGAGATGACTGAATGGTTGACACATGTCTGCCAGTTGTGATATGAATCTACGGATTGCTTGTAGCTTGCCTTGTAGAGATCTTAGTTGAGTAAGATTCTTAGGTGGTGGCATGTCCATAATAGCCTTGACTTTGGCAGGGTCCACCTCTATTCCATTTGCTGATACAATAAAACCTAGGAGCTTGCCTGAGGTGACTCCAAACACACACTTCTTTGGGTTCAACCTGACTTTGAATTGCTCTAATCTCTAAAAGACTTTGTCTAACACATCCAGGTGTGATTCTCTTGTGAGTGACTTTGCAAGAATATCATCTACATAATCTTCCATGGTGACGTGCATCATATCATGAAATATAGTGGTCATAGCATGTTGATATGTGGCTCCTGCATTCTTTAGCCCGAATGGCATGACATTCCAACAGAAAGTGCCCCATGGACAGTTAAAAGCTATCTTATGTTGGTCTTCTAGTGCTATCCTGATCTAATTATATCCCGAGAAGCCATCCATGAGAGATAACATGGTATGCCCTATTGTTAAGTTGACTATGATATCTATATTTGGTAACAGAAAATCATCCTTGCGGCAAGCTTTGTTTAGATCTCTAAAGTCATTACATAGTCTAACTCGGCCATCAAGTTTGGACACTAGTACTATGTTGGAGACCCATTCTAGATAGTCTATAGCTCTAATGAACCCTACATCTAGTAGTTTCTTGAGTTCTTTTACAAGCAGTGCTATGTGTGGATGCATCTTTCTAAGCTTCTGTTTCACTGGTTTCACTCCTGGATCTAATGGAAGATGATGTAGAATCAAATCTGGATCTAACCCTAGCATATCTATGTATGACCAAGAAAAATTGACTTGCTTTCTCTTGAAGAATGGTACAAACTTAGTCTTCTCTAGTGGGGTTAGAGACTTAGCAAAGTGAATGATCTTAGGTTGTTCCTTTGTTCCAATGTTAACTAGCTCTATGGGTTCCACAACAACCTGAGACTTCTCCTGGTGCATGTCATCGGGGAGAGTGTCAAGCCTTCCATCGTCAGGTGCTACAATTGGGTTTTCACCTTCAGATGCGTCCTTTCTTTTTACTGTTTTAGGATCTGACACTACCACGGAGCAGTTTTCACTGTCAGATCTAGTTTTTACTTTGTTTTTTTACAACTAGAAGGCTTGGCACCCTCTCCAAAATAAGCCACAGTATTAAGTTCAATAGAAAACCCAACTTTATGATCTCCTTTAGGTAGGTGGTCCCTAAGTTCCATATAGTCAATATAGGCATCATCGTTTTGGAACATATCTAGTTGCGGGGTTCCTCGTAGATCCCAGTCAATAAGCTCAGGATGCAAAAGGGGGAGGGAGTCAGAGGATAGATTTGATTCATTGATAGTTTGAATGGATATTCTAGGAGTATTGGTAGGGGGAGTGTTCAGAATGGTACTTTCCTCCAAGTTGTTTATTGCAATAAAACTCAAATCTTCCTCGAAAGTTGTATTCTCAGGGATAGGCAAATCACACTCCAATGGCCTATTCGGTAGCGTTTGTCCCTCATGGTAGGGGCTATAAGTTTGAATGGTATCAACCTCTTTGTCATCATAGGAATGCTCTGTCAACTCATCCCACTCATATTCATTGGAATCTATGTCACTATTCTCTTGAAGTGTATGGATCATTTCTACAAGACAAGCATTTGCTTTAGCTTTGCCCTTATCCTTATATCCTAGATCTTTTGTATTTCTAGCCAATGAGGATGAAGAAGGTTGAATGGGTTCTACAATTCCTTCTTTTCTTAGGTTGATGGGACCTTGTCCTTCGTAACCCATTCTATGTAGGATAGATTCACCTCGCCCATAGATTTCTGTTTGGAGCTTAGGTGGTTCATGTTGTGTGATCTCTTCTTCTTCAATATAAAGCCATTTTATAATATCTCTTTCCTCTATTTCATCTGATAAGGTCCCCCATTTTACAAAGGGAGCTGTGGGAGGTATAGAAGAAGCAAATGGCTTTGGAAAATGCTTGGGTTGCCCAAAGAATCTAGGAGATAAAGGCATTTTGGCTAGATTGACGCTGTGCTCAATGGAGTATTCCCCTACTCCTATTTCTTTGATGGTAATCTTTTGTTCTTTGGGCTTTGATGAGGAAGCTTCAAAGGTAGTGTTGTGATGCTCACAACACGCCCCATTTTACTCCTTAGCAAAATAAGGAACCCTGCTGTGGCTTTTTGTTGCTTTTGTGTGTGGGTCTGCTTGGTGGTAAAGGGAAATAGAAGTAAAAAGTTACAAACCTTAGTGAAAATAGAAAAAAAAATAACATTAAGTACCAGTGCATAGTGTGGGTGAATTCCTTGTGAAAAATGAATAGGGGTTGCTTTTTGAACGATCTCAAAATTCCCTGTATTTTGCAAGTTATAAGTGTTTTTAGTAAATTTATAATCAGATGGTTTGTATGTTGTATATACAAAGCTCTTTATATATACAAATTCATTTCATATACAAATGCATTTGTATGTCAGGTCTATGTGTTAGTCGAAAAAGAGTAAGTCGACAGGTTTATAAAATGTTGTTATACTTGTATACATCCTGCTAACGATTTATCTTCATATACAAGTTGAGCTCGAAAAAAGTTAAGGTTGAAATGAATAAACGTTGAAATCCGCTATGTATATTTTGGGTTTGTATATTTGGTAAGTGGAAGACATAGAAAGTAAATATACAAAGGGTTATACATAGCGCGGAACTGAAATAGTATTAACATTGGTATAATCGTTGTATATTTTGCACTTTGTATGTTTGGCAAATGCGAAATATACAAGCGGGATATACAATGAGTTATACATGTCGCAGAATTGAAAATTTATGAAGTAAGATACAACCCTTGTATATTTCGGTGCTTTGTATGTAATATATCGAGAGACATGCATTGTTATATATACAACGCGAAATTGAAATAAAATTAAAATACAATATAAATGATGCATTTGGACTTGAAGTATATATGGTGATGCATTGATTTATATACACCATGGAACCGAAGGAGTTATTAAAGATGTTTAAGTTAATGTATATTTTGTGCTTTGTATATTGAGGATATACAAAGACAATATACATTGCGTGGACGCGAGAGAAAGTTAAACAGAGTTAATTCATTGTATGTTCTTGTTTTGCATGTTTTACATACATTTGTGATATACAAAGCATTATATACATTGCACGGAACTGAAAAGTTTATGAAATACGGTAAAATCGTTGTATGTTTCCAGCTTGTATGTTCTTACAACGTTGATATACATTACATCACATACAACCGTCGGAATCAAAAGTATTATGGAATGAAGTTAAACTATTGTATATTTCCATGCTTTGTATGTATGTTCTGAAACATACAATACACCTTGTTGCAGCAGGAGATTCAATAGATGAAAAGTAAAGCTAAAACAACCCAACCAAAATATGTACCTCCGCATAAAGGAAAAACTTTAAGGAATCCACAACAAAATACAAATAGGGTTCAAAATTCACATGCATCTAGAAGTTATCAAAATATTATTCCCCAACACCCTAGACCACCCCCCATACACAATACACATCAACATATGGAAAATCCTTACCCACCCCCTGGCCAACAATATTATAGACCATCAAACCCTTACATAAATCCGCAACAGCAATATGCCTATCATCAGCCACTAGGTGGATATAATTACTATCCTAATCCACCACCCATGAACTTTCTACCTCAAAACCTTGCAAACATATGTAGCCAATTTAATTTAACTGGATATCAGTTGTATCCAAATCCTATGGATAGTACTTGGAGAAATATGGTTCCCAAGTTTACTGGGAATAATGCAATATCAGTTGAAGATCATATCAGAAGTTTCAATGCTTTCGTACAAGATATTGGTATGGACTGGGAAGATATTAGAATGAGGTTATTCATGATGTCCCTCACCGAAGATGCAAGAGATTGGTTCAACAGTCTACCTGATGGATCAATCAATTCTATAACTGATTTCCATAATCAATTTAAGGAGCAGTATGGCAACTAGTATGCCCCTGAGTTTGCATTACATGAACTGATAAGTATACAGAAGTACCAAAATGAATCAGTATATGATTTCAATCTAAAATTCTCCAAATTACACAACAAAGTACCACATGGATCCAAGTTATCTGATCCAGTAGCACTGAGCATTTATATGAAAGCATTTGACCCCAAGACAGGGTATGAGCTTAGAAATTGGTGTCCTGCAACCCTGGCTGAAGCACAAAAAGTGGCCATAACTATTGAAAACAATAGGAAAGCTACAGGTATGGTTAGAAAGAGAGATAACCATAGAAATCCTTAGAACTCAAATATTCAACAGACTAAACCAGAAGGTCAGCATAGGCATGAAAGGCCTAGGTTGCATGATATGCCCTACAATACAAATTGGAAGGATGGGAGACCCATCGACAACAGCAGAAAGCAACATTATGGCAAGGATACCCCTGACCCCCTAAAAAGAAACATGGCACATATGGTAGAAAATAAACCTTGGTGTTTGGTGTGCAATCTACCACATTTACCTGAGTACTGTGAGGTGGCCAAATTAGTACAACAAGAGGAGATGTTATACAGTTATAATAGAGACAACCATACTATAAATATGATGCAGGATACACCATGCGTGGTGACTGAAGATTACTCTTCTTCAGAGGAAGAGGGATATGAGTATGATGTACGAAACCAGAGGCATCATATCAACATGGGAGAGCAAGAAGTATTCTCAGCCATATGATCAATGGAGAAAGCCTACTGAAGATGAAAGAGAAGTTCTTACAGTGGCTACAATAGCTCAAGCTAAAAATGCTTATAACTTGAGGAATAGGACAGTAAACATTGAACAAGGAACACCTGGGAGTGTATTCATAAAAGATCAGAATAACAAGAAGAATAATACAAAGTCATCATTTAAAGAACCAGAAAAGGGTGGTAAGGATAAAACGAAAGAAAAATTACAAAATCAAGAAAAAGAAAATATAAAGACAGAAAAGAGTGATTAGACTATGGCCCACTCTTTTGACATTGCTCATGCAGTATCTCAGTTCAAAATATCAGTTCCACTTTTAGAAATGATGAAGATAGATAAATATAGGAATACATTCGTTAAGCTGATTTCTGATACACCAAGTCAAAAACATAAAGGATATGAAAGTAGAACAAACAATGTTCATCAAGAAACATTCCAAATGCTTGAGGTATACCTTGGTGATACACTGACAAAGAATCCCTCACAGGTAGACCGTTTCTATACTACATTATTGATCAAAAATAGGATAGTGAGGAATTGCATGATTGATTCAGGTGCTACTATGAACATCATGCCAATAGCAGTTATGAAAGAATTGGGAATGTGGGTTGACACTACATTTGGCAAGTGTTATGCAATGGATAATAGATCTATCCCAGTCATTGGTATTATGAGAGATGTGGAGATAAAACTTGCCTCACACCTTGAAGTAACTTATAATATTGATATTACTGTGGTTGACATTCCACCATATTATGGAATGCTTCTATCAAGACAATGGGCTGCAATGGCAAGAGGGAATGTCCAATTGGACTTATCATATGCCACAATACCAATGGGAGGTAAAGAAATTAAGCTGTGCAGAGAGCCAAGGTATGAAAATATTATAGAACGTTTGGATCAACATCAAATAAATTTCTTTTGTGACATAGATTTGGGAGCTTTTAAAGTGGGAGAAAGTATGCCAGAGGTGCATAATACTGATCCAATACATACCAAATCTATGAAAGAAGAAAATGATGTATGAAAGATGTATTTCGATGGTGCATGTAGCAAAATAGGAAATGGGGCTGGAGTAGTGTTTATTTCACCAGGAGGTAAAACTTTCAAATACTCTTTTCTATTAACATTTGAATGCACAAACAATGTAACTGAGTATGAAGATTTGCTCATTGGTTTGAACATAGCCACTAAGCATAAAGTAAAAAAGTTAGCTGTATATGGTGATTCTGAATTAGTCACCTCGCAAGTGAGAGAAAAATACCTATCAAAAAACAAGAGGTTGAGATAGTACAGAAATGCAGTCTGGGATAATATTGAATTATTTGATGCCTTTTCAATCAACTAGATTGATAGGTCTAAAAACATTATGGCAGATTTTCTAGCAAATATCGCATTGAAAAGAGATGATGTCACATTAGGAGGAATTACAGAGGTTGAGTTCAAAACTAGACCCACCATCCCAGATAATATACATAACTGGCAGGTGTTTGATAATGATGCTAATATAATCAACTTCTTACATTGTACTGATTGTTATGAAAACCAAGAGATTGATTTCAATGCATTTGTAGAAGAACATGATGGGAAGGAAACCCTTTTTGATCAAGAGATAGTCTAGTTGAAATCAAATAAAATACCTAAGGGACTTATAGCATTGGAAAAGGATTTTGATGGACATGACAGATTTAAAATGAAAGACACACCAATGGTACCTAATGACCTTGAAGAAATCAATTTGGGGACACAAGCAGCCCCAAAGAATGTGTATATTGGAAGAAATCTTAACCCAAAAATCAGGAGCAAAATTATCAACTTACTTAGGAAGTATAGGCATGTATTTTCCTGGTCATATGATGATTTAAAAGCATATAGAGAGGATCTGTTTCAACATGAAATACTACTAAAACCAGATGCTAAACCTTTCAGGAAAAAATAGAGGCCTATCAATCCTACATTAGCTCCTAAGATGCTAGAGGAACTTACAAAATTAAGGGATGGGGCTATCAATAAACCAATCAGACATTCATCTTGGGTTTCAAATTTGGTACCTATCAGGAAAAAGAACAGTGATATTAGACTGTGTGTGGATTTCAAGAAATTAAATAAATCTTCTCTCAAGGATAAATATCCTCTCCCCAATATGGAATCAGTACTACAAAAGGTTACTGGATGTGAATTGTTTTCAATGATGGATGGCTTCTCAGGTTACAATCAAGTAAAAGTCAAAGAATTAGAGCAATGTAAGACTGCATTCACCACTCCATGGGGAACATATGTATATTTAAGAATGCCATTCGGACTCACTAATGTTGGAGCAACATTTCAAAGAGCAATGGATGTGGCTTTTGCTGAGTTAATTAATAAAATCATGATAGTATATCAAGATGACTTGACAGCATATTCTAAAAGGGCTGAAGATCAGTGCACACATTTGGAGCAAATATTTATCAAAGCCCTAGAATATGGGATCTCATTGAATCCTAAGAAGTGCCATTTTGTAGTGACAGAGGGTAAATTGCTTGGCCACATAGTTTCAAAGGATGGAGTAAAAATAGATCAGGAGAGGGTAAAAGCAATTGACCAAGTCCCTATTCCTAAGAATGTGAAAGCCATACAGTTGTTTTTTGCCCAAATTAATTTTGTAAGGAGGTTTATATCAAATTTTGCAGAAATTGTTTGCCCTATATCAAGGATGCTAAAGAAAAACTCAGAAGCAAAATGGACAACAGAAACAATAGAAGCATTTGCTACTATTAAGAGAGCAATCAAAGAAGCTCCTATATTGATATCCCCTGATTTCAGTAAACCATTCCAATTGTTTTCATTTGCTTCTTATCATACAGTTGCAGTAGTACTATTGCAGAAAAACAATGATGGATATGAACAAGCTATCTCATTTTTCAACAAATCCCTTCAAATTGCAGAGTTAAAATATGACATTGTTGAAAAATAGGCATATGCATTAGTAAAAGCAGTTAAAACTTTTAGGCCATACTTGGTGGGAGCCAAAATCATAGCATATGTACCTAATGCTACAGTAAAGGATGTATTGGTCCAAACTAAAGTCACTGGTAGAAGATGCAGATGGATCAATAGAATTTAGGAGTTCAATATTGAAATCCAGATCACTAAACTAGTGAGAGGGCAAGGCCTTGCTAGGTTGATGGATGAAAGTAATCTTGAAGCATCCCAGATATGTGGTGCTAATGATGCCGATAATGCAAGTTCTAGTATTGAGCATACTCCATGGTATTCTGACATTATATATTTTCTAAAACATATGAAGTGTCCTGAGGGGTATGATGATAACAAAAGGAGGACACTTAAATTGCAAGCCTCAAAATATGTATTTATTGATGGAGATCTTTACTGGAAAAATAGAGATGGAATTTTACTGTTATGCTTAGATGAGCATCAATCAAAATATATCATGAAAGAGTTACATGAAGGCATGTGCGGAGGTCATTTTTTAGCAAAGACTACAGCCCACAAGATCTTAAGGGCTAGATACTATTGGCCTAAAGTTTTTAATGATTCATATCATTATACTAGAAAATGTGAAGCATGTCAAAAATTTGCAGGCAAGCTAAAATATCAGGGAGCATTACCCTTAAAACCCATGCAAGTTGAGGCTCCATTCTATCGGTGGGGTATTGACTTCATAGGAGAAATTGTAGAGAAATCAAGTGGTGGAAATGGATTTTAGTGGCAACTAATTATTTCACAAAATGGGTGGAGGCAATTCCAACCAAACAGGCAAAAAATAGGGTGGTGATTACCTTTTTGATGGAAAATATTATGTTCAAGTTTGGCACTCCAATAAGGTTAATTACAGATAATGGAATGTGTTTCAGATCTGATGAATTCAAAAAATTCTGTAGTACACATGGCATCACTGTGTCTTATGTTGCCCCTTACCATCCATAAGCAAATGGACAAGCGGAATCAAGTAACAAAAGCCTCTTGAAGATAATAAAGAGAATGTTGGATAAAAACAAGAAAGCATGAGATTCAAAATTGAGAATGGCAGTATGGGCTGATAGGATCACTATAAAAAGGGCAATTGGGAGATCTCCTTTTGAGCTAGTGTATGGAACACAAGCAAGAATACCGTTAGAAAATCTCATGCCAGTATACAAATTCATTCTCTAGGAAGATGTAAACATTCCTAAACCAATGGAGGAGAGGTTGGAACATCTTGTAGAACTTGATGAAACAAGGAGACTAGCCCAAAAGCAGAATATTAAGTTACAATCACAAGTGAAATACCTCTTTGACAAAAAGGCCAAAGATAGGAAGTTTGAAATAAACGATTTAGTACTAATGTGGAATGCAAGGTGTCAGGACAAAGGAAAGCATGGAAAATTTGAATCTCTATCATTAGGTCCTTTTGTTATCACTAGCAAAGGAGGTGATGACTCCTACTATTTGCAGAATATGTCTACAGAAGAGCAAGAATTGCCTGTGCATGGGCAATATTTGAAGCCATTCTTTTCATAATCATGCACAAGGAGGATTGAGTGTTGCCAGTGCATGGACAACCCTAAAACAATTCTCAAAATATCATATCCATGAACAGTAGTTTAGGAAAATCAAAAGAGATTAGGATCTGCCAGTACATGGACAATCCTATCAATCTCTCTCTCTCTCTCTCTATATATATATATATAAAAGCTTTTCCATGTACAATAGTATAGGATCATTCCCGTTCCCCATTGTTATCACTCCCATTTCCCATTTTTCATACAATTATCATCCCGAACAAATAAAACATGTGGTCTACTTCCCTAAGAGATCTAAATCCTTGTTATACTCACCAAGAGTATACATCCCAGACAGAGCCATTGTTAGGACAGGAAAATTTAGAATTTTCCTGTATTGTCACTTCTCCACATCTGACCAAATCATAAAATATTTTGCCCAATAAATCATAATTAAATTGATACATCCCATAAAAAGTCCATGACAAAACAATGTAAAGGGCATAAATTTCACACTATCAGCAAGACTTTACATTACTTATACCGATCCATGTAAAAATAGTTAAAACAACTATCGACGTGAAAACAAGGATCGGAGAGAAGATTTCAAAGGTCGCCGATGGAGGAAACTATACCGACGACCTTTCATCTAGGAGAAAATCTATCAGTCATACTGATCGGTATGACTAAAAGCTATCGGGTAACACTTCAAAGATCATTCCGACGGTATACATCATACCGATAGAGTATTTCAGTGAAACTCTCTTCGAGTGTCCTGTGGAATTAAAAGAAATAGTGGTCATCAGCAAGAGATGAACATTGGAATAAAAGATTTATGAGCCCCCGATACCTCGATGTCTCAGTGAATAACAAAAGGTATTTCGGCATAGCTCACATTGATGCATCTGATAGATAAGAACCATTGGTAAAGTTAAAAAGGTCGGAACGAGATTTGTATGTCTTACCGACCCACAAGTCACAGTGATGAAAGTGTCAGTGACACTTCATAAATTTCTCTCTGATAAAGAATATAGAATGGCCATCGGGGAGATAACCATGATCGGGTGACTTAAAAAGATTGCCCCGATGACATATCTCACTCCGATAGAAATGAGGATTACACTCATTAATAAGAAGTCTTACTAATAGTCATATCGGTTACACATTATGAAAGTCTTTCCAATCCAGGATGTAAAGGGCTATCGGGAAGATGATGACGCTCGGGTAAACATAAATATGTTATCCTGATGGCATAGATCACCCCGATAACAAGGATAATCACATACATCGGCGAGACTCTCACCGATAGTCATATCGGTAACACTTAACATATCGGAAAGAAATATCAACCACACAGCACCGAAAGAGGTCATGCCGATGGCAATTGTGCCCACTTTCACATTAGACAAGGTATAGACATCTCCTGCCGATATGACTTAATGTAGCATCGAAGAGACAATTGAAGGGTTACAATGATTGATTGTTCATGCCATAAGGAGATATTAAAATCACCCAGACATTATGAAAATCATGCCGATGGAAGGAGTTATGACAATGTGACATTTGACAATGATGAAGGATATTGAATTGCTCAAACAATTAAATGCAAACGGCAATGAAATCTTCCAAGATCATTCTAATTAAAACCAACAGAGTTGTTTGAGAAGAAACTACAGGGGAAACTTTAAGCGTAAACAGGGGAATTTGATCACAGCCATCGACGACAGGTACACATACAAACCTTTGAGTTGTAGCCTGTATTTTTGATTTCCTGTCAAGGATTGAAATGGAGACTCTGGGAAAAGGAAAGAGCAAAAAATCACAAGGGGATACAAGTAAACCTAAGAAATAGAAAATTGATAAAACCCCTGAAGAGAAAATAAATGACAGAAAGGTCAATCAAGATTTGATTGACCAATTGCCAAGGTCAACTCCCAAAGCTAGGTGATCTGCTCAACTTAGGGCAGAGGTAGAAAAATTAGAGGACAAATGTAAACACCTAGGGAACATTTGGACCCCAATCAGGGGGTATGAACTTTTCAAATTCCACCACAACAGAAGATTTAGGAATTCCCCTGTATCAAACCCATGGCATTTGAATTTGGGTAAATTAGTTATGTCTGATGTGTTCCTGAATGTTGAACTCCTCCAACTTCTTTCTAAACAATATAACCCAAGTCTGAAGGCTATATGCAACCCACAAGGGGAGCCTGTTATACACATGTCAAAAAATGCCATCTGTGAAGTATTCGACTTCGATGATTTATGCACTGCCCCCATTATTTATGAGGATTTTGAAAAGGAATATTGGAGAATGGATACAACCTACAATGGATGGAGGTTGCCTATTCATAGGCCTATAGAAGAGGGAGAATTGGTGCCCCTCAATGAGGATGATGGTCCTCCTTTTCATGTATCAATATTTGAACCCTACATACAACATACCTATTATTCTGTGAGCCAGGTCCTAGGATCAGAGGTCCCTAAATTTATGAAAATCCCTTTGATGGTCATAGCTATTGATATCCAATGCCACAATGCAAGGCAATTCGATTATGCTGCTTATATTACTAATAGAATGGACTCGGGTCTGACTACAATAAAAAATAATGCCCTGGCAAGTTCTTTTGAGCATTACTCACTTCTTATGCACATGGTGCTCTATTATGGCCAAGAAGTGGGGTTGTGACCAAGTGAATTTAAAGTTGTTCCTACAGACCAGAAGGGACATAAGTTACCAATACAGATATGGACCAGGATATGGGACAACAGATATGCCCATTCTAGCTATGTGCAATTTGAAGAATATTGTGTAAAAGTGTTGTATAGATATTTTAGTCACCCTTGTGAATATTCAATCTTAGCTGAGATAAAAAGGTTCCTTAGACCTAAAGATTTTGGTGGCCCCCCTACTATCATTCATAATTGGGGAGATTGGTACTGTTTTGAAGATGCCACCATGGTTAGAGTGTATGGTTTTGAGAACACTCCATTCATCTTACCTAAAACTATCCCTGACAGAATTGCTTACTTAGAAATAGTTAGGCAAATGCATTGTTCAAATGTAATGCATTTTAGCTCCCATGATAAAAAATCTTTCATGCCCAGCACTTTGTGTTTTGGAGATTTCACTGTGGTTTCCAAAGAAGGCTATGATCTTATCCTAGATAAATTGATGCACTACAATATGAGGTGTGCTCAGGTGAGAAAAGGATTTGATCTTGAAGGCTTTATTGACTCTGCTCGGAGGAAGGAAAACCTCAGTGGATACATACACATCCCTTATCCACATGACGATGTCATTAGAAATCTAGAAGAGGTTGAGGTGGAGTTGGTGGTGGAAAAATATAACAAGGATCTAGATGAGAAAAGAAAATAGCTGGCAGAGATTGAGGTAGTATTCTCTGGAGATGAAGAACCGTCAGGGCAAGAGGACCACAGGACAAAACAATAAAAATGTCGAAGAGAAAGATGCAACAATATCAGCCTCCTATCATAATACATGATGAGGAGGGGTTTGTTGATGAAGACCCACGGCAAATGGCTTATGATTCTTTTATTTCTGATGACAAATTCATTCATTCAAAAGAGTTCAAATCATTTTTGTATAAATGCAAAGGGAAGGAAATCAGAGAGTCAGTAGATGATGTCTCTGCTAACAATGAGAGACAATTACTTGATATGCTGAAAACAATAGTGGATAATGAGCTGTAGGATATGACCCCTAGCAGGGGTAGATAATTGCTCAAAGATGCAGTAGTAATGGTCTTTCCTGGCCTTGATTTGAATTATGCTTTAGTCTTTGATAGTTTTTTGAATAATATAGATGATAAATATAAGCTCACTCCAGAGGGTGTCAATGAAGTATACATGGGCACCAAATATAATAATGATGAAAATTCATTAATGATATGGGCCCTATATCCTCCTCATAAAAAGACAGCTATTATAGACACTGAAAAAACTTTTGGCCATGTCATGACTTTAAAAGCAGGGGAGACTGACCCTTTGATCATTGCAGACATTGGCATGAATGTTGCAAAGCTAAATAAAGCACAGGCTCAGATGTTGATTAAGGAAAGAGATGCATATAAACTGAGCTGTGAAAGGTTGTCAAAAGAAAATGATTATTTAAAAGATGTTGTTAAGAGTACCTTTGGAGGATCAACAAAGAGGTTAACCTAGGGTGAAAGTTCACAAAGTAATCAAACATTATCCATAGATCAAGCAACACAAATTTAGATGGATACACTTGTCACAGTGCTACAGAGCAGGCATGCTAACATGGTGCATTGGTTAAACCAATTTTGGGATAATTATTCTCAAAATTATAAAGCAATTCAAGAACATGAAAGGCTCAAAAAAAGATTGCATGAGAAATTGAATAAAATACAAGGTAAAGTAATTTTTGACATTGCAGGTGCCACTAATGCAAAAGAGTTAATCAAGCAACATCAGAAGTACTATGATCAACTTAAAACTTATTCCAAAGAATGTGCTGAAGCTTCTAAAGCAGGAGTACCTGCATTATTCAAAAGTGATAAAGAACTAAAAAGCAAAGAAGAGTGGAGCAATGACTGTCAAGCTATATTACATGAAGCTTTGGGAGCTCTTAAGGACAAAGATTCTGCATCCGGGGAAGCATGCAAACATTTGGAGGAGATGGTCATGATGGATGTGATTACAAGAAATGCCATTGAATTTACTAATTCCCATCGTGGCCAGGAGTACCTTGATCATGTGGCTAAAATTTACTTATGGTTGAATAGAGCTTAATCGTGGTTATGTTATGATTGTTAATCTTGTTAAACTTCCCAAAAGACTTATTGAAGAGTTATGTCTCTTCACAAGAATATCTATATAAGTTCAAACATTTGGTGTTGAAAGCATCAGTAGTAGAATATAATAGATACAATTTACAATGTTTTCAAAAGACCATGTTGCAAGTTTATTATTGAAGAAGTAAATTGGAGTTCTCTAATCTTGTGGTTTTACTTTGGCATCAATTGTTTGTTAAAAGTTACTCAATTGTGTGGTTGTCTCTAGTTCTGTATTTCCTTATTATTTAGATTAATATATCAAGTATATATTTAATTTCTCAATACACATTTGCTGCAGTTGTGTGGTTTGATTAATTGGTTTCCATAATAGGAATTAAAATCCTCCTGATCAGTCACAGTAACCTGGAAGTGTTAGTTTGGATTACTAAGAAGAACCATATAATTAGGATTGCCATTCTGTCTCCAAGTTAATATTATCTGTTATTCTTACATATTCCACTCAATTGGTTCCTTCAAGAAAGGATTAAAATACCTTCTGGTGAATTATAAGATATCTGGTTATATTAGTTGGATCAATAAGAAGAGTTTGTCAGTCACCTCCCTGCACATTTATACAAGTTATAAACTAAAATTGTGCCAAATAGTTAGAATTACTGCCCATTATAAGCCACTAGTCTTAGTCCTTCATTTGACTCTATTTACCCAACAAGGCACTGGTCTTATTTCTATTCATCATTTAAAATTTACCTTGATATTGCTTATACAATTTATACCAACCACTCATTTAATTAGCAAGCTTTCATCTATCCTACACCATATGCCATTGTAGATAGATTTAATTAGTCAATACATTTACATTTAGTCTTCTTTAATTCTCAAGGTTCACCCACCTAGGTGTAGCAAGACGTAAAGTGTAGGAAATCATCAAACCCTAAAGGTTGATTTCGTTAAGTTACTTCAAAAATGTTGCGAATCTAAGAATAGAGCTTGGCATCGTCTTAGGATTAGCAACCTGCATTTTTGAGACCTAACAGATTAAAAGGTGAATTTTAAGATGCATTTTACTGGCTTGTGTTTATTCACCATAGGAACACAGGTAGGTTGATTGAAACCATGGTGGTTAAGAAGATAAAGTGAAGATTGAGTCATCGACCATCAGAGGAAGAGGAAAAGGCTTAGTCGACGATGTGGGTCTTGCCGAAAGGAAAAGATATGCAGATATTTGAAAAGTGAAAAAGTGGTGAGAACAACTCAGAAGATGAAGTTTGCGTGGGAAAGGGAAAAATCCATAGAAGACAAGGATGAGCAATAGTGTTGGAGAAAATAAAGAAAAGAGTATCAGCGAGCAAGTCAAAGAAAAAGGGGAATCTTATTATTTGAAAGATTCCAATGGCATCCTTTGAGAGAAAGAAAAGATGCCAATTAGATATTTTGGTAGACGATTAGATGCAAAGATACACCGTTGATCAATAATGGAGGGATCTCAACCATGGATTGAAGTTGTAGCCATAGCAATTTCAAGTTCAAAATCTATATAAAGAACTTGGCTACTTGTATATTATTTACACAGGGATTTGTAGAAATTAGCGAGCAATTATAATTTGTTCTAAAGCTCTAAGTAGAAAGAGTATTTTAGTAGAGGAGGTCACCTGTGTCTGCACTAAGGAATGCGTGGAAATGTCCATCTTTCTTATTGTATCTATAAAGCATTGTAAGTTTTGTGAATTTTGATTAATAAAGCTAAGAGTCATTCATACATTGTAAATCCTATATGGCTGTGTGTTTTGAATATAAATGAATTTGGAAGTATGTGTCTATTTTCTGAGTGTCTTCTGGCTCTACTTTGTATTTGAAACAATTTCTCTTAAAGTTCGTAATCTTGGATGCAGATTTGTGAAAATATTCAGAATATTCACATTTAATGATTTAGTCTACTGATTTAATTAAATTTGCTGCAATTCTTACCATGTGCATAATAGAACATTTAGATCCTGTAGCAAGTGATGTTTAAATTTGAGTTCTCTCTAACTTTTCCCAAACTTTGAAATACTTAGCTTAAACACAGAAATCTAAATGAGATTGTCTTACATTTGAAAGAAATAGGAACAATTGAGTTGATATTTGGCAATCTTCATAAATATTTGAAAAGGAAAGCATGTTTTAATATAAAATCATACAAAGCTTCAAGATACAATAACAGATTTATGCAAGAAATGAATAATTTGTTGATATTTACAACAATTTGTATAATTAGAGTCTAGCAAGAAATCAATCACCTTAAATCACGTAAGGTCCCTTGCATATTAACAGCTTCACATTTACCTATTGAACTGTCCAACAGGTCAAGACTTGACCATACAGGAAACTTGGGATTAAGTAATCTTCATTAATTTCTTCATATCTTTCAAGACAGTTAGGTTCATTTTGTGAATTTTAACTTTTGTTATGAATGTGTAAAAACAATCATCAACAGGTAGGATCATGCTATGGGGTAGGGGATGTAGATGCTCTATTGTTTGGTATGATGCAATCAGGTTTTGAAAGGATAGAGTTCCAATGCTGAAAGGGGTCAGGGTCACCTTGGATGGTGACTTGCTTGCTATTGCGAGGGAAATTTATGCATTAGTGATAGGTGGAAGGCACAACTTTCATGGCATGAATCCATGGTCTACCTAGGAGAATATTATAGGTGAGCTCTCTATCTAGGACTTGGCACACAATGTCTTTTATCACCGGTCCCACTTGTATGGGTAAGACCACTGTTCCTTTTGTAGTTATCTCCTCTTCATCATAGGCTTTGATAGTTATTTTCTTTCTTGGATCAACTACGTTTTCAGAGAACCCCAATGTAAGGACTAGCTTCAACATGCAAATATTTAAACCGGCTCCCCCATCAATGAGAACCCTCTTGATGCAGTGCTTATGGATGAAGGCGATAATGTGTAGAGGAGTGTTATGAGGTTGAGACACTAAGAGGTCATCTTGTTCAGTAAATGATATAGTACTTGAGGAGGTCAGATTACCTACCATGGCCTGAAACTTCTCTTGGGCCAAGTTAGTGGGTACAGTGGTTTCCACTAAGGCTTTATCAAGAATCTTCTTATGGGAAGGAGATAGATGCAACAACTCTAAGATAGAAATGTGGGTCAGAGTCTTCCATAGTTGGTCTATGACACTATACTGATGGAAGTTGGACTAAGAAGGTGATGACCTTGGAGGGATGGTATTCAACATGACTTTACAACATGCAAATATTTAAACCGGCTCCCCCATCAACGAGAACCCTCTTGATGTGGTGCTTATGGATGAAGGCGACAATGTGTAGAGGAGTGTTATGAGGTTGAGACACTGAGAGGTCATCTTGTTCGAGAAATGATATAGTACTTGAGGAGGTCAGATTACCTACCATGGCCTGAAAATTCTCTTGGGCCAAGTTAGTGGGTACAGTGGTTTCCACTAAGGCTTTATCAAGAATCTCCTTATGGGGAGGAGATAGACACAGCAACTCTAAGATAGAAATGTGGGCCGAAGTCTTCCGTAGCTGGTCTATGACACTATACTGATGGAAGTTGGATTGAGAAGGTGACGACCTTGGAGGGACGGTATTAAACGTGCCTTTACCACTGTGGGTAATGATACTACAATCATTTCAATTAGCCTCTGATTGTCGGTTGGGCGTGACCACATTGATCTGTGGGACATGCTCTGATATGCAATTGATGGTATAGTCGAATGGCACACTTACGTAGTTGGCATTACTATTCCCACTATTCTGATTTTGCCTATTGTGATTGTTGTTGTTGTTGTACATCCTATCATGATTGAGAAGTGTATCCTTATAAGCCACATGTATCTCATTAGAGCTATGTTGTTGAGTTCCTCCTTGATTTTGATCAAGGACATCTTGAATGACATGTTTGAGACAGATACAATTGTTGGTTGTATGTCCTCTTCCTCTATGATACTCACAATAGTCGATGTCTTTCCAATAGTGAGGTTTGATTTGAGGTTTGTAATCACTCGTTGGAGGTAGAGAGATTTCATTGTTGGCTAATAGCTTCCTTAATGCAGATTCTTGGGACTCACCCAATGGTGTGAACTTTCGGCTTGGATTTGAGTTGAACCACGGTCTTGGCTCCCAAGAGAATGTTTTGTTGGGCATAACATTGCTTGCCTCTCCTTTGAGAGTGAATATTGGCTATTGTTTGGGAGCCACCACCTTGGCATCAACTACTCCATCATTGACGACATTTTTATTCTTGGTCCAAAACTTTGATTTGTCAGTTGTGTAGTTGGAGATAGGTGTGTCCTTGTATAACTTGATTTACCCCTTGGTGATCATAGCCTTTTAGATGAACAATCCCATCTGAATGACCTTTGAAAATGAGGTAGGGCATTGAATTTGTATTTGATAGCTAAGATCGGAGTTGAGGTTATGGACAAACATCTCCATTAATTACTTTTCAGGTACATCATATGGACATTTACTTGCTAGTTGTCTCCACCTTTGTAGGAAGGAGGTGAATGATTCGCCACTCTTTTGCTTGGTGTTACATAGGTCGAACATGGAAACTTCATGTTCAATATTGTAAGAGAAGTGCGTGATGAATTTGTTGACTAACTCATCAAAAGTTTTGATGCCCGGTGGAAGCCGTGAGAACCACTCCATGGCTTGACTACCTAGAGATCTAGGGAATAGCCTCATTAAGTATGTCTCATTGTGAGCTACTTCCTTGCA
Organism: Cunninghamia lanceolata; assembly: GCA_027924645.1. Lineage (NCBI taxonomy): Eukaryota > Viridiplantae > Streptophyta > Pinopsida > Cupressales > Cupressaceae > Cunninghamia > Cunninghamia lanceolata. Next base: position 3,632,566 of record BSBN01001052.1, on the reverse strand, counting down.
TGTTGTGTTGAATTCCCTAATGTGATCTCTAGGGTCCCCTTTCCCTTTGTATTTGTCAAACTTAGGAACTTTGAATCGATAGGGAAATGGTGTTATGTCCAAACTTTTATCAAAGGGGTACGGTGCAATATCTTCCAAGGAGTAGGTTTTGGTGTTTGTACCCATTTTTAAATCTGTCATTTGTTGCTTTAGACCCTCATTTTGTTTCTTCATTTCTTCCATAGGAGTGCTTGGGTCTATGGGTTTTTTCCTTTTTCATGATTATCCTCTATGGTTTCTTGGATTTTTCTTAGATTGAAATCAATGGGGAGCTTAATTCCTAGATTTGTGACATGATAAAAATACTTGTGAGGGTTGTCATGGAGCACCTTCTCTAGCAAGCATTGGAATTTATGATCTTGGAGGGTTCCTTGATACTCTTTGTGAGAGATTTCTTCATCACTATAATGAGGGGTGATGATGTGGTTGGATGATCTAGCCATTTCAAGTTGCTTTTTGTATTGAGATCTAGTAAGAACTATGCAAGGTGACGTGGGATGAGGTGGGATGAAACTAGAGATTTTGACAAGGTGCCGATGGAGACTGTTGAGAATAGGATACTTATGATAAGATTTGGACAAGAGACTCTTTCGATCAATGATTCCAAGTAAGATGGCCGATACAAGACGATAGCCACTAGTAAGGGTACTCAATACCTGTCTTACTGTGTAGGGACTAGTCGTGCACCAAGACCACTAGCGAAGTTTTATGACCTACTAGGGTTACTTAAATCTAAAGTGATCTAATATGGGATACTTTGACTTTGGACTAGGAAGACCTGATAGAAGGTGAATGGGATAACTAACAAAAGAGAGACTTTGACATGAAATGGATAAAAAACATGACTACAAGGTAAGATCTGATCTCGAACTTTAGGACTAGACTAAAATGGGTACCCAGAAATGACAAAATTTTTCCCTCAAAGATTGTGCAAGTGCTCACTGTCACACATGCGCCGGAATAGATGCACTGCAGGAACTGGTAAATGTGCAGGAAGTCGGCACAAAAGCGCCGCACTGGTAAAAATTAAATGTACTGTAACAGGTAGTAAAAGCACTACAAGTTAGTATAGACACACTGTAGGTCGGCACAAATGTGCAGCAACAGAGGACAGATGCACCGCTCTGGTTTTTCTTAGTATTTTTGTAAATTTTTTCTAAATTTTCTGATGTTTTTGGTACTTTGGTTGCAAGAAGGTCTTTTTAATCTAATTTTCTAAAATTATGGTGAGAAGACATAGCAAACACAAAGAATATTTTTATGGTTTTTAATTTTTTTAATTTTTTTGACTCTTTTTGGACTAAAAAGAAAGCAAGTACAACCTAGGTTACAAAGGACATTATAAAACTAAATTCTCACTATCTCTAATGAAGCATCTTCGGGAGGTGATAATTGCCCTTCCCTGCACCAGATTATAGGGTTTTTTGGTCTACTAAAATAAAGGATGAGTAATAAAGGCAACCGTTCGAGTGGTTATACATGCGGCAGCACTACTCTCCGTTATGGAGTCTCCTAGCCTGCAAGGGTTGCACCTTGGAGGGTTTTGGGGGAGGTTGGCTGTCAGTATAAAACAACTTCACTCGTTGTTTGAAGCTTTCACTCCTAACACAATTTATTTATAGTGGTTCGGAAGGGCTTGGCGTCTAGCCTGTTACCACTTAGGGTTGTTCCTACTTGGATGAACGATATCTAAGAGTAGGCCCCTCTAAAGGAAAAACACATGCAAAAATGATATGTCTGGTATTTTGGTCACCCAAGATAGGGGAGAGCATAGGCTTTGTATCATTCCCAAAACATAGAATACATTGGTTCTTTTCCCTTAGTTAAAATGAGAAAAACTTGATGAGCTATCTACTTGGGCAAGCACAAAATTTTGTTAACTTTGAAGTAATAACAAGATAGCAATGGTCCAGTTTTACCAAGATAGCAATGATGAGTTTAATTTTATCCCAGATAGCATGAATTGTTAACTTTGAAGTGATGATTGAGATAGCAATGATGAGTTCAATTTTATCCACATAGCACTAATTGTTAACTTTGAAGTGATAATCGAGATAGCAATGGTTCAGTTTTACCCAGATAGCAATGATGAGTTCAATTTTATCCAAGTAGCATGAATTTGTTAACTTTGAAGTGATAATCGAGATAGCAATGGTTCAGTTTTACCCAGATAGCAATGATGAGTTCAATTTTATCTAGATAGTAATGAGTTGTTAACTTTGAAAAGATAGCAATATAACAATGATTCAATGATATGCAAGATAGCAATGATTCGATTGCTGCTTTCCTAGTTAAAACTATGTGAGATTTGCATGAGCATCCATTTTACTTTCCATTTAGAAATTGAAGTGTGAGTTAACAAGTGCAACTATATGATTCTAAACCAGTACCTAGCCTACAAAAAAGATCAAGAGAGTTCCTTCAAAAAGACGTCAGCATTAGCGAAAACCTCAAGGAAACCTTCAAAATCACTACCTAAAATAGATGCATTGCTTCAGACATTGAATGTACAAAAATAGAAAACAGAAGCACCACAGTACATATGCGCTAAGGCAGAGCTCAAAGGCATAGGAAAAGAGTGTATATGCACTAATCTGATATATGCGTCGTATCAGAGGGTGAATGCGATGTAACAAACTGTATGTGCTGCAGGAACATATGCACTGTAATAGACAATATATGTGTCAGAACAGAGACTGTATGCACCGAACAAACATATGTGCTGTAACAGATATTAGATGCATGTTAGGATGTGTCAGATGTGCTATTTCCTCCTGTGTATGGCTTTCTAAAACACAAAAAAACTTAGTTTTTAGGTTAAATTTGGGGCTAGGTCCCATAGTGGGCACCAAAAATGTTAAGGGAAAAATGGATTCAAATGAATAATCAATATCAAAAATACCCAAAACTCAATGAAATATAGAAACAAAGAGATCAATCAAACAAAAGAACTTTTAAAAACCTTTGCAAACCTCAAAGCTTCATAGCTTCTGTTGGTTGTCTATCTCAATCGATTTTGCATGTATGAATAAGGCCCTTAGAGGGTGCACTTCCTTGCTATGATTCCAAGATTGTCAATGGAGAATGGTTATGATAGTTTTGCCATGAAGAGGAGCTTCACAACAATGATAGTAGCATGTAGTAACGAGTGTGATCACAAGAAATGAAGGAATTGGTGCCAAAGTCACGCTGTAATTCCTGCAGAGTAATGATACTTAAAGCTTGGATGATTGAAATGGAAGAAGGTTAAATTTATAGACTTGAGAAAGAGAAGATCAATAGTATAGAAAGAATGAGAAGATCAACGGTATAGAAAGAATGAGAAGATCAACGGTATAGAATGGTTGAGGAACGTGCGTGAATAAGAAGAAGACAAGTATCACCCAAAATTTGTTTTATTTGAGTTAACTACTTTCTTTTCTAAAGATAAGACATGCTTTTCATAAATTAGAAAGCTTTTTTCTAATTTAAGAGATATTGATAAAAACAAGGTTGATTGAGTAGATAACTCAACTTGAGATTTGCTTTTGCATGATTTGAGAGAAATTAAATAATAAATTATTTAATTTTGTGTGCATGGAGAAGAAGACTTATTTTTAGAAGATTTGGAAAATATTTGAAGAATTTAGAAGATAAGAAAGCAAATTAAATAAATAAATTTATTTAATTATTTGTGCATGATTTGGAAGAATAAATAAAACATTTGATTGTATTTTATTTTTAGAGATTGAGAGAATTTAAATAAATTTGATTTGATTTATTCAAATTTGGAAGAATGATTTTGACTTAATTAAATAATTAAGAATTATTTAATTGTTTGGAAGAATTTAATTAAATAAAGGATTTTATTTAATTTTGACTTTAGAAGAGGTAATTAAATATTTTGATATTTAATTAATTTAGAGGAATGTGAATCAAATAAATTTATTTATTTATTTATTTATTGATAGAAGAATTAGAATGGAATAAATATTAAGAATATTCATTTAGACGGAGTCGTGTCATTTTTAGGTGTATATAGTTTTCCCCTCTTTGAAGCAATGTGTTCTATCACATTGTTTCAAAGAATAGATTTCTGATAATGATACATGCCCTAGCTTGCCCTTGGTACAGATTTAACGACGATAGGATGCCCCCTCAGGAGATTGGATGGGAAGAAGGCAGAAGGGACATGAGAGGGACAATCTCACGAAGAAGAAGGATGAAGAAAAAGTTGAATGATATGCTATGCAAGATAGAATGATAACACACACAAGAAAGCAAGCAAGTATGCACAAATGATACAAGAACAAACAAGATATTGCCTTTGTCAAGCTGTAAACCAAGTGTTTTAATTGATATGAAATGATATACGACAGTGTTGTCATAGCGGGGAATGATATATCCCTAGAGCAACATGGCAAGCATGTTGTCATGGCGGGGAAAGATAGATCCCTAGAGAAAAATGATAGGATAGTGTCTGGTTTCAGGATTTGAAACATGTCGTGTAAGACATGTGTGTTGGTCTAATTTTGATAATGTTACATCCTGTATAAGACAAATGTTTGATTTTAATTGATCAAGTTGGTTTACGACCAGACAAGGATCAAGACCACTGATTGTGATTTGATCATTTGACAAGATTGACTTGACTTGATTGGTATGGATTAAGGATGGACTTGCATTTGGATCACTGCTCAGACTGACAGCAAGAACTATTGACGAGAGATACAATGATAGACGAAAAGTTGATTTGACAGAAGAATGACCCGACAGAAGGAATGAAAAGCTTTTACTTGTAAACATTGATACTCTGTATAGAATTTTTATTTGCATGGGATAGGGTATGGATGCTTTATGGATGTGAATGGATGCGAATGGATACAAGTAGATGCAAATAGTTTTTTGACATCTTGATTGTGAAAGTATTTTGAAGTGCTTATTACATCATTGGGCAATTTTTTTGGTCCTTTTTCCAAATGTCGTAAGTTAATACAAGCATCTAGGTATAACTGAACCGAGATGACTTGAGTATTGCTTCCATGGATTTTGATTTAGCAAGTTAATACAATCATTGAGGTATAATTGAACCGAGATGACCTGAGTATTTCTTGCATATCAATAGTCAAGGATTTCCCCCATTCATGTTAGACCTTTGATGTGCTTGATGATCTTTTGCCAATCATGTCGTTAGACAAGGCATCACATTACTAAAGTTTAATCCACAAACAACAAACAAAGAAAATAATCATGCCCCCATCATAGCATCTCTAGCTTTTGGCATCCTCGAGTAGCATAGAAAGACATGATAGTAAAAATCAAGACTTGTATTTTAACCATGATTCCAATCCACAAAACATATTTGCATTTTAGATGTGTGTTTCTTGCCATAATTTGGGTAAAATCATTTAGAATGCCTTAGGAGTTTTCTTACTTTGCTCTGGATAGGTCAATGTTTTGTGTCAAGATTTCTGCTTGAAAAAGAGTAGGTTTTGTTTGCACTTGCTTTCCTAGTGAGAATATTCCACAATCCTTATTGGTGAGACGGACCCTAAGGGACTGACCTAGTGCCTCGGGGGCTCATTGGTAAAAGGCCTTGCCTACGTGATGACGTAGAGGCAACTTAGTTCAGGGTAAACCCTAACGGACCTAAGACCAAGGTGATAGAAAGTGGTACGGACTCAGATAGGTAGAAGTACTAGACATGGGATGGATGGGACAATGGAAACTCAGGGGCACATAGAAATATAGCCTTGCCTACGTGACGAAGCAGAGGCAACGTAGTTCATGGACCTGGACCATGCAGATACTGACGATAGATGCTATGCTAGGCTGACACTATGGATAGGATATGGGATAAAACCTTGTTTGAAAAGGCAACAAAGAGATAGAGTATCAAGCCATGATAGGTTATCGTTAGGTTTTTATTATGGAACTGATATGGATCGAATGGAACACAAGGAAGAATGGACACAAGGTGATTGGTTTCCCAAAGATGGAGGAAGCAGTTTATGACCTGTTTACTAGGTTTTCACCACTTGCTTTTATTTGCATGAAAGCTAGAAAGTATGCATGACACCTATTTGCTAGGTTTTCATCATGATACCCATCCAAGGTGCCTGTTTGCCAGGTTTTCACCAAAGGATGATTTTTTTGTATTTTTCTAATTTTTTTGATTTTTTTTGTATTTTTTGGTTTTTTTTGTATTTTTTGGTTTTTTTATTTTTTTGTATTTTTTGGTTTTTTGATTTTTTTTGTATTTTTATGCCTCCCTTACATTGGGGTTCCCCTAGGTATAGAACTAGCGAAGATGCATGTTGTTGATTGGGTCATCTAACAGCTCACCCTCTAATGTTGCTAACTGATATGCCCCCGATCCATAAGCAGCTACGATCACATAAAGCCCAAGCCAATTGGGCTCAAATTTGCCTTTCTTTTCTAGATCTTGTTGATTGCAGGGATTCTCCTTAAGTACTAGATCTCCAACTTTGAAGAATCTTGGGTGAACTTTGTGGTTATAGCTTTGTGACATCATTTGTTGATATGATTTGAGATGGTCAAAGGCTTTCTGTCTCCTTTCTTCTAGCAACTCTAGTTTTTGCAATCTAGAAACTCTGTACTCTTCATCTGTCATGAGACCTTTTAACGACACCCTGAGAGATGGTAATTCAACTTCGATGGGGAGGATGGCTTCTAAGCCATCGACAAGGGCATAAGGGGTAGCACCTGTGGGAGTGCGTATACTAGTTCTATAGGCCCAATGAGCAGGATTGAGTTGGATGTGCCAATCATGGCCAATATCATTGACTATCTTCTTGAGGAGTTTCAAGATGGTCTTATTGGATGTTGCTGCCTGGCTGTTGCCTTGAGGGTAATAAGGTGTGGAGAAATGGTGATGGATTTTGAATTGGTCACAGAGTTCTTGGACATCCTAGTTTTTTAAGGGTCTTCTGTTATCTGTGATAATGGATGAGGAAATTTTGTATCTGTAGATGAGGTAATTCAAGATGAATGAGGAGATTTGTTTACCTGTGATGATGGTGAGGAGGACGGCTTCAATCCACTTGGTAAAGAACTCAGGGAGACAGATTGTTGGATCTATGTATTATGTGTTATTGATGGATGCATGCATGGATATGTAAGATGTATATGTGTGATGGATATTTGATATATGTTGTGCTATATGATGGGATGTATATGGATGTTATGTTATATGTATGGGCTTATGATGGTTTTGATGTGAGATGTTATGACTTGACTTGTGTTTGGATGTAGGATGGACCATATATATGTGTTATGATGGATGTATTTGTGGATTATATATGATGTAGATATGTGGTGGATATTATGTTATATGATGGTGTATGCATGAGTGATTTGGATAAACATGTTTGTGATGCAGGATGGTCTATGGTTATGGTTGTACATATTATGGATGGATGATATGCAAAGTTTATGATACTGAGATAGTGGATGATTATGGTTGGACTAACATGTTTGTGATGTAGGGTGATGCTTGAGGGTGGATACGTAGGTGTTGGGAATGTGATGTAATGCATAGGGAGGAATTGGGGGTAGTGTGAGTGATCATGATACGTAAATAGGTCCCTAAAAATGGTCACAGGATGATAGGGGAATTGGATAGTAGAAAGTAGGGGGTGATGGAAATGTATGTGTTGATGAATCTTGAAGCAATAGTAGTGCGATGGGGTGATGAGGGTAGATGTAAATGTGTAGGATAAAGGGACAACATCATATTGAGACATTCTGCTAATAAAAATTAAGTGCTACTGTTGATATAGCATGGGATGTTATGCACCAGGGTGGTAAGGCATCCATGCATAGGTCTTGACACTGCAAAGAATAGGATGAACCCATGCATGCCCATAATAGTACAACCTTGTCTAGATGAACGAGGGGGATTCGAGGCATAAAGCCTTAGAACACCAAAGGTATGAGGAACCTTAGATGCAAAAGGGGGATAATATGCTAGAACCAACCCTACAATTCACAAGATATGATTACTAAGATGGAGTAATGAGAACCTCCCACAAGCATGACATACGAAGCAACAACTATGCCCCATTCTAGATTTTTCTCCACATGTCATGATATAATGAGATCAAGATAGCTTTAAAGTAATCCAAGAATGATGCACAAGATAAAAATCAAAGAGAAAAAGACTGACTGACCCAAAACACATAGCCATTGTATCTCTTTCCAGATGGTGGATGGGGGATTGGTGATTCTACCCATTGTAGGAAGGGTGCATCCTAGGACAAGAATCGATGATGGATTAAGATAAACTAAGGATAGGCGGGGGGACACAAGCTCCTAGTTAGAGAAAAACCAACATGGTGGTGAAGGATTTTTTGTGGGATTGTTATGCTTTGAAAGGATTCCTAGCAAGTGTATCATTTGTAGATCAAGTGCAATCAACAAGCTCAGGAAAGTGGGACCATCCAAATGGGTTAGATGGGTGCATCATATGTACCTACATACTAGATACTTCCTTCATAGTCCAAACTACCTACATACCCTATATCCATGGGATCAAGGCACATTGCAATGTGGGTGGTGATGATATGTAGTTCTAGGAGACTTGATGATGTAAGGATAGGCATTGGTTCATGTGATTGGATGAAGTGTTGGCTAGTGGTGGTGAATGTTAGTTTTTTAACTGTACCATAATAGAAAAATCATGGTGGGGATAGTGTTGGTGTGGTGGAATGGTAGCATAAAGACATGGTGTCTATGCAAAACCACTAAAGGAACCAAGGTTTTGGATGGATGAGGGGAATCAGGTGAGTAGAAAGATGCGATATCTATACAGACCATGAGATGTATGTTGGTGGCTTGGAATGTTGTTTTTAAACATGGGAGATATTTGGTAATGATGGGCAGTGGAAGCTCAGATGTTGGGTTTGTTCTGAAGCTCAGATGAGGGGATCATGGTATGTGCTGGATAGTGTAGATAAGGAAAAGAAGGTGGTTTGAACAATGGATCTGGGTTGAACCTACACATGATTCTTGCAAGCAAGTTTTCATCATGGTACTTATCCAAGGTGTCACAAGAAGTGGTTTTCACCATAGGACGGTTAATTTTTCTTTACTTTTTTTTTGGAGTTTTTGAATTTTTTTATTTTTTTGTATTTTTGACATAGGGTATTTAGTGGGCTAACTGTGGAACTGCTTTAGGTGGATGATGTTCATAGGCTCTTTAAGCTCTTCCCCTTCAAGGGTGGAAAGGCGATATGCTCCAAAACCATATTTAGCAGTGATAATGTAGGGGCCTAGCCAATTAGGCTCAAACTTCCCTTTCTTTTCTCACTTTGACAAATTTCTTTGATTTTCTTTCAGGACCAAGTCTCCTACTACAAACTCTCTAGCATGGATTCTTTTGTTGTAGGATCTACGAAGTTGATTCTGGTATGCTTGGAGGTGATTGAGGGAATTGAGGCATCGTTCATCTAATAGCTCAAGCTCTTGGAGGCATGCAACACGGTATTCTTCATCAATGATGACATTACGCAAAGATATGCACAATGAGGGCAATTCGATCTCTATTGGCATGATAGCTTCAGCTCTAAAGACTAGTGAATATGGTGTGGCTCCCGTAGGTGTGTGGATGCTATTGCAATAGGCCCAAAGGGTAGGATGGATGTTGATGTGCCAATCACAGCCCGTTTCATTGACAAATTTCATGAGGATTTTGGGCAAGGTTTTGTTAATTAGTTGCCTTAGCCTAACCATTACCTTGGGGATAATATGGAGTGGACAATGATGTTGTATGTGGAATTGTTTGTAAAGTTCTCAAACATCATGGTTTTTGAAAGGTTTACCATTATCTGTGACAATGGCAGATGGGATACCATAATGGCAAATGATGTGGTAGAGGATAAACTTGGTGATTTGGTTTCCAGTGGTGAAAGTGAGAGGAAGGGCTTCAACCCACTTAGTGAAGTATTATGTGGTGGTGATGATGAATTTGTGTCCATTGGAGGAGGATGGGTGGATTTTGCTAATGAGATCTAGGCCCCACTAAGAAAAAGGCAATGGTGTGGTGATGGGTTGCAATGCCTGAGAGGGAGCATGGATGAGATCTCCATGCTACTGATAGGGCTTACACTTATTCAAGTACTCACATGCATCATGTTCCATAGTAGGCCAATAATATGCTATATGTAAGAGCTTCTTGGCTAGGACAATACCACTTGTGTGCACTCTATAGATACCTACGTGGACTTCATATAGGGAAAGGGAAGATTCTTCCATGTTTAAACATCGAAGAAGAGTACCATCATAGCTTCGGTGATAGAGGGTGTTTCCAAGGATAGTGTAGTGAGTGGCTTGGTGAATGAGGGATCATTGTTGTTTACAGGTGAATTCAGGTGGGAAGGTGTGATGTTGGAGGTAGGTGTAGATGTCATGATACCAGGGATTTTTCAGACCAACAATCTCACAAACAAATTTTGACTCAGTGATATGATATGCTGGCATTAGGAGCTATTCCACAAGAAACTCACACTGATGGCTATCCTGAGGCATGTCTAGAAGGGAACCAATAGTAGCCATGGCATCAACTACTTTGTTGTGAAGACGAGGTACTTGCTCAAACTATATGTAGGTGAAGAATAGTTTGTATTCATCAACCATTTGCTTGTAGGGTACTAGCTTGTTGTCTTTGGTGATAAACTCATCATTTACTTGTTTGATGATCAACTGGGAGTCTCCATGGACCTGTAGTTGCAAGATATTCCATTGTACTATTGTTTTAAGACCAATGATTAAAGCTTCATATTCAGCTACATTGTTTATGCATGGGAAAGAAAGCTTGTATTCTTTGGGGATGTATTCACCTTGTGGGGTTACCAATAGTATTATTGCCCCTGAATCATGATTGGTGAATGATCATTCAAAATATAGTTTCTAGTTTGTTGATTCTATCATGGTCAAGATGGACTCATCTAGAAAATTAATGGATAGTGGTTGATGATTTATGAGGAGTGCTTTGACTAGCTAATCTACTACAACATGCCCTTTGATTGCTTTTCTGTCGACATACTCAATGTCAAATTTTCTCAACAACATAACCCATTTTGCCATTCTTCCCATGAGTGAAGTCCTGGAAAGCAGGTACTTGAGAGGGTCAACTTTAGAGATGAGCTTGATAGAATGAATTAGCATGTAGTGTCGTAACTTTTGGCAACAAAAAATGATAGCAAGACATGCATGTTCCATGGGGGTGTAGTTAAACTCATAGTCAATTAGGGTCCTACTAATATAGTATATAGCCCTTTCACAGCTAGTATCATCGTGTTGTGTTAAAAGTGCCCCTGGTGCTAATAAAGTTGCTGATATATACAATAAGAGGGGTCTTCCAAGGATAGGTGCCATTAGGACTGGTGGTGAAGCTAGATATTCTATTATGTGATCGAATTACTATTGACAAATTTGATCCCATTTGAAGTGTATGTCCTTCTGAAGCAAATGGGCGAAGGGTTGACATTTGTCTACGAGTTGAGCAATGAATCTATGGATAGCATGTAATTTGCCTTGAAGACTTTGGAGCTGTTTGAGTGTCTTGGGAGGTGGCATTTCTGTTATAATAGTGACTTTAGCAGGATCCATCTCAATGCCTCTATGGGAAACAATAAACCTCAAGAGTTTTTCAGATGTTATGCCGAAGACACATTTCTTGGGATTGAGGCGAAGCTTGTATTCTCTGAGATGAGTAAATATCTGTCATAAGTTCTCAGGGTGTTCTTCCCTTGTTCTAGACTTCCCTAGGAGATCATCCACATAGTCCTCCATTATTTTGTGTAGCATGTTGTGGAAGATGGTAGTCATTTCATGTTGATAGGTTGCCCCAACATTCTTCAGACCAAAGGGCATGACTTGCCAGCAATATGTACTCCAAGGATATGTAAAAGCATTTTGTGTTGATCTTCAGGGGTGATTCTAATTTGGTTGTACCAAGGGAAGCCATCCATGAGGGAGAGCATCTCATTCCCTACTATGAGATCTATGATTATGCCGATGTTGGGGAGTGGAAAGTCATCCTTTGGACATTCTTTATTAAGGTCTCAGAAATTTGTGCAAACTCGGATGCTCCCAGGTTTCTTAGCAACTGGGACAATGTTGGAGACCCATTCGAGATAGTCAATAGGGCAGATGAAGCTTACATCTAATAGTTTATGCAGTTCTTCTTTGACAAGAAAGGCAACTTGAGGGTGCATCTTGTAGAGTTTCTATTTAATAGCTCTTGCTTTAGGATGTACCACAAGATGGTGAATAACCAATGACAGATCCAACCCTGGCATATCAACATAGGACCAAGAGAACACATCAGGTGCTTCATGAAGCACGATGGAGAGGTTGGATTTTTCTTCAATACCGAGACTTTCTACTAGGTGTGTAAGCTTGGGTAATTCTTGTGAGTCAAGCTTGATTTCTTGGGTGCCTTCAATCAAAATGTTGGAACGCTCTTGCCAGTAGGATGGCATGGGGGGAAGATGTAGATCCTCATCCTCTAGCACCTCAAGGAGGTTTTCACTAGGAGATACGTCTTTATTTTTCTCTTTTGTGTCTAAAAGTGCCTCAGAGGTTTTCACCAGGGGACGATTTTTTATTTTTTTATTTTTTGTTTTTTGGACTAAGGATCTCCTCTTCCCCAAAGAAGGCATGAGCGTGCAAGCATATGTCATACTATGAGGTGTCACAGAGTTCTAGGAATGTGGAGAGAGCCTCATCATGTGGAAACATGTTGAGAGGTGGGGGTCCTTAATAATCCCAAGAAATCAGTTTGAGATGAACAAGGGGGAGGTCAATAATGAAGATGGCATTGTCAGGGAAGATGCATGAAAGATCAAGATCTTCGCATGAAGCTATGATGACACTCAAAGTAATGTTCTTAATGATAGAAGATAATTCCATTGCTTCTATCAAAGTTTTAGTGGGTCCATGGATTGTCATAGTCAGTGGAGCATATCCTAAACCGAAGTGTTGAGTATATTTCTTAGGAGATGTAGGATCAACCGAGATGGGTTCTGTAACACGTTGTTCATCAACACCAAGTCTTGTTCCATGGTAAGGCATTTTGGTACAAATTTGGAATGGTACGTGATATTTTTCTTTGAAGTATTCCATGTTTAGAGGTACAAGAGTGGTTTCATCATGGTATAACTAGAATCATTCAAAGTGGTTTCTTCGGCTTCCTCTTCTCTAGAGACTTCTGCTAGTATAAAGGGAATTTTTCATTGATCATGCATTGCTTTTCTTGTTCCTTCTTCTGAAGATGACAACCATGGGAGAAGGGGGACAATGGTAACTGTCTGATGTGGAAGGAATTGTGAAACTCATATTCATTGCACCCTTTGTCTATGATCTTCACCTTTTGAGGCGTAGGAGTGGAAGATGAGGTGGACGCTTGTGATGGATCGATGGTGACTTGTGGAGTAGATGATGATGTGGATGGAATGGATGAGGGCTCTTTGACATGGTCCCCATAAGTGCTTGGACAATGAAATTTTCCATCATAAACAACCTCTAAAGATTTATAATATTCAAAATGTTGTTGATCAGTGGGAATAGTGACTTCCACACCATTATGAGGGAACCTAAGACATTGGTGGTAAGTGGATGGAATGCCTTGCATGGCATGTAACCATGGTCAGCCTAGGAGAAGATTATATGGAAGGTCAAGATCAATAACATGACATAGAGTTGTCATGGTGAGTGGGCCAACCTTGATAGGGAGGCATATGGTACATTCAAACTCTCTTTCTATATTATCGTATGCTTTGATGGAGATGACTAAAGACTCTAAGTCAACTGTTGAATACCCCATGAGTTTTATTAATTTTAAGGTACATATATTCAAACCAGATCCATTATCCAAGAGAACCCTCTTGATTTTGTGGTTGGCAATTTGGACTTCGATATGGAGTGCTTTATTATGAGTGGGATCGATGGGTGGCATATTAGTGTGACTAAAGGTGAGATGGTAGGATGAGGATAATTGAGCCACTAGGTTTTGGAATTGAGCAGATGGTATGTCAGTGGGGACATGGGACTCTTGGAGAGCCTTGTCAAGGATTTCATTGTGGATGATGGATGTCTTGAGGAGTTCCAAGATAGAGATTTGTGCGGGGGTTTTCCCAAGATGGTCAAAGAGGTTGTATTCAGAAGCGATAGTAGTTGAGGATGGGGATGGTCCCTTTATGGTTACACGACCATGTTGTGTAGTAATGGCACATTTGGGGGTGGTATTTTTGAGCTTGATGGTGGCGACATGAGTAGAATCAAAATCAATTCGATCTACTACATCATCATAAGGAGGCTGAACATTGTTATATTTGATGTTGTTGGCTTGGTTGTTGGGATTGGTGTTGGAGGATAATGGTTTGGATGCAGTTTGGTTGTTTTTGCGATGGGCAAGAAGGTCTCAATAGACACCTAGTCCATCATTGGGTGATGTGTTGTTGTTTCCTTCTATTTGGATATTGCCACAATCGATGAGGTCTTGGATGTAATTTTTCAATTTCATACATTTGCTTGTGGCATGGCCCTTTATGCGATGATAGTCACAATATTCATTTTCTTTATACCACTCCGGTTTAGGTTGGTTTTCATCAAATGGTTTCATCGTGGGGAACTCAACCATGTTTGCTTAGACTAATTTTTGAAACACAACCTCAAATGGTTCACCCAATGGTGTATGCTTGCATTTTGGATTATTAGGGGGATTCCTCTTTGGAGGAGTGGATGGAACCAAGACATTGTTTGAAACATTTTGGACTACATTTGTCTCTTTTGATTTAGAAGTGGCAATTTGGATGTACTTGGAATTGGTAGCACCATCTCATATAGTGTTTTTGTTTTTAGCCCAAAATTTAGGTCTGTCATTGGATGACTTATCATTATCATTCTTGTTGTAGATTTTGACTAAACCTTTTGCAATGAGGGCCATTTAAATGGTGACCCCTTTTTCTATGATTTTGTCAAAGGTTGATGCATAATGTACTTATAAGTGGAAGGCCATTTCTTGGTTGAGATTTTGGATGAAAATGTGAACGAGTTGTTTTTCGGGGGTTGTCCAAGGTAGCCTACTAGCAAGGGACCTCCATCTTTGTAGATAAGCAACAAAATTCTCACCGCTTTGTTGTTTGGTGTTGCAAAGGTCAAGCATAGTGATTTCATGCTCTACATTGTATGAGAAGTGGGCATCAAATTTCTCCAAAAGATCAGAAAAAGTTGAGATGGAGCCATAAGGCAAGTGCATAAGCCATTCAAGGGCTTGTCCTCCTAGGCTTCATGGAAAAAGATGGAGGAATTGGTCATCATAGGCGACTTCTTGGCATGCCATGAAGAATTCCTTGATGTGGTCATGAGGGTCTCCTTTTCCTTTGTACTTATCAAAATTTGGCATTTTGAAATGTTGAGGAAAATGTGTGATGGCGATGTTTCCATCAAATGGATAGGGACATAAGTCTTCAAACTTATAGTGTTTCTTTTGGTCCCTATTTGGATATTTTTGAGTGTGTTTTTCATTTCTTTCCATTCTTGGTTGAAAGGATTAGCAAGAGGTGGTTGTTGTGATGACAATTGTTGATGTTGGGGATGGATGTATTATTGTTGTTGGATGTATGGAGGTGGACCCATAGTTTGTGTATAAACATGGGACCCATATGGAATATTTTGTTGGTTTTGGAGTGGTGGTTGTTGTTGAGTGACGTATGGATTTTTCATCAAGGACCCATGGGGAGGTTGTTGATGCATGAAGGATTTATATGTGTGAGTGAATTTTTTATAGCTTATCAAGGGATTTTGTGTTTGATTGAGTGGATTAGAGGTTTGGATGGATATTTGTGTTGTGGGTGGTAGCACTGTTTGAGAGATTATTGACATTTGAGGGACATTCAAAGGAGGAAGGAGTTGTAAAATGAGATTGGTGTTTGATGAGTCTCGAGGAATGTTTGTCACATTTTGTGGAATGACAATTTTTGGACTGGTGGGCATGTTGGGATAGGACATCATATGAGAAGGCATTCTGTAAGGTTTCTCCAATGCTTGTGGTTGTGATACAACATTGTGCCTTATGTTTTGATCAAGGGTGTGGATGGAGTTAGTGTTGGATGCATAGCTAGCCCATGGGTTGTCATAAATGAGTTTGTTGGGATTAGGGACACATCCCCATGGTTGATCTTGAATGGGTGATGGTGGTTTGTCATGGAAAATGTTTTTAAGTTTATCATGGTTGAATGAGTATGGAAGGCGTGCGCCATATTCAATGAGACGTTCAAGGAATTCATCCTTATGGTTTTCAATGAATTGGTCAAATTTATCGTGTAATCCATTTTCATTAAGAAAATCGACAAAGGTGGGGGAGTATGGGTGATGATGAGTGGATGTTTCACCCACCTTGGGCTGGTTGATGTGAGGCCTACCTTTTTACATTACTATTTATGAGACTATTTGCAGTGCTTTTGTTATTATTATTATGTTAAGAGACTATTGATTTCCGAATTCTAGATTATTGAACTTATGTGATTTTTAAGAAAATAATTGTGCAATGATATTAGATGTTATTTACTACATTCTGGATTATTGAACCTATTTGATTTTAAGGAAATAATTGTGCAATGATAATTTAGATATTGTTTTGAAGAAAATGAAGAATGGAAAGGGAAACTCAATATGATTCTATGGTTGAATGTTTAAGATGCATGTATTTAGTTTTGCTTCGGCTATGATATCTATATGTGATATTGACTTCGAGTTTGAGTGTGCAGGTATTTCTAACAAAACTACTATTACAGGAGACCATCTCATACCTATGTTGTTCCCTTGTGAGCTGATCTAGTTCAATGAGGAACTAAAATCAACCTCTTGTTTTGGAAAATTGTGGTACTGTCGTAATGTGTTATTTTTGCATGAGGTTAAGGGAATAAGGGCTTTTATCCAAATTACTTTTATTATGATAAGTGTTATAAGTTGATGTTTTGAATTTTGTTTTAACTTTAATTATTTTTGACCCTTTTCATGTGTTTATTTGACTCTCAGAGTCTTAACTAGGTGTAAAAACAACCCTAGGTTGTACCCCTTGGGTTTAGGGACCTTTTTGACTAGGTTAACCTTGGGTTAACTGCCATAGGGTCACCTCAACTTGGGGGTGAGGTTAAGTGACGAAAATTGGAAGCTTGGGGGACATGGGATGAGTGGAATCCTCACTCATGCCCACTTTCAAGTCATGGAGCACTCCATGATCCCCCTCATTATGGAGGGCTTGTCTCCATGTGCCTCTTTTGGTGGGGTTCCCTTTTATGTGGGTGTTGTGTCACCCACTCTATGTTATTTTAAGTTTTCTCATTGTATTTTATTTCTACATGTGGGCTATAATGGGGGACCTCATGAGTGGGTATATTTTATTAATTCTACTTGGGATAGTGGGGATATTTTATTAATTCCACTTAGGATAGTGGGGGTATTTTTTAATTCCACTTGGGATAGTGGGGATATTTTATTAATTCCACTTGGGATAGTGGGGTTTTTTAAATATTACATCTTTTAAAAAATGAATTTTTTAATTCATCCACTATGAATTTAAAATTCACAAATAATGTGAGCCCTTGATCTCAACTCTTGATCCTCAGCTTCCATTCCCTTCTCCGAAAATCTATAAATGAGACCCTTCTCTAAGCAATTAGGAAGACAGGAATTTTGCAGGAGACTTCTTTTTTTTTTTTTGCAGGTGAACTTCATTCTTGCAGGAGAGGACTTCATTCTTGCAGGGGGACTTCATTCTTGCATCCTCATCATGCCCAATTTCCTCTAAGAATTCTTCTTCTGGCATCCTCATAATTCCCAATTCTTTCTCTATTCTTCTCTTCATAGCCTCATAATGCTGAAATTATTCTAGCCATTCTATATCCTCCATACATTATCCCCTACTTGTGATCTTAGAGAAATTATTTTTGGAGTTGAATCCTAGAGGAAAAAGAAGGAGATTTTGGAGAAGAAAGTAGAAAGGAGCTCTTCATCAGATTCTTCCATAATTGGGCTTTGGAAGGTTGGTGAACAAATTCTATCCTCTTGTGTGATCTAATGTTGATATGCATGTCTATAACTTGGTTGTTGAAAGATTCTTGCAATGTCTTCTTTGAGCTTTTTTGTTTATTTTTGAGTTTTGTTTTGGGGTGTAGAGAGAGCTCCTTCCAGTTGGAAGGCAATGCTCATCATGTTTAGGGAGGGGAGATGTGACCTTCCTCGGGTGTCATCCTGGTTCTAGTTACATGATATGCCTTGAGGGCAAATTGGTACTATTTTTAGCATTGAGGGCTTATTGGCTTTGAGAGCCTGTTTGGATATCCTTGGTTACTTGATTCATTAGAAGGCTTGAGGCCTTGTGGAAGATTATACTATTGGCTTGAGGCCTTGTGATTATATTGGCTTGACGCCTTGTGATAATTTGTAAAAGGATGGCACCTAGAGGTAGAGATTGTCTACTCCCCTACCCTCCTGAACTCACCTAAGCTGGTTCATTGTATTGTGAGTCAAACCTTGAGGTTGTGTGTTTTATTTGATTTGTTGTTGTTGATCAATGTTGTGATGTGTATAGTCTATTTTACCCTAGGTATGTGGATGGTCTCCCTAGCTCGGGGGTGACCCACTTGCGGGTCTACGGTAGGGAGGAGAGAAGCTTGTGTAGTGTTTCTTTCTTTATGTGTTATGCAGGTATTCTTGGAGGTTATTGTGAATCTTGGAGAAGATTATTGGATCTTAGAAAATATTTTATTTTCCTTACGTCTTAAGGAGAGCATGATCTTTTAATAGCTCCTTACTTGTCGATTTTTTCAAAAGGAGAAAATTATCTCCCTATTGTTGTATAAATTGTTATTTTTGGAGTTGTGAGGAAATTCTCTCTTTTCTTAGGCTGATAGTTGTAATTTTCTTGTTCATTGAGTTTTACCATTTAAAATTAAGAAAAGGGAAAAAAAAATTTGTTTTTAAAAGGATATTAAAATTATCTAGTTCCTTCTTCTACTTGCAACATTATGAGTTAGTTGATGTTTTAATTAAGTTTGTAAAAGTGTTAAAAAAATATTCCCACCATGAAATAAATGAAATTTGGGTTGCAATATTGCTTTTGAAATTACTGCCACCTTGAGGGTCTCATCCTAGAATGGGGACCTTTTCACTTTTACTATGCACTTTTACTATTCACTATTCACTGTCACTATTTTTAATAAAAGAAAATTTGTTTGGTGAGCAAGTCTACTGTCAATCTGATTCTGAGATTTATGAAAGGTTGCATAATATTTTAAGGAACACTTCATCATTTAAATGCTATAACATATGCAAGAAGAGATTTCAACTTTTAATAGTAAAATTTTCGTGCATGTTAGGGGTTGCATTCTCTTTTGCTTCTAAGAGTTAAAGGTTGGTTATTGATGTGCATATATTCAGATATATAGATTTTGACTCTTTCAGAAAGAATGTATCTAGGAATGCAAGGGATTACAACTATTCACTTTTCACTATTTGCTATTCACTTTTCACTATTTACTATTCACTTGTACTATTCACTATTTACTTTTAATATTCACTTTTCACTATTCATTTGAAGGCAAACTATATGTAGTTTAAAACATTTGACTTGAAATAGAAATCTTAAATCAAGGAAAATGGGATTTATGTATGCATAATGTATAATACAAATTGAATAGATGCATAAACTCAGAGTTGCAATTCAGAAATACATTGTTTATACAATTACAATTTAAAAAGAGCATAGGTAAATATATTTTAATTTTAAGGAAGAGTTTCTCAGAAGTTTTGACAATTATTCCAAATTAAATGACGGGAAAATGAAGAGGAAAGCATGATCCCTTCATTTACAAAGGACATTGAAAATAAATGCAAACAAGCCATCATAGGCATTTCATGAGTGGTCATTTTAAACTCAACTATAGATTTAGAGAATAAACGTTCAATTAAAACAAAAAAGAGATAAAGAGAAATAACAGCTAACCTTGGAAAACAAAGAGGAGAAAATGCGCTGCATTTCTGAACAAGGCTAAGAGAACTCAGTTAACCTATCGTTAATCCTGTTTAGGAATAGGATGATTATTAAAATTAATTCAAACGTTGAACTAAAACCTAGAGCAGAACCCTAGGGGGACTAAGTCGAGTGAAGTTAACCAACCCTGTGTAAGTGATCTGGTTTACCAAGAAATTAGGAATAATGTAAAGGATGTAGTGATATTGCTATTAGATAAAGAACATGAAGAAAAAAAAAAAACAATAGGATAACATAAAAAGACCTTGCACAACGAGAAGGGAAAATGAGATAGAAATACAATCAAAATTAAATTCCAAGAAAAGGAAGAGAGGGCAAATGAACAGATGATCATGCTTTGTTGAAAAATGATCTATCACCTAAAACAACTTTGTTCAAATATAATTCATGAGATTAACCTAAGTTAGGGAACCACACGTTTCCTTATCTAGGGTGTGCGCACATGTATTTGGTACGTCGCTGTCAACTGTATTGCTTTCGCCTTAAGTGTAAACCACCAAGCACACTTATGCATGTGAGGGGGTTTTCAGAGTAGTAAGGGAAAATTTTTGATAGTTCGTATCATGACCACATGACACATGTGGACATGAAACGTGTGTAATGCGTGTTATAACCGCATGGAAAAAGTGGGCATGACATTTGGTATCAGAGCACAGTGTTTCAAACATTGGGCTTGTTTAGACACATTATTACTTCCACGACCAAACTGATTAAAGATTACCTCATCTTGTAGGATGCCTCCCAAACGAGTTCGGCAAACACTGTCCCACCACACTCTAGCCACTAAGGTGCACACTGATTCTTTAGCTGTGGGACCAGATCAGCCAGCCCCACTAGAACAACCAATTCCACAAGTTCAGCTAGTTCTATAGTCACAACCAGTTCCTTAGGTACTGCAGGCACCACCAGCCCCACCAGAAATGGGACCACAGATATTACAGGCCTTATAGGCTATCTTAGATAGGCTTCCATCGGCTATAGTTGAGCCGCGCGAAGAGTCACGTGTCGAGCCACATGTGGAGCCCCACGAGAGCCACAGGGGGTACCACGTGTGGAGCCTTATGTCAAGTTGCCTGAAATAGAAGAGGTTAATTCGGCCAATAGGGCCCGTAGTAGGAGCTCCACACATCATGCCAGGCATGAGGAGACAAGGCGAGTAGAGCAATTGGGTCCCAGGCCTTATGAGTATCATGCTGATGAGCCTTTCAAGGGGCGCAATGATAGAGGAGATCCCATTAGGGATATATTGAGGTTGAACCCTCCTAATTTTATTGGAACCACAGAGGGAGCTGAGGCAGAGGCCTGGCTTATCAGTTTAGATAGGTGCTTCGCATTGCATCCTTACGAAGGCAACACAAAGGCCCGTGTGGCAGTACACTTATTATGAGATGCAACTGCTACCTGGTGGTGCACTGAGGAGTGTAAGCGTCGCCTTTCCTTAGACACCCTCTCATGGGAAACCTTTATTGAGCGCTTCAACATGCGTTATCTCTCAGATCATTACAGATAGCGTCGTATAGACGAGTTTCATGATCTACAGCAGAAGGGACTCTCTGTAGCACAGTATGAGAGTAAGTTTACAGAGTTATCCAAATATGTAGAGTATCTCCATGATGAGAACCTCCTGGTGCATAAGTTTATCAGAGGTCTAAACCATAGTATAGCAAGACCTGTTCGGATGGCAGATCCCCAAACTTTGAGTGATACTGCTGAGAAGGCTTATATTGCTGAGGAGATTCAGGGATGGGGGTAGAATTCTCATCCTCAGTTCCAGGATTGGGGATAGCAGCAGCATCAGCAGAATTATCGCAGGTCAACACAGCCATCCAATAGAGGAGGATACAGTTCAGCACCATTACCTCCTAGGCCTCCACAGCAGCATTAGCAGAAAACTAGTCCCCAACAGAGGGTTCAGGGGGGACAGAACCGTGGATGGCAGCAGCAGGGATCCTCTGCGGAACCCGCAAGGTCTCAGCAATCAAACAAAGGTTCATAGGGGCCCACTGGACAAACTAGACAGCAGCAGTCGGGCAGGACTTAGTCTGTACAATTACAGGCTAGGGGCTCGTGCTATGTATGTGGTGGGGTAGGACATTTTGCCAGGGAGTGTCCACAGGGATTTACAATAGGAGGACAGCCTCGTGCCGGAGGATCTGAGCTAACAGTTGGGGATGTGGTTAGATCTCACCACATGATGGCAGTGGTTGACAACCGCAAGGCTGACTTTTAGACTCCCATCCTTGAGACTATAAGCAGAGGAAAATGGGCAATTGGCTTTGAAACCAATTCACATTTTGGCTCATCGGACACTGGGCCCTCGAGGTTGAGAGCTGGACCACGTTAGGGTCTAGTGGGATATGTACGTTGAGGTCACTGCAACATGGAAAAATACTACGAGATTAAAGATGCTTTATCCTCACCTCTTTGATGGCTTCCAGGAGGAAGTACAATCTTAGGGGGAGAGGATGTGAGGCCTACCTTTTTACATTACTATTTATGAGACTATTTGTAGTGCTTTTGTTATTATTATTATGTTAAGAGACTATTGATTTCTGAATTCTGGATTATTGAACTTATGTGATTTTTAAGAAAATAATTGTGCAATGATATTAGATGTTATTTTCTGCATTCTGGATTATTGAACCTATTTGATTTTAAGGAAATAATTGTGTAATGATAATTTAGATATCATTTTGAAGAAAATGAAGAATGGAAAGGGAAACTCAATATGATTCTATGGTTGAATGTTTAAGATGCATGTATTTAGTTTTGCTTTGGCTATGATATCTATATGTGATATTGACTTCGAGTTTGAGTGTGCAAGTATTTCTAACAAAACTACTATTACAGGAGACCATCTCATACCTATGTTGTTCCCTTGTGATCCGATCTAGTTCAATGAGGAACTGAGATCAACCTCTTGTTTTGAAAAATTGTGGTACTGTAGTAATGTGTTATTTTTGCATGAGGTTAAGGGAATAAGGGCTTTTATCTAAATTACTTTTATTATGATAAGGGTTATAAGTTGATGTTTTGAATCTTGTTTTAACTTTAATTATTTTTGACCCTTTTCATGTGTTTATTTGACTCTCAGAGTCTTAACTAGGTGTAAAAACAACCCTAGGTTGTACCCCTTGGGTTTAGGGACCTTTTTGACTAGGTTAACCTTGGGTTAACTGCCATAGGGTCACCTCAACTTGGGGGTGAGGTTAAGTGACGAAAATTGGAAGCTTGGGGGACATGGAATGAGTGGAATCCCCACTCATGCCCACTTCCAAGTCATGGAGCACTCCATGATCCCCCTCATTATGGAGGGCTTGTCTCCACGTGCCTCTTTTGGTGGGGTTCCCTTTTATGTGGGTGTTGTGTCACCCACTCTATGTTATTTTAAGTTTTCTCATTGTATTTTATTTCTACATGTGGGCTATAATGGGGGACTTCATGAGTGGGTATATTTTATTAATTCCACTTGGGATAGTGGGGATATTTTATTAATTCCACTTGGGATAGTGGGATTATTTAAATATTACATCTTTTAAAAAATAAAATTTTTAATTCATCCACTATGAATTTAAAATTCACAAATAATGTAAGCCCTTGATCTCAACTCTTGATCCTCACCTTCCATTCCCTTCTCCGAAAATCTATAAATGAGACCCTTCTCTAAGCAATTAGGAAGATAGGAATTTTGCAGGAGACTTCTTTTTTTTGCAGGTGAACTTCATTCTTGCAGGAGAGGACTTCATTCTTGCAGGGGGACTTTATTCTTGCATCCTCATCATGCCCAATTTCCTCTAAGAATACTTCTTCTGGCATCCTCATAATTCCCAATTCTTTCTCTATTCTTCTCTTCATAGCCTCATAATGTCGAAATTATTCTAGCCATTCTATATCCTCCATACATTATCCCTTGCTTGTGATCTTAGAGAAATTATTTTTGGGGTTGAATCCTGGAGGAAAAAGAAGGAGATTTTGGAGAAGAAAGTAGAAAGGAGCTCTTCATCAGATTCTTCTATAATTGGGCTTTGGAAGGTTGGTGAATAAATTCTATCCTCTTGTGTGATCTAATGTTGATATGCATGTTTATAACTTGGTTGTTGAAAGAGTCTTGCAATGTCTTCTTTGAGCTTTTCTGTTTATTTTTGGGTTTTGTTTTGGGGTGTAGAGAGAGCTCCTTCTAGTTGGAAGGCAATGCTCATCATGTTTAGGGAGGGGAGATGTGACCCTCCTTAGGTGTCATCCTGGTTCTGGTTACATGATATGCCTTGAGGGCAAATTGGTACTATTTTTAGCCTTGAGGGCTTATTGGCTTTGAGAGCCTGTTTGGATATCCTTGGTTACTTGATTCATTGGAAGGCTTGAGGCCTTGTGATAATTTGTGAAAGGATGGCACCTAGAGGTAGAGATTGTCTACTCCCCTACCCTCCTGAACTCACCTAAGCTAGTTCATTGTATTGTGAGTCAAACCTTGAGGGTGTGTGTTTTATTTGATTTGTTGTTGTTGATCAATGTTGTGATGTGTATAGTCTATTTTACCCTGGGTATGTGGATGGTCTCCCTAGCTCGGGGGTGACCCACTTGCGGGTCTACGGTAGGGAGGAGAGCAGCTTGTGTGGTGTTTCTTTCTTTGTGTGTTATGCAGGTATTCTTGGAGCTTATTGTGAAGCTTGGAGAAAATTATTGGATCTTAGAAAATATTTTGTTTTCCTTAAGTCTTAAGGAGAGCATGATCTTTTAATAGCTCCTTACTTGTCGATTTTTCCAAAAGGAGAAAATTATCTCCCTATTGTTGTATAAATTGTTATTTTTAGAGTTATGAGGAAATTCTCTCTTTTCTTAGGCTGATAGTTGTAATTTTCTTGTTCATTGAATTTTACCATTTAGAATTAAGAAAAAGGAAAATAAAATTTGTTTTTAAAAGGATATTAAAATTATCTAGTTCCTTCTTCTTCTACTTGCAACATTATGAGTTAGTTGATGTTTTAATTAAGTTTGTAAAAGTGTTAAAAAAATATTCCCACCATGAAATAAATGAAATTTGGGTTGTAGTATTGCTTTTGAAATTACTGCCACCTTGAGGGTCTCATCCTAGAATGGGGACCTTTTCACTTTTACTATTCACTATTCACTTTTACTGTGCACTTTTACTATTCACTATTCACTGTCACTATTTTTAATAAAAGAAAATTTGTTTGGTGAGCAAGTCTACTGTCAATCTGATTTTGAGATTTATGAAAGGTTGCATAATATTTTAAGGAACACTTCATCATATAAATGCTATAACATATGCAAGAAGAGATTTCAACTTTTAATAGTAAAATTTTCGTGCATGTTAGGGGTTGCATTCTCTTTTGCTTATAAGAGTTAAAGGTTGGTTATTGATGTGCATATATTCAGATATATAGGATTTGACTCTTTCAGAAAGAATGTATCTAGGAATGCAAGGGATTACAACTATTCACTTTTCACTATTTACTATTCACTATTCACTATTCACTGTCACTATTCACTTTTACTATTCACTTTTCACTATTTACTTTTAATATTCACTTTTCACTATTCATTTGAAGGCAAACTATATGTAGTTTAAAATATTTGACTTGAAATAGAAATCTTAAATCAAGGAAAATGGGATTTATGTATGCATAATGTATAATACGAATTGAATAGATGCATAAACTCAGAGTTGCAATTCAGAAATACATTGTTTATACAATTACAATTTAAAAAGAGCATAGGTAAATATATTTTAATTTTAAGGAAGAGTTTCTCAGAATTTTTGATAATTATTCCAAATTAAATGACAGGAAAATGAAGAGGAAAGTATGATCCCTTCATTTACAAAGGACACTGAAAAAAAATGCAAACAAGCCATCATAGGCATTTCATGAGTGGCCATTTTAAACTCAACTGTAGATTTAGAGAATAAACATTCAATTAAAACAGAAAAGAGATAAAGATAAAGAATAGCTAACCTTGGAAAATAAAGAGGAGAAAATGTGCGGCATTTCCGAACAGGGCTAAGAGAACTAAGTTAACCTACCGTTAATCCTGTTTAGGAACATGATGATTATTAAAATTAATTCAAACGTTGAACTAAAACCTAGAGCAGAACCCTAGGGGGACTAAGTCGAGTGAAGTTAACCAACCCTATGTAAGTGATTTGGTTTACCAAGAAATTAGGAATAATGTAAAGGATGTAGTGATATTGCTATTAGATAAAGAACGTGAAGAAAAAAAAAACAATAGGATAACATAAAAAGACCTTGCACAATGAGAAGGGAAAATGAGATAGAAATACAATCAAAATTAAATTCCAAGAAAAGGAAGAGAGGGCAAATGAACAGATGATCGTGCTTTGTTGAAAAATGATCTATCACCTAAAACAACTTTGTTCAAATATAATTCATGAGATTAACCTAAATCAGTGAACCACACGTTTCGTTGTCTAGGGTGTGCGCACATGTATTTGGTACGCCGTCGTCAACTGTATTGCTTTCACCTTAAGTGTGCACCGCTGAGCACACTTATGCATGCGAGGGGGTTTTCAGAGTAGTAAGGGAAAATTTTTGATAGTTCGTATCATGACCACATGACGCATGTGGACATGACACATGTGTAAGTGTGTTATAACCGCATGGAAAAAGTGGGCATGACAGTTGACATATCCCTCCATGTTACTCATGGTAGAGTCATTAGGAGAGAGAGGTTGGTAGCATGCATCCATTTTCTTCCTAGCTTGCGATCGTGTGATGGGAGTCTTAAAAGGTAAACTTGGGTAAGATTTGGATGATGAGGTACCAATGATGATGAATAGGGATTGACTCTAAGTCTAAAATCTAGATCAAAATGATTGAAAGATCAACGATTAATCCTGTATACTTAGGGTGGACAAAGAGCCTAAGAAAAAAGATGATAGGATTATCTTACTTGGGGTAGACAAGACGCACCAAGAAAAATGGGATTTCTTGAAATCAACTAACTTAGGAGTTGTCTAAGTTCCTAAGCTAATTTATCCAAGAAGGTTGATGATGTTTAGTTTATACTAAACTTAAGATAGACAAAGTCTTAAGCTTAACATAAACAAAAGGATAATTTGATCTAGATTCTAACCTTAGGATATGGATGTGATTTGGATTGATTTTGGATTTAGACAAAGATTGATTATGGATGGGGATGGTAAGGTTGGACAATGATTGATTATGAAATTATAGGGATTGAATAAGGATGGTAAGATCGATTAAGGATGATGATGGATGACAAACAAATATTTGACTAAGGATGGATAAAGGATGTTGATTGATCAAAGATAAGGATAATGCTAGATTATTTCCTAAGGATGATGACTATGGATGACAAAGGTTGGATTATTTAAGGGTTTGACTATGGATGGGGAGTGTTATAGGTGTTAGTGGGTGATAATCAAGGGTTTGATTAGGGATGGATTGAAGATTGGTCAAGTAGCACAAGGAAAACAATGGATCAAGCTTAATAATGATTATTATGGATGACAAAGATTGGATTAATCAAGGATTTATGAAGGTGGGATTAACTAGGGATTAATCAAGGATAGTAAAAGATTATGATTAAAAATGGGTTAGGAAGGGTGATTAATGGAAGATAATGATGATTAGAAAGATGATTAAGCAATGGATTATAGGGCTAATTATGGGCTAGGACTAATGAACTGTGGATGACTTGGATAACCTATGGACTAATAAGGATGATGACAAGGATAATGATCAATGATTAAAGTTGGATCACAAGCTAAGAGGGACAAATGGACATGGATATGGATGAGGGGGCATGTAATGTCAAGGCATGATGTGGAAAGGGGATTTTTGACAACCAAAAGGACAAAAATTTATTTTGTTTAATGGCTTTGAAAATTACAGGTGTTGATTTAGGACATTGAGTGCTGATTCAGGACACTAAGCGCTAATTCAGAAACTAAGCATTGGTTTGTAGGAAATGGGCATTGTTTTGCTCAATGGGCACTAATTCAGGATAGTGATGGTATCTTGTGATTTTCAAGTTGTTGGTTTGGATTTTTGGTAATATTTTCACCTACAACAATCATAATGGTGTTTGACCGACTTTTGGAAGTTGGTGCAAGAGGTTATTAGCCTTCTTGGTTCACAAATGGCTCATACAGGTTTTGCACAAAGAAGACACTTCAAGCACTTGTATACAACCTAAAATTATTCAAGTGGGAGTGACATAACTTGTGGATCTAACCAAGTGGCCATGGGCCAATCCCAACTCAAACTGACTCTAGATTCCCTCCCCCACTAATAAATTTGATCCTATAGCTTGGATAGATGGGGAAAATAAGGTCTTAGACCACCTTACCCCCTCACCTTGGAGACTTTCGACTTGCCCAAAGCATATCCTATCTCAAGTATAATGGTACGATGAGCATCTTCCCCTCCTCTGTGGTAGTGTACCACAAGATATGACAGCCGAAAGGTCTTACATAGGCTTAACAAGCATTCTAGGGATGTCCTCGATATATGCAAGGTATGTGAGGCCCAATTCGTGAACGAGGGTGTCCTAATTGACTAATGCTCAACCACTCAAGTCTTAGTGGAATAAGGGTCTTGGAGTTCTATTGCTTGGGGGTGAGAGGGTCCTTCCTTTAAAGGAGTCTTTTGATTCTCACAATATTTATATACCTTGCTGGAAAATGCAGTTGAGGTTGTCCCTTGGGGGGATGAAATCCCCAAGTAGGCCTCCTAAGAAGAAACCACTTCCCACTTTTGATCACCCAAGATTGAAGGAAGCGGAAGGGGAGAGTATACATGGAGAAATGACCCCTCCGCATATGAAAGCAAATAAAAGGTTTGAAAATGGACTTTTGATCCGCAAGATCACCCTATGATGCTAGGGGAGAGCATACATCCAATTTCCAAACCACAAGCATGGAAAACAAAGTTAATTCCCACTACTCTAATTTAGTGCAACTACAACTAGTGGAAAAAAAGAAACTCTTTGTCGGTGGGGCTGTAAATAACTTGTTAGTAGTTGTCAATAAGGTATTGGACAATCGATAAATGTTGCAAAACCAACATTAATCCAAGACAAAGGATAAAAAATCAACTCGTTGCTAACACAGAGACTAGGCGCTAATATAGAAAATATGCGTTCATTTAGAGAAATCGGTGCTAAAATACAAAATGGGCACTGATATGAAGAGTTTTTATACCTAACAGTGAGTGCTGATATGTTGGACTGGGTGCTGATATACTAGCTAGGCACTAATTTGTTGAAGTAGGTGCTAATTCACTTTTGGCAGAGTCTCCCCCTTGTAAAATTGACTTTTCCTACAAAATAGAGAGCAATATTTGCAAAAAACAATGATTAGAAGCCTAAGGAACTCTATCAAACCCTATGGTTAGCAAAATGCATGAGAAAAGTTAGTTTTTTGTGCAACTAAAAATGAGCATTGATATACTAAATGGGCAGCAATCTAGGAAATAGGCACTAATACAGGACATTCAACACCTCCCCCTTGTTCTTGTGTATTCTGCAACAAAACAAAGAGCTAACTTGTACAAAAAGTTAGTAGAAATGATTTTAAGACCTAATGCAAGTGTATAGAACTAAAATTGATTAAAAACCCATGCAAATTAAGACTTTTACCTTTTGCCGAAATAGGCGTTGATATCTTGAACAGGCGGTGATTTGATGAAGCAGGCGGTGATTTGTAGAAAACTGACGTTGATCTAACCTATCACAAGAAAACTTACAAACAAACATGAAATTTTTAGTGGAAAAGGTGGTGGGTGTCCCACTGAGCATGCCAAGAACATCTACCTAAAAGATGGGATCCTAAATTGCATGCAAAATAATAATCCCAAACCCAAGGGACCTCAAGATGAGACAAGATCACTACCATGATTCTTACTTACTAATTCACCCTATCTAAGGATACTAGTGATGATATGCCCTAGTAGATAAGAAACTATAATTTGCTAGCTTAAGATTGCACTAATCTAGATAATGTTGAGCACTCAATTTGGCAGAATGTCTTTGCATATGATGGCTTATGAAAAATGGAGGTGGAGGGATCAATTTATAGATTTTGGGGGATGGAATTGGAGGGTTAGGATCAAATTAGCAGATCAATGGTTGAGATTTCTTGAGGATCCTCAAGCAAGGAGAACTAGACAAATGGCAAGCTAGGATTGGATGAGAATTTTGCTCCAAGATTCAAGGGATGATCAATGGATGAGATTGCAAGTTTGAATAGATGGATGGCTAGGATTGGGTAGGTGTATGCCATGTAAGGATTCATTTATGAAAAGGTAAGGCTTGGATTTAGTGAGGAATTTTAAATTCCATGGAGAGGACAAGTGGAATTTTAGATTAGAAGAATAGTGTCCAAATAGTGCCACATGTAATTTTAAATTTATATGAATAGTGACACATGGAGTGGGGTGGAAGAAAGAGGACAAATGTACACATTTTGGAAGATATGGCCATGCTTCCAAAGTACCACTTGTCATGTACATACATGTACATAAGAGGACAAGTGGACTTCTAGAAACATGGGGGTTTGTAATGATGAATTCATTAAAATTAATTCATGTGCACATGGATTAGAAGAAAATAATGGTGATTACAAAAAGTAATCAAAAGTGAACAAAATAGGAATTAAATAAATATGGTCATTTATTTTTGGAGTGTGAATTATGAACTATAGTCAAAAAAATATTTTATTTTTGAACTATAGTAGAAGAACTTGATTTTTGTGAAAGGAAAAGGATGCAGGATAAATTAATTAAATAATTAAAAATTATTTAATTAATATTTGGACTAGATAGAATGATGTGAGTGAAATAGGTTCAGATTGCATAGGTGGATGAAAGTGACTATGACCATTTTTAGATGTCTACAATATTCATTCCTATTTGGGACAAATCCCTTCTCTAATCCTTCTCCAATTCCTAGTCAAATTGGTTGTGAAATTATAATAAAGTATCAAATTTAGTTTCTTTTTGCAACTTCACCAAATTTGGTGTCCTTTTGATCTTGACTGCTACTTCATGATGCATGACTCTTTCATTTCATGAAAAGGCTATGCACCCACCAAAATCAATACTCTATCTTCCTTAACTATCTAATAACTCCTGGACAAGTCACTATCTATTCAAGAAAACCTCAATGTGATTATAATTGTCATAATAACTATGCCAATCAAATGTATAATTACCTTTTAGTTGACCTATTTGGCCATCTAGAGTCCATGACAATCTTCCCTACCATATGACTATCCTTTCAAGACCACCTCTATGTTTATATAGTATCATGGATACCTTTTTGCATGGATTTGAGATTAATTGACTTATCATTTAGTCTTGATTGTCACCTTGTGTATCAGTTGTTATCCTACCCATGGGTGAGAGGTCATAAATATTCCTAGGGTTGCATGATAGTTATTGTGGTATAATAGTCCTTAGGTTGATATGATAGTTCTTGCAAGTGAGTATGCTCAAGTGACAATCCTTAGCTTTATTTTAGCATGATGATAATTCTTTGACTAACATGATTTCCCTTAGTGTCCTTCTAATTGTTTAGGTTAGTGTTTGAATCGAGATAATAGCAACATGATTGCACATCTACTCCACAGTAAAAGGGTTTCCATGAACTTGCTCTAGTTTAGGATTATCCTTTAATGTTGATAAGACTCCCTTCATAAATATATACCAATATATCTTGATGATTTCCTTCCCATGGTGCTATGGCTTGTTCTCATAGATTGTTATCTCAAATAAATATAAATTTTCACTTTGTCATGATAATTTAACTTGTCAAAATGCTAATCCTCTCACTTCCTTCATGACTATCCTACAACATGAGATTTAATGCTTTAACATAATCATAAAGTGAAGTAAATGAATAAAGAACATACCTTAGATTTTGAGATTCAAGTTTCCCAATCCTAAAAAATTTGAGCTTTTTGGCAAGTTCCTTCATATTCAATGTTGAATTTTATATAACTCATAGGATTAGTCAAATTTATGAAAAAATAAATATATATCAACAAATTCAATCTAAATACATGAAAAATAGCATTCAAACAATTTTAAACATGAAACTATTATTTTAAATAATCAAATTCTATCTAAAAACATCCAATCTACTTCTTCTACATTGAAAAACTAAAAAAAGGTGGTGGATTAAGTAAACAATGATTGTCAAAATGTTTGTTGGTGCCAGAAAAATCAGCTCCCAAAATGTGCATATTTTCACCCCAAAATCCATTATTTCCCCACTTTTGTCTTTGTTGTTAAACCCATTATTTATAACCAATCTGAAAGAATTTCCATGGGTTCTCTTCATAAAAGTTCTAAGTATAAAATCCCCGGCCTTTGTGTTTTCCTTTGAAAATTTTCTAAGAGTTGAAGTTTGTGGGCTTTATTTGAAAATTAGAAAAATCATGAACTAGAGAACTAGCTAACTTGGTTTGCAAGTTTAAGATTTCCCCAATTCACTAATAAAGCAACCAGACAGGCAATGAAAAAATTTGTCTAAGGAAAAGAAAGGAAGTACCATGCCTTTCTTGGTGAAGTTGGCAGTTCATGAACTATTAGGTTCACTAACTGCTAGGTTCATCAGTTGGCATATGTGTCGATAAGACGGGATGACTTCAGTGGAGGTAAAGGACAGAAGGCACAAGGAAGTTGGTGATAGATAGAGTGAAAGAAGATGGCTGAGTCTTGTCAGCAAAGAAAGGTAGTTTGTGAAGGGGGAAATTTCATTGATTGAGGTAAGGCAGATGGTTTGTGGTCTCTTAAGTTCATTGATAAGGTGATTTGCCGACAGAGGGCCCAAATGTGCAAAAGAGGAAAGTTCGCGATGGAAGGATTTTTTGGTAAGGCAAAATTAAAGTATAAAGTCAAGTTTAAAGCACAAAGTATAAATATAATAGTTTAAAATATTTTAAAGTGTTGTAAAAGCTTTACAGACACTTTTGGCAGGCTTTTATTTTAAACGCCCTTCTACTCCTTGGCTACCATGAATGCAAAATATATAAAATTTGAGGATGGTAGCTGAAACAGTGCATGCCTTCAATGCATAGGTACTTAATAAAGAAGATGAAGTGTGTCAGTGACCAATGTTTTTTGCAATACCTTCCAAGGACAAGATTAGTGCATAGGGGATGGGCTTCTAGAAAATCTATTGATTTTCTGATAGTGGCTTTAGGTTGATTTTAATGTAGCATGGGCTTGGCATGTTGACTCAGTTTTTGATGCCCTAGGTCTCAATGAGATTGCTATATATACATGATTCAAAGATATTTTTAGGGTTGGTCGTTGAACCAATTGTCTGGTATGTAGTGTCCTAGGATAATTTTATGGCTTCAAATCAATCCAATCATGGCATTGAATGGAGGAATGTGTTTGATGTAGCATAAGAATGAATTGTAATGCATATTTCATGCGGTTGTATGTCTCCATGACTATTTGCAGTGATTTAGTGGAATGCATAGTCACAACATTGTATTTTTCCTTCACCACTTTTGTTGGTGCAATTGTAATAGAGATTTGATAATGTGTGGCAACATTCAAGTCAATACAAGCTTTGTTTTGAGTCATCTCTTTTTTCCAAATGGGTCATTGTAGTTTGGTTCCTAATAATTAAGTATGTCCAATGTATGAAGTATAATCTACGAAATGTATGTGAATACATTTTAGTTTTCTATTGATGTTGGTTCAATCCTTTTCTTCCCTCTTTATTGCTTATGACTTAGTTGCCCAATGGCGTAGGCACTAGTCCATATTAGGAGGAATAAATCACTATTTTAAATCAAACAAATCATTCACCTATGGTTTAGGGGAAAAAACCATCTTTCCTGTGCATGTACATTCGCACAGAAGTATCATCTATATAGGGGTTTTATGATAGCTAGTCATTCTTGACTTAATGATAGATTTTGGGGTCAAGATGACGAGTTGGTTTTGGTTGTCCATTTGTTTTTAGTTTTTCATCTGGTTTGAACTCAATACATGTTCAAGTATACCCCTTGGAATATCCCTCCAGAGTATAAGTTGAGCTCGAAGTGCAGGGGATAAAACCCACTCCCATAGAGTTGACCTTTAACCCTCCATACTCTATTGACGGATTTATTATGCTTACATGATGACAACCCTGGCCTTGTGAGTGTGATTCTATCCTAGGAAGTGGAGTTGTTGTTTTGGGAACCAATAATGTCAACATCATGAAAAAGCATTTTTTTGTTCAATAATGTATGAAAAGCAGGGAATAATAGAGCATGTGGTTTTGATTCACAGATACCACATGCTTTTTGTCTATTTTTTTGGTTCACCAAAACATGCTCCCATTATAACACAAGCACATTTTGTCATGCATGGAAAGTTTTAAGTGTTTTCATGCACAGAAAGTTATAAGTGTTTTAAGTGCATGGAAATTGGAGAGGGAGGTAGAGAGGTGAGAGAGAGGGTAGGAGGTAAAGAGGGGAGGGAGAGGGTAGGAGATTAAGAGGAGAGAGAGAGAGAGAGACTAGTTTTGACATGCAACCCTAAACTCGAGCAACCCTAAACCCCTAAACACTAAATAATGCCCCTAAACCCTAAACCTCTAAACCCTAAATAGTGCCCCTAAACACTAATCCCCTAAACCCTAAACCCTAAACCCTAAACCCAAGAAACTCTAAACCTCTATCTCCCTATCTCTATTGTCCCTCTACCTCTCAATCTCTCTCCCTATGTCTCTAGCCATGTTCCTCACTCTCTATCTCACTATCACTCCCCTTGGTCTCCTCTATATCTCCCTATTGGTCCTCTCTCTCTCTCTAAACCCTAAACCCTATACCTCTAAACCATAACCCCTAACCCCTAAACCATAAATCCTAAACCCTAAATAATGTCCCTAAACCCTAAACCCTAAACCCCAAACCCTAAACCCTAAACCAAAGCAACTCTAAACCACTATATCCCTATCTCTCCCCTATCTCCCTATCTTTATAATCCCTCTACCTCTCAATCTCTCTCCCTATGTCTCTAGACATGTCCCTCACTCTCTATCTCCCTTTCTCTCCCTTCTGTCTCATCTATCTCTCCCAATCTCTATCAGTCCCCTCTCTCTATCTCTCTCTCTAAACCCTAAACCCTAACCCATGACTCCTAAACCCTAAACCCTAAATAAGAGAAACCATAAACACCTAAACCCTTAATAATTACTCTAAACCCTAACCCCTAACCCCTAAACCCTAAACCTAAGAAACCTTAAATAATGCCCCTAAACCCTGACCCCTAACCCCTAAACCTGAGGAACCCTAAACCTCTATCTTCCTATCTCTTCTCTCTCTCTCACCTCTCTACCTCCCTCTCGCTCCCCTCTTTACCTACTACCCTCTCTCTCTCACACCTATAGATACCTCCTAGTTTTCCTTTTCCTAGCTTTCCTAGTTTTCCTTTTCCTTTCCAATTTCCCTTTAGATCCCACCAATTTTCCCTATTTTACTATTTTCCACCTCTCCTCTCATCATTCTTCCCATCCAATTAACTTTCATTTTATCTTGTTTCTATTTCATCCTCCCAATTTATATCCTCATCCCTCTTTGCATGTCCTAGTTTTCTTGCTTCCATTTGCTTTGTCGATAAGGGAGAAGGAGAGGGAGGAAGAGGGAGAGAGGGGAGAGATGGAGGGGAGAGAGAGAGAGGGGAGAGATAGGGAGATAGGGAGAGAGAGAGAGGGGGGAGGGAAGTAGAGAGTGTGATAGAGGGTAGGAGGTAGAGAGGGGAGGGAAGTAGAGAGTGAGAGAGAGGGTAGGAGGTAAAGAGGTGAGAGAGAGGAGGGAAGGGAGAGACCTAGAGAGGGGAGGGAGAGAGAATAATAGAGAGAGGGGTACGGAGGGAGGGAAAGAGAAAGAATAATAGAGAGAGGGGTAGGGGGGAGGGAGAGACCTAGAGTGGTCATAGATAGAGGTGAGTGAGAGAGAGAAGAGAGCAAAGGATCGATAGAGAGTACGAGAGAGAGAGAGAGAGAGAGAGAGAGAGAAGGGTGAGATGATTTTATTTCACAATAATACGAGTGTGTTATAACACACTCGTGTTATGTGAATCCACCTAATACGAGCACGTTATAACACTCTCATGTGAATCCACCTGATGCAAGCACATTATAACATGCTCACGTTATTGTTTTCTTTGGTAATTTCCAAGCCTTTGGCTTGGATTTTCCTTGGGCTTCCAACCTAAAGGCTTGGAATGAGTTTTGAATTTCCAAAGATATGTTTTTGCAGATTGTAAAAAAAATACATAATTTGGAGCATGCTCCCCATCAGGTTTGCACTTGTTTCAATGATAAGTCAAAAAAATACCACGATAATCTTATGCTCTCTCTTAGATTTCTAATCATATAATTTTTTCCATGTTTTGAGTATGGTAAGATTTTCATGTTTAATTTCTTTTGTTAGTGTATCTGTTTTTTGTCAAAAAGTAGTATGTGGTATTTTTGACTTTTTTTTAACCATTCATCAAATTTTTAAATTAATTACATTTTTAGAAACTAGACTCCATTCTACACGTATTAAAAAAAAAGATTTTTGATTAGTTTTCAAAAAAATTGGGGGGGAGCATGCTCAATTTTCTATTTTTTAGGATGTGTCCACTTTGAAAATGGATAAAAAATCAATTATTCATGAAAAAAATATCAGAAAAATTAGGGATAAACTACATGGTGTTAGCTAATTTCTCACTGAAGTGATTTTTGAAATACTAAAAAAAGTTAACATTTTAGGGGGGCCACACCAGACTCTATGTTATGTTTTTTGAAAAAAAACATGACCAATTTGTGTGGCCCCCATTTTTGAACCCCTTAATCTCAACCATTTTTGAAAAAATTAGTAGTTTAGAAACTAGATTCAGAGCACGACGACTCTTTTTTTGTTGCATCTTCAAATTTTGAGTGTAACTATCTTCAATTTGTCATCCAACATCAGTCTTTCCTAATTTTAGAAAAAAAAAGTGGAATCTTAAGACCCCCTTTTCATCCCCCATCTTTGTGCACTTACCCATCTAGTGGAATCCAGAGACTCTGTAAAATCCTAATTAGGGTCTAGGGCACCTAAGTGCCATGGTCCTTTGGTTCCCTAAGTTTGGATCCAAGTTCTATTCTTTCTCTTGATCTGTGTTGTGCTTTTGGATTTTGATATCTATTTCCAATAGTTAGTTATTAGCAGATCTTGTCAATTAGGGTTTGGTCATTTGCCCTAGGTTGGTTGGTTAGATTTGATTGAATTTGGTTGATGTTCCTCTATAGAACAAAATAACATAACCCCTATAGTTTGGCTCTCCTCCATGGGTAGTAGCCAAGCTTGGTTTGTGTTCTAATGTTTTGTAGAAGAGAGTTTTGAGCTAGTTTAATCCTTTAGGATAAGTCACTCTTTTCCACTACAAATTTTTGGTGAACCTGACTTGTCTTGCACTCTTGCATCCTTCTTCTTTCAAATATGTGTTTCTTTCTATCCTATATCTGATTGGGATTGAGTATGTTTATCATTTTTCATTCATATTTTGCATAGTTTCAAAACTAGGGTTTGTAAAAACCTTGCATTTATAAAGAATCTATCTAGTTTTGAACCTAGGGTTTATAGTTTTTTTAATTGTTTTAGATCTTGTTGCATTGTTAGGTTTTTTAAAATAATTTCATTTGTTGTACCTTACCATTCTTTTTGTTTAGAACATTCTTCCATTTTTGCATTTGAAATTTGGAAAACAAACATCTCATTCTAGATTTGGAAAAACACATATTTGTCACTTTGTTTACATTTCATAAGGTTAGATCTTCATAGCATGAATTAAATTTATAGTTTTTCCATTATATATGATTGGTATTACAATAATTAATCGTTTTATAGTGTTACATTGTGCATTTGAATCTTTTCATTGCTAGGGTTTGTTGGAAAAACTAGCATTTTTGTGAAAATCTAGTTAATGTTGAAATCTAGGATTTCTAATGGAAAAGAGTGACTTAGCCTAAAGGATTAAACTAGGTCAAAACTATCTTCTACCAAATTTTAGAACACAAACTGATCTTGTCTACTACCCATGGAGGAGAGCAAAACTATAGGGGTTTTGTTCTTTTGTTGTATAGAGGAGAAGCAACCAAATTCAATCAAATCTAACCAAGCAAACTAGGCCAAATGACCAAACCCTAATTGACAAAGATTTGCTAGAATAACTAATTTTCATAAACATATATCAAAAATATAAAAGTACATCAGAGATTAGGAGATAGAGAAGAACCTAGATCCAAACTTAGGGCACCAAAGGACTAGGGCACTTGGGTGCTCTAGACCCTAATTGGGGTTTCATAGAATCTCCAGGTTCCACCAGACCTATACATGCAAACCCTTTCTTCTTCTCAGATCTTGATTTATGAAACCTATAACTTCAACCTACACAAAAGAAAAGAGGGAAAATGTTGTGTTGTGTATAGGAGCTTGCCTTATTCAAACATCGTGTTCGTGTTTCCACCTCCACTATAGCAAATCATTAGATCCAAGAGTGCATGCCCTAGGAAGGTAGAAGAAAGATCTGCAATATATGATGAAAGTATGATTGAAAGTGATAAATGTTCCCACCAAGCTTGAAGCCCTAGTTGGATTAGATGCTCAAGATAATGCACCAACAAGGAGAGAGATGTATAAGGCTTGAAACTTCCTTCAAGACCTACAAACAAACTTCATGACATCCACAAGCAAGCAGAAATTCCAAGCATGAAAATCACTTTAGAATAGAAGATCAATCATGTAAGCAATTCTAAACTTTTCTTAGCATTCACTTGTCCATCTAGTCATCTAGGTGTGAAATGAATTATAAAAATCCTTTATATATGCATTCCCACTCACAAATGATGAATACAACAAAATGGGATTGACACATGTATAAGCTAAGGAAGTGTCCTAAGACGACACCACAAGAGAGGGACTAAAGAACCCATCTAGGACCAGGATGCTCAAGCACCCTAGTCCTTTAGCCCCAAAAACTCTAGGGAGTGTCCCTTTAAGTGGGCTTAGACTAGTCCTAACTTTGTTTTATTAGGTTTATTCATGAGGATCGAGATTTTATCGTTTAATGTTCAAAAAGGTGTTAAAATATGCCCTGATTAACAAGGGTAAACATTTTACTCTATAACATTTATCCCCCACTTTAGCGTGGGTACTAACTTACATTTGAACTCTTACTAAAGTAAGGTGAAGACAAATTTCAAACATGAAAACATAGAAGCCCAAAGAATTCCACAAAGTTGAGGACTATAGTAGCCCAAACTTAGGATCCTAAGGTTTGCAACACATAAGACATAGAAACATAATTCGCACATACATAGAGTACTACAAGAATGTATAGGGATACACACAAAAGACACGCAATACACAAAATATAATATACTCCATACAAAATGCATACACACAAGGCACAAAGTATACACAGGGAATATACATGGAAGACATGATGAAAACACATAAAAAACTTTGGAAAATAAAAATAATATAAATACAAACAATATATTCCACAAACAAATATGGAACAAACACACAAGGCACATGACTCTATCTCTAGGGGTCATGTGAATAGAAATGCTACTCATGGATCACATGCTAGTAAGGACTGCCGAATTACTAGGTGACCATGACAAGTCACATGAAGCACATGGGCTAGCAAACTTTGTTATACTAGGTGGCTCATGGACCAACAACCAAAATGAAAACATCACAAGCTAGTGAGGACCACTGAATCACTAGGTGAGTTCCATGCCAATCATAATAAAAAAACATGTAATCAAAAGAGCATAGCATGATGTATGCCCCCACCTTAAAGTGATTTCTAACTCCATCAGGGAACAATTGCTTTAAGGTAGAATAAAACATAAGATAGGCACAAGAGCTTTCTAGAAGCACATGCCCATAAGATATGTGTTCCCAAAAACTACATTGCAAAAAGGGGTTAACCCTAATCAAGGAAAACCAAGGCTATGTTGTGAGCATGATACAAATGGATTGTGTAGTCATGGTATGATGCTAAGCATAGCAATAATGTGCCACATAAATCAAACCATATAAGTAAAAAAAATAACACAAAGGGATCTACCTAACTGGTGTCAGTATATGAATGGTTGTACAATAGGAGATATCTTGAGACTATAAATATTTGGAACTATCGTCACCACCAGTAGATAAAACTACGGAGACAAAGGAAGAAGTATCACATAAAATGAAACAAAATACAACCCTTTGGGTCAACAAGGGAGAATTTAGAATCATCATATGCCTTGCATTGTCCCCAAAGGAACAACAAAATGCAAATTACAACATATAGAAAATAGAGAGAATGTCACAATGAATTTTGGTCCATGTGTATCCTTGTACCAACAAGGGTATCAAGGGTCATCCAAAGAGAGCTTAACAACAAAATAAAGATAGCACCAAGCAACACAATAACAATTACATGCACTCATAACACAATAAATAGGGACCACACTTACAAGTTGGCCTAAAGCAAATCATCCTCCTCCCAATCTTGCTCATCACCAATTTGGAAAGGTGGACAAGATGCAAGAGGAACTATAGAAAGTGTGGTCTAAGTAACAAAATCCATACATGTATCATCATTACCTTCAAATTTGTTGTCAGAATTTATCACAATGGGTTCCACGGCAACTTGTAAAGCTTCTTATTTTTTCTAGAGGAGATGAAGCATCAGCAGATATCTCTTTCGCATCTTTTGGTGATAAATGCTTGTGAGGAGGGAGATTCTCCTCTCCTATGGAAAGACAAGCCTTAGCATGACGATGCTTCTTTCTTTCTCTTGCAATTTTATTTCACTTAGCTTTATTCATGATGTTTTTTAAGGGGACTGTGGTATCTTCCAATGTGGGTTCCTTTTCTTCCTTTGTTTCAAGAACATTAAAAGAAACAAGAGGAACCACTAAAGGTTGAGAGGCCATGGGGTAAGGGCTCCTCAATGCAAATTGCTCTTCCTTATCAACTTGTGAAATAGGTGGAAGTACATGAGCATCCACAGGCGGTTGAGAAACCTCAATAAATAACACTCGCGCAACCGATTTATTTCCACTAGTCTCCATAGAGGTAGGTGGGACAAAAGTTATATTATGATTGTGGGGAGGTCTATTTTATACATGAAGGTTTCCTTGTTATCCTTGGAGGGATGGTAGAGGGGAAACCTCAGCATATTAACTAGATGCTCAGGGATGAGGAAGGACATTTGATTCAAGCGTAACTTCATTTGCCACTTGTGGGACAAAGGAAACTAATAATTTCATCGCCTCAAAAGATCAAGGACATCCAGGGACATCACAAGGAGGTATGTGACTAAGTGATAATTCTATGATTTTCTTTGTTTTAAAATTTTGATATGACAAAAAGAATAGATCCTCTTTAGTTCAAATGACTCCAACTAGTTTGGGCCATATGTAGTCAAATGTAAAGTGTCCATTATCTAAAATGGGTTGGTATTGACTATGATGTACAGTGTGTACACATCCCTCAAATGGAAAATTTAAGCACTTGTGAACTATAGAGGAGACCACCTTCATGGAGCAAAGCCATGGGTGACCCAACTTCACATGAAATAAGTCTGATGTAGGAGTGATGAAAAAAGTAACATCCAAATTTCTTGGCCCAACTTTAACTTTGAGAGTTAAGGTACCAAGAATTAGAAGGACAAACCCATCATGTGCTCTAATCACTATTTCTGATATGTTGTAGGTATCTCAATATAAACCATGCATGTAGAGAAAATCTTCAGTTACTACATTTATGTTACAAATAGGATCGATCATAGCACCTCGAATGGGTTTATCATTGATTCGAATAGTGATGTAAAGAGGTCCATCAGGAGCTTCAATAGTAGCATCATGTGTAGTGAAAGATATAGTAGGTTCTGATTCTACTCACTCTTTATGAGGGTGAGCATCCACCATGCAAATATCTCCTTCATTATCTTGTTCTTGAGATAAATTCACAGCATTGGATTCATGATCAGGTAATGGATCAATATATATTTGTAGATTTTGATTAGGAGTAGCCACCAACTTATTCCCTCTATCATTTAGACCAGCAACCTAGATGACATTAGAATCAATGAAGTCTTGAACTTCATATTTAAGATGCGTGCATCTTTCAATGTCATGACCAACGGTACGATGAAATTGGCAAAAGGCCTTTGAGTCAAAGGAAGATTATTGCATCTTACTTGGATGGAGAGGTCAAAAAGGTGGAAGTTTGATGAGATTATTGTTTAATAGTTGCATCATTATAGAGTAGAGAGACTCTAACAATGGTGTGAAATGTCTTGTTTTAGGTTTCAATTTATAAGGGGCAGGAGCAGAAGATATTGCAACTGCTACATGCTTTTGAATTTGATTAGATGATATTTTATTAACTTTGATGAAATTCTTGTTGTGCTTTTGAATGAATTATTATGTGGTGCTTTGGATTGACCAACCAGAGCTGATGAGTTTTTATGCTCATACTGACTAACTAAAAGTTGATAATCCTGAAGAGTTGTGTAAAGATGAGTGAAAGAATCGTAATGCATGAACAAGATTTTGTCACGGATGAGAGGTTGTAATTTTCTAATAAATATTCTTTGTACATTAGGATCTAGAATAGAATATTGAATTTGTGAGAAGAGGGCTTGATAATGTCCCATGAAATCAATTATCTTTTCTTTTATTCCCTATTTGCAATGAACCAAGTCTATCAAAGAGGCTTGAGGTCCAAAATTTGCTTGAAAGTGGTCAAGAAAATTATTGACTAATTGTGAAAAAGAAGTGATGGAATTCAGAGGCAATGAGCAAAACCAATCCAAGGTTGTTTCCTTGAGTGACCTAGGACTGATTTTTTCCAAAATTACATCTTCAAAGAATAAATCACTACACATCGTTGTAAAGGCTGCCACATGGTTGTTAGGGTCTTCCTTCCCATTATATTTCTCAAAGCAAGGGGTTTCAAACTTCTCGAGCATTTGATCTCTTAAGATGGAATAAGACAAAGGGCTATGGATATAATGTGATGTCATATTAGTTTTAGGTGGACTATTACTTATGCTAGCCAATTGTTATTGAATGGAAGTCATATTTTGCAATAATTGGGTAATGACAGTGTCGAAAGATGAATTAGGTAAAGATTAGAATGAATTGGAAGAACTAGTTGTCGATTATGTCAATGTATGAGTAGCCTTTTGGAAAGTGATAGGAGGTTTAGATGTAGGTTGTTAGGTATGAAAAAGGAGAATGATGACAACTAGGATGCAAACCAGATCAAACCCTTTTCCATATAACATTCAAGGACAAGGCTGAGCCAAATCACTACCAAATAAAGGTGGACTCAGCTACTGACCTTGTGCTTAAGTGTGTTATAGATGGATCAGATTCAACTTAGTCATTTCCTCAAACCCTAGGTTAATAATGCATGAAACCCTAGTTCTATGAAGATTAGCTTATAACAGAGAATATATAACTAAAATCTAGAAACTAATTGCATAGGGATGATCAAAGGAATGATAGAACCTGTCTCTTGAAAGTAAAGGTGTCAGAGGACCAAGGTGGGACCGCCCAGATCCTGACTAGAAGAAACTATCGAAGGTATGAACTGGAAAGTTGTTACAGATGATGTCCTGATGCTAGATCTAAACTTTGAAAGGGTAGGAGAACATGGGTGGTATCACCCAAGTCCTTGGTGATTGAAAATTCCAAAATTGTCTCTTGATCCTAAAACCCTGATTTGTACTCGGTCTTCTTGTATCTCTCTATCTTCAAGATCTCACTCTTGTAACCTGCACACAAGAAGATAAGAAGAGGTTTGGGGGTTATGGTGTTTAGGGACTTGCCTCAGTCAAATCCTTAGATAGAATTCAAGCTTCTCAACACCGCTGATTGATAAAGAGTACATGCCCTCACAGGGCAGAGGTTG
The DNA here is from genome assembly GCA_027924645.1 of Cunninghamia lanceolata. Classification (NCBI taxonomy): domain Eukaryota; kingdom Viridiplantae; phylum Streptophyta; class Pinopsida; order Cupressales; family Cupressaceae; genus Cunninghamia; species Cunninghamia lanceolata. The sequence continues at coordinate 3,588,503 of BSBN01001052.1, read as the reverse complement.
AAAAAATGATAATATGATGATTCAAATGATGATAGACAAACAATGATATCACCTATGTGATGAAATCCTTAGAATGATGAATATCTTTCAACTCCTAAGGAAGAATAGATGATAGCTCCATATTTGCAATAACAACAAAATGACAATACAAATATTCTATAGAATCACAATGAATTCTCTTGCTTTCTTTTCTTCAAGATCTCAAGTTATCTTTTTTCACCTCTTTCAACCTAGTTACAAATGAACTCAAAAACACACATATATGCTTTCCCTCTCATAATCATGAATTCAAACCAAAAGATCTAACAAGGAGAGACCTTTTGAAAGGTGTTAAGACAACATGCACTTAAATTAGCCCTAACCTAAAAGGGGGGACATGGGCAGTACCGCCCAAGTCCACCAGCCCTATTTAGGTCTAGGGTAAGATAAATAAAGGGGTCCATATTCCAATTTTGCTTTGGTGTCAGGCAATTTTGTGTCGGGATAAACATTTTGAATGTATAATGTCATAAAGGGGACCTAGGAGGTAAACAAGGAGGTAAAAAGACATGTGGACACTTTTTACTCGATAACATAGGTATAGTAACATTAGGCATGGAATTTGTGTAATTGTATGAAATGGTACTATAATGACAGGCGTGATTCCTAGTGGATAACCCAACACATGTGGTAGCACTATTACTTGGTTGTGTAGCTGTATTGAGAATAGAAGTGTAAGTAAGAATAGAGGATGTCAATCTAGGTGCCAACACTTGAGTCCCTATTAGATTTGAAGAAGTCACATTGGTGATGATTTTAGCATAACTAGCTGTTGACATAATGTTGTTATGCACTATGTGAGCTAGGCCATGCAAGACTTGCACTCCATATTGTCCTTCAAGAAACAAACATCTAAGACTCTCAATGACAAGGACAACCTTCTGAGTTATATGCTCCGAGCTTACAAATTACTAAAAGTTAGCCAACTCAGTGTCTAACCTTTGAACTTGAGGTTTGGGAACATGAGCAGCAAGGTCATCAATGTCGATGGATTCATGAGAAGTTGATGTTTTAGGAATAAGTACAGTAGGAACTTGTGTGATTTGATTAAGAATTTTAGATTCTAATGTGTCAACATTAACATTAGAACCCATGATTCGAACACTTATTCGCACAAGAATGTTAGAATTGGGGAACTAGGTCACAAAGCTCATAAAGTGTCTACAAGCTTTAGTAACACACAAGATGCACAAATAGAAGAAATGAATGATGTGACAAAAGAAGGGTTTGAGTTTTTGTGTAAATGAAGCAATGCTTTGTTCAAATGTAATCAAACATAATGCACCTAATATATACTTGATTAATTTCAATTCTACTCACATCCACTTAGATATCAATAATGCAAATGCTCAAATCAAAACCTAATTTCAATGCTTTTTTTCCAAATGCAACAACTCAAAATTGTTTTATCTTTCAAAATTTAATGCAAGATGAAATTTGTTATGTATTAGAGAAAATTATAATCAAATTTGAAATGCAAATGACAGAAGGAAAATTTGAAACAAGATATCAATTACAAATCATAGATTTCAAGATTAACTCTAGAGGTTTTCACAAAAATGCCACTTTTTCCAACAAACCCTGGCAATGAAAATGTTAGGAACCTGTGTTTAACTCTTCTCTTTACTTTGTTAGTATATTACTTTTGGAGGCATATGCTTTGTAAGTCATCTCGTGAGTATATTGTATTATCCCACATTCATGGGAAGTAATAGTTGTTTAGATTAGACTTAGTATATAAGTACGTGTTGAGGCCAATGAAGGCATCCATGAATTTATTGTATTGAGCTTGCTCAAAAGAGGTTGCCCCCTCAAAGTGGCTTGCGATCAATAAATTCCTTCTGTGTTTCTGCTATTTATATAAATTTTTGTTATTTCGTGCATTTGTCATTATACTGTTGCAAGAGGTTCCTCTCATCTGGTATCAGAGCACTTTCTTGGGCTCATTGGGTGGAATTTTTACTAAATTATTTTTTCCACAGTGGCCTCTAGGCAATATGATTATTGTAGTTCTTTTTTTTTTGCATATGCATTGTTCAATTCAATTGCAGGTTCAAATCAAGGAATATCCTTATCTGCTTAACTGTGGGAAGTGCCTGGGCATATAACCCTAAAACTCATTGTGAGGAGTACCATAGTAACCCTGAAGTAGCTGGCCCATTGAGAGGACCTACCAGCAAAAAGGGCAATGGCCCCTACCTAATTGCCTAGATCCCATCCGTGAGGTAAACCAAGAGCTATCGTTTGTGGTAAAGCAGTTATCAGTTGTACCTGAGTCGTGGAGTGAGGGGTACTACCCCAATACGTAAGTTGTTAGACATCATTGGTCGCCAAGTGACTCCCCTAAACCTTTTAGGTAGCTGAACAGACTTGGGGCCCATATCTATTGATAGCCGGTAAATCGCAGATTAAATCCGTCCAAAGCAGTTGACAGATCATTTCCAAAAAAAAAAAATTCCATTTTTTCGCCATATCTTCCTTGCTTTAGCTCCGTTTCCTCTCAAAATTCACTGGAACCCCTGGAATTTCATTCTTCATATTTCCTTCCTTGAGGAACCTATCCCAAATTCCACTTATCGAAGCCAAAAATCCCACATTTGTCTATTTTTAGGGTTTGCCATAACTTCTTCGATTCTCACCCAATAGCCTTCAAATTTTACCACAGTGTTCATTTCATATTTCTACTCCTTTGTCCCTCTTGGACAAATTTTCCCATTGTTTCAGCCTGCTTCTGAAATTCCTATTTTATACTTCCCTTTCCCTTAGAAAGTGTCCAAAACCTAGTCAAACCCCAATTACCCATTGGAGTTTTTCCCAAATCCAAATTTTCCTTTACTAAAAAAGTTTCTATTTTTGTATTTCTATCCATTCCCAAAAAAAAAATCTCCTAGCTATGGTTGTCACCCACATTAGAGCAAAACACATGGAGGATGAACTTGCAGCCCTCAAGACCAAACTCCAAGATATGGATGAAAAAAATCTCATCCTTAATCTTCAGCATTCTACCATGAACAATAGACGGTAGCCAGATTCTTCTACAAACACTGGGTTATCTTCTTCTAGCAATTTTTGTGGGCTGAAGATTGATTTTCATCACTTCAATGGTGATGATCTAACTAGATGGATATACTGGGAAGAACAATATTTCAGTCTGCATAATACTTTTGATGTCAATAGAGTCCCACTTGCATCCTTTCATTTGAAACATGAAGTCCTTCAATGCTTCCGTTGGTACATCAAGGCTCATGAAGAGCCAAAATGGACATATTTTTGTAAACTCATTTTGCAATGATTTGGCCCTAGTGCTTTTGATGATTTCACAAGAGCACTCACTAAACTTCACCAAAATAGGCACTATGAGAGAATTTCAGACAGAATTTGAAAAACTGGCCAATCACACAGAGGGATTGTCTGATGAATTCTTTAGGAGTTTTTTTGTCAGTGGTCTGAAGGATGTAATCTGATCTGAGGTTAAAATGTTCCGTCCCAGCATAATGATGGAAGCCCTAGGGTTGGCTAAGCTGGTGGAGGACAAGATCACAGCTCAACAACAATCCAAATCCACTTTTGTCCTATTCAAAAATATGGTTTCCTAAAGACCTCAAATCACGCCAGCTCCTAGAACAACTCCTATCAAGCATTTGACTGAAGCAGAGATGCGAGCATGTAGAGAAAAAGGGCTTTGTTATAATTGTGATGAGAAATTCACTTGGGGACATAGATGTGTTGAGCAAAAGGTCTATCTCTTGGATGTGGATTCTCCACTTGAAACTAAAGTTTATGCAGATGCTCAGGATACAATAGATGATTAGGTTGAAACTCAGCAGCTGCTTGTTGACCCTACTTCTTAGGAAGACCACCTAGAGATCTCTCTCCATGCTTTAGCAAGAGTCACCACCCCACAAACCATGCAGATCAAGGGTTACTTCAAGAAGCTCCCTCTTACAATACTCATTGATTCTGGTAGCACTCATAACTTCATTAACCCTCGGATTGCCAAACAAGCTAATTGTTTTGTCCATCCTTGCTCTAGCTTTGAAGTCATGATTGCCAATGGGGGCACATTACCTTGTAAAGGGAAGTGTCACAATGTGCGTCTCTCTATTGGAGATTATAACTTGCGCTCTGACATGTTTGCCTTGCCCTTAGGTAGCTGTGATGTGGTTTTGGGCGCCTAATGGTTATGCACACTTGGACCCATCTTATGGGATTTTGTTGAACTTTGGGTGCAGTTTTTAGACAATGGGCAAAAACACATTGAAGGGCTTACATCCTGGGTCTCTTAGAATCATAAGTTCACATCGCACGGAAAAGCTTCTTAAGAAGAATTCACATGGTGTCATCACTTAGCTTCATTCCATTTAGATGCAACCATCAGCAGTCTCCACTACTTTGGATCTACAACAAATTTTGGATAGGTATGTGTAGAGTGTCAAAACTCTACATTTTGTTTCAGTCACAGCAAGTCTGCAGGTCTCTTTTGTTTATGTGTATGTTTCAAAGGTATTGCCACGCAGGTTTCTAATACTCTCTATGGAAGCCACCAAGTGTCAAGCCTCAGTTAAAGCCGCATTATTGTTTCTAATATTAACTTTTGTGCGGAGCGCTCCACGTAGTAAATTGTTTCAGCTTTGCCGCAGAGATCACCACGTGTAGCATGCAGAGGCAGTTCCTAAAGTTCTATGTTCTGCCATGGAGTTTGTTGCATGTCTCTTTATTTTGTTGTGGAATTTGCCGCGTGTTTCTTTCCATATCAGTTTTGATGCTTGTAATGAAAGATGGTGGGTCACAATCTGTTTCAGTTTCAAGAGCGCAGAGAATGCCACATGGTGGTTGCAGAAGAAGAGTAGTTTTGTTTATGACCCTTTTCAGTGAGAAACTTAAAGTTTTTAAAGTGATGTGGATTGTGCCAAGTGTCATTTTTGACGGGAGTTCCAAATGTTTAAATGTTTCAAGTAGTAATGTGGGTGCCGCCACGTATTAGTTAGTGTGCGCGCGGAAGATGCCATCTGTCCCAGTTTTCTCCTTTTGAAGGTAGCGAGTGCTAAATTCTATGGGTCCCATCTTTTAATGTGTTTCATAAGAAGTAATGTGGGTTGCGACAGATGTCATAAGCAAAGGTCACCTGAGCATAAGGACATAGTTTTGAGGGCTTAACGGAGGACACATAGGTCGTTTTGATGTTCATTTCTGAGAGACAAAGGAGTTCCTCACTTTGCTACGAACACTGCCATCTATCACACTATGTTCCAAGTTTCAAATACGTGGGTCTCGCCATGTGTCTGTGTTTTAATGGAGTTGTGCCACATAGATTTTGTCCCAGCTAATGAGCTTGCAGGAAATGAAAGACTGTTGTAGATTTGAAGGATTGTAACCGCTAGAGACTTCCAGTTATCTTTAGTTTCATTGGGCCATTGGGATTCAGTTGTTATAGACAATCTAGAGTCAGATCTTAGGTTATAAATATGTAATATTTGTAATAGATCGAAGGATATACACATAGAGATACACAGAGATAGAGATTTTTGATAAGTTTTGTCAGAATCAAAAATAGAAGTTGGAGACTTTGATATGGCCAGTTGATATCATTTTGCCTTTATTTTGTTGTTCTTGATAAGAAAGTTAATGTACCCGTGCCTTTTATGTTGCTGGAAGATTAATGAGAAGAACTTTGTTATGTGCCTTGGTTGATATTATCTGTGTCATTGCAAAGTATCTGATTGTGAGCCTTTGATTATATTCATTCCATCTGTTTATGTTAATCATGTAGTATCCGCTCTTTAATATAACAAAATCTTGAAGATAGTTTCACTGTGCTTAATTTGAAGGAAATACTTTTACTTAGGTGCATCGCCATAGTTAGATTTACTTAATTGTATATGTAATCCTGTTAGTTTCTTACCCTTTTCCTCAAAACCCATTTTAAAATAGAGAAGAGCCAGCTTCTTTAAAATCTGGAGGTTGTTTCAAGTAGCAAGTCCCACATTCTTGAAACTTCCCATGTTGGTGTTAGACTATGCAATTTTATACATCAACAGTTTTTGGCACGCCCAGTGGGACCTCTCTTGAAGTTTCTGTCAAGATCATATGAGCCAGAGAGCAATAAGGAGCTAGACCTGTGGACCTACAATAAGAGCTTAGTCTACTGCTAACCTAGGCATTCTTTTGCCACCATTACTAGCTACTCCAAGGAGAAGAGTGAATCAATTTACAGTAGCACAAAGAGTAAATATGGGAGCACCTATAGCCCCAACGAACTATGCAAATTGGAACACTAGCAGTCCTCTAATTCTCCCAGTACCACCAACAACTTGGGATGCTATTCCAACCAATGTTCTGAAGGCTCCACCTAAGTTCAATGGGGAAGATTTTAAGACACCCGAAGAGCATCTGCAGGATGTATCTGATGTGTGTGCAATACATGTTATCACTCAACAAAATGTGGCCATAAGATTGTTAGCAGCGTCTTGTTGGTCATGATGTTAGTCATTCACAAACATAGAATAAAAGTTACACAACAACCTTTACTCATCTTGAAAGATACGATGAATTCAGAGAATTCATGATCCCAAGTCTCCGTCGATTAGGTCTTAATCTACTGACGTTACTCAGTGGTTGATGTGTGTTGTTGTTTTCCATTCAGGGGCCTTACGTGTTTCTGCAAAGTTCATCATCATTATCTTCAAATATCCAGCTCTAGATGTTTGCTCTGCATAAGTCTCCAACAATTCTACCTCTGCACTGTGAATTTAGTCAAATAATGTGCCTATAGGCTGATATTTGTATGATTTCTATCATTATTTATGATTCTTTGCATGATATTTTCAATAATACATGCACTTAACTCAAATATGCTAATGATCTTCAGTTATCTACGGGATTTCAGCATATTTCTCTGTTCTGCTTGTTATTTATCATGATTTGCAGTTATGATGATGAATTTATGAAATTAAAAAAAGGAAAAGGGTTAAAGAATGAGATTTCCAAAACTACCTGACTTAGATCACTGATTCACATACAAGCTCCCATACATGCAATGAAAAGAAGGAAACTAAAATCATACTTCACCAGGACATTCCACAAATCCGCTTCCAGTTGAACACAGCATTCACCAGTACATATCCAGAAATCAACAGGAAGATTACGTAAAATTTACAATCAGGATGTAATCTGAAACTTCATATCCATTCAGTATGCTCAAGAACAGGTACATTTACAGTGATCTGAAGAAAGAACCTTGACATTTCAACAATTCTATCCTCATCAGTCTCAGTAATCCGATCTCCTAATTGATTCTACAGTAATTAGCCTTAATGCGCCAGATGCGTCTGTGTATTCTAATGTATCTCTCCATGTATCTCCCTTTCTTTTGACAAGCTCTGGCCTTTATATAGATCAAATGCCGGAAAACGTTTACAGTGATCCAAGGATCAGGATCCTCTCATAACAATCAACAGTCCAGATGAAAAGCACATGCTTCGTTAGTTGGCAAATGTACAGCTGGCACAGAATATTCCAGCATCTTTAACTTGATTCGGTCTCCAGCTGGCGAACAGCATATTTGACAATATCCTCCTTATTTCTGGTTCATGTTGCCTCCATGTGCAACTTTGTAATTATCAGCTTCAGCAGCAGCTCTAACAGCATCATGACTTCAATGCTCAGCTTCAGCAGCATCATCATGACTTCCTGCAAGTAAACAGACAAACATTAAGTTCATCATCATGCGGATAAACAACAGGAAGTAAAACGTTTTATTAAACAAGCCCCCAAAAATGTGCAGCTACAGGCAATCGGGCTCCAAATCAGTGGAAAATTATGCACTAAATGCATAAACATCTTCAAAACACCCGGGTCAACCATCGTTGACTGGGAAATCAGCAATCGGGTCTTCAAATTTCCATCGCTTCATGTTCCCGCCCATTTTCTTGTATATCGGGTTCAAAATATGATCATGATGATCTCAAAATATACAAGGAAATAACTGCCCTTTAACCATCCTTCGAATCTGGCTTTGCATGCTCTGTTTGCATGTTTCGGGTCATCATCATATTCGCATCGGTGTGACCACATATGATCAGGGTGACAATATTACACTTGGCCGATGGCAACAGTTATACCGACGCCAAAAATCATGATGATGCCCAACTCTATGTCTTCTATCTAGCCACAGGATATCATGAAATATGATGCTCCTCCCCTCCGAATGCTCTGATGAAAAGCACATCAGGATGTTTCGTTTCTGCATATTGGGGAAAGAAAGACATCATCGTCATCATCATGATGAAGACAAATAGGAGGATTTAGAATATGATCCTGCTGCTGAGGAAAGGAATATGATGGTGACATCATCGTCATATTCGGGCTTCATTAAAATGCAAAAGATGACGTCATTGTCATGTTTCGTTAAAATCAGGGGATAAATGTAATATCGGGTCACCTAAGGAAGATGATCGGGTGGTGCATGTAATGCGACCCCTTTGCGGCCAAGGTAACCCTCTCGAAAGATCAGGATGATGATGATCATCATCATCATATCTGCACTAGGTGATTAAAAAAAATGATCTTGCTGAACGTCCAGATGACGTCATCAGGATATCCGGGGCCTTTGTTAATCTTAGAACATGACGTCATCGTCATCATCATATTTGCGAACAGGATCATGCCTTGGAAAATATCCTGCCGAAGGAGAAATGTGATGGTGACGTCATCCTGATATTTGTTTCTTCGTTTATCAGGTCGGGATGACGTCATCAGGATATTTGCAAAAGGTTATATTTCTCGGCAGGAGGATATTACGAAATGTCGGGTAGAGAAACAAGATCACGATGATCTTGTCAACATGACTTAGGAATGGAATATCACCCTCCCTCCGAAAGATAGGGTGATCATCATGATTGTGCAAAAGGAGATCAGAAGGATATTACGAAATGTGATCCTGCCTTGAAAGATCATGATGATGATGATCACCAGGACTTTGACGTGCGCATGCAAATTATGCAGATGGTGTATTTTCTAAGTAGGGTGATATTATAATATCAGCATGATATTATAATATCGGGTGATGTTTAAATATCATGATGCTCGCAATGTGCCTAAGGTCACTTGACGGGTAAAACACACTATCACTTATGATTGACGTCCGGATATTGGGACTGCATGATTTTTATCGGGTGATAGACCAAGATCATGATGATGACCTTTCGCGATACAAAAGACCGCTCGACGGGGACAACTTACTACGACTTAAAGTTGACGTCCGGATATTTCGACCTTAGGATATTATCGGGGGGCGTTTCAAATATGATGATGATGTTCTTCATACAGCAAAACTGAGTTTATAACATATGACCCTCTTCATGCGAATATCAGGTTTGACCAAAATTTTGACTGTGCATAACTCGCTCATATGGACGAATTTTCAAGTGATGTAAAAGGCAAACCTGCATGGAATTTCAAACTCTTTCTAACCATGAGGTCATAGCAACAAAATATGAACTTTGACAAACTGACCTCATGATGATGACCTACCTCATCCTGACCCTCATGATGATGATGCACCTGACTTATTTTTACCAAACCGCCAGAAAGCAGACAACACAAGCCAAGCCAAAAGTTGGGTCCCTGTTTTGATAATGCAAAATGGGGCATGTTGTGTAACCACACAACAACTTGCCACCAAAAAAAACAACAAAATTCAAATAATTCAAGTGATATGATCATATTTATCTATAGTATTCTAATTCTTTCTAAGTAAAATCATCATGATCTTTGAATGATAAAGTTTCATCAAGGTATCAGTGCTAACAAAGGATCATATGTGTGCATATGATTAATTATCCTCATCTTGAAAGCAAGTTGAAAACATAAGTAACTGGTGTTAAACTACATAGTTGGAGATCATCCCTCATAGCCAACCTGGATAGAGCCTTGCTGCCAGCAGGCGTCCATAACCCCGGCAAGGTTATCTATACAATCTCCCTAAGTAGAGCCCCACTACCAGCAGGCGTCCATAGCCCCGGTAGAGTTACTTAGATGGCCTAAGTTTATTGTTTATATATTTTCTATTTATATACTTATATTTGATATCATCATGTCAGCTCATTTATACAAGGGGGAGTCACTTGCAGCTTTAGGTTGGAGATTGTATTGGTAGCAAGGGAGTCCCTTTAGATTTTTCACTTAACACCTATACTCATATCTTCAACAAGCCCAAGGCTGTTAGGTGTTTCATTGTGTTTGATTCACTTTGGACAAGAAAAGGCACCTGATGAAAAGATATTATAAAACCTGATCATGAGTATTTATCAGAATGAATTATAATCTATATCTAAATCTGATCTCATCACTTGAATCCTAACAATTTAGTTATTTTCTTAGGTGATGAAGTGCATCATCTTGACTTACCAAAACAAAACTCAACCAAAACAACACAAAACAGAAGAAACACTATACAAACAACTAACCTACAAAAAGGAAACAACAGGAACAGAACAAGAAAGCAAAACAAGCAGACTGTACAAACAACTAACCTACAAAATTATATACAAACCACTACTAGGCAAACAAAAACCAGAAAAAGACCTAAGGACACCTGTATTTGCATACTTCTTTTGATTGTGCAGGAGCATCAGGGTATTAGTTATGGTTCTCAACCTAGCAAATTTATCTTTATATTCTGAAGAATATTCTGATATTCTGAATTCACTGTATTCAACAGAACAACTCTTGATGATCAGCAACTGAGGAAGCTCATCATGTTCATGATTAATCCATATGCATGTCTTATCTTCTGAATTTCCATAATTAAAATAGTATTCAACATCATTTACTGTGGAAAGGAGAAATACAACCTGGTGTATTTCTAATTTTGTTGGACATGCTGCTTCATTGGCAGCTGATCTTCCATTTGTCATTATATTTTCACTGCTTGGCTCAGTGCCTGGTCCCTCTTCAAATTGAAGGATGTATGACCTTTGATGTATTAATTCTTCATCTTTATCCAGCCTTATCCCTTCATTCTGGATGTTCAGTTTATCCTCCAGTTCAGGAAACTTCTCAATATTTTCTTCAATTTCCTGCACATCAGCATCTAAATAAGTATCTTTATTATCACAACCTGATATACAGAAATTTATCATTTCTAAATCATTTGACTGTAAAGGAGAAACAACTTTCACTTGATGAGGACACTCCCCTATTTCATTTTCAAAATATTTCTGGAGTGACATCCGATTATGCACAACAACTCCAAAGTCTTCTACATCTTCATCTTTCAGGAATTGTTCATTAAATAATTCACATTTTCTATCTATTAGAGGATCTGGTTCCTTTAACCTGCAACATTCTTGCATTTGATCATTTAATTCAAAGAAGTCAGGTAATAAATCAGCATTTATTTTCTTCTCTATGACTCCCTGAGTTACCATCATAGGAACTTCATCATCAGGAGTGCATTTAAATTGCTCTACTATCTGTTTACACTTCTCTTTACCATAGAATGACTCCAGGAAAGATGTTTCATCTTCTTTATCAAAAGTATTAGGATCATAATCAAAAATATTATCCTGATGAGTGATTTCTTCTCTAAAATTTTCACAAGATTCATACCTGCATACTGACTGGTCCTTACTTGTCATTATATTTTCTAGAATCTTTTTCAACATGACCAAGCAAGGGTAACAATCTCTCTCTGAATGCTCTTCATCATGTAATCTGCACCAGCTTTCAATCAAGACATCATCAATGGGCAAACCTAATATTTGACTACACTGTATATTTCTAGACAAGTATAATTCAAAATCTTCAGAATGATCTACTTCAGTGTCTGGACAATTAATAACTTCTGGTGCTGCATCTGCTTGTTGCTCCAGAATTTCTTCATTTTCCTGGCAGACTTCTTCATTTTCTTGGCAAATTTCAACCCTGAACACATCCAGAAAGAATATTAGTCCTTTCAAATATAAATCCAACCTTGTAAGGAAAGTTAAGCAATTTATTTCACTGTGTTCTGCAGTCTGGTATATCCTGCAGCAGGTACATAAACCAAAGTTAGACAAACTGTGAGGGTAAAGCTGCCTATTTAAAGTTTCCTGAAATAAAGGAATGTTAATTTGGCAATTATTTTCATATACATCCATCAAAATGAGACTCTATTCTTCAATTTTTTTTTAGTATTTTGCAATTTTAAGGAGATCTATCATATCTCAGACTAAAACTTGAAAGTCCAGAAAATCAAACAAATATTTGATGCTTTGGGCTAGATCTTTGCAAAGGTGCAACCAAAACATCCCAAGTAAGAGATATTTGCAGACATTTAACTGAAATGCTGAAATATTTATGCAATATTTGCAGAAATAAAAAATTCTTTGTTCAGGAATAGGATCTATTTGCTGAGAAACAGCTCAGGCCCTCCTTCTAGCGCCAATTTATGTTGCGTTAGAAGCGAGGGGCCTGCATAAAATGAATGATGACTGAAGCAGCGGTGCCTTTTCCAGTTCTGCCCTCCTTCTAGCGCCAATTTATGTTGGTCATGATGTTAGTCATTCACAAACATAGAATAAAAGTTACACAACAACCTTTACTCATCTTGAAAGATACGATGAATTCAGAGAATTCATGATCCCAAGTCTCCGTGGATTAGGTCTTAATCTACTGACGTTACTCAGTGGTTGATGTGTGTTGCTGTTTTCCATTCAGGGGCCTTACATGTTTCTGCAAAGTTCATCATCATTATCTTCAAATATCCAGCTCTAGATGTTTGCTCTGCATAAGTCTCCAACAATTCTACCTCTGCACTGTGAATTTAGTCAAATAATGTGCCTATAGGCTGATATTTGCATGATTTCTATCATTATTTATGATTCTTTGCATGATATTTTCAATAATACATGCACTTAACTCAAATATGCTAATGATCTTCAGTTACCTACGGGATTTCAGCATATTTCTCTGTTCTGCTTGTTATTTATCATGATTTGCAGTTATGATGATGAATTTATGAAATTAAAAAAAGGAAAAGGGTTAAAGAATGAGATTCCCAAAACTACCTGACTTAGATCACTGATTCACATACAAGCTCCCATACATGCAATGAAAAGAAGGAAACTAAAATCATACTTCACCAGGACATTCCACAAATCCGCATGATCTAGTGCAAATCTTCAAAGGAAAAGTTGACAACAACATGTAATGAAATGAAAGCGCTTCCAGTTGAACACAGCATTCACCAGTACATATCTAGAAATCAACAGGAAGATTACGTAAAATTTACAATCAAGATGTAATCTGAAACTTCATATCCATTCAGTATGCTCAAGAACAGGTACATTTACAGTGATCTGAAGAAAGAACCTTGACATTTCAACAATTCTATCCTCATCAGTCTCAGTAATCCGATCTCCTAATTGATTCTACAGTAATTAGCCTTAATGTGCCAGATGTGTCTGTGTATTCTAATGCATCTCTCCATGTATCTCCCTTTCTTTTGACAAGCTCTGGCCTTTATATAGATCAAATGCCAGAAAACGGTTACAGTGATCCAAGGATCAAGATCCTCTCATAACAATCAACGGTCCAGATGAAAAGCACATGCTTCGTCAGTTGGCAAATGTACAGCTGGCACAGAATATTCCAGCATCTTTAACTTGATTCGGTCTCCAGCTGGTGAACAGCATATTTGACAATATCCTCCTTATTTCTGGTTCATGTTACCTCCATGTGCAACTTTGTAATTATCAGCTTCAGCAGCAGCTCTAACAGCATCATGACTTCAATGCTCAGCTTCAGCAGCATCATCATGACTTCCTGCAAGTAAACAGACAAACATTAAGTTCATCATCATACGGATAAACAACAGGAAGTAAAATGTTTTATTAAACAAGCCCCCAAAAATGTGCAGCTACAGGAAATCAGGCTCCAAATCAGTGGAAAATTATGCACTAAATGCATAAACATCTTCAAAACACCCGGGTCAACCATCGTTGACTAGGAAATCAGCAATCGGGTCTTCAAATTTCCATCGCTTCATGTTCCCGCCCATTTTCTTGTATATCGGGTTCAAAATATGATCATGATGATCTCAAAATATACAAGGAAATAACCGCCCTTTAACCATCCTTCGAATCCGGCTTTGCATGCTCTATTTGCATGTTTCGGGTCATCATCATATTCGCATCGGTGTGACCACATATGATCAGGGTGACAATATTACACTTGGCCGATGGCAACAGTTATACCGACGCCAAAAATCATGATGATGCCCAACTCTATGTCTTCTATCTAGCCGCAGGATATCATGAAATATGATGCTCCTCCCCTCCGAATGCTCTGATGAAAAGCACATCAGGATGTTTCGTTTCTGCATATTGGGGAAAGAAAGACATCATCGTCATCATCATGATGAAGACAAATAGGAGGATTTGGAATATGATCCTGTTGCTGAGGAAAGGAATATGATGGTGACGTCATCGTCATATTCGGGCTTCATTAAAATGCAAAAGATGACGTCACCGTCATGTTTCGTTAAAATCAGGGGATAAATGTAATATCGGGTCACCTAAGGAAGATGATCGGGTGGTGCATGTAATGCGACCCCTTTGCGGCCAAGGTAACCCTCTCGAAAGATCAGGATGATGATCATCATCATCATCATATCCGCACTAGGTGATTAAAAAAAATGATCCTGCTGAACGTCCAGATGACGTCATCAGGATATCCGGGGCCTTTGTTAATCTTAGAACATGACGTCATCGTCATCATCATATTTGCGAACAGGATCATGCCTTGGAAAATATCCTACCGAAGGAGAAATGTGATGGTGACGTCATCCTGATATTTGTTTCTTCGTTTATCAGGTCGGGATGACGTCATCAGGATATTTGCAAAAGGTTATATTTCTCGGCAGGAGGATATTACGAAATGTCGGGTAGAGAAACAAGATCATGATGATCTTGTCAACATGACTTAGGAATGGAATATCACCCTCCCTCCGAAAGATAGGGTGATCATCATGATTGTGCAAAAGGAGATCAGGAGGATATTACGAAATGTGATCCTGCCTTGAAAGATCATGATGATGATGATCACCAGGACTTTGACGTGTGCATGCAAATTATGCAGATGGTGTATTTTCTAAGTAGGGTGATATTATAATATCAGCATGATATTATAATATCGGGTGATGTTTAAATATCATGATGCTCGCAATGTGCCTAAGGTCACTTGACGGGTAAAACACACTATCACTTAAGATTGACGTCCGGATATTGGGACTGCATGATTTTTATCGGGTGATAGACCAAGATCATGATGATGACCTTTCGCGATACAAAAGACCACTCAACGGGGACAACTTACTACGACTTAAAGTTGACGTCCGGATATTTCAACCTCAGGATATTATCGGGGGGCGTTTCAAATATGATGATGATGTTCTTCATACAGCAAAACTGAGTTTATAACATATGACCCTCTTCATGTGAATATCAGGTTTGACCAAAATTTTGACTGTGCATAACTCGCTCATATGGACGAATTTTCAAGTGATGTAAAAGGCAAACCTGCATGGAATTTCAAGCTCTTTCTAACCATGAGGTCATAGCAACAAAATATGAACTTTGACAAACTGACCTCATGATGATGACCTACCTCATCCTGACCCTCATGATGATGATGCACCTGACTTATTTTTACCAAACCGCCAGAAAGCAGACAACACAAGCCAAGCCAAAAGTTGGGTCCCTGTTTTGATAATGCAAAATGGGGCGTGTTGTGTAACCACACAACACATCTTTCAAAGGGAAGGCTCTGGATTGGTATAGATCTCTCACTCCAAACACAATATCTACATGGGATCAGCTCGGTGACGCTTTCTTTGCAAGATTTAAAGAGAAAGGTGATAAATCCTCCTTGCTACAACAATTGATCACTATCAAAAGAGCACCACAGGAGGCCATGACTGATTTCAACTCAAAATTTCAAAAGACCTAGGATAGAATTCTTGCTACAGCAAGACCATTATCAGGTATGGCTATTGTGTTTTACCTCAAAGCTTTAAACTCTGATATATCAGTAATGATTCAATCTCTTGGAGGTCAGACACTACCAGAAGCATATGAGTTGGCAGTCAAGGCTGAAAATAACTTAATAGATGCTAGAAAATTGCCCCCAAGGCCTCCTATGCTCATGTTCCTAGAAATTACCTTACCTTTGCCACAAGAAGCTCCTAATCTTATAGCTCCACCTGTGTCTATGTATTCATTTCCAGTTCCTCAACAACTGCTAAGGCAACCACCTCTGCTCAACCATCTGAAATAGATGATGTCAAGAGCATTTTAAGGACCTTCTCAAATGAGATAATTAATCTAAAGAGACAACAAAATCCCTATCCAAAGCCCCCTTATCAAGGTTACCAAGGAAATAGATCTCCCTTTCAGCCAAATCAATATCAAGGCCCTCAAAGGCAAGCTAATCCTCAGCCTTCAAACCAGTTGGTTACAGTCCCTACACCTTTACAAACTATTCCTCCTAATCCTAACAAGGAAATTGTTCCAGGGCAAAATAATTTTGCAGATGGCACAAATGCTTGGTGCTTTCTTTGCAACAATGCCCATATGCCCAGAGACTATCCTAGAGGAAATTTACAGCAAAAGATAGAAGAACAGAGAGGGTTAGAAGGACAATTTTCAACTTCTAACACTCTACCATATCAGTCTCCTACTGTTCAAAACACAGTCATGGTGGCCCAGATGCAAGGGTTGTCCATACAAAAGGAAGAGGAAATAGCTCCTGAGCATGCTTTATTTTCATGGATTGAAGAGGAAGATTCAGTGTTTCTAAATGAGGCATCTGCTTCAAAGAAACCATTGGTGCAGTCAGACTATTATACCAGATCAAAGAGGAGAATGATGGAGCAGCCTGAAGTCACTAATAATGAGATCATGGGAGCTCCTCCATTTCAAAATCATCACAACATAGTCTCTAGGCAATAAATGCCTCAGCCTGTACAGAATCAAGTAGTCTCAGGACATGTTCTAGAAAAGACAAGGTACCCTTATTATTCAAAGACCCAAGCATTAGGACTTGTGAACGTGGTGGACTAGCTAAAAAGAACTCCAGC
Organism: Cunninghamia lanceolata; assembly: GCA_027924645.1. Classification (NCBI taxonomy): domain Eukaryota; kingdom Viridiplantae; phylum Streptophyta; class Pinopsida; order Cupressales; family Cupressaceae; genus Cunninghamia; species Cunninghamia lanceolata. The sequence continues at coordinate 3,571,345 of BSBN01001052.1, read as the reverse complement.
ACATGTATCAATCTAAGATATGTTAGCTATTCCTGAACAGAAGACACTATTGCAGGAAGCTCTGCAAGGCCAAGAAGTCCCTAAATACACTAGCACTAAAGAAGGACCTACTGATAAAGAGAAGCTTCAGCTCAAAGATATTGTACCTCTACAGATAGCAGCTCTATCTAACAATGCACTTGAGGTAGGTAAATCAAAACCAGATCCCTTTTATTTGACTCTAATAGTTGGGAAGAAACTGCTGCATAATGTAATGATAGGCTCTAGGGCCAGTACTACAGTAATGCCAAAATAGATAGTAGATGCTTTAAAAATAAAATATGAGCCACTTACAAGAGGGGTCATGCAGTTGGATGGAAAATCTATTTAAACAACAGGAAAAATCAAACAACTTCCATTACAACTATATACTTGCCCCAATATAATTGTCAATCAAGATGTGGTGGTCATAGATATTCCCCCTATATTTGGTTTATGCTTGTCCAGAGATTTCACAGCCAAAATAGGAGGTTACATGTCACTAGATTGGTCACACCTCATCCTGAGAATCAAATATGGGACAAAGATGAAAATACTGTCTGAGCCATTATCCAAAGACCATATCACAAATGAGCCAACCCCAAAATTAGAAGCATCCCATGCTATGCTGAATAAAGAGGAGAGAATCTTTGTTGAAGAGTTAGGTGACTAGACTGAGCATGACCAACAGGAAGAAGAGAATAATCAATTATTGACTATGATGCATAGTGATCCCTATGGAAATTATGACTCTACAAGTCTAGGCACTTATGTCATATTTGAAGAAGACCAAGAGATCCCTAATGTTATAAGGAAAGAAGCATCACAAAGTCAAGAATCTAAAAAAGACTCAGAAATCTAGACCCTAAATTTTGATGGGGCTAGGACTAAAAATGGTGCTAGAGCAGGAATTTGCCTTACCGCCCCAAATGGTGAGAAAATTCTAAGAACCATTCATTTTCAGTTTGCCTGTACCAATAATGATGTTGAATATGAATATTTGGTGCATGGACTCATGTTGGCAAAGAAAAAGGGGATAAAGAATTTGATAGTAAGAGGAGATTCAGAACTGGTGGTAAAACAAATTAGAGAAAAGGCAATAGCCAAAAATGTAAGAATGAGATCCTATAGGCATAGAATTTGGGACCTAGTATATGGTTTTGAGGCTTTCAATATTGAGGTAGTTCCCAGAGCCTAAAATTCTAAGGCAGATAGAATGGCACAGATTGGTTCACAGTTTGACCCAACAAGTGATTTGTTAGTTAACAACAAGTTAGTCAAAGTTATAGTGAGACCAACTATTCTAGATAATGACCAAAATTGGCAAGTTTTTGATAATGATTTCCAAGTACTCTCATTTGTACAATAATCAGGTGAGTTTGCTGATCAATTACATCCCAAAATTGAGGAAGCATATGGTGACCAAATTATCTAGCTGAAATCTAATAAACTCGCTAAAATACTGATTACTTTAGAAAACTTGTTTGACCCAGAGGATGTAAGCCTAAAGAAGAGGAGGTTTCAGGCAAATAAGGAAGATTATTCTGAGATCCAAGTTAGTGAAGGAAGAAGATTGAAAGTTGGAAATTCTACAACCCAAGAAGAAAGGGAAAGGCTGATTGATTTGTGTGAAAAATATGATAGGGTGATTGCTTGGACCTATGAGGACCTCCATGGTTATAATAGAGATATCATCCAACACACCATAGAGATTACTCAAGGATCTAAACCAGTCAGACAGAAGCAAAGGCCAGTGAATTCTAGAATTGAACTTTAATGGTGGATGAGCTACAAAAGCTCCTAGAATCAAAGATTATTTTTTCAATAAAGCATTCAACCTAGGTATCAAACCTAGTGCCAGTAAGAAAAAAGAATGGTGACATAAGACTATGTAGATTTTAGGGATCTGAATAGAGCATCTTTGAAAGATCATTATCCCCTGCCCTCTATGGAACAGATTTTACAGACTGTGGCTGGGTTAGAAAGGTTTTCCTTACTGGATGGTTTCTCTAGATACAATCAGATTTGGTTAGCAGACGAAGACCAACATAAGACTACATTCACTACAAAGTGGGGAACATTTGCATATGCTAAAATGCCCTTTGGCCTTTCAAATGTTGGAGCTACCTTTCAGTGAGCAATGGATTAGCATTTGGGGAACTTATAAATAAAATTGTTCTGATCTATCTAGATGACCTCACTATTTTTTTCAAAAATGCTATAGATCATTTTGACCATTTAGAGGTTGTTTTTAAGAAATGTCAAGAGTTTGGAATATCTTTGAATCCCAAGAAATGTATCTTTGCAGTACCTCAGGGTAAACTTTTAGGACATATAGTGTCAAAGGAAGGGGTCTCTATTGATCCAGAAAGAGTCACTGCCATAATGAACCTATCTCTGCCAGTTACTAAGAAAGCAGTTCAATCCTTTCTAGGGAAAATCAACTTTGTTAGCCGGTTCATATCTGATTTTGTAGGTTTAATTAGACCAATGACACTGTTGTTTAAGAAAGATCTAGTTTTCAAATGGAGTGTAGAAGGAAGACAGGCTTTTGAAGAAGTCAAGAAAGCTATTTCAATAGCCCCAGTACTCAGAAACCCAAATTTTGCTAAATCTTTCATAATGTATGTGTATGGGGGAGAATTTAGTGTTGCTGTTGTTTTAACTCAGAAAGATGATCAACAAGAAGGAGAACACCCAATAGCCTTTTTCTCTAGAACTCTCAGGGAATATGAGGCTAGATATAATTTTCTGGAGAAACAGACATATGCCATGGTAAAAGCCCTTAAAAAATTCAAACATATGGTGACAAGAAACAATATTCTGATATTAGTGGCTCATCCTAGTGTAAGAGAATATATTATGGAGGGTGAGATCACTGAGAAGAGAGCCAATTAGATCACAAAGATTCTAGAATATGATGTAGAAGTAAGACCCACCAAGTTAGTCAAAGGTAAAGGATTGTGCCAATATATGACTCAAGACATGGAGAGAATAATGACTGAAGAAATAAAAAGTGAAAATGTATTGAAAATCCAAGAGATTGCAATACCAAGACTCTTGGGTCAAAAACAGAATACAATTTATGAAGCATGGGATTTTCCCAAATGAGCTCTCCCATGATAAGAGAAGATACTATAGGCAGCAAGGGGCCCATTTTGTACTAATTGACCATATTCTATTTAGAAGAAATGTTGATGGTATACTCTTGAGATGTATAGAGAAGGATGAAGCTCAAAGAATACTACATGAATTACACCATGGAGCCTCAAGTGGACACTTTTCAACAAGGACCATTGCAATCAAAGTAACTCAAGCAGGATATTTCTGGCTCACTCTGTTTATAGATTGCTATCAGCTCGTTAAAGAATTCTAGGCTTGTCAGTTTTATACAGGCAAAAGGAGAAATGCAACAATGCCTCTAAGCCCTATAGTTGTGGATGAACCCTTTGCTCAATGGAGTCTAGATTTTATTGGTATGATTAATCCAATGTCAAGTGTGGGACACAAGTGGATCCTCAGCAACAGATTACTTTACTAAATGGAGTGAAGTAGTACCACTCAAAGAGGCAACAGAAAAGACTATACTAGAGTTTCTAGAAGGCATAGCTATTTAGTTTGGTCCTCGTACCATTATATCAGATAATGCTAAAGCATTTTTGGGAGCCAAACTATCTGAGTTTGCATTAAGGAATGGGATTTATTTGAAGACTTCTTCAAATTATTACCCTCAAGGTAATGGCCTGACAGAGTCCACTAACAAGAACATTAGCAGACTCATAAAAAGGATAGGGACCAATTATCATAGAGAGTGGCATAAACTACATAATACAGCACTGTGGGCTGATAGAATCACACCAAAGCAAGTGACTAAAATGTCTCCCTATGAATTAGTTTATGGTAAACCAACAGTAATGCCACTGAGCTTAGAGACCCCTGCTTTGCAATTGTTAAAATAGATAGAAATCGAAGGGAATGGCCCCATGCAAGTCAGACTTGCTGAACTATTGGAAGTGCAAGAGAAAAGAGAAAAGGCACATGAGTCACTAATGAAACATTAGAAAATGCTTAAGGACTATTTCGATAAGAAGACTTCAAATCCAATTTTTGAGGTCGACTCTGGTATTGAAATTCGATGAAAGAGCTACCAAGCCAGGTCGACATAGCAAATTTGAATCATTGTGGATGGGTCCTTACAAAATTTGTTCCTGCAAGCAACAAAATTCATTTGATCTAGAGACCATGGATGGAGAACCTAAATAGATTCCAATAAATGGGATCTATCTGAAACATTTCAATTAAGGAGGGGCTCTTAATGTATCATAGTTAGTTAGTTCTCTTTCTTTCTAGCTTTCTTGTTTTCTTGCTTTCCCTTTCAATAAGTGTTTAGTGAACACGTGTCAGTAGCGCAAAGTCCCTTCTCTTTTGATCTCACATTTATTAAGGTTGTTCAGCAATCCCCAAATTCCCCGAAAGTACATGTTGTAAACACCTAAAATTGGCTTAGGTTGAATTAAGTAAATATTCTAATATTTATCTTAATTCATATTTTCTTCTGTCAATTAAATAAATATTATAAGTTTATTTGATTGGTTCACTATCCTCCACTATTAAAATCATTTTATTTAATTAAAATCCCTAAATTCTTCTAATATCTCAAATCCTAAATCCACCTCATCTTTCCAACTCATCTCCTCCACCTCACCATGTTGCACATATAATTAAATATTCTTAATATTTAATTAGCTAATATCCTCTATTATCCAAAATTGAATTCTTAATTCAATTGTCTCCCACTATTCTCCACTCATTAAATTCTTAATTCAGTTGTTCCCCATTATTCTCCACTCATTGAATTCTTAATTCAATTGTTCCCCACTATCCTCCACTATTGAATTCTTAATTCAATTGTTCCCCACTATCCTCCACTATTGAATTCTTAATTCAATTGTCATAACTCACTATCCTCCACTATTGAATTCTTAATTCAATTGTCATAACTCACTATCCTCCACTATTGAATTCTTAATTCAATTGTCATAACCCACTCTTCTCAAAAAAAAAAATTTAATTCATCCATTATGAATTAAAGATTCACAAAAAATGAGAGCCATTGATCTCATCTTTTGATCCTCACCCTCCATTCCCTTTTTAGAAAATCTATAAATGAGACCATTCTCTAAGCAATTAAAGAAGACTTCATCTTGCACAATCACTATACCCAAATTTCTCTCATTCTCTTCTTCATTCCATTTTCAAGTGTCCTTCATTATCATGTGTTTGAAATTCACATTCAACACGAACAGGTATCAAAGCCATTCTTCCTTTGTCATCTTCAACAAGCAAGCAAGTAAGGAAAGCTTCTAAGAGCTTCACAATCAGGATCAAAGAAAGATAGGCAAACAATGGAAAAGGTTAGGTAAAGGAGTTTGTAAGTATATTTACTTGTGTTGGTTTTAAATCTTCTTTGCTTTCAACTTCCATTGATGTTTGGGTTTTTGTTTTCACTAATTTGACTAACCTATTTTCCCATTAACATTTTGGCACCCATCGTCATCTAACCCCATTCTTGTTTGCGAGTGTTTGTTGTTAAAAGTTTTGTTGTAGAATTCAGGTGTTTCAAAGCACATTCAGACATCAACTCTCACAAACGGCATCCTACGCACAAACTGAGCTCACTGTTGAGTCCGGAAGGCCTCAGAAGTAAGAAATCACATATCATTCTCTAGTGTTGATTACTTGAAAATTGTTGAATTTTTTTTTTTACTTTTCCACGTATTTTTGCAAAATAAAATTTAAAAAAAAAAACGTGTCTTAGCTCTTAGTTTTTATTCTATTCTAACATTTTTTAAAAAATAAAAAATAAAAATAAAAAATAAAATTAAAAAAAAATCAAAATCAAAATACTTCTTTTAAAGGCTTTTGTGTTAGTTAAAAACAATTAAAAAAAATTAAAAAAATTAAAAATTAAAAAAAATTAAAAATTAAAAAAAAATCAAAAAAAAATCAAAAACAAAAAAAAAATCAAAACATTTTGCAGGGGCCGAAGCCCCTGCCCTGAACCCCACCCCCTCCCTCATCCCCCACCTACCACCCCTTGACCCTCCCCCCGTCTCCCCTCTCCCAACCCCCCCAAACCCCTCCCCGCTCCCTACGACCTCCCATTCTCACCTCCCGCACCCCCCGTCCCTGCCACTTGCAAACCCTACCCCCTCCCTTCGCACATCCCATACCCTTCCCCCTCTTGAGATCCCCCTCCCATCCCCCAGCTCCGCCGCACACCCTCCCTCTGTCCCCCTCCGCCCAATCTCCACTCTCGCTACCGCTGCCCATCTGCATAGCCTCCCCATCCCCCCTGTGCCACCCAACTCCCCTGCCGCTCCTCCTGCACCCTGCGTAACCCTCCTCCCTGCCTCTCGCGCCCTTCCCCCCAACTCAGCTCTGCCACCCACCCTCCGCACTACCCCTCACCTTGCCCGCCGCTCTGCCCACCCAACCTTCATGCCACCCTTCTCCATAGCCCACCATCCGCCAGCCACCCCCTCCGCTCCGCTCCCCTCTGCCACCCACAGCTCCGCCGCTCCTGCCACTCAACCACCACCGCTCCAGCTCTGCCCTCGCTCCAACTTCACCTCTCCGCCTGACCCCCACCACACCTGCACACACACACACACAAAAATTACCACCAAATAATAATAATAATAATAATTAAAAAACTTAAAAAAATATATAATTAAAAAAAAATAATAATAAAAATGGAGAGTTATCTTTTTTCCTCTTTTGATTGCCACTTAGCAAAATAGGCTATTTTTTTCAAACTCACACAACTTTTGCATACGAAGTTGAAAACTCGCAAATGAATACTCATAGGAAAGAGGACTCAGCAAACTTTGCAATTGTGACAAAATTTTTAGGTGACTATACCATTTCACAACATATGTTCTGTCTACACATACATTCTTTCTTACTGCGCTTTTAACCACTGTTACGGTGCATTTATGTTACTGCACTTCTGTTGACTATTTCTGCGCATTTAGTCACTGAAGCGGTGCTTCTGTAGTAGGCAGTGATCTTAAGGTTTTTAGAAGATTTTGCTAACGTCAACATCTTTACAAGGGTACTCTTGATCTATTTTGTAGGTTAGGCTACTGGTTTAGATTCATCTAGTTGCATTTACTAAACTCACACTTCAATTTTTAAAAGATAGTAAAACGAATGCTCATACAAATTCCACATAGCCTTTAACTAGGTAGAGAATAATTGAACCATTGCTATATCTACATATTGCTATCTTCTATAGTTAGATCATTTGTCATGCCCGCATTTCACATGCGTTCACAACACGCTAAACCGCGTGTCATGTCCACATGTGTCATGTGGTCATGATACGACATATCAAAAAAATTTCCCTAACTACTCCAAAAGCCTCCCTCGCAAGCGCAAGCATGCTCGGTGCGTCTGTTTAAGTTGTCTAATAAATTATTGATACGTTATATTTCACTCATATGTGTATTTTGATATTGTTTACTTGCTTGAGTCGGTTCATTTTGCTTCGTATAAGGTTCTCTAGGTAGGTAGATGATCTTTAAAAGATTATCCCAATCCGTTAAATACTTCCTGGCATTCTCTGTATAAATTCCTCTATCGATTTGATTTTAACCGTTGCTTATTTCACCGTTCACGTATGTCTTAGCTTTCTCTTTGATTATGCATTTACATTTTATTCACCTTCAAATATCTTCTATACTCAGTAATTCATTAATAAAAAGAATTTACTAAGCTATAGATAGAAAATAATTATCTTATGAACGAATTTAATGTAATTGTTTAATAGGGCAATTTAAATTAGCGCATTAAAATTTGCCCAACTACATATATATGTTTATATATATATATATATAATTTCCTTATTTAAATCTTATTGTGGAACATGTGGACATGACACGTGGTTTAGTGTGTTGTGAACGCATGTGAAATGTGGGCATGACATCATTGCTATCTTACAAACAGGAATGAACATTGCTATCTTTTAAACACTTCAAAGTTAACAACTCGGGCTATCGTGGATTAAAATTGAACTCATCATTGCTATCTGGGTTAAAACTGAACCACTACTATCTCGATTGACCAACACTTCAAAGTTAACAACTCGTGCTATCATGGATAAAATTGAACTCACCATTGCTATCTTGCTATTCACTTCAAAGTTCTGTGCTTGCCCAAGTAGATAGATCATCTAGTTTTTTTCATTTTAACTAGAGGAAAGGAACCACTGTATACTTTGTTTTTGGGAATGATACCAGGACTATGCTCTCCCCTATCTTGGGTGACCAAAATGCCAGAAGTATCATTTTCTCATGTGTTTTTCCTTTAGAGGGGCCTGCTCTTGGATACCGCTTATCCAAGTAGGAACGACCCTAAGTGGTAACAGGCTAGATGCCAAGCCCTTCCAAGCCACTATAAATAAATTGTGTTTGGAGTGAAAGCTTCAAACAGCGAGCGAAGTTGTGTTACACTGACAGCCAACCTCCCCCAAAACCCTCCAAGATGAAACCCTTGCAGGTTGGGAGACTCCATAACAGAGAGTAGTGTTGCCGCATGTGTAACCACTCGAATGGTTGCCCTCATTAAACACCTTTTGTTCTAGTGGTAAAAACCCTTCTTATCCATTTCGAGCCTAGGATTTTGTACTTGTTCTTTCTTTTTAGTCCAAATAGAGTCCAAAAAAAAAATCACAAAAAAATAAAAAAACCATAAAAACTCTTTGTGTTTGTTGTGTTTTCTTGCCATAAAATTTAGAAAGCCAGATCAGAAGAACATTCTTGAAACCAAAAAAAAAAAAACACCAAATAAACCACCAAACAAAAAAAAAAAGAAAAATAGTCTAAGCAGTGCAATCTGTCTTCAAGAGAAGGATTTCACCAGTCTAAGTACCCATTTCAGCTTAGCTCCAAAATCAGAGATCAGGTTATACCTTGCAATCAGTTTTCATCCATTTCATCCAAACAGTCTTTCTCTCGCCAAATCATCCCATCCACCTTCTATCAGGTTTTCTAGTCCCAAAATCAAAGTAGCCCATATCAGGTCAGCGTAGGTCCTTCCGTATCATTGTGAATTCAAGTAAACCTAGTAGGTCACAGAACTTTACTAGTGGTTCGTTGCATGACTAGTCCCTGCATAGTAAGACAGGTATCGAGTACCCTTACTAGTGGTTACCGTCTTGTATTCACCGCCTTACTTGACATCATTGAGCGAGAAGGTCCTTTATCCAAGCCATATCCTCAGTATCCCATTCTTAGCAGTCTCCGTCGGCATCTGGCCAAAATCTCTTGTCCCATTCCACCTCATCCCACATCACCTTGCATGGTTCTTACTCAATCTCAATACAAAAAACAACTTGAAATGGCTGGCTCATCCAACTACATCTTCACACCTCACGATATTGATGAGGAAATCTCTGACGGAGATTATCAGGACACCATCCAAAGTAGGAAATTCCAATGCTTAGTAGAGAAAGTGCTCCGTAACGACCCCCAAAAATATTTCCATCACCTTGCTAGTCTTGGAACTAAACTCCCCATGGATTTTGATATAAGCTCAATCTTGGAAAACATAGAGGATGATCGTGAAAGGGGGAAGAAAACCCTAGACCCAAACACAAATGATAAAGGAAAGAAAACCATAGACCAAAGTACTCCTATGGAATAAATAAGGAAAGAAATCAAGAATCTCAAGCACCAAATGTCAGATTGCCAGACGGGTACAAACACCAAAACCTACTCCTTGGCAAATATTGCACTGTACTCCTTTGATAAAAGTTTAATCATGAAACCATTTCCCTATCGATTTAAAGTTCCTAAATTTGACAAATACAAAGGAAAAGGAGACCCTAAAGACCATATCAGGGAATTCAACGTAGCATGCTTAGAAGTAGCTCACAACGAGACTTACTTAATGAGGTTATTCCCTAGATCACTAGGCGGTCAAGCTATGGAGTGGTTCTCATGACTTCCACCAGGCATCAAAACTTTTGATGAACTAGTCAACAAATTCATCACGCACTTCTCTTATAATATCGAACATGAAGTATCTATGCTAGATCTATGCAACACCAAACAAAAGAGTGGTGAGTCATTCGCCACCTTCCTACAACGATGGAGACAACTCGCAAAGTAAGTGTTCTTACGATATACCTAAGAAGCAGCTATTGGAAATGTTTGTCCATAACCTCAATAATGATCTTAGCTATCAAATACAAATACAATGCCCTACATCATTCTCAAAAGTCATTGAAATGGGATTGTTCATTGAAAAAGCTATGATCGCCAAGGGGCAAATCAAGTTATACAAAGACACACCTACCTCCAATTACACGACGAACAAATCAAAGTTTTGGAACAAGAATAGGAATGTTGTCAATGATGGGGTAGTAGATGCCAAGGTGGCAGCTCCCAAGCAACAACCCATATTCACTCTCAAAGGAGAAGTAAACAATGTTGCACCTAGCAAATCATTCTCTCAGGAACCAAGACCATGGTTCAGTTCAACTCCAAGGCGAAAGTTCACACCGCTAGGTGAATCCCAAGAATCCGCATTAAGGAAGTTATTGGCTAACAATGAAATCTCTCTACCGCCAACAAGTGATTATGAACCTATAATAAAATCTTCCTATTGGAAGGATACAGACTATTGTGAATATCATAGAGGAAGGGGGCACACAACCAACAATTGTATCCATCTCAAAAATGTTATCCAAGATGTGCTTGATCAAAATCAAGGAGGAACCCAACAGCATACCTCCAATGAATCACATGTGGCTTATAGGGATCCACTTCTTAATCACGATAGGCCGTATAACAAAAATAACAACCATGGCCACAACAACAACAACCACAACAACAACAACAATGGTAACAACAACAACAATCGCAACAGGCCAAATCAGAATAGTGGGAATAGTAATGCCAACTATGCAAGTGTGCCATTTGACTATAGCATCAATTGCCTATCTGAGCATGTCCCGCAAATCAATGTCATCACACCCAACCAACAATCAGAACTTAACAAACATGGTTGTAGTATCATTACCCGCAGTGGTAAAGTCACTCTCAATACCGCCGCTCCACGGTTGTCGCCGCCTCAATCCAACTTTCGTCAATATAATGTGATAGACTAGTTATAGAAAACTCCAGCCCACATTTCAATCTTGGAGTTATTGCATCTATCTCCTTCCCATAAGGAGATCCTCAAGAAAGCCTTAATGGAAACCACTGTCCCCACTAACCTGGCCCAAGAGAAGTTTCAGACCATGGTAGGAAATCTGACTTCCTCAAGCTCCATTTCATTTACCAAGCAAGATGACCTCTCTATGTCTCAACCACATAACACCCCTCTACATATTGTCACCTTCATACACAAACACCACATCAAGAGGGTTCTCATTGATGGGGGAACCAGTTTAAATATTTGCACGTTAAAGCTAGTCCTTGCATTGGGGTTCTCCGAAAGGGTAGTTGATCCAAGGAAGAAAATTACTATAAAAGTATATGATGAGGAAGAGAGAACTACAAAGGGAACAGTAGTCCTACCCATACAAGTGGGGCCAGTAATAAAAGATGTTGTGTGCCAAGTCCTTGATAGGGAGCTCGCTTATTATATTCTTCTAGGGAGACCATGGATTCATGCCATGAAGGCTGTCCCCTCAACCTATCATCAATGCATAAAGTTCCTACACAATGGCAAGCAAATCACAATTCAAGGCGACCTCGACCCCTATCAGCATTACAACTCTTTCCTTGCAAAACCCAAATGCATCATCCTGAATAACAGGGCATATATATCCCCTATCCCATAGCATGACCATACCGCTGAAGCCTCCTCCTCAAGACCCAAAGAGCATAAAGTTACCATAAAAGAAACTGGAGTGGGGGAGTACTCAATTGAGCACAGTCTCAATCTTGCCAAATTGCCTTTGTCTCCTAGATCGTTTGGCTGACCCAAGCATTTTCTAAAGCCATCTGCTCCTCCTGAAGCTCCCGCAACTCCCATTGTAAAATGGGGGACCTTATCCGATGAAACAGAGGAGAGAGACATCCTGCAATGGCTCTATACTGAAGAAGAAAACACACCCCAAGGTCTGCCTAGACTCCCAACAGAACTCTATGGGTGAGGTGAGACTATTCTGCACAGAATGGGGTATGAAGGACAAGGCCCCATCGGCCTCAGAAAAGAAGGAATCATTGAACCTATACAACCTTCTTCATCCTCATCGGCTAGAAACACAAGTGGCCTAGGATACAAAGGCAAGGGTAAAGCCAAGGAAAAATCCTGTCTTGTAGAAATGATCTAAACACTCCAAGAAGAAAACGATATAGATTCAAATGAGTATGAGTGGGATGAGCTAACAAAACATTCCTATGACGACAAGGAGGTCGACACCATTCAAACTTTTAGCCCCTACCGTGAGGGACAAACACTTTCAAACAGACCACTAGAGTCTGATTTGCCCATCCCTGAGATGATGGCTTTCGAGGAAAGTTTAAATTCCATTGCAATAAACAACTTGGAAGAAAGTACCATCCCGACCACAATCCCCACCAATGCTCCCAACATTTCCATTCATACCATCAATGAATCAGGTCTATCATCTGACTCCTTCCCCCTCGTGCACCTTGAGCTTATTGACTGGGATATGCGAGGAACTCCTCAACTAGATATGTTCCAAAACGATGATGCTTACATTGATTATATGGAACTTAGGGACCACTTACCCAGGGGAGATCATAAAGATAGTTTTTCTATTGAACTGAATACCGTGGCTTACTTCGGGGAGGGTGCCAAGCCCTCTAGTCACAAAAATATCAAGGTCAAAACTGGATCTAACAGTGAAAACCACCTTGCGTCAGTATCAGATCCCATAACAGTAAAAAGAAAGGACACATCCGAAGGTGAAAACCCAACTGTGGCACCTGACGATGTTAATTTTGACACTCTCCCTAGTGATATGTACCAGGAAAGGTCACAAATTGTTGTAGAACCGACAGAGCCCGTGAATATTGGAACAGAAGAACAGCCCAAGGTTATCCATTTTGCTAAATCTCTTACTCCACCAGAAAAGACCAGGTTTGTACCATTCTTCAAGGAAAAGAGGGGCAGCTTCACTTGGTCATATGTAGACATGCCAGGTTTAGACCCAAACTTAATTCTACATCATCTACCATTGGATCTAGGAGTAAAACCAGTAAAGCAAAAGCTGAGAAGGATGCATCCTCACATAGCACTTTTGGTCAAAGAAGAACTCAATAAATTGCTGGATGTAGGGTTCATCAGGGATATAGATTACCCAGAATGGATATCCAACATTGTGCCAGTGTCCAAACTAGATGGCCGAGTCTGACTATGCAATGATTTCAGAGACCTAAACAAAGCTTGCCGCAAGGATGATTTTCCATTGCCAAATATAGATATCATAGTCAACTTGACAGCAGGGCATACCATGTTATCTCTCATGGACGGTTTCTCAGGGTATAATCAGATCAGGATAGCACCAAAAGACCAGCACAAAACATCTTTCACTTGTCCATGGGGCACTTTTTGTTGGAACGTCATGCCATTTGGGCTAAAAAAGGCAGGAGCCACATATCAACGTGCTATGACAACTATATTCCATGATATGATGCATGTAACAATGGAGGACTATGTCGATGACATCCTAGCAAAATCACTCACAAAAGAATCACACCTGGATGTGTTAGAAAAAGTCTTTCAGAGATTAGACCAATTCAAAGTCAAGTTGAACCCAAAGAAATGTGTGTTCGGAGTCACTTCAGGCAAGCTACTAGGTTTTATCGTGTCGGCAAATGGAATAGAGGTGGACCCTGCCAAGGTCAAAGCTATAATGGACATGCCACCGCCTAAGACTCTAACTCAATTAAGATCACTACATGCAAGCTACAGGCAATCTGCAGATTCATATCTCAGCTGGCAGATAAGTGCCAACCATTCAGCCATCTCCTGCACAAGAATATTCCATTTAGGTAGGATGAGCGGTGTGAAGAAGCATTCAACAAGCTAAAAGAATACCTTATGAATCCACCCATTCTTATGCCTCCGATCCAAGGGAAATTGTTAATTCTCTACATATCTGCTACACCTACTACTCTGGGGGCACTTCTAGCACAGCATGATTATGAGAACAAAGAAAGAGCCGTCTACTACATCAGGCGAACCTTGGTGGCTATGAGTTACAATACTCACAAGTAGAAAGATCATGTCTCGCGCTAGTTTTTGCTTCACAAAAACTCCAACATTACATGCTTGCACATCCAGTTAAACTCATTGCCAAAATAGATCCACTGAAGTATCTCCTGAGCAAAGTAGCTCTCACAGGTCTCCTAGCAAAATGGGTAATGCTTCTCAGTGAATACAACATCGAATATGTAGACAAAAAAGCCATCAAGGGACAAATCATAGCTGATCAACTAGCAGAGGCACCATTGCAAGACACCACACCAATGCAGTTTGAGTTCCCAGATGAATCCCTATTCAATGTGTCAACATCTTCCTAGAAACTATACTTCGACGAATCTTACACACACCATGGATCGAGGGAAAGCATCCTGTTCATAATTCCTCAAGGCAACACAATCCTGAAGTCTTACCAGTTGTTATTTCCATGCACAAACAACATAGCGGAATATGAAGCCTTAGTAATTGGTCTCAAAATAGAAAATAAATGGAAAATCCAAGAATTGCATGTCTACGGTGATTCTCAGCTTATAATCAATCAGGTCAACGATGAGTACCAAACCAAAGATGAAAAGCACATCCCGTACAAAAGGATGGTCGATGACTTCAAACAACACTTTGGTACCATCTCCTTCAAGCAAATACCTAGGATTGAGAATAAAGCAGTAGATGCAATGGCCACCATTGCCTCCCTTCTAGAAATACTTGAAAATGAGTCACGGTACGACTTCTTAGTGGAAACTATCCAGCAACCAGCTTATGATCTTCCTACGAACCATTCCATATGCCTTCTCATTGGATCTGATTCACCTTGGTACGGTAAGACCTACGCTTACCTCAAGGACAACATTCTGCCACCTGACCTCTCTTCTAACCAGAGACAAACTTTTATATGACAAACCTCTCGCTACACCATCATAGCCGATACCCTGTACTGACGTGGTCTCGATGGTACTTTGCTCCGTTGTTTAGAACAAGAAGAATCCATAACTACCTTGCAAGACGTACACGAAGGGATTTGTGGAACACACTCTAGCGGTTCTTCCTTAGCCAAGAAACTCATGCGCTTGGGTTATTACTGGCCGAACATGGAAATGGATTCATATCAGTTTGTCAAAAAGTGCAGGTAGTGCCAAATACATGGGAACCTAATACATGCACCAACTCAAGAATTGAGACCTTTAACGACACCTTGGCCCTTTTGCCAATGGGGACTTGACCTTGTGGGAAAGATCCATCCGCCCTCATCCAATGACCATAAATTCATCATAACTGCCACAGAGTATTTTACAAAGTGGATTGAAGCCATTCCCCTCACCACCATCACAAGTAAGCAAATCTCTTCATTCATCCTGAATTACCTCATCTACAGATACGAAATTCCTTCATCCATTATCACAGATAACGGAAGACCATTCAAAAACTAGGATGTCCATGAACTTTGTGAACGATTCAAGATCCAACACCGCTTCTCTACACCATACTACCCCCAAGGCAATGGTCAAGCTAAAGCATCCAACAAGACCATCTTGAAACTCCTCAAGAAGACTGTCAACGATGCTAGCCGTGATTGGCATATCCAACTCAATCCCACTCTATGGGCCTATAGAACCAGTATACGCACTCCCACAGGTGCTACACCATACGCACTTGTCTATGGCTCAGAAGCTATCCTCCCCATTGAGGTCAAACTACCATCTCTCAGGGTGTCGTTGAAAGGTCTCATATCAGATGAAGAATACAGAGTCTCCAGGTTGCAAGAACTAGCGCTACTAGAAGAAAGGCAACATAAAGCCTTTGACCATCTCAAAGCATATCAACAGATGATGTCAAGAAGCTATAACCACAGAGTTCACCCAAGAATCTTTAAGATTAGGGATCTTGTCCTCAGAGAAAATCCTCGCAATCAACAAGATAGAGAAAAGAAAAGCAAGTTTGAACCTAACTGGCTTGGGCCCTATGTGATTGTAGCTACTTATGGATCGGGGGCATATCAGTTGGCAACATCTGAGGGTGAGCTGTTCGATGATCCAATCAACAGCATGCATCTTCATCAGTTTTATACCTAGGAGAACCCCAATGTAAGGGAGGCACAAAATACCAAAAAATTAAAAAATCAAAAAAAAGCACAAAATACAAAAAAATCAAAAAATAAAAAAAAAGTACAAAAAATATCAAAAAATTAGAAAAGAACAAAAAAAATCATCCTGTGGTGAAAACCTGGCAAACAGGCGCCTTGGATAGGTATCATGATGAAAACCTGGCAAGCAAGCGTCATGTATACTTTCTAGCTTCCATGCCAATAAAAGCAAGTGGTGAAAACCTGGTAAACAGGCATTACTTGTGATAAACCGCCTTCTCCATCTTCGGGAAACCAATCACCTTGAGTCCATTCTTCCTTGTGTCCCATTCGACCCATATCTATCTCATAATAAAATCCTGACAGTTACCTATCATGGCTTGATACTCTATCTCTTTGTTGGCCTTGTCAACCAAAGTTTTGTCCCATACCGCATCTATTGCGCATGCCTAAGCATAGTGTCTCTCGTTGGTTTTCCATGGTCCAAGTCCATGAACTACATTGCCTCTACATCGTCACATAGGCAAGGCCATATTCCTATGTGCCCCCGAGGCTCGCATGGTCCCATCCATCCCATTTCTTGTCGTCTTTCTTTTTGTCTCTCTTCTAGTCCATCCATGGTCCATTAGGGTTTACCCCGAACTACGTTGCCTCTGCGTCATCACGTAGGCAAGGCCATTTAGCTATGAGCCCCCGAGGCACTAGATCAGTCCCTTAGGGTCCGTCTCACCAATAAGGATTGTGCAATCTTCTCACCAGATAAACAAGAGCAGCAAAGCAAGCTACCAAAAAAACAAAAATCTTGACGCAAAACATCAACCTATCCAAGACAAAACAAGAGTACCATATCAAAACACTCAAGCTAATTCTATCTCAAATTATGGCAAGAAACAAACACATCTAAATGCAAGAATGTTTTGTGTTGGTTAGATTAACTTACAGTCTTGATTTATGTTATCATGCCTTTCTATGCTACTCGAGGATGCCAAAAGTTAGAGATGCTATGATGGGGGCATGATTATTTTCTTTGTCTGCTGCTTGTGGATCAAACTTTAGTAATGTGATGACTTTTGTCTAACGACATGATTGGCAAAAGATCATCGAGGACTCTGAGGTCTAAACATGAAAAGGGGCAATCGTTGTCTGTTGAAAAATGCAAGAAGTACTCAGGTCATCTAGATTCAATTTTGACTAGATGCTTGTATTAACTTGCTATATCAAAATCCATGAAATTAATACTCAGGTCATCTCGGTTTAATTATACCTAGATGCTTGTATTTTCTTACAACATAATAAAAGCCCAATGATGAAAGCGCTTCAAAATACTTGCTATATCAAGGTGACAAATATCCATATCCATATCTATACCATATCCAACTGTCGTTCATATACCAATTCCATATCTATATCATATCCAATTGCGTCTCATATCCATATCCATACCATATCCAAGTGCAAGTTTATCCTTAATCCATGCCAATCAAGTCAAATCAATTTTGTCAAATGATCCAATCACAATCAGTGGTTTTGATCCTTGTCCGGTCGTAAACCAACTCAATCAATTAATCAATCAATTGTCTTATACAGGATGTTGCATTGTTGAAATCAGACCAACACACGCATCTTACATGACATGCTTCATTTCCTGAAACCAGACACTATCCTTCATGTTGCTCTAGGGATCCATCATTCCCCGCCATGACAACACGCTTGCCGTGTTGGTCTAGGGATATATTGTTCCCCGCCATGACAACACGCTTGCCGTGTTGGTCTAGGGATATATTGTTCCCCGCCATGACAACACTGTCATATATCATTATCATATCAAATGTCTTAGACAAGATGTTGCATTGTCGAAACCAGACCCGGAGTCTTATACAACATCTCATTCCTGAAACCAGACATCATTGACCTATATCATTGTTTTACCGCTCGACAGGGGCAATACTTTGTTTGTTCCTTTATCATTTGTGCATACTTGCTTCCTTGCTTGTGTGTGTTATCATTTTATTTGGCATTCCATATCATTCATCCCTTTCTTCTACATCCAACCATTTCATCTCATGTCAACTTATCTCATCGTGAGATTGTCTGTCTCACGCCTGCCGCCCTCTCCCCATCCAATCTCCTGAGGGGGCATCCTATCATCATAACCTGTACGAAGGGCAAACTGGGGCATGTATCATTATCAGACTATTTATTCTTTGAAACAATGTGATAAAACATATTGCTTCAAAGAGGGGCAAAATGTAGACACCTAAAATTGGCTCAGGTTGAATTAAGTAAATATTCTAATATTTATCTTAATTCATATTTTCTTCTATCAATTAAATAAATATTATAAGTTTATTTGATTGGTTCACTATCCTCCACTATTAAAATCATTTTATTTAATTAAAATCCCTAAATTCTTCTAATGTCTCAAATCCTAAATCCACCTCATTTCCTCCACCTCACCATGTTGCACATATAATTAAATATTCTTAATATTTAATTAGCTAATATCCTCTATTATCCAAAATTGAATTCTTAATTCAACTGTCCCCCACTATTATCCAAAATTGAATTCTTAATTCAATTGTTTCCCACTATTCTCCACTCATTAAATTCTTAATTCAATTGTTCCCCATTATTCTCCATTCATTGAATTCTTAATTCAATTGTTCCCCACTATCCTCCACTATTGAATTCTTAATTCAATTGTTCCCCACTATCCTCCACTATTGAATTCTTAATTCAATTGTCATAACTCACTATTCTCCACTATTGAATTCTTAATTCAATTGTCATAACCCACTCTTCTCAAAAAAAGAATTTTTAATTCATCCATTATGAAATAAAGATTCACAAAAAATGAGAGCCATTGATCTCATCTTTTGATCCTCACCCTCCATTCCCTTTTCAGAAAATCTATAAATGAGACCATTCTCTAAGCAATTAAAGAAGACTTCATCTTGCACAATCACTATACCCAAATTTCTCTCATTCTCTTCTTCATTCCATTTTCAAGTGTCCATTATTATGTGTTTGAAATTCACATTCAACACAAACTGGTATCAAAGCCATTCTTCCTTTGTCATCTTCAACAAGCAAGCAAGCAAGGAAAGCTTCTGAGGGCTTCACAATCAGGATCAAAGAAAGATAGGCAAACAATGGAAAAGGATAGGTAAAGGAGTTTGTAAATATATTTACTTGTGTTGGTTTTAAATCTTCTTTGCTTTCAACTTCCATTGATGTTTGGGTTTTTGTTTTCATTAATTTGACTAATTCCCATTAACACACGCTTTTCAAAAAGAATAGCCACTCTCATAACATATCTGACACTCCGTTTCATGCAGATTTCAAAAAGATACACTAGCTATTTCTCAACATTAATGCCATTTATAAGATAAGATGTGTCATTGATTACCTCCATAAAGCCTCAATATGTTGATGTTTAATCCTAAATGTAGCCCTCATTCGCTGCTATCCCTTCTGCTTTGAATCACTTACATCCGATTTCTGTCCCTAGCAAGCACCTTTCAGCTAAGTGTCACTCTGTTTAAACAGCTTCACTCTTTCCTATGTCAAAGCTTTCCACATTCTCCTCATAGATATAGAGATGTCTGAAACACAGTCTCCTCAAGAGGGACTCGGAATTTATGAGTCAATCGATAAGTTGTTGAGCAGCAAATCATATGCTTCAATGCCCGTGCAACCAAGGAGAACCTATCCAAGAACGAGGGTCCCTGAGGTAGGATATTCTATTGACCTAGCAAAGGTGAAGGATTACGTGGATGGCATATTCGACACGTCCCTTCAAAAGAATACCAAGGCTCTCTGGGAGGAGGCACATCAGAGGTGTATTCTCAAAGCAAAAAATGGGCAGTCTGAGACTTTTGGTATGAGGATATGGACCTCGTGATTGGCACAGTTCCTAGTTTCAAGTGTACACTTATGTCCCGAGCTAATTGAGTTATGCCCAGAACTATTTCATGCACCATCAAATACCATACAACAAGGCCCTTTCATAGTGCATATTACACCCAAGGCCATAAGAGACATGCTGGCCCTGAAACATGATAGAACAGCCACATTTCCAACTATTGCTAAGATGCAAAACACATGGGCAAATGTAATTAACAAAGTCAGGTTCCTCAATTCAGAGATGCAGTTGGGAGATGATAACACCCAGATGCCCAAACTACCCACTGGGAGGGCACAATTCAGTCAAAATGTTCAAGAGGCACTTTCAATGATAGCCTTCATTTTTGGGATGAGAGAGGACAACATAGTCCATGATTAGCAAATAGCTATCATTTTTAGATTGAAAATTGTGCACAAATCACAAGAGTACCAGCTGGATTTCTCAGAATAGATTGCTAACTCCATGATTGATCAGCATGGACACATGTGTTATCTAAATCCTCTGACTCTTATGAGTTTTGGGAACTTTTTGTAGCCCCTGCCTTTTGCCAATTAAGCCCTGAGCTTGTAGAACACAGATTGACACAAAGTATAAGGGGTTTTATGACCAATTCCCAATTCCCTATGATTATTTCTTTGGGGCACACAATACCATAATTAGAGTCCATGGTTTCAATGAGGAGCCCATGCTATTACCTAAAATATTGACCCCTAGGGTTGTATTCTTAGAAGTGACCTGACAGGTGTCTGTGGTTGATAACGATTTTGGCCACAAGAAAAAGAAAAGGAAGATGTATGATATCCCATGGGTTAGAAAAAATGTGACACTTCAGGTTAGAGATGCAGAGAACCTTTTGCTAAGAAAGCTAGTTGCCCTTGGTTTCCTCCTCATTGAAGATAAATGGAAGTATGACCCAGACAATTTTCTGGCCTCTTGGATTATGAATAACAAAGTCTGTGTTAAAATGGTACATGAGGGTCAGCCATTCTGGGAAGATAGGAGGAATCCAAAAGAAGACAACCCAAACTTATATGTTGAACTAGCTGATTTGCCCTTTGAGGGGGCTAGGCCATGGGAAACCTTCTATGGTAAAGAGAAGGAATTTGACCCTAAGTTACGAATGACTGTTGGTTTGAGGAAAACATTGAAGGCCCGAGACTGGAAACCATAAAAGATTGAAGCCTATTGGAAATATAGGTAAGAGATTTCAGAGATCACACACTCATTTGGGAATATTAACACTGATGAAAAATGGGAATCAATCTAGGATGAGTGGCATCCCTCCCTAGTCTCAAGTCCAGACACTAGTAGAATTCAAAGGAAGGGTGAGGAATTAGAGGAGGAAATTGAGTCAGCCCAAACTATGCAAGAGACAAGACAGGCCTCATCTGTTGCTCCTACATCTTCATGGCCCCAATCCCTCTACACCTTAGAGAAACAAAAGGGTGTAGTGTCATCACCAACAATAGGGACCCAAACAACTTCGGCATCTGGGGGTTCCAGTTTTGTTCCTTTGCAACCACTAGTGGTGGTAAATGTTGAAGAGAAAGAAATAGAGGAAACATGAGAGAGTCCTAGCAAACGTAGGAAACTACACCTGCAAGAGGAGTCAGAGGAAGAAATTGAGACATAGCAGTAACAACTGCCAGTCACCTCTTTGGTCGTTCAGGTAAGTGTTTCTTCTCCCTTTTCTCCTATGTCTCTTTCTTCTACTTTAGGAGTGGCAATCCCAATTAGCCAAGCATTTATACCGCCTGCCACTTCTGCTATGCTTCCATCAAACCTTGCCCCAATTGCCAATTCATAGGCCATGTCTTCACAGGCCATTTCATTACCACTATTTTCTCCATCCGTGCCAAAAAGAGCCCCTCAAATTTCTCCTAGCCAACAATTATTGGCTATTCCCTATGGCCTGTCTCAAGGTCATCCCTTTGCTGGAGGATACATTGCCTCACCTTCTACATTCCAAGCCCAAGCAGACACAACAAAAAGGGCTATAGAGGCTAGAATGGACAAGAAGAGGAAGAAGGAAAACAAGAGCCCTGTTGTGCCGTACATGAGGTCACTTTTTGACCCCATTCAACAATCACTGATAGTCACACATTTGTCTCCAAATGTGGTGAAACCTAATGAACAAATGCAACCCCACGACTATTCAATGAATGTTGTGGCTATGGATATGTCTCTTTTCAGGCCACAAGACAGGGTCGAGCTACTAAATGAGACTACATCTACTGTTGCAATTAACTATCTGAAATTGTCTCAAAAATTGCAGAAAATAGAGAATGATTTAGCTCAAGAAAAAGTGAATAGTAGAAACCTGGCTGGGGAAGTTCAATCCAAGAAGAATGAGATTGAGAGTCTGAACAAACAGTTGCAAAATATTGTTTCTTGTCAGATACATTAGGCTACATAGGCTTAGAATGCTTCTCTTAAGTCTGAGCTAGCACAAGAAAAGGCTGTAGTGACTATTTTGAGACAAGAGAAAGCCACTTTAGAGAAGAAATATCAAGAGAAGTTGCAGTAGGCCACATAATTCCAACAGAAGTTATTGAGTGAGCAGAATGCTAATAGTACAATTCAGGCACAACTTCTGGCTAAGCAACAAAGAACAAAGTAGCTAACAATTGAGTTGGCTAATAGGCCACAGAATGCTAGAGTTTTGAATTTGGTGAAGGAGCTTTATGTTTCAATATGGAAGAGAATCTCTGAGGAGATTATCCAACTAAGGCCATATTTAACATTTCTGTTAAATGCTCAGCAGCTGTGTGAAAAGGTTGAAACTTTGGTGCAAGCCACCTTGTCTACTATTTCATTGAGGGTTTCTGACTCTCAACTTCTATTGAAGAAATTATATGACACAATAGATGAGACTCTGTCAGCAGCAGGTATCAATGACAGAATGGTCGCTACTAAGAAGGTCAATGAAATTCTGAGTTGCAACTTTGCAGTTACAAATTGTCAAGAGCTCCTGGATACAGTGAAAGGAGTTAAAAATATGAAGAAACATATTGAGGATTTGGTGCAACTGGGGCTTCCTTCACCGTTCCCAGATAATAACACAGTATTGATGATTGATGACATCAAGGCCCTTCTCTTGACCAAGCAAAATGATCAGACAATTTTTCAGGGTTTGAGTGATTCTTCATCAGTTAAGGAAGTGGAAGCTGTGTTGATACCTATGGCCCAGCTGGAGTTTCAGTTAAAAGCTGTGGTACAAATTTTGCAAACTTTTTCCCATAAGGATATAATTAATCTTGATTTTGCTTTTCAAGATTTGCAGAGTAGACAGGGACTCTCCAATTCAGAATGGTCTATTTATCAGACAGCGTTGCAGAATTTATAACTCTGTGTTGTATTTTTAATACATATATTTTTGCCAGTTTTGGGTTCTTTCTAAGTAGGCTCAGAAGTCCTATTGGTCACCAAGAACTGTAGAGTGTCAAAACTCTACATTTTGTTTCAGTCATAGCAAGTCTATGAGTCTCTTTTGTTTCTGTGTATGTTTCAAAGGTATTGCTACGTAGGTTTCTAATACTCTCTGTGGAAGCCACCAAGTGTCAAGCCTCAGTTAAAGCCACAATATTCTTTCTAATATTAACTTTTGTGTGGAGCGTGCCACGTAGTAAACTGTTTCAGTATTTCAAGTTTCATCTTTGCCATGGAGATCGCCATGTGTAGCAGGTGGAGGCAGTCCCTAAAGTTCTATGTTTTGCCGTAGAGTTTGCCACGTGTCTCTTTATTTTGTTGTGGAAGTTGCTGCGTGTTTCTTTGCATATCAATTTTGATGCTTGTAATGAAAGATGGTGGTCCACAGTTTGTTTCAGTTTCAAGAGTGCGAAGAATGCCACGTGGTGGTTGCAGAAGAAGAGTAGTTTTGTTTATGACCCTTTTTAGTGAGAAACTTAAAGTTTTTACAGTGATGCAGATTGTGCCAAGTGTCATCTTCCATGGGAGTTTCAAATGTTTTAAATGTTTCAAGCAGTAATGCAGGTACCACCACGTGTTAGTTAGCATGCGCACAGAAGATGCCATCTATCCCAGTTTTCTCCTTTTGAAGGTAGCGAGCACTAAAGGCTATGTGTTTCATAAGAAGTAATGTGGGTTACGATAGATGTCATAAGCGAAGGTCACCCGAGAATAAGGACATAGTTTTGAGGGCTTAGTGGAGGACACGTAGGTCATTTTGAAAGCTGCGGAAAGTGACAAGTGTTGTTTTCCTATTCATTTCTGAGAGACAAAGGAGTTTCTCACTTTGCTACAGATGCCGCCATCTGTTACACTATGTTCCAAGTTTCAAATACGGGGGCCTTGCCCTGTGTCTGTGTTTTAATGAAGGAGTTGTGCCACATATATTATGCCCCAGCCAATGACCTTGCAGGAAAGGAAAGACTGTTGCAGATTTGAAGGATCATAACCGCCGGAGACTTCTAGTTATCTTTAGTTCCGTTGGGCCGTTGGGATTCAGTTGTTATAGATAATCTAGAGTAAGATCTTAGGTTATAAATATGTAATATTTGTAATAGATCGAAGGATATACACATAGAGATACACAGAGAGAGATTTTTGATAAGTTTTGTTAGAATCACAAATAGAAGTTGGAGACTTTGTTGTGGCTAGTTGATATCATTTTTCCTTTATTTTGTTGTTCTTGATAAGAAAGTTAATGTACCTATGCATGTATCTGTGCCTTTTATGTTACTGGAAGATTAATGAGAAGAACTTTGTTCTGTGCCTTGGTTGATATTATCTGTGTCATTGCAAAGTATCTGATTGTGAACCTTTGATTATATTCATTCCATCTATTTATGTTAATCATGTAGTATCTACTCTTTAATATAACTGAATCTTGAGGATAGTTTCACTGTGCTTAATTTGAAGGAAATACTTTTACTCAGGCACATCGCCATAGTTAGATTTACTTAATTGTATCAGTAATCCTGTTAGTTTCTTACCCTTTTCCTCAAAACCCATTTTAACATAGAGAAGAACCAACTTCTTTAAAATCTGGAGGTTGTTTCAAGTAGCAAGTCCCACATTCTTGAAACTTCCCATGTTGGTGTTAGACTGCGCAATTTTATACATCAACAGTATGCATGTGTCTTTGTCGAACCAATGGGATTGCCACCTTCATGACCAGAGGACCACCATATTCAGCTTCTTCCTGGCATTGTTCCTCCCAACATCAGGCCCTACCACTACCCATTTCACCAAAAGACAGAGATTGAGATGCTTGTTCGGGACTTATGGAAACAAGGCATTATTCACCCTAGTACCTAGCACGCCCGGTGGGATTGTGGAATTAGAAACAATTCAAATACTACCTTTTATTACTAGTTTTGATGTGCAGCTAGTGATTTTCAGACCTGTAAGAGGTTAAAACCTGCATATTTGGTGACTCTGAGCTTTAGTTTAGCAAAATCAGTATATTTCTGCTTATGAGAAGAATACAAATCAGAAGTAGTTCTTCATTATTTGAATATTTGCAATTATCCCCACCTAGGAGAAGAGAGATAACAACTGAGAAACCCAAGAAGACTCGTGTCTATTCTAGAAGAGCCAAGTCTACTCCTCCTTTTGTTGGAACTCATAATATCCCAAGAATCCCAGTTACAATGATTCTTGCAGTCAGAAATCAGCCATTTGTTGCATTTAACCAAGGCAGCCCACTATATTTAGCTCAGCATGATGATATTCATGTCGCTGCCTTGAAAAGTCTACCATATTTTAATGGTGAAGATCAGACTACTCTGGCTGAACACATAAAATACATTGCAAACTTGTGTTATGTCCATCATGTGATAGAAGAGAATGTTGCAATCAGGTTATTAGCAACTTCTCTCAAAGGGAAGGCTTTGTAGTGGTTCAGAACCCTGTCGGTGAACCCCATAGATTCATGGGATCATTTGGGAGAGAAGTTGTGCATCTTCTTTGAAGACAAATCAGACCATCTATCATTGGTGGAACAACTGTCTACAATTAAAAGAGCCCCTCATGAAGTTATGTCAGACTTCAACCACCATTTCTAGAAGATGTGGGACAAAATCCTACCAACGGTAAGGCCTACAGCTGACCATGCCTTCTTATATTATTTGAGAGCCTTAAACAATGATATTTTTGCCATGATTCAATCTATGGGAGGAAATTCCTTACCACAAGCTTATGCCATAGCCATAAGAGCTGAGAACAGCCTCATACAGGCTGGTAAAATTGCCCCTAGGCCTCCTTTGCCAATATTCCCTGCTATTCAGCCACCAATGCCAATGCATGTGCCTCCTATAGCTATTATACCTGCTGCACCAATGTTACCAACACCTAATACGTAGCCCAATAAATTAGAAATTGTTGTTCAAACTCAGTCTTTTGAGTTATAAGAGATCAAAGGACTGTTGCAATCTTTTGGTAATGAGATTGTGAACCTCAAGAGGTAGCAAGGCCAACATTTCAGACCTTATCAGCCTCCATTCCAGTCCAATTACCAGCAAAATCAGCCAAATAGGCCACCTTATCAGCCTAATAATCAAGGTCCAAGGCAAGCCTTTAACTCTAGACCTTATCAGGCCTACAATCCAAACGCTGTCAGTTCCTCGAAGGAGGTTGTGCCCATGCAAAACAATTTGGCTCAAGAATATGACTGGTGCTTTCCTTGTAACTAGCCCCATAACCAAAATACATGTGCCAATGAGGTGATTAACCAAGCTTTGATGGTCTAGAATAGTCCAGCAGTGCAGTCTAATGCGCCTGTAGAACCTCCTGTTCAGTAGCAAGAGGAATAGGTACATGAGACAACACTCCTAAACTGACAAGGAGAAGAATTATGTGGTATGAATCAAGTTGGTTCTTCAGTTGCAGACAATACACACAGTAAGAAAAGGGCTATTGATGAAGGGTAGCAAGCTGGTAAAGTTCAAATTCATGGGCATCAAGTGCCAAACGTCGGTCAAGGTGTTTCTAACCCATTAAAGGCTGAAAAAATTCAAGTCCTATCAAAGGATTAGCCTTTGATAGGCAAGGAACAACTTAATCCATCAGTTCAACCAACTTGTACTCAAGGTGACATGGCTGCCCCCAAAAGCCAAGCTAAATTAGGTACATCTGCTTTCAATATCCTTGAGCATATGAAAAAAGTAAATGTATCCATGTCTATGTGGGATTCCCTGAGTATCCCTAGCCAAAAAGACTTGCTTCAATCAGTCTTGTCAAATTTAAAACTGTCTCAAGAGTCTGATATAGGTAAGTCCAAGGTTGTTTTGACAAGTAACCTTGAAAAAAATGTAGAATAGCAAGCTTTAGAGGTCAAACCCCCACCATTTTACGTATCTTTGACAATAGGGGATCATTTAGTTCATAACTGCATGATAAACTCAGGTGCTACCAGTTCTGTCATGCCCAAACAGATTGCTGACAAGTTGGGCATTGAATATGAGCCATTAGAGAAGGGAGTTGTTTAGCTGGATGGAATTGCTGTTAATACAGTGGGTGTCATTAAAGGACTGAGTTTAACTCTGCATGCCTGCCTAAATTTCTCTATCTCACAGGACATATATGTTATTGAATTACCTCCTTATTTTGCCATTTGCTTGTCAAGGGATTTTACAGCAAAGATAGGAGGTTACCTGTCCTCAGATTGGTCTCATATGTTGTTCAGAACTCGGTATGGCACTAAGGTGACTATCAAGTCAGAACCCATTGCCAAAGACCATATTGATCCTTACACTACACGCCCTGTTAATGCCAACTTGGTTGCGCGTGAGTCAGAAATGGAGCAGCCTGCTCTTCAAGAAGGCAATATGTTGATTGAAGGCATACCAGAAATCCTCTTTGATGAATGGGTAGATCAAACTCAAGTGGTTGAGCCATGTGAGCACCTAGACAAGGTTGGTTTGGGTGTGTATATGATGCACGAGGCTGATTTATTTCTACCTAACATTGAAAAAAGTGCAGAACAACATAATGGGCAGCAAGAGAATGAGGTCTGGGAGCTATTTTTTGATGGCTCAGGGAGTAGAATGGGTGCCGAAGGTGGATGCATGCTTGTTTCCCCGAAGACTGAAAGGTACTATTCAACTTTCATGTTTCAGCTACACTAACAACGTGGCTGAATATGAAGCTCTAATTCAAGGATTAGAATGGGCAAGGCAAAGAGGTATTGGCTATCTGAAAGTTTATGGGGACATCAAACTAGTTGTAAATCAGGTGAGAAAGCTTAATGTCACAAAAAATGATCTACTTAAGTCTTACAAGCATAGAGTATGGGACCTTTTGGAAGGTTTTGTTACATTCAATTTGATCTCCATACCCAGAAATTAGAATAAACACACTGATAGGCTGGCTGCTATAGGGGTAGAATTTGACATTCCCAAGGAAATTAGTAGTGGTAAGACAAATCAGCATATTAAGATTATTATTAGGCCTGCTATGCTAGATAATAACATACATTGGCAAGTTTTTGATAGTGATCAGCAGATTGTAAACTTCTTGAGAGAGGAAGCCGAATTCTCTCATGCCAACCAGGGGAAGCTACATCACCAGTACGGTGACCAAATCATTCAGTTGAAAAATAACAAGATGCCAAAGGGTTTGGTCACCTTAGAGTTAGTTTTTAACACTGATGATGAAGCTACAAAGCCCAGGTCCAGCCTACAGGTTCATCAAGATCACTATGAAGAATTTGAAATCTTTAAAGGTAAACTCCTTAAACTGGGCAATGTATGTACAACAAAGGAAAAACGTGCATTTATTCAACAATTTCAAGAATTTAGTGACATTTTTACATGGGAATATGGTGATTTAAAGGGGTTTCATCCCCAACTTGCTCAACATACTATTGAGCTGGAACCTGATGCCAAGCCTGTTAGGTAGAAACAGAGGCCTTTGAATCCTAAATTAGAGCCTCTCATGAAAATGGAACTAAATAAGCTGATTGAAAGTTGCATAATATTTCCTATCAAGCACACCTCATGGGTTTCCAATCTTGTGCCGATTAGGAAGAAAAACGAGGAGATAAGGCTATGTGTAGACTTCCGTGACTTGAATAGAGCTTCTTTGAAAGACCGTCATCCTTTGCCTTCCATGGAGCAGATACTCCAAGTAGTGTCAGTATCATAAAGGTTTTCCTTGTTAGATGGCTATTCTAGTTACAATCAAATTTTAGTAAGAGAGGAAGACCAGTACAAAACAACCTTCACCACAAAATGGGGGACTATGGCTTACAAGAAGATGCCTTTCAGTTTGTCCAACGCTGGAGCAACCTTTCAAAAGGCTATGGATATGGCCTTTTAGGGGCTAATGTACAAGATCGTCCTAGTCTACCTTGACAACATTACCATTTTCTCTAAAGAAGCCAAAGATCATCTAAATCACCTAAGGCAGATTTTTGAGAGGTGTAGGGAGTTTGGGATATCACTTAATCCCAAAAAATGTGTGTTTTCTGTCCATGAGGGCAGATTACTTGGTTACATGGTGTCAAAACAAGGCATCACCATTGATCCTGAGAGAATAAGTGCAATTTTGGCTCTGCATTTACCAGCACACAAGAAGGGCCTACAAAGTTTCATTGGTAGGATCAAATTCGTCAGGAGGTTTATCCTTGATATTGCTGATTTGTTAAATCCACTAATTGCTATGTTGAGGAAGAACATATCTTTCAACTGGACTAGAGAGGGAAAATGAAGTTTTGAGCTTATTAAAGAGGCTTTGGTTGCTGCACCTACACTGCTAAATCCTAATTTTTCTAAGGATTTTACTTTGTATGCATATGGTAATGTTGATTTTGTTTCAGCTATGTTGGTACAGAAAAATGAGCTAGAAATGGAGCAGCCTTTAGCTTTTTTCAGTCAAACATTGAAAGATTATGAGCTGAGGTACACTTTTGTTGAGAAACATGTACTTGCTATTATAAGGAGTTTAAAAAAGTTTAAACACATGTTGTCAAGTAACAAGATTAATTTAATGGTTGCTCATCTAAGTGTGAAAGAATTTCTGCTAAGTAAAGATCTCAATGATAAGAGGGCTGGTTGGGTGACTAAGGTCATGGAGTATGATGTGAAAATTAAGGTTACCAAGTTAGTCAGAGGAAAAGGGTTGTGCAAACAGCTTGCTGATGGTGTTATCAGCAAAGAAGAATGTGATCAAGAACCTATTCTATCAATGCAAGATCAAGAACAAATAGCTATTTCAGATCCTGTCGCTGATTGGGTGCAAGAAATGGTTCATTTCTTGCAGACCGGTGAGTGTCCTCAGGGCTTGGATAGAGCCAAATGAAGGTTTTTAGGAAGGATTTTAATGGAGCATTGTTGAGATGCATTGGACCTAACCAAGTTGAAAAAGTGTTGCATGAATTTCATGAGGGGTCAGCCGGAGGCCATTTTTCACCTAGAGCAAAAGCTCTTAAGGTGATGAAAGGTGGCTATTATTGGCCCAGTTTATTTAAAGATGCACACTTATGGGTCAGAAAATGCAAGGAATGTGCTCTATTCGCCGGAAAAGAGAAGTTGGCAGCCTTACCTTTGCATCCAATTTAGGTTGAATAGCCCTTTATGAGGTTGGGATTAGACTTTATTGGGGTTATAAACCCTTCATCCAATGCTGCTCATAAGTGGGTTCTAACAGCCATTGATTATTTCACTAAGTGGATTGAAGCAGTCGTACTTAAGGAAGCTAATGAGTCTGCTGTTTTGAATTTTTATGAAGAACTAGTTATCAGATTTGGAGTGCCTAAATCCATCATTTTAGACAATGCCCTTGCTTTTGTTGGTTCCAAAATCTTTTATTGGGCTATAAAAATGGCATTTATCTCAATAAATCCTCTAATTACTATCCGCAAGGCAACAGCCAAGCAGAATCCACTAATAAAAACTTGATCGAAATCATCAAGAAGACCATCGAGGGTAACTAGAGATCCTGACATACACAGTTAAAGTCAACACTATGGGCTGATAGAATCACTACAAAATGATCAATAGGGCATTCGCCTTTCATGTTAGTGTATGGAAAGGAAGTAAGGCTTCCTATCACACTTGAATTACCAGCGCTTGATTTGGTAAATTAGCTGGACGTGCTAGAGGAAGGCCCTATGACAATAAGGCTAGCTCAACTGGTTGAGCTTGAAGAAACTAGAAATGATGCTATGAGAAACATAGAGCATCATCAAGCCCAAATGAAAAGGTCATTTGACAAAAGGGCATCTCCAAGAACATTCTGTAAACTAGTTATCTGCATAAAATTTTAGAAAACTGATGTTAGAGTAATGACGAGGCATCATACATCATATGATATACATCTATAAATATACAATTTGTTTTTCAAATGTAGTAAACTAGTTAGTGTCATAGAAACTTTTGAGAAGACAAATCAAGTATGTTGACTGCAAGTCCTTGTTTTTCTTAACATGTTTGCTTCATGTACAGATACATGTGTAATTATGTTTTTGTTTGATTCATCAGGTTACATTATGAGTGGAGGGAAATGTGGCTCCCACAAGGGTTAAGCCTAGCTCATATACCTTACAGAACATTTCAGATGCAATATTCAAATGCAAGAACGCAGTCTAAAGAGCATATTCAGAAGGATACAAAATAATTGTCAAGGGCAATTATAGTCATTATGGAGGGTGAAAGTCACAATTGTGGTAGTAGCAAAAAATAGTCATAAAATTGCTATTATAAATCAGAGAAACACTCAAGGAAAGCAAGAGGCATCCAAAACAACGTAAATATCGGCATTATGCATAGTGATTTCACCATTAGTGATGGTATCATTAAGAGGTATGGAGTTTTTATGAAGCTTTGGTAACATTTGAAAGGATTTAAGTTGTTTTTTCTCTATATAGTCAAAAGAGGCCTCTATGAGCATTCCTATATACCCCTAAAGAGTGATTAGCAAGTCTGAAACAACATTACAAATAGGTCATGAAGGTTTCAAAATAGTGGTATAGGTAGAGGTTAAGGGTCTGAGTGAAGATCAGTGATCAAACCTTCAAGAGACAGTCATGAGGGAAATGTATGAAACCAAAAGAGTACTGTCAAGAAGCATATTTGTTCAATCTTTTGTTGAAGAAGCAGTGGACAGAGTATCACAGTCATGCATGAGGGTTTCTGAGTTTGGATGAAGAGATGATGAATTCAGAGGCTCACAAAATTGATAAGGAAACAGTCAAACATGTCAAAAAGTTGTCACTTATCTTGAAGAGAACACAGAACAGTCATCAAAAGTGGTCCGAGGAATAATCTTGCATATGAAAGTGTATATCAGCATAAGGAGTAGTGACAATTGATTTGAGTAGTAGATATATTAGTAGTAGATAAACAACTGTCTGATGACAGTCACTTATTCTGATGAACTAAAAGATGAATATGCATATGAGATAGGGTGACTCATCATTGCCTAAATGACGACTCCTCATGCTGTTGTCGTGTCTTGTGTCATCCTATATTGTCTGTGTGTCCCGCATCTAGCTGCTGTCTCCTTGCTACCCCTAGTTATCTGCATAAAATTTTGGAAAACTGATGTTAGAGCAATGACGAGGCATCATACATCATATGATATACATCTATAAATATACAATTTGTTTTTCAAATGTAGTAAACTAGTTAGTGTCATAGAAACTTTTGAGAAGACAAATCAAGTATATTGACTGCAAGTCCTTGTTTTTCTTAACATGTTTGCTTCATGTACAGATACAGGTGTAATTATGTTTTTGTTTGATTCATCAGGTTACATTATGAGTGGAGGGAAATGTGGCTCCCACAAGGGTTGAGCCTAGCTCATATACCTTACAGAACATTTCAGATGCAATATTCAAATGTAAGAACGCAGTCTAAAGAGCATATTCAGAAGGATACAAAACAATTGTCAAGGGCAATTATAGTCATTATGGAGGGTGAAAGTCACAATTGTGGTAGTAGCAAAAAACAGTCATAAAATTGCTATTATAAATCAGAGAAACACTCAAGGAAAGCAAGAGGCATCCAAAACAACATAAATATCGGCATTATGCATAGTGATTTCACCATTAGTGATGGTATCATTAAGAGGTATGGAGTTTTTATGAAGCTTTGGTAACATTTGAAAGGATTTAAGTTGTTTTTTCTCTGTATAGTCAAAAGAGGCCTCTATGAGCATTCCTATATACCCCTAAAGAGTGATTAGCAGGTCTGAAACAACACTACAAATAGGTCATGAAGGTTTCAAAATAGTGGTATAGGTAGAGGTTAAGGGTCTGAGTGAAGATCAGTGATCAAACCTTCAAGAGACAATCATGAGGGAAATGTATGAAACCAAAAGAGTACTGTCAAGAAGCATATTTGTTCAATCTTTTGTTGAAGAAGTAGTGGACAGAGTATCACAGTCATGCATGAGGGTTTTTGAGTTTGGATGAAGAGATGATGAATTCAGAGGCTCACAAAATTGCTAAGGAAACAGTCAAACATGTCAAAAAGTTGTCACTTATCTTGAAGAGAACACGGAACAGTCATCAAAAGTGGTCCGAGGAATAATCTTGCATATGAAAGTGTATCAGCATAAGGAGTAGTGACAATTGATTTGAGTAGTAGATATATCAGCAGTAGATAAACAACTGTCTGATGATAGTCACTTATTCTAATGGATCAGCCACTTGTCAAACAAAGAAATAGTCACACTGTTGAAGACAGTCATCTAAAGACTATATAGAGGCATGTTAAGGCAATTGTAGGAGCCATGACAGTGATGAAGGAGTCTTTGTAAAGAATGTGAAGGTCACTATTTAGATAATGAACTTGTACTGTTGATTGCTACAGGATTTTGTAATCCTAAGAACCTTGGTACTAGGTATGAAACCCCATAAAGTAGAGTGGTTTGAATATGAATACTACAGATTACTTCAGGAGCAACAGGTTTGTCAAGCCTTGAGGATCATTTAAAGACAAGTTTGAAAACCAAATCTAAGGGCATTGGAGCATAGAAAAGGAGTCATTGAAGTTTTTGTCATCTATGGGTTTGTGGAGGTGTGAAGAATAACATAAGAATAGTAAGGGAAGGACAGTAATCACATAACCTTCAGCAAAAATGAAAGGAGATGGTGATAACACTCATCATATAAAGGAAATATGTAGCTAAATGATAGTTTAAGTATCTTTTAGAACTCCTAAAGAAAGTAAGCCTTTTTCCACATCCACAAGGAGTCATAATGACATAAAACACGTCAAGACCATATGTCCTATTATTATGAAAGTGAGGTTTGAAAGGAGTCAAGGCAGTTTTAATCACCCTGCAAGCAATGGAAGACACAAAGGCAAGTTAAGGAGCAGTCTTTAGCTATGTGGCTTTGAATGAGAATATATAGTTCTAAGGATACAGAACAATCTTCCAAGGGCATAGAAAATAGTTATACCTTCCAAATGAGATAGAAAGGGTAGTAATTTCTTGATAAAGAGCAATTTGACCAAACCCAAAGGTGCAGCAATATGAAGGCACAGTGATAAACATCAAATAGGCATTTATCATGACAGTCTACAGGTTTCATATTTATCAAACATGGAGATAGTCAATCACTACCAATAAAGAACAATTAATGCTATGGCAACATTGTGATATAAGCATGTAGATCTCTAGAAACATTGTCAAGCACTTGAAGAACTACACAAAAGCTTAGAGAAATTTCCAAGATTATAATCAACAGTCATGATTATAAATGCCAGTTTCCAGTTGTGAAGTGTCTTACCTATACAGTTCTGTCGAAATCAGTGAAGAAGCATGTATTAAAACAATAGAGAATGGAGGGATTCATGTTCCAAGAACGGCCTCAACTCAGTAAGTGCAAGGAAGATGGTCAGCCATGACAAGAGACAACAAAGAAATGATGCATCAAAACCAGTAAATTTGCAACCACAAAGGACCAAAATCAGCCTAAAATTGGCAGCAAAGGTTCAAAATCACAGTGAAGTTCAACTTACCTTGCATTTCACCTCAGAAAATCAGCCAAATAGACCCATAATCGACAGAAATGATGCATTTTCTTGCCTTCCAAACCCTCATGGCGGCGTGGCAGAGAGAAGAGGTGAGAAAATAAAGATGCAAATGATAATTTTTAGGTTTTCTTTCTTCCTTTTCATCAATCAATCAATGGTCTTTTGACATTTGATTTGCAAAATCATTCCCATCTATTCGAGGCCCATGGTGAAGACTTTTTGGAGTCTTAAGGCCTGGTGATTATTGTGCATGGGGCCGTGTAACTTTTTTTTTACCTTTTGATTCTCATTAAAAGTCAGAGAAAAACATTATGATGGTATATGGGTCAAGAGTATATATTTTGCCAAGTAAAAATGTGTGTAGGGAGTTACAAGGTGGTATGAAAGTGAAGTGGAAGCTAAGGCATGGTGATGTGCATATGGGAGTCATAAGGGTTGTTTTTGGATATGTATTTCTTAGAACCTTGTATGGACATGATGAGATGTATACGAAAATGGGAATGGTTAGGTTGTGAGACATTTTTTGATACAACCTTGTGATGTGCAATATGATGTAGATGTATGAAGTCATGCCTTTTTGCCTAGGAGTTATGAAGACATTTTCTATGACATTTTCTTCATGGTTTAGGAACAGATTAGATGTTGTAAACAAACGACAAAGTAATTATTTATGAATTACCTTATCGTTTGTAATAAAATGCAAAGAGGCAATATTGGGCAGATTATCACAAACAACAAAGTAAGTCTTGTCGATTACTTTGTCATCTTTTTACGACATTTAATTGGTCCCTAAAATCATGCAAAATCAGGGAATTAAATGATTATGTCATAAATGTCATTATTTTCTACATAGGTTTGCATAATTTTTGAATTGTAAAGCATTAACTAAGGTGGTGTAATTATAAACCTCTTAGTCAAATGTTAATTAAATGCAGAAAATGTGTATTTATGTCATTTATTGGGAAAATATCAAATATTTAAGATGCTACAGGGGAGTTATTGCACAGTTTTGACTTATTTTCATGGCCTTAAAGATCATTTAAAGGCATTCAAAGACATTTTCAGGTGCCTTTATGATAGTTGATGGCATGTCTTGACCATTTATGCATTAGGAACCCATTTTGGAGGACTTTAGACAGATATTTTGGGGATATTTATGATATCCACGAAAATGGAGAGGGCTCATCTTTATTTGATTACAACTATTTTTGGAGAGTATATAGTCATTCATTTGACTCTTTGTAAAGAGTTCTTTCCATATACATTCTGGAGTTAGTGTTTTTGTAACTCTTTGGGCATATGAAATACAAAGAACACCTTGGATACCACTGACAGTCAGATTTTGCCTTCTTGTGTTGCAGTATTGGGTGTTATTAAGTGTATGAATAGGTCATTTGTGAGGTAATTCATTTCCTTGTGACTGTATTATATTTTTTAATACCCTTTTTCTGCAGAAGCTATGTTTATGCAGGTTATGAACTATGTCTTAGAGTGTTATAAGACTTAAAATTGTGAAGTTTAGCTTTCTTTTTTGAAGATTTTAATGCAGTTAGGCCTCTTTGTGAAGTGCTTTTGCAAACATATAGTGATAGGTTGTGCAGGTTTTTATTTTCTATTGTCTGTGGCCAAGTGTATGCAGATCTAAGTTTCATTTTACCTTATCAGTTTGGTGAATCACCCTTATTTTCAAGTTTTCTAGTTTTATGTTTCATTTTTAAAAGCATTCCTTCTCCTTTTTCCTCTGTAAATCTAGTAGATTTTAGGTGATTACCAGCTAGGAAGTCGGCCTTCTCCAGAGGTTCTTTCCAACACAGGTGACCCACAGACCTGGAAAGATCTCATGTTTCTCCAGATTGCCAAGTTTTACAACTCAATAAGGGTGCAAATATGAGAGACAATAGTACCAATTCTTTTTCTTCACCAGTTCTTCTTGTCTAGAAAAAAAGATGGGTCATGGCACCTCTACATTGACTTCTAAGCACTTAATCACATCACAATCAAGGATAAGTTTTTGATTCCTATTATTGATGAGCTGCATGGTGCTCATTTTTTCTCCAAGTTGGATCTTCGTTCTAGGTATCACCAAATTAGGGTTCATGAGGATGATATCCCTAAAACAGCTTTTCGCAAGCATGATGTCCACTATGAGTTTTTGGTCATGCCCTTTGACCTCACTAATGCTCCTTCAGCATTCTAGGCATTGATGAATAAAATATTCTAGCCCTACTTGTGAAAATTCAATCTGGTCTTCTTCGATGATATCCTCATCTATAGTAAAACATGGGTTGAGCATCTCCACCATCTGGATCTCATACTGCAACTTCTCTCTACTCATCAGCTTTGTGCAAAGTAGTCTAAATGTGTTTTTGGCCAAGAGGAAATGGAGTACCTTGGGCATATTGTGTCATCCCAAGGGGTTCGAGTGGATCCTATAAAAATAGATGCCATGAAAAATTGGCTGCATCCTCAGACACTCAAGAGCCTCTATGGTTTTTTGGGATTGACTAGCTACTATCACAAGTTTGTCAAGGATTACGGGAAGATTGCAGCTCCATTAACAACTATGTTAAAAAAGGGTACTTTTACCTGGACACATGCTGCTGAGTGTGCATTTCAAAAATTGAAACAAGCTATGTGTACTAGACCTATTCTAGCTATGCCAGATTTTTCCAAGACCTTCACTATTAAGAGTGATGCTTGTGGCAATGGACTTGATGATGTTCTCCTTCAAGAAGACCATCCCATTGTGTTCACCAGCAAAGCCCTTTCTGGCAAGAATTTAGTACTCTCTACATATGAGAAGGAAATGATGACTATTTTGTGTGCAGTACAAAAGTGGTGGCCATACCTACTAGGAAATCATTTTTGCATCAAGACTAATCACCAGAGTTTGAAATATTTCCTAGAAGAATAGGTCTCCTCCCCAGCACAATAGAAATGGGTCAGAAAACTCATGGGTTATGACTATGAGATCACTTACAAGAAGGGTAAGGACAATATTGTGGTGGATGCTCTTTCTCACACATTTGATGACCAAGCTTACCTTTCAGCTATTTCTATGCCTATTCCAAATTGGTTGGAATCTATCTAGCAGGGCTATGTCAATGACTCTTCCTTATCTCAAACCATTCAACAGTTGGCCAATAACCCTTCTGTTGTACCACATTACTCTTGGGATGGTGCTTCTCTATGATACAAGGGTCGTCCAGTGCTTCCCCAGAGCACAGATCTTCAACAGGCTGTCTTCTGTGAACTCCATGCTTCTCCATCGATAGGGCACTTTGGGTTCCTTAAAACTTATGAGCAGGCACGACGTAACTTCTTTTGGAAGGGAATGAAAAGGGAAATTCAATAGATGGTGGCTAAATATGATACCTGACAATGCAACAAGGGTGAAATGACACTCCTTTGTAGATTGTTTGAACCCTTGCCCATCCCTACATAGATTTGGACATATATTCCTATGGATTTCATTGAGGGGCTCCCTAAATCTAGAGGGAAGACAGTGATCTTGGTTGTGGTTGATCACCTCTCTAAATATAGTCATTTTTGTGCCCTTAGCCATCCCTATACTGCCTCCACAGTCACACAAATTTTCATGGACTAGATCTTCTGTCTTCATGGCATCCCTTCTTCCATTGTCTCAAATTGTGATGCAACTTTTACCAATCATTTTTGGATAGAACTATTTCAACGTACTGACACCAAACTGAAGATGAGTTCTGGGTATCACCCACAAACAAATGGTCAGACTAAAATTATCAATAAATGTTTGGAAACTTATCTTCGTTGCTTCACCTCAGAACAACAGTATCAGTGGGAAAAGTGGCTCCATCTTGCTGAATGGTGGTACAATACCTCCTACTACACTACATCTAAAATGACTCCATATGAAGTAGTCTATGGTTAGGCACCATCAATGCTCCTTCCATACACCCCCAACAGTTCACCAGTTCAGGCAATCGACACAGT
The DNA here is from genome assembly GCA_027924645.1 of Cunninghamia lanceolata. Lineage (NCBI taxonomy): Eukaryota > Viridiplantae > Streptophyta > Pinopsida > Cupressales > Cupressaceae > Cunninghamia > Cunninghamia lanceolata. Next base: position 3,532,173 of record BSBN01001052.1, on the reverse strand, counting down.
TCTCTGAACTCGAGATTAGATTCTTCGCATCTTGCAGGACAATCTTCACATGGAAAGAAATTGAATGAAACAAGCAGCTGATCAACACCGTTCTGAGTGCACTTTTCAAGTAGGTGATATGGTTTTTCTTCATCTACATCCATATAAGCAATCATCCCTAAAACTCAAAGGGTGTCATAAGCTAGCTCCAAAGTTCTATGGGCCATATAAGGTTCTTCAAAAAATTGGGACAGTTGCTTATAAATTGGAGCTTCCTCCTTCTTCTTGCGTTCATCTCGTATTTCATGTCTCTTGTCTAAAGAAAGTTCTTGGCACCAACATCAGAGCACAAACTATTTTACCAGAACTAGATAATGAAGGATCCATCATTTTGGAGCCAGAGGCCATCCTTGATAGGTGCACTCGTCACCTTCACTCACAATCCATCACAGAGGTATTAATTCAGTGGTACAGAATGCAACTAGAGGATGCTACATGGGAACCACTCCTTTAGATTCAACAACAATTTCCACATCTTAAGCTTTGAGGACAAAGCTTTTCTAAGAGGGAGGGGATCTTAGGAACCCATGTTTAACCCTTGTCTTTACTTTGTTAGTATATTACTTTTCGATGCATATGCTTTGTAAGTCATCCTATGAGTATATTGTATTATCCCACATTCATGGGAAGTAATAGTTGTTTAGATTAGACTTAGTATATAAGTACATGTTGAGGCCAATGAAGACATTGACAAATTTATTGTATTGATCTTGCTCAAAGAGGTTGCCCCCTCGAAGTGGCCTACGATCAATAAATTCCTTCTGTGTTTCTGCTATTTATATATATTTCTGTTATTTCGTACATTTTTCATTATATTGTTGCAGGAGGTTCCTCTCAGAAAAGATTCAAATCCATAATGCAACACTATGAAATGATTAAGTACTATAATACAAATATGATCTGATGTACAAATCATAAATTTACTTCATGCTATGAAGATTTAACCTTATGAAATGCAAACAAAGTGACAAATATGTTCTTTTCCAAATCTAGAATGAGATTTTTATTTTCCAAATTTCAAATGCAAAGATGCAAGAATGTTCTAGACAGAAAGAATGATAAGGTACAACAAATGAAATTATTTTAAACAACCTAAAAATGAAATAGGATCTAAAACAACTCACAAATCTATAAACCCTAGGTTCAAAACTAGCTAGATTTTCTAGAAACGCAAGGTTTTTACAAACCCTAGTTTTGAAACTATACAAAATATGAATGCAAAATGATCAACAAGCTCAATCCCAATCAGATCTAGGGTATAAATCAACTCAAATCTGAAATAAGAAGGATGCAAGAGTGCAAGACAAGTTAGGTTCACCAAAATATTGTAGTGGAAAAGAGTGATTTAGCCTAAGGGATTAAACTAGGTCAAAGCTCTCTTCTACCAAACATTAGAACACAAACTGAGCTTGGCTACTACCCATGGAGGAGAGCCAAATTACAAGGGTTTTGTTATTTTGTTGTATATAGTAGCAACAAACAAATTCAATCAAATCTAACCAAGAAATCTAGGGCAAATGACTAAACCCTAATTAAAAAAGATTTGCTAATAACTATGGAAAATAGATATCAGAAATCTAAAAGCACAATAGAGATTAGGAGATAGATAAGAACCTAGATCCAGACTCAGGGCACCAAAAGACCAGGGTACTCAGGTGCCCTAGACCCTAATTAGGGTTTTATAGAATCTCTTGGATCCACTAAAGCTATACCTACAAACCCTTTCTTCTTCCCAGATCTTATCTTCTAAAACCTGTATCTTCAACCTGCACACAAGAAAAGAGGGAAAAGGTTGTGTTGTGTATAGGGGCTTGCCTTAGTCAAACCCCATGTTGGTGTTTCCTCCTCCACTACAACAAATGATTAGATCCAAGAGTGGGTTCCCTAGGAGGGTAGAGGCAAGATCTGTAATATATGATGAAAGTATGAATGAAAGTGATAAAGGTTACCACCAAGATTGAAGCCCTAGTTGGAGTAGATGCTCAAGGTAATGCACCAACAAGGGGAGAGATGGAGAAGGCTTGAAACTTACTTCAAGACCTATAAAAAAACATCATAACATCCACAAGAAAGCATCAATTCCAAGCATGAAGAGCACTTTAGTATAGAACATTGATCATGTAAGTAATTCTAAACTTTTCTTAGCATTCACTTGTCCATCTAGTCTTCTAGGTGTAAAATGATTTATAAAACTCCTTTATATATGCATTCTTGCTCTCAAATGACTAATAAAACAAAATTGGGATGACATGTACAAGCTAAGGAAGTGTCCTGAGCTGACACCATAAGAGAGGGGCTAAACAAACCCATCTGGGACCAGGTCGCTCAGGCACCCTGGTCCTTTAGCCCCACAAACTCAAGGGATTGTCCTTTTAAGTGGGCGTAGACAAGTCCTAACTTTGTTTTGTCAGATTTATTCATCAAGATTGAGATTTTATCATTTAATGTTCAAAAAGGTGTTAAAATAGGTCTTAATTAACAAGGGTAAACATTTTACTCTATAACATTTTAATCTAGTTAATGTTGAACAAGATTATGAAGGAGATATTTGCATGTTGGATGCTCAACCTCATAAAGTGAGAGTAGAGTTGAAACCTGCTATATCTTTTACTCCACATGATGCTACTATTGAAGCTCTTGATGGACCTCTTTACATCACTATTTAAATCAATGATAAACCTGTGTGAGTAGGAAAAATTAGGTTAGGATGATCAAACAATGCAAATCAAACCTAATCCTACCACCTTCAAAGAATCCATCTAAATGACACAAGAATGCAAATAAATGAAAGAAAATCACTTAGAGTATTGATTCCTTGGTTGGATTTGTGGATTGCTTCTTAATTACGAACAATCATAAATGCTAAAGTTGCCATGATGATGGATGAAATGCTCAAAATATTCAATGGATGCTAATGGAAATGTTATGCTTGAGATGATACTCTGGACACTATATGGTGAGATGATGATAATGAGAATGAGTGGGTGTATATATATCACTCAATAAAAGTTGATCAACGGTGGAGAAGAAAAGATAGTTTGAACAGTTGAGATAAATTCATGATCATAGGTGAATGTGCACAAGACAAGTGTCCTTGAAGCTTACATTTATTAAATAATTTAGTTGGACTTTTTTGGATAAAGATGAGATAGATCCCCTTAAAATAGAATGCTTTTCTATTTTAAAGATATGATGATAAGGATAATTGCTTTTTAGAACCAATTAAATCATTCTTTTCCTTTGGTTTAAGATAGGACCTATCTTGTACACATAGAAGAAAGTGAAATGATAAGATGATGATAGAGAAAAATGCTATTTTTAGAAGATTAGAAGAAAAGTCATAAATTAAATAAATGAATTTATTTAATTTATGCTCATGATGAGAAAATAAATAAATAAAATTTAGATTTTATTTATTTATAGAAGAACTAAATTAAATAAATATGTAAATTTATTTAATTTAAGAAGAATGGAGAGATAATTAAATAATTAAAAATTATTTAGTTATAGATAGAGGAAAATAGAAGAAAAATAGATAATAAAATAGATGGACAATTAATTAAATAAATATAAATTTATTTAATTAATAGAAGAAATAGATGATTTAAGAGAAAATAGAAAAATTAATCAAATGTGTTAGACAAATGCAGATGATGAATAATGTAATATTTTAATAATGATAACTAGGTCAATTTTAGGTGTCTACAAAACCCATTCGAGGTGCTATGATCGATCTTATTTGCATGGTAAATATAGTAATTGAAGATTTTCTCTACATGCATGGTTTACATCAAGATACCTATGATGTATCAGAGATGGCAATTAGAGCACATGATGGGTCTATCCTTCCAACTCTTGGTGCCTTAACTCTCGAAGTTAAGGTTGGGCCAAGAAAGTTGGATGTTACTTTTGTCATCTCTCCTACATTGGACTTATTTCATGTGAAGTTGACTCATCCATGGCTCTACTCCATGAAGGCATCCCCCTTTATGGTTCACAAGTGCTTAAAGTTTCCATTTGAGGGATGTGTGCACAGTGTACATCACAATTGGTACTAGCCTGATGCTCGTAATGGACAATTTACACTTAACTATTTCTAGCCCAAACTAGTTGGAGTCATTCGATCTAGAGAGGATCTATTCTTTTTTTCATTTAAAAAGTTTAAAGCAAAGGAAATTACAACATTGTCTCTTAGTAACATACCTCTTTTTGATGTCCCCAGACCTCCTCGATCATGTGAGGCTACAACAATAGTTCCCATGTCCCACAGGTGGCAAATGAAGTTAAGCCCATATCGAAAGTCCTTCCCCGTTCCTGAGAATCTAGTAAATATGTTGAGGTTCCTCCTTTACCATCCCTCCAAGGACAATGAGACAACCTTCACACACAAAATAGACCTCACAATCACAATATAAATTTTGGCCCACTTTCCTCCACAGAGACTAGTGTAAATCAATCGGCTATGCGAGTGTTATTTCCTAAGGTTTCTCAACTACCTGTGGATGCTCATGTACTTCAACCTATTCCACAAGTTGAGAAGGAAGAGCATCCCGTGCCATTGAGGAACCCTTCTCCCATGGCCTCTCAACCTTCAGTGGTTCCTCTTGTTTCTTCTAATGTTCTTGAAGCAAAGGAAGAAAAGGAACCCATGTTGGAAGATATCACGGTCCCCTTAACAAACATCACAAATAAAGCTAAGCGAAATAAAATTACAAGAGAAAGAAAGAAGCGTTGTCTTGCTAAGTCTCATCTTTCCATAGGAGAGGAGAATCTCCCTCCTCACAAGCATTTATCACCGACGGATGCAAAAGAGATATTTGTTAATGCTCCATCTCCTCTAGAAAAAGAAGAAACTTTATAAGTTATCATGGAACCTATTGTAATATATTCTAACAATGAATTTGAAGGTAAGGATGATACAGGTATGTCTCTTGTTCCTTACACCAGAATTTCTATAGTTCCTCTTGCATCTTGTCCACCTTCCCAAATTGGTGATGAGCAAGATTGGGAGGAGGATGATTTTCTTTAGGCCAACTTTTATGTGTGGCCTGTTTTCTATTATATTATGAGTGCATGTGATTATTTTCCCCCCATATTGTGTTGCTTGGTTCTTGATTTATATTGTTGTTAAACTCTCTTTGGATGAGCTTTGATACCCTTGGTTTTACAAGGATACAAAAGGACTGATATCCATTGTGACATTCTCTCTATTTGTATCATCATTATTCAATATGTTGTAATATGCATTGTTGTTGTGTCCTTTGAGGACAATGCAAGGAGTAGGATGATTCTACATTCTCCCTTGTTGACCCAAAGGGTTTTAGTTTATTTGATTTCATGTGATATTTCTTCCTTTGTCTCTATAGTTTTACTGACTGGTGGATGATGACAGTTCCAAATAATTATAGTCTCGAGACATCTCCTATTATACAACCATTCTTATACTAACGTCAGTCAGGTAGATCTCTTTGTGTTATTTCTTTTTAATTGTATAACTATATGTGGTACCTTGTTTATATGCTTAGTGTCATACCATGACTAGACAAGCCATTATGTATCATTCTTGCAGCATCACCTTAGTTTGCCTTGATGGGGGACAACCCCATTGTGGGATGTAGTTTTTGGTAACACATATCTAATGGGCATGTGCTTTTGGAAAGCTCTCATGCCTATCTTATTTTTTATTCTACGTTAAAGAAATTTATCCCTAATGGAGTTAGCAATCACTTTAAGGTGAGGGCATACATTGCACTATGATCTCTTGATTACATGTTTGTTTATTATGATTGACATGAAACTCACCTAGTGATTCGATGGTCCTCACTAGCCTATGATGTTTTCATTTTGGTTGTTGGTCCATGAGCCACTTATTATAATGAAGTATTCTATCCCTTATGCTTCATGTGACTTGTCATGGTCACCTAGTGATTCGGTAGTCCTTACTAGCGTGTGATCGATGAGTGGCATTCTCTTCACATGACCCCTAGCAATAGAGCAAGCTAGTGACAAAGTCATGTGTCTTGTGTGTTTGTTCCATATTTGTTTGTGTGATATATTGTTTGAGTTTATGTTATTTTTGTTTTCCTAAGTGTTTTATGTGTTTGCATCATGTCTTCCATGTATATTCCATGTGTATACTTTGTGCCTTGCATGTATGCTTCATGTCAAGCGTGCATGCATTATGTATGGCGTGTATTACCATTTGTGTATTGCATGTCTTTTGTGTGTATTCTTATACATGCTTGTAGTACTCTATGTATGTGTGAATTATGTTGTTATATCTTGTGTTTTGCAAACCTTAGGATCCTATATTTGGGGGCTACTATAATTTCCTCAACTTGGCAAAATTCTTTCGGCTTCTATGCTTTCATGTTTGAAATTTGTCTTCACCTTAATTTAGTGCAAATTTGAATGTAAGTTCATACCCACGCTAAAGTGGGGGTAAATTTTATAGAGTAAAATGTTTACCCTTGTTAATCAAGACCTATTTTAACACCTTTTTTAACATTAAATGATAAAATCTTGATCCCAATGAAGAAACCCCACAAAATAAAGTTAGGACTGGTGTAAGCCCACTTAAAGGGACACTCCCTAGAGTTTGTGGGGCTAAAGCACTAGGGCACGCAAGCGCCCTAGTCACAAATGGGTTCTTTAGCCCCTCTCTTATGGTGTCAGCTTAGGACACTTCCTTAGCATATATAAAGGAGTTTTATAATTCATTTTACACCTAGATAACTAGATGGACAAGTGAATGCTAGGAAAAGTTTAGAATTGCTTACATGATTGATCTTTTATGCTAAAGTTCTCTTCATGCTTAGAATTGCTACTTTCTTGTGGATTTTATGAAGTTTGTTTGTAGGTCTTGAGGGAATTTTCAAGCCTTCTCTATCTCTCTCCTTGTTGGTGAATGATCTTGGGCATCTACTCCAACTAGGGATTAAATCTTAGAGGTAACCTTTATTACTTTCATTCATACTTTCATCATATATTGCAGATCTTGCCTCTACCCTCCTAGGGCATAGACTCTTGGATCTTATCATTTGTTGTAGTGGAGGTGGAAATGCCAACACATGGTTTGAGTAATATTGATTTTGTGTTAGATAAATACTTATTGTAATATATATATATATATGATATTGGCATCATTGTAAACACTTACCAGAGTGATAATATCACATATGCATCTTATAATAATGATAAGTGTTATCATGATATTCATGAGATCATAACCTTTTCAATTATCAAAATTCGGTGGACTTAGGAAGACAAGTGATTGAAAACATCATATTATTTCTTAGATGCAAACCTATCTAAGTTTAAATATTGATCTAGCTCCAAGATTAGATATGATAATATTAGAATTCCTTAAGATTTTATTTGAGAGAGGATAAACCTTGTGTTCTATGTTTATATCATGTTATGATAAATATGATCAACGGGTCAAGAGGAGACTAGAAATTTATGTTTCAATGTTATTACTATAAACTTCTACTATTGGGAAATACAAGAGTATTTGATATACCAAATTGTATTGGGTTAGAGAAGTTAAAACCCTAGAATCAAATCTGAAGGGTTTAGAAAACTTAAAACTCTCAAATTGATTATGACATTGATTTAGTCTATTGTATATTATGGTCGACAGTAAAAAGGTCAAGAAACCATAGATCAAGACAATATAAAGAGTCTAAGAAGCACTTTGATAAATTTTAATTATTTATTGATATAGTCAAACTTGACATATAAAACAAGAGTGTTTAATTCTTTGAGTCATTGAGTAGAATGACAGAAACTCATAGACCCTGATATTGCAAGAATACAACTAGAGACTCTCTAAAAGGTTGAAATCATATAAACCTTCATATTGTTTATATATATCCTAGACTAAGGATCAAATTCTAAGTTAGTTTTACTAAGACCTGAGTTCAATCAAGATAATTTATGTCTAGAGTTTCTAGTCAAGCAAGTCAAACTGTAGGATGAGGTAGTTTCCAAGTCGCGTTAGAGGTGTGTGAACACAAGACTACATTTATTGAAAAAATCTATTTATATAGAAACTTTGGCCAAAGTGATGCATTTGTCTCTGTATGCATTAGTCGGTTCACCATGTCTAGATGGTGTGACCTACCAGAATGATCATAATTAGATAGAAGATTGTCAATAGTTGTATGGTCGATTGAGTTACCTAAGACATGGCACTAGAACTCAGATGGTAACCTGTTGGTTCTTTATGTCTATTCTCTTCATGAAGGCTAGGGCCACTTCTAGGAAGGAAGGTGTGCGGGGGGCCACCGGTCTATGGTTGGAGGTAAAGAACTTGAATGATGCTCTTCGTTTGTAGTAGAAGACTCGCCAAGACTTCTGAAATAGTCAAGATTCCAGATACAATACACTTTATGTTATGACTTATGATGTAAAATTGTTATTTTTTCCAAGAGCAACCTATTTGTAAATGTAAAGTGAAATGTTTTCACTATGATTTATCTTTGAATATATTGTAATTTCAAGGTTGAAAAATATTTAGAAAATATATGTATTTATTTCTTGAGAATATGAAAATGATTTTTTAAAAAAATAATTCATGTTTATCAAGTTAATTTACTTTCTTAGTAATTTTTGTGAGTAATTCCAAGTAATATGAGATGGCATGTTACATATGGTATCAGAGCAACTGGGTTCAACACATGGACCTAGGAGCTCACTACGACAAAAATTATCAACATTCTGCTAGTTGGATAATGTTTGAAATTGGTCTTATGCTAGAATGGCGTGGAGAAGAACCAAGAAAACTACCAGGAAGTTTGTTCCCTAGAATTTACCCAAGTTAATGGTTAAGAAAGAACCATCTGAGGTAAAACTCCAAGACCATATTAACTATACTGAGGGTGCATGGTTGGAAGATTTTGAGACTTTGGTTGATGCTCTTAAGCATATTCGACTAGAAAAGAAGCAACACAAAAAACTGGCCAAGAAACCAATTGTTCCAACTCATGTGGTTAAACTAAGTAAACCATCTACTAGTCGTGACATGCCATTTGGGTGTGGTCTTGATGCCCCTATTTTAGGAAAAGAGGTGATGGAAGAGTACCTGCGCATACATCCAACCTCTAAGTTTGTTTTACTGGATTCTGATGGGGAAGAGGAACCTAAGGAATATCCTTTAACCGATAGTGACATGTTGTCTTTTTGAGTTATCTATTTAAATAAGGATGTATTTATAGGTCTAGAAAAACTAGATAATAAAGATGAGATTGTTTTGCACAACTATGAGTTTTGTGAATAGATTTATTGATGAATTTTAAATTAATGAGATGCATTATTTCCTAATTCCAATCTATAACTTGATATGATTATTAGGTGTGATATAGAGTACCATGATGGTTCGAACTCGAACAAATCTTGAAGATAGTTGAGAAGAGTCGAATCCTTCCAAAAACCCTATGACTAAGTTGGATCAGATGTTGACCATGTTGAATGAAACCAAGGAGAGGCTTGGAAACCTAGAACATGAAGTGAGGTATCAAGGCAAATTTGAAGGAGAAAAAGAGGACTCGCATAAAAAGGATGATGATTATGTCCATGAGCCCAGTACTCATAGTGAACTTTCTAGTTTTTCAACTAAGGTGAATTTGTTTGTAGGCCCCTAGGTTCCTATGATCACATCTTAGGAATGTTTTTAGTTAACATGGAATTAGTAGAAGGGGATCCTAGTAAATAAAATGTACATTTGGAGAACTATCCTTTCCTATGAGATTTTTGGGATGTTTTCTAGATGGACTTCTAGGATTACCTCCAAAGAGAGATTTTGATTTCTCTATTGATATAATACCTAGATCTGAGTTGATTTCAAAGGCACCATATCGTATGACTACTATGAAGTTGATGGAGTTGAAAGCCCAACTTTAGGAGTTGTTGGCTAAAGGGTTGATTAGATCTGGAGTGTTTCTCCTTGGGGAGCGCATGTGATCTTTGTCAAAAACAAGGATGGAACTTTGCATCTGTGTATAGAATATCATATCCTCAACAAAGAAATGATAAATAATAAGTATCCTCTATCGTGTATTGATGATCTTTTTGATCAGATGTGTAGCGCAACTATTTTCTCTAAGATTAATCTACGATCTGGATACTATCAACTAAGAATAAAAGATGAAGACATTCATAAAATTACTTTTAGAATAAGGTATAGATATTATGAGTTCATAGTATTACCTTTTGGACTTACAAATTCCCCTACAGCATTCATAATCTAATGAATAATGTTTTATGAGATTGCTTGGATAAATTTGTTCCAGTGTTCCTAGATGACATTCTTATTTATCCTAAGAATGAGGAAGAGCACTTGCATCTTTTTCAGTTAGTTCTATTGTGGCTGAGAGAACATAAGTTGTATAGGAAGATTTCTATGTGTACTTTCTTTTAGGAAGAGATATAATATCTAGGACATATAATATCAGCTGAAGGAATTTTAGTAGATCCTGTGAAGATCAAAGCTATATTTGAGTGGCATGTGCTAAAGAATTTGCATGAAATGTGCAGTTTCATAAGGTTAGCTAGTTATTGTAGGAAGTTTGTATTGAAATTTTCTAAGATTGCAAACCCAACCACTTCACTTAAGAGAAAAGGAAAGCATTTTGAATGGTTAGAAAAGTGTTAGGAGGAATATAACTAGTTAAAAGAGAAGTTGACAACTGCATGAATATTGAAAGTTCCTGATCTAGAAAGTCAACTTGTTGTGATCACTGATGCCTTAGTGGAAGGTTTAGGAGGAGTTAGAATGGGTGAGTGGTAGCTTAAGAATCTAGAAATTTGGGAGAATATGAGCAGATTTATGCTCATCATGACTTAGAGTTAGTAGCAGGTGTTCATGCTTTGCAAGTGTGGTGACACTACTTGCTAGGAAAGCCTTTCGAACTGAAGTCAGAACATCAAGATCATAAGTATATATTTTCCCAACCTCATCTGAATGCTCGACAAAGAAGATGGTTGGAATTGATATTCGACTATGACTTTGAGATAAGTTATATCAAAGGCAAGGAGAACCAATCAGCGGATGCACTAATTCAATGAAGGCATATTCATCAAGTGTCTTTATCCACTCAAACTTCAAGGATTTATTGTTACAAAATTCTACAGGTGATGAGTATTATGAGAAAGTTAAGTAGGTTCTTTCAATAAATCCTCAAGACTCGAGGTATGATGGGTTGTATTTTGAACCAGATAGGCTTTTAAGATATAGAAGAAGCATGTATGTTTCAAACTCTATAGAATTAAGAAACCCTGTGTGGAAGGAAGTTCATTCCGCACCATATTCAAGTCATCCTAAAGTAATCAAACTCCTATATGATGTAAAACCTCTTTATTTTTGCAAAGGAAATAAGAATGACGCTGCAAGATTTGTAGTAAGGTGCCTAGAGTGTGAGAGAGTCAAGGATAAGCATCAGCCTCCAGTAGGAATTCTGTATCCGCATGATATTCTAGAGTGGAAGTGGCAGGGCATTAGAATGGACTTACTGCAAGGGCTCCCAATGTCTCAAAATAGACATGTGTTAGACTCACAAGTATACTTAGAGGGGGGGTGAATCAGTATACAACCAAATTTCACTTTCAATAAATTCAACTTATCTGGAGTAGATTAAACCCTAAGTATTATAGCATTAACATGAGCATGAAAGAATAAAACAATGCACATCAACACATAACACCAGATATATGTGGAAAACTCTACAAGGGAAAAACCAAGGTGAGGATTAGCTCACAATATATGAAGCTCAAATAGTAACTTTATTTTAGGGGCTTTAACCTAAGGAAGCTACTACTACCTAAGTAACTTTGATTTAGGGTTACACCCTTGAGGAAGCTTCTACTCCTTGATGACTTTATTTTAGGGTCACTCCTAAGGAAACTACTACTCCTTGAAATGAGAATACAAAAGATTACAATATAACAGTCTTTTCTTACTGTCTGAAAATTGTCATTGAAACTCACACCTTTGATGATTGCACTTCTACCCCCTCACACTTTCTTCTGAAGATCTGATCAATCAAGCACACTCTATACTTTATCACTATTGTAAATATTTCTTCAAGATGAATCCAGACAACATCAACAACATTTTCTCTTTCTCCCACAGACGCACATCAATAATGCATTTATTCTACTTTTATCTACTTGCGAGCCTTTTTCATCATCTTGCAATTATACCTTCCTAACTCACTTTGATTCACTATTTATACATGATACTACATTGATTACATTTACAAGTTGGCCAAATAACACACACTATGAAACGTGTACAAGATAGGTCCTAATTGAAACAACACATTACACCAATAGAAAATACATGTCTTGCGGACACCAACACTTGCTTAACTAGGTCCAAAATGTCCTTCACAACATCAAACAACAAGGAATTGCATCCACACACTCCACTCATTTTAAAATAGGATAGCTTTAAGAAAAACACATGAAGACTTGAATTATAGTGACCACATCAACTTGAAAACCTTGTGTGGTACTGGAAATAAGAAATATCTTCATGAAACTTTTCTAGATGAGTTCACATGACTCATAAAACACCCCCATACACTCCTTTGGCACTTTACATCAAAGAATTATGTCACATAGCTTCAAACATTTACTCTGAAAATACTCTGTTATCCAGAATACACTGCACCATGCTGTCAATTTAAAAACTGAGATGTAATACACATCCAAGAGCATGTTCACAAAACCACAAGGTCACTCATTCACTTCTGGAGGAATGCAAAGCATTCTAGTGGATCTTCAATACTGCACCATTTTGCCAGAGCACAATCTAGTGTTCTATCATACATAATCTTTCACAGCAGAGTGAAATATGATTTGAGACTTTGGAAATAGCACCTTCACTGCCTTCTTGACACAATCTTAGAATGCATAGCCATATATGCAATTACGGAGGAATGCAGAGCATTCTATCGCCCTACTAGGAATAACTTCACAAAACCAATTATGTCCTTAAACTGTTAGCAGAAATAAATTCTTCCAGTGGTCTAAACATCATGAAACTTGAAACATACATAGAACAATACTATATGGTCTTCAAAGAGCAGACATTCTGAAACAAAGATTATCACCTACTTCCGGAGGCCAATCCTTCATTGTATTACCACATACAACTTAGGATTAGTAGGATAGATCATACAATATGCTTCAAGCCATCAAGAATCTTTCCTTAACATCTGATTCTCTTAGTGCTTCTAATTCTCATATTATAAGGCTTCAAACTCAACTCTACTTTGATTAGTAATGTAGTTTTTATGACCTCCAATCATGAGCTTTCTCTTCCTTAGGAATATGCATCAGTGTAAGCTATGTTGACATCAATGAAAACACATATGGCCAACAATCTCCCCCTTTGTCATTGATGGCAACATATACTTCCCCTTAGACTCTCTCCCCCTTTGACATCAAGGACAAAAGGATCCAATACCTTCACATTTTCCCCTTTCATAAAAAATCATATATCTGCAAACTTCTACTTGTAAGCTCACCTATCATTAGTCACCAGTACCTACTCCCCCTGATAGGTAGCCAACATCAGTGGGTGTTGCCACAATAATGGATTACACTTTCTGGGACATCTTGTTTTTTGCTAAAATCACATATTTCTAGAAAATATAATGATTTAAGCCTGGAAAGGTTCCATTTAAAGGATTTTAATTGAAGAGGGTCTGATCAAACCCCCTCGAATAGAACCTCGCTAGTTTTAAACCATACCTATAATGGAGTCTACTCTACACCTATCAAAATGCTAATAAAAAACCACTTTTGATTAACCTTTTGGGGGATCAAATGAATTCATTTAAAATTTATGTTTTGTAAGTATGTAGTCCTTATTATAAGCTTCCCAAAAAGTATAATTTTAAATATATTTAATTTGATTATTATATTTATTTTTTATTTCTTGTGAATGTAGGTTTTTCATTGAACATCAAGCTCTCTATTCTACACACATGGAAAATTAGTAAATTTTTTTTTTGAAAAATGTTTATGCCCTAGGTATTGATGTCTTTGTTTCAACAAAAAAAAAAAATTGAATTTCGATACATACAGAAAAAGTTATGTTTTACGGAATACGCCTATCTAAATTATAATTGGTTTGACTTCAAAAATTAATTAAAAAAAATATTCAACAAAACATTATGAAACCAAATGCATGCCCTATATATCGGTGTTACCAATCTAAATTCAAAAGAATCATAATTTTATCCTTTGTAGAAAAAAAGTAATGTGCTACAGAATACACATCACTTTAAAAAAATGTTGTTTACTATTAAAAACTAGTTATCAAAGGAGACATGAAAAATATTACAATTTAACTCCAAATTTTTTTTAAAAAATATATTTATAATCTACAAACAAAATCTCACAAATCACTAGTTTGCATCATCTTCAAATTCGTAGCGATTTAGTGGCTATAGGTGTCAGAAAGTGAAGATTTAGTTCAAAATGTTGATTTTAATGTCAAGTTTGGCCAAAAAGTGTAACCCGTTATTGTGGGATGACCCCAATCAAGGATAAAAATATAGCATGAACTCTCCCTAGACAAATACACCACTATGCATCTTAGCAAGGAGGGGAAATTACCCCTAACTTATGTTGGAGATCCTCAAAGATGTCTTTTGCAAAAGCCTTTGTAAAGATATCTGCAATTTGATCCTTTCTTGGGACATATTCCAACTTCACTTCCTTATCTACAACTTTCTCTCTCAAAAAGTGGTACCTGATTGCTATATGCATGGTTCTAGAATGCATCATTGGATTCTTAGAAATATTGATGGCACTTGTATTGTCACACAAAATAGGAATTGGCTCATCATACAATACCTTGATATCCTTAAAAGTTTGCTTCATTCATAACACTTGTGTGTAGCAGGAGGCTGATGCAATATACTCTACCTTTGCAGTAGGTAAGGACACTGAATCTTGCTTCTTACTCTGCCATGAAACCAATCTGATTCCTAGAAAGAAAGCACCACCACTTGTACTTCTTCTATCATCAACACAACTAGCCCAGTCAGTATCAATGTATG
The DNA here is from genome assembly GCA_027924645.1 of Cunninghamia lanceolata. Lineage (NCBI taxonomy): Eukaryota > Viridiplantae > Streptophyta > Pinopsida > Cupressales > Cupressaceae > Cunninghamia > Cunninghamia lanceolata. Next base: position 3,517,060 of record BSBN01001052.1, on the reverse strand, counting down.
CACTCAAATCAAAGTCATTACCTTTTGGATACCATAGACCATAGTTAGGAGTTCCTTTCAAGTATCTAAATATCCTTTTCACTCCTTCTCATGTGTTTGCTTAGGATCGGCTTGATATCTGGCAACTACACATACTGCATGCATAATGATAGGTCTAGAAGTAGTTAAGTACAATAGTGGTCCAATCATAGACCTAGAGGCAGTCTTATCTACCTCCAGAGACTCATCATCTTTGCTCAAGTGACATCTAGTGACCATGGGAGTGCCCACTAGTTTTGAATCCTCCATACCAAACTTCTTCAATAATTCTTTGACATACTTAGCTTGAGAAATAAATATACCACCATCCAGTTGGGAAATTTGAATTCCAAGGAAGAAAGACATTTCACCAATCATGGACATCTCAAATTCTTTTTACATCTTCTCTGCAAACCTCTTACACATATCATCATTTCTACCAAAAATGATATCATCAACATAAATTGCAACTATCAAGATCATGTTTCCTTCTTCCTTTATGTAAATGTTACTATGTGTAGTACCTTTATTGAAGCCCTACTAAAGTAAGTACTTGTCTAATCTTGCATACCAAGCCTTAGGTGCTTTCTTGAGCCTATACAAAGCCTTCTTGAGTCTGCATACCATGTCTGGATCTTCTGATATCTAGAAACCATATGGTTGCTCAATGTAAACCTCCTCTTCTAGGTCACCACTTAGAAATGCTAACTTGACATCCATATGATACACCTTGAAGTTCTTGTGAGTAGCAAGAGCAAGGAACATTCTGATTGCCTCCATCCTATCTACTGGAGAAAAAGTCTCCTCAAAATCAATGCCTTCTACATGAGTATATCCTTTGCATATTAATCTTGCTTTGTTCCTTACAACTTCACCTTCCTCATTTATCTTGTTCTGGAACACCCAATTTGTTCCTATAACATTCTTATTGGTTGGTTTGGGAACCAATTCCCATGTCTAATTCTTCTCAATCTGATCTAGTTCTTCTTCCATTGCTTTTATCCATCCATCATCTTTATTGGCTTTAGCAAAGGTCTTAGGTTCCACTTTTGATAATAAACACAAGTTTTATTGCTCATGTGTCTTGGCAAACCTTCTCCTTGTTTGTACACCTTCATTCTTGTCTCTAATGATCTGCTCTACTAAATGATTCTTCTGAACATACTTTGCAGGGGTCTTAGGCATTTATTCAGGTTCTTGTTCCTTTTCTTCTTTTACTTCTTCTACTTCTTCATCTTCAATGCAAGGGAAGATATCATATCTGGTGTCTTTTGAATCCTATGAGAACTAATACAAGTCTTCATCTACTTTGACATTTGTGCTTTCAATCATATTTTCCAATCTTTTTTTGTAGCGTCTATAGGCCTTGCTTCTGGTTGAGTAACGAAGAAAGATTCCTTCATCAAATATTAAATCAAACTTTCTTGGGTTTCTTTCATCTCTTCTGATATAGAATTTACTACCAAAGATCCTGAAGTATTTGACAGAGGGAGGTATTCCACACCACAACTCATAAGGGGTCTTAGTGCTATTGACCCTTAACTATATTCTGTTAGTTAGATAGACATCAGTGTGAATTGATTCCTTCTAGTATACATTAGGTAGATCTGTATCTTTCAACTTTGCCTTAGACATTTCTTGCACAATCCTATTTTTCCTTTCCACTACCCCATTTTGCTGAGGGGTTCTAGGAGCAGACAAGTGCCTCCTAATACCATGATCTTCACAAAACTTTTCAAATTCATTTGATGTAAACTCACCTCATCTATCTAACCTTAAACATTTGATCTTAGTATCCATTTCATTTTCAACCAAATCTTTGAAAACTTTAAACTTATCAAGGGCATCAGATTTTTCTCTTAAGAAAGTAACCCAAGTCATTCTAGAATAATCATCAATGAGAAACATAAAATACATTTCACCTTATTGACTTTTTAGTCTTGTAGGTCCACATAGGTCTGTGTGAATCAGCTCCAATGGATTTGAAGAAGAGTACTTGCTTTTAAAACTGGTCTTTTCCTACCTTCCCATTTGACATTCCTTGCATACAGTGTTTACAGGCTTGATTATCTGGTGCAGGGGCACCCCTTCAACAAGTCAATTATACACCTAAGAAAGAAGACTAAGGTCTTAATATATTATGTCTTAAGGATTTCTATATTAAATGTAATAAGGTCTATTTGACCAGTACATGTTATAGTAGTTTGCATCTAGGTTTCTGTGCTAGTCCCTATGACACTTGTCAATCTATCATGACAAGGTTGTTAGTTTGTTAAGAGTTTGTTAGTTGGTTGTTATTTCCTAACCACTTGGAATTGTCTCCCATCTGCTAGGAACCAAGTCAGTACTACTCATAGTAAGTAGATAAATAGCCTAGATCAGATCAATTTCTGAGATATAGAGAAGATAAGATAGAGAGTAGATGTTAGACAGAGCAGTAGTTGTGAAATTAAGTTGTGCAACTGTGAAATCATACATCTATATGCATTTCTGAAAGTAATAAGAAATTCCTATTTGTGTTACCTTTCTAATTTTTGAATTCACTGTGTAATCAATTTTCTGCTTTGGAATCGAAATGAGTTCTTAGCCCATTCCACTAGTTGGATTACTTTGTAATCGGTGGAGTGGTTGTATATATATGTTTATGTTCTTGTTTTGCCTTTTCTGTTTGTTCATTCCATGTTCACAGGATCGGTTGCAACATGCTTAGATAAGCCCTAGCATCCTCATGTGCTAGGTTGGCAAAGTGAAATAGTTTGTATGTTTGTGGAAGAGATAGTTATGTGCAATCGTTAAGCATAAAGCGGATCAAACTAGTGAAAAACTGTGTGGTTTCAATAGATATACAAATTGTGTGTATATCACTTTTGTATGTAGGATATACCTTCTGTGTATATAGCGCAAAGCATATCGGGTGTGGAAACATGTTGAAAATGTATGTTATGAATATACAAGGCTAAAACATATTGGATATACAATTCTTGTGTATATCGCAATTGTATGAAGGTACATTTCCTATGTATATCGTTATCGCATGTTCCTGTGTATATCACAGTTGTCTATCGCAGTTGCATGTAGCAAATGTACATTGTAAATGTACAAGTCCATTGGCATATAAAGGAGAGAGAAAGCACCAGATACATGCAAGGTGGTCAACATCAGTCAAAAGGTTGATTCATCTACATGCAGGAGGAATGCATCTTTAGGTTTGCATATTGTGGTTGTATGTCGAAACATACATTGGTCTAGATACAAAGAAAGTCAGCAGTCAACTTCCCTTGAAGGCATATTTTGAAGGCATATTCAGCAAATGCATGTTTTGAATTGTATGTTAGAGTGTATATCAAAATATACATTCTGCAGATACATCGGGTTAAGATGCATAAGGTTACCGGCAGCAAAGGTAAAGAAAACCGGCAATAGGAGGTTGTCAGTTGTATGTTCTGATTGAATATAACACTTGTATGTTGAAACATACATGTTTCTTTGATACAAATATCAACCGGTAGGAGTGGTAGGAGGAACCGACACGCAAGTCAAAGGGTGTATGCATAGGATTTAATGCATCGGAGTGAAATATATCGGAGGATCTGATAGAGGAAGTGTTGCCGATAGAAGTGTCAGAGACACGTCGATGTGAAATAGGACTTCAGTGAGAGGAATTTGGTTGGCCGATAAATTTGATCTCGCTGATGGGTAAACATACAAAGGTAAATGTATGTTAGCGAGTGATTAACAACCATTTCGTACATTTCCGTTGGCAGCTCTGCATCATAGTGGTACCAGAGAAAAAGGAGTATCTTTTACGAAGGAGAAGAAGACAAGATGTCAGAAGAGTTCACAACAAGGATGACCAATGCTGAGTTGGCTGTCCTAGTAAAGAAGCAAATTACATAGAGAAAAATAGTGAAAGCCCAGAATCAGGCTTTGAAAGATGAGTTAGAGAAGTTAAGGGACAAAGTAGGGAAGGGAAGAAAAGATTCTGGTGAGGAAGATAGGGATGAAGAGGAGATCCCTAGGCAGGAAGAGATAGAGGTTCCTGTAGACCAAAGACCCTTACTTAATGCCCTCAAATCCATGGAGCGAAGGACCATGGATATGAAAATAGACCTGCCAGTGTTTGTAGGCAAAATGGATCTTGATTCAATGATGGAGTGGATAGACTCCTTGAATAATTTCTTTGAAACAGAGGAAATACCAAAACATCAAAGGGTAAAGATGGCTCAATTCAAAATGAAAGAGGCTGCACTAACTTGGTGGAATTTCATCCAAGATGACAGGGTGAAAGAAGGAAAGAGCAGAGTTGCTACTTGGAAGAAGATGATGGCTTTAGTGAAGGAAGCCTATGATCCATTGGATTACAACATCCAACTACATAAGAGGAGACAAAATTTGAAACAAAAGGAGTTAGATGTCAGTTCATACACTGAAGAGTTCATGAAACTATGTGTCAAGACAAAGGTCAAGGAGAATGAGGAAGAGAGGGTCACAAGGTATCTTAATGGGTTGAGATTTGCCATCCAAGAAGATTTAAACCTGCATAGCCCAGATACAATCCAAAAGTGCTACCAATTGGCACTCAAAGTGGAAAAGAAATTAAAGAGAAGACAAGAACAGAATAGTAGAGGAAGAGGAAGACAACAAAGAGGGGGAAGAAGTCCTTTCAGAGGCAGAGGAAATGGATTTGGACACCAAGCTGAATCCAATCAAGAAAATAGAAAAGGAGACAGAAATCAAACTCAAGGAAGTTACAATCAAAAAGGAAATTTTAGGGGCAAAAGACCACCATTTAGAGGAAGATCTTAGGGTAGAGGACCTATCAAATGTTACAATTGCAATCAAGAAGGCCATATAGCCAGCAGATGTCCAAAAAAAGCAAAAAGTTCAATGGGAGAAAGGAGGACAAATCTGATACAAGAGTCTGATTGTCAAAGTGTGACAAGCTCAAACACTTATCAAACTGTGAATGCTCCTGACAGTTATGGATATCCTGAGAAATGAGAAGCTTTGATGATTAGGAGAGAAATGACCACCATGAAGGTGCCTGACAAAGAACCCCCACAAAGGAAGTCTCTCTTCAGAACTACTTGCAAGGCAGGAGGAAGGGTATGTAAAGTTTTGATTGATTCTGGATCCACTAAAAATTTTGTGTCTGTTGAAATGGTAGAAAAACTTAAGCTTAGAAGACTGTCACATCCTTGCCCATACAAAATTTCATGGCTCACTCAAGGTTAGCAAATAGTTGTGGAAGAGCAGGCTTGGGTAGAGTTTCAAATTGGAACATACAAGGACAAATTATTGTTTGGCATTGCCAAGATGGATGCTTGCCATCTCTTATTTGGAATACCATGGCAATATGACTTGAAATCATAGCATGATGGAGTTAGAAATACATATTCAATCACCAAGGATGGTAAGGTGATAGAGTTACTACCATTAATGGAGAAGGAGGTAGAGTCAAAAGGGAAAGAAGTCAAAGTAATGCTGGTAGAAGGTAAACAGTTCATGAAAGAAATAGTAGATGAAGGTGCAGTAGCATATGCCCTAATTCCATGTCTGAAGGTGAACAAGGTGCAGCAATAAGAAGTCTAGGGAGAGAAGAGGCAAAGATTCATAGATCCTGCTATCCAAGAGTTGTTGGATAAGTACAAAGGCATCATCTCTGATGGAATGCCAAGGTCCCTACCACCTATGAGGGACTTTAGCCATTGCATAGATCTGATCCCAGGATCTACACTTCCAAACAAAGCAGCATACAAGCTTACACTGGAGTAGAATGCAGAGGTAGCAAGGCAGATTAAGGAATTGTTAGAGACAGGCCTAATTGGAAAAAGTTTAAGCCCATGTGCAATACTAGTTGTACTAGCACCAAAGAAGGAAGGCACTTGGAGACTTTGTACTGATTCCAGGGCTATTAACAAGATAACAATCAGGTATAGGTTCCCAATCCCAAGGATAGAAGATATGCTTGATTGCTTGGGAGGTGCCAAATATTTCACAAAAATAGATTTAAAAAGTGGCTATCATCAGATCAAGATTAGGCCAGGAGATGAATGGAATATTGTATTTAAAACCAATAAGGGGTTATATGAGTGGAAGGTCATGCCTTTTGGTTTGTCCAACACCCCTAGTACCTTTATGAGGTTGATGAATGAGCTCTTGAGAGAATTTATAGGCAAATTTGTCATAGTATATCTAGATGACATTCTGATTTTCAGTAATACAAGGGAAGAACATCTCAAACATATCGACCTAGTTCTCAAAAGGTTACATGAAGAGGAACTAATGATCAACTTGGAGAAGTGTTTGTTCATGCAGGAGGAGATCATCTACTTGGGTTTTGTAATCTCACATAACAAACTAAAAATGGATCAAGAGAAGGTAAGTGCCATATTGGCTTGGCCAACTCCTAGAACCATAAATGATGTGAGAAGTTTCCATGGGTTAGCAACCTTCTATAGGAAGTTTATAAAAGGGTTTAGTCATGTCTATGCACCCATGCTTGACACCATAAAAGGAGGACAGAAGTGTAGATTCACTTGGACAAAGGAAGAAGAAGGTGGTACAGCAGCCAGTCCTTGCACTTCCAGACTTCAACAAGATTTTTCAAGTAGAATGTGATGCAAGTCACATGGCAATTGGAGCAGTACTCAGTAAAGAAGGTAGGCCTATTGCATTTTTTAGAGAGAAACTAAATGATGCTAAGAAGAGATACTCATCCTATGATTTGGAGATGTATGCTCTAGTCCAATCACTCAAAAAGTGGAGGCACTACTTGATGCCAAAAGAATTCATAGTGTTTACAAACAATTAGGCCCTTAGTTTCATAAACAGTCAAGAGAAGCTAAACCATAGGCACATGAAGTGGGTGGAGACTTTACAAGCTTTCACCTTCACACTCAAGCACAAGAAAGGGATCAAGAACAAGGTAGCAGATGCTTTGAGAAGAAGGGTCCTAACTATAAATCAGATTCAATTGGAAAGTGTTGGTATTGATTCCTTAAAGACTATGTATGATGCTGATGAAGACTTTGGAGAGATCTACAAAGTAGGTACTTCCTTTGGAGACAAATAACATCTTGAGTACTCTGAATTTCTGATACAAGATGGATTGCTTTTCAAAGGTGGACAGTTGTGCATTCCACGGTGTTCTATGAGGCTGAATATCATTAGGGAGAAGCATTGTGGGGCCATGGTAGGACATTTTGGTCTGGATAAGACTCTTGATCTTGTAAAGAGACATTACTATTGGCTTAAGTTACAGACATATGTAAGAAGATTTGTGGAAGCATGTGTAATATGTCAAAAGGCAAAAGGGAGATCCACTAATGCAAGTTTATATCAGCCACTGCCCATTCCTTCTAGGCCATGGGAGAGCATAAGCATGGATTTTGTGTTGGGTTTACCTAGAACAAGGAAGGGATATGATAGTGTTTTTGTTGTAGTAGATAGATTCAGTAAAATGGCACATTTCTTGCCATGTAAAACCACTTGTGATGCTTCATATGTTGCAGATCTATTTTTCAAAGAAATAGTAAGGATACATGGATTGGCATTGAGCATAGTGTCAGATAGAGATGTGAAATTTATTAGCCATTTTTAAAGGACTCTTTAGAAGAAGATTTGTACCAATTTGTCCTTCTCATTAGCTTATCATCCTCAAACCGATGGATAGATTGAAGTGGTTAACCATTCATTGGGAAATCTGCTCAAATGTTTGACAAGGCAGCATGGAGAGAAGTGGGATAACATCCTATCACAAGCCGAATTTTCCTATAATGACACTGTCAATAGGAGTACAGCGAAATCACCTTTCCACGTGGTATATGGTATTCATCCAAGAGGTATTTTGGAGTTAAGAGATCTACCTACAGGAGAATCTATTAGTGTAGATGGAGAAGCTTTTGTAACAGCCATAAAAGAGGTGCATGATCAAGTCAAGAACCAACTCCAACAAACCACATTGAAGTATAAAACCTATGTTGATAAGAAGAAGGGAGATGTACAGTTTGACGTTGGAGACTTGGTGTGGGTTCATTTGAAGAAGGAGCGGCTCCCAAAGGGTAAATATATGAAACTCATGCAGAGAAAGATTGGACCATGTCAAATTTTGAAGAAATGTGGACAAAATGCTTATTGTGTATGAGGAAAATTGACTATGATAAACTAACAAAATAAAAAACCAATAACATAAAGAGAATGAATCTAAATAAAAGCCATTACTAATAAATCAATGAAATATAAAAGCTTTTACTGAGATTTGTATTGTTCCCTTTGGATGAATGTGGATTGCTCAATAGTGATGTGAAACCATGGTTTGCAACAAGCAAGTAGAGTGTTCAAAGATCAATGTCAAAAGATTGTGAAGTTGCTCAATCGATGCGATGTATGCTCAAAGCATTGTTAAGTATGCCTGCAAATAAGTGATCGAAGAGGCTTTGTGAAGGAGATGAAGGGGGTTTATATAGGTTTCAACAGAGATCGATCAACGGTCCAGATAATTCAGAAGAATCAACAGAGGAGAACAGTTGAGGAACATGCATTGAATAAGAAAAAGACATGTGTCTTGCTTTCTTTTGCATGAGAAGATTTGGTAAGAATAGAAGAATGAGTTAAAGTAATTAAAAGAATATAATAATCAGTTAAGTGATTTAAAACAAGAAGAAGGGATTTGCATGAGAATAAGAAGATATTTTGCTTTATTAAATATTAGGAATATTTAATTATATGTGCAAGAAAGCTTGAGTTATATTTAGAGATAACTCAATTTAGAAGCAAAAGCAACTTAAACAAATATTTGATTTATTTAAATTTAGAAAAGATATTATTGGAAGAAACAATTAAATAAGTAGAATTATTTAATTTAGAAGATTTAGAAAGCAAATTAAATAAATAAATTTATTTAATTGTTGTGCATGTTTTTGGAAGAATAAATAAAACATTTGATTATATTTCATTTTTTGGAAAAATGAATATGATTTAATTAAATAATTAAGAATTATATAATTGTAGATAAGAGGGAATTTGTGATGAATTAATTAAATAATTGGATTTATTTAATTAATGCAGATTTGAATTTTGAAAAGAGGATAATGATCTAATTAAATAATTAAAATTATTTAATTGTGGAAGAATATAGAGGAATTTGATTTAATTAATTAAATAAATAGAATTTATTTAATGAATGTCGAATTTAGGAGATTTAGAAGAATTTATGATTTTAATTAAATAATTAGATTATTTAATTAACGTTGAATGCAGGTGATGTGACAGATTAGATGAAATACAAGTAGTGCGACGACTTGGTCATTTTAGGGTGTCTACATTTTGCCCCTCTTTGATGCAATGCAATTTACAACGTTGCGTCAAAGAAAATGATTGTTGAAGAGAAGATACAATTTTTAATACCCCAGTGTAGGTAGTTGCCCCAGCGTATGCCCCCTCGAGTGGAAAGATAGGGAAACGACAGAAGGACTGGGTTGACGCTTGACTAGATGAGTGCGCGAGAAAGTAGAAGGAACAGTAGAATGGAGTGGGGAAGAGAAAAGGAGGGCAGGAGACTATAAATAGGTCCCATGGGGACCACATTCCTCATTTGCACACTAAGGGATTCCAAATTTAGAGAGAAGATCTTCCAAACTTAGGTTGAGAGAGTTGAGTGGAAGGAGCTAACAACGAGGAGAGATGCCGATTCTAGTGCATAGGCATCAGGCGGAGCTAGTGCAAACATATGGGAGGCCAACAGGAGCTCCAATAGTGGTAAGTGTCTGAAAACTTCATTGTAATTTGATACTTTAGGGCGGTTTAGGGAGGTCATTTGGGTCAGCCAAAAGCGCTGTAGGGTAGAATGGCACTATTGGTAGTCAAGTTAGGTGCTTTTGGTGCACCACAGTGCATCTGATAGGAAAGCTCAGCACTTTTGGAAAAGCCATAGCGCATCTAGTTTTTGGCGGCCATGCCGCAACGCGGTTGGTAGAGTCGCGCAATGCTTTTGGTAGCGCAGTACAGTGCAGGTGGTTAGGTTGCGAGGCGCGGTTGGAAAGGGAGGGCAAAAATTAGGTCGCCATTCGTAACATGTTGAGGCGCAGTTGGATAGGTAGTAAAACACCCTTGTAAAATAGGTCACCTTTGGTAGGACAAAGTGAAGTGCTTGTGCATCAGCAGTGTGGCGCTGTTGGGAAAATAGTGCAGCGCTTTTCTATGAAACAAAGCATTATTGGTTAGGAGAGAAGAGACATCAAGTTAGGGTTGACCATGGAGGTAACCACTTAGATTAGAGCAAGGGGGAGCTGGTCCTAGGGTTTTGCGTCATAGGGTAGAAGTTGGTAGGACTAGTGGAAAAGAACTGACAAGTGGTTGCTTGGATGCAAAGGATTATGCCGCCGTTGATGTCAAGAGAGCAGCACCATGCTATAGCACATGAGGTAGTACAACTTTCATGGGAGGAGGACACATTCCTAGAGCACATGGGATTATGGCATGTGGCACACTTGACACACATTAGGGTGAATCTCACCCTAGTGACAGCAGTTGTGGAGAGATTTTGCAGTGAGACTGGCTCGTTTCACTTTCCGACAAGGGAGGCAATAGTGATACTGGAGGATGTGTATCGCATCCTGAGGATTCAGATTGATGGAGAGAGAGTGGACATTGACCCTCTCCCATGACTCTGTGATAGGAGCAGATGGATAGTTGCGCCACTGATTGGCGGCTTCTTGTGCCCAGACAGGTAATCCAGAGGACTGTCTATGGGATGGGGCACAGTGATATCGAGTATGTTTACACATGGGACACAATATGCATGGGGGTCATGCGTGCTTGGATAGTTGTATCACGATATGCATGATTGCATTTATAGGAGGGGCCGTAGCCTCTCAGCAGGGGTGACTTTGCTACAGGTGTGGGCGTGGGAGCATATCCCTATGATCAGACCCATAACACAGTGCCACCAGGAGAGGGGAGAGCCGTATGCATTCCTATATGAGAGAGTGATCACACATAGGAGGCTGGGATCTGTTAGCGACTGGAGGTGACAGATCGATGAGATGGACCTATTTGTTTGGAGGCCATGGTTACTTTGCGAGGAGTGGGAGGATGAGCACGAGCAGCTTATGTACTTCTGCCAAGCTCGCTACCTCTTCGGGAGATGGATAGACACTATTGAGAGATACTTGCCAGAGTGGGTACTTAGACAGTTTGGATTACCCTAGGGGCTACCAGTTGGAGAGGTGACACATGCCAGGACACAACAAGAGGTTGGGGACTAGGATGCAGAGATTCTAGTAGTGACAGCGTTGGCAGAAGTACAAGGACTTATCCCTATGAGATGGGATTGGGATATAGGACTGGTAGATCTAGGTACACTGCCAGAGTATGATAGATACTGGCAGACACATAGGCCGGTGCGGTTGACTACACCAAGGGTGGCAGGGGCAGTGGGAGAGGTACTAGTCCCAGGTACAGAGGCCAGGATGAGGCGACAGGCCAGAGCGGCAAGACAATAGGTAGTTGGAGAGGCCAGCAGCCAGCAGGTAGATGTGGAGATGGCAGAGGAAGGGGATCTGCTAGTAGAGACCAATTTGCAGAGGGATGAGCAGTTGTTACAGGAGGAGATAGCCTGGAGGAATTGAATAGAGCTCTAGATGGTACGGTTGAGGAGAGACAGAGATGTAGCGAGGGTCGAGGTGAGACAGGCCGAGGCCTTAGCCTAGGTGTAGACACAGGTAGCAGCAATAGCACAGACAGCCCTGGCACACGCACAGGCAAAACTACAGATCCAAGCACAAGCATAGATATAGGTACAGGTACAGGCACCAGCCGCACCAGCAGTAGATGATGGGTAGCTAGCCCAGGTGACGAGGGAGAGAGATGCAGAGGTATAGCTATGGCTGATAGCAGAGGCCACACTTCATAGAGTGAGGCGGGAGAGAGATGAGGCACACCGTGCACTAGGTGCAGATCAGAGGACCTTATACAACGAGCTTGTCTGCATGCAGGGAGAGCTAGTGTCAACAGGGAGAGAGGTGAAGTACTATAGGGGGCTCTATGTAGGTGCGGTGCCAGCAGCTCAGCAGGCACCCAGTTATAGAGACAGGAGCAGATCTGGGGCATCCAGGTCCCGCAAGACAGGGCAGTCACTGTCCTTAGTTAGAGGACTAGGGGTGACATCAGGGGAAGGAGGACTAGCAGGGGGACCTGCATCGAGCATAGGTGGAGGATAGGGGCCACAGTAGGAGGGCAGCTCTACCCACTAGAGCATGCACATTTGTATATTGTATCATTTTGTATCATTTTGGACTGATGCCTGCATGCATCTTGATGTATATTTTGTGGGCTCTTGATAGCCTTGATGTACTATATTGATATATATATGGACTATTGATGTAGACATATACATTTTGTATATATGATGACTTATTATGCTCACTGATATTCATACTTTTGTGTATGCACTTCTTGATGTCATGGATGTGATGATATGTATGTAGGATTATGGATTTATGTGATGATGTATATTGCTTATATGATGCTTATTCATGTATGATGATAGAGATGTATGATGATATAGATGCTATGACTATGGATTTATGTGATGATGGATATTACGTATATGATGCTTATAGATGTATGATGATACATATGCTATGACTAGTGATATCTAACATTTAGGTTTTGTAGATAGCACCAGAGAGAAGAAAAGGAGGAGACGGAAGATAGAGACTATTGATTGATCATTGCAAATGAAAACAAAATAAAGGATGTTGTGAATGGATGAATGATGAGCTTGTTGCATTGGTTTCACAATTGGATATAAAGATCAATCCTTATTTTTTATATAGCACGTGGATAGTTCACCACCAAGGTATTAAAGACCAAGGTGCAGTAATATCTGAGTGCATGGACATTGACTCTACAAGCAAGCGGTTTGAACTTAGATCCTTTAGACATGATATAACCTTGTTGGTACATGTGAATGAGCCATAGTCTTGAACATAAAAATAAACTTCAATACATGCAAATGCAAGAAGAGTATTAAATATGTAAGATGCTAGGTCATAACACACACAAGATAAATATGATGCCAAGAAAGATGCTAAAGATCATTCCTCAAACACGGCACACAAAAGCAATGACTATGCCCCCACTCCGTACTGCATCATAACATACCAAGATTATAGATAAATCAAGGTAGCCTTGGATATGTAATGGAAAAGGAACAAAAGATAGACCAAAAAGTAAATTGACTGACTTGCAAAGTAAACATACAACCAACATATTCTCTTGCCAAAAAGGTTGCTCAAGATAGATTGCATAGGAAAGATAACAGCCTTATCATAGGAGATATGGGTCCATTAAAGGGTGCTATCTACCTAAAAAGACAATGTCTTGCTGCAGGAAATGCCACATGCCACAGGAGACGCATGTGTTGGTCTCGACAATGGAACATTCTACAGAAGACAAGCTTGTGGATCTGGTGTTTTGGTTAAGCTAGACTTAGCTGATGTTGGCAATTGGAATAGTTGGACAGTAGAAGACTCTAGAGGAAGCTGCTTTGCTTCAGGTTTGTTAAGAACTTTTTCTTTGAAAGGATGCGCTAGCTTTCTGCTTGAGTTAGTCAAGTTGAGGTGAATGGGATTTGATAAACGGAAGACCAGAAAGGTGATATGCTAATGGGTTGAGATGGGTGGAGAATGACAAATCGTATGTGCCTGAGTACTGGATACATCATATTCCAGACTGCCTACATACCCTGTGTCCATGGGATCAAGGCACATTACAAGGAAAGATGAAAAATGATAATATGTAGTTCTAGATAGAGTCATGAGATGGGTCAAGGTGGTGAGGCGGAGATCTTATGTACCTGAGTACTGGATACTTCCTTCGTATTCCAGACTGCCTACATACCCATATCCATGGGATCAAGGTACCTTAAGATTGAGATGAGATAATAATATGTAGTTCTAGTGGTTGTGATGATGTAGGAAAAGTGTTGAGAAGATAACAGCCTTATCGTAGGAGCGATGTGTCTGTTAAAGGGTGTTACCTGTGAACAATGAGAAAGAGATTGAAGTGTTTTGCGAACCATGAACAAGGAACCCCTCCTAGACCTAGGTTAAGGAAAGAGTTGCCCCCATTCCGATAGAGGAATTTGCATGGGTGACTGATGAAGAATACATAGAAAGCTTTGACTTAGGACAAGACAGTGTTAACTATAGACATGGATCAAGACGTGGGATGACGACGAGGGACATTGACAAATTTCCAAGCTATACTAGATAGTGAGATGGAAATGCAAACAAAGTCAATGGTTTTATTATGGATGGATGGATGAAGGTTGCTTGTGCACTGGACATGGAGTGGACAGGAATCGATAGAAGACAGGTGGTGACTCTACACATAGCACCTGTTTGCAAGGTTTTCACTATGGTACTTATCCAAGGTGCCTGTTTACCAGGTTTTCACCAGAGGACAGATTTTTTTGAATTTTTTTCTTTTTTTTAGAATATTCTAAGGATCAAGCATAGAACTTCTTGAGATGGACACTGTTAAGTGGCTCATCTAAAGGAATGCCATCAGGTGTAGCTAAATTATAAGCTCTTGATCCATATGCTACTATGACAATAAAGGGGCCCAACTAGTTAGGCTCAAACTTGCCCTTCTTTTCTCAGTCTGCTTGATTTCTCTGATTCTCTTTGAGTACAAGATCACCAACTTGAAACCGTCTTTCTTTGATCTTTTTGTTGTAATTTGATAGACATGGAGATGATTAAGTGCAGCAAGGCACCCTTCATCTAGTAGTTCTAGCTCAGCTAATCTGGAAGTGCGATATTCCTCTCCACTGATCAGGTTTTGCATAGATACTCTGAGGGATGGGATCTCAACCTCTATAGGTAGGATGGCTTCAGAGCCATAGACCAAGGCATACAGTGTGGCACCAGTGGGTGTTCTGATACTAGTGCGGTAGGCCCATAGGGCAAGATTGAGTTGCAGGTGCCAATCACAACCAGCTTCATTGACTGTTTTCTTGAGGATCTTGAGAATGGTTTTATTGGAAGCCTCAGCTTGGCCATTACTCTGCGGATAGTAGGGAGTTGAAAAGTGATGTTGGATATTGTATTGTGTGCACAAGGCACAGACATCTTGATTCTTGAATGGTCTCCCATTATCTATGACAATGGCTTTGGGAATACCATACCAGCATATGAGGTAGTTAAGGATAAACTTGGGTATTTACTTACCGATAATATATAGATCATGGCAATGGCTTCAACCCAATTCGTGAAGTACTCAGTGGTGGTAATAATGAATTTGTGGCCATTGGATGAGGATGGGTGGATTTATCCTACAAGGTCGAGACCCCATTGAGAAAAAGGCCATGGAGTAGTCATAGGTTGTAGTTTGTGAGTTGGTGCATGAATCAAATCTCTGTGCTGCTGACATTGTAGACACTTCTTAGCAAACTATGTAGCATCTTGCTCTATTGCAGGCCAGTAATAACCTGTTCTAAGTATCTTCTTCGCAAGATTAGGACTAGTAGAATATGCACCACAGACACCTTCATGTATGTCTCGTAAGGTAGCTTCAGCTTCTTCCGTGTTAAGACATCCTAAGAGGATACCATCGAGACTTCGGTGATATAGTTTATCACCCAGAATGATGTAACGGGAGGATCGATGGATAAAGGTTTTGTGTTGGGTGGCGGATAGGTTAGGGGAAAAGGTACTGTGTTTAAGGTATTCATAGATATCTTCATACCATGGGGAATTGTGACCAACAAGTTCGTAGATGATTTAAGTAACTGGGACATCGATGGCTGGTATCAGCAATTGCTCGATCAAGAATTCGCATTTCTGTGTATTAGCAGGCATGTCAATCAGTGACCCTATAGAAGCCATAGAATCCGCAGCCTTGTTATGCTCTCTTGGAATTTGCTCAAATGTGAGGCTAGAAAAATGTGGTTTGTAGGCATCCACCAGTTGCTTGTAGGGGACCAACTTTTCATCTTTTGTTTGGTATTCATCTATGACTTGCCGAATGACTAGTTGTGAGTCTCCATATACCTATAATTCTGTGATGTCCCATTAGACTGCTGTATTGAGACCTATGAGGAGTGCTTCATACTCGGCAATGTTGTTGGTCCAAGCGAATGCAAGCCGATATGACTTTGGAATATAGTCATTTTGAGGTGTGATAAACAAGATACCGGCCCCTGATCCATGTTGTATGTAGGAACCATCAAAGTACAACTTCCACATTATTGAGTTGGACAGAGTGAAGAGATTCTCATCTGAAAAGTCTGCTACCATAGGGTGTGTATCTGTCATAGGTGCTTCTGCTAGTTGATCTGCTAGGGCTTGCCCCTTGATTGCTTTATGATCCACATACTCAATATTGAACTCACTAAGGATCATGACCCATTTAGCTAGTCTACTTGTAAGAGCTGCTTTTGCAAGTAGATACTTCAAGGGATCAATTTTGGCTATAAGATTTTTGTGTTGGTTCAACATGTAATGCCACAACTTTTAGGAAGCGAACACTACTGCTAAACAAGCCCTTTCCATCAGTGAATAATTGAGTTCACATCCCACCAAGGTTCTGCTAATATAATAAATTGCATGCTCTTTTCCTGACTCATCATGTTATGCTAGCAAGGCCCTTAGGGCCAAAGTTGTAGTTGAGATGTATAATATCAAAGGTTTATCAGCGACTAGTGGAACCAATACAGGAGGTGTAGCTAGATACTCCTTGAGCTGATCAAATGCTGCTTGACACTTATCATCCCATTGAAATGAGACATCCTTTCGGAGTAAGTGTTGAAATGTTTGACATTTATCTGCTAGCTGTGAGATGAAATGCCTAATGGACTGTAACCTTCCCTGACGGCTCCTTAATGCTTTGAGGTTCTTTAGTGGAGGCATCTCCACTATAGCCTTTACTTTTGCTGGGTCTACTTCGATGCCTCTGTGAGATACAATATATCCCAATAGCTTTCCTGATGTTACACCAAAGACACACTTCTTTGGATTGAGGCACACTTGGTATTTCTCGAGCCTGTCAAAGATCTGTCCTAGAACCTGTATGTGGTCTTTCCTAGAAGATTTAGCTAGTATGTCCTCCACATAGTCCTCCATGATATGATGAAAGAGATCGTGGAATATCACTGTCATTGCTCTCTGATAGGTTGCTCCTACATTCTTTAGACCAAACGGCATGACACACCAACAATAATTACCCTAAGGACAAGTAAAAGTTGTTTTATGTTAATCTTCTTCTGCTATCCTTATCTGATTATAGCCTAAAAATCCATCCATGAGAGAAAGCATTTCATGACCTACTATCAAGTCTACTATGATATCAATGTTCGGTAGTGGAAAGTCATCTTTAGGACATGCTTTGTTGAGATCTCTAAAATCATTACACATGTGGATGCACCCATTGGCTTTAGACACAGGTACAATGTTTGATACCCAATCTAAATAGTCAATAGGTTGGAAGAACTTTGCATCTAATAGCTTTTGTATTTCCATTTTTAACAAGAGGGCTATCTATGGGTGCTTTTTTCTCAGCTTTTGCTTGACTAGTTTGACTTTTGGATCAACTGTGAGATAGTGAACCACTAGCTTAGGGTCTAGCCCTGGCATATCAGCATAGGTCCATGCAAAATTGATGGTTCTCTGTAAGAAGAATGTGTTAAGATTCCTATGCTTTGTTTCTGATAATGATGCTACCAGGAATGTTATCTTGGGATTTTGCTCTATGCCAAGGTTTATCTCTATAGAATCTTCCACTAGGAGAGCTGACTTCTCTTGATACTTAGATGGTAGGGGAAGGTCAAATCCTCCATCCTCAGGTGCCACAGTTGGGTTTTCAACTTTGGATATGTCCTTTGTTTTTACTATTTTGTGATCAGGAGGTGTCACAGTGTAGTTTTCACCTAGAGATCTTTCTTTATTTTTATTTTTGCGACTGGAGGATTTGGCATTCTTACCAAAATAAGATGTTGGCTCTAGTTCCATTACAAAACCTGCTTTATGATCACCAAGAGGGATACCTTCCCGAAGTCCCATGAACTCAGCTATAGCTTCGTCATTCTGAAATACATCTATAATGGGGGACCCTTATTGGTCCCAATCGATAAGTTCAAGGTAGACAAGTGTTACATTCTGGGTGTTTGTGGTGGAGGTTAAGGATACAGAGGATAGCATAAAAATGGAGGATTATGCAAATAGGTTGGTCATATGGAGGGAAGAGTCATCAATGATATCCTCTGTAGATGTCGAATCGGCAGGAAAAGTTTCGGCCACCTCATCGAGAATATACTCGATGTCCAAGGCGTGCGGTACCTTTCTACCAAACCCTAATCCCTTCTTGTCTAGTTTCTTTGTCACAATAATGGGCTCCATTGTTCCTTAATTCTATTTCCCAAGGCCACCCTTGCCTTTATAGCCCATGTTTTTGACTATCCTTAAGCCATTGCCATATTGCTTGATTTGTATTGTGATTGGTTCTTTCTCTTTATAGACCCAAGAAGAAATGTCCTCAATAGTTTCCTCCTCCAATAACCGTCCCTGTTGGAATTGGGTTAGAAATGTTGGGGGAGGAATAGCTACTTTTTTAGTTACTTTGGCAATGAGTACTTCACCATAAGATTTAGGGGATAAAGGCATCCGCCCTACACAACAAGATTTGGAGATATCACATGTTCCAAAGCCTATATCACGGATGTGCACTTTGATTTCAGGAAGAGGATTAGGTTCACTTGTAGAGGCTTGTGTCAGAGTTTCAAGATTGACATATAGTGGGGATTCAAGGGCTTTTTCATTTTTAGGTACTTGGTTGTAATTCTTATAACTGCCTTGCAAGACACGGCAAAATTAAAAAGGATTGGGGTCTCTTGGGATAGTGATCTCCGTACCATTGTATGGAAACTTTAGAGACTAATGGTACATGGAGGGAATAGCTTTAATTGCATGGATCCATGGGCGGCCTAGGATAATGTTGTAAGGTAGCTCAATATCAAGGACTTGACACCTGGTTTCAAGCATGATAGGACCCAGTTGTATAGGTAAGTGGATAATACCTTCTGAACGGCGTTCAACATCATCATATCCCTTGATTGTAATACTTTGATCAGTGTTGACATGATCCTCATAGTATCCTAATTGCTTTAGTAACTTTAAAGAACAGATGTTGAGACCAGCACCACCATCTATGAGTATACGTTTGATTTTGCGCTTATGGATGAGAACCTTAATATGAAGTGCATCATTGTGACACAAATCATCAGATAGGAGGTCTTTCTCAAGAAGACCACATTGTAGGGTGAAGCAATGTTACCTACTATAGCTTGGAAATCCACAACCGCTATGTTATTAGGAACCGACGACTCTTGGAGGGCTTTTTCTAGCACTACTCTGTGTGCAGGTGATGACCATAGAAGGTCCAAGATAGAGATCTATGTTGGCATTTTCCCTAGATGC
This sequence comes from Cunninghamia lanceolata, assembly GCA_027924645.1. Classification (NCBI taxonomy): domain Eukaryota; kingdom Viridiplantae; phylum Streptophyta; class Pinopsida; order Cupressales; family Cupressaceae; genus Cunninghamia; species Cunninghamia lanceolata. The sequence goes on along the minus strand of BSBN01001052.1, from coordinate 3,497,561 downwards.
TCGACAAGATTATAATTAGATTGAACTGGAAGACTGGGTGTAGGACCACGAATGGTGACACGACCATGATGAGTTGTAATAGTGCAATCCGTGGATTTGCCCTTGATGGTGAGGGTAGATACTCGACTCTCTTCAAAATGACCCACAATGGAGTCAAAAGAAGTGGAAGCATGATTGACACCTTTACCTTTATCCTGAGGAGGAGGTGGACCATGGTGAGGGAATGGTTCCTTTTACATGTTGAGGCCTTTGTTCATGTGTTGAGCTGGTGGTTCATCTCCAAAAGAGATTTGGTTGCCTTCAATGAGATTTTTGATCAGGTGCTTGAGTTTCATGCATGATGCAGTTCTGTGCCCTTTTCTCTGATGGAATTCACAGTATTCATTTTCTTTGTACCGTGCAGTTTTGTAAATAGGCTCGCCATATAGGGGAGCATCAGGTAAGGTGATGAGGCCTTTATGTAAGAGCTTCTGTAGGACTGATTCTATGGGCTCTCCCAAGGGAGTGAATTGACACCGCAGAGGGTAATCTTGTTGAGGCCACTCTTATTGTCATTGCTGTTGGTTTTGATAAGGTTGCCTTTGTTGTTGCTGTTGTTGAGGTGGAGCTCGACTTGGTTTGGAAAGCTGTAGCGACGTTTGTAAAGTTTGGACATGTTTAGAATCAACCACACCATTGTTGACCACATTTTTGTTTTTGTTCCAATATTTGGGTTTATCATTCATCTATTGATGAGGAGCATTGTCTTTGAAGATTTTGACTACACCTTTAGCAATGAGGGCCTTTTCGATGTTAATTCCTTTGTACGTGATTTCATCGAAGGTTGTAGCACTAAGAATTTGTAAATGGAAACCTAACTCTTGGTTGAGGTTCTACACAAATATGCTAACCAGCTGTTTCTCAGGAATCTTGAAAGGGAATTTGCTAACCATTTGTCTCCATCGTTGAAGGAAAGAAATGAAAGTTTCACCATTTTTCTATTTATTGTTGCATAGATCAGTCATGGAGATCTCATGCTCTGTGTTGTAGGAAAAATGGGTGACAAATTGCGCTGCTAACTTGTTAAAAGATTTGATGCCCATGGGTAAGTGTGAGAACCATTCTATAGCTTGACCTCCAAGATTGCGAGGAAAGAGATGCATAAGATATGTGTCGTTATGTGGACCTTGAAGCAAGCAAGATAGAATTCCCTAAGATGGTCTTTTGGGTCACCTTTTCCTTTGTATTTATCAAACTTAGGAATAGTAAAATTTTGAGGAAAAGGGATCATAGGTAATGACCGATCAAAAGGATAAGGACACACTTCCTCTAACGAGAAGGTCTTCTTGGTGTGGCCAAATGTAAGATCATATAGTTGTTGAACTTTTGTGATTTTTAGCTCCATCATTGTGGGAGGGGTTGAAAACATCTCCTATTGTCCTAGAAGTGGTTGTTTCTGTCCATATGGAAGATTGTAGTGTAAGCCATGAGCATTGGTGTTATAAGGGTCATAAGATTGGTTGGGGTCATATGCGTTATACATTGGGTTTAGATTGGGTTGAAATTGGATGTTTTGATTTGGAAGAGGTGGAGGTGGTGCTAGGTAAGAATGTTGGCTTTGTGATGGTTGAAGGAAAGAATTTGGTGGAGGAAAGCTAAAGTTTGTTGGGTTAGGTTGCGATTGTAGAACATTTGGGAAGTTAGGTTTTGGGAATGTTGAGGGTGGCTAGGCAATGTGTGAAAGAAATTTAGCGATGATGAATGTAGTGGAGGAGGGACATAGGTGGAAGTGTTATGCGATGGTTGATTAGGGATGAGTGTAGAAGAATGTTGGGGTTGCATGACTCTAGTTGGTTGAGACATGAGGGTTTGACGATATAGGAGGTGGCATTTGTTGAGACCCTTGTTGCATGGCTTCATAGTTGTTCCCTAGATTGTAATTTGGTGGGAAACCTATTCGCGATGGGGTAACCAAAATTCCACTTGCGATTGGTGTGGACACTTTAGGAGCTTGTTGTATGTTTGATTGAGCTATGGTGGCCTGTTTAGCTAGCTCCACTTGGCATTGAAGAGTCGCCTGTTGGTGTTTGTAGATTTCCATAGGAGTTAGAAGTGGTGATATGGCCATCTTTCTTGTTGGGTTTTGATAAAGGGGATTCTTAATTGTTCTTCCTAGGAAGCTTTGTTCAGGTAAAGGTGTGGTCACTGTTGACATGGTTTGGACTGTCGTTATAGTGTCTTGGGTGTTGTTAGGCTCACTAAGATTGGATAGATCAAAACCTTTGGGTAATTTAGCTCCTTGCTCTTCTAGTAAGCGAAAGAAATGATCTTGGTTCTCACTAAGGATTTTGTTAAAGGTAGCTATGGTTCTAGGATCTTGTATGAATTCATCAAGATCTTGCCCATCTTCTTGAGAGGATTGACCTATTTCAAAGCATTGCTCTTCTTGAGATGGGGGTTGGTCTGCGATATAACCTTTTGGAACAAAATTTGGAGGCATGCTAGTGGTATAGTGAGGTGTGCTTTCCAAAGGGACCCTACCTTCCTGAGATGGGACTTGATCAATAGTATATCCTTGTGGCACAAAATCCTGAGGCAAGCTGGTGGTATAGTGATGTGTACTTACCAAAGGGACCCTAGCTTCTTGAGGTGTGCTAGGGTGGTCCAGCTATGGCATGCTGGGAGAGTTGGTTGATTTTGCCATGGGTGTCCTACGAGTAACCTTGGGAGTAATGTTGAGATGGCTCAATTGCGGTGTGTGGGGAGGTGATTTGCACTTCCTAGGGACAACTTGCTTGGACTTCATAGTTTGTTGGAGCCTAGTGGTTACCATGGAATACACTAGTCCAAAAAGTAATGCTGAGATTCTGCTTGCGGTTTGAGAGAAGACAAACCCTGATGTACAATTCACTAGACCAAAGGTGCTATACTGTTTGACCAGAGGTGCAAGACTATATGACCAAAAGTGTGCTACTATAATACCAAAGGTGATGGACTGAGCTACCAAAGACAAGGTATTGTTATGCCAATGGTGAGCTACGGTGACCAAAAGTGGGCTACTGTTATACCAAGGGCGCTGAAGTAGGGTTGCTAGAGGTGAGGTACTACTATACCAAAGGCAAGCTGCTGTAATACCAGAGGCACTGAAGTAGTGTCTGATGCTTCTAAAAGGCAAATTTTTGATAGATTTGGTTCTGTTTCTGATTAGATTTTGCTTTGGCAAGAGAAAACACAACAAACAATGTTGGCAAAAAAGGGACTGACACAACAGATAGTGTATGTTCGAGGCTCACAAAAAGCCCAATGTTTCCATAGTTATGAGACAATTGCAAACAAATATCAAGCACTTTTTATCCCTAGAGACAAGGTTTCATTGCAGTAGATCAGCTCACAGCTTAATACTCCGTCGATAAAAATATCATTCCATAAAGATGTTAGATATTTTGTATCTTTGCGAGAGACGATAGGTAGGGATATCTCACCCTCCCCTTGGAAATCTCAAGTAGGTCACAAGAGCTTTATGGCCAAGGGAATACTGTCTCTTCTCAAGGGAGCCAATGGTGAGTATCTTAAGGGCTTAAATCAATTCCCCTTGCACTGATGATTATTGCAATGTTCAGAGGTAGATCAGGTAGTCACTAACTAGAATGGTTCTTAGTAACTTTGAGGGACCAACGCCTTAAAGCAATCTAACAAGCTACTAAAAGCTTTAACCAATCTTACTAAGAGTATCAAACACTTCGCTCAATGTGAAAATCGTTTCCACAAAGAGCTAGTACACCTCTTTTCAGTTTGGCACCACAAGGTAAGGCTGATGTCGGTTAGGACTTGGCTTTCGCCTTATCCCTCTTATATAGCAGTTCAAAAGAAAACTCCGCTTAGGGTCATCCCTTTTGGATGAAACGCAATCCAAAAGTAGGCCCTTCTAAAGGAAGTACTAAAATGTAAGAGCAAGCATGTCAAACAAAGGTTCAATTGTCCCGTTATAAAAAAATAAGGTGCAACTAAATTAGGCACACACATTTGTAGTTGTCAATTGTCCCTTATGAAATTGAAGTGTTTGGCATTCATGTCCATTGTCCCTTAGAAAATTGAGGTGTTTTCACATACATGTTCATTTTCCCTTAAGAAAAGTAGTATGTTCCTAAGACTTAAATTGCCGAAATGATTTGTTCAATTATCCCTTAAGAAGGCAATATGTTTCTAAGACTTAATGAGATAAATCAAGATTTTTTCAATGCTCATCCTGCATGAACATATTAGAAAAACTTTTTTTCTCTGTGTGAGTGATAAGAAGCTGCAACAAGTAAATTAGTTCCACAAAAACTCAAAAAACAAATCTTTTGACCAAAAGCGAGCTACTGTCTTACCGAACGTGACTTACTGTGATACCAATAGCACTGCACTATGTTTCCAAATGCGTGGTGATGCAGACCAAAAGTGACTCACTATGCTATCAGAAGCACTGAATCAGACCTAAAAGCATCGTACTGAGCTTCCGAAAGCGCAGTATTGTATATCTAAAAGCGCTATTCTATCTCAGATCCAAAAAAAGTTATGCTTTGTCAAAATAACTAGGTTTAGATAGGATTTCATGATTGATCTAATGTTCTGAGAAATAATATCTGCTAGATTTGTATCTTGAAATCAATAAAACTCAAAAAGGTGTCGCGAATAGATAGGTTAACTCAAATATAAAAAATACCCCTAAATAAGTCAGCTTAGGAAGTATCAAAAGACAGTTGAAAGACAAATAAAATAGCTTGTCAGACAAATCAAAGATATGTATATTAATAAAACCTTGCAAAAACACCAACCAATGTCAAAAAACTTATTTTGCCGAAAGCGCTTAATGATACTACTAATAGTGTCGGTCTGTGTTACCAAAAGTGCAGCTCTATGTTACTAGAAGCACCGCAGTATTGCCCAAGGGCGCTATACTGTGCCTCTAGGAGCACTTAAGGATACTGCCAAAAGTGATTTTCTATGTCTTTTGCGCTATTCTGTACTGTAACTTCAAAAAAATCAATTTTTCAAAGAAAAAGAGGGATTAGTGGGTCCCATCGGGTGTGCTAGAATGTGTATGAGAAAAATTGACTATGATAAACTAATAAAATCAAAAACTAATAACATAAAGAGAACAAATCTAAATAAAAGCCATTACTAATAAATCAATGAAATATAAAAGCTTTTACTGAGATTTGTATTGTTCCCTTTGGATGAATGTGGATTGCTCAATAGTGTTGTGAAAACATGGTTGCAACAAGCAAGTAGAGTGTTCAAAGATCAATGTCAAAAGATTGTGAAGTTGCTCAATCGATGTGATGTATGCTCAAAGTGCTGTTAAGTATGCCTGAGAATAAGTGATCAAAGAGGCTTTGTGAAGGAGATGAGGGGGGTTTATATAGGTTTCAACAGAGATCGATCAACGGTCCAGATAATTCAGAAAAATCAACGGAGGAGAACAATTGAGGAACGTGCATTGAAAAAGAAAAAGACATGTGTCTTGCTTTCTTTTGCATGAGAAGATTTGCTAAGAATAGAAGAATGAGTTAAAGCAATTAAAAGAATATAATAATCAGTAACATGATTTAAAACAAGAAGAAGGGATTTGCATGAGAATAAGAAGATATTTTGCTTTATTAAATATTAGGAATATTTAATTGCATGTGCAAGAAAGCTTGAGTTATATTTAGAGATAACTCAATTTAGAAGCAAAAGCAACTTAAATAAATATTTGATTTATTTAAATTTAGAAAAGATATTATTGGAAGAAACAATTAAATAATTAGAATTATTTAATTTAGAAGATTAGAAAGCAAATTAAATAAATAAATTTATTTAATTGTTGTGCATAATTTTGGAAGAATAAATAAAACATTTGATTATATTTTATTTTTTGGAAAAATGAATATGATTTAATTAAATAATTAAGAATAATTTAATTGTAGATAAGAGGGAATTTGTGATGAATTAATTAAATAATTGGATTTATTTAATTAATGCGGATTTAAATTTTGAAAAGAGGATAATGATCTAATTAAATAATTAAAATTATTTAATTGTGGAATAATATAGAGGAATTTGATTTAATTAATTAAATAAATAGAATTTATTTAATTAATGTCAAATTTAGGAGATTTAGAAGAATTTGATGATTTTAATTAAATAATTAGATTATTTAATTAACGCTGAATGCAGGTGATGTGACAGATTAGATGAAATACAAGTAGTGCAACGACTTGGTCATTTTAGGGTGTCTACACTTATGAGATCCAACTTCCTTCTAATCTTGGATTGTCACCTATTTTCAATGTATGTGATTTAACTCCATACAAGCATAATCCAGATGTAGACCAGGAACCATTACAGGGTACAGTAGCTGATGATATTCCTAAACATGATCCACCGCAATTATAGAAGATTTTAGACTCAAGAGTGGCAAAGAAGACACAGAACAATGAGTATATGGAATACTTGGTGGCTTGGCAAGGGAAACTTGATTCAGAGGCAGTTTGGATGACTAAGGAATAGATCAGAACACATGGTGCAGACCTTCAAACTCTCATCTCAAGTGGACTTGAGATTTCTTCTCTCGGGGAGTATGGTGCAGGGGCACCCATTCAACAAGTCAATTATACACCTAAGGAAGAAGACTAAGGTCTTAATATATTATGTCTTAAGCATTTCTATATTAAATGTAATAAGGTCTGTTTGACCAGTACATGTTATAGTAGTTTGCATCTAGGTTTATGTGCTAGTCCCTAGGACACTTGTCAATCTGTCATGACAAGGTTGTTAGTTTGTTAAGAGTTTGTTAGTTGGTTGTTATTTCCTAGCCACTTGGAATTGTCTCCCAGCCGCTGGGAACCAAGTCAGTACTACTCATAGTAAGTAGATAAATAGCCTAGATCAGATTGATTTTTGAGATATAGGGAAGATAAGATAGAGAGCTGATGTTAGACAGAGTAGTAGTTGTGAAATTAAGCTGTGCAACTGTGAAATCAGACATCTATATGCATTTCTGAAAGTAATAAGAAGTTCCTGTTTGTGTTATCTTTCTGATTTTCAAATTCACTGTGTTATCAATTTTCTTCTTTGGAATCGAAATGGGTTCTTAGCCCATTCGACCAGTTGGATTACTTCGTAATCGGTGGAATGGTTGTATATATATGTTTATGTTCTTGTTTTATGTTTTCTGTTTGTTCATTCCATGTTCGCAGGATCAGTTACAGCATGCTTATATAAGCCCTAGCATCCTCATGTGCTAGGTTGGCAAAGTGCAATAGTCTGTATGTTTGCGGAAGAGATAGTTCTATGCAATCACTAAGCATAAAGCAGATCAAAATAGTGAAAATCTGCGTGGTTTCAATAGATATACAAATTGTGTGTATATCACTTTTGTATGCGGGATATACCTTCTGTGTATATATCACAAAGCATATCAGGTGTGGAAACATGTTGAAAATGCATGTTATGAATATACCAGGCTAAAACATATCAGATATACAATTCCTGTGTATATCACAATTGTATGAAGGTACATTTCCTATGTATATCGTTATCGCATGTTCCTATGTATATCACAGTTGTCTATCGCGGTTGCATGTAGCAAATGTACATTGTAAATGTACAAGTCCATCGGCATACAAAGAAGAGAGAAAGTACCGGATACATGCAAGGTGGTCAATATTGGTCAAAAGGTTGATTATTCTGCATGCGGGAGGAATGCATCTTTAGGTTTGCATATTGTGGTTGTATGTCAAAACATACATTGGTTCAGATACAAAGAAAGTTAGCGGTCAACTTTCCCTGAAGGCATATTCCGAAAGGCATATTCGGCAAATGCATGTTTTGAATTGTATGTTTTGAGTGTATATCGAAATATACATTCCACATATACATTGGGTTAAGATGCATAAGGTTACCGACAACAAAGGTAAAGAAAACTGGCAATAGGAGGTTGTCGGTTGTATGTTCTGATTGCATATAACACTTGTATGTTGAAACATACGTGTTTCTTTGATACAAATATCAAACGGTAGGAGTGGTAGGAGGAACCGACACGGCAAGTCAAAGGGTCTATGTATAGGATTGAATGCATCATAGTGAAATATATCAGAGGATCCGATACAGGAAGTGTTGCCAATAGAAGTGTCGAAGACATGTCAATGTGAAATAGGACTTCAGTGTGAGAGGAATTTGGTTGGTCGATGAATTTGATCTCACCGATGGGTAAACATACAAAGGTAAATGTATGTTAGCAAGTGATTGACAACCATTTCACACGTTTCTGTTGTCAGCTCTGCATCATTATCTTAGGCACATCTCTCACTGCATGACTAGAGTTGATTCTTACCATATTATCAAAGTTATTGTGTCCCATTCTTTTGTGCCACAACGAACACTCACTAGATTGAGGCAACAAACAAGTTCTTCCATTTGCTTCTTTCAAGTGATAAATATCACCACATGTCTTGATACCTTCTACAACAAGCTTTCTAGATCCTACCTTCCTGGTTTCACAACCATTGGCATTAAAAGTAAGATTGCAACCTTTCGTGTACATCTGACTAACACTGATAAGATTGTGTTGTAATTCTTTGACATAGAGAACATCCTCAGTCCTATTCTTTCCATCAATAGTTATGACACCTTTTCCACAAATTTGAGCTAACTCATCACCTCCAAACTTAATAGATCCACCATCCCACTTCTTAAGGTTGATAATATTCTCTTTGTCACTAGTCATATGATTTGAACAACCACTATTAATAACCCAAGCTTTGTTTTCTTCTTTTGCATGGAAGGCAATCCATACAACCATTGATTTTTCATTATTTTGAACTTTTTGGAAGGTATCATTTTTTCCACCTTTTCCAACCTCATTCTTTTAGTCACCAACACTCATGGCCAAGAAAAGTGTTTCATCATTTGAATCATGATCCCCATCTTATAAAGAACAACTATCTTCTAAGGAGAACAGACTCCTTTTGAATTTACTATTTCTGTTACTTCTCCTAGCTTCTTTTAGGGGACATTTAGAAGCAAAGTGACCTACTTTTCTACAATTAAAACATTTGAAGGGTAACTTACCTTTATATTTTCCAAATCCTTTCTTTAGTGTTCTTACAAAATTTTCTTCAGCATCATCAGGACTTTCATCTTCATCAACAAATTCATCCTTTATTTTTTTACTGGCTCTGAAGGCAACTTCTTTCTTTGGAGCATCATTGTCAAATTCTCTCATTTCAAAAGCAGTAAGAGTCCCAAAAATTTGATCTAAAGAGTATTTATCCAAGTTTGTAGTCTCCTCAATAATTGATACCTTATGACTGTAACTTTGATTTAGGGTAACACCCAAGGAAGCTTCTACTCCCTAATGACTTTGTTTTAGGGTCACTCCCAAGGAAGCTGCTACTCCCTAAAATGAGAATACAAAATATTACAGTATAACAATCTTTTCTTACTAAATGAAAACTGCCATTGAAGCTCACACCTTTGATGATTGCACTTCTGCCTCGTCAGACTTTCTTTTGAAGATATGATCAATCAAGCACAGTCTATACTTGATCACTATCACAAATATGTCTTCAAGATGAATCCAAATAGCATCAACAACATTTGCTATTTCTCCCATAGTTGCACATCAATAATGCACTTATTCTGCTTTTATCTACTTGCGAACCTTTTTCATCATCTTGCAATCATACCTTCCTAATACACTTTGATTCACTATTTATACATGATCCTACATTATTACATTGCTTGTCAGCTAGATACAACATGAACAATACATTTACAAGTTGGCCAGACAACACACACTATGAAATGTTTAGAAGATAGCCGGTCCTAATTGAAACAACATGTTACACCAATAGAAAATCCATGCCTTGCAGACACCAACACTTGTTTAACTAGGCCCAAAACTTCCTTCATAGCATCAAACAACAATGAATTACATATGCACACTTTGCTCGTTTAAAAATAGGACATCTTTAAGAAAAACACATGAAGACTTGAAGTATAACGGCCACATCAACTTGAAAACAATGTGCGGTATTGGAAATAAGAAAGATCTTCATGAAAATTTTCTAGATGAGTTTACATGACTCGTGAAACACCCCCATACACTCCTTTGCCACCACACATCAAATAATTGTGTCGCATAGCTTCAAATATTTACTCTTAAAATACTTTGTTATCAGGAACACACTGCACCATGCTGTCAATTGAAAAATTGAGTTACGGACAACCAATAAGCCTGAAATAGAAAAGAAGTATGCAATGCACATCTAAGAACATCTTCATAAAAATTCAAGGTCACTCATTCACTTTCAGAGGAGTGCGGAGCATTCTAGTGGATCTTTAATACTACACCATTTTGCTAGAGCATAATCCAGTGTTCTATCATACATAATCTTTCCCAATGAAGGGAAATATGATTTGAGACTTTCGAAATAGCACCTTCACTACCTTCTTGATACAATCTTAGAACCACATAGCCATATATGCAATTGCAAAGGAATGTGGATCATTCTATCACCCTGCTAGGAATACCTTCACAAAACCAATTCTGTCCTTAAACTGTTATCAGAAAAACATCCTTCTGGTGATCAAAACATCATGAAAATTGGAACATACATTGAATAACACTATATGAAGCTATGTTCCAAACCACAAAATCTTAATAGCACAATGATGAAAATTCAGAGTAAACTTCTAAACAATCTTCAAAGAGCAGACATTCTAAAACAAAGACTATCACCTGCTTCTGGAGGCCAAGCCTTCATTGCATTACCACATACAACTTAGGATCAATAAGATAGATCATAAAAAATGCTTCAAGCCATCAGGCATCCTTCCTTAACATCTGATTCTCTTAGTGCTTCTAATTATCATATTAATAAGGCTTCAAACTCAACTCTGCTTTGATTAGTAATGTAGTTTTTATGACCTCCAATCATGAGCTTTCTCTTCCTTAGGAATAGGCATCAGTGTAAGCTATGTTGACATCAATGACAACACATATGGCCAAAAACATGATGCTATTTTGGTGGTGGTGGACAAACTCGCCAAGGTACCTCACTTTATACCTGGGAATTTAATGGATGGAGCACTAGTTATAGCTCGCAAGTTTGTGTAGGAAGTGTTTAGATTGCATGGAGTTCCTGAGAAAATTATCTCAGATAGAGATGCATGCATAATGTCAAAATTTTGGCAAACTTTGTTTACAGTGCTAGGAACTCAACTCAATATAAGCTCAGCTTATCACCCTGAGATAGATGGTTAGACTAAGAGGGTAAATCAATTTCTAGAAGATTTGTTGAGGATATATTGCATGGATTAGAAATACAATTGGGAAGAGTATCTACTGCTTATGGAGTTTTCTTATAACAACTGGACTATAATTTTTCTATCAAGACAGCTCCATTTGAAGCATTGTATGGAAGAAGATGTCAAACTCCTATAAGTTGGGACAAGCTAGATAGGATTAGCATTGGTCTAGAAATGTCGTTAGAAATGGAAGAACAGATCAAGATGATTAGAAATAAATTGGTGGAAGAAAATGATAGACAAAAAAGTTATGTTGATGCCAAGCGTACACCTAGACAATTCTCAATTTGAGAAAAAGTTATTTTGAGAGTTAAACCTTAGAAGAGTTACATAAAGTTTGGAAAGTCTTCCAAACTAGCTCCTTAATATGTAGGACCCTTCAAAGTTCTCGAAGTGATCAGTTCAGTTGCCTACAGAGTTGCTCTACCACTAGCTCTTGCCAAGATGCATAATATTTTTCATGTTTCATATTTGAAAAAGTATATAACAAGTGATAAGTAGATTCTTGATTGGAATGCTTTATAGGTACAAGACCCAAAAGTGGTCATGATCAAGCCTCTCAAGGTGTTTGAAGTTCACAAGCTCCACTTGTGTAATGAAGAGGTTAATCAGTGCAAGGTCTAGTGGGACCAGTATGCAGAGGATAGTGCCACATGGGAAGATTACCATGATTTTTGTTAGATATTTCCTTATTTGTCTTATGCTTTTCAAAGTTTAACAAAAAATTTATCATACTATTATTTTGGATACACTAAATCATCGAGGATAATGAATCTTATGGCTCGGAGATATGTCACACCATAAATTTTGACAATGTTTTACTTTTTAATTGCATGTAATTAGTAGTTGATTATGCATGATTCAATGATTTGATGTTATGTGAAAATTTTAGGATATATCAATGATATCATGAGTTTATGTTTATATGTATTTAGACAAGTGATTATATGATGACATGATTATTTATTCATAAGGTTTATAGGTTGATTAATGATACAATAATCCCAGTTTGGTGATTGTAAGTTGTAACCAGGAAACACATTTTTCAACCCTCCAAGAAAGAGAGGGAGAGCATCATTGAAGAGAAGAGAATAGATGTATGGATAGAACATATTGGTTTCCATCTAAGTCTCTTGTTTTTACAATTTAGTGAACTTTCGTCGAGTTTGGTAAGTAGTGTTTGTTCAAATTGGTCTAAGTTCGGTGTTGACTCGACAATCATCGATTTGTCAACTAGATTTTTTAAGTATACTTTTTGTCAAAAACAAAGTCAAGATAGTTTGTGACTGGCATCAATCTATAGTCGATAGTCATTATTTTCCTTTTGTGATATGAATATAGTTTATATTATTATAACAAATTAAATATTAGTAGTTAAACTACCTCATTTTTAGTAAATTCTAATATGAAGTCCATTATAATAATCTATTTATTTTGAGATCAAGCAATCTGAGAGGGGGAGATTATCTCAACCCCATTCTCATATCTTACTATGTATTAGAAACAACATATGTATACATTTTATTCAATGATATTATGTTTTTAAATATCTATTGATATGATCTATAAGTTAAACCTTTTTTATTTTTGATGTCAAAGAGCTTCATTTAGTAATGTGGTATAGTGGCAGTTAATGCAAACAACTTCATGTTTTTACATGGGCACTTAGCTCCTTCCTCCACATCATTTATGGAGGAAAGGAGGAGTTTAAGAGTGGTCTTTAAGGACAAGTTACTCCACTACTTCGGCATGCTAATGTAGCATGATAATAGGAAAAGATTCTGCTAAGAGCTCCATGGTGATGTGCAAAGGTTAAGCCTCCTATAAGGCTATGTCATCAAAAGGAAGAGGGGAGAGTGTATGGGAAGCAACTTGAAGTGCATAGACAAGGAGAGACTCTATAAGATACACATAGTTATGTGTGTGTTCTAAGCTAGTGTGAGTAAGAAATTAAACTTAGTTGAGATCAGACAGAGAGATAAACATCAGAGGAAGATTATGGTGAAGATAGTGAGATCACTGAGTTTTGTTCATGTGATTGATAGAGAGTTCTACTTGAGTACAACAACCTAGGTAAGAGCACAATGAGCTCTGTGAGAGAACATTGAGCTCGGTAAGAGCACAACAAGCTCAGTGAGAGCACTTAGAGGTTGGTGAGAGCACTAAAAGCTTCATTATCTTTTATAAATTGTAAGGAAAATATTTAGAATCACAAAAGAAAGCATAGCATAGCTCAAGAAGTAGAGATATGCTTACCTTGTTTTAACATTTACTTCTTTCTTATTGTGATATTTGCTTTTCTATAGACACAAATAACTTGTGTACGTAATAACTATGTTGACACAGAAAACTTGTGAGCATCATAACTATGTAAAAACAATCTCATAGGAAGTAAATATATTAGCATGTTTAGCTTTGGAATTGCAATCAATGTGCATAAGACATTTGAGCCATATTCTTTGATAGCATTGCTATTTTCGAATAACAGAGGAAACTGCAGGTTGTAAGCATTAGAATGCTTTTGGTTAAACCACGGGAATACTGTGAAGACAACTTTTTGTTCCTTGTGTTGTATCTTTGAATCCTTAGAAGATTGAGTTGCTTGGCTATTATAGTTTTTTTATTAGTTGTCAAGACATTTCTATGCGTAGATAGCAACCATGAAAATGCAGAGAAAAGACCAAGATATTTTTCCTCTTTTGAACACAAAGTATTGTGGTCAACTTCTTTTATAGTCACAGTGTTATGGCGATTTAAGTTACATACAAGTTCTTAGACCGAACTTCATGAGAACCCTATTATAAACTTGGAAACTAAGATGTGAACAAGATTGTTGAAAAGTTTTGACAAAGATAGATACAATTTTCCCAATGTTTTAGACAAGTTATACTATTTTCATCAAACGATTTTGTGTTAGATAAATACTGATTGTAATATATATAGAAATGATATTGGTATCATTGTAAACACTTACCAAAGTGATATAATATTACATATACATCCTAGACAATAATGATATGTATTGTCGTGATATTCAAAGGATGATATTCATAAGATCATAACCTTTTCAATTATCGAAAGTTGGTAGACTTAGGAAGACAAGTGATTGAAAACATCATATTATTTCTTGTAGATGCAAACCTATCTAAGTGAAAGATTGATCTACTTCCAAGATTAGATATGATAATATTAGAATTCCTCAAGATCTTATTTGAGAGAGGATAAACCTCATATTCTATGTTTACATCATTTTATAAGAAATATGATCAAGGGGTCAAGAGGAGACTAGAAATTTTTTTTTCCATGTTATTACTATAAACTTCTACTTTTGGGAAATACAAGAGTATTTGATAAACCAAATTGTATTGGGTTCGAGAAGTTAAAACCCTAGAATCAAACCCGAAGGGTTTAGAAAATTTAAAACTCTCAAGTCAATTATGACATTGTTTTAGTCTATTGTATATATATTATGGTCACTAGTAAAAAGGTCGAGAAACCATAGATAAAGACAATATAAAGAGTCTAAGAAGCACTTTGATAAATTTTAATGATTTATTGATAGAGTCGAACTAGACAAATAACATGAGTGTTTAATTCTTTGAGTCATTGAGTAGAATGATAGAAACTCATAGACCTTGATATTGCAAGAGTGTAACTAGAGACTCTCTGAAAGGTTAAAATCATCTAAACCTTCAAATTGTTTATACATATCCTATATTAAGGATCAAATTATAAGTTAGTTTGACTGAAACATGAGTTCAGTCAAGATAACTTATGTCTAGAGTTTCTAGTCAAGCAAGTCAAATTGTAGGATGAGGTAGTTTCCAAGTCAAGTTAGAGGTGTGTGAACACATGACTACGTTTATTGAAAACATCTATTTATATAGAAAATTTGGTGAAAGTGATACATTTATCTTTGCATGTATTAATCGGTTCACCATGTCTAGATGGCGTGACCTGTCAGAATGATCATAATTAGCTAGAAAATTGTCTAGAGTTGTATGGTCGATTAAGTTATATAAGACACAACACTAGAACTCAGACGGCAACATGTTGGTTCTTTATGTCTATACTCTTCGTGAAGCGTAGGGCCACTTCCAGGAAGGAAGGTGTGTGGGGGACCATGGGTCTGTGATTGGAGGTAAAGCACTCAGATGATGCTCTCCCTCTGTAGCAGAAGACTTGCCAAGACTTGTGAGATAGATATCAAGATTCTAGATATAGTACACTTTATGTTATGACTTATGATGTAAAATTATTCTTTTTCCAAGAGCAACTTCTTTGTAAATGTAAAGTGAAATGTTTTCACTATGATTTATCTTTGAATATATTGTAATTTCAAGGTTGAAAAATATTCAAAAAAGATGTGTATTTATTTCTTCAGAATATGCAAATGATTTTTAAAAAAATTCTTTCATGTTTATCAAGTTAATTTACTTTCTTAGTAAATTTTGTGAGTAATTCCAATTAATATGAGATGACATGTTACATATGGTATCAGAGCAACCAATTTCAACACATGGACCTAGAAGCTCACTACAAGAAAAATTATCAACATTCAATTGATTGGCTAATGTTTGAAATTGGTTTAATGGCAGAATGGCATGGAGAAGAACAAATAAAAATGCCAGGAAGTTTGTTACCCAAAATTTACCCAAGTTAATGGTTAAGAAAGAACCATCTGAGGAAATAAAACTCCAAGAGCATATTAACTATGCTAAGGGTGCATGGTTGGAAGATTCTAAGACTTTGGCTAATGCTCTTAAGTGTATTCGGCTAGAAAAGAAGCAATGCAACAAACTAGCCAAGAAACCCATTGTTCCTACTTGTGTAGTTAAACCGAGTAAACTATTTGCTAGTCATGGTCATGATGCCCCTATTTTAGGAAAAGAGGTGATGGAGGAGTACCTACGTGTACATCCACCCTCTAAGTTTTTTTTATTGGATTCCGATGGGGAAGAGGAACTTGAGGAATATCCTTTAACAAACAGTGACATGTAGTCTTGTTGAGTTATCTATCTAAATAAGGATGTATTTATACCAAGAATAAAATATAATAAAGATGAGATTATTTTGCACAAATTTGAGTTTTGTGAATAGATTTATTGATGAATTTTGAATTAATGAGATGCATTATTTCCAAATTCTAATCCATAACTTGATACGAATATCAGGTGTGATATAGAGTATCATTATGGTTCAAACTTGAACAAATATTGAAGATAGTTAGGGTTAGTCGAATCCCTCCAAAAATCCTATGACTAAGATGGATCAATATTGACCATGCTGAATGAAACCAAGGAGAGGCTTGGAAACCTAAAAGTGAGGGGTCAAGGCAGATCTGAAGGAGAAAAAGAGGACTCACATCAAGACGATGATGATTATGTCCATGAGCCCAGTACTCATAGTGAACTTCCTAGTTTTTCAACTGAGGTGAATTCTTTTGTAGCCTTCCTAGGTTCCTATGATGATATCTTAGGAATAAACTAGTTATGGAGACATAGGGCCAATGTCGACTATTTTGCAAAAATAATTGGGTGTCTAGATGATGTAGGAAACAAAGTCTTTCTACAAGGCACTAAAAGAGAAGTCAAGATTAGACCAATCTCTGCTATGCAATTGAAGAGGGCTAGGCGAAAAGGTTGTCAACTCTTTGTAGTTAAGATGGAATTAGTAGAAGGGGATCCTAGTAAACAAAATGTACCTTTGAAGAACTATCCAAGCTCCTATGAGATTTTTGGGATGTTTTTCTAGATGAACTTCTGGGATTACCTCTGAAGAGAGTTTTTGATTTCTCTATTGATATATAATGTCTAGATCCGAGCCAATTTCAAAGACACCATACAATATGACTACTATGGAATTGATGGAGTTGAAAGCCTAGATTCAGTACTTGTTAGCTAAAGGGTTGATTAGACCTAGCGTTTCTCCATGGGGAGTGCCTGTGATCTTTGTCAAAAAGAAGGATGGAACCTTGTGTCTATGTATAGACTATCATATGCTCAACAAAGAAATGATAAAGAATAAGTATCCTCTACCGCATATTGGTGATCTTTTTGATCAAATGTGTGGCGCAACTATTTTCTCTAAGATCAATCTATGATCTGGGTACAATCAATTGAGAATAAAAGATGAAAACATTCATAAAACTACTTTCAGAACAAGGTATGGACATTATGAGTTCATAGTCTTACCTTTTGGACTTACGAATGCCCCTGTAGCATTCATGAATTTGATGAACAATGTTTTTTGAGATTGCTTGGATAAATTTGTTCTAGTGTTCCTAGATGACATTCTTATTTATTCTAAGAATGAGGAAGAGCACTTGCAACATCTACAGTTAGTTCTATAGTGGCTGAGAGAACATAAGTTGTATGGGAAAACTTCTAAGTGTAGTACTTTTTTTAGAAAGAGATACAATATATGGGACATATAATATCATCTGACAGTATTTTAGTAGATCCTGTGAAGATCAAAGCTATACTTGAGTGGCATGTTCCAAAGAATGTGCATGAAGTGCACAGTTTCATGGGGTTAGCTTGTTATTATAGGAAGTTTGTATTGAACTTTTCTAAGATTACAAACCCAATCACTTCGCTTCAGAGAAAAGGAAAGCATTTTGACTAGTCAAAAAAGTGTCAGGAGGCATTTAACCAGTTAAAAGAGAAGTTGACAACCGCACCAATATTGAAAGTTCTTGATTCAAAAAGTTAATTTGTTGATCACTGATGCCTTAGAGGAAGGTTTAGGAGGAGTTAGAATGGGTGAGTGGTAGCCTACAAATCTAAAAATTTGAGAGCATATGAGCAGAATTATGCTCCTCATGACTTAGAGTTAGCAACAGTTGTTCATGCTTTGCAAGTATGGCAACACTACTTGATAGGAAAGCCTTTTGAACTAAAGTCAGACCATCAAGGTCTTAAATATATATTTTCCCATCCTCATCTGAATGCTCAACAAAGAAGATGATTGGAATTGATATTCGACTATGACTTTGATATAAGTTATATCAAAGCCAAGGATAACCGAGTAATGGATGCGTTGAGTCGATAGAGGCATATCTCATCAATTGTCTCTATCCACTCAAACTTCAAGGATTTAGTGTTACAAAATTCTGCAAGTGATGAGTATTATGAGCAAGTTAAGTAGACTCTATTTTGAACCAAATGGGATTTTAAGATAGATAGGAAGGATGTATGTTCCAAACTCTTCAGAATTAAGAAACCTTGTGTGGAAGGAAGTTCATTCCACACCATATTCAGGTCATCTTGGAGTAACCAAAACCCTAGCCAATGTACAACCTCTTTATTTCTAGAAAGTAATGAAGAATGGCATTGCTAGATTTGTAGCAAGTTGCCTACAGTGCCAAAGAGTCAACGATGAGCATCAACATCTAGTATGACTTCTGTATCTGCATGATATTCCAGAGTGGAAGTGGCAGATCATTAGTATGGACTTTTGTGTAAGGGCTCCCAATGTCTTGAAATAGACATGATGCTATTTTAATGGTGGTGGACAAAGTCGCCAAGGTAGCTCATTTTATACCTGGGAATATAATGGATGGAGCACCAGTTATAGCTCACAAGTTTGTGCAGGAAGTGTTTAGATTGCATAGAGTTCCTGAGAAAATTATCTCTGACAGAGATGTGAGCATAACATCAAGATTTCGGCAAAAGTGCTAGGAACTCAACTCAATATAAACTTGTCTTATCACCCTGAGACAGATGGTTAGACTAAGAGGGTAAATCAAATTTTAGAAGATTTGTTGAGGATGTATTGCATGGATCAGCAATACAAGTGGGAAGAGTATATATCACTTGTGGAGTTTTCTTATAACAACTCCTATATAATTTTTCTATCAAGATGGATCCATTTAAAGCATTTCATGGAAGAAGATGTTGAACTCCTATAAGTTGGGACAAGTTAGAAGATAGGATTAGCATTGGTCTAGAATTGTTGTCAGAAATGGAAGAATGGATCAAGATGATCAGAAATAGATTGATAGAAACAAGTGATAGATAGAAAAGTTACACTGATGCCAAGCATACACCCAGGCAATTCTCAGTTGGAGAAAAAGTTCTTTTGAGAGTTAAACCTCAGAAGAGTTCCATAAAGTTTGGAAAGTCTTCCAAACTAGCTCCTCGATATGTAGGACCCTTCAAACTTCTCAAAGTGATCAATCTAGTTGTGTACAGAGTTTCTTTGCCACTAGCTCTTGCCAGGATGAATAATGTTTTTCATGTTTCATATTTGAAAAAGTATATAGCATGTGATAATCAAATTCTTGATTGGAATTCTTTATAGGTACAAGATCTAGAAGTGGTCATGATCGAGCCTCTCAAGGTGCTTGAATTCGTAATAGAGAGGTTACTCAGTGTAAGGTCTAGTGGGACCAATATGTAAAGAATAATACCACATGGGAAGATTACCATGATTTTTATCAGAAATTTCTTCATTTGTTTTAAGCTTTTCAAAGTTGAACAAAAACTTTATCATATTATTGTTTTGGATACACTAAATCATCGAGGATGATGAATCTTATGGGGGAAGATATGTCACACCCCAAATTTTGACAACGTTTTAATTTTTACTTGCACAAAATTACTAGTTGATTATGCATGATTTAATGATTTGACGTTATGTGAAAATGTCAAGATAAATCAATGATATCATGAGTTTATATTTATATGTTTTTAGACAAGTGATTATATGATGACATGATTATTTATTCATAAGGTTTATAGGTTGACTAACGATACACTAATCCTAGTTTGGTGATTGCATGTTGTAACCAGGAAATAGGTTTTTCCACCCTCCAAGAAAGAGAGGGAGAGCATCATTAGAGAGAAGAGAATAGATGTATCGATAGAAGGCATTGGTTTACATCTAAGTCTCATATTTTTGTAGTTTAGTGGAATTTCACCAAGTTTGGTAAGTAGTGTTTGTTCAAATTGGTCTAAGTTTGGTATTGACTCAATAATCGTCGATTTGTCAACTAGATATTTTAAGTATAGGTTTTGTCGAAAACTGAGTTAGGATAGTTTGTGACTAGCATCAAGATATGGTCGATAGTCATTATTTTCATTTTGCAATATGAATATAGTTTAAATTATTATAACAAATTAAATATTAGTAGTTAAACTACCTCATTTTCGATGAATTCCATTATGATAATCTATTTATTCTAACGTCAAGCAATCTAAGAAGGCGAGATTATCTTGAACCCATTCTCATATCTTACTATGTATTAGAAACAACATATGTATATGTTTTATTCAACAATATTATGTTGTTAAATATGTATTGATATGATCTATAAGTTAAACCCTTTTGTTTTTGATGTCAAAGAGCTTCACTTAGTAACATGCTATAATGGCAATTAATGCAAACTAATTCATGTTTTTATGTGGGAACTCAACTCCTTCCTCCATGTCAGTTATGGAGGAAAGGAGGAGTTTAAGAGTGGTCTTTAAATACCAATTACTCCACTACTTCGGCATGCTAACGTAACATGAGAATATGCAAAGATTCTGCCAAGAGCTTCGCGGTGATTTGGAGAGATTAAGCCTCTTATAAGGCTATGTCATCAAAAGGAAGAGGGGAGAGTGTATGGGAACTGACTTGAAGTACATAGACAAGGAGAGACTATGTAAGATACATAGAGTTATATGTATGTTCTGAACTAGTGCAAGTAAGAAATAGAACTTAGTCGAGATTAGACATAGAGATAAATATCTGAGGAAGCTTTTGGTGAAGATAGTGAGCTCACTGAGTTTTGTTCAAGTGATTCATAGAGATCTCTTCTTGAGCACATCAAGCTAAGCAAGAGCACAACGAGCTCTGTGAGAGCACAACGAGCTCGGTAAGAGCACAACGAGCTTGGTAAGAGCACAATAAGCTCAATGATAGCAATGAGAGCTTGGTGAGAGCACTAAAAGCTTCATTCTCTTTTATAAATTATGAGGAAACGACTCAAAATCATAGAAGAAGGTGTAGCATAGCTCAGAAAGTAGAGTTATGGTTACCTCATTTTAACATTTACTTCCTTCTTATTGTGATATTTTCTTTTCTGTAGACATAGAGAATTTGTGTACGTAACAACTATGTTGACATAGAAAACTATTGGGATAAGTTGCCATTAACTTTACAATCCTAACCAAATTCATTTGTCTCCAAAGTTCTTGGAAAGTGTTCTCCAACACATAGGAACTTGAGAGAAAAAATAATATTTAATTATAGCATTATGACATGTTGTTGATAACTCCTATGAGGTAGGACCCAATTTGGGTGTCCACTTTGGAAGTGGAGTCCATGGTGACTTGTAGTTAACTCCTTGATGTCTATCTTGACTTGTTGATGATTCAAAGATGCATGATATTTACATGAATATGATGTGGCAGTTAACAAAGGAGTTAGATATGCATGATATTTGCATGAATATGATGCGGTAGTTAATAGTCAAGTTAGAGATGCATGATATTTGTATATTGCTTTCATGAACTCATAAAAGCTTGCATGGACTTGCATGTTGTTGCATGTCACTTGTATGAGTTTGCATGTGCTTGCATGTGTTGCATGTTACTTGCATGGACTTGCATGGTGTTGCATGTTGCTTATATGGACTTGCATGTTATTGCATGTTGCTTATATGAATTTGCATGTGCTTGCATGCTATTACATGTTACTTGCATGGACTTGCATGTTGTTGCATGTCACTTATATGAACTTGCATGTTGTTGCATGTCACTTATATGAACTTGCATGTACTTGCATGTTGTTTCATGTCACTTGCATGTGCTTGCATGTTGTTGCATGTCACTTGAATACACTTGCATGTTGTTGCATGTTAGTTAGAAGGACTTGCATGTTGTTGCATGTTAGTTATATGGACTTGCATGTTATTGCATGTCACTTGTATATGCTTGCATGTTACTGCCATGGTCAGTTATATGGACTTGCATGTTGTTGCATATCAGTTATATGGACTTGCATGTTATTACATGTCATTTATATGGTGTTACATGTATCTTGGATAACACTCTAACTCAGGATTAGTTTTGGATAACTCTTGCATGGTGCTAGAGGTGGTTACATGACTCTTGCATGTTACTGAACAAGTTGTTATAGAATAATATTGGGGACATCAATGATGCATGTTATTACATGATATTGGTGTGTGTTGGTACTTCATTGATACTTCAGTTGATTGAGTTTGAGTTTGACTTCTTGGGTGCCCATGTTGAGACTTTTAGTTGTGCTTTATTATTGTCACATAACACTTCAGTTAACTAAGTTTATTTGGACTTCTTGGGTGCCCATGTTTAAGACTTGTAGTTAATAGTTATTTTCTGCCATGCAACTTTGAGTTCACTATATTGGGCACTTGGATTTGCATGAGGTTTTTTCTCATACTGTTGGATACAATTTATTGTATGTTTGAGATCCATGGCTTCTATATAATAATGCCTTGAGTTGGTAGAAAGTATGGAATGCAAAGTCATCACAACATTACAGATTACAGACAGGTAATGACAGGAAGGACATGTATTTGAAGATTGAAGAAGTAATGAAGTGCTAGTAGAATCCAAAGAAGATTTCAGCTTTATTGTAAACTCAATTACAGGAATCAATACAAGAATAAATCTCTTTAGGTGTGGAGTTTTTTCCGCAAGGGTTTCTCCATGTAAATTATGTGTCTACTTTTATCATGATTTTTTCTTCTACAACATTGATTAAATTGGAGAAATACTATTACATCTAAATTGAAAGTAATTTTCAGATTTACTCATGCTTTTATTTTAGATTTGAAAACATTTGAAAGCTACATAGTTGCAACTTTACCTTGTTCTCTCTCCCTTTTTCCAACATGTGGTATCAGAGCCAATGGTTCTAGTGAGAGAGGGATACTTTTTTCTTAAGTGTTGAAGGTATTTTGGTTGCAAGGGAAGTTCTATGTGTTAACATTGTTTTGCAGATTTGTGAGTTTGGAAGCCATGGTAGTTAACTCTCAGATGGATATTCTCAAAAGAATCTTTGTTGGGAACTTGAGGCTCAAGGTTATAGATCTTTATGGAGTTGATCTTGTAGTAGTGATTTGGAGCTCCATTTTGATAATATGTGTATATTCTCTTATTTGGTGGTTTTATTCATTTACCTTTTGGTCATGTGCAGTGAAAGGGTGTTTATGTTGGATGGTTGCTTGTGCTACCTTGATCATATGGAAAAACACTCACTATTTGGACTACAGTTTGGAGTGCTTATGTTGGGTTCATGATTTTAGTCCATGGTTACATGAAAGCACTGAATGATTTTTCACTAGTTGTATGTAGGTTGTGGAGTTGGTATTTCTATGATATGGACATTGCTAAACAACTTGGTTTCTCCTTTCTCATATTCATTTTATTTTGAATATGTAAGTTTTCACAATTTTCTTGTTTCAAAAGATTGTGGGTTTTTAGATTTGTGGCATTCCATTATTTTAGATGACATAATTGATGGTGTTCATTGGTGTGGGTGTTTGGATGTTTAAGTGGTTTCATATTTACAAAGAGATGGTTTTGCAAGTTTTACATGTTAACCAAAATATGTGGTTTGTAGATCTTTGGAGAAATTGCGTCCAAATTCTTTCTAGATGGAAACAATTTCATATTTGCAAGGTTGCTTGTTGGGTTCTTATGATCTATGGTTACTCTTATGTGGATTTGTTTGGCAAATCAAATCTAGATTTGATTCTAGTGTTTAGGTCTTGGAAATCTACATGTTATATCTAGTTACATTTGTTCTACATGTTACTGATGTGGGGTTGAATCTATATTTTTAGTTATTAGAGGTTGAAGCACTGATCATGTTTTTTCTCCTATGATATGTTGCATGTGTGCAGATCTTGTGAATTAGATGATGTGGAGTCTATTTGGTAGGTCTCTTCATGATCACCTTGATTACATTGGTATTCTTTGTAGTGAGACAAAAGGATGGTTTGGAGTACCTAATTTAGTTGTTAATTGGAATCTATTGCAGTAAATTTATGTTGCATGAGAAGCTTTTTTCACTTTCAGTAGAGTTTTGGTAATGATGTTGATCATGATACCATGCATAAATTGGTATCACTTTCAATGGGAGTTTTGTGCAGTTACATAATGTGTTCAATCTTCTTTGTTTCAAGATATTGGTTCTAAATTGGTGTTGTTGCAGTATTGTGAGTCATGCATAATCTTTGATTACAAGATGGATGATCTTTTTCAATAGTTGTTGGTGTCATAAGCAACTCTTGGATTATGCCCTTAGTTTGCAATAAGGGTTCATTGACATTTTTGGTTCTATTGATAGCAGATGCTAGATCTTCAAGTTTTTTGAAGAGGTGTTAACATCTTGGTTTTCCATGGAGGAATCTTGGAGTTTTTGGTGAGATTTTGAGTTTTGATATATGATCCTTGGTTTAGAGGATGTATAGTATTATGTCATGATGAACTCTTGATCATGAGTTAGAGCTTTTTGGCATGATACGAGTGCTCTTGGGAGCAAGATATGGTCTTTGGAGCACATGATCTTCTTTTGAGAAAATGTTAGATCATGGTCTCATGATATGTTCTTGATTCTCGAGTTGGAACTTTGACAATGGTTTGGTTAGTTCTCTTTGGTTTTGGAGTATTAATCATTTGCTTGGAGCTTCATGATTTTGTAAGTTGCATTTGGAGTTAGCATGGATTGATTGGTGAACACTCATGGATACTAGAGAGACTTGGGTGAGGTTGGATATCTCTTAAACTTAGAGATACGTGTTGGAAAGATTTATCATTATGAGATGTCAAGAAAAGGACTGAGGAGCCTACACTTGGAAATGGATGTGAATCCATTATAAATCTAATGAGAAGGTTGTATTTATTGCAATCTTTTATTACTTGGTGTTGTGTACAAAGGACAATCTTGTATCCTACTCTTGGTCTACTCTGTAGGTGAATGATCTAATAGGTGTTGCCCACTTGATTATTAGATGCATTCTTTATATGTATGTTGTCTTCTCTTGTGCATTTGTCTTGAAAAGGATTGTTGAGAAGTAGATGCATGGGTTTATGGATTTTTGTTGTTCTCATTATTTTTGGTCTTGAGCTATGGAACTAGTTCTAAGGACTTGTTTGGAGAAGTACATAAATGGTTTATGGGATTGGGCTTATTTCCTTTGTTGTGGGAATGTTTGGCTAGTTTGATCTACTTTTAGTGAGAGGTTGACATCTATTACTGCCATGTTTTCATCATAATTATGAATGTTAGATGTTGCTAACTTTTTAGTTTAGAAATGATGAAAGAGATCTTACTTTTCACAGTTTGGCACATGTTAGTGTTTCTTTGACACTATATGGTAGAGGAGTTAGCCATGTCCTCTATAAGAAGCACTAAAGGAGGACTTGTTAATTCTTTTATCTTGTTTAAGATTTGACATTACCCATGCAGTGGGAGTTCCTAGATATGTATGCTCTTTATTGTCATGATATCTTCTTGGTTGTCTCAGTTTACAAGTTATTGATGTGAAGATGATTTTGCATGTTTCACTATTGGGATCTATGAGTTGTGCAGCTTAGTGGGTTGTCTTTACCCATTGATTGCATTGAAGATCTGGATGTGGACTATCAATATCCACAGATCCATTCAGTGTTATTGCAGATTTTGTTTATGGGTCTTGACTTTGGTCATTTGTACATTGGTATGTTGCATTGAGATGGGAGGATGGATGATTAGTAGGATTGATTTACAGGGACTTGATTGCAATTTTGGGTTGGTATGTTGATGGCATGAAGTTCTATCTATGATGGTTTGTTTACCCTAGTTTTTGAGGTATGGATATTTTGGATGTGCTAGCAACTTGTTGTAGTTCCTTTTACATTTGGTATGAGTGTGGAAGACACTCAGAGTCTTATGTTATCATGTGATTTAATGCTTGTGTTCATGTTGAGATTGGTGTAGATGCTTTTATAGGTATCTTATTGGAGCACATTAGCAGGTTGAAGAATCAATGGTACATTGATGGCTAGGGATGTTTTTCCCTGTGATTAATTTTTTATTGCCTCGTTAGAGTAATTGCAATGTATAATTTCAAGTGGGAGAATGTTGAGATAATTTGTCATTAACTTTGCAATCCTAACCAAACTCACGTGTCTCCAAAGTTCTTGGAAAGTGTTCTCCAACATATAGTAACTTGATAGACAAAATAATATTTAATTATAGCACTATGACATGTTATTGATAACTCCTATGAGGTAGGACCCAATTTGGGTGCCCACTTTGGAAGTGGGGTCCATGGTGACTTGTAGTTAACTCTTTGATGTCTATCTTGACTTGTTGATACCTCCTAGGAAGTGTGAGTTAACTTGGGTGCTCACTTTGGAGGTGTCTTAAATATAGATTAGGAGTTTGTTTTTTGTGTGCATGAGTGGATATTTTTGATACACTTTGCATGAACATGACATGGTAGTTGACAGTGGATTTAGAGATGCATGATATTTGCATGAATATGATGTGGTAGTTAACAGTGAAGTTAGAGAAGCATGATATTTGCATATTACTTGCATGAACTCATAAAAGACTGCACGGACTTGCATTTTGTTGCATGTTACTTGCATGGACTTGTAGGTTTTCACATGTCACTTGCATGTGCTTGCATGTGTTGCGTGTTACTTGCATGGACTTTCATGTTGTTGCATGTTGCTTATATAGACTTGCATGTTGTTGCATGTCGCTTATATGAACTTGCATGTTGTTGCATGTTGTTTCATGTTACTTGCATGTCACTTATATGAACTTGCATGTTGTTGCATGTCATTTATATGAACTTGCATATACTTGCATGTTGTTGCATGTGCTTGCATGTTGTTGCATGTTACTTGTATGTGCTTGCATGTTGTTGCATGTCAATTACATGGACTTACATTTTGTTACATGTTAGTTATATGGACTTGCATGTTATTACATGTCATTTATATGGTGTTCCATGTATCTTGCATGACAAACTAACTTAGGATTAGTTTTGGATAACTCTTGCATTGTGCTACATGTGGTTACATGACTCTTACATGTTACAGAACAAGTTGTTACACAGTAATATTGGGGACATCAATGATGCATGTTGTTTTCATGACATTGGTGTGTGTTGGTACTTCAATGATACTTTAGTTGACTAAGTTTGAGTTTGACTTCTTGGGCACCCATGTTGAGACTTTCAATTGTGCTTTATTATTGTCACATAACACTTCAGTTAACTAAGTTTATTTGGGACTTCTTGGGCACCTGTGTTTGAGATTTGTAGTTAATAGTTGTTTTCTACCATGAAGCTTTGAGTTCACTATATTGGGCACTTGGATTTGCATGAGGTTTCTTCTCATGCTATTGGATATAGTTTAATGTATGTTTGAGATCCATGGCTTCTATATAATAATACCTTGAGTTGGTAGAAAGTATATAATGAGAAATCATCACAACATTACAGATTATAGGTAGGTAATGATAGGAAGGACATGTATTTGAAGATTGAAGAAGTAACAAAGTGCTAGCAAAATCTAAAGAAGATTTTAGTATTATTGTAAACTCAATTACAAGAATTAATACAAGAATAAATCTCTTTGGGTGTGGAGGTTTTTCCCACAAGGGTTTCTGTACGTAAATTTTGTGTCTACTTTTATCATGTTTTTTTCTTCTACAACATTGATTAAATTGGAGAAATACTATTACATCTAAATTGAAAGTAATTTTCATATTTACATATGCTTTTATTTTAGATTTGAAAAAATTTAAAAGCTACATAGCTGCAACTTTAGCTTGTTCTCTCACCCTTTTTCCAACCAAAACTTGTGAGCATAGTAACTATATAAACACAGTCTCATAGAAAGTAAAGATATCAACATGTTTAGCTTTGTAAATTTCACACTCAATGTGCATAAAACATTTGAGCCCGATTCTTTGATATTGTTGTTATTTTCAAATAATAGAGGAAACTACAAGTTGTAAGAATTAGAATGCTTTTGGTTAAACCATGGGAATACTGTGAAGACAACTTTTTGTGCCTTGTGTTGTATCTTCAAATCCTTAGAAGACTGAGTTGATTGGCTATTGTAGTTTTTTATTAGCTGTCAAGAGATTTCTATGTGTAGATAGCAACCATGAAAATGCAGAAAAAAAAAACCAAGATATGTTTTCTCTTTTGAACACAAAGTATTGTGGTCAACTTCTTTTATAGTCACAGTGTTATAACTATTTTAAGTTATACACAAGTGCTTAGATCTAACTTCATGAGAACCCTATTATAAACTTGGAAATTGAGAGGAACATGATTGTTGAAAATTTTTGATAGAGATAGATATACTTTTCCCAATGTTTTGGATAAGTTTGATTGTTTTCATCAAACAATTTTGTGTTATATATATATATATATATATATATATATATATATATATATATATATATATATATATATATATATATATATATATATATATATATATATTATTGTAAACACTTAGCAGAGTGATATAATATCACATATACATCCTACAATAATGATAAGTATTATCATGATATTCAAAGGATGATATTCATGAGATCATAACCTTTTGAATTATCGAAAGTCAGTGGACTTAGGAAGAGAAGTGATTGAAAACATCATATTATTTCTTGTAGATGCAAACCTATCTAAGTTGAAAGATTGATCTAGCTCCAAGGTTAGATATGATAATATTAGAATTCCTTAAGATCTTATTTGAGAGAGGATAAACATTGTATTTGATGTTTATATCATGTTATGAGAAATATGCTTAAGGGTTCAAGAGGAGACTAGAAATTTTCATTTCCATGTTATTACTATAAACTTCTACTTTTGAGAAATACAAGAACATTTGATATACCCAATTATATTGGATTAAAGAAGTTAAAACCCTAGAATCAAACCCAAAGGGTTCAAAACACTTAACACTCTCAAGTCGATTATGACATTGATTTAGTCTATTATATATTATGGTCGATAGTAAAAAGGTCAAGAAACCATAGATCAAGATAATATAAAGAGTCTAAGAAGCACATTGATAAATTTTAATGATTTCTTGATAGAATCAAACTTGACATATAACACAAGAGTGTTTAATTCTTTGAATCATTGAGTAGAATGATAGGAAATCATAGACCCTGATATTGCAAGAATGCAACTAGGGACTCTCTAAGAGGTTAAAATCATCTAAACCTTCATATTGTTTATATACATCCTAGATTAAGGATCAAATTCTAAGTTCATTTGACTAAGACTTGAGTTCAGTCAAGATAATTTATGTCTAGAGTTTCTAGTCAAGCAAGTCAAACTGTAGGATGAGGTAGTTTTTGGAAGTCAAGTTAGAGGTGTGTGAACAT
Organism: Cunninghamia lanceolata; assembly: GCA_027924645.1. Classification (NCBI taxonomy): domain Eukaryota; kingdom Viridiplantae; phylum Streptophyta; class Pinopsida; order Cupressales; family Cupressaceae; genus Cunninghamia; species Cunninghamia lanceolata. Next base: position 3,467,861 of record BSBN01001052.1, on the reverse strand, counting down.
ACAACTACGTTTATTGCAAATGTCTATTTATATAGAAAATTTGGCCAAAGTGATGCATTTGTCTTTGCATGCATTAGTTAGTTCACCGTGTCTAGATGGAGTGACCTGTAAAAATGATCATACTTAAGTAGAAGATTGTCTAGAGTTGTATAGTCGATTGAGTTACATAAGACACAATACTAGAACTTAGATGGCAACCGATTGGTTCTTTATGTCTATACTCTTCATGAAGGGTAGGGCCACTTCCAGGAAGGAAGGTGTGTGGGGTATCGTCAATTTGTGGTTGGACGTAAAGCACTTGGATGATGCTCTCCCTCTATATCAGATGACTCACAGAGACTTGTGAGACATATATCAAGATTCCAGATACAGTACACTTTATGTTATGACTTATAATGTAAAATTATTCTTTTTTCCAAGAGCAACTTATTTGTAAATGTAAAGTGAAATGTTTTCACTTTGATTTATCTTTGAATATATTATAATTTCAAGGTTGAAAAATATTCAGAAAAGGTATGTATTTATTTCTTGAGAATATGCAAATGATTTAAAAAAAATTCATTCATGTTTATCAAGTTAATTTACTTTCTTAGTAAATTTTGTGAGTAATTCTAAGTAATATGAGATGGCATGTTACATTTTCCTTCTTTACTTGTGCACGAGTTGAAGATACAAGTTTTAGAAGACAAGATCCAAGAAGAAGAAAGGGTTTGCAGGTACAAGTCTGGTTGAACCCAGAGATTATCTAAGACCCTAATTAGGGTCTAGGGTGACCGAGTGACCTGGTCCTTTGGTTCCCTGAGTTTGGATCTAGGTTTTGCTTTGTCTCCTAATCTCTAATGTGCTTTTAGATTTATGATATCTGTTTCTGGTAGTTATTTATTAGCAAATCTTTGTCAATTAAGGCTTGGTCATTTGCCCTAGCTTGCTTGGTTAGATTTGATAAATTTGGTTGTTACTCCTCTATACAACAAAAGAATAGAACCCCTATAGTTTGGCTATCCTCCATGGGTAGTAGCCAAGCTCAGTTTGTGTTCTAATGTTTGGTCAATGATAATTTTGACCTAGTTTAATCCTTTAGGATAAGTCACTCTTTTCAATTAAAAATCCTAGATTTCAACATTAACTAGGTTTTCACAAAAATGCCACTTTTTCCAACAAACCTGATGTAGGAGCATCCCTGGTTCAAGGGCAATCTTGCATCAACCAAAAGCATTTGCATTTTAGTTTGTTTGCAGTTTAGTTTCTTTTCCTTTTATTTTCCAGTTTAGTTAGTCAGAAGTAGTTTATGTATTTTGGTCCGCACTCTACTGCAGTTGCATTTTAGATCTTACAGAGCTGGACTTAGCATCTAGATTCATTCATCTACATCATATCTAGAATTCACAGAATTTGGATTAAGTACCGGAAAGTTATCTCCATGATCAAAAGATTGACTATTTTCTCAAAATAGAGCATCCTGACAGTCTCAGACAATCAGCTAAAGGAGAAGACTTGTGAAGCATTCCTTGACTTATGGAGCCTAATGACAAATCATTCAATGTTCTATGGTTTGTGGCTGACCTTCCCCAAGATCCGTACATCATCCCATTCATTTGCAGAGGATTTCTATGCATTTAGGTCTGACCTATCCATGTACACACATTACAGCTCTTCATTGAAGTTTGTGATCTTCCTTGGCCGACACGAATGAATCTCTTGTATCGGAGTTGATATATGTTGATGTAATAGAACCTTAGGAAAGTAGTTCATGATAATAGTAATAGTTGATAGTTTAGATTTTGTGCGAGGGAACTTCAAAGCTATATCTTGCACATATTCTGATATTTTGAAATCAGGCCTTCGAGCCCTAATTGTAAGGCCACATGATGCCTTTGAGCATTATTGTAAACACTTAGCAGAGTGATATAATATCACATATACATCCTACAATAATGATAAGTATTATCATGATATTCAAAGGATGATATTCATGAGATCATAACCTTTTGAATTATCGAAAGTCAGTGGACTTAGGAAGAGAAGTGATTGAAAACATCATATTATTTCTTGTAGATGCAAACCTATCTAAGTTGAAAGATTGATCTAGCTCCAAGGTTAGATATGATAATATTAGAATTCCTTAAGATCTTATTTGAGAGAGGATAAACCTTGGATTCGATGTTTATATCATGTTATGAGAAATATGCTTAAAGGTTCAAGAGGAGACTAGAAATTTTCATTTCCATGTTACTACTATAAACTTCTACTTTTGAGAAATACAACAACATTTGATATACCCAATTATATTGGATTAAAGAAGTTAAAACCCTAGAATCAAACCCAAAGGGTTCAGAACACTTAACACTCTCAAGTTGATTATGACATTGATTTAGTCTATTGCACATTATGGTCGATAGTAAAAAGGTCAAGAAACCATAGATCAAGATAATATAAAGAGTCTAAGAAGCACATTGATAAATTTTAATGATTTCTTAATAGAATCAAACTTGACATATAACACAAGAGTGTTTAATTCTTTGAATCATTGAGTAGAATGACAGGAAATCATAGACCCTGATATTGCAAGAATGCAACTAGGGACTCTCTAAGAGGTTAAAATCATCTAAACCTTCATATTGTTTATATACATCCTAGATTAAGGATCAAATTCTAAGTTCATTTGACTAAGACTTGAGTTCAATCAAGATAATTTATGTCTAGAGTTTCTAGTCAAGCAAGTCAAACTGTAGGATGAGGTAGTTTTTGGAAGTCAAGTTAGAGGTGTGTGAACATACAACTACGTTTATTGCAAATGTCTATTTATATAGAAACTTTGGCCAAAGTGATGCATTTGTCTTTGCATGCATTAGTTAGTTCACCGTGTCTAGATGGAGTGACCTGTAAAAATGATCATACTTAAGTAGAAGATTGTCTAGAGTTGTATAGTCGATTGAGTTACATAAGACACAATACTAGAACTTAGATGGCAACCGATTGGTTCTTTATGTCTATACTCTTCATGAAGGGTAGGGCCACTTCTAGGAAGGAAGGTGTGTGGGGTATCGTCGATTTGTGGTTGGACGTAAAGCACTTGGATGATGCTCTCCCTCTATATCAGATGACTCACCGAGACTTGTGAGACATATATCAAGATTCCAGATACAGTACACTTTATGTTATGACTTATAATGTAAAATTATTCTTTTTTCCAAGAGCAACTTATTTGTAAATGTAAAGTGAAATGTTTTCACTTTGATTTATCTTTGAATATATTATAATTTCAAGGTTGAAAAATATTCAGAAAAGGTATGTATTTATTTCTTGAGAATATGCAAATGATTTTAAAAAAATTCATTCATGTTTATCAAGTTAATTTACTTTCTTAGTAAATTTTGTGAGTAATTCTAAGTAATATGAGATGGCATGTTACATTTTCCTTCTTTACTTGTGCACGGGTTGAAGATACAGGTTTTAGAAGACAAGATCCAAGAAGAAGAAAGGGTTTGCAGGTACAAGTCTGGTTGAACCCAGAGATTATGTAAGACCCTAATTAGGGTCTAGGGTGACCGAGTGCCCTGGTCCTTTGGTTCCCTGAGTTTGGATCTAGGTTTTTCTTTGTCTCCTAATCTCTAATGTGCTTTTAGATTTATGATATCTGTTTCTGGTAGTTATTTATTAGCAGATCTTTGTCAATTAAGGCTTGGTCATTTGCCCTATCTTGCTTGGTTAGATTTGATAAATTTGGTTGTTGCTCCTCTATACAACAAAAGAACAGAACCCCTATAGTTTGGCTATCCTCCATGGGTAGTAGCCAAGCTCAGTTTGTGTTCTAATGTTTGGTCAATGATAATTTTGACCTAGTTTAATCCTTTAGGCTAAGTCACTCTTTTCAATTAAAAATCCTAGATTTCAACATTAACTAGGTTTTCACAAAAATGCCACTTTTTCCAACAAACCTGATGTAGGAGCATCCCTGGTTCAAGGGCAATCTTGCATCAACCAAAAGCATTTGCATTTTAGTTTGTTTGCAGTTTAGTTTCTTTTCCTTTTATTTTCCAGTTTAGTTAGTCAGAAGTAGTTTATGTATTTTGGTCCGCACTCTACTGCAGTTGCATTTTAGATCTTACGGAGCTGGACTTAGCATCTAGATTCATTCATCTACATCATATCTAGAATTCACAGAATTTGGATTGAGTACCAGAAAGTTATCTCCATGATCAAAAGATTGACTATTTTCTCAAAACAGAGCATCCTGACAGTCTCAGACAATCAGCTAAAGGAGAAGACTTGTGAAGCATTCCTTGACTTATGGAGCCTAATGACAAATCATTCAATGTTCTATGGTTTGTGGCTGACCTTCCCCAAGATCCGTACATCATCCCATTCATTTGCAGAGGATTTCTATGCATTTAGGTCTGACCTATCCATGTACACACATTACAGCTCTTCATTGAAGTTTGTGATCTTCCTTGGCCGACACAAATGAATCTCTTGTATCGGAGTTGATATATGTTGATGTAATAGAACCTTAGGAAAGTAGTTCATGATAATAGTAATAGTTGATAGTTTAGATTTTGTACGAGGGAACTTCAAAGCTATATCTTGCACATATTCTGATATTTTGAAATCAGGCCTTTGAGCCCTAATTGTAAGGCCACATGATGCCAGCCAGATTGCATTTGAATTCTATGATATACTAAATGACTAAATCTACATTTGTTTCATATCTTTGGGTTGTTTTAGTTGTATTTACTCTTGCTGCACGACTTGGATATTTCATTCTATGAACCCTCCTATGGTGACTGCACCAAGTGGTATTAGAGCGAAGGTTTAAATCTTTGGGGTTGAATTGAGTGAAGTTGGTGAAGGAATTTTGTAAGATCTTGTTGTGGATAGATCATCAAATTGAGGCAGGTTACTTGTGTCATAATCGATCCCTGATTGTGAGGCAGTTGTCACCTTATCACTCCATCGCTGAACTTGAGGCAGTTTGTACTTGATCCTAGGAAGATGTTGCCAAGGAGAGTTGTTGTTCTTGGAACAATGGTTCGTAGAATGGATGGGATGATGGAAATGATGAAAATAATGTGAATTCATTTGGATACTATTGAGAAAGATAGGTGAAGAGGATTTACACTGAGACCTAATGTTGAAAGTGATGATGAAGAGGAATTTTAATCTTTTGAACAAATTGGTAAAACCCTAGGAGGTGATGAAGAAGAAGAATTAGATCAAGTCAAGATGTTACAAGCTATTTCAAAGATTGGAAAGAAACCTAGAGTTGATTTACTGAACTATACTAGTAATTTGAACCCTAAAGAGTTGATTGACTAGATAAATGACATGGAAGAATACTTTGAAAATGAAGAAGTTGAAGATCTGGAGAAGGTAAAATTTGCAAAAATAAAGTTGAAAGGACATGCTGCTATATGGTGGAAATAAGTTTAGTTGGATAGAAATAGAAGAGGGAAATAAAAGATAACAAAGTGGGATAGAATGGTGACAAAATTGAAGAATCAATTTGTACCTACTAGCTATGAGTTGGAGCTGTTGAAAAGATTGCAAAACCTAAGAGACAAGGTGAAATTTGTGAAGGAGTATACTGAAGAATTTTAAAAGATGAACATAAGGATAGGACACAGTGAAGTAAGCAAGGAGAAAGTGGCTAGATACATCAATGGACTGAGATTTAACATTCAAGAAGAACTAAGCTTTGTAAGGATGACATCTTTGCAAGAAGCATATTAGTTTTCCCTTAAAGTTGAACAGAAGCTAAATGAGAGGCATGATCAGAGATAGAGAGGTAGAGGAGGTAAATTTTAGAAAGGTAGAACATTTTATGGAGGAGACAGATCACATCCAGAGTAGAACAAGCTTGAAAGCCCATTTAAGAAGGACGATAGAGGCATCAATGCATACCAGAGCAATGATAGAAATTTTCATCACAGAGGTAATTATAATTCATACCAGAATGAAGGGTAAAGAAGAGAAGGAAGAGGATTTGATAAGAGAACATTCAGAGGCACTTGTTCCAAGTGTGGAGGTGAAGGACATAGAGCATTTGAATGTAATCAAGGGAGTACAAGTAAGAGGATAGAGAACAGTGGAAGAGTAGACTATATTGAAGAAGAACCTATTGGATCACCTAGTTCTGTTGGTAAACTGGAGAAAGGAGAATCACTTGTGATGAGGAGATCACTTTTTCAAACATATACAAATGAAGAACCACCACAGAGGAAGAGTTGGTTCAGAACCAGATGCAAATCAGGAGGCAAATGTTGTAAAGTTGTAATTGATAGTGGTAGTTCAGATAATCTAGTTTTAGAGGAGATGGTGACTAAGCTGAAGTTGGAAAGACTAAAACACCCTAAACCCTATCAGATAGCATGGATTCAAGATGATCATAAGGTACTAGTGAGTGAGCAATGTTTGGTGAAATTTCATATTGGATCATATTATGATGAAGTCTTGTGTGATATTATGCCTATGGATGTATGTCATATCTTTTTAGGTAGACCTTGGCAGTATGATAGAAAAGCTATACATACACTATAACATTAAATGGGAAGAGAATTACCTTGATTCCTTTGGAGGATGACCTAAAGAGTGAAGTATGTGGGAATGCCAGAATCTGTTTGGTAGATGGAAGAAAATTTCTAGATGGTTTGAGACATGAGAATATGTGTTATGCTTTGATTCCTAAGAAGCCTAAAGCATTGAAGAAGGAGACTAAAGAATCACAACTAGAGGAGATAATGGAGTTGTTGATAGAGTATGAAGACATCATATCAGATAATGTACCTGAAGGATTGCCACCTATAAGGAGTATCAGTCATCACATGGATATTATACCGGAAGCTAGTTTGCCTAATAAAGTAGCACATAGAATGACACCAGTAGAGAATGAAGAATTGAATAGGCAGATACAAGAATTGTTGATGAAAGGTTTGATCAAAGAAAGTTTGAGCCCTTGTACAGTTCCTATAGTGTTAGCACCAAAGAAAGATGGAGAATGGAGAATGTGTACTGACTCTAGAGCAAAAAACAAGATCATAGTTAAGTATAGATTACCCTTACCTAGGATGGATGATATTATGGATTGTTTGAGTTGAGTAAAATATTTCACAAAGATAGATTTGAAGAGTGGATACCATCATATTAGAATTAGAGAAGGAGATGAATGGAAGATTGCTTTTAAGACAAATGAAGGATTGTATGAGTGGTTAGTGATGCCCTTTGGATTGACAAATGCACCGAGTACTTTCATGAGGTTGATGAATGAAGTCTTAAAGAAATTCTTGGGAAAGTTTGTTATTGTGTATTTGGATGACATTATGATTTTTAGTAAGATAAAAGAAGAACATTTGTGGCATATTAGACAAGTTTTGTAGAGAATGAGAGAAGAGAAATTGTTGATAAACATCAAGAAGTGTAGTTTCATGAAGGAAGAACTAATGTATTTGGGATTTGTGATTTATACGGAAGGATTGAAGATGGACCCTGAGAAGGTAAGAGTAATTGTTGAATGGCCTACATCAGAGAGCATTGGAGAGGTTAGATGATTTCATGGATTGGCTAATCTCTATCAGAAGTTCATCAAAAAATTTAGTTCAGTATGTAACCCTATGACATAGACAATGAGAGGTGACAGGAAAGACTTTAAATGGACATCAGGAGCAAATAAAAGTTTTGAACTATTGAAGTAGAAGGTGACAGAGCAACCTATTTTAGCATTACCAGATTTCTATAAGGTATTTCAAGTAGATTGTGATGCAAGTGGGAGTGCCATTGGAGCAGTATTAAGTCAAGAAGGTAGACATGTAGCATATTTTAGTGAGAATTTGAATGATGCAAGGAGAAGATATTTAGTTTATGATCAAGAGTTCTATGCTATAATTCAAGCCTTGAAGAAGTGGAGACATTACTTGTTGCCTAAGGAGTTTGTGTTGTATATAGATCATCAAGCTTTGCAGTATTTGAATAGTCAAGGTAAGTTGAATCAGACACATATGAGATGGGTACAGTTCATGCAAATTTATACATTTGAATTGAAGCATAGGAGTGGTAAATCAAACAAAGTTGTTGATGCGTTGAGTAGAAGAAGAAACTTGTTGACAGAAATGAGAATTGAAGTGATAGCATTTGATGAATTGAAGAACATGTATGAGGGAGACATTGATTTTGCAGAACCATGGAGAGCTTGCAAGAAACCTATTGTGACAGATAGGAGTAAGTGGTTGGATTACTTCATTCAAGATGATATGTTGTTCAGAGGACATTAGTTGTCCATACCTAGAAGTTCAATGAGAGACAATTTGATCAAGGAGAAGCATAATGGTGGGTTGGCAGGACATTTTGGCATTGATAAGATAGTGGCTTTGGTGAATAAAAACTACTTTTGGCCTTAAATACATAAGGATGTTAGGAAGTTTGTGCAAAGTTTGTCAAGTTGCAAAAGGGAGTAGTTAGAATACTAGATTGTATAAGCCTTTGACAGTACCAGAGAGACTTGGGAAGACATAAGTATGGATTTTGTAATGGGATTTCTGCAGACACAGAGAGGACATGATTCAATATTTGTAGTGGTAGATAGATTTTCAAATATGGCTCATTTCATACCTTGTAAGAAGACAACTGATGCAGTGCATGTAGCTGACCTATTTTTCAAGGAGATTGTGACATTGCATGGATTACCTAAGAGCATAATTTCAAACAGAGACACCAGATTTCTTGGATACTTTTGGAAGACACTTTGGAAGAAGATGAAGATAGATTTGAAGTTTAGTTCAACTTTTCATCCACAGACTGATGGACAGACAGTGGTAGTGAATAGGAGTTTGGGAAACTTGTAGAGATGTTTGGTTGGAGAAAAAGCAAGAAGTTGGGATTTGATTCTTTCACAAGCAAAGTTTGCATACAATAATTCAGTAAATAGGAGTATCAGAAGAACACCTTTTGAGATTGTTACCAGAGTGAATCCTAGAGGAGTGACATAACTAAGAGACATGGGTACAGAAGAAAAGAGAAGTGCAGAAGTAGAAGAATTTGTAGATCACATGAAGATAGTGCATAATAAGGTTAAGAAGCATTTGGAAGATATGAACAACAAATATAAGGAGCAAGTATATGAGAAGAGAAGACATAAAGAATTTGAAGTTGGAGATGGAGTGATGGTATACTTGAGAAAAGAAATATTTCCAATTGGAACATATAACAAGTTGAAGATGAAGAAGTTTGGACCTTGTAGGATACTTAGGAAATTTGATTCAGGAAATGCATATGAAGTAGAGTTACCGGAGACATTGGGTATATCACCTATTTTCAATATTGTAGACCTATATCAATATCATAAAGTAGAGTTCAATGATAGCCTTGAAGAAGACTTGAAGAAGTAGTTACCACAACAAGCACCAGAATAGATTGAAGACATTTTAGACAGCAAAGTTGGATGCAGCACCAGAGGAAGACAATACAAAGAATACCTTGTGAAGTGGAAAGGAAGACCAGAACAAGATTCCTCATGGATTTCCCAGGCTGAGGTGGACCCTCTTGGTTCTTCCCCAGCCCTAGCAAAGTGAGGGACTCACTTTTTCAATAACCCCGGATGTCTGATGTAGGAGCATCCTATTGCAAGTATGAGGTGAACTAGTGTTGTCATTGATGTCAACTTACTCATATTGCATTAGTAAGAAGGTTTGGATGAGTTGTGTGCTATTGTTATTGAGGAAATCAGTCTCCATCCAGAACAGTGAAGAACAGCGAAGAACAGTGATGAGAATAAGGCAAATGTACTGTATAGGTTGAGAACTAGAGGATGCGAATTAAAGGGTTTATAGATATGAGTCTTGAGATGCTTCAGCTAAGATTTCAGAGGTCCGCATGAAGATCTGAAGAAGTTGTGGCTGTCTGTGTGGAACCGGTTCTGGCAAGTGTTTAGAGGTGACAGAGGATCACAGAAAGGTCCGGTGAGGTCCAGAATTGTATTATCCTAATCTGCGGATTGGAAGGAGTGTTTGGGATGTCCTTGTGATGTGTCTTCTCGAGTTGTGTATGATTTTGAGGTCTAGAAGTACCTTTTGCATTGTGACAGTGGTGACAGACTGTGTTCTTGAAGTACCGAATGATAAAGAGAAGAATTCTGGTAAGCTGATGAAGTGTGGATATTTTTGATGATTCAGGGAAGGTTATGATGATCATTGGATCATATCTAGTTCGTGTTGGCGGTCCGCATTGAAGTTAGAGTTGGATTTGATGTTATGGCTACTAGTTGTTGGTGTTCTTCCTGTAACAGGCCGACCAGATGTTCTACACCCCTTGCGAATGTTATTGTGATATTTGCTGACTTAGATGATTGTTCCTAAGTCGATGTCTTGTATAAATAAGTGTTTAAGAATTCATTTTGTGGTGTGGATTGTGTGGATGAGTGTGGCATAGCAAAGAGAAGTGTGAAAGGCAGAGCAAGGATTTTGGGCTTAAATGGAACTGATCCAGACATGGTAGAGATGTCATTCTCCAGTTCAAGATTGTGATTCTTATCACTTTGTAGACAGTGTGTCTCCTTGTAGGCAGTGTGCCTCTTTGTGAGCAGTGTGCTTGGGTAGTGAGCCCTAATTGGCATGTACCATTCATTTTTTCTTATTCTTCTCACAGAGAATAATCCTTGGGTTAATCACCTTGTGGTTTTTTCCTTAACCAGGTTTTCCACGTCAAAATCTTGGTGTTCAATGTGTTGATGTTTATCTGCTCTTGTGTTTATGCATTATGCTTTCATGGATGGTTAATTGATATGTTGTTAACTAAGAAAGAAGAATCAAGTGTTTGAAGTAAGAGCAAGCTTTTATACAACTGATTCACCCCCCCTCTCAGTTGTATGCCCTAGATCCAACAATTGGTATCAGAGCCAAGTTCCTCTAAATAGAGCTTAACCGCTTGAGGAGATCCAGGATGTCATCATACAAGAAGGATAATCTAAAGTTTAATGGAACCAACTTCACTCTCTGGAAAGGTCACATGAAATGTCACTTGGAGTGTATGGGAAAAGCATGCTTGGCCATGGTCTCAAAACCATATGTATCTCCACAGGGTGGTCCAACAACTTTGAATGAAATCACAGATGCTGAAAACAATTTGCGGACCAAGGAAGCTCTTCTAAGCGCATTGAATGACTTAGATCTCTCAAATGTTATCAACCTACCAACTGCATATGAGATCTTGACTAAACTGGAACTTCTATATGAAGGAGATGAGTTTGTCAAAAGTGCAAGGTTGCAAAGTCTGAAAGGGAAATTTGAAAGATTGAAGATGAGAGAAGATGAAAACATCACTACCTTTATGCCAAGAGTGAATGAGCTGGTATGTGGAATTAGAAATGCTAGTGGAACTCTGGATGAAAATGAGATTGTTTGCAAAATTCTCAGATCCCTTCCTGCTGCCTACAAAATTCTTAGATCCCTTCAAGATAAGCAATATTCAGGCTGTAAGAGATCTTCCAAAATTGGTGAAACCTACAAATAGTTTGTGCAAAGAATGTTAGCTAGGTAAACAAAGCAGAGTCTCTTTCAAAAGCAAAGATCAGTCCTCTACTAGATTGTTGGAATTAGTACATACTAATCTCTGTGGTCCGACAAGAATCAAGAGTCTGCAAAGTGATAGATATTTCATGTTGCTAATTGATGGCCATTCCCAGATGATGTGGGTTACCTTCCTAAAAGAGAAATTAGAAGCCCTTGAGAAGTTCAAAATCTTCAAAGCTATGGTAGAGAATCAAATCAGATTGAAACTGGAATGTCTAAGGTCTGATAGAGGTGGTGAATTTACATCCGGTGAGTTCATTGACTTTTGTGAGAAGCAGGATATAAAGAGACAGCTGTCTGCTCCTAGGACTCCACAGCAGAATGGAGTAGTTGAGAGAAAGAACCAGACCATTTAGGAAGCTACCAGGACAATGATGTTGGAAGTAAATGTTCCTCAGATGTTTTGGAAAGAAGCTATCAGCACTACAGTCTACACTCTCAATCGAGTTCAAATCAGAAACAATACCAGTAAGACCCCCTATGAACTTTGGTTTGGCATCACTCCTACTGTGAGATATTTCAGAGTATTTGGTAGCAAGTGTTATATTAAAAGAGATGAAGATCTAGTAAAGTTTGAAGCTAGAAGTGATGAAGGAATTTTCTTGGGTTACTCCACTCAAAGCAAAGCATACCGGTGTTACAATAAGAGACTGAGGAAGATGACAGAAAGTACTAATGTGAAAGTTGATGAAGGAATTGAGAAGCCCTCAAGGTTCTATGAATGTGATGAAGATGATCAGAATGATCCTCTGGTGTAAGAAGCTCCTTCCTTTTCTAAAATTCATATCCAGACTAATCCGGTAAATCAGGAAGAAGAAGTTTGTCTGAATGAGCCTGATCAAGAACTAGTAGTGCAAGAAACTCCCAAAGTTCCAAGGTATGTAACTCTAAATCACTCTGAAGATTAGATCATAGGTGACAAAAGTAAAGGGGTACAGACAAGAAGAAGAATTGCTCAAGATTCAAATGAATACTGTCTGATTTCAAAGATTGAACCTAAGACAGTAAATGAAGCTTGCAATGATGAAAACTGGACCAAAGCAATGGAGGAAGAATTGATGCAAATTGAGAAAAATCATACTTGGGATCTTGTTCCCAGACCTAGAGACAGGAATGTGATTGGAACCAAATGGGTCTTCCGAAATAAACTGAATGAAGCTGGTGAAGTAATCAGAAACAAAGCTAGATTGGTCTGCAAAGGCTACTCTCAAATAGAAGGAATTGATTTTGAAGAGACCTTTGCTCCTGTGGCAAGAATTGAAGCAGTCAGATTATTTCTTGCATTTGCTACCTTCAAAGACTTCAAGGTATATCAGATGGATGTCAAGTCTGCCTTCCTAAATGGTGATCTGGAAGAAGAAGTTTACATTGAACAACTGGATGGATTTCAATTATCTGATAATGATGATATAGTCTACAAATTCAAGAAAGCATTGTATGGATTGAAGCAAGCCCCAAGAGCATGGTATGAAAGGTTGGATAAGCATCTTGTGCAGATTGGATTCAACAAAGGTACTGCTGACAGTAACTTATATTTCAAAATTGATCATGAAAACATTTTGATTGTTGAAGTGTTTATGGATGATATCATTTTTGGAGGAAGAGATAGTATGTGCAAAACTTTTGTAAATCAAATGAAAAGTGAGTTTAAAATGTCTATGCTTGGTGAAATGAATTTCTTCTTGGGTCTGCAAATTACTCAAACAAAGAAAGGGATCTTCATTTCTCAGACCAAATATGTGAAAGAATTGTTGAGGAAATTTGGTATGGAAGATTCAAAGCCAATGAACACTCCTATGGCAACTGGATGTAAGTTGAGCAAAGATGATGACTCTCCAAAGGCAGATCAGACAAAGTATAGATCAATGATTGGTGGATTGTTGTATCTCACTTAGACTAGACCAGATATAATGCAGGTTGTTGGTCTTGTGGCAAGATTCCAGGCTGATCCTAGAGAATCTCATGTTATGGCAATCAAAAGAATTTTTAGGTACTTGAAAGGAGCAGTTGAGTATGGTCTATGGTACCCTAGAGATCTAGATTTCTCTCTTCATGCTTACACAGATGCAGATTGGGCAAGAGATGTGGATGACCGGAAGAGCACCAGTGATGGAGCATTCTTTTTGGGGAAGAGATTGGTTTCTTGGCTAACCAAGAAACAAGATGCAATATCTCTATCTACAACTAAAGCAGAATACATTGCAGCAGTAGGTAGTTGTGCTCAAATCTTATGGATGAAGCAGATGCTAAGAGACATTAAAATTGAATATGAGGAGCCTATCACAATTTTCTGTCATAATTCAAGTGCAATTAATATTTCTAAGAATCTAGTATTGCATTCTAAGACTAAGCACATATCTATCAAGTTTCACTTTTTGAGAGAACAAGTGAACAAGGAAGAAGTCAAATTGGAGTATGTTCCCTCCAAGGATCAGATTGCAGATATCTTTACTAAACCTCTTCCCCAGGACTCTTTCGAATATCTCCGGGAGAAGTTAGGGGTCATGGCCCCTCCGGTGATGAACTAGGATGCACTGATGTGCATCAGTCCGATGGATATCATAGTCATATCTTGTGATCCAGATTGATGATGGGGGAGCTACTACTAAGGGGGAGCAGCTGGTATGATTCTGATGTATTAGAATTGCAAGTATGTGCCCTTTGCCATTGATGTCAAAGGGGGAGAGAAGACATGTGAAAAACAAGTGGTTGATGATCAAAGGGGGAGCAGTAAAGGAAGAGAAGACATGTGAAAAGTTGTTGTTGATAGGGGGAGTTGTGACAGAAAGGAGAAGTTCTTGTCTTGATGGTTTTTCACATCATATGTTGCCATCAATGACAAAGGGGGAGATTGTTGCAAGTATGAGGTGAACCAGTGTTGTCATTGATGTCAACTTACTCATATTGCATTAGTAAGAAGGTTTGGATGAGTTGTGTGCTGTTGTTATTGAGGAAATCAATCTCCATCCGGAACAGTGAAGAATAGTGAAGAACGGTGATGAGAATAAGGCAAATGTACTGTATAGGTTGAGAACTAGAGGATGCGGATTAAAGGGTTTATAGATATGAGTCTTCAGATGCTTCAGCTAAGATTTTAGAGGTCCGCATGAAGATCTGAAGAAGTTGTGGCTGTCTGTGTGGAATTGGGTCTGGCAAGTGTTCAGAGGTGACAGAGGATCACAAAAAGGTCCGGTGAGGTCCGGAATTGTATTAACCTAATCTGCGGATTGGAAGGAGTGTTTGGGATGTCCTTGTGATGTGTCTTCTCAAGTTGTGTATGATTTTGAGGTCTAGAAGTACCTTTTGCATTGTGACAGTGGCGACAGACTATGTTCTTGAAGTACCGGATGATGAAGAGAAGAATTCTGGTAAGCTGATGAAGTGCGGATATTTTTGATGATTCAGGGAAGGTTATGATGATCATTGGATCATATCTAGTTCGTGTTGGCGGTCCGCATTGAAGTTAGAGTTGGATTTGATGTTATGGCTACCATTTTTTGGTGTTCTTGCTGTAACAGGCCGACCAGATGTTCTACACGCCTTGCGAATGTTATTGTGATGTTTACCGACTTAGATGATTGTTCCTAAGTTGATGTCTTGTATAAATAAGTGTTTGAGAATTTATTTTGTGGTGTGGATTGTGTGGATGAGTGTGGCATAGCAAAGAGAAGTGTGAAAGGCAAAGCAAGGGTTTTGGGCTTAAATGGAACTGATCCGGACATGGTAGAGATGTCCTTTTCCAGTTCAAGATTGTGATTCTTATCACTTTGTAGACAGTGTGTCTCCTTGTAGGCAGTGTGCCTCTTTGTGAGCAATGTGCTTGGGCAGTGAGCCCTAATTGGCATGTGCCATTCATTTTTTCTTATTCTTCTAACAGAGAATAATCCTTGGGTTAATCACCCCATGGTTTTTCCCTTAACCAGGTTTTCCACGTCAAAATCTTGGTGTTCAATGTGTTGATGTTTATCTGCTCTTGTGTTTATGCATTATGCTTTCATGGATGGTTAATTGATATGCTGTTAACTAACAAAGAAGAATCAAGTGTTTGAAGTAAGAGCAAGTTTTTATACAACTGATTCACCCCCCCCTCTCAGTTGTATGCCCTAGATCCAACACATCCATGGTTCAAGATAAATCTTCCATCAACCAAAAACATTTGCATTTCAATTTGTTTGTATTTTAGTTTTTTTTTCCTTTTATTTTCCAGTTCAATTCAGTCAGAAGCAGTTTATGTATTTTGGTCCACACTCTACCACAATTGCATTTCAGATCTTATGGAGCTAGACTTAGTATCTAGATTCATTCATCTACATCATATCCAAAATTCAGAGCATTTGGATTAAGTACCAGAAAGTTATCACTATTAGAAGATTGAATGTTTTCTCAGAATAGAGCATCCTGATAGTCTCAGACAATCAGCTAAAGGAGAAGACTTGCGAAGCATTCCTTGACTTATGGAGCCTAATGACACATCATTCAATGTTCCATAGTTCATGGCCAACCTTCCCTAATATCCAAACATCAACCCATTCATTTGCGGAGGATTTCTATGCATTTAGGTCTGACCTATCCATGTACACACATTACAACTCTTAATTGGAGTTTGTGATCTTCCTTGGCTGATGCGAAGGAATCCCTTGTATCGAAGATGATATATATTGATGTAATAGAACCTTAGGAAAGCATTTCATGATAATAGTAATAGTTGATAGTTTAGATTTTGTGTGAGGGAACTTCAAAGCTATATCTTGCGCATATTCTGATATTCTGAAATCAAGCCTTTGAGTCCTATTTGTAAGCCCACATGATGCCGTCCAGATTGTATTTGAATTCTATGATATACTAAATCACTAAATCTACATTTGTTTCATATCTTTGGGTTGTTTCCATTGTGTTTACTCTTGTTGCATGGCCTAGATAGTTCATTCTGTGAACCCTCCTACCATGACTGCACCAAAACCCTAGCAATGAAAAGATTCAAATGCACAATGTAACACTATGAAATGATTAATTATTGTAATACCAATCAAATTTGATGCACAAATCATAAATTTACTTTATGCTATGAAGATCTAACCTTATGAAATGCAAACAAAGTGACAAATATGTTTTTTTCCAAATCTAGAATGAGATGTTTGTTTTCCAAATTTCAAATGCAAAGATGCAAGAATGTTCTAAATACAAAGAATGATAAGGTACATCAAATGCAAGTATTTTAAACAACCTAACAATGAAACAAGATCTAAAATAACTCACAAATCTATAAACCCTAGGTTCAAAAGTAGCTAGATTTTCTAGAAATGCAAGGTTTTTATAAACCCTAGTTTTGAAACTATGAAAAATATGAATGCAAAATGATAAAAAAACTCAATCCCAATTAGATCTAGGGTAGCAAGAAAATCAAATCTGAAAGAAGAAGGCTACAAGAGTGTAAGACAAGTCAGGTTCACAAAATGTTGTAGTGGAAAAGAATGACTTAGCCTAAAGGATTAAACTAGGTCAAAAGCATCTTCTACCAAACATTAGAAGACAAATGGAGCTTGGATATCACCCATGGAGGAGAGCCAAACTACAAGGGTTCTGTTCTTTTGTTGTATACAGGAGCAACAACCAAATTCAATCAAATCTAATCAAGAAAAATAGGGAAAATGACCAAACCCTAATTGACAAAGATCTACTAATAACTAACTATCAGAAATAGATATCATAAATCTAAAAGCACAACACAAATCAGGAGATAGGACAAAAAATAGATCCAGACTCAGGGCACCAAAGGACCAGGGTGCTTGGGTACCCTAGACCCTAATTAGAGTTTTTTAGTATTTGGGTTCTGTTGGTACCTGCATGAGTATTTAGGTTTCAAGCATTTAAATATGCAGGCACCTCCCAAAAAATCCAAAAAAATCTAACTCTTTCGGCCTCTGCAGTTGAAAAAATGCAAAAAAAAAAGTTAAAATGCATGTCACTTTGTATATACAAGGGGTTTGTATCTACATGCATGTCAAATGTGCATTGGTAGTTCAGAAATCTCAATTGACCTTCAAAAAATGGTGAAAAATTAGTTGTATGCATTTCGCAATGCGTATCGGGCATAAGAAAGGTGCATATACATTGGGGGAATCTTTCGCAGATTCTGAGAATATTCCCTAAGTGTATATCGGGTTGCATGTATATTTTGTGTTGTATGTTTAGACATACAACGGCTAGATACAAAGAAAAACATGCAATGAAAAGATGCATTGGTGGCATACAAGGAAGTTATACAATGCTGAATGTATATCGGGTTCATTATAGCCAATGCATATGGATATATACAAAGAAAATATACAAAGGAATGAACATGCACTTGCTACAGTGCAATGTATAAATGGTCTTGTATATTCGACATTATACAAGGTGGAAAAAAGACATTTGGTGGGGTCCGCCTCACATACAAATGGGTTTGTATCTCGCATACAAAGAAAAATGTACAATGTGAATGTACATTCACCATATGAAAGGAAATATACAAGAGGGCACATACAAGATAGGTTACAAGGCTGGGGCCCACCGCTTGCATATTTGCGTTTGTATGATCAAATATGCATTCGCAATAGACAAGCCGAACCGGATTTAAAAGTCAGCTATGGCTAATTCATTGGCTGGCGTCTGCGCCTTGTATGTATATCCGCATTGTATGTTTACACTTACAAGCCGATATGCAAGGAAAAAATATACAATTCGGACCCGAAGGAGAAATCAAATGCAGTGGATAAGTGTCCGAGGTCCTTGCCTTGTATGTATATTGCATGTATGCCCAATATACAATTCGATAGGTGCAAAAGGAGGATGCAAGTCAGACCCGAATAGAATTTCAATTTGTTCTAAACAGGTTTGGGGTCCGCCTTGTATATCAAATAGTTGTATATGCATTCGCTCTTGCATACACAAGGGATTGTGAAAGGCGAACAGCAAGCAATTATATATCCATTTGAATATGCATATACAAGGGCAAAAAAAAGGGCAAAATAGAGAGGGGAAAAGTCAGTGATAGAGGAGCGAAGTGCCTACGTGGCACGTTTTGATTGATTGGTGACTTTTTAGCATATTTTGGGGCCATGGATCTCAGCGGTAGGGAGATGATCGATGGCAAGTTTTAAATTTCCATGCAGCGAAGGATTTTCTGCATTCTGTGGTGCATCTTGCAGGGGAAAATTTTAGAAGTACGCAGCTAGCTACATTTCCAGAGGCCGTGGTAGGTTTGGCCATTAATGGTGAAATCACAGTAGTATGGGTTGATTGTTGACAGCCAACTACTAGGTTTATGATGCAAATCTTTGAGCGGTGGATTAGATCCTGAACCCACCTGCCCTCTCCTCTGTCTTCCTCGGCTGCATTCATTATTTTGAGCACCAATCTAAAGATGCATTGAATCTGGCAAATTTTGAAGGGTGCCATGTAATTAATGTGAGTACACTTTCTTGCTATATATAGCAAACTATGTTACTCGTTTGTGGAGGTTGGATGTTTTTTGGGTTTTCTATCCTGACTCTGAACACGAGGTGTTCACATTTTGAAAGGCATTTTCTTGTTGAAGATTTGGTCCTTGCTTTGGTGTATTAGTCCTTCTTGACTGTAGATGATAAATTCCTGTATGATGATGTTCTATGCAGATTGAATGTAAATGAAAAACACTTGATGTGTGTATTATCTATGATTGTCTCCTATATGTTACTTGTTTTCCTCTCAAACAAGGTTGTCAAGGGCTTCCAAGTTTTTTAGTATATGCTCGTTGTACTATGTGTCTGATTTCTTACGTCTACTCAAGGAATGGTTAAATAGGCTTTTGATCAGATACAAAGGGAAATGGATTACATCATAGGATCTGCTAAGTATGATCATAGGTAATACTTGTTTTTGAATATATTGCTGTTAGGCAGTGATATTTTACGTAAATATTCTGGATATGAAGTCATGTTGTCATAAGGAGACATCTACATTCATAGGTGTGACTATGCTGCCCAAATAAGGCACTGATCTGGGAATCTATCTGTTCAAAGGGTCTAGGAAAATCCCATAACTCCAAACCCAACATCCAAATCACTTACTTCTCCAACCCATTAGTTTGTAGGAGTAGAAATAGGACCCCTGCATACTCTCATCCATAACCAGACAAATATGTCCAAGAATGTTGCCAACCTTGCGATTTATCACATAAATCTTGGTCCATACATGAGAGTATTCTGCCTGTTCTGAAAAGCTAAAACTTTCTATCATTGGGTGAGTCAAAGTGCCAAATCTTTAGCTAATAGGGATACCCCCCTTGGTGTGGCAGAACCAGAAGTGAAGGGGAGGTAGCTCACGCAACCTCCTATATTAGTTGGTTGAATCTACCTATGCATTGGAACTAGCAAACCCTCTGGCGATTCGAGTACCAACAGATGGTGACTCTGCTGGGGAGTAAATGAGTTAGGTGATGTGAGGGCTGGAAAATCTGGTTTCCAATGAAGTTGTTGTAGCAAGACCAAAAAGTGACCATGTGGTGCTCTGCTGGCATGGTGAATCCAGAAAACATATGTGCCTTGTTGATTTTATGTCCTCTCTGTGAGAGGTGGTGACTCTGTTGATTGAACCTATCATGTTGCAACGTATTTCCAGGTATTCACCTTTTCATTAAAGAATGATGAATTTAGAGCTGCAATCCTGGTTGTGTTCTCAAAGAAGACCATTTGTTATTGAGAGATATAAAGCCCTAAATTTTAAAGGAATATGTGGTTATCCAAATGCTATTCCAAATAAAATTAGAAAATGTTTACCAAAATATAGTGGATCAGATTCTGAATCAGCAAACAAACATCTACAAAAATTTTGTAATTTGATAGAAGATCATGAGGTAGAAGATGAAGATGTAATGAGACTCTTTGTTCAGTCATTAGAAGATGATGCTAGGGTTTGGTTTTCAAACTTGCCTGTATGTTCAGTTTCTTCATGGGTAGATTTAGAAGTTGCATTCCTAGGGCAGTTTGGTGAAAGGTTTGATGTGGCCTCATTGATCATACATTTTATGAATATCCAAAAGGAGGATGAGGAACTAGTTCCAGCCTTTAATCTTAGGTTTATTAAGTTGTTCAAGCAAGTCCTTGAATACATGAGACCTAATAATGCATTGTGCTTGACAATTTATTTGGCTGCATTTGATGAAGAAGTGAGTTATTTATTGAGATATAAAGAACCAGCCACACTTCACCAGGCCTACCAATTTGCTATGGATACATAAAATAATGAGAAATATGGAATGCCAGTAGGTTTCATGGCTGCAAGTTGTAAAAACAATTATCAAAGTGAATATATTTCGGTTCTCCCAGTGTGCTCATTAAAGGATAATTGTGTAGAAGGAAATATATTTCAAAATAGCATGTGTAGTCATGATGTGGTGATGCATGAAGAAAATGTTATAGAAAATCTAGGCACATCCTATGATGATGAAAACAAAGACTGTTATCAGCCTCTAGAAGAGAAGCCTGCAAACATAAAATGCCCTTCAAGAGATGAAATAAAGGATACACATGAGGTTGTGTCTTGCAGCAATAGGCATATCCCAATTATTCCTGAATGTTTATATGAGGTGGATATGCAGAGTTTCACTTTGAATATAGAAAATGTAGGTTCAAGGAATGACAGTGAATGTGTTAATGATTGTCAGCATTCAGATGCATATGTGAGCCTTTCAGATGATGAAATATATATGGATGTTGAATATGAATGTTTCCTTGAAGATTCTGACCACCTTCACAGTGCAGAGGTTGAAAATTTTTCTTTTGATTATCAGTGCATTGGTGAAGAGGAAAAATAGGGTCACTATTTAGAGATGAATGGACAAGTTGCAGATGTGTGTGCTCACACAGTTGGGGATAGTGTTGGTTGCATGGGTGACTACAAAGCTTTCAGTGAAGGGCTGTATTCTAAGTTCTTTGTGCCTTCTCTTAAGACATTCCAGGTGGACATTAATGATAAAATTGTTGAGAGCAATGATGATGAATACTTGAGTGTTTATAAAAATGAATTTGATTATGAGATGTTGCTTGTGCCTGAATATTGTTTGTTTGATATAGAGGGGCCTTTATTTTTTGAAGAAGGGCTAATTTCTAATGTGGATTCATTTATTTCATATGAGTTTGTTAGTTTTCCAAGCAACATCAATGACTCATATGATGATGACATTCTACAGTTGATGATAATGCATGCTGATCAAGCTTGTCATAGATTTGTCAAAGAAAAGGAAAGGAGCAACAACAAAATCAATTGCAATGCTGGATGCTGAAAGTGGTTAAATGCTTTCAGGCTTCATTTGAAGAAATCAAAAGAGAATCAAGTGTTCAACAAAGGAAAATTCTATTTTTTCCTTTTTGGTGGCCCTGGGCCACCAAGTAAATTTTAACTAAATGTGTTTTGTGATGCAGGTTGGTATGTGTTCGAATCTGTTGACCAATGGATAAGGGACTAGTCTGCATCCCTAAGATTCTGAAGTTCTTGCCATGCTTGCAAGAGGCATGCATCCCCAGATAGAGCACGTGTTGGTACCTGCATGAGTATTTAGGTTTCAAGCATTTAAATATGTAGGCACCTCCCAAAAAGTCCAAAAAAATCTAACTCTTTCAGCCTCTGCAGTTGAAAAAATCCAAAAAATAGAATTAAAATGCATGTCACTTTGTATATACAAGGGGTTTGTATATACATGCATGTCAAATGTGCATTGGCGGGTCAGAAATCTCAATCGGCCTTCAAAAAATGGTGAAAAATCTGTTGTATGCATTTCGCAATGCATATCGGGCTTAAAAAGGGTGCATATACATTGGGGGAATCTTTCACATATTTTGGGAATATTCCCTAAGTGTATATCGGGTTGCATGTATATTTTGTGTTGTATGTTCAGACATACAATGGCTAGATACAAAGGAAAACATGCAATGAAAAGATGCATTGGCGGCATACAAGGAAGTTATACAATGCTGAATGTATATCGAGTTCACTGTAGCTGATGCATATGGAAATATACAATGAAAATATACAAAGGAGAGGACATGCATTTGCTACAGTGCAATCTATAAATAATCTTGTATATTTGACATTATACAAGGTAGCAAAAAGACATTTGGTGGGGCCCGCCTCACATACAAAGCAAAATGTACAAGGCGAATGTACATTCGCCATATGAAAGGAAATATAAAAGAAGGCACATACAAGACAGGTTATAAGGCTGGGGCCCACCGCTTGTATATTTGCATTTGTATGATCAAATATGCATTTGCGATTTACAAGCTAGACTGGATTTAAAAGTCAGATATGGCTAATTCATTGGTTGGTGTCCGCACCTTGTATGTATATCCGTGTTGTATGTTTACACATACAAGTCGATATACAAGGAAAAAATATACAATTCAGACCCGAAGGAGAAATCAAATGCAGCGGATAAGTGTCTAAGGTCTACGCCTTGTATGTATATTGCATGTATGCCCAATATACAATTTGATAGGTGCAAAAGGAGGATGCAAGTTGGACCCGAATAGAATTTCAATTTGTTCTAAACAAGTTTGGGGTTCGCCTTGTATATCAAATAGTTGTATATGCATTTGCTCTTGCATACACAAGGGATTGTGAAAGGTGAACAACAAGCAATTGTATATGCATTTGATTATGCATATACAAGGGCAGAAAAAAGGGCAAAATAGAGAGGGAAAAAGTCAGCGATAGAGGAGCGGAGTGCCTATGTGGCACGTTTTGATTGATCGGTGACTTTTCAGCGTATTTTGGGGCTATGGATCTCAGCAGTAGGGAGATGATCGATGGTAAGTTTTAAATTTCCATGCAGCGAAGGATTTTCTGCATTCTGTGGCTGCATCTTGGGTGGGAAAATTTTAGAAGTACGCAGTTAGCTGCGTTTCCAGAGGCCGCGATAGGTTTGCCCATTAATAGTGAAATCACAATAGTATGGGTCGATTGTTGACGGCCAACTACTAGGTTTATGATGCAAATCTTTGAGTGGCGGCTCAGATCTCGAACCCACCTGCCCTCTCCTCTGTCTTCCCCTGCTGCATTCATTATTTTGAGCTCCAATCTGAAGATGCATTGAATCTGGCAAATTTTGAAAGGTGCCATGTAATTAATGTGAGTACACTTTATTGCTGTATATAGCAGATTGTGTTACTCATTTGTGGAGGTTGGATGTTTTTTGGGTTTTCTGCCCTGACTCTGAACACGAGGTGTTCACATTTTGAAAGGCATTTTCTTGTTGAAGATTTGGTCCTTGCTCTGGTGTATCAGTCCTTCTTGACTATAGATGATAAATTCCTGTATGATGATGTTCTATGCAGATTGAATGTAAATGAAAAACACTTGATGTGTGTATTGTCTATGATTGTCTCCTGTATGTTACTTGTTTTCCTCTCAAACAAGGTTGTCAAGGGCTTCCAAGTTTTTCAGTATATGCTGGTTGTGCTGTGTGTCTGATTTCTTGCGTCTGCTCAAGGAGTGGTTAAATAGGCTTTTGATCAGATACAAAGGGAAATGGATTGCATCATAGGATCTACTAAGTATGATCATAGGTAATACTTGTTTTTGGATATATTGTTGTTAGGCAGTGATATTTTATGTAAATCATCTCGATATGAAGTCATGTTGTCATAAGGAGACATCTACATTCATAGGTGTGACTATGCTGCCCAGATAAGGCACTAATCTGCGAATCTATCTATTCAAAGGGTCTAGGAAAATCCCATAACTCCAAACCCAACATCCATATCACTTCACTTCTCCAACCCATTAGTTTGTAGGAGTAGAAATAGGACCCCTACATACTCTCATCCATAACTAGACAAATATGTCCAAGAATGTTGCCAACCTTGTGATTTATCACATAAATCTTGGTCCATACATGAGAGTATTCTGCCCATTCTAAAAAGCTAAATCTTTCTGTCATTGGGTGAGTCAAAGTGTCAAATCTTTAGCTAATAGGGATACCCCCCTTGGTGCACAGAACCAGAAGTGAAGGGGAGGCAACTCACACAACCTCCTGTATTAGTTGGCCGAATCTACCTATGCATTGGAACTAGCAAACCCTCTGCCGATTTGAGTACCAACAGGTTCCACCAGACCTATACCTACAAACCCTTTCTTCTTCTTGGATCTTGTCTTCTGAAACCTATATCTTCAACATGCACACAAGAAAAGAGGGAAATGGTTGTGCTGTGTATAGAGGCTTGCCTTAGTCAAACCCCGTGTTGGTTGTTCCACCTCCACTATAGAAAATGATTAGATCCAAGAGTGTGTTCCCTAGGAGGGTAGAAGCAAGATCTACAATATATGATGAAAGTATAAATGAAAATGATAAAAGTTACCACCAAGATTGAAACCCTAGTTGGAGTAAATGCTCAAGATCATGCACCAATAAGGAGAGAGATGGAGAATGCTTGAAACTTCCTTCAAGACCTATAAACAAACTTCATAACATCCACAAGAAAGAAAAAATTCCAAGCATGAAGAGAACTTTAGCATAGAAGATCAATCATGTATGCAATTCTAACTTCTCTAAGCATTCACTTGTCCATCTAGTCATCTAGGTGTAAAATGAATTATAAAACTCCTTTATATATGCATTCCCACTCACAAACGATGAATAAAACAAAATGGGGCTGAAATGTACAAGATAAGGAAGTGTCCCAAGATGACACCATAAGAGAGGGGCTAAAGAACCCATCTGGGACCAGGGCACTTGGACAACCTAGTCCTTTAGCCCCAAAAACTCCAAGGAGTGTCCCTTTAAGTGGGTTTAGACCAGTCCTAACTCTATTTTGTCAGGTTTATTCACCAGGATTGAGATTTTATCATTTAATGTAAAATAGGCCTTGATTAATAAGAGTAAACATTTCAATCTATACCATTTTACTCTAGTTGATGTTGAACAAGATTACGAAAGAGATATTTGCATAGTGGATGCTCAACCTCATAAAGAGTGAGTAGAGTCAGAACCTGCTATATCTTTTACTCCACATGATACTATTATTGAAGCTACTAATAGACCTCTTTACATCACTATTCAAATCAATGATAAACACATTCGAGGTGCTATGATCAATCCTATTTGCATGGTAAATGTAGTAACTAAAGAGTTTCTCTATATGCATGGTTTACATCGAGATACCTATGATGTATTGGAGATGGCAATTAGAGCACATGATGGGTCTATCCTTCTGGTGTAGTCATGGATGGAGTGTCCTAAGGATGGACCGTCCAACCATGCAACTAGAGTAAACACAATGGAAACAATAGAAGAATAGAATACAATGGAAGATTCATAAGCTCAATATATCAAATAATTACAATGCTTATATGTCAGCAACATGCGGGCTACAATCTAGGGCTCATAGGCCTGATTTCCATGTTATAACATACATGAAAAATATGGCATTGAAGTGGCTCTGGAAAAGAACTATTCTTGAACTCTATTCTATCATATCAACTAAATGTCTTCCTAATGCATCTAAGAGATGTATATATATCATCCTCAAGCTCAAAGAATCCTTTGCACCGGCCTTAAGAGTTCTAAAACTCCAATGAATTATGAAGCATGTAGGAAATGTGTAAGAATCCTCCTGTTGCAAGTATGGGTCTAACCGGTGTTGTCATTGATGTCAACATACTCCTGTTGCATTGATGAAAAGGATTGGATGAGCTGAGTGCTGATGATATTGAGAAAATTAGTCCTAATTAGGAACAGAGAAGAATAGTGAAGATAGTAAGCTAAAGATCCAAGATAAGATGACTATCAAAGGATACAGTTCAAAGGGTTTGTATATATGAGTCTTAAGATGATCCAGTAAAGATTTTAGAGGTCCGCATGAAGATCTGAAGGAGTTGTGGCTGCCCAAGTAAAACCGGTTTTGATAGGTATTCAGAGGTGACTGAGTGACATAGATAGGTCCGGTGAGATCCGGAAATGCATTATCCTATTCTGCAGATTTGAGGGAGTGTTGAGGAAGTCTTTGTGAAATGTCAACTCGATTGGTTCATGGTTTGAAGGTCTGCAAGCATTTATTCCTTTGTGACAGTGATGACAGACTGTGTTCTTGAGATTTTGGATGAAGAAGAGAAGGATTTCAGTAAGCAGATGAAGTGCAGATGTTCTTGGTGATTCAAGCAATCTTGTGGAGGTCTGCATTGGAGTTAGAGCTTGCAATTGAAGAATAACCTCTGGATGATAGTGTTCTTCCTAAGACTGGCCGACTGGATGTATTACACATCTTGCGGATGTTCTTGGAGATGTTTTTCGACTTAGATGATTATTCCTAAGTTGATGCCTTGTATAAATAAGGGAGTGTAAAATCATTTCAAAGTGTGTCTTGTGGAGATGTGAGTATGGTAGCGAGGAATAGAGTGAAAGGCAAAGCAGAAGTTTTGGGCTTAAATGGAACTGATTCAAGCATGGTGAAGATGCTATTCTCCAGTTCAAGTATGTGATACTTATTATTATGTAGACAGTGAGTCTATTGTAGGCAGTGAGCCTCTTGTGAGCAGTGTGCTCAGATAGTGAGCCCTAATTGGCATGTGCCATTTTGTTCTTTCTATTCTTCTAACAGAGAATACAATCTTGGGTTAATCACACCGTGGTTTTTCCCTTAACTAGGTTTTCCACATCAAAATCTTGGTGTCTTATGTGTTGATGTGTTTCTACTCTTGATTTATTGATATGCTGCTAAATTACAAGAAAGATTTAAGTGTGTAATTGGAAAGAAAGTTTTTTGACAACTGATTCACCCCCCCTCTCAGTTGTCTGTCCTAAATCTAACAATTGGTATCAGAGCTAAGTTCATCTAAAAAAGCTTAACCGCTTGAGGAGATCTAGGATGTCATCCTACAAGAAGGATAGTTTGAAGTTTGATGAAACCAATTTTAATCTTTGGAAAAGTCGCATGAAATGTCACTTGCAATGTATGGGAATGCAGTATTGGACCATGGCTTCAACTAAGTATACTCCTCCACAGGGTGGCCCGAAAACCCCAAATGAAATCACAGATGCTCAAAACAATCTACAGACTATAGAAGCCCTTCTAAGCACATTATCTGATTCAGAGCTTTCAAATGTTGTTGACCTACCAACTGCTTTTGAGATTTGGGAAAAATTGGAACTTCTGCATGAAGGAGACAAGTATGTTAAATGTGCAAGGCTACAAAGTCTGAAAGGGAAATTTGAAAATCTGAAGATGAGAGAAGATGAAAATATCACTACTTTTATGCCAAGACTAAATGAGCTTGTTTGTGGAATTAGATGTGCTGGTGAAGTCTTGGATGAAGATGAGATTGTTGGCAAAATTCTCAAATCCCTTCCTGCTTCTTATAAAATCAAGGTTGCTGCCATTGAAGAATTCAGAGCCCATACAACTGTCACAAGAGATCAATTGGCTGGTAAATTTGCTGCATTTGAAATGACCAAGTTTGGAGATGCCCCCCAAGACTGAATCAGCATTCAAAGCTAGTTCTTCTGTAAAAGGAAAACAAAGGTTTGATCTGGGAGAGAACTCTTCAAGGAAACTATCATGGTATGAAAAAGCAAGAAAAGACTTGGAAGAAGAGGAAATTGAAACTGCTCATCTTGAAGCCCTTATTACAAAAAGACTGCCAAGAGGATCTGATAAATATGAAGGGAAATTGCCTTTTAAGTGTTTTAACTACAATAAGATTGGTCATTTTGCCTCAAAGTGTCTGGAAAGATTTTCAAGGCCAAATCCTAACAGATCAAGGTTCCAAAAGAATTGTTACTGTGTTCATGAAGAGGATGATAATGAAGGAATAACATATGATGAATCAGAGACAGGAAACAAATCCAAAAGTGATTGGGTGTTTATTTCCATCAAGGAAGAAGATCCAATGCCCTCTGAATCTGTCAATCATAAAGTTGTAGAAAGAGCTCTGGCTGCCCAAGTTGAAGAAAAGGATGATTGGGTCATTGATAGTGGATTCTCTCACCATATGACAGGTGACAAAAATAATTTCTTAGATTTGGAAAGGTATGAAGGAGGAATGGTAAAGTTTGGTGATAATTCTGCTGGTAGAATTAGAGGTAGAGGAATTATTTCTTTTGATGGAAAGAACAAAACTAGTAATGTACTGTATGTTGAAGGATTGAAGCACAATCTTCTTAGTGTTGGACAGTTGGTGGACAAAGGCTATGATCTCCAATTCAAGAATGGAAAATGTAAGATCTTTGAAAGTTCTGGAACAAAGATTGCATCCGGTACTCAGACAAAAGGTAATATCTTCCATTTAGTTGGTACCAGTAAAAGTTGTCTATTTGTGCAAGTTGATCAGAGTTGGCTATGGCATAGGATGATGTGTCATGAATTTTGATAATATCATCAAGATAAGCAACACTCAGGTTGTAAGAGATCTTCCAAAACTTGTGAAACCTACAAATAGTTTGTGCAAAGAATGTCAGTTGGGAAAACAAAGCAAAATCTCATTTAAAAGCAAAGAACAATCTTCTACCAGAATATTGGACTCACATTGATCTATGTGGTCCAGCAAGAATTAGGAGTGTACAAAGTGATAGATACTTCATGTTACTAATTGATGACTACTCCAGGATGATGTGGGTAACTTTTCTGAAAGAGAAATCAAAAACTTTTGAGAAATTCAAAATATTCAAGGCTATGCTAGAGAATGAAACCAGATTAAAATTAAAGTGTCTGAGGTCTGATAGAGGTGGAGAATTCACATCCGGTGAGTTCATAGAATTTTGTGAGAAAAATGGAATAAAGAGACAGTTGTCTGCTCCTAGGACTCCACAACAGAATGGAGTAGTGGAGAGAAAGAACCAAACCATCTAGGAAGCATCTAGGACAATGATGATGGAAGAAAATGTACCTCAGATCTATTGGAGAGAAGCTGTCAGCACTGTAGTCTATACTCTAAATCGAGTTCAAATTAGAAGCAATACTGGTAAGACTCCTTATGAACTTTGGTTTGACATCACTCCTACTATGAGGTATTTTAGAGTTTTTGGTAGCAAATGTTACATCAAAAGAGATGAAGATCTAGGCAAGTTTGATGCAAGAAGTGATGAAGGAATATTCTTGGGTTACTTTACTCAAAGCAAAGCATACCGATGTTATAACAAGAGACTGAGAAAGATTATAGAAAGTACAAATGTGAAGGTTGATGAGGGAATTGAAAAACCCTCAAGGTTTTATGAATATGGTGAAGATGATCAGAATGATGTTTTGATTCAAGGAGCCCAAGTCCCCTCTACAATTTAGATTCAAACTAATCCAGTAAATTAGGAAGAAGAGATGAGTTTCAATGAGCTTGATCAAGAATCAGAAGTACAAGACACTCCCAAAGTTCCCAAGTATGTAAGACTGAATCACTCTGAAGATCAGATCATAGGTGATAAAAGCAAATGTGTACAAACAAGAAGGAGAATTGCTCAAGATTTAGATGAGTATTGTCTGATTTCAAATATTGAACCTAAGACAGTAAATGAAGCTTGCAATGATGAAAACTGGATTAAAGCAATGGAGGAAGAGCTTTATGCAAATTGAGAAAAATCACACTTGGGATCTTGTTCCCAGACCTAGAAACAAGAATGTGATTGGAACAAAATGGGTCTTTCGGAACAAACTGAATGAAGTTGGTGAAGTAATCAGAAATAAAGCTAGATTGGTCTACAAGGGTTACTCTCAAATAGGAGTTGATTTTCAAGAAACTTTTTCTCTGGTGGGAAGAATTGAAGCAGTCAGATTATTTCTTGCTTTTGCTGCCTTCAAGGACTTCAAAGTATATCAGATGAATGTCAAGTCTGCCTTCCTGAATGGTGACTTGGAAGAAGAAGTATAGATTGAGCAACTGGATGGATTTCAATTGTCTGATCATGGTGATATGGTCTGCAAGTTGAAGAAAGCTCTGTATGGACTAAAGCAAGCCCCAAGAGCCTGGTATGAAAGATTGGATAAGCATATTTTGAAGATTGGTTTCAACAAAGGTACTACTGACAGTAATTTGTATTTCAAAATTGATCATGAAAACATCTTGATTGTTGAAGTGTTTGTTGATGATATCATTTTTGGAGGAAGATATAGCATGTGTAAAACTTTTGCAAATCAAATGAAAAGTGAATTTGAGATGTCCATGCTTGGGGAAATGAATTTCTTCTTGGGTCTACAAATCACTCAAACAAAGAAAGGAATCTTCATTTCTCAGACCAAATATGTGAAAGAATTGTTGAATAAATTTGGGATGGAAGACTCAAAACCAATGAATACTCCCATGGCAACCAAATGTAAATTAGGCAAAGATGATGACTCTCCTAAGGATAATCAGAAAAAGTACAGGTCAATGATTGGATGATTGTTGTATCTCACTTAAACTAGACCTGACATTATGAATGTTATGGGTCTTGTTGCTAGATTTCAAGCTGATTGTAGAGAATCTCATGTCATGGCAATCAAGAGGATTTTTAGATATCTAAAAAGAACAACTGAGTATGGATTGTGGTATCCCAGAGATCATAATTTCTCTCCATGCATATACAGATGTGGATTGGACAGGAGATGTGGATGACCGGAAAAGTACCAGTGGTGAAGCATTCTTTTTGGGGAAGAGATTGGTTTCTTGGCTAAGAAAGAAACAAGAGGCAATATCCCTATCCACTACAGAAGTAGAATATATTGTAGTAGTAAGTAGTTGCACTCAAGTTCTGTGGATGAAGCAAATGCTAAGAGATATAAGAGCGGAGTATGAGGAGCCTATCACAATCTTCTATGATAATTCAAGTGCAATAAATATATCTAAGAATCTGGTGCTGCATTCAAAGACTAAACATATATCCATCAAGTTTCACTTTTTGAGAGAACAAGTGAACAAGAATGAAGTCAGATTGGAGTTTGTGCCATCCAAGGATCAGATTACAGACATCTTCACTAAACCTATACCTAAGGACTCTTTTGAGTATCTCAAGGAGAAGTTAGGGGTTATTGCCCCTCCGGTGATGAACTAAGGTGCACTGGAGTGCATCAGTTTGGTAGATATCATAGTCATATCTTATGGTCCAGATTGATGATAGGGAGCTGCCACTCAGGGGGAGCAGCTGGTATGATTCTGAAGGGTTGGGGTTGCAAGTATGATCCCTTTTCCATTGATGTCAGAGGGGGAGAGAAGACATGTGAAAAACAAGTGGTTGGTGATCAAAGGGGGAGCAGTAAAGGAAGAGAAGACATGTGAATGGTTGTTGCTAATAGGGGGAGTTGTGACAGTAAGGAGCAGTTTTTGTCTTGATGGTTAAAATAGTTTTTCACATCATATGTTGCCATCACTGACAAAGGGGGAGATTGTTGCAAGTATGGGTCTAACCGGTGTTGTTATTGATGTCAACATACTCCTGTTGCATTGATGAAAAGGATTGGATGAGATGAGTGCTGAGAATATTGAGAAAATTAGTCCTAATCAGGAACAGAGAAGAACAGTGAAGACAGTAAGGTAAAGATCTAAGATAAGATGACTATCAAAGGATGCAATTCAAAGGGTTTGTATATATGAGTCTTAAGATGATCCAATAAAGATTTTAGAGGTCCGTATGAAGATCTGAAGGAGTTGTGGCCACCCAAATAAAACTGGTTCTGGCAGGTATTCAGAGGTGACAAAGTGACACAGATAGGTCCGGTGAGATCTGGAAATGCATTATCCTATTCTGTGGCTTTGAGGGAGTGTTGAGGAAGTCTTTGTGAAGTGTCAACTTGATTGGTTCATGGTTTGAAGGTTCACAAGCATTTATTCCTTTGTGACAGTGATGACAGACTGTGTTCTTGAGGTTCTGGATGAAGGAGAGAAGGATTTTAGTAAGCAGATGAAGTGCAGATGTTCCTAGTGATTCAGACAATCTTGTAGAGGTCTTTGGATCGTGTCCAGTTCATGGTGGTGGTATGCATTGGAGTTAGAGCTCACAATTGAAGAATAACCTCTGGATTATGGTGTTCTTTTTGAGACTAGCTGACTGGATGTATTACACATCTTGCGGATGTTCTTGGAGATGTTTGCCGACTTAGATGATTATTCCTAAGTCGATGCCTTGTATAAATAAGGGATTGTAAAGTCATTTCAAAGTGTGTCTTGTGGAGATGTGAGTGTGGTAGCGAGGAAGAGAGCAAAAGGCAGAGCAGAAGTTTTGGCCTTAAATGGAACTGATTCAAGCATGGTGAAGATGCTATTCTCTAGCTCAAGTATGTGATACTTATTATTCTGTAGACAGTGAGTCTAGTGTAGGTAGTGAGCCTCTTGTGAGCAGTGTGCTCGGGCAGTGAGCCCTAATTGATATGTGCCATTTTGTTCTTTCTAGTCTTCTAACAGAGAATACAATCTTGGGTTAATCACCTCGTGGTTTTTCCCTTAACTGGGTTTTCCATGTCAAAATCTTGGTGTCTTATGTGTTGATGCATTTTTTATCTTGACTTAATGCATTATGTTTCCATGATTGATTTATTGATATGCTACTAAATCACAAGAAGGATTAAAGTGTGTAATTGGAAAGAAAGTTTTTTGACAACTGATGCACCCCCCCTCTCAGTTGTCTATCTTGAATCTAGCACCTCTGTGTCGGCCTACAACTCTTGGTAATGCTCTTTAAATGAATGAAACATGATGCAGTTCAAAATGAAGGTTTATTTGGTCCCAAATTACCTTGTGTGATTTTTTATTTGGCCCTGCAAGTAATCGGATTGTTCTGCAAACCATGTATGCTTCAACTAAATGTTGATTGCTCTGCTTTGTGAAAGATGATGATCTTCTAACAATGATCTAACTCTACGCAAATGAATCCAAATCTCATGAAATCTGAGTATGATGTAGCTGACATGGCATAGAAGCTAATTCCTACTCTGCGAGATCTAAAATGAAGATGTGGTAGAATGCAGTAGAAAATGCTAAACTACAATTGAAAAGCAAGAAAAGAAAAGAAAGAAAATATTTTTGGTTGATGCAAGATTGCTCTGTAACCTAGGATGCTCTTGCATCAGACACCTGGGGTTGTTGAAAAGTGAGTCCCTCACTTTTGGGGGGCTAGAGGAAAACCAAGGTGGTCTATCACAGCCTGAGAAATCAATGATGAATCCTCTTCCGGTCTTCCTTTCCACTTAATGAAATACTCTTTATATTGCTTTCCTATAGTGCTATGTCCAACTCTACTATCCAAGATATGTTCTATTTTCTCTAGTTGTTGCTACACAGTAATTGGTCCTTCAATACATCTTCAAGACTGTCACTTTATTCTCCCTCATGATACTAATATAGATCTGTAATGTTGAATATATATAGGTGATATACCAAATGTCTCTAGTATCTCCACTTCATATGCAT
The DNA here is from genome assembly GCA_027924645.1 of Cunninghamia lanceolata. Classification (NCBI taxonomy): domain Eukaryota; kingdom Viridiplantae; phylum Streptophyta; class Pinopsida; order Cupressales; family Cupressaceae; genus Cunninghamia; species Cunninghamia lanceolata. The sequence goes on along the minus strand of BSBN01001052.1, from coordinate 3,433,929 downwards.
TTCCTGAATCAAACTTCTTAAGAATATTACATGGTCCAAACTTCCTCATCCTTAGCTTGTTGTATGTCCACACCGGAAATCTCTCCTTTCTTAGATATACCATTACTTCATCTCCAACAAAAAATTCTTTGTGTCTCCTCTTCTCATATGCTTGTTCCTTATACTTGTTGTTCATCTCTTCCAAATGTTTCTTGACTTGATTGTGTACTGTCTCCATATATCATGAAAAGTCTTTTGCCTCTGCACTTCTTTTGTTATCCATACTGATATCTCTTAGCTCTACAACTCCTCTAGGTTGTATTCCTATCATAACTTCAAATGGTGTCTTCCCTATACTTTTGTTCACTGAATTATTGTAGGCAAAGTATGCTTGCAGTAGAGTTAGATCCTAATTTCCTACTTTATCTCCTACTAAACATCTCAACAAGTTACCCAAACTCCTATTTACCACTTCAGTTTGTCCATTTGTCTATGGGTGAAATGTTGAACTAAACTTTAGTTATGTCTTCATCTTCATCCACAATGTCCTCCAAAAATACCCAATGAACCTTGTCCCTATTTGAAACTATACTCTTATGTAATCCATGCAATCTCACAATCTCATTGAAATATAGGTCAGCAACATGTACATCATCATTTGTCTTCTTAGAAGGAATGAAATGTGTCATCTTTGAAAATCTGTCCACTACTACAAATATAGAATCATGTCCCCTCTATGTTCTTGGAAATCCTAATATGAAATCCATGCTTATATCTTCCCAAAATCTCTCTGATATTTTCAAAGACTTGTACAAACCAATATTCTGAGTACTCCCTTTTGCAACTTGACAAACTCTACAAATCTGAACAAATTTCCTTACATCCTTATATATTTGAGGCCAAAAATAATTTTCACTTACCAAAGCTACTGTCTTTTCAATTCCAAAATATCTTGCTAATCCTCCACTATGCTTATCCTTGATCAAATTATCTCTCATTGAACTCCTAGGTATACACAATTGATTTCCCTAAAACAACATATCCTCCTGAATGAAATAATCCAACCATTTTCTTCTATTTGTCACAACAGGTTCCTTACATGCTTTCCAAGCTTCTGCAAAATCAAGATCCTCTTCATACATATGCTTAAGTTCTTCAAATCATAATACTTCTACACTCATCTCTATCAATAGGTTCCTTCTTCTGCTCAATGCATCTGTAACTTTGTTTGACTTCCCACTCTTGTGCTTCAACACAAATGTGTAACTCTACATGAACTCTACACATCTCATACATCTCTAATTCGACTTACCCTGACTATTCAAATAATTCAAAGCTTGATGGTCGGTGTACAACACAAATTCCTTTGGAAACAAGTAATGTCTCCACTTCTTCAAGGCTTGAATTATGGCATAGAACACCTAATCATAAAATGAATATCTCTTCCTTGCATCATTCAAATTTTCACTAAAATATGCTACTGGTCTCCCTTCTTGACATAACACTACTGCTATTGCATTTACACTAGCATCACAATCAACTTGAAATACTTTTTCAAAATATGGTAATGCTAACATTGGTTTCTCTGTCACCTTCTACTTCAATAATTCAAAACTATTATGTGCTCCTAATGTCCACTTAAAATCCTTCCGATTGCCTCTCATTGTCTCTATCATTGGTGCACATGCAGTACTGAAATTTCTAATGAACTTCCAATAGAAACTTTCTAGTCCATGAAATGATCTTACCAGATCCAATGTTCGCAGGTGTTTGCCATTCAATAATTGCTCTAACTTTCTCAAGGTCCATCTTCAATCCTTCCACAGAAATCACAAAGCCCAAATACACCAATTCTTCATGAAACTACATTTCTTGATGTTTATCAACAACTTCTCTTCTCTCAACCTTTGCAATAATTTTCTCATATGCCACAAGTGTTCCTCCTTTGTCTTACTGAAAATTAGAATGTAATCCAAGTATACAATAACAAACTTACCCAATAATTTCTTCAAAACCTCATTCATCAATCTCATGAAAGTACTTGGTGCATTAGTTAATCCAAAAGGTATGACTAACCACTCATACAATCCCTCATTTTGTCTTGAATGCAGTCTTCCAATCATCTCCTTCTCTTATCCTAATCTAATGGTATCCACTCTTCAAGTCTATCTTTATGAAATATTTCTCTCCACTCAAATAGTCATTAATGTCATCCATCCTTGGCAATGGAAATCTATACTTGACAGTGATCTTATTGATTGCTCTAGATTCTGTACACATCCTCCATTCTCCATCTTTCTTCGGTGCTAGTACTGCAGGTACCGCACATGGGCTCAAACTCTCTCTGATCAATTCTTTCTTCAACAAATCATGTATTTGTCTATTTAGTTCTACATTTTTAGCTAGTGTCATCTAGTGTGCCACTTTGTTAGGCAACATAGCTCTAGGTATAAGGTCCATATGATGACTAATACTCTAGATTGGTGGCAATCCTTTAGGTACATTCTTTGAAATGATATCTTTGTATTCTGTCAACAATTCAGTTATTTCCTCCAGTGGTGGTTCTTCTTCCTTTACGGTAATAGTCTCTGCACTTAGGGCTCCGCACTTCTTTGGAATCAATGCAAAACACTTGTTTTCATGTCTCAATCCATCCAAAAATTTATTTCCATCTACCAAATAGATTTAGCATTTCCACATACTTCACTTTTAGGCTCTTCTTCCAAAGGTATCAAGATATGTTTCTTCCCATTTATTTTTATAGTGTAAGTATTCTTTCTCCCATCATCTATTGCCTTTCTATCATATTGCCATGGTCTCCCCAACAATATATGACATATATCCATTGGCATAATATCACACAATACCTCATCAACATAAGATCCTATATGAAATTTCACCAAACATTGTTCACTCACCAGTACCTTGTGTTCATCTTGAATCTATGATATCTTGTAGGGCTTCAGATGTTTCAATCTCTAGATTTAGCTTGGTCACCATCTCCTCTGAAACCAAGTTGTCTATACTACCACTATCAATAATAACTTTACAACATTTACCTCCTAATTTGCATCTTGTCTAGAACAAACTTTTCCTTTGTGGTGGTTTCTCAGTTGTCTCTACTTGAAATAGAGCTCTCCTCATGACCAATGACTCTCCTTTCTCTAGCTTTCCAGCTTTCCCACTGAACTAGGTGATCCAACCGACTCTTCCTCAAAATAAGTTGTTCTTGCATTATTCTCTATCCTCTTGCTTGTACTGCCTTAATGACATTCAAATGCTTGGTGTTCTTCACCTCCACACTTAAACCAGGTTCCTCTGAATGATCTCTTATCAAATCCTCTTTCATCTCTCCAGTATCCTTCATTTTGGTAAGAATTATGACTTCCTCTATTGTTGTGGTAGAAACTCCTATCATCTCTCCCTCTATAGTATGAATTATTGTCCTTTTCTTCTTTTCAGTATAGGCTACTCTCCTTGTTTTTCTCCGCATATGGTCTTTCTCCTATGGAATATGTTCTACCTCTCTAAAATTTGACTCCTCTACCTCTCTATCTTTACTCATGTCTCTTGTTCAATTTTTCTTCAACTTTCAACGCAAACTGATATGCTTCTTCTATGGTTGTCATCCTCACTAGGCTTAGTTCTTCTTGAATATTCATTCACAGACCATTTATGTACCTTGCCACTTTCTCCTTGCTTGATTCACTATGTCCAGTCGTGATGATCATCTTCTGAAATTCTTCAGTGTACTCCTTCAAAGATTTCTCCTTTTGCCTTAGGTTTTGTAATCTTTTCAACAATTCCAAGTCATAGTCAGCAGGTATAAACTAATTCTTCAACTTTGTCACCATCCTATTCCATTTTATGATTTTCTCCTTTCTTCTCCTATTTCTGTCCAATTGAACTTCCTTCCACCAAATAGCAGCATGTCCTTTCAACTTAGTTTTTGCAAATCTTACTCTCTCGGGATCTTCAATTTCCTCATATTCAAAGTATTCCTCTAGATCATTTATCTAATCAATCAATTTCTTAGGGTTTAAATTTCCAGTGTAGTTTGATTTCTCCATTCTAGGTCTCTTACCCATCTTAGAAATAGATTTCAACATCTTTACTTGATATGATTCTTCTTCTTCGAGGGTTTCTTCATTTTGGTCAGCAGCTTGAAATTCTTCATCATCACTCTCATCCTCATGTATATGTTGGAATAAGGTGCCATTAACCTTGTAAATTCTAATATTGTATTTTATCCCATTTATTATTTGCTATTTTGTAATTACCCATAAGGGAATGAGGTAGTCTCATTGACAGTGGTTATTTCAGAGTTACTGGTGGGAGTTACGGAGCAATATTTACTATTGGCAAATGTAAAAATCATGAGTAAATGAGGGTAGGCATTCCCCTTGGAGAATCTACTATTTTTGGCACATGTATGACAACGTTCATAATATTTGGTAAGTGAATCTATGACAGTTGCAAGTTGTCATAAGATTCTGTGATTCTATGACACATATGACGGATATGTTAGTTGTATGTTTGCTATCTTTAGCCCCAGTTGCCCATCTTGGGAAGGATGCATGTTGAAGATATCTATTATGGTTATGATGTGTCATAAGATGCTATAATACATCATTCTTGGACATGGGTGACCAACTTTGGATGGGTCACATTTTGACACTTGGAAGTTGCATGTTAGTGCCATTTTGATGCTTGCATGTGGGATTTTTGGAGTAGAGAGAATGTGGACACCTAGGATAATGTAGATGACTTTTATATAAGTATTTTCCATGTATTGGTTGCTGAAATACATATTTTAAGTACTCAAGTGATGTCAAAATGTTGTCAGATTAAAGACTGAAGGAGAGATTGGTGGTGTTGTTGTATTGTACACTCTTCTGTAGATTAATCCAAACATTGGGCCTCTTTCCTATGTGGAGTTTTTTACCTGAAAGGGTTTTCTCCATGTTAAACACTGTGTCATTGTGTTATGTGTTAAGTTTTCTGATTTTGCATCTCTGTGAAGCATAGTTTCAATTTCATGTTACAATCTCCATTGATATAATACACTTAAAAGATTGCATAAATTTATTTGAGTCAAATTTCCATTGAAGTAGTGTTGCTTTCATTTCTAACATTTGGTATCAGAGCCTAGCCAACTTTAACTCTTGGGTGGTAGTGTGGAAGCTATAGCTGCAATGGGAGATTTGGTTGTGTTTGTCTTGTAGATCTTGTGTTGATGTTGTGGATGGATCCACCGTTGCATCAACCTCTCGTTTGGACATTGAGAAGTTCAACGGAACGAGGTATGAGTTGTGGAAACTAAAAATAGAGGATTTGTTGGAAGAAAGAAACCAGTGGTTGGCTATTGTTGATCATGATGTTAGTCATAAACAAACATAGAATAAAAGTACACATTAACCTTTATTCATCTTGGAAGATACATTGAATTCAGAGAATTCATGATCTCAATTCTCTGTTGATTAGGTCTTAATCTTCTGACGTTACTAAGAGGTTGATGTGTGTTGTTGTTTCCATTTTGGGGGGCCTTACATAGATCTCCTCAGTAAGATGATGTTTCCTGTAATGATGCTACATAGAGAGTTATTTCTACACAAGATATACTTCAAATGTTGTGTCTATCTTTAAATCTTTGCATGATATTTGTCATTTTAACATGCTTTAACCTCAAATATGTTGAATATGTTCATTTATCTACGGGATGTCTACGTATTTGTACTATATGCTTAAGATTGTCAGTTATTTGCAATTGTGATGATGAAATGTTCTGAAATTGAAAGAAACTGAAAGAAATACTTCAAATTAAAGTTGAACCTTTAGTTATTGATCCACATACATACTTGATATTGTCATTAGGAGAAGAAATCAAACCATATGTTCACCAAGATATTCCACAGCTAGATACAGTTGATGCAAACTTCAGAGGATGATGAATGAAAACAATACATGCAAAATGATGAGCACTCCAAGGGACGCAGAAAATCAAAGCACATATCTAGAATGCAGTCATAGATTACTCAAGATTTACGAAGATTTGTAATCGAAATGCTCTTCTCTTTCATTAAGTATGCAAAAGACATGTATATATACAATAGCTTTGAAATGAGTCCTAAATATTTCAGCAAACAGATTTCAATTAAGTTTCGAATGACAAAATAAAACATCCCTGCACCTTTTATAGAATGAGGTGAGGAATCAGTTACAAAAATGATCTACGATCAAGATTTATCTATGAATATCTACAGCGAATATTCTTCTTTGACCTGGTCAACATTATCATGTGGCACAGGTTGCCAGTTGGCAACCATCTGAAATACTTATTTTCTGTAAGTGTTAGATGCTGATATCTACTTTATGCTGCATCCTTATCTACCCGTCTAATTCATGCTCTTCATCATCAGGTGCATCACTTGCTGTATCTTCATTATCCTGATGACTGGGACCTTGTATATGAGCCTGCATAACTACCCTGACATTCTCATACAACTGCACTATTTTATCTATTTCTCCCCCATCTTGAGTCTTTGCTTTGATAATGGCATGTCTATGTGCTTGATATTTACTTCGGATGCTATCTAGTTTACTCCTTCTGTTGTATAATGTCTCATTATAATTTTCCACTTTCACCTTGGTCCTCACCAATCTATCCATGACTTCTTCCATCAATTGGCCTAGTGGATCATCAGCAACAAATTAGAAGTTATTATGTAGAGCTTGGATTGCAAACTCCTCGTCTTGATTTTCTATCTTTCCTTCCACCTTTCCTTCCAACATTTCCAAAATTTCTGCTTCAAAAGATATCATATCATGTAGCCTCATGCTGATTTCTCTCAACTTATTATTGCATCTTTTGAGTACATCACATTCAAACTGGATGTCTTTACAGCATATATCTATCAATAATGCATTGTTATTATTTAGCACTTGCTTTTGTATAAGTATCTGAGGATTGATCCTCCTTATTTCTTCCAGGATAGCCAATATCTTCTCCAATTGGAAAGACCTTTTCCCTGTCTCCATTTGCAATTTATCTACCTTCTTCCTGGAGCTACTAAGGGAATTCCACCTCTTCAAATAGGCTTTTACCATTTCCTCTACATCATCCAATGTAGATAACATCCACTTTCTCAATATGGATGACTCATGTTTCATGAGATCCAACTTATTTACCTCCTCTTGGGAAATAGCAGTCAATGGGACTGCATGATCAGTTGAAGTATCTTCAGGGTTAATTAACCCTTATATATATGTATGCAACTGAGCAATGTGCTCTTTGTGTTGCTTATTTTTATCCTTTTCTCTTTTGACTTTCTGGATCAAAGAATCAATTATGTCCTTTCCTTCTTGAACCTCTTGGTCTTCATTAGCAAACCCTAAATCCACTGTGCTAATCTGGAATTCATCCAGAGTGATTTTACCTTTCTCTTTATCCATAGTAGGGAGTGTTAATTGTGCTGTCCTCCTACCTGTTGTAGGATCCCTTCTAATGGCCGAGGTCAACCAGGCCTTCCTCTTGGGTTTTATTAATGTTTCTGAAAATAATGTAGATACATCAAATTCTTGAATTTCCATACCTATTTCAGTGCCAATTTCTCTTTCCAGCCACTGAGGAACTTGATCTTTTGTACCTTGATTTCCTGCATCATCATCATGATCATCACCTTGATCCCCTGTAAGTGCATCTACGTTTGACGGAAAAGGTGATTTTCTTTGTTCTTCCTCATGATGCTTTTCATGAGAGTGATCTTTTGGTACGTCCTCCTGATGAGGAACCTCTTCGCCCAGAGGGTGATCCTGTTGATCATCATGAATATCATGACCCTGATCTTTTTCTTCGTCCATTCTAACTTCATCTACTTTATTGATTTCTTCATCCTGAGATATGCCTGCATCAGTGGATATTATTTCATCTACCTTAGGTGCCTCCGCCTAACCTTGCGTCATATCTTTCTCTGCACTTGAAGTATACACCTCTTCCTAATTTTTTAGATCATCATGATCTGACTTTTCTTTATCTCCTAAGGTCTCTTGAGTCCTGATGACATCCTCATTTGATATGATCATTTCTTCCTTATCTTTTCCTCGAACCTCCACTATCTCAGATTCACCAGTTATATCTTGTTGTGACTGACCCAAATCTGGAGTATGCACTCTTACTTCAACCATCTTTATTTCTTCAGTTTTACTCACCTCATTAGGTGCATTAGTCTGACGCTGAGGACTCGCATCCTTTATATATGAAAGGTCCACCACTTCAGGGCTGGTGACCTTCTCAACTAACTCATCTAGCCCTATTTGCTGTGCAACTTTCTCGAGGCTTCTTTCTTTTTCTTGTTCAACTTGTTTTTCTTTAGTTCCCTTTACTAATGGGGTCCCAAAAGGAGTGATGTGGGCATCTGCAGCAAGAGTCTCCATTTGTTGAGCAGTCACATCCATAACCACATCATCATCAGATAAATCTTTTGTTTCCTCTAACGAGACAAGACCACCTGGAACTGCTCTAGATGTTTCTTTGAATTGCTCTTCAACTTGTTCAGCTTTAAATTTCACAATGGTAGGAAGTGGTACATTGTGTTGTAACTCCTTTCTAAAAATGTCACTACCTGCCCCTCTTAGCGTAATGGGGCTTTGCCTTATTTCACCCCTCATGGATGTTCTTTCTTTCTTCGATATGGGGGCAATCCCCTGAGGTGTCTTCCTTTTTCTCTTGAATAATACAGGGCCTTCTTCCTCATCAAGCTCCTCCTCCAGAGAGATATCCTCTTCCATTTGTTTTTGTGAGGCCTGACCCTCCTCATAGGTCTCAATAACCACTACATCAGCCCTTTGTATTTTCTTTGACTTTTGCTTATCCAATGGAGGAGGCACAGATGATGTCAATGCTTGGCCTGAAGCTGATGCTTATCCTGATGTTGCTGCTTCCTTAGTTGTGGCTATTATTCTCTCAATAATGACCCCTTTGGGTTCTTCTGTAGTTTTCTTGCCTCTAGGAGGTCTTTTGCTCTATTTTTGCTAGGGTGGCAACCTGTCTCCCTTGGATTTCCTCTTCTCATTCAGGAAATCATCATATTCATTAGCAGAGAGCTCTTGTCCTTTCTTTTTGCTATCTATTGTAAGGGCCACACCTTTTTTCCTCAATATATTTACTTGCTCATCAACCCAAGCTTGGGTTAGCTGTAATATCCTGCCCGTGAATGGATCCAAGGAGATGTCCTCCTGCATTGTAAGATCCGGGGCTGATATGGTATCGGTGTATATCTTCTTCTCTTCATATTCTTTAGCCATTATCTTTCCATCATTCTTTTTCATTTGTGTTGGGATGGAAATGCAACCAAAGGTTCTGATTTGGTTAATGGTTAACCTCTGATATCTTCTTCTTCAAGCTTCAGCCTCATCTTCGCAATCTGCCCAAAATCTTCAAGATGCCTTTGATAAATGGGCTGTCCCATGATCTTCTACATCCTTCCATAAGGATCACATGGTCTTATTAATGGAAATGGCTGTAACTTCATCATGGTTAAGCCAGCTATGGCTTTCTTAATATTTTCACTATCTAGGCACATATACCAGCCCATTGTTACTAGAAATAATACTGGAGGAAGCTTGTTATTAGCTTTGTAGGCATCCAGTATTATTACAATCTGCCTCATGAACTCCATTAATACTACAGCATCAGTTGGATATCTTGGGAGCATGAGAGGGTAGTCTTGAAATCCTTCAACCCTAATGTATGAAAAGGTTGCAAATTAAATGAACCATGCTCCATGCCTGTATAATACCTCCTGAGTTTCCATGCTCAGAATCTTAGTTCTATCTTCCTCCATGGTTCTTACTAGATGCATAGAGAATGCATCATTCACCAATTTATAATCCTGGAGGTAATTTACCCTTTGCAGCTAGGGATAATGGTCCCAGATGTGTGCATCATTGGTGGTACCACCAATCTTCCCCTCTGTAGTCAATCCATTAAAAGTACCTTTATAGGCACATGCATAAACAATGTATGAGGTCATATAGAAAGCACATTCTGTACCTCCTAGGTTTTTCAGTTTCTCATCCAGAGCATCACTTATCATTTTGGCCCATAATGGCCTATTCTAAGTGTATAAGCACATCAGGATGACTCCATACATCCAATCTTTGAAACTTCCAGCTGTTGGTTGTCCTGTTGCCCGACTGAGTAGGGTGATCATGAACTGATACTCGTCATCAAAGTCAAATTTATATAAATGAACAGGCAACTTGGCTACAGATGTATAAGGACTATTTTTAGCCCTCCATCTGTACATTCTCTTCCTAGCAGCCCTCTTATTAACTTCATATTCTATTTCCAACTTCTTCAGGTCAATGCTGACAACATTCTTACCCAGTGGCAAACTGAACATGGTGGAAAGGCTCTTGATAGATAAGTCTGCATACACTCTCCTATGTTTTTCCACCCTCCTTGTCTGGGGATTATAATTTCTGGCACACTCAATAACCAGTTTAGGAGCTTCCATGGAGTATGGAAAACTAGCTGCATTCCACATCCCAGACACAAAAACAGCCTCAAGCAGAGCGTCCTCATTATTCATGTTGATCTTATCTGTCCATGCAACCAAATATGTATTACTCTGGTGAGTGTCACCTATAGTTCCATATTTGAATTGCACACCTTCAGGCTGTGCAAACATTGGCTTAACAAATTCTGCTTCGGACTTCATCAATCTTTTGTCTGCCATGATTTCTTCCAATGCCGAGAACTGGTCTCAAGATTGATACTTCATCTCATGCATGCATATATATATATATAGATATTCTACATCCTTATGGCATCATGCATATGTTTATTAAATCGTTATTTCATCATGATATGCAGAAACCCTAGCTTCAAATCAATGAACATCATTTTACCTGGATATGCATGGAACAACAGCAAGGGGTTTTTAATTACTTACCTGGTTTGCTTATCCTTTTGAATTACAATGATGATTATATGGGATAATCCTGATACTGTTGATAATCACGGTCTTTGTTCTGATTCAAGTTGTAAACATCTGCAAGTGGTTCGTAAGAAGATTTGAAAGCTCAGCACTATATAAAAACTGATCTTATCACAGGTTAAGTGCATAATGACGTTGTGAATTCATCTTAAACCTATTTATTTAGTCATTTAGGGCACAATCTAATTATATCAATCTTAATCATTAAGTTTTTGCACAGAAATCTGCAGAGGTTGCCAGGTGTGACCATCGCTCTTAACCATTCAGGAAACACCTACCGTATTAATGAGCATTCAATGTAGCACATCAAGAAGAGGAGGATGATCTTTTGAAATATTGGGTAATGTTTTGAATATCAGGTGATATTCAAAATATGATTGTCTCATAATATGACCATCCATGTCTTAGTGGGAAACTTATGTCGGTATATCGGGTTATTTTCGGACCATCAGGTTATGTTATAAAAGATCAGGTGATACTCAAAATATCAGGTGATATTTTGAAAAGGATGATGACCTTACACATTGCTTAAGTAGCTTCTCTTGGAATATCATGGTGACGTCACCATGATATTGGTTCAGTCTATCATTGAAGCACTATGATGTCATCATCATGTCGATTCTCTTCGTTATCAGGTTAGATGATGTCATCAGGACAATGGCTCCAGGGTGATATTTGGCGATAGGATGATATTTGAAGGATAAGGTTATATTCAAAATATCAGGTGATGTTTCAAAATATCATCTTCGCGGAATACATGCTATTATTTGATGGGTAAGTATCACCATTACCTAAAAATGACGTCCGCAGGTTGCGAACAGATAATTTATCGAGTGATAAATCAGATCAGGGGGATCTTTCGTAAGATGACTGATATTGGGAAATATGATGATGACTTACCCCCCTTTTTATGAATATCAGGTTTGACCAAGATTTTGACCGTTCATAACTTTCACATCCTAGGGAATATCAAGGTGATGTAAAAGGCAAACCTTCATGAAATTTAATACTCTTTCCAAATTTGAGGTTAATGAAATGAAATATGAACTTTGACAAACTAACCTCATGATGATGACTTCCCTAGCCATTGTACAAGATCATCTGTATTGATTGAATTTTACCAGACCGCCAGCAAGAAGAACACACAAGCAAAGCCAAAAAGTTGGGTCCCCGTTTTGCCAAGTCAAAATGGGGCATGTTGTGTAACCACACAATAGCTATTCAAAAAGAGAAGGAACCTAATGAAGTCTCTCCAGATGAATGGGATAGATTGGATAAGAAGGCACAGGGAATGATCCGTTTGTGTCTCTCAGACTCTGTGCTGTTGAATGTTGCAAAGGAAGAGACTGTACACAAGTTGTGAAATTAGTTGGGTGAGATCTACCAAGCCAAGAGTATGGTAAATAAACTTTATTTCAAAAGAAAATTATTTTCCATAAAAATGCGAGAAGGTGAATCAGTTGTAGATCATTTAAATTCTTTTAATTTGTTGTTGAGTCAGCTTGCTTCAGTAGATGTTGATGTTAATGAGGAAGATAAATGTATCTTACTTCTTTGTTCTTTACCTAAGTCTTGGGAGAATGCTATCCTTTCTATCACTACTAACCTCATGGATCTGAAGTTGGATAATCTTGTTTCAGTGCTATTGTCATAGGAATTGAGGAAGAAGAGTTCAGATAGTTCAGGGGGTGCTCTCAGTGTCAGGGGAAGGTCTAAGGAAAGGGGACCTAAAAGAGATTAGAAAGGGGCTAAGGACAAGTCCAAGGGCCAGTCTAAGACTCCTAGTAAAAATAATAGAGTTAAGTGTTGGAACTACGGTAAAAGGGGATATGTGAAGGAGTGCAGAAACCCCAAGAAATAGTGGGAGAGTGCTTCGGATAAGTCCTCAAATGTAGGTGAAGATATTTTACTTTCTACATGCAATGTTGTTTCTAATGATCATTGGTTGGTTGACTCAGGATGCTCATTTTATATGACCTCAAATAAGGAATGGTTCTCCACATTTGAAGAATATGATGGAGGTAATATCTACCTTGGTGACAACTCTTCATATTTGATTGTCGGTAAAGGAAAGGTATTATTGTGTTTTAGTGATGGGGGGGTGAAAACCCTCCCTTGTGTTTTGCATGTTCTTGGAGTAGCTAGAAATCTGATTTTAGTTTCTAAGTTGAATGATTTGAGAATGCATGTGACATTCGACAAGCATGGCTATAGATTGGTGAGAGGGAACTTGGTGGTAGCAAAAGGGAAGAGATTCAGAAACTTGTTTAAGCTTAAAACCACTACAGTTTGTAATGCCACTTATGTTTCTAAGGCTTTTGAAAACACTTGTATGTTGTGGAACCACAGATTGGGCAACACAAGCAATAACATGTATTGAAAATGATTAAGAATAAAAGTTTGTTGGATAGTTTCTCTTATTCTGATGAGCACTTTGATTTCTATGAGCATTATTTGTTTGGTAAACAAAACATAAAATCATTTCCTTCAGGAAGCAATAGAGAAAAGAGAAATTAGAAATTATTCATACAAATGTGTTTGGACCTATGGATAATGATTCTATTAGAAAATCTCATTATTTTGTTACCTTCATTGATGATGTATCTAGATTTACATGGATTTATTTTATGAAGCACAAATCTAAAGTTTTCACTAAGTTTAAGGATTTTAAAGTCTTAGTTGAAAACCAATTAGGATTGAAGATAAAAATATTAAGATCTGACAATGGAGGTGAATATTGCTCTAAGGAATTTGATGATTTTTGCAAGCATGTAGGTATTATCAGACAAAAGATAACTTCGTATACACCACAACAGAATGGTGTTGTAGAAAGGATGAACTAAACAATTATGGAAAGGGCTAGAAGTATGCTGAGTGATGCATAGTTGGATAAATGTTTTTGGACAGAGGCTATGTGTACTGCTTGCTACTTGGTTAATAGATCTCCTTATAAGGATCTTGATTTGACACCTCATGAAGAGTGGATAGGTAAGAAACCTTACGTTTCACATTTAAGGGTTTTTGGTTGTGAGGCTTTTGTTCATGTGCCTAAGGAAAAGTGATCTAAGTTGGATCCAAAAGCTGAAAAGTGTACATTCATTAGATATGGTGATAATGTCAAAGGTTATAAGCTTTGGAATCCACTAACCAGCAAGATTATATTTTCTAGAGATGTTATTTTCAGGGAACTTAGAGCTATTTCTAAACTTGAGCAGTCAAAAGAAAAAGAGGAAAAGGTAAAGAGAGTGCACTTTGATTTAGAGTAGTCAGATGCAACTTAGGAAGAATAGAATGATGGATTTGGGGGTGAAGAAGAAGAAGATTCAAATAGTTCTAATGAATATGAATCTATTGTGACAGAAAAAGTTGGTGTAGATGATCATGTAGAAGAATGAGTAGAGTCTCTTACTCCACCCTTGAGGAGATCCACAAGACAACATAATCTAGTTGACAGGTATAGCCCACCATATTTCTATTGTGTGTATTCTTTGTTTAGTACAAATGATGAGCCTAGATCCTATAGGGAATCTAAAACTGTGGATGATAGTGAGTCTTAGCAATTAGCCATGCATGAGGAGATGATGGCTTTAGACTCTTGTAACACTTGAGATCTTATTCATTTTCCCAAAGGAAGAAAGGCCATAGGTTGTAAGTGGCTCTTCAAGAAGTTTGGAGTAGATAGTTCATTGGAGAAGTACAAGGCTAGACTGCTAGCGAAGGGCTACTCCCAGAGAGCGAGTTGATTTTGGTGAGATATTCTCTCCTATTGCTAAATTGACTTCTATTAGATTTCTCTTATCCATTGCTATAGCTTATGATTGGGAGATTGAGCAAATAGATGTTAAGACTGCATTATTGCATGGAGATCTTGAGGAAGAAATTTATATGCAATAGCCTACAGTTTTGAGGTAAAAGGAAAAAAACATTGGGTTTGTAGGCTAAAGAGGTATCTCTATGGTTTAAAACAGTCCCCCAAAATGTGGTATCAAAAGTTTGATTCATTTGTGTTGAAATTGGGTTTTGTTAGAAGTGAGGAAGATCACTGTGTTTACATTCATTTTATTGGTGATTCTATACTGGTTATTGCATTGTATGTTGATGACATGTTATCTTTCAACAATCCTAAGGGTATGGTTAGTGAGCTTAAAGCCCAACTTTTAGGTGCATTTGACATGAAGGATCTTGGAGCTACCAGGTATATTCTGGGAATGGAGATCAAAAGGGACAGAGGTAATAGAAAGCTTTGGTTGTCACAAAGTAAGTATGTGAATACTATTTTGCAAAGGTTTAGTTTGCAGGACTGTAACCTAGTTAGAGTTCCTTTACCCATTAGTACTAAGCTTTCATTAGATATGTGTCCAAAAACTAGGGATGATTTCGAGGATATGTCTAATGTGCCATATGCTAGTGTTGTAGGGAGTTTGATATATGCAGTGGTTTGCACTAGGCTAGATATTGCCCAAGCAGTGGGAGTTTTGAGCAAATTTATGTCTAACCTTGGTAGATAGTATTGGAATTATGCAAAGAGGGTGTTTAAATATCTTGCAGGTACTCTTGATCATTGTTTGGTTTATTCTGGTACTGATAGCATTGATAAATCTTTAGATATACAGGGTTTTGTTGATTTATATTGGGAAGGTGACTTGGATAGTTGAAGGTCCACTAGTGGCTATGTGTTTACTCTGTTTGGAGGAGCAATGAGTTGGATGAGTAAGCAATAGCCCAAAGTTGTATTGTCCACCATAGAAGCAGAGTATATGGCTGCTACTCATGTCTCTAAGGAGGCATTTTGGTTGAGGATACTATGTATAGATATTAGATTTGATTGCAGGATCATTCAGATTGGTTGTGATAGCCAGAATGCTATCTGTTTGGCCAAGAATCCTATGTATCATGCTCAGACTAAGCATGTTGATGTTCAATATCACTTTGTTCGAGAGTTGGTTGCGAATGGACAGATTGAGTTGAAGAAGATAGAAAATCAGGAGAATGTTGTAGATTTATTGACCAAGCCTGTGAGCACAGAGAAGTTCGTGTGGTGTAGAGAGGCCATGGGCCTTGTTTCTAGTGCCTGATTATTTTATTTTGTTTTCCTATGGGTTGATTTACAATGTATAATGTCAAGTGGGTGACTATTGGAATAAGGTTCCATTAACCTTGTAAATTCTAATATTATATTTTATCCCATTTATTATTTTCTATTTTGTAATTACCCATAAGGGAATGAGGTAGTCTCATTGACAGTGGTTATTTCGGAGTTACCGGTGGGAGTTACAGAGCAATATTTACTGTTGTCAAATGTAAAAATTATGGGTAAATGAGGGTAGGCATTCCCCTTGGAGAATCTACTATTTTTGGAATGTATGACAATTGTCATAATGTTTGGTAAGTGAATCTATGATAGTTGCAAGTTGCCATAAGTTTCTGTGATTCTATGACACATATGACGGATATGTTAGTTGTATGTTTTCTATCTTTAGCCCCAGATGCACATCTTGGGAAGGATGCATGTTGAAGGTATCTATGATAGTTATGACACATCATAAGATGTTGTAAGATGCCATTCTTGGACATGGGCGCCCAACTTTGGATGGGTCACATTTTGACACTTGGAAGTTCCATGTTGGTGTCATTTTGATGCTTGCATGTGGGATTTTTGGAGGAGAGAGAATGTGGATGCCTAGGATGATGTAGAGGACTTTTCTATAAGTATTTTCCATGTATTGGTTGCTGAAATACAGATTTTAGGTACTCAGGTGCTGCCGGATGCTGTCAGATTGAATACTGAAGGAGAGATTGGTGGTGTTGTTGTATTGTACAATCTTTTGCAGATTAATACAAACATTGGGCCTCTTTCCTGTGTGGAGTTTTTTACCTAAAAGGGTTTTCTCCATGTTAAACACTTTGTCATTGTGTTATGTGTTAATTTTTTTAATTTTGCATCTCTATGAAGCATAGTTTCAATTTCATATTACAATCTCCATTGATAATACACACTTAAAAGATTGCATCAATTTATTTGAATTAGATTTCCATTGAAGTAGTGTTGCTTTCATTTCTAACAGTATAGGGTTTAGTCCTCTTCTTCTATCTTCTTCTATAACATCTAATCTAACTTTCTTTGTCCTCATCATCTCTATTAATTATTCTGTTCTTCCAGCAACATTGGCCATAGCAGACATCCTCCTTGGTGGCATCTTTTCCTAGGATCTGGTGAAACTACCTCATTTTGGTGATCTGACTACAGGGTTGCAACTACCTCACAATTGACACTCTATTGACAAACACAAGTAGACTGTCTCAAATCAGAAATATGTTCACCACAAGATCTTTTAGAATGCCTTCTCTCCCAAAGGATTCACAAACTTCACTCTGATACCACTTGGTGCAGTCATGGATGGAGGGTCCTGAGAATGGACTATCCAACCATGTAGCTAGAGTAAACACAATGGAAACAACACAAGAATAGAATGCAATGGAAGATTCATAAGCTCAATATATCAGATAATTACAATGCTTATATGTCGACAACATGTGGGCTACAATCTAGGGTTCACAGGCTTGATTTCTGGGTTATAGCATACATGAAAGATAGGGCATTGAAGTGCCTCCATAAAATAACTATTCTTCAACTCTATTATATAATATCAACTAATTACCTTCCTAATGCATCTAAGATATGTATATATATCATCCTCAATCTCAAAGAATCCTCTGCATCAGCCTTAAGAGTTCTCAAACTCTAATGAATGATGAAGCATGTAGGAAACGTGTAGGTCAACCTATAACTCTTGGTAATTCTGTACAAATGAATGAAACATGATGCGGTTCTCAACGAAGGTCTATCTAGTCCCAAATTGCCTCGTGTGATGTTTCATTTGGCTCTTCAAGTCACGAGATTGTTTCGTAAACCTTGTATTCTTCAACTAAATACTGACTGCTTTGCTCTGTGAAAGATGATGATCCTCTAATAATGATAACTCTCTGCAAATGAATCCAAATATCATGAAATCTGAGTCTGATGTAGTTGACATGGCATAGAAGCTAATTCTTGCTCTACGAGCTCTGAAATAAGGATGTGGTACAATGTGGTAGAAAATGTTGAACTACAAATGACTAAACTACAATTGAAATGCATGAAAAGAAAAGAAAGTATATATTTTTGGTTGATGCAAGATTTCTCTGCAACTTGGGATGCTCCTGCATCACCTTCCAACTCTTGGTACCTTAACTCTCAAAGTTAAGGTTGGGCTAGGAAAGTTAGATGTTACTTTTGTCATCTCTCCTACATTAGACTTATTTCATGTGAAGTTGGGTCACCCATGTCTTTTCTCCATGAAGGTGGTCCCCTCTATGGTTCACAAGTGCTTAAAGTTTCCATTTGAGGGACATGTACACATTGTACATCACATTCGATACCATCCTGTTACTCGTAATGGACACTTTACACTTGACTACTTCTGGCCCAAACTAGTTGGAGTCGTTTGAACTAGAGAGGATCTATTCTTTTTGTCATATCAAAAGTTTAAAGCAAAGAAAATCATAGAATTGTTGCTTAGTAACATACCTCCTTATGATGTCCCCAGACCTCCTCAATCTTCTGAGGCTACAATAATAGTTCCCCTTGTCCCACTGGTGGCAAATGAAGTTTTAGCTTGAATTGAAGGTCCTTCCCCATACCCGAGCCTCTAGTAAATATGTTGAGTTTCTCCCTTTGCCATCCCTCCAAGGACAACGAGGCAACCTTCATGCACAAAATAGACCTCCTCGTAATCACAATATATCTTTTGTCCCACATTCCTCCATGAAGACTAGTGGAAATTAGTTAGTTGCGTGAGTGTTATTTTCCTTAGGTTTCTCAACCGCATATGGATGCTCATGTACTTCCATCTATTTCACAAGTTGAAAAAGAAGAGTAGCCTATATTGAGGAACCCTTCCCCCATAGCCTCTCAACGTTTAGTGGTTCCTCTTGTTTCTTCTAATGTTCTTGAAACAAAGGAAGAAAAGGAACCCACATTGGAAGATATCATGGTCCCCTTAACAAGCATTACAAATAAAGCTAAGAAAAATAAAATTGTAAGAGAAATAAACAAGCATCATCATGCTAAGGCCCGTCTTGTCATAGGAGAGGAGAATCTCCCTCCTCATAAGCATTTATCACTAATGGATGTGAAAGAGATTTGTATAGGCTTCATCTCCTCTAGAAAAAAAAGAAGCTTTACAAGCTTTCATAGAACCTATTGTGATATATTCTGATAAAAAATCTAAATGTAAGGATGGTACAAGTATGGCTCTTATTCCTTACACTACACTTGCTATAGTTCCTCTTGTATCTTGTCCACCTTCCCAAATTGGTGATGAGCAAGATTGGGAGAAGGATGATTTGTTTTAGGCCAACTTGTATGTGTGGCCCCTTTTCTATTATGTTATGAGTGCATGTGATTGTTTTCCACCTGTATTGTGTTGCTTAGTTCTTTATTTATGTTGTTGTTAAGCTCTCTTTGGATGACCCTTGATACCCTTGTTGGTACAAGGATACAAAGGGACTGAAATCTATTATGACATTCTCTCTATTTGTATCATCGTTCTTCTATATGTTGTAATTTGCATTGTTGTTGTGTTCTTTGGGGATGATGCAAGGTGTAGGATGATTCCGCATTCTCCCTTGTTGACCCAAAGGGTTTTAGTTTATTTGATTTCATGTGATATTTCTTCCTTTTTCTCTACAGTTTTACCAATTGGCAGATGATGATAGTTTAAAATAATTATAGTCTTGAGATGTCTCCTATTATACAACCATTCTTATACTGACACCAGTTAGGTAGATCCCTTTGTGTTATTTCTTTTTACTTATATAGTGTTTAAGGTACCTTGTTGCTATGCTCGGTGTCATACCATGCCTACACAAGCCATTATGTATCATTCTCGCAGCATCGCCTCAGTTTTCCTTGATTGGGGACAACACCTTTGTGCGATGTAGTTTTTGGGAACACATATCTTATGGGCATGTGCTTCTAGAAAGCTCTCATGCCTATCATATGTTTTATTCTACCTTAAAGAAATTTCTCCCTAATGGAGTTCACAATCAATTTTAAGGTGGGGGCATACATCGTGCTATGCTCTTTTGATTGCATGCTTGTTTATTATGATCAACATGGAACTCACCTAGTGATTTTTTCATTTAGATTTCTGGTCCATGAGCCACCTAGTATAATGAAGTTTACTATCCCATGTTCTTCATGTGACTTGTCATGGTCACCTAGTAATTTGGCGGTCCATACTAGCATGTGATCCATGAGTGGCATTTATCTTCACATGACCCCTAGTGACAAAACAAGCTAGTGACATAGTCAAGTGCCTTGGGTGTTTGTTCCATGTTTGTTTTTGTGATATATTGTTTGAGTTTATGTTCTTTTTGTTTTCTTAAGTGTTTTATGTGTTTTCATCATGTCTTCCATGTGTATACTTTGTGCCTTGTGTGTATGCTTTGTGTCAAGCGTGTATGAATTATGTATGGTGTGTATTACCTTTGTGTATTGCATGTCTTTTGTGCACGTATTCCTATATATTCTTGTAGTACTCTATGTATGTGTGAATTATGTTTCTATGTCTTGTGTGTTTGTAAACCTTAGGATCCTAAGCTTAGGAGCTACTATAATCCTCAACTTGGTGGAATTCTTTGCACTTCTATGTTTTCGTGTTTGAAATTTATCTTCACCTTACTTTAGTACGAGTTTGAACGTAAGAACACACCCATGCTAAAGTGGGGGCTAAATGTTAAAGAGTAAAATGTTTAACCTTGTTAATCGGGACCTATTATTAGCACCTTTTTGAACATTAAGTGATTAAATCTCGATCCCAATGAATAAGCCTGACAAAATAAAGTTATATTGTTTTAAGCCCACTTAAAGGGACACTCCTAGAGTTTGTGGGACTAATTGGGCGCCCTAGTCTCATATGGGTTCTTTAGCCCCTCTCTTATGGTGTTAGCTTAGGACACTTCCTTAGCTTGTACATGTCAGCCCCATTTTATTTTATTCAAATTTTGTGAGCAAGAATGCATATAGAAAGGAGTTTTATAATTCATTTTACACCTAGATAACTAGATGGACAAGTGAATGTTAAGAAAATTTTTGAATTACTAACACGATTGATCTTCTATGCTAAAGTTCTCTTCATGATTGGAATTGTTTCTTGCTTGTGGATGTTATGAAGTTTGTTTGTAGGTCTTGAAGGAAGTTTTAAGCCTTCATCTCTCTCCTTGTTGGTACATGATCTTGAGCATCTACTCCAACTAGGGCTTAAATATTGGTGGTAACCTTTATCACTTTCATTCATCCTTTCATCATATATTGCAGATCTTGCCTCTGCCCTCCTAGGGTACACACTCTTGGATCTAATCATTTGTTGTAGTGGAGGTGGAAAAATGAACATGGGGTTTGACTAAGGCAAGCCCCTATACACAACACAACCTTTTCCCCCTTTGATTGTGTGCAGGTTGAAGATACTATCGCTAGGATTTAGACTTTCAAACATGTAGAAATTAAACTATAGCAAAACCCTAACTGCAATGAATTGCAAGCAAGCCTAGAAATAAAGCAAACAAACATAAAACAAACTATAATCTAAGATACAACTTGACTAATCTTCATTTTCCTCCTTAACCTTGCATTATTGTTCACAGATTTGCAATTTTTTTCAAAGATCTTGAGAAGCTCATGTATGTGATTAGCAAGATATTGTAGAGAGTTATGTCCTAAGAGAGGTGAAAATGAGCTGGAGAGGTTGTTTTATAGAAGCCCTGATTTGAATGACTGGCCATGATTCACTATTGACTTTGGATCAAAATGGAGGGCTGAGATGAGTTAGGGTTTTCTCACCACTAGAGGACAAAATTGAATTTAAAATTGGGAGAAATGGTGAGGTATAATGTGATTCAAATTAAAAAAAATTGTCCAATTTATTTAATTTATAGAAAGGATGCATGTGAAAGGGGATTTTGGCAATTAGGTGATGGGATATTTGTTTGAATTAATTGAGTGAAGAGGGACATTAGGATATGAATAATTAAATAATCAATTAAGATTAATTATTTAATTATAGAAGAAACGTGGATAAATGATTAGAAACAATGAAATTGAATTAGTTGAATTATGGAATTTGAAGGAGAAATTCTCTTGTCACATTTGTGACATGGGGACATTTTTTAGTGTCTACATTTTGCCCCTCTTTGAGATGATGTTTGAGATGATGAGGTTTACGTCGAGTAACATCATTTCAAAGAAGCTAAGGAAATGTATAGAGGAAAAGGATAATGATGGAAAGATAGGATGATGATTGAAAGATAGGATGATGATTGAAAGATAGGATGATGATGCCTCCTCGAGAGGATAGGCAGGTTGGACAAACACGGGTAGGCTCTCGAAATGAAAGGGATTGGTCAAGGAAGAAAGATAGGGGAATAGATAGAAGAAATGAATGATACGTTAAGCTGCAATGAAGGTGGAGGAATGAAGATTTGGCTAGAAGAATGGAAATGAGATCTTTCTTTGATAGATTTTGAGTTTCTCACTTGCAATTTTTTTCATCTTATCATCATATAACTTATTATGTCAAGGGATGACAATCATAATGGTGTTATAGAGGCCAAAGTGTGGAAATGTGGTCCCTTGTGAAACAGGCACATGATAGACAACGAATGCCTGACTCAAACTAGTAATTGTGGTACCTTGTTAGAACCTGTGATGAGATAACTGTGAGGTGTCCAAGTCCTTATGCAAGGAAGCAGTTATTCTTTTCAATGCATAGGATGTCTTTGATTCACACCTAATGGAATCCTGATCACACGCAAGGCACCAAGTTGCCCCAGTCATTTTACCAAGACAATCCACAAGTAGCAATAAAAAAAAAGGTCTCGTTCTATCCTCACTTCTCTTCATCACTTAGGGACTGCCTTGAGAAGCATAAGAATGAGACCGAAAAACAATCCAATAAAAGATAAGATAGACTAGACCAATAGAGTCAACAGCCATTAGATTGTTTGTCAAGTGATATGTGTTTGCTTGTTTGATTATGATTAGATGAAGAAGGCATGGTTTTAGGACAGAAGCATGCCATATAAGACATTGAGTCTGGTTTTGACAATGTGACCACCTATATAAGGCATATGATAGGATTGTGACATCTCATATAAGACATGTGGTCTGGTTTCAAGAATTCCGCAAGTTGTGAGATGATTGTTGATGTTTGATTTTAGAAATGACACATGTATAAGGCACAGAGTCCTAGTTTCGATGATGCCCCATTCAGTGTGAGAATGTGATAGCTGATATTGATAGCAATTGGTCTATTTTGGTTGATTGAATAGATTGTCTTGTTGTTGTTTGGGATTGTGTTTCATGTGAAAGATTGATTGTTTTGTATGATCAAATTGTGCATCCCATCAAAGGATGACTTATTATGATAGTTGACTCGACGGGCCCTAAGGGACTGACCTAGTGCCTTGGGGGCTCATCGAAGATGCCCTTGTCTACATGAAATCTTAGAGGTGTCGTAGTTCAACTAGGTGGACTTGACACTATTTATTGCTTGAAGGTTTTTGGTTGATTATTTGATTTTTTGTGATTTTTGAGGAATATTTGATTTTTTTTGGATTTTTAAAATGTTGTGATTTTTTTTGTGTTTTGAGGAATATTTGATTTTTTGGGATTTTTGAAATGTTGTGATTTTTTTTGTTTTTGAAATGTTTTGGAGAATGGCATTGGATTGCAATTTGAATAGCCTTTTGTGCTAGATACCAATGACAAGGGAAAAACCAAGTCTAGGTGCAAGAATGGAGGTAAGATTGGATGCATGAATAAAAGGGTGGGCGATAGGATGTAAGATGGAAGACTCACGATAAAGGGATGTATGCATAGGAGAGCAAGGATGTGATCTCCAAAGACTATGTTACATAGGAATAACTTGCCCCATTCTAGGTGCAATACTTAGGATTTTCCATGACAAAGCTTATGATAGGATGGTGGTAGAATGGAGTGGTTTGGATAAGATGAGGTGTATCAAGAGATAACCAAAGCATGTTTCAACATTGTGTCCCCAATCTTTGTCAAGATCAAAAGAGGATGGGAGGATGAACAGATGCAATGTGATAGGTATATGTGGGTGTAATGGCGAAGGATGGTAAGAAATGATAGGAAATGATATGGTAGGATAGAAAGGATGGAAATGATAGGTTGAAAATGATAGGGGGATGATATAATGTGCCCCCAAGTGTAAGTGAAATAGAAGATCAACCTACACATGATGCCTGTTTGCCAGGTTTTCATCATGTTACTTATCCAAGGTGCCGCCAAGGGTGGTTTTCACCATTGGACGAAGGGATTTCTCTTTAATTTTTTTTATTTTTTCTTTTCTTTTTTTGACTTTTTTTTGTTTTTTTTTACTTTTGAATATTTGGATGGGATAGGTGGATATGGAAAGGAGGGACTAAAGTGTCAAGTGCCATGAAAGGTGATAGTTCCATTAGAGAGTGATGTCATCTCATGGACCATGTCAATTCATTGTGCTCATTGATGTTGGTAGGGGATTGCATGAAAGGGACATGGATTAGGTAGATAGTGGATTATGATGCAAATTATGGAAGGAAGATAGTGGATTATGATGTGGATTATGTAGGGAATATAGTGGATTATGATGTGGATTATGTAGGATTTATGCAATGAGGAATGAAAGGTTTATGCAAAAGCATGGACCATAGGGAGGTGATGGTTGAAATATGTAGGATAATAGTTGAAGGATGGTGAGATGGAGGTATGGAAAGGAATCATGACCAATGATTGCACACACCATGATAAACATTGGAGCTTTTGATTGGAAGGAGGTGTAGGAAGCAATGGGGATGTTTGCTTAGGAGATGGGTGATGTAAGCATTTAGGGACCCACATAGACTTAGTATTTTTATGATTTTTGCTTTGCATGTGGGATTTTTGGGATTTTTGAATGGAAGGGAAATTTTGGATGGAAGGGGATGGTTGGGATTTTTGAGAGGTGGATGCCTCATTTGACTTGTTTCCTTTTTTGCTTAGGGACCCAAACCATTTTAGTTTTGGACTTTACTTTTGAAGGTATGGGTTTGGTAGCTTTTTAGATGGATTTTGCTTTGACCTTTTGAATTGATGTCCTAAGACATGAGGATTCTTAGGATTTTTAGCTTTATGAGTGTTGGCATCCAAATGCTTATTTTTGAATCCCATGGGCTGGATGGAAGCTTCATGTTTAGATGATGCGTGCATTTGTTGATCATGATTAGGAATGTGAGGGAATTTATGGATGATATGGATATTAGGCATTGGAAGCAACGGTGGTAAAGTGGACGAAGGGATATTAGGAGTTGGAAGTAATGGAGGTAAAGTGGATGGTGGAAGGTGTATGGTCACATGCTTTTGACATTTGTAGGATAATGGAGGTGGAACGGCCACGTATGTTTTGGGTATATGATGTGATTTGTGATGGAAAGTGGTGGACTTAAGAGGAATGGAGTGATTACCAACATATTTTGATTGTTGACCTTGGGGTGTGTATCCAAGGCTATAAGAGCATGGAGGAACCTTGACATGGATAGGCTCCAAAATACCTTGTTCATGAAGGCCTAGGCCTTTACCTTGGTAATTCATGTTTTAGAGCATGCGGTGAACAAAGGCACTAGGTGTAGTTTTGGAACTAGACTTGACTTCGTTATTTGATGGAGAAGGTGAAGTGGATAATGGTTGTTGTTGTCCTAAGGAGGAACACTCATGGATGAAGGTGGATAGACCAATAGGATATGATGGTGGACTTGAAATGGGATTGATGGTGGATGTCGAAGGACCATTAGGATCTTGACTAGCATTGTGTTCACTAAGATCCACGCTATTGGTTTGATCAACTATGTGTGCTTGGGAGCCACTTGTCT
Organism: Cunninghamia lanceolata; assembly: GCA_027924645.1. Classification (NCBI taxonomy): domain Eukaryota; kingdom Viridiplantae; phylum Streptophyta; class Pinopsida; order Cupressales; family Cupressaceae; genus Cunninghamia; species Cunninghamia lanceolata. The sequence continues at coordinate 3,407,998 of BSBN01001052.1, read as the reverse complement.
CATCATGGGGAGTGGATGTGTGTACATCATGAGTAGGGCTAGATGGAGGTTGGGTGTATGGGGTAATAAGCTCTTGACCATAGAATGCATAAAGTTGACTTAGAGGATCATCATGGCCTTCTTGATCATAGGTAGGATCTTGATCATAAATGGGAGCTTGGTCATAGATAGGATTAGGTGTGTTATGGATGGGATAAATGGAAGGGGTTTGATCTTGAATTGAATGAGGGGGTAATGTATCCTCATGCTTAGGATTATGCTCTTGATATAACTCTTGACTTTGAGTGGAAATGGAAGGCTCTAGAAGAGGCTTGATATGTTCTTTGTGATCAACACAATGAGGGCATGATGGACTTTGAATTGGACATATAGGATCAATAGGTTGTTGACCACATGATGGAGTTGGAGGAATAGGCATGGCATTCGAAGGTTCTTTGATAGGTGCCAAGATAGGTGTTTGACATGGGGATAAGTTGTTCCTTGCCAGTAACCATTGGATCACATCCTTTGCAAGTGCATGTGTGGAAGGACAATATAGTGGATGCACAATGAGGGTAGATGATGTGGGCATGTGATTAGGATTAGGAGTTGAAAGTTCCCATGGTGGAGGGATAAGAGGAATGGAAGGTGTTGGCTTAGGGTTTGGACTTTGACTAGGTTGAGTGTCAAAGGGATTGGATGAATTGGTGTGTTTGGGTTTGCTTTTGTAATATTTGATTCTAGGACATGGAGTTGATGTAGGATTAGAATGCGGTGGTAGAATGCATTTATAAGATGGATGAGGTAGACTTATGTTCCCCTTGTCAAAGGTGGCATTGGAATTTGAAGGCACTTTGTCTTGTTGCCAAGGTGGACTTGGATAGGCTTGTGAATAGCCTTGGGGTTTTGGAACCTTGTTCTCTAGGATTGTCATGGAATGACACATGTCTTCATATCGTTGTATGTCATCTTGTGGGATTAGGACCATGTTGACAGTGCTTGACTAGGATTAGGGTAATGATAAGGTGGAATGTCTAGAAGTGATAGGATGAAGTGATGAAAATATGATTAGGATGTGATTAGGATGATGGTGACAAAAATGAATGTGTTGGTGAGAATATTGTGAATGATGTGTTTATGTGTTCACTATAGGGATGACTAGGAGGATCTACTCCCTTTCACTTCCTTTTGCAATCGTGTCTCTAAAAAATAAGACTTGTGAATTGTGGGATGCTATGTGGATGTCAATGCAAGGTGATGAGGCCCAGACTATGATAGAGGCTAATGGATATTAGTCTTTGAAAAGTCTAGCTCCAAGAGGGTACTCTTGTCTACTAATGACCTTGTCAAAGTATAAATTGGATTTATCAAGACCTTGAGGTGTGAAAGAAATGATTGATTAAAGTGAACCCATGAGTTTCTGAATTCACTTGCAAGGATGGACTTAAACTAGCCTTGTGCTATTAAGCCCAAGTTGTGATTGATTTGAAAAAGATATCAAGGTCTCTTGGTCTAGATTTGTACTTGTGATATAGTCAAGCTTCGACAGTTTCTCCCTGTGTTTCAACCTTAGGAAGACTATTTTTGGGAACCTCTATAGATGTCAAGGGCTGAATTATAATGAAATGTCTATGATGATATGTAGTGGGTCAACAAAACCAATAGGTCTATAATGTTTTGACATGGTTGCAATTGCATTTGATAGGGAGAGTATATGCTCAAAGGTTTCCCTATGGTTGTGGTGTATTGTGATGGGGAATAATTAGGATGAAATTGATTGGATTGGAATGAATGGTTAGGATACGATTAGGATGTGTTTGATTGGATTGGAATGAAGATGATGATGTGTAGTGATGAGATTAGATGACTTTGAATTGATTAGGAAGAAGTTGATTGGATTAGAATGAATGGCTAGGATATGATTAGGATGAGGGTGATTAGATGAAAGAGGTGATTAGGGTTTGATAAGGATGACTTGGATATGATTAGGAGAATGATTAGGATGATGAATAGGATATGATTAGGATGAGGTGTAATGATTAGGAATGATGAATAGGATATGATTAGCATGTGGTTGAATGATGAAGATATGATAAGAGTGTGATTAGGATAGGACAAGTAGGATGATCAAGATGTGGATGGTTGGATGATGTGATTAGGAAAGATGATTAGGCTATGATGACTTGGAATGAATGGATGGATTTGAATGTTTAGGGTGATGACTAAGCAAGCAGTTGAAGAAGACACATCAATCATAGAAGACACTTGGCAATCAGATTGGCTATTTTTGGTGACTCCTGACAAGTTTGAAAACACTTGTAAACATGCACGATCCTAAGCTAGTCAAGGATACTACCTGCTAAGTCCCCACTCAGATTTCTCCAAATATGAGAAGACAAGGCAAATAACTAGAGAATTTGGTGACACTGGCTCCCCTTACACTTCTTGGGCACACCAACTTCTCTTACCCTTCGATCCTAGGGACCAAGGGAATTCCTATCTTCACAATAAATAGTACAAGTGTGGTGGCTTCAGAGGTCTGACCTCTTCCACCAACAAGCAAAGGGATTTTGGCCTGTAAAATAAATGGTACTTAGTGAATATCTGGGGGACTGGCACATTACGAGCATCTAGCAAGCTACTTAAAGCTTTAACTAGTTTTACTAGTCGTCTCATTTATGCAAGGTATGCCTCCTTTCAAACTAGCGCTATACGATAAGTACTGATACCAGTTTGGACTTGGCTCTTGCCTTATCCTATTTTGTATAGCAGACCATATGCAAGTACCGCTTGGGGTTGCAAATGAGTTCTCCTTGCCGATGTGTCTCAAGAGTAGGCCCACTCTAAAGGGTTACACAAAAGTGGTACAAACACAGGTTTTTTATCTCCAAGGTCATACAACAATGTGAGGAGAGAGCATACATGTGTTTGACCACACTAGAAAATGTTTAATTACCCTTAGAAATTTAAATGTGTGGTGTGATTATGAAAGTGTTGAGAAGTGTTTTTGATTCCCAAGATCACATAACATGCGAGGGAAGAGCATACACAGCTCAAAACACCAACACATCACCAAACAAAGAAGACACTAATTCTTTTTAAGCCCCAAGAATGTGTGAAAACAACAAGATTTTGTTCATTTTAGTGCACCAAAATCAAAGTGTTCCTATGATAACAAAACACACACATATCAATGAAAGGAACCCTGCATCAAAATGTGTTAGCAGTTTCAACCAAGAATCTTCTCCCAATGAGTGCCACAAGCTAAAAATCATACATTAGTAATAGAAAATCTCCATGACAATGTAAATAAAAAAACATGAAATATCGAGTAGATGCCTCGTTTTGCAAGCCTTGAAGTCAAAAGGCCAAAAAAGGGAATCTGATAAAACTATGAAAAATATGATCAACTACAGAAAAACAGAGAGAAACATTAGATTGTTCAGGAGATTTTATGCATTGTTTTAAAAAAATCATGAAAAAAGGATCCACAGTGTAGCTAAGTGAGTCAGCTCCACAACGCCACTCATTTCGCAAAAATCTGACATGTTTTGAACAAGTTATGAAAGTTTGAAAAAAATGCCTATTTTAGCATGAGGAGGCAAATAGGGGTCTGGTTGGTAGTTAATGTTAACTGTTAGCAGTTTAGGCCAAGTGGTCACATAGGCGCAGTATTTACCTGGTGATTAGTGTTAAAGTTAAGGCTTTAGATTAACCCCTGGTCATCCATAAGACCAGGGGTGGGGTCTAAGCAAAAATAAAAAAGTAAAAGGAAAAGGAGCATATGAGCCCCCCCTTTCCCTCTGCTCATGGTCATGAATGTGACCGGGCGCTAGCTGATGCACCTGCAGATTACTGGACCCCATTTTAAATGCCTAAAGACTGTGTTGACCACCACTTTTATTGCCCAAAGACTGCGGTTAGGGTTATGCCATGCTATTAAGTGTAAGCGACTAGAGGTCAAAGGCGACACGCAAACAACAATGGAATGGAGAAATTTAGTGGAAGCCAACTGCCTACAGTTTGAAGTGACAGCCTATGGTGAAAGCTGATGATGAAGGTTTTATGTGTTGGATATCGACAGTGAATGCTGACCATAGTGAATGTCAACCAAGGGTTAGGGTCAACCAAGGATGTGGTGGCACTGACAGGAGGAGGTCGAATGGAGGTGACTGGGGATTGGAAGTTATAGACGGCGGCAAAAGTTAGGGTTTAAGTATAGTCGGTGCTAGGGTTTAAAAAAAATGGTGAAGGGTGTTCAAACTAGGTGGTAGGGGATGAGGAGAAAACTAGGTGGCGGAGGAACAAGATGTTGAATATGGTTGCAGAGGAACAAAGGCGAAGGTGAAACTTTAGAGTTTTGACTGGTGATTAGGTGGTTCTTGGGAGGTGACAGGCTTTAGGCTGTGGAGTTAGGATTTATTTAGGGGCGTCGACAGGATATGCAGGGTAAACAAAGATGGCAGATGTTTAGGGTTCAGAGTAGGGGACAGATCCATGGAGAGTTAGGGTTTAGAAACACAAGGATCAACCAATTTCCAGCTTGCAACAAAAGTTTAACCTGCAACAAAAATTAAAAATGCTAGGAATAACATTAAACCTACCACCATAAAAAACCAGAATCTGCAAACAACGATCAAATTTTCAAACACAGACTACCCCCGTATGATCACAAATGAGCGCAGAGGGTATGGTAGATCCGTACGATATGGATCCGTATGGATCCATACAGTATAGACTACTGTACTTGTTAGGGTAAAATGTGGTTTAATCAAATGAACAATATCAAACCCAAACATCAACAGAATAATGAAAACAAGAAAGATTGAAAGAAATGAAGCAAATGAATAACAATGCAAACCTTCCCTATTTCAAAGCTTCTGTTGTTCACCTATTACAACCGTCCTTTGCTAATGAAGTAGGCCCTCAGAGAGTGCACTCTTTTAGCTGTGTTGTAGGATGTCAGTAGTAAATGGCTGTGATAATGAATATGCCAAGAAGATGAGCTTCGAAGCAATAATGGTGATCTCAAGCAAATAGTATTGGGGTGCCAAAGGTGCACTGGTGAATTTCTGCAGAGTAACAATACGAATAGCCTGGATGAATAGAATGGGAGGATGAAGCTTCTTTTATAGACTCAGAAGAATGAGAATCAACGGTTGAGAGGAGATATGAAGATTAATGGCTGAGGATGGTTGAGGAATGTGCAACCAGTAGAAATATGACAAGTGTCTCATCTCCATCATGAAAGAGGAGATTTGACAAAATTGATTGGAGAGTTAACTCCATTGACTGGTTAGTTAACAAACTTGATTAGTCAGTTGGAAGAATGGATTATGGGATTGACTAAATTGATTGAGGAATTAACTCAATTGACTGGTTAGTTAACACTTTTGATTGATTAGTTAACTAACTTTTGATTTGAGAAGAAATAGGACATGTGGGTGAGGGGGGAAAATGAGGTGGAAAAGTGAGGTGGATTGGTGAGGTGGATTTTTGAATTTAGAACTTAGGATAGAGGAGTTTGGATTAATTAAATAATTTAGGATTATTTAATTGTGTAGGATATTTAGAAAAAATTTAATTAAATAAATTGAATTTATTTAATTATGGAACAGTGAATCAATTAAATAAATTTAGAATATTTATTTAATTGATAGAAGAATGGAATAAATATTTAGAATATTTATTTAGGATGAATCATGTCATTTTTAGGCGTATACATTTTGCCCCTCTTTGATGCAATGCAGTTTATAGTGTTGCTTCAAAGAAATCGATAGTCTGATAGTGATACATGCCCCAGTTTGCCCCTGGTACAAGTTTAATGATAATAGGATGCCCCCTCGGGAGATTGGACGGGAAAAGGGTGAAAGGTTCGGAGATAGACAATCTCACGAAGATGAAGGGGTTAGGTTAGGTTGGAGGAAAAAGGACGCGTTTCAGGGAGATGGGAAGAAAACTAGAGGGAAAATGGGCACGGGAAGTAGTCACAGTCATCATCTAGCCAGAATTAGGGTTTGTAGGCTATAAATAGGAGCTGGGTCCACAAGATTATTCATTTGTACACTTGTTTGATCTAGATTGGAGCTAGAGAGCCTAGAGCAAACTTGGAGCAGCATGGCAGCCAGAGTAGCAGACATTCCACGCGAGGAGCACCGATTCGAGCGAGTCCGTCGATTCGGGTGGCCAGCAGAGGCAGGACCCCCAGTATGTGCTTCAAAAAATTTCCCCTAGGGTCGAATTAGGGTGTCATAAATGCAAGTTGAAAATAGGTCAAACATATACACCGAAGTGCAGAACGGTGCATATGCCACGTGAAATGGCGCATCTGTAGTTTCGCCGCGCATATGCCAAGTTGGCAGCGCATATGTAAAGACTGCGCATATGTGCATTGTAGCGGCACATCAAAGGAATGTAGCGGTGCATATGTGAAAGCCGCGCATATGCATAATTGGGCGGTGCTTTCATGATACGGCGGTGCATATGCTGAATGTTGTTGCGCATGTACTAAAGCTATGCATAGGTGAGATGTAATGGTGCATCTGTGAAAGGCGGCACATATGCTGATTTTAGCGGCGCATACATCAAGAAACGGTGCTTTTACCACCTGTAGTGGCACATTTGCCTTGGATAGCCAAGTACTTAGCCAAATTGATTTGATTAGTGTCCTATTTGATGCAAAAAATTGATGAGCTATCTCTGAGATTGCAGGAATCTAGTCAAGAGATGTAGTGTGCTGTTTTGATTAATTTGAAATGCTAAGTTTAGTTGATATAGTTCAATAGATATGTTGAGTATGGTATATGTCGCTTTAGACTGATGCCTTGCTTTGCTTGCTTGCAGGAGGAGATTCGAGACACACTGCAGTCTAGGGAGACGTTCCCTATGCCCCTATTGTAGAGATATATGTTGACAGAGATCGACAGGGAGGCACTTGGTGCCATGGGTTTGGATTACGTTTGCTTCATGCCCGAGGTGCGAGCGAACCATGGACTATTGATAGCTGCTGTGGAGAGATTCCACAGTGAGGACGGGACCTTCCATTTTTTGACTGGAGAGATGACTGTGACATTAGAGGATGTCTATAGGATACTGCACCTACCCGTTGTTAGGGAGTTGGTGGAGTATGATGCCTAGTGGGATGCGGGACTCGCCAAGTGCAGGTGAGTGTTCGATGACCCTGAACTGGCTAGACAGGTCATCCCCTGGCACGATATACATGACTACTACGACTACTTCCCTGGGATCGTGGCTGGATTGATCGGAGGCATTGTATGCCCTGACAGGAGATCACATGGGTTCCCCATTGGATGGGGTAGGATCATGGAGTGGATGCTGACTGAGGGCACTCGATATGCATGGGGAGTTTGTGTACTAGCCCACTTGTACCATGACATGCACCAGGTGGTGTATCATCGCAGCATGAGCCTATCGGCTGGGGTGCTATTGCTACAGTTTTGGCTATGGGAGCACATAGCGGTGACAAGGCCGATATGTGTATTTGTGAGGCAGTGAGGAGAGCCATACAGTTATGGCTATGCAAGAGTGATTTCCCAGCACAAGCTAGGGAAGTTGGAGTACTGGAGGCATACATTGGATGGTGTAGATGTGGTCGTCTGGCAACCATATCTGGATTGTGAACCCTGGGATGATGAGGGAGACAAGCTACCGTACTACTTTCAGACGAGGTGGCTGATAGGCTATACACGGTACATACTGGAGAGACAGATGGTGGGCTAGGTGCTGCAACAGTTTGGCAGGAGGCAGGGTATGCCATAGGGACAGGCACTGTTTGCATGAACACATGCAGAGAGGGTATGATGGGGGCCGATGGCTTTGTATGAGGAGGCCTTGGCAGAGTTCCAGTAGACTCCTTATGTGGCATGGGACATGAGGACAGAGATAGCTGACGCCAGGGTGACACAGGACTATGAGGATTGGATGACTGCACATCCCTTCCTGAGGTATTTAGGACCTGGTATGTTGGTGCCTCGTATTGATGAGGCCGATTCAGAGGAGGAGGGATAGGTTGGCCTGGGTCGGCGAGGAGGTAGAGGAGGACGGGGTCGAGGAGGACGGGGTGGTAGAGGTGGGGAGAGACTGAGACAGTGGAGGAGGGTAGCTCAGGCTGAGCAGGCAGTGCCCAGACAGGTTGGACAGCAGCAGATACCTCGGCAGGCACAGATGCTGCCACCCCAGCAGGTACCACAGTAGCAGGTGCCCCAGCCATAGGGGCTAGGATAGGCAGAGGCAGCACAGGGGCTAGTGCAGGTGGAGGTACATGAGAGGGCCATAGCCAACCTAAGGGGACATGTGCAAGAGTTGTAGGCATAGCTTAAGAGGGTCGATGGCTGGTGAGAGACGGATGCAGCAGTGATAGCTGGGCTGACCCGCGAGAGAGACATGGCAGATGCATGGGTACGCATTATCTGTGTAGAGTGGGATACTGCCGTGGCCGCCATGGGGACAGATGCAGCTAGCTCCTTTTTGGTTGGGCAGGTGTAGCAAGCATAGGCACAGGTAGGCTAGTTGTAGACACAGTTGGCACAGGTGCAGGCAGAGCTTGCCAGAGCATAATCACAGGCACAGTATTACAGGGGCTTATACCATGGGGTAGTGTCAGCGAGTCAGAGGGTTGGGAGCTTCAGGAGTCAGTCTGGGGCTACTCATAGAGCAGGTCCATCACAGTTAGGGGCTTCTGTGATGGGTCCCCAGCAGTCAGGAGCTGGCAGCGGTGGCCCACAGCAGCAAGGATAGACTTGCATCAGATTTTGCACTTTTTGCAACATGTATCACCATCCTTTTGGATGTACATTATATATGACATTTTGATTCAGAGAGAGATACGATGATATTGTACATTTGGACCTCTTTTTATGATTGTATATATGATGATGCAAACTTATGATCTATTGCATATGTTATGAGATGATTATTTACTTCTATTGCATGATGTGATGCATGTGTATACTTAGATGTTCTATCTGATGCTATATGAGATGCTTTTGATATGAGGCTATGTGATGTCTATATGATCTAATGTTTCAAATGTATGCAAATGCAACATGATTTCTTATGCGATTATGCAGCTTTGTATATGATGCACTTAGCTATGTTTTTTATTTTCTTTGTTTTATGATGCGATATGATGATGATCTATGGATGACCTAATGCATTGTGTTATGTATGTCACTGACTTAATCATGTTCATGACTAGCGCTAAATGTGATATGATATGCACCTATATGCTTTATTTTTATGATGTCCAAATGTACTCTATCGACACAAGAATGACAGGATGATAGATAGAAGAATGAATGTAGAAAGACTTAGAAACTTCATTTGGTATTGTTACTCTGCATAGTATGGGTAATGAGGATTTGTATGGGATATGGACGCATGGATATGTGTATATGGATATAGGATGGATGGTTTTCTTTTAGAGTGCTTTATTTCATCATTGGGCATTTTATTTTTGGTACATTTTCTGAAATGCTGTAAGTGAATACAAGCATCAAGGTATAATTGAACCGAGATGACCTGAGTATTTCTTACATGGGTTTTTGCTTTAGCAAGCTAATACAAGCATCTAATCAAAATTGAATTTAGATGACCTGAGTACTTCTTGCATTTCAACAAACAAGGATTGCCCCCATTCATGTTAGACCTTGGATGTCCTCGATGATCTTTTGCCAATCATGTCCTTAGACAAGGCTTCACATTACTAAAGTTTAATCCACAAACAACAAACAAAGAAAGTAATCATGCCCCCATCATAGCGTCTCTAGCGTGTGGCATCCTTGAGTAGCATAGAAAGACATGATAACAAAAAATCAAGACTCTGTAACTTAAACCTGGTTCCAATCCACAAAACATTCTTGCCATTAGATGTGTTTATTTCTTGCTGTAAGTTGAATAAAATCATTTAGAAGACCTTGGGTATTTGCTTTGCATTGGATAGGTTAAGATGCATATAGTCAAGAGTTCTGCTTGAGGTGTGGATTCTACTTGCATTTGCTTGTTTGGTGAGAAGATTGCACAATCCTTATTGGGGAGACAGACCCTAAGGGACTGACCTAGTGCCTCGGGGGCTCATTGCTAAATGGCCTTGCCTACGTGATGACGTAGAGGCAATGTAGTTCGGGGTAAACCCTAATGGACCATGGATGGACTAGGAGATAGACGACAAGGAATGGGATGGGTGGGTCAAATGGAAGCCTCGGGGGTGCATTAGAATAATGGCCTTGCCTACGTGACGGCGTAGAGGCAACGTAGTTCACGGACTTGGACCATGGACACCGACAAGGGACACTATGCCAGGCTCACACTGAGGAGACGGTATGGGACAAAACCTTGGTTGACAAGGCCACAAAGAGGGAGAGTATCAAGCCATGATAGGCAACTGCCAAGTGTTTATTGTGGGACAGATATGGGTCGAATGGAAAAATGAGTGAAGGAAGAATGGACTCAAGGTGATTGTATTCCCAAAGATGGAGAAGGTGGTTTATCACAAGTAACACCTGTTTACCAGGTTTTCATCACTTGCTTTTATTTGCATGAGAAGCTAGAAAGTAAACATGATGCCTGTTTGCCAGGTTTTCATCATGATACCTATCCAAGGTACCTGTTTGCCAGGTTTTCACCAAAGGACAATTTTTTTGTACTTTTCTAATTTTTTGATTTTTTTGCTTTTTTGTTTTTTTTCTTTTGTTTTCGTATTTTGATTTTTTTTGTATTTTGTCTGATTTTTTATTTTTTTTTGTATTTTGTGCCCCCTTGCATTGGGGTTCCCCTAGGTATAGAACTGGCGAAGGTGCATGCTATTGATTGGATCATCGAACAACTCACCCTTTGATGTGGCCAACTGATATGCCCCCGATCCATAAGCAGCTACAATCACATAGGGCCCAAGCCAGTTAGGTTTGAACTTGCCTTTCTTTTCTCTGTCTTGTTGATTGCGAGGATTCTCTTTGAGAATGAGGTCCCCAACCTTAAAGCATCTTGGGCAAACCTTGTGGTTATAGCTTCTTGACATCATCTGTTGATATGCTTTTAGATGATCAAAGGCTTTATGTCGCCTTTCTTCTAGCAGCTCTAGTTCCTGTAACCTGGAGACTCTGTATTCTTCATCTGATATGAGACCTTTCAACGACACCCTGAGAGATGGTAATTCAACTTCAATGGGAAGGATGGCTTCTGAACCATAGACAAGGGCGTAGGGTGTAGCACCTGTGGGAGTGCGTATACTAGTTTTGTAGGCCCACAAAGCAGGATTGAGTTGGACATGCCAATCATAGCCAGCATCATTGACAGTCTTCTTTAGGATTTTCAGAATGGTTTTATTCGATGCCTTAGCTTGGCCATTACCTTGGGGGTAGTATGGAGTGGAGAAACGATGTTGGATTTTGAAACACTCACAGAGTTCTTGGACATCCTAATTTTTGAATGGTCTTCCATTATCTGTGATAATAGATGAAGGAATGCCATATCTGTAGATAATGTAATTCAGAATGAAAGATGAAATTTGCTTACCTGTGATAGTGGTTAGGGGAATGGCCTCAATCCACTTTGTTAAATAATCAGTGGTGATTATGATGAATTTGTGGCCGTTGGAAGAGGGTGGATGAATCTTTCCCACAAGGTCAAGTCCCCACTGGCAAAAGAGCTAGGGTGTCGTTAAAGGTCTCAACTCTTGAGCAGGTGCATGGATCAAGTTCCCGTGTATTTGGCACTGTTTGCACTTTTTAACAAACTGATATGAATCCATTTCCATGTTTGGCTAGTAATAACCCAAATGCATGAGTTTCTTGGCTAAGGAAGGACTGCTAGAGTGTGTTCTGCAGATCCCTTCGTGTACGTCTCGCAAGGTAGTTATGGATTCTTCTTGTTCTAAACAATGGAGCAAAGTACCATCCAGACCACGTCGGTAAAGGGTATCGGCTATGATGGTGTAGCGAGAGGTCAGGTGGGAGAATGTTGTCCTTGAGGTAAGTGTAAGTCTTACCATACCAAGGTGAATCAGATCCAACTAGAAGGCAGATGGAATGGGTCTCAAGAAGATCATAAGCTGGTTGCTGGATAGTTTCCACTAAGAACTCATACCTTGACTCATTTTCAGGTATTTCTAGAAGAGAGGCTATGGTAGCCATTGCATCTGCTGCTTTGTTCTCGATCCTGGGTATTTGTTTGAAGGAGATGGTCCTGAAGTGTTCTTTGAAGTCATCAACCAGTCGTTTGTAGGGGATGAGCTTTTCATCTTTGGTTTGATACTCATCGTTGACTTGGTTGACTATAAGCTGAGAATCACCGTAGACATGTAGTTCTTGGATTTTCCACTTAGTTGCCATCTTAAGACCAATTACCAAGGCTTCATACTCCGCTATGTTATTGGTGCATGGGAATAACAAATGGTAAGACTTTGGAATTGTGTCGCTTTGGGGAGTTATAAACAGGATGCCTACCCACGATCCATGGTTTGTGTAAGACCCGTCAAAGTAGAGTTTCCAAGAAGATGTTGATATAGTGAATAAGGACTCATCAGGAAACTCAAACTGCATGGGCGTGTTGTCTTGCAACAGTGCATCGGCTAGTTGGTCAGCTATGATTTGTCCCTTGATGGCTTTTCTGTCCACATATTCGATGTCATACTCACTGAGAAGCATTACCCACTTTGCTAGGCGACCTGTGAGAGCAGCTTTGCTGAGAAGATACTTCAATGGGTCTATTTTTGCAATGAGCATAACTGGATGTGCAAGCATGTAATGCCAAATTTTTTGTGAAGCAAAAACTACCGCGAGACATGATCTTTCTACTTGTGAGTATTGTAACTCGTAGCCCACTAAGGTTTGACTAATGTAGTATACAGCTCTTTCCTTGTTCTTGTAATCTTGTTGTGCTAGAAGAGCTCCAAGAGCAGTAGGTGTAGCCGATATGTAGAGAATTAGGGGCTTTCCTTGGATCGGAGGCATGAGAATGGGTGGATTCATAAAGTACTCCTTTAGCTTGTTGAATGCCTCTTCACACCACTCATCCCACCTAAATGGAATGTTCTTATGTAAGAGATGGCTGAAAGGTTGGCACTTGTCAGCCAGCTGTGATATGAATCTGTGGATGGCCTGCAGCTTGCCCTGTAAGGATCTCAACTGAGTTAGAGTCTTGGGTGGTGGTATGTCCATTATAGCTTTGACCTTGGCGGGGTCTACTTCTATTCCATTTGCCGACACGATGAAGCCTAGCAGCTTGCCTGAAGTTACCCCAAACACACATTTCTTTGGGTTCAGCTTGAATTGGAATTGGTCCAACCTTTGAAAAACTTTTTCTAGTACATTCATATGTGAATCCCTGGTGAGAGACTTTGCTAGGATATCGTTGACATAGTCCTCGATAGTTACATGCATCATGTCATGAAATATAGTAGTCATAGCTCTTTGATAAGTGGCACCTACGTTTTTCAGCCCAAATGGTATGACATTCTAGCAAAAGGTACCCCATGGGTAAGTGAAAGCCATCTTGTGTTGGTCCTCTAGTGCTATTTTGATTTGATTATACCTTGAGAATCCGTCCATGAGTGATAACATTGTATTTCCTATAGTTAGGTCGACTATGATATCGATGTTTGGCAATGGAAAGTCATCCTTGCGGCATGCTTTGTTTAAGTCTCAAAAATCATTGTATAGTCAAACTCGGCCATCTGGTTTAGACACTGGCACAATATTGGATATCCATTCTAGGTAATCTATGGCTCTAATGAACCCCACGTCCAGCAATTTCTTGAGTTCTTCTTTGACCAAAAGTGCTATGTGAGGATGCATCTTTCTCAGCTTCTGCTTTACTGGTTTCACTCCTAGATCTAATGGCAGATGATGTAGAATTAAGTTTGGGTCTAGACCTGGCATGTCTGCATACGACCAAGCAAAGATACCTCTCTTCTGCTTAAAGAACGGTACAATCTAGTTTTCTCTGGTGGTGTGAGAGATTTGGCAAAGTGGATAATCTTGGGCTGTTCTTCTGTTCCAATATTCAAGGGCTCTATTGGTTCCACAACAATCTGTGACCTTTCCTGGTACATATCACTAGGGAGAGTGTCAAGCATTCCATCGTTAGGTGCCACAGTTGGGTTTTCACCTTCGGATGCGTCCTTTCTTTTTACTGTTTTGTGATCTGACACTGTTGCAAGGCAGTTTTCACCATCAGATCCATTTTTGATTTTGATATTTTTGTGACTGGAAGGCTTGGCACCCTCCCCAAAGTAAGCCACAGTATTTAGTTCAATAGCAAAACCAGCTTTATGATCTCCCTTGGGTAAGTGGTCCCTAAGTTCCATATAATCAATGTAATCATCGTCGTTTTGGAACATATCTAGTTGGGGAGTTCCTTGCAGATCCCAGTCAATAAGCTCAGGGTGCAAGAGGGGAAGGAAGTCGGATGATAGACCTAATTCATTGATGGTGTGAATGGCAATGTTAGGAGTATTGGCGGGGGTAGTGTTCAGGGTGGTACTTTCTTCCAAGTTGTTTATTGCAATGGAATTTAAACTTTCCTCGAAAGCCATAATCTCAGGGATGGGCGAATAAGACTCCAGTGGTCTGTCCCATTGCGTTTGTCCTTCACGGTAGGGGATAAGAGTTTGGATGGTGTCGACCTCTTTGTCATTGTAGGAGTGCTCTGTTAGCTCATCCCACTCATACTCATTTGAATCTGTGTCGCTATCTGTGTCGCTATCCACTTGGAGTGTTTGGATTGTTTCTACAAGACAAGCATTTTCCTTGGCTTTGCCCTTGCCTTTGTATCCTAGGCCACTTGTGTTTCTAGCCGATGAGGATGAAGAAGGTTGAATAGGTTCAATGATTCCTTCTTTTCTAAGGCTAATGGGGACTTGTCCTTCATACCCCATCCTGTGCAGAATAGTCTCACCTCGCCCATAGAGTTCTGTTGGGAGTTTAGGCGGATCTTGGGGTGTGTTTTCTTCTTCAGCATAAAGCCATTACAGGAGATCTCGCTCCTTTGTTTCATTAGATAAGGTCCCCCATTTTACAAAGGGAGTTGCGGGAGTTACAGGAGGAGCAGATGGCTTTGGAAAATGTTTGGGTTGGCCAAAAGAGCAAGGAGACAGAGGCATTTTGGCAAGATTGAGGCTGTGCTCAATGGAGTATTCCCCCACTCCACTTTCTTTTATGGTAATTTTCTGTGCTTTGGGTCTTGAGGAGGAAGCTTCAACGGTATGGTCCTATTGCGGGGTAGGGGAAATGTATGCTCTGTTGTTGGGTATGACACACTTAGGTTTTGCACGAAAAGAATTGCAGTGTTGGTAGGGGTCAGGGTCACCTTGAATGGTGACTTGCTTGCCATTGTACCAGAATTTAATGCATTGATGAAAGGTTGAGGAGACAACCTTCATGGCGTGAATCCATGGTCTCCCGAGTAGGATATTATAAGTGAGCTCTTGATCAAGAACTTGACACACCACATCTTTTATTACTGGTCCCACTTGAATGGGTAGGATGACTGTTCCCTTTGTGGTTCTTTCTTCCTCGTCATATGCTTTGATGGTAATTTTCCTCCTTGGATCAACTGCCTGTTCAGAGAACCCCAGTGCAAGGACTGGCTTTAATGTGCAAACATTTAAACCAGCACCCCCATCAATGAGAACCCTCTTGATGCGGTGCTTGTGTATGAATGCGACAATGTGCAGAGAGGTGTTATGAGGTTGGGATACAGAGAGGTCATCTTGCTCAGTAAACGATATGGAGAGGGAGGATGTCAAATTGCCTACCATGGTCTGAAACTTTTCTTGGGCCAAATTAGTGGGGACACTAGTTTCGACTAAGGCTTTCCCAAGAATCTCCTTATGAGAAGGAGATAGATGCAATAGCTCCAATATAGAAATGTGAGCCAGAGTTTTTTGTAACTGGTTAATGACATTGTACTGACGGAAGTTGGATGGAGAAGGCGACGACCTTGGAGGGGTGGTATTGAGCATGACTTAACCACTGTGGGTAATGATACTACAACCAGTTCTGTTAGGTCCTGGTTGTTGGTTGGGTGAGATGACATTGACCTGTGGGATGTGTTCGGAAATGCAGTTTATGGTGTAGTCAAATGGCACACTTGCATAGTTGGCATTACTCGTCCCACTGTTTTGATTTGGGCGGTTGCGATTATTGTTGTGGTCAATGTTGTTGTTCTTGTTGTTGTTGCTGTTGTTGTACGACCTGTTGTGATTCAGAAGTGGATCCCTGTAGGCCACATGAGATTCATTAGAGGTATGCAGTTGTGTCCCTCCCTGGTTTTGATCTAGTACATCTTATATGACATGCTTGAGGAAGATGTAGTTGTTAGTTGTATGCCCCCTTCCTCGGTGATATTCACAATAGTCTGTGTCCTTCCAGTAGGGAGGTTTGACTATAGGCTCGTAATCACTGGTTGGCAGTAGAGAAATTTCGTTGTTAGCCAACAACTTCCTTAGTGCAGACTCTTGAGACTCACCCAATGGTGTGAATTTTCTCCTTGGATATGAACTGAACCAAGGTCTGGGTTCCCGAGAGGGTGGTTTGTTGAGTGTACCATTGTTTGTTTCTCCCTTGAGAGTGAATATGGGTTGTTGCTTGGGAGCTGCCGCCTTGGCATCCACTACCCCATCGTTGACCACATTCTTGTTCTTGGTCCAAAACTTTGATTTATCCGTTGTGTAATTGGAGGTAGGTGTGTCCTTGTATAGCTTGATAGCTCCTTTAGTGATCATAGCCTTTTTGATGAATAAGCCCATTTCAATGACTTTTGAGAATGATGTAGGGCATTGTATCTGTATTTGATAGCTAAGATCAGGATTTAGGTTGTGGACAAACATCTCTAATAGCTGCTTCTCAGTCATATCATAAGAACACTTACTAGCTAGTTGTCTCCATCATTGTAAGAAGGTGGTGAATGACTCACCACTCTTTTGTTTGGTGTTGCATAGATCTAGCATAGATACCTCATGTTCTATGTTGTAAGAGAAGTGTGCTATAAACTTATTGACAAGTTCATCAAAAGTTTTGATTCCTAGTGGGAGACGCGTGAACCACTCCATAGCTTGACCACCTAAAGATCTTGGGAATAGTCTCATCAAGTAGGTCTCATTGTGAGCTACTTCTAAACATGTTGCACTGAATTCCCTGATAGGATCTCTAGGGTCCCCCTTCCCTTTATATTTGTCAAACTTTAGAACTCCGAACTGATAGGGGAATGGCTTCATGACCAAATTTTTGTCAAAGGGGTATGGTGCTATATCTTCCAAGGAGTAGTTCTTGGTACTTGTACCCATCTTGAGATTTGACATTTCTTGTTTGAGGCTCTCGAGTTGTTTTCTCATGTCTTCCATAGGAGCATTTTGATGTAGGGGTTTCTTTCCTCTATCATTTGCATGCGGGATTGTGTCATTCGTACTCTTCTCATTTTCATGTGGGACTGTGTCATTCGTACCCCTCTCATGATCATTGTCTACATTTTCCATGATTGTACTTATATCAAAGTTTGCGAGGAGTTTAATTCTGAGACTAGCAAGATGATGGAAGTACTTATGGGGGTCTTCAAGGAGCACCTTCTCTACTAGGCGTTGGAATTTTCCATCTTGGATGTGTGCTACTACTTCCTCATGAGAAATTCCTTCATCACTATCACGTGGTGGGATGAGGCGATCGGATGAGCCGGCCATCTCTAGTTGCTTGTTGTACTGGGATCAAGTAAGAACCATGCAAGGTGACGTGGGATGGAGTGGACGAGGATTAGAAATTTTGGCAAGGTGCCGATGGAGACTGTTGTGAATAGGATACCTAAAACAAAGTTTGGACAAAGGGTTCTCTCGCTCAATGACTTCAAGTAAGATGGTTGACACAAGACGTTAGCCACTAGTAAGGGTAGTTGATACCAGTCTTACTGTGTAGGGCCTAGTCATTCAACAAGACTACTAGCAAAGGTACTGTGACCTACTAGGTTTACGTGAATTCACCAATGATACGAAAAAAAAGACCTATGTCAAACTTTTATGGAATAAACTGACTTTGCTTTGACAAGAGGTGAATGGGTGATTGATGGAAGGGAGACACTTTGGGTGAAACGGATGAAGACTGACTGCAAGGCTGAATCTGACCATAGAATGTGAAGCTAGGCTGAAATGGGTGCCCCAAACAGGTAAAAATAATTCTTCAAATATAGTGCAAATGCTCACTGTTGTGTATGCGCATAAGCAAATGCACCGCAGAAATGAATCTATGCGCAAGAAGTCGCAATATAAGCGCAGCACTGGTGCCAGATAAATGCACAGCAACAGTCTGTATATGCGCTGCAAGTCTATACATATGCGCAACAAGTTGACACAAAAGCGCAGCAGAAATGAGTATATGCACAGCTCTGGTTTTTTTGGCAAAATTTTGGATTTTTCTCTTGTTTTTGGTATCTTTTGGCTAGAAAAATGCCTTCTTGATCTGATTTTATGAATTAACGGTAAGAAAACACAGCAAGCACAAAGAATATTTTATAGTTTTTCATTGTTTTTGTGGTTTTTTTACTCTATTTTGGACTAAAAACAAGCACAAAGATCCTAGGTGAGAAATGGATTATAAGGGATTTGAGCCACTAGAACAAAGAGGTATTTAATGCGAGCAACCGTTCAAGTGGTTACACATGCGGCAGCACTACTCTCCATTGTGGAGTCTCCCAGCCTCAAAGGGTTGCGCCTTAGAGGGTTTTGGGGGAGGTTGGCCGTCGGTGTAACATAGCAGCACTTGTTGCAGGAAGTTTTCACCTCAAGCACAATTTATTTTAAGTGGCTTGGTAGGGCTTGGCTTTAGCCTGTTACCACTTGGACAAGCGTGCATCCAAGGGCAGGCCCCTCCTAAAGGTTAAACAAATGGAATAACAAGTCTGGCACTCTGATCACCCAGTAAAGGGGAGAGCATAAGCCTATTGTCATTTGTCAAGCACAGAAGACACTGATTAATCCAACCTATTTAAAAGTAGAAAAACTAAATGGGCTACTCTAAACACAGAACTTTGAAGTGATTTAAGCAAGATAGCATTGGTTCAGTTTTAACCCCAAAAATCAATGGTGAGTTCAGTTTTAATCCTCCTAGCACGAAATAGTTAACTTTGAAGTTTTGGTCCAATGAGATAGCAGTAGTTCATTTTAACCTAGAAATCAATGGTGAGTTCAGTTTTAATCCTCGTAGCATGAAATAGTTAACTTTGAAGTTTTGGTCCAATAAGATAGCAGTAGTTCATTTTAATCCAGAAATCAATGGTGAGTTCAGTTTTTAATCCCAGATAGCAATAACTTGGAAAGTGTTTCAATGCAAGAAATAAATGATCTAGTTACTTCTTTCCTAATTAGAGCTAGGTGAGGATTTGAATGAACATCAATTTTACTATCCCTTAGAAAGTGAAGTGTGAACTATTTAAATGCAACTATATGGAACTAAACCTGAGCCTATCCTACAAAACAGCTCCAGCAAACACCTGTGAAAAGATTAGCATTAGCAAATTTTCTTAGAAAAGTACTAAAACCACCGCCTATTACAAAAGTGCAGCTTCAGTGATTAAATGCGTAGAAATAATCAATAGAAGCACAGCAAAGATAAATGCACCATAACAGTAAGTGTATGTGCAGGGTAAGTGCAAGAAGATGGGGGGCCAAAAAGTGGCCAAAAAATTTTCAAAAAAATTTAAGTCATAACGCGCTCGCGTTATGGCTTGGTAATGACAAGCCTTAGGCTCGTCATTACCAAGCCATAACGTGAGCGTGTTATAACGCACTCACGTTATAACCTGTCATAAATTAAAAAAATGTCATTTCATTTCATTTTTCCTTATTTTCTCCTCTACCCGCGGCTTCAAAACCCCCAAAAACGTGCTCGCGTGCTACAAAATGCCAATCAACACAAAAAGCTTGTCGATTCATCGCCAAAATGCCGCCGCGACGTCAAGCACGCCAAAGGGGTGAGTTATCTTTGTTTTTTTGTTTGAATTTCTTCTTAAATAGGTAAGTTTTTGTTGATTTTTGATGTATATTTCGTTAATTGTAGGAAATGTTAATGCACCTCCTCCTCCTCCTCCTCCTCCTCAAAATCCACAAAATCCTGAGGAAGAAATACCTGCAGAACAACAACCTCCTCCATTCATTCCTCGACATGCCCCTGGAACACAAGATAATATAATGGGGGAAATTGAAAACAACAAAAAACAAATTGAAGATATAATTGCAAGGTTGAAAGATCCTTCCACTTCAACCTTGCATAGGTCCATGCTTGCCGAATCTCTTGAGTCTATATTATCAAATGTAAATTCAATTAGCAAGCAAATAACTTGTTGGACTGATAAAAAGAGAGAGTTTAGAGATTACTATGTAGATAAATTGTCATACCAAGATGTCAAAAAATTACAAATTACAAAATTAGACTTGTGTTCAATTTTCACAAACCCACAAACCCACAAACAAATCAACCTCCACCCCTTACATGCAAGAGGTTCCCTATCCATTGGTGTAACAACCAAGCGATAAGGGACAATTTCGGGCAGAGGTGGTGGATGGTTTTTGACCATCCTCCATGCAATA
Source organism: Cunninghamia lanceolata (assembly GCA_027924645.1). NCBI lineage: Eukaryota > Viridiplantae > Streptophyta > Pinopsida > Cupressales > Cupressaceae > Cunninghamia > Cunninghamia lanceolata. The sequence goes on along the minus strand of BSBN01001052.1, from coordinate 3,387,432 downwards.
ATAATGAGGTCCCGCAATACTTTTTGAGGAAACTCTACTACGAGTTTGTCCTCAATAAAGTGCCAAACTATTTTGATATGCAGGACTTCCAGGGTAGAGGTGGGGGCTCAGCACAGGATAGACCAGGGGCACGTCTTGACCCACAGCGGGTAGTGAGACGAGTAATCAACAGACCAGCCCATGAGCATGTTTCTATCCCTTCCATTGTGAAGGAGAATGTTGAGGTCGATACACTGAGGTCGATTAGTGCCTTGACCCAAAGCATCATAGAGCATGCCGATCCTGCAACACAGAGTGGGTTGGGAGATAGTGCGAGGAGTAGGGTCCCACCGCATACTTGCCAGGCTTGCGGGTCAGCCTGTGGTTATGACCCCATGGACAGTCAAGACACAGGTGTACAGGCTACATCTGCAGCTGAGCAGATGGTGATGACAGATACCCTCCTGAGTGAGACTTTCGGCCTTGATACTCAGGTAAATATTAGCAAGTTTATTGAATTTAATTTATTAAATTTCATTTTTGAAATACAAGATTAACTAATTTAAATTGATGATTTTAATGAAATTTCAAGGTCATAGTGTCGATGTAGTTTTCAGTGGTTCTCCACCTACATTTTTCACTAGATCATCTACTGTCGAGGTATGTAACTAGTAAACAATTATAAATATTACATGTGAATAGCATCATTATATGAATGGTATTCTAATTTCTGATTTTGGATGTTGAATAGGTTAACACTGTAGATTTCATGGCAACACCTGCCAGCGGTGGTGGACTTCAAAGCTTTACGGAGGTAATAAAATAAATAGTTTAATGAATGAATTGTACTTACTAAATTTTTGTATGTGATTTGTGTGTTTTATTGTGTGTACTTCCATGTTTAGATGAACGTGTGTGTATGTTAGGAGCCATGATTTGCATCACTATTATAGTTTTCATAATTGAATAATGTTGTTTTATGTCCAAATGATGCAGGCTGCGGATACACCTCCCCATGTTCATAGGGCAATGGAGCAGGGTGTTGCCTCTGCGATTCATAGCTCTATGGCATTGACAAGGGTATGAGACAGATTAGTAAATTTCAATTTACATTCATTGTTATAGTTGTCTATTTTTGAAAAATCAAAGATTATTGATTTGAAGTTTAATTTCTATCTGGATGGTTTCTATAGGACATGACATCACCAAGGCCTATTCCTGCTACTGAGGCAAGGGAGGAGACAGATTATATGTTAGTGGTAAGTGATTATTTTGTTAAATGTTTCATTTTTTTATAACATGTAATTTCTATATATTAATGTCTATACTTTTTTTTGTAACAGGTAAAGGTGCAGGAAGAACTAAATAGGAGGAGTAGCCCTCGGGTTCATAGTAGACCACCCACATGCATGTCTCCATCCCCTAGAAGATCAAAGGCTGCTCGTGATTTATTCTCTTCACCAGCCAGAGGGGAATGACTTTTTATTGTGTTCTTCTGTTGTATGCCTATATGGCATTTGTGGACATATATTTTGTATTGTACATAGTTGACATTGTATGCCTATATGGCATTCTTGTAAGCCTATATGGCTATTTTGTATATATGTTATACTTATATCGACAGATATTGATGTATGCCTATATGGATATTTGGTTAATACAAATCTTTTTTATTGATGGCATCCATACTTGCATTATAAATCCACTTTTGAATGGATATTTGTAGATGGCTACTTCAAATATTTAAAGTCCGATCGTATTACATAGGATGTTTGTATTTTCTTTGATAGGCTTGATAGGCCATGGATTACATGATGGTGTTTGATGGAAAAGTATGGTACTAGAAGACTCTAGTTCGTTCTTAATAGGCTTGTGATTGATAATATCTTTGCATGATTGCACTTGATCTTGGATCATGGGCATGTTGTTAGGATTTTGATTGCATTGTTATGTTTGATGGATAGGCATGGTGTAAGATACCCAACTAGTTCTACGAAAATTTTTCCTTAAACAATTTTACTTGCTATACAACACAAAGATATACATCAAAGATAACTATTTGAATGAATCAACCTTAGAGTTGGGTACTTGTCTAGTTATTTGACTCAATCAACTTGCAATGTCTTATTACATGGATAATGCTTTCAATAGCATGAAGTTACAACTTATTCAATGGAGATACAAAAGAAAGGCCTTAAAGCCTTGATGTTTACAATGGTGTCTACACTTGATCAACTCAATCAAACTCAATGATGTCAACTGAATGTCAACACCTCACAATATCACAAGGGAGCATCACCTTGCTTGTTGCATGGATGAACATCATAGTTGCAAATGGAAAGAGCGCCTTACTTAGATTTGATTTCTGGATGCCAGATTTGAAATTATTTCCATGCCAAAGTGTATGGACTTCGCCAAAGAGGGCACCAAAATGGATTGTCCTTCATATTAAGGGCGCCCAAAAGAGAAGTTTGGATACCTATAAGCGCCTAACTCCATGATGTTCCGCCTTCCAATCTACTTTGAATAATAAGAGAGATGTGATGTTGTTATCTTCATGTAAGAGTAGATGATGATGACATGAAGTAGAGATCTCTCTAGGACTGGATGAAGCCTTGCTTGATGATAAGATGAAGATGAAGTGATCCTTCATGACGACCCTTGGAGTGACCCTCTTGGAGTTGTGGACTTTGAAACTTTGAAGATTGAGAGATCTTGAAACTCGAATGGATGAATGTCTATCATTGATGAAGTACACTTGCAAGATATTCCTCAGAGAACTTGAATGGATAGATGCCTTGAAATTTCAACATGACGTTAGTGATGAAGAGTATTGACATGTTGGACTTGATGTGACCTTGCTGAAGGCGCATTTTCTTTCTTAGCATGATCATCCCAAACCAAGGCGCCAACTTGGAAAACCCTGTGAAGGCGCCACTATCTGGAATTTCTTCCAAGGTGTTAAAACTTGACATCTTTTCTTCTCTAGGTACTATCTCCTTCAAGGCGCTCCTTAAAATCATTGGAAGTGCTCAGGACTTACCTTAGTCCATAGCGCCACAATCCATTCCTTAAAGCACAAAGAATTCTCAAAGGCACCCTATTTACCTCTAAGCACTCAAATATCATTTAGATTCAAGGCACACATTTAGCTCCAAAGCGCAAATTTCCATCATCAACCCATGAAGGTGCATCATCTTCCCTTTGTATCCCCTTCAAGGTGCAGACATTCACTTCTTCACACTCAAACTCACTCTCTGGTGCCGGAATAGGTGTATAACTTCAAATAAGACGCTAATCTTAGGTTTCTAAGTACTTAGTTTGATCTTAAGGCTATCCTTCCTCTAAGCACTCTCTTCAACTCCCTCACTAAAGGCCCTCTGTAAGTTTGGGCGCATTTCATCCCAAGGCGCTTCAACATCATCCAAGGTGCAAATTCACTCTCCAAGACAAGGTGCAAAAAACCCTATCCCAAGGCGCTCAAATCTTGCTTCTAGACCTAGGCACACAAACATTAGATTGCGACTTCAATCATCATTCTTGGTTAAGGCACACAAACTCTCATTCAAGGCGCATATCTTTCTCCAACAAGGCACATATATTCCTCTAACAAGGTGCATATTCAATTCTAGGGCGCTCTATTTTGGATTAAATCAGGGTATCTCCTCAACAAGGTGCTCCAAACCATACCAAGGCGCTAAAACACTTAATGCAAGTTCTTCAAGTGCTTATCCAACTTGATTCCTCCAACACAGGGCGCTCAATCTACTTTCTCAAACTTTCAACTCAAATCCTCACCTTATATTCTCCAAGGCAAAAAGGTGCAATTTGATTGAGGGCGCTAAAACTCTTAGGCGCACTTATCTCCCTGAACTTACCTCTCTTCTTCCCTAGGCGCCAGAAACACCTCTTTATCTCAACTAGGCACTTATCTTCTCTAGGCACACATGGTCTTCAAGGCGCATTTCATTCATCAAGGCACCTATCTCTAACAATCTCAACACTCAAAGGGACTCAAAACTCATCTGGACACCATCACTTCCCTAAAGGTGCAAAATTGGTGTAGATACATTCCATTTATTAAGGATCATTCTAGCGCCCAAATCTTGTCAAAGCAAAGGATCAATAGGTTCTCTCCAAGGCGCACTCCAGGGTTTGATCTTGCAAGACTTCTCACGTCAAAATTTTGACTAAGACACTCAAGGCGCTAGTCTTTATCATCTAACCCTACAGTGCACTTACTCATTATGATATACTCCTCAACTTTGTATTCAACCTTGCCCAAGGCACATATTCACTATAAGGCATTCTCACTTTGTCAAGGCTCAGAGGGCATCAACTTGCTAAAGGGTAGAGGTCTAGGCGCATATCTGACTTGAAGCTCAAGGCGCTCCAACCCTCTTGCTCTGGAATTCCTTCTAGGCACTAAGTGACTTCTCCAATTCCTTGAAAACATTTGAAGTGTTTTACCTTCTCAAGGTGCTCCTTCGAACTTGACTCCAAGGTGTTATAATCTCAAAGGTGCTAACATCATCTCAACCAAAGATGCTCAATGATTCATCCCATATCTAGGCGCTAAAACACTTAATCAACTAAGTCATTCAAGGCGCCATTCAGTAAACTCATCTTCCATGATATTCCTATCAAGGCGCATATCACTTCTCTCATGGGCTTTAGGCGCTCAGTTGAGTGTTTCAATACTACTTAGGTGCCAAATTCATTTTAATGCACCAAACACAAAGAGCTTTCAAACACTAGGCGCTCACAAAGAGTCTTCCAACCTTGGGCGCTAAATTAGGTCTTTGCAAATATCCAAGGTGCATATCTTGGTTTGAACAACTTATGGTGCCAAGACAACTTCTCATTAGGGCGCTCAAAACACTTGTGTTTACATTTGAAGTGCTTTACCTTCTTAAGGTGCTCCAGACTAACCTGACTCCAAGGCGCTCCATCATCATCCTTAAGGCGCTAAAAACATCTTCTCCACTCTAGGTAAAAACATCATCCAACTCCTTAAGGCACTTCACTGTCAAAGTCTAAAGGCGCTCTACCTAGACCTTTCCCCTAGGCGCCAGAACTCCTAAGCACTCACCAGATAACTCTCTTCTTCAAGGCACAAATCTTCCTATACTATGATTGCCTCTGAAACACCGATTAACGTGATGTGAGGGTGCAAAGGCTACTCCAATCCTCAGTGAGCACCTAGTTTAAACAAGGAGAAATAAAGCATTCAAAACTATCCAAACGATCATCCCCTTCCTAATGTCTTCACTGCTCCGGAAAACCTTGGCCAAAATGACACATAACAACTCCTGTGCAAAGCACCTGAGTAAGAAAAGAGGGGGTCCCCAATCTGATGGGGTGATGTGTGATTTGGGCACATGTGTGATTTGGTCAAAAATAGGTGCCTAGAGTAAATAGGCTTTCATCCTGACTTAATACACTGCCTAGAGTGGATATTAGCGCCTTCGTATGGTTTGGAGCGCCTTTAGCTGTGCCTTGAGGAGATTTTCTTACTTCTTAAAGGAGGTTCTGACACCTTGCCCCCTTTGGTATCTAGCGCCCTAGTGGCTTTAACCTAACGCCTTTGGAGTCCAAAATGCACCTTTGAAAGTTGAAGTGAACCTTGATAATTGGAGTCTTCATAATGAGCGCCTAGGTCTTGTTGAGTAGAATACCCCACAATGTGCGCCTAGGTCTTTAAGAAGAGTAATGATACTTGAGATAGAGCACCTTGAGGAGGTAGTTGAGCGCCCTGGATTGAATAATTGGAGTTCAAGGAAGGTTTGAGCACCCAAGGCATATGGCTAGAGAAGTTGTAGAAAAGACCACTTTTGGTGCCTTAAAAGTTTGAATGCTTAGGGAGTTTTTGCAAAGATCTAGTTTGAGCACCCTTATGCCCTAGGATCATCTAGTTTGTGCGTCTTGTAATGAGGAGTTCATGTAAGTTTGGAATGAGCGCCTTGAATAAGTGTAAACTAGCCTAGAGAAGGGTATGTACGCCTTGAGCGCCTTGAGCATTCCAGAGATAACTGTGCGCCTAGAACAATATGAGCGCTCATGATGATGATTAACGCCCTGATGAGACTATGAGCACCTTGTTCAAGAGATACCTTGTTTGATCATAAAATGTGCCTCGAGTCTTGAAGGTTTTGAGTGCCTAGGTGATTTGGATGTTGGGATGTTGGTATGTGCCCAAGATTGAGGTAAGTGAGCACTTGTAATGGAGGAGAGCAATGAGATGGAATGTCTTGTAGAGATTGGTGCCCAGAGACCCATTTTTGTGCCTTTGATGATGACCATTTTTGCATAAGAGTTTAGCGCCTTAGAGTTGTAAACTTTCTCTTTGGGTGCCCCTAAGTGAATGTTGGCACCTTGGACAACTAAATATGCCTTTGATGGAGTGGAGCCCAGAAGGGGAGTAGGAGGAAACCCAATCTTCAAGATTCATCAAGCTTCAAAGTTTAGGTCAGAGGTTATCCACTTTATCCAAGGAAGGTGTTATCATCTACACTCTGAGAAGGTAATGTCAAAGGCCATCATGAAGGATCACTTCATCAACTTCAAGTCCTTCAAGTTCAAGTCCTTTCACCTAGCAAGTCCAAGAGAGATTTCTACTTCGATTCATGAAGTAAGCTTATATCATCCTTATCTACTCTGCGAGAAGAAGAAACATTACAAAGTCAATCAAATGAGTTACAAGTACCATACATCCAATTGCAAGGAGTGAACCACCTTAAGGAAAAATAGTTCTCTTGAAGTTACTTGAAATGTCAAAAGGTTTAGCGCCTCCAAGTAAGGTCAGAGGTGAGGTTAGAGGTGAAATCTGCCTTTGGACCATTCTGGCGCCTTGGATGAAGAACCTATATCTTGAGCCCAAGAGGTAAAATTTGCGCCTTAGTGGATTTAGAGAGTTACAAAGATTAGAGAAAAGTGTCTTGAAGACAGAGTTGTTCAAGGTGCATGTGTGATTTGGTCAAAAATAGGTGCCTAGAGTGAATAGGCTTTCATCCTGACTTAATACACTGCCTCCGTCTGATAATTTTTGGGGCAGCAAAAAACCTTTCACCACAGGCAAATGCCTCAGAGCTATAAAAAATTGAGAGAGGTTATTGTAGAGGCACTCTACGTGATCCCGTTGCCTCAGATGGAATGTTTTTAAGTGACATGGTTTTTGAGTAACATCTCGTCAAAGATTGCTGCCTTTTTGCACTTTGGACTCTTCAGGGATATCGTCGGTACAATGTAGCTCTGACTGTTTCGACATGTTTGGGTGAAAAATAGGACCATGACTAGCATAAATGTACCCATTCGGACTCATTGGAACAGTCAGTTTGGTCGCATTAGGAGCAGGACGAAAGTTACACCCCTTTTCAACTTTACACTACCTCCTTCTGATAATTTTTGGGGCAGCAGAAAACCTTTCACCACGGGCAAATGCCTCAGAGCTATAAATAACCGAGAGAGGTTATTGTAGAGGCACTCTACGTGATCACGTTGCTTTAGATGGAATGTTTCTAAGTGACAGTTTTTGAGTAACATCTCGTCAAAGATTGCTGCCTTTTTGCACTTTGGACTCTTCAGGGATATCGTCGGTACAATGTAGCTCCGACTGTTTCGACATGTTTGGGTGAAAAATAGGACCATGCCTAGCATAAATGTACCTATTTAGACGTGTTGGAATAGTCAGTTTGGTCGCATCAAGAGCAGGATGAAAGTTACACCCCTTTGCAACTTTACACTACCTCCTTCTGACGATTTTTGGGGAAGCAGAAAACCTTTCACCACGGGAAAATGCCTCAGAGCTATAAAAAATTGAGAGAGGTTATTGTAGAGGCGCTCTACGTGATCCTGTTGCCTTAGACGAAATGTTTCTAAGTGACACGGTTTTCAAGTAACATCTCGTCAAAGATTGCTGCCTTTTTACACTTTAGACTCTTCAGGGATATCATCGGTACAATGTAGCTCTGACTGTTTCAACATGTTTGGGTGAGAAATAGGACCATGCCTAGCATAAATGTACCCATTCAGACACGTTGGAATAGTCAGTTTGGTCACATTAGGAGCAGGACGAGAGTTACACCCCTTTGCAACTTTACACTGCCTCCTTCTGACGATTTTTGGGGCAGCAGAAAACCTTTCACCATGGGCAAATGCCTTAGAGCTATAAAAAACTAAGAGAGGTTATTGTAGAGGCACTCTACATGATCACGTTGCCTTAGACAGAATGTTTCTAAGTGACACGATTTTTGAGTAACATCTCGTCAAAGATTGCTGCCTTTTTACACTTTGGACTCTTCAGGGATATCGTCGATACAATGTAGCTCCGACTGTTTCGACATGTTTGGGTGAGAAATAGGACCATGCCTAGCATAAATGTACCCATTTAGATGCGTTGGAATAGTCAGTTTGGTCGCATTAGGAGTAGGACGAAAGTTACACCCCTTTGCAACTTTACACTGCCTCCTTCTGATGATTTTTGGGGCAGCAGAAAACCTTTCACCACGGGCAAATGCCTCAGAGCTATAAAAAACTGAGAGAGGTTATTGTAGAGGCACTCTACATGATCACATTACCTTAGACAGAATGTTTCTAAGTGACATAGTTTTCGAGTAACATCTCGTCAAAGATTGCTACATTTTTGCACTTTGGACTCTTCAGGGATATCGTCGGTACAATGTAGCTCCGACTGTTTCGACATGTTTGGGTGAAAAATAGGACCATGCCTAGCATAAATGTACCCATTTGGACGCGTTGGAATAGTCAATTTGGTCACATCAGGAGCAGGACAAAAGTTACACCCCTTTGCAACTTTACACTGCCTCCTTCTGACGATTTTTGGGGCAGCAGAAATCCTTTCACCACGGGTAAATGCCTCAGAGCTATAAAAAACTGAGAGAGGTTATTGTAGAGGCACTCTACATGATAGCGTTGCCTCAGATGGAATGTTTCTAAGTGACATGATTTTTGAGTAACATCTTGTCAAAGATTGCAGCCTTTTTGCACTTTGGACTCTTCAGGGATATCATTGGTACAATGTAGCTCAGACTGTTTCGACATGTTTGGGTGAAAAACAGGACCATGCCTAGCGTAAATGTACCCATCCAGATGCGTTGGAACAGTCAGTTTGGTCACATCACGAGCAGGACACCAAAAATATAAAAGTTGCTTTGTGTAACTTGACAACATTGACACTTTTTTGCAACATGACTCAAAGACTCAAACTGACCCCAAATGACTCAAAGTGACTTAAAATCACCTTGATTTGGTGCCCAATGTACATTATAGAGGTCGAGGTGCTCCTTATCATTCAAACATCTTAGATGAGCGCATAGGAAAGGAAAAAGCTCTAAGTTTCATCATCATGAGCGCCTAATATCAAGAGACTTTAATGCATTGATTTGGTGCCCTATATGTGAAGGAAGATCTAAAGGCATGAAAGTGGATGTCATATTGCAAGAGTTTGGATCATCAAAATTGAAAGAAATAAGTCTATTAAGCTTGGGTGCCCTTGGTCTTCTTTTCATTCATTATGAGCACCTTGGGAGAATGGTATATAGGTCATCATCATGACTGGGCGCCCTGGATCCAGAGTGTTGGAGAGATCATCAAATGGTGTCTAGTAGGGTGAGTTATGAGTTTGGTCGCATCAGGAGTAGGACACCAAAAATGCATAACATGATGATGTAAAAATGTGTACATATGTGTAAAAATGCATGAGGAAATAAAAAAAGACAAACCTTACAAATTAATGTGCATACTTACAACTCAATGTAACATAACTTTACAAAATCAATGTGAATACTTACAAATTAATCCAATGAACCATCTGGATCTACTCTACTCTTTATTGTGTCAAGTATTGCTTCATGGTCAGACTCACGCACCTTCCACAATATTTTGTTCAAAGGTCTACCCCGATACTTTATCAAATGAACATTGGATGCCACGACAAGGTTCGAGTAATGAAGAATCTTTTGATGCATGTCAAAGTCCTAAAATAGCCAAATATTAACACTCTTATGTGGGTACCTTCTAAGCCATGTTCTAGTAATAACCACTGATCCTGTAGGGTATTCGATGTTTTCTCCATCTGTAACAGGGGCCTTCAATTTCTTTTTGGCCTCAACACAATGACATAAGTAATAATCTGTTCCCTCTTCATTATCTTCATCTGCAATAACTGCATATACGTGTCCTACATTGATATGTGTAGCAAATTAGATGAAATTAATCAACATTACAAAAACACTACAAAGTAAGATGACATTACCTGGTTGAACTAGATGAAATTAGATGTATATACGTGCCCTATATTACCTAGTTGAACTAAATCTGATATGTGGTCAAAGTTAACTGACGATTCCATCTGTGTTAGTTCCAGTGCCGTCGGGGGTCGATACGTGTCAAGTGGGCTAAGATAACTTAACTGCCATTCGTCAACCCACTCCTTTGACTCGCACTCATCCCAGACTTGAATTGTATAGGAAGAACAAAAGCATGACATCTTTCGTGTATGGATACTCCATGAACCTGCAATTGAGCTTCTGAAAGAGTGCATCTCATTTGATCCTGTCAGTGTACAACAATCCTCATATGGTGCAATGTTAGTATCATCTATCAACCAAAAAAATCTACGAACTAAAGACTTACCTTCATTACCTAGACCCATGGAAGCATTACACCACTCGACAATCGATTTTGCATCTGTCAACTTTGCATTGTCTTTATACTTTAACTGTTCTCATGCTATGGCTCTTTTGATACATGCTCCTACACCATCATGCTCCCCCTTTCCATGCCCAACCTCACAAAAGTTCCACATATGTTGAATACCTGTAAAATTATGCCTCCTACTCAGCCAATAGAAATTCTGCGAGTTCTTGAATTGTGATGCACAATTATCCGACCATATGATATGCTGACTGAACGATATGCCCCTTCTAGCCAAATCATTGTAGAACACCTGAAAGAAACCTTGCACGAACTCCGTAGAATGCGTGCGATCATCACTAATATAGAAATTATACTCCCTTATGATCTTTTTGTCATCCTCTGTACTATCATTCGCATGAATGAATGCGATGTGCACAAATATAGAAACCTGTGTGGAGTTGTAATATTGTGATTGCACCTCACGCTGTGGCTGTAGACTGTAGTTCTCTGCAAAGTCGACGACTGAAACAATGCTACCAACCAAAAATGTGTCCTTGCATAACTTGAATTGCAAGTCCAACCATCAAGCTCTATGGGCATGTCTTGCATACTCATACACTATGCTGTCATGAAATATAGGCATAAACTGATACACTGGAATCTTTTCAATAACTAATTCACACCTCTTTGCTTCTTTACCATCTTTTGTATTATATGCCACTGTTTTATACTTGCCAAACTCTACTAGTTCATTTCCAACCGCATGTGCTATTTCCATATGTTCACATATTGGCAAATGTTGGAAGCCACCGCAATGATGACATGTGCCATCCAAGCATAATTTCTTGTAGAATATTTGACCTTCCTCTCTTTCACATAAAATTCTTGATATGAAGTCTCTTGAAGATGTTGGTGGGGCACATATGGCACAACCCTGCAAATCATTGTTAGTATGCATATCTAAACATATAGACCTATAAACATCAAAATGGTTAGAAAATTCAATATGTAATCTACAACAAGTAGTGTGTGTGTGATTTATCTTGACATAGAAAGGTTTTGGCATTTCAAAATATCTTTGACAAATTTTAATTTGAGGATACTTCTCTAGAAATTTACCATAAAACTGTGTTTGAGTCTCATCCAAAAAATGCTTTGGATGTGGCTCGCGGTTCTGACTACCAATTCTCCTTCTTACGACATCCCTTTGATTCAGAGATACCCTTGTGTAATTCTTCTAAAAGTCTTCAATTAGTGATCTCAATGCTTCAACAATTGGTTTATCTTTTTGTGGTAGTCTCCCCGAGAACGCCCATAATTCATTGTCATTAGTGTCCTCAATTCTTTGGCGTCTTCCAATGGCTCTTGATAAAGTTTTCCTATTAATTCTCAATTCTTGACTTGTCTTTCTAATGAGATGAGCTTTCCTCATTTGACTACTTACTATAGTCAATGTAATCACACGCCGTGTTGCATTACTATCTTTTGTGCGTGAGGTGTTACCCACACTCTCATACGCACTCATTAGATTCTTGACAATAGATTTTTCACTTGGAGCCTCTAATGTTCTCAACCCAAGAATCTTCATGATAGACCTATACTTTATACTTCGCATCATTTCAACGAATAGTTGACATCTTGCAGTCTCATTTAACTTTTCAAAGAACAATCTCCAAATCTTATTAGCATATCTTCTACAAGTGCATTTTGGAATCTTACCTTCCATTGGCTGCAAAATATTCTCATCAATATCAATCAAATACTTTGGCTTTCTATGCAAAATTCTAGGTGGTGTCAAGTTAGGTAAATTCATCTCAACATTAGGAATTTCATCAATATTTAAATGAGATGGGTTAGATGGCATACCTTCGATCGAAGATGGAATAGATGACATACCTTGAGGTTGAGGTGGGAACGATGGCGTACCTCCTTCATCACATGTGAGTGATGATGTACTCTCGACTTGAGATGTGGTAGATGGTGTCCCTACATGTTGACTTGCGGTAAAGGATGTGTCTCCAACTATGGTATTCAAATCTCTCGTACCACGAAGTTTTTGCATTCGTTCTCTTTGTGCCGCCAATACCATATCTCTTTGTGATGGTTGTGGTTCCTCTTCAATTGGTATGTCTTCATTTATCGTGTCCAATTTCCTCTTCTCACAAAGTTCCCTCATAGCCATTGCTTTCTTTGCATTCTTAGCTTCTATCTCTTCCTGTGTTGGTTTAATTCTTGATCGTTTCCTCGGCATGACAGAAAATTTGTCTATAGCATGATAAAGAGACCAATATTAGTTCCTAAGAAATGAATACATGATAATAGTGGGATTGTATTTTTTTTATGTTGTAAGGATTTATTCTTGTATAGTTTGACATCATGGTATGAACTAAGGTTTGTTTATTACACATAATTATTAAAGAGCCCAAGTGTCGAAAATATACATGGCATCATGTGAGATTGTAGGTTGCTTTCTTGATTGGGAATGTGTCTATTTTAAACATGTATGATAAAGCATGATAAAGTAATTCAATCCAAAATAAAGAAAATGTAAAGAACATGCATGTAAAGACTTGACATACCTAAAAAATGAAGATTTGAATGGAGAGAGTACCCAATTATGTAGTGTTTTTATCTTCTTGCATCAAACTCCTCAACAATTTGAGTTTTTCACCACTTGCTTCCTTTTCAATGTTAAATTCTTAAAATTGAATCACAATTAACATTGCAATACTACAAAAATTAAAACTTGAATAGATATATATAAAACTTGGTTTGAAAACTATGTTATTTCTTCCTTCTCAAGTTGGCAAAGCAGAAAAGGTGGTGGAAAGATCATGCAAAGGTGGTACAATGTGTCAAATGTGCATGTGAACTTCCCAATAGCATGAAAACACTTCTTTTTTGTTAGAGCACGCACAGAATCAGTAAAAAAATAGAGCATGTGGGCCTGGATCACGGGGATAACCACTTTTTTACCGTTTCAGTAGAAATACAAAATGTGAGCGCGTTATAACGCAAGCACGTTATAACACGCTCGCACTATAACGCGCTCGCGTTTTGTCCTGCTATAGATCCCTAATCCCTAAACCCTCAACTCTGATCCCTTGACCCTCAACCCTCAATGACAATTCCTAATCCCTCAACCCTCAACCCTATCCCTAAACCCTCAACCCTCAACGTCAAATCCTAATCCCTCAACCCTCAACGTCAAATCCTAATCCCTCAACCCTAATCTGTCAACCCTCCAACCCTATCCCTAATCCTTACAACCCTCAACCCTAATCCCTCAACCCTTAACTCTGATCCATCAACCCTCAACACTATACCTTAAACCCTAATCCCTTCAACCTCAACCCTATCCCTAAACCCTTGACCCTCGAACCTCAGCCCTCGACGTCAAACCCTAATCCCTCAACCCTTAACTCTGATCCCTCATCTCTCAACCCTAACCCTAAACCCTCAACCCTCAACATCAAACCCTAATCCCTCAAACCTCAACCCTAATCTGTGATCTGTCATCCCTCAACTCTAATCCCTCATTCCTAAACCCTAAACGCTATCCCTATTCCTAGACCCTCAACAGGCTTGATATTATACCTTAAACCCTAATCCCTCTACCATCGACACTCTTATTTAACCCTAATCCCTTGACCATTAACCCTATCCCTCAACCTCAACCCTCAACCCTCAACTCTCAACATTAAACCCTAATTCATCAACCCTAAACCCTAATCCCTCAAACCTAAACCCTATCCCTAAACCATCAACCCTCAACACTATACCTTAAACCTTAATCCCTCAACCCTAAACATTATCCCTAAACCCTAATCCCTCAAATCTCAACCCTAATCCCTCATCCCTCAACTCTAATCCCTCATCCCTAAACCCTAAATGTTATCCCTATTCCTAAACCCTCAATAGACTCGATACTATACGTTAAACTCTAATCCCTTATCCCTAAATCCTCCAGCCCTATCCCTAATCCTTATACCCTCCACACTCTACTTTAACCCTAATTCCTTGACCCTCAACCCTATCCCTAAACCCTTGACCCTCGAACCTCAACCCTCAACCCTCAACATCAAACCCTAATCCCTCAACCCTTAACTCTGATCCCTTGACCTTCAACCCTGATCCTAAACCCTAAACCCTCAACGCCAAATTCTAATCCCTCAACCCTTCACTCTAATCCCTCAACCCTAAACCCTATCCCTAAACCCTCAACACTATACCTTAAACCCTAATCCCTCAACCCTACCCCTAAACCTTGTCCCTAAACCCTAATCCCTCAACCCTCAACCCTAATCCCTCATCCCTCAACTCTAATCCCTCATCCCTAAACTCTAAATGCTATCCCTATTCCTAAACCCTCAACAGACTCGATACTATACCTTAAACTCTAATCCCTTATCCCTAAACCCTCCAACCCTATCCCTAATCTTTATACCCTCCACACTCTACTTTACCCCTAATTCCTCGACCCTCAACCCTATCCCTAAACCCTTGACCCTCGAACCTCAACCCTCAACCCTCAACATCAAACCCTAATCCCTCAACCCTTAACTCTGATCCCTCGACCTTCAACCCTGATCCTAAACCCTAAACCCTCAACGCCAAATTCTAATCCCTCAACCCTTCACTCTAATCCCTCAACCCTAAACCCTATCCCTAAACCCTCAACACTATACCTTAAACCCTAATCCCTCAACCCTAACCCTAAACCTTGTCCCTAAACCCTAATCCCTCAACCCTCAACCCTAATCCCTCATCCCTTAACTCTAATCCCTCATCCCTAAACCCTAAATGCTATCCCTATTCCTAAACCCTCAACAGACTCGATACTATACCTTAAACTCTAATCCCTTATCCCTAAATCCTCCAACCCTGTCCCTAATCCTTATACCCTCCACACTCTACTTTAACCCTAATTCCTCGACCCTCAACCCTATCCCTAAACCCTTGACCCTCGAACCTCAACCCTCAACCCTCAACATCAAACCCTAATCCCTCAACCCTTAACTCTGATCCCTCGACCTTCAACCCTGATCCTAAACCCTAAACCCTCAATGCCAAATTCTAATCCCTCAACCCTTCACTCTAATCCCTCAACCCTAAACCCTATCCCTAAACCCTCAACACTATACCTTAAACCCTAATCCCTCAACCCTAACCCTAAACCTTGTCCCTAAACCCTAATCCCTCAACCCTCAACCCTAATCTGTCATCCGTCATCCCTCAACTCTAATCCCTCATTCCTAAACCCTAAACATTATCCCTATTCCTAGAACCTCAACAGGCTCGATACTATACCTTAAACCCTAATCCCTCTACCATCGACACTCTTATTTAACCCTAATCCCTTGACCATCAACCCTATCCCTCAACCTCAACCCTCAACCCTCAACTCTCAACATTAAACCCTAATTCATCAACCCTAAACCCTAATCCCTCAAACCTAAACCCTATCCCTAAACCATCAACCCTCAACACTATACCTTACACCCTAATCCCTCAACCCTCAACCCTAAACCTTATCCCTAAACCCTAAACCCTAATCCCTCAACCCTCAACCCTAATCCCTCATTCCTTAACTCTAATCCCTCATCCCTAAACCCTAAATGCTATCCCTATTCCTAAACCATCAACAGACTCGATACTATACCTTAAACTCTAATCCCTTATCCCTAAACCCTCCAACCCTATCCCTAATCCTTATACCCTCCACACTCTACTTTAACCCTAATTCCTCGACCCTCAACCCTATCCCTAAACCCTTGACCCTCAAACCTCAACCCTCAACCCTCAACATCAAACCCTAATCCCTCAACCCTTAACTCTAATCCCTCGACCTTCAACCCTGATCCTAAACCCTAAACCCTCAATGCCAAATTCTAATCCATCAACCTTTCACTCTAATCCCTCAACCCTAAACCCTATCCCTAAACCCTCAACACTAGACCTTAAACCCTAATCCCTCAACCCTAACCCTAAACCTTGTCCCTAAACCCTAATCCCTCAACCCTCAACCCTAATCTGTCATCCGTCATCCCTCAACTCTAATCCCTCATTCCTAAACCCTAAACGCTATCCCTATTCCTAGACCCTCAACAGGCTCGATACTATACCTTAAACCCTAATCCCTCTACCATTGACACTCTTATTTAACCCTAATCCCTTGACCATTAACCCTATCCCTCAACCTCAACCCTCAACCCTCAACCCTCAACTCTCAACCTTTAACCCTAATTCATCAACCCTAAACTTTAATCCCTCAAACCTAAACCCTATCCCTAAACCATCAACCCTCAACACTATACCTTAAACCCTAATCCCTCAACCCTCAACCCTAAACCTTATCCTAAAACCCTAATCCCTCAACCCTCAACCCTAATCCCTCATCCCTCAACTCTAATCCCTCATCCCTAAACCCTAAATGCTATCCCTATTCCTAAACCCTCAACAGACTCGATACTATACCTTAAACTCTAATCCCTTATCCCTAAACCCTCAACCTATCCCTAATCCTTATACCCTCCACACTCTAATGTAACCCTAATTCCTCGACCCTCAACCCTATCCCTAAACCCTTGACCCTCGAACCTCAACCCTCAACCCTCAACATCAAACCCTAATCTCTCAACCCCTAACTCTGATCCCTCGACCTTCAACCCTGATCCTAAACCCTAAACCCTCAATGCCAAATTCTAATCCCTCAACCCTTCACTCTAATCCCTCAACCCTAAACCCTATCCCTAAACCCTAACCCTAAACCTTGTCCCTAAACCCTAATCCCTCAACCCTCAACCCTAATCTGTCATCCGTCATCCCTTAACTCTAATCCCTCATTCCTAAACCCTAAACGCTATCCCTATTCCTAGACCCTCAACAGGCTCGATACTATACCTTAAACCCTAATCCCTCTACCATCGACACTCTTATTTAACCCTAATCCCTTGACCATTAACCCTATCCCTCAACCTCAACCCTCAACCCTCAACCCTCGACTCTCAACATTAAACCCTAATTCATCAACCCTTAACCCTAATCCCTTAAACCTAAACCCTATCCCTAAACCATCAACCCTCAACACTATACCTTAAACCCTAATCCCTCAACCCTCAACCCTATACCTTATCCCTAAACCCTAATCCCTCAACCCTCAACCCTAATCCCTCATCCCTCAACTCTAATCCCTCATCCCTAAACCCTAAATGCTATCCCTATTCCTAAACCCTCAACAGACTCGATACTATACCTTAAACTCTAATCCCTTATCCCTAAACCCTCCAACCCTATCCCTAATCCTTACACCCTCCACACTCTACTTTAACCCTAATCCCTTCAACCTCAACCCTATCCCTAAACCCTTGACCCTCGAACCTCAACCCTCAACCCTCGACGTCAAACCCTATTCCCTCAACTCTTAACTCTGATCCCTCATCTCTCAACCCTAACCCTAAACCCTAAACCCTCAACCCTCAACGTCAAATCCTAATCCCTCAACCCTAAACCCTATCCCTAAACCCTCAACACTATACCTTAAACCCTAATCCCTCAGCCCTCAACCCTAAACCTTATCCCTAAACCCTAATCCCTCAACCCTCAACCCTAATCTGTCATCCCCCAACTCTAATCCTTCATCCCTAAACCTGAAATGCTATTCCTATTCCTACACCCTCAATAGAATCGATACTATACCTTAAACCCTAATCCCTTATCCCTAAACCCTCCAACCCTATCCCTAATCCTTATACCCTCCACACTCTACTTTAACCCTAATTCCTCGACCCTCAACCCTATCCCTAAACCCTTGACCCTCGAACCTCAACCCTCAACCCTCAACATCAAACCCTAATCCCTCAACCCTTAACTCTGATCCCTCAACCCTCAACACTATACCTTAAACCCTAATCCATATCCCTCAACCCTTAACCCTTAAAACTTAAACCCTATCCCTACACCCTCAACACTTGACACTATATCTTAAGCCTTAAACCCTCATCCCTAAAGCCTCAACCCTCAATCCTTAAACCTTCAACCCTAAACCCTATCCCTAATCCCTCTACCCTCGACACTCTAACCCTAACCTCGACATTAAATGCTAATCCGTCAACCCTAAACCCTAATCCTAAACCCTCAACACTATACCTTAAACCCTAATCCCTCAACCCTCAACCCTAAACCTTATCCTTAAACCCTAATCCCTCAACCCTCAACCCTAATCCATCATCCCTCAACTATAATCCCTCATCCCTAATCCCTAAATGCTATCCCTATTCCTAAACTCTCAACAGACTCGATACTATACCTTAAACCCTAATCCCTTATCCCTAAACCCTCCAACCCTATCCCTAATCCTTACACCCTCCACACTCTACTTTAACCCTAATCCCTCGACCCTAAACCCTATCCCTAAACCCTTGACCCTTGAACCTCAACCCTCAACCCTTAATGTCAAACCCTAATCCCTCAACCCTTAACTTTGATCCCTCGACCCTCAACCGTAATCTGTCATCCCTCATCCCTAAACCTTAAACGCTATCCCTATTCCTAGACCCTCAACGGGCTCGATACTATACCTTAAACACTAATCCCTTATCCGTAAACCCTCCAACTCTATCCCTTATGCCTTAACCCTCATGATTAATAGCCTTGAACGTAAAAAAATTTGAGTGGGACATAACGCGAGCGCGTTATAATGCGCTCGTGTTATGTCAAACATGGCAAAAGACAGACTTGCGGGAAAGAAAAATGCA
Source organism: Cunninghamia lanceolata (assembly GCA_027924645.1). Lineage (NCBI taxonomy): Eukaryota > Viridiplantae > Streptophyta > Pinopsida > Cupressales > Cupressaceae > Cunninghamia > Cunninghamia lanceolata. The sequence goes on along the minus strand of BSBN01001052.1, from coordinate 3,368,041 downwards.
AGGCAAAACATAACGCGAGCGCGTTATTTCTTTCTTTGGGAAGCCCATTTGGATTTCCAACCCAAAGGCTTGGAGTGCCTTATGAATAGTCATAGACGTGTTTTTCTATATTCTTCAAAATTTCACATAATTTCGTTCGTGCTAACCCTCAGATTTGCACGTGTTTCAAGGTTGAACAAATCGAACACATGGGTAATGTTAGGCTTTCTCTTAGCTATTTGATGATGTAATTTTTTTCACATTTTAACAATGTTAAGCCTTTCATCTTTAATTTCTTTTGTTTGTGTGTCCGTTTTTAGGCAAAAACCACTGTTTGGTCTTTTTTTCATTGTAAAATAACTATTCATTCAAATTTCAAAAAAATTACATATTTAGAAACTAGACTCCATTCTACAAATATTAAAAAAATAAAAAAATGATTTTCAATTAGTTTTCAAAATTTATAGGGGTAGCACGGCCAAAATTCTATTTTTTAGGATGTGTCCACTTTAAAAATTAGTAAAAAATCAAATATTCATCAAAAAATAATCAGAAAAATCAGGCATAAACTACATGCTATTAGCTAATTTCTCACTAAAGCGATTTTAAAAATACCAAAAAAAAGTTGACCTTTTGAGGGAGCCACAAAACATGCTATGTTATGTTTTTTTGATAGAAACAACACCAATTTTTGTGGCTCCCTCTTTTGAACCCCTTAATCTATGCCATTTTCAAAACAAAATAGTAGTTTAGAAAGTAGACTCGGAGCACTACGAACATTGTTTTGGTTGCATCTCCAAATTTTGAGTGTAACTATGCTCAATTTCTCATCCAAGGCCAGTATTTCCTGATTTCAAAAAAAAAGTGGCCACTTAAGACCCCTTTTTGGCCCCCCATCTTCTTGCACTTACCCCGCAGCAGAAAAGAACATATGCGGAGTAATTATGAATGCACCATAACAGTGATCAAAAGCGCAGCAAAAATGAACAGAAGCGCAGGAATTACGAATGTGCTACAACAGTAGACACATGCGCTGCAAGAATAAACATATGCGCAAGATTAACAAAAGCACCATAGCGCAAAAGTGCAGCAAGAATACACAGAAGCATAGAAGTAATAGAAGTGTCGTAACAGTGGGCATATGCGCCGTAGAAATGTTCAAGTGTGCCGAAGTAGCCTGTGCGTGACCTTGTGTGACCTGTACGAAACCTGTCTTCAAAAAAGCTCAGATTTTGATGAGATAAAGGGGTAAAGGCCCCACGATGGGCGCCAAAAATGTTAGGGTAAAATGTGATTTAATCAAATGAACAATATCAAACCCAAACATCAACAGAATAATGAAAACAAGAAAGATTGAAAGAAATGAAGCAAATGAATAACAATGCAAACCTTCCCTGTTTCAAAGCTTCTATTTTTCACCTATTACAATCGTCCTTTGCTGATGAAGTAGGCCCTCAGAGAGTGCACTCTTTTAGCTGTGTTGTAGGATGTCAGTAGTAAATGGCTGTGATAATGAATATGCCAAGAAAATGAGCTTCGAAGCAATAATGGTGATCTCAAGAAAATAGTATTGGGGTGCTAAAGGCGCGCTGGTGAATTTCTACAGAGTAACAATACGAATAGCCTGGATGAATAGAATGGGAGGATGAAGCTTCTTTTATAGACTCAGAAGAATGAGAATCAACGATTGAGAGGAGATATGAAGATCAATGGCTGAGGATGGTTGAGGAATGTGCAACCAGTAGAAATATGACAAGTGTCTCATCTCCATCATGAAAGAGGGGATTTGACAAAATTGATTGGAGAGTTAACTCCATTGATTGGTTAGTTAACAAACTTGATTAGTCAGTTAGAAGAATGGATTATGGGATTGACTAAATTGATTGAGGAATTAACTCAATTGACTAGTTAGTTAACACTTTTGATTGATAAGTTAACTAACTTTTGATTTGAGAAGAAATAGGACATGTGGGTGAGGGAGAAAAATGAGGTGGAAAAGTGAGGTGGATTGGTGAGGTGGATTTTTGAATTTAGAACTTAGGATAGAGGAGTTTGGATTAATTAAATAATTTAGGATTATTTAATTGTGTAGGATATTTAGAAGAATTTTAATTAAATAAATTGAATTTATTTAATTATGGAACAGTGAATTGATTAAATAAATTTAGAATATTTATTTAATTGATAGAAGAATGGAATAAATATTTAGAATATTTATTTAGGATGAATCGTGTCATTTTTAGGCATATACAGTACTAATTTTTTTTTCAAAAAATGCCAAAAAAAATTTGGAGGCCAAATCTGATGAATTTGCAATCGTTTTTTGCCAAAAGGGCATCCCAGACTCAACGGTGAGGTCCATTTGAGACCAGGAAACCACCTGCGAATTTTTTCTTTCAAAAGTTGACTAAAACTAATCTATTCATGTCAAGTTCACCATTTGTCACTAGGATTTAAACTTTCAAACATGTAGAAATTAAACTACAACAAAACCCTAACTGCAATGAAGTGCAAGCAAGCTTAGAAATCAAGCAAACAAATAGAAAACAAACTATAATATAAGCTACAACTTGATTAATCTTCCTCCTTAACCTTGCATTATTGTTCTCAGAATTGCAAGTTTTTGTAAAGATCTTGAGAAGATCATATATGTGATTAGCAAGATATTGGAGAGAGTATACAACAGATTACAGAGTTCTATCCTAAGAGAGGTGAAAATGAGCTAGAGAGGTTGTTTTATAGAAGACCTGATTTGAATGAATGGCCAGGACTCACTATTGACTTTGGATCAAAATGGAGGGCTGAGATGAGTTAGGGTTTTCTCACCACTAGAGGACAAAATTGAATTTAAAATTAGGAGAAATGGTGAGGTGTAATGTGATTCAAATTAAAAAAAATTATCCAATTTATTTAATTTATTGTAAGGATGCATGTGAATGGGGATTTTGGCAATTAGGTGATGGGATATTTGTTTGAATTAATTGAGTGAAGATGGACATTAGGATATGAATAATTAAATAATCAATTAATATTAATTATTTAATTATAGAAGAAACATGGACAAATGATTAGAAAGGATGAAATTAAATTAGTTGAATAATGGAATTTGAAGGAGAAATTGTCATGTCACATTTGCGACATGAGGACATTTTTTAGTGTCTACAGATACAAGTTTCGGAAGACAAGATCTAGGAAGAAGGGTGTGCAGGTATAGGTCTAGTGGAAGCTGAAGATTCTATAAAACCCTAATTAGGGTCTAGGGTGCCTAAGTGACTTGGTGCTTTGGTGCCCCGAGTTTGGATCTAGGTTCTGCTCTATCTCCTGATCTCTATAGTGCTTTTAGATTTTTGATATCTATTTCTGACAGTTAGTTATTAGCAGATCTTTGTCAATTAAGGTTTGGTCATTTGCCCTATCTTTCTTGGTTAGATGTGATTGAATTTGGTTGTTACTCCTCTATACAACAAAAGAACAGAACCCCTATAGTTTGGTTATCCTCCATGGGTAGTAGCCAAGGTCAATTTGTGTTCTAATGTTTAGTAGAAGAGATTTTTGACCTAGTTTAATCCTTTAGGCTAAGTCACTCTTTTCCCCTACAATAGTTCTTATACCAAGAATCTTCATGATTGATCTAAACTTAAGATTTTTCATCATTCCAACAAACAATTGACATCTTTTGGTTTCACTTAAGTTTTCAAGAAATATTTTCCATATTTTATTACCATTTATTTTATAAGTACATTTGGGAATCTTATTAGGCATTGGTTTTAGAATATTCTCACCAATTTTATTAAAAAACTTGTTTTTTTATGACAAATTCTAGCAGGTGTTTTCAATGGAAAACTTGATTCATTAGATAAATTTTACTCATTCAACAATTGATAATTTGGTGTAACATCTATATTTACATTTGAAATTGCATCATCATTTTCAATCAGTGATTGAATATTTTCTACAATATCAAATTGAGATGGCAAAGATAATGTACCTTCAACTCCTGCATTCAATTTCTTACTTGAATGAGACATCCACATTCATTTCCTTTCTTTCTCCAAATCCTTCTCTTTCATGGATGCTTCATGATCCAATTTAATTGACAAAGATGGTTTATCTTCATTTATGGAGTTCAATTTCTTATTTTCACAAAGTTATGTTATTTGTTCTCTTTCCTTCACATTCTCGACTTCATGCTCCTTTGGTGTTTGAGTTTTTGGCCATTTCATTGGCATGATTTTGAATTATATAGATCAATCTAACACAAATGGTTAAAAAAACATAAACAATAATTGATAATTTATCAAATTCAAATACAAAACATGCAATTAGAATGTTTTTTGTCAATGTAAAACAAAAATTAGTTATTTTATCAATCAATTATTCCCATTCATCGAAACATGAAAACAATGATTTAGACTATCAAATTTGATTTAAAAACATGTAATTAGAATCTTCTATGTTGATACAAGAATAAAAAGTGAGATAATTTTGTCAACTGATTATTGTAGATCCTCAAAAGCATCAAACTTGTGTGTTTTTTATGTCAAAAAAAGAGCAGAGTAGGGAAATAATAGAGCATGTGGGGCCAAAATCATGTGTTATGCATTTTTACATATTGTTGCTCAACTTTTCAGGTAATTTAAAACACGAGTGCATTATAATGTACTCACATTTTTTATTGCATTAGGGAAAATCCAACCCTAAGGGTTGGATTTGCCTTGGACATCCAACCCAAACAGTTGGACCTACCTTTTAGATGCCCAAAGACTTGTTTTCAAGAAAAAATAGAAAATCAACTAAATCTTGAGCATCTTCTCCATCAAGTTTACACATTTTTCAATATTAACCTAAAAATGCCAGGATGACTTCAACTTTTTATTATCTTTCTAACCATGTAATTTTTTCTAGTTCCATCTTTAATTTATTTTTCTAGTGTCTTCTTTTTTTGCCAAAAACCTATGTATACTATTTTTTGTGTCAATTTTTACCCATTCATAAAAATTTGAAACAAATTACATGTTGAGATTCTAGACTCTATTCTATACACATTGAAAAAAATGATTTTCAATTAGTTTTCAAAAACTCTAGGGGGGGCACACTCAAATTTTCATTTTTTAGGATGTGTACACTTTGAAAATTCATAAAAGATCATATATTCATTAAAATATTAGTATAAAAAACATGCATAAACTACATGATGTTAGATAATTTTTTGCTAAAGCAATTTGTGAAATACTTAAAAAAATGTCAACATTTTAGGGGGAGCACATCAAACACCATGTTACATTTTTTTGACAAAAATAGGAGCACTTTGTGTGCTCCCCCTATCTGAACCTCTTAATCTCCACCACTAAAAAAATAGTAGTTAGAAATTAGATTTTGATCACTACAAATCTCGTTCTTATCACATCTTTAAATTTTGAGCGTGGTTATCTTCAATTTCTCATCCAAGATTAACTTTTACTGATTTCAAAAAAGGTGGCCACTTTTTACCCCCTTTTGGTCCCACATTTCTATGTACATACTTGAGTGGGAAGTCAAACAAGGTTTTTTATGCATTGAGTAGAGGACAAAATCTGTTGATATAAATAAGGGTAGAGATAGTTGGTTTTGAGGAGCTAAAGCATTTGTATGAAGTTGATCCTAATTTTGTAGAGGCGTAGAAGGCATGCAAGGAGATAGTAAGCATGGATAGGAGTAAGTGATTAGAATATTTGATCTAAACCAAGATGTTGTTTTAGAGAAGCCAATTACGTATACCTACAAGCTCTATGAGAGAGAACCTAGCCAAATAGAAACATTATAGAGGTTTGGCTAGACATTTTGTAATAAACAAGATAGTTGCCTCGACTAGTGAGAACTACTTTTGGCTACAAGTATACAAGGATGTGAGAAAATTTGTTTAAGGTTGGAGGACCTGCTAGGTTACCAAAGGAAATAATCAGAATGTTAGGCTATATCAGCTATCACCTATACCACAAAATCATTAGGAGCACATTAGTATGGATTTTGTATTGGGATTACCAAGAATGCACAAAGAGGAAATGATTCAATAATGGTAGTGGTGGACATGTTTTCTAAGATGACACACTTCATTTCATGTAAAAATAATAATGATGTGATACACATAGCTAAATTACTTTTGGAGAGATAGTAAGGTTACATGGTTTGCTGAAGATCATAGTTTTAGACAGATATAGCAAGTTTGTGGGACATTTTTAGAGAATACTATGGAAGAAGACGAAGATAGATTTGAAGTTTAGTTTAGTGTACCACCCCTAGACTCATGGGAAAATAGAAGTTGTGAATAAGAATTTAGGGAACCTAGAGATTGCATATAATAATTTAGTAAACATGATTACCAGAAAGACACCTTTTTAGATTGTGAGTAGCAATAACCTCATATATGTATTAAAACTAAGGGATAGAATGTGAAGGTAGAGGATATTGAAAAAGACATGAAGAAGGTGCATACAAAGGTAAGGAACCATTTGGAGAAGATGAATGATAAGTATAAGCAAGTAACTAACAAAACAAGAAGACACAAAGATTTTGTAGTGGGAGATAAATTAACGGTGTACCTAAGAAAGGAAAGATTTTTGAGTTTACATGTACAATAAGCTAAAGATGAAGAAGTTTGGTCCTCAGAATCGTAAAAAGATTTGATTAGGAAATACATATCAAGTGGAGCTGCTGGAAGAATTAGGCATATCTCAAGTGTTCAACATTATAGATCTATACCAATATCATGAAGAAGACTCAAAAGGAATCAATAGAGAGGATCAAAGATGAAACCCCATATCGCCATAGCCAAAAGAAGAGATTGAGGAGATATTGGATAGTAGAATTGGAAAGAGCACTAGGAATAGACAATATGATAAATACTTTGTGAAATGGAGAGGAAGGATAAAAGAATACTCAAGCTAAATTTTTGAAGATAAGGTTGGCCATCTCGATTTGCCTCTAGTCACTAAAAAGTGAGGGGCTCACTTCTAAAATAACCCTAGGTGTCTAATGTAGGAGCATCTTTGGGGGACAAGAGCAATCTTGCATCATCCAGAATAGTTTCTTTTACTTTGATTGTTTGTTTGTAGGCTTTCATTTACCAAACAATTGTAGAATAAGTCATCATAGTCTATCACAATTTGCATTCTAGTCTTGTAGTTTTGAGTTAGTGTTTTAAAAAGATATTCATATGTCATATCCATATTTGAGGATAATTGGATGCATAGAGAGACATAAATTAGTTTGAATACTTACACTGGATTGGTAGACCATCACAGTTATAGATTTACCATTGGCACCAAAACATTTGAAGTTTGTGGTAATCAAGGAGCACATGTGAAGATTTAGTGGACCTAGGGGAGCAAACACTAAGAACTAAATAAATTTATTGTCCATTACCATTATTTTGTTTGAGGAATTAGTTTTAGCTAACCACACATTGCATGGAATATAGAACTTTATGCCACCTTGCAGCCAATGTAGATCATTTTTGAGTTTTGGGATTGTTATATATATTGTAAATCACAATCAATTTAGATCATTGAGGGAGTAAGAAAGAATTCAGCAAGAGGTTGGAGGTTCAAGTGAAAATAGGAGGATGAAAGTTCAAAATGGAGTTTGATGATGAGGTTATATATGTCACTAAATGTATTGAGTTTCATTGAATATAGTAATCTCCATATTAGTAAATAAATGGTTGTGGCCTAGCATGTAGGAATCCCAATGTGGTAGATTGCAATCATTTATAGTTTGAATCCAATAAAGATCATGTTACTATTCCATTAAGTTCTTCTATGAGTGTTATGTGTTTTAGATTTTAGTTGCATGGTTGGACTATCGTTCATTGTATCCTCCATCCATGACTACAGTAACCCCTATTATGTGAGTGTGATTGTACCCAACTTGACCATCTCCTCAGATAGGGGTGGGCCTCAAGGTACCACATAGTTTGTGGCACTAAACCATCATTAAGGATAGGTGATCTTGGAGGATGCTCATTGGTGAGCATCTTGGAGGCTCTTGGTATATTATGCATTTGTATCTCTTCTTCTTGTAATATTGCAATCATTATAAATTGGGTCTATGATACCATTGTAATAAGAGTATAGTTACACTTTGATATATTCTCTTATGAGGGTTCTGATCCATCCATGTTTGGGATGAGACCCTTTAATTGTAATTATTTATTGATGTTGTTATAGTTATTTCACACCTCATCCTGTGAGGGTGTTAGCATGATTCTTCAATTGAAATCATGATATTTTAGCACGTTAGCTTTGAATTATGAAATGATGTATTTATGCTTATGGATGATTTAGTTTTTGATTACTTTCCACCAATATATGTGGTGACGATCTTATCTTTCCTTTTGGCATGTGTCAATGTTGGTGTAAAATGTGCATGGCATTTGGTAATGCTTTTGTCATATTTTGCAATATGGTTGTTAATGGTTGTTTTTTTCTAGTTCTATATTTTGATTATGGATAGGTTTCTTAAGAAGATGGATTAATTTCTTTGATTCATCAAGGTAATTGAATCACCGTGTCTTGTTATTTGTTGATAGTGTTCTTAGGGAGGTCATATCCCTTGCCCATTTACCATCCCTATCACATGTGTGTGTCCATGTGAGCAAGAGTGTGTCTTGTTGGTGTCTTGTGGAATTCCATTCATTCTTGTGAATGGTCCACTCGATGACCATCCCTTCTTGTTGGAGTGTGCATCTATCAAAAATGTCGTTGAGAGGTTGGACAAGTTGGAGGTCTTGTGTTGACTCCTTGAGCTTGTTTAGTCTTCCAGTGGTTCACAGGTGGCCTAAGGATGGAGTCCTTGATAGAAGAACCATTGCCAAAGTCTGCATCAATGTCCTAAGAAATAATTTAGGAAAAAATTCATGTTCAGACACTTTGCAAGGACAACAACATAGATTTTGGATACTAGCACCCAAGATGGACACTAGCAGCCAAAATGAACACTAGCACCAAGAATAGACTATTGTGCTTTGTGCTAGAGTCCAATTCTAGCATTGTAGTCCTTCCTTGCATTATGGTCTTTGGGTTATCAGACAACAAGCATTTTTATCTTTTTCAAAGAATTTTTCTATATGGAAGTTGTTCTCCTTGGCCTTCTTAGTCTTCCTATCCTCTCATTGTCAATTTGTGCTATACCCAATGAGTTATTCCCTCTTTTGCATTGGGAAGTGTACCTTTACATGAAATCAATTGGTTGTCATTCTAGTTGGTTGAAGGGCCTTGTACCTCCTAGTTGATCCACCTCTTCCATAGGTTTCCCCTTGTGTTGGGTTGTTTTATTTCATCATGGAATAGATTTGAGGTAGTCATCACCCTCATCCTACTCAATGTGTTCATGAGAGAATGAGATCATGGACTAGTGTTTGATTGTTGTCATGGAGGAAGCTCCATTCTCCCGTAGGGTCATTGTGGTGACTTTTTCACATGATTAGTGAAGTCTTCTACTTGTGCCACATTGTTTGGTGCAATGGAGATGTCATCTTGTGTGTTGTTGTGCTTGTCATGACACCTTGTGTGCAAGTTAGTACATTTAATGTGACATGTGAATGTCACATTTAGAATGGAAAATTTTGTTTATTCATTGTTTGTTTAGCTAATGTCTTGGGCGAAATCTTGGGGAGTTACAAGCATAAACCTACTGGCTAATGTTTCTCTCTACCTAGGTTGTGAGATACCTACAATGGCTCATTCTCAAATTTAAATTATATTGCATGTAGAATGATATCATCAAACATATGAACAACAACATCCTAATGTTTGTGCCTAATGGGGGTGCTCTAGTTCAAGGGTAGCAGAGATACTAGAACACATCCTGCCAGTACAAGGTGACCAAAGGAACCACACAATCATTTATTTTTCAAACAGAGAACTGGAACCTCATGGTTGTCTCAACAATATTGGGATTTTGGAATCCACAAGAGTGGTTAGTTGGACAATTACAAGACCAAATGGAAAGGTGTTATATATGGAAAGAAGGGCCACATGGTATCAAACTTTGACAACTGGTGGGACATAAGGCAAGTGGGCAGGACATTACATAAACAAGGCACATTCTTTCATCCAAAAAACTCCTAGTCTCGACAACCAGTTTCATGGAATTATAGACATTATATGCCCCCCTTAGGAATATCACACTAGGCCAAGAGGTATGGTAAAGAGTGGAATGGGAGGAAAATCTACATAAGGAGGGACTATGGATCAAAATCTATCAATCACAAAAGCTTCATGGAAAACCATTGTCCAAAGAGAGCACAGAGGAGTACCATGTTAAAAGGACTACCCAAAACATGGAGGAAACAACTCATAATATGGAGCTTCAACTTCACATTCTAGAGGAGCTGGTTGGAAATAGGAAGGGCAAACTCAAGGAGATTGTACTAATTGGTAAATTCTGGAAGAACCCCTCCTCCAAAAATGATTTACTTGCATGGATTAAAATAAACTGGCTTGACAGTGAGGAAATAATTATCCTTGAAGAAGGTTTTTTCATTGTCAATTTTATGATAAAAGAGGACAGAGAGTTAGTCTTTCAAAAAAGATGCCTAGTTCTATGAAGGACTGAAATAACCCACCTTGTTCTATGTTAGAGATTTCCTAATCTAGGTCTGATTTGTTTTCACTATTTGAAGGGGTTTTTGTGGTTTAGTTGTAACCTGCTTGCGTTTTGGTATTTTTGCATTTGACAAATCACACATGTGCATGTACATTTTTCAAGAATATAAAGAAATAGGATTACCCAGATAATACTTTTGGATGGAAATATATTAAATATCATTAATATGCAATACCCACAAAAATATGCTCAATAAAACTAGGGTTTCAACATACCCATTTGCTGTCCATGAAAGGTACAGGTCTGAAATTGAAGGAATGACAGATTCATAATTACAACTTGCTCTTTTCACCAAGGAAATTGCATATATCAGCTCAAGAAGTGAAGCTCTATCTGCTACAAGTAATATCAATGCAAAGCAGCTCCAAGATATATGACTATAAGACCCACGACCCTGCTGTAATGCAAGTACGGATTGGAAAATAGATGAACAACAGCATACAAAAGTTTATCCTTCACAAGAATGCACCTTAAATAGTCCACAATACTCTACAGCTTAGTCACCTAGGAAAGAAGAAGAGAACTAGTCCAAACCCACACACAAATGTCTACCAAATCCTAAGAACTCCTCCTCAAAGGTACGACCAGGTACAACAGACGTACAAACTATGTATGGAAGCAAAACACCTCAAAACTCCATGAAATCTATTTCTATTACTTGCATTATGATCTTCAATAACCCTCTGAAATTATGGTGCCGAAAGATTGAAGATATCTTCATGTAAACCCTTCCGCGACAATGCCGAATAATGCAAAATGAAGCACAAACGTAACCACTGGATATGGCTGCTCTAAAGCACCCTTGGGCGGTCTCTCACACCTGTAGAATACTGATACTAATGGAGGATTTCATCTCCAAAAGCCAAGGATGGTTTTCTCAAACCCTCATCTCTTTGCAGAGCAAAAATATCATAAAGTGAATAGGCAAGAATCAATCTCTCCTTTGCTTTTTTGGCTTTTATATTTTCCCCTCAAGAGGGTCGACCCACACTTTGGAGAAATATAACATTTAAAATCACTTTATTTTACTCCTTCTGGTGTCCAAGTCCAAAGTGACTTAATTTTGCATTTTTACCTTTTTCCCTAAGTCACCACATCAACATTATAAAGTCCAAAATTAAATATATAATAATAAAGTACAAATTTTAAAATGAATGGGCAAATGAACTTAGAATTTGATGAGCAATAGACCGTTGGAAAGGTCTCATCAAAATGCTCCACCTCCAATCCTAAATTTCCTGAAATGGTCAAAACCCTAACTTTCTAAAAATAGTAAGTTCTCCAAAACCATCCAACTAAACTCCCAGAGTTCCCTAACCACATTGGTTAGTCTACGGGAACCAAGTATACACTAACACCTCTTAGGAAATGGGATATTACAGTCCACCTTCCCCAAGATTGCTTACCTCAAACAATCTCAGATCTGGATGTATCATAATTTGCTCACTCTCCCATGTAGCATCCTCCACTAGTAGGTTCTTCCATTTTACCAAATACTCCCTGATGACCCTCTTCCTCAATGTACACTCCCTGGTGTCAATGATGGCCTCAGGTACCAAAACCAACTTCCCCTCTTCATCAAGAGGAGGCAACTCTGAAGAAGGAACCATATTGTGCCCTTGAGGCGAGACACATGGAAGACATTGTGAACTCTATTGTCTGTCGGCAACTCAATCTCATAAGCCACGTCTCTGACTGTCCTGGAGATTCTGAATTGTCCATAATACTATGGCTTCAGCTTTTCTGCACCACTCTTCTTAAGAGTGGACTATCTATAAGGATGTAGCATAAGATATACCATATCACCAACCTCAAAATAATGCTCAACCCTGTGTTGATCTGCGTACTACTTCTGCTGGTTTTGCGCCTTTTGGATGTTGTCTCTCAAAGACCTCATAATGTCCTGACTCTCCTGCAAGATGTCTCTGGCCTTAGGTACTCTGTTGTCTCCAAATATAAATCCAAGAATCTCGGAGCCTCGTACCCATAAAGTACCATAAATTTTGACATCTAAATAGACATGTGGAAAGTGGTATTGTAACAATACTCACCCAAGTGATGCCACTTCACCCATGCCTTCTACTAGCCTGCAATATAATTCATGAGGTACCCTTCCACCCACTTGTTGACTATCTTAGTCTGCCCATCTGTCTAGGGGTGGTAACTCGTACTAGGGATGAGCTCTGTCCCACTCAACCTGAAGAGCTCCTACCAAAAGTTACTCAGGAACTTGTTGTCCCTGTCACTCACTATACTCTGTGGCAACCCATGAAATTAGAATACCTCTCTAAAGAATAATTTAGCAACCCGAGCTGCTATATAGGTGGTTGAAATAGCAAAAAATTGTGCAAACTTAATTAACCTGTCAACCACCACAAAGATGCAGTCCTTGCTTTGGGCCTTAGGCAAGCCCATAATAAAATCCATCAAGATGTAATCCCACTTCCTCTCAGGAATGGGTAAGGACTGCAGTAAACCACCTGGGAAGGAATGCTCATGCTTGTGCTATTGGAACACCGAGCACTCCCTCACATACTCCTGAACTTTGGTCTTGAGGCCTTTCAAAGTGAAGCACACCCTAACCTACCTGTAGGTTTTGAAGAAACCTGGATGTCCTTCCATAGGCAAGTCATTAAAATCCCTCAAGATCTTCTGCTTCATAGCAGACCCTGGCACCAAAAAGATCCTCTCCTTGTAAATGATCAAGTCATTTACAACTATGTACCTATCATCACTGATGGTACCATAAACAATCCCAAAAGCCCACTTATCCTTTGCATACTCTATAGAGATCAAATCTCTCCAATCCTCTGCAATCTGTCCCAAGACACACAAGTGAGGTCTCCTGGATAATGCATCAGCAACTACATTATTTTTTCCTTTGACAAAAACTATGTCAAAGTCATATGCCTGTAGTTTACTGACCCATTTCCACTATTGGTCATTCAAATCCTTCGGACTAAGGAATGCTTCAGACTATTGTGATCAGATTTGACAACAAATTTCCCTCCAACTAAATATTGTCTAAACTTAGCCAATGCATGGATAATGGCTAGCATCTCCTTGTCATAAATGTTGTAGCTCCTCTTGGCACCCCTAAACTTCCTACTCTCAAATGCAATGGGGTGTTTGTCCTGCATCAACACCGATCCAATGCCTTCTCCTGAGGCATCACACTAAAGCTCGAAAGGTTTTGTGAAGTCTGGAATGGCCAAGACTGGACAAATACTCATCACCTCCTTAAATTTGTCAAAACATTGTTGAGCACTAGTAGACCATTCGAAAGCACCCTTCCGAGTCAAATCTATAAGGGGGGCATCTATCTAAGAAAATCCCCTCACAAAGTAGTGGTAGAACCCACAAAGGCCAAAGAACCTCTTGAGTTGAGTGAGATTCTTTGGTGGAGGCCAGTCTATAATAGCCCAGATCTTCTCCAGATCCATACGAACACCCTTTGCGTCGATGATGTGTCCTAGATATAGTAACTCTACCATGCTAAACTCGCACTTAGACATTTTGGCATAAAGGGACTCCTGTTCAAGTATGCCCAACACAATATCAAGGTGCCTCAGGTGCTCCTCCCAAGTCCTGCTGTATATAAGTATATCATCAAAGAAGATAAGCACAAACTTCCTTAGCTGCTCTCAGAATACCTTATTCATACAAGACTAGAATGTGGCTGGCGCATTGGTTAAGCCAAAAGGCATAACCAGAAACTCAAAGTGCCCATAGTGGTACCTAAATACCATCTTCTCTACTTCCTCCTCTCATACCCATATTTGATGGTACCCAGATCTCAAATCTATCTTCGAGAAGAAGCATGCACCATGCAACTCGTTAATGAGCTTGTCTATCTGAGGGATGGGATATCTGTTCTTGATCATCCTCTTGTTCATCTCCTTGTAATCTATGCACATCCTAAGCATGCCATCCTTCTTCTTGACCAATACCATAGAAGAAGCAAAGGGACTCTTGCTAGGTCTAATATGTCCCATCTTGAGAAGCTCCTGAATAGTCTTCTCAATCTCATTCTTGTACCACTTAGGATGTCTATAGGGTACAGTGATAACTGGCTTGGCAGCCTGCTTAAGCTCAATGACGTGCTCAAATCCCCTATCAGGAGGTCTACCTGGTGGCATATCACTAAACACTTTGGTGTGTTTAGTCAACAAAGACTGAATCTCAACTGGATACTCCTGCTTCTGCTACTTAGGAACCTTAGGCATCACCAATATCTCTATTGCCCACTGAACCTGATCATGCCACAGTATCCTCTCCATCCTCCTCAAAGAAACTATCCTCAATCCACCATCTGACAAAGCTCTCAAGACATGTGTTTCTTGCCATCCACCTCAAACTTAATCTCCATAGTGTGAATATTGAGAGAAAACTCTCCAATCAAATGAATCCACTTCATGCTGAGGACTACATCCATGTCCCCAATACTGACTACGTAATATTCATCCTGGAACTCATAATTACTAAACCTAAATGTTAAGTTTGGGATCCTCCGTTTATAGGTAATAACAAAGCCATCTACAACTCAAACCTTGAATCCCTCAAACTCCTTGGTTTTGAGTCCCCTTCATGCTACAAGCCCCTCATCGATGAACTTATGAGTGGCCCCTATATCAAACAAGGTGGTCACTCTCTGTCCCTCCAATACTCCATGTATCATGAAGGAACCCTCTTTCTGTATGGTAGAAAGATGTGTTGTAGGTAGTATATCATCATCCTGAACATCTTGCACCTCGTCTGCTGCACTCTCCACATCACTATCCTCCCGATCACTCTGTTGTCCTAAATGTTCTGAAGCTATATCCTCGGCAGAATATTATTCCAATTGTTTCACTTGCCCCTTCATTGGGCACTTATGGTTTGGATCCCATGGACCCTTGCACTTAAATCACAACTTCTTCCTCCTGTACTCATTCAACGCACCATCATCTAGGCGTGGTGTGGGTTTCTTTTGTGGAAAAGTGTCCCGATGATGTGAAGGTATCTTATCCTTTCATGGAGGAAAGGGTTTGGAGATGAACTTATTCTTGGGCATTGCAAACTCCATAATCCATGCCTTCTTAATTGTCTCCTATAGAGTCGGTGGGTCAAATGCCTTAATCCATTCCCAAAGTGGTTCCATCAGTACTTTAGTGAATAGGACTATGATTCTCCTCTCGGATATACTGGGAAACATCACACTAAGTCTCTGGAACTCGGAGATATATGCCTCAAGTGACTCATACTGCTTTAGCTGCGCCAACTCTTTAAACTGTAATTCTGGGTCCTTGTTGTCAAATCTCTCGATGAGTCTGTTTGTGAACTCATCATATGTGGTAATAAGATTGTGGCCTAATGTGACCAACCTGTGATACCACCACTCATGAGCTACCTTGTCCAGGTGTATGGTAGCAAAGTTGAGAGCCTCTAGCTCTGGCATAGGCTTAAGTGCCAGATAATTGTCTAGCTTATGCACCCAAGCTCTTGCTGAAACCTTGCCACTCCCATCAAATCAATCCATAGGAACTTTGCTCAAGGTGTGCTGGTAGTCCCTGTTAACTCTGTGAGCTCTATAATCTCCTCTACCACCCATAGCTCCTCTCTACCTCTTCTGGTTCATGAACTGCTCCAAAGTTAACGTCTCTGATCTCTGGGGAAGTGTCATATATTTAGCATGTTATATTCTAATATCATCTGCCATGGGGATCTGTGTATCTAGCTTTGGATTAACTGGTGCCTCCTCTCTAGGTGGGAAGGTAGGTTGAAGAGGTCTCAGAACCAATCCTGGGGTAGTTCTAGTGCCATGTCCACTACCCTGGCCTACATTTCCACTACCTTGACCTACATGTCTGTGATTTTTATTGTTTGAACCACTGGCTTCCCTCTCAGGTTCTATGTGGGTGTGTACTATTAGAATCCCCTAGTTGAATTTTCCAAGTAGTTAGGACATCATGTCCAGCATCATATCAAATCTCTTGTCAGTTATGCTATTAGGACTCTCTAGCTATTCAGGTCCTTTGCTCCTATCTGCCATGTGACCTGTTATGCTATCACTCTCACTAGAAGAACTTCTGTGCATACCCAAAATGCCTGAAACTATTTCACCCTCCAGAATCTCAGGTGGATGCCATTGCAGATGATCTCTAGTATAAAATTGTCTCTAGTCACTCATATAAATTGATCAACATAGGCTGGCAAGATGCACCAGCTCTAATACTACTGAAATAACCCACCCTATTTTGTGTTTGAGATTTTCTTATATGGGTCTTATTTGTTTTCACTATTTCAAGGGTTTTTTGTGGTTTAATTGTAACATGCTTGCATTTTGGTGTTTTTGCATTTGACAAATCACACATGAATGTACTTTTTTTGAGAATACAAACAAATATGATTACTCAAATAATGCTTTTGGATGGAAATATATTAAATATCATTAATATGCAATACCCACAAAAATATGCTCAATAAAACTACGGTTTCAACATACCCATTTGGTGTTCATGAAAGGTACAGGTCTAAAATTGAAGGAACAACATATTCATAATTATAACTTGCTCTTTTCACCAAGGAAATTACATATATCAGCTCAAGAAGAAAAGCCCTATCTGCTACAAATAATATCAATGCAAAACAACTCCAAGATATGTGCCTATAAGTACAACCTAGAAAATAGATGAACAACAACATACAGAAGTTTATCCTTCACAAGAATGCACCCTAAATAGACCACAATACTCTACAGCTTAGTTGTCTAGGAAAGAAGAAGAGAATCAGTCCAAACCCACACACAAATGTCCACCAAAACCCAAGAACTCCTCCTCAAAGGTAGGACCAGGTACAAAAGATGTACAACTTGTGTATGGAAGCAAAACACCTCAAAACTCCATGAAATCTGTTGCTATTACTTGCATTCTGATCTTCAATAACTCTCTGAAATTATGGTGCTGAAAATTTGAAGATATTTTCATATAAACCCTTCCATGACAATGTGGATGATGCAAAATGAAGCACAAACGCAACCATTAGATATGGTTGCTCCGAAGCACCCTTGGGTGGTCTCTCACACCTACAGAATGCTGATACTAATGGAGGATTTCATCTCCAAAAGCCAAGGATGGTTTTCTCAAACCCTCATCTCTTTGCAGAGCCAAAATATCATAAAGTGAATAGTCAAGAATCAATCTCTCTTTTGCTTTTTTGGCTTTTATATTTTCCCCTCAAGAGGCTCAACCCACACTATGGAGAAATATAACATTTAAAATCACTTTATTTTACTCCTTGTGGCGTCCAAGTCTAAAGTGACTTAATTTTGCATTTTTACCTTTTTCCCTAAGTCACCACATCAACATTATAAAGTCCAAAATTAAATATATAATAATAAATTACGGACTTTAAAATGAATGGAAAAATGAACTCAGAATTTGATGAGCAATAGACCGTTGGAAAGGTCTCATCAAAACGCTCCACCTCCAATCCTAAATTTCCCGAAATGGTCAAAACCCTAACTTACTAAAAATAGTAAGTTCTCCAAAACCATCCAACTAAACTCCTAGAGTTCCCTAACCACATTAATTAGTCTACGGGAACCAAGTATAAACTAACACCTCCTAGGAAATGGGACATTACAGAGCAGGATTATATATAAAACTAAAAAGATTAACAGAGAGGACAAAATCTTGAGGCTTATTAGTGATTCTATTGTTTCTTTTTAAATCGAGGATGAAGGTCAATCACTATTGGTGGAAGAAGGCATTAGGATTTGTATTCTCCTCGAAATAAAGAAGGGCTTTCCCAAAAACATCATTTACTACAAACTTTTGAAAGGGAATGGGAACAAGAAATCTTCTACCAAGGTCTTGAATAAATTGCAAGGGTTTTGGTCGTTATAATTGTAGCATAGAATTCAACACCAAATCATATACTCAAAAGGTAACTTTTCAAAACCCCCTCGTGTTGGCAAACAATTTCATCAGTGAGATGAGCCTGCAAAACCCCATGGATATGGACACTACTATCGAGGGTTTGAAAGATGGAGAAGGGCCAGAACATCTCAGTACATATGGACTACAAATCATTATCCCCAGTCTCGCCTCTCAAGGAGTCTAATAAAGAGATTGATTGTTACAGAATAGATGGAGAGGAGGACGTTGGGTGTATGGATAACACGATTAATTCTCTTCTGGAGGAAGTTATTATGAAGGTGGGAAATGATATATGCGATGATATCGTAGATGAAGTTCTTCCTGAGCAGCCGGAACTACATTTAGTTGAGAAATTACCCATCTCACAAACACCATTGGAGGAAAAAGGTGGGAGCTGCACACCAGGTCAGAAAGACAAGAATCATAAAACTAGATGTACAAAAATAGATGAGGAAATAGCAGCGGGGATTCAAATCACCATTGGCAGAGATATGGAAGCAGAAGAGACAAAAAAAAATTGGATATTGTCAGATACATGGTTACAGAAGAGGTAGAATTATCAAATAAATCCCTGAGAGTCATCCTAGTTGAAGTAATTTTGAAAGTAGGGAATGATATAAGTGATGACATTGTTGAGGAGGTGTATCAAGAGGAGATGGTAACGGCAAATACACCAAGGCTTGGCAGTTTTCAGACAAATCTGGTAAAGAAAACAGAAAGTAATACGACGGGACAAGGCAAGAAGAGCCGTAGAACTAAGAGCTACAAGACTAAAGAGGAGATAAGTACAGGTATTCAAACCACAATAGAGGAGAGTGGAGTGCTCTCGTTGGGTGAAATGAAGGCCCTCCTTTGTTTGTTAGGGGTAGAAATGCCCCTAACAAAAGACACCTCGTCATGAGGAATAATGATAAGGTGAAGGCGGATATTATGCCACAAGTAAAAATAAATCTCTGGCAAGAAAACAGTCTCAGAGGAGGCTAACTCACAATGTCTGGTATTGCTTATGGTGCATCAGTGATTCTGAGATATGCACTTTACTAAGATGGGGTCGAGTACAATGGAAATTGAAAATATCTTCTTCAATCTGTATGGAAGAAGCACATGGAGGAGGTGTAATCACATTAGCTTTTTACACACTTACAGGTTTTGCATTCTCTGCCATGGTCTAGTGGCAATTTCTTCATTGATCAATATGTTTTGTTGTGAGACTTTCACTCCAAGTGTAGAGAGCATTGTTAGTTATAAAAAACACAGATCAGAAATGAAAGAAGAAGAGAGCAGAAATGAAAGACAGAAAGAGGAGAACATCACACAAGAAAATAGAACTCAATGTTTTAACGTGGTTCACTATATCTGATGGCTACATCCACAAAAGATGTAGAGGATTCTCATTCACAAAACTTCATACAGAAATCTGCATTTCCAGTTCTCTTACAACTCTATTCGTTACAGCAGCACACACACAACTCCAATACAAAAATATTCTCTTCTCTCAGAACACCAACCGTCTACTACAGATAGAATCATCGACACACCAGAAAGGAATATTGCAGGCCAAGAAATGGCGGTTACAAGGAGGACGGTTACAGAGAATAAAAACAGAGTTTGCAGAAAAACAGAGTTACCGTTACATTGGGCTTCACACAGCCACGTGCCCTACAAGTATGACAGATAGTTCTTTTTAATTTGATTGTTTTTGATTGATTTTTATTTTCTTCTTCAATCCCAATTCATTTCGGAATGAAACAGGGATCAGTATGGCTTTAGGGACCATTTTTCAGAGCACAGAAATCTCCAGTGGCATATCCAGACATGTTAGGGGTCATTTGACCGGGCTAAGGCTTATGTGTACTTTCCCTATGACAGTCTTTTCAAATTGGGATATGACATTGTCTGCCATTTGGCCATCCCTGCATTGTGGTTCTCATTTCATGGTGGTGCCCTGGTTCAGGGGTAGTAGAGATACCAGAACACATTCTGCCAATGCAAGGCGACAAAAGGAATTCACACGGCGATTTATTTTTCATACAGAGAACTAGGAACTCACGGTCGTCTCAACAACCTTGAGATTTTGGAATCCACAAGAGCATTCTGTGAAATATATCACATGTCCTAGGGGCGAGGACCCAGTAGTTCAGCACCTTAACTTCACGCCTCTCAAAATCATACCTGAAAATTTTGAATCACTCCAAAAAATTTACATCGGTTTATTTGGCAAGGCCTTTTCTTATAACCAATGTTTTAGGGCCACATCATCAAATATGATGCCACATTAGTATGCTTTTTGTTGAGGTGTCAAATAGTTCCCCAAAAAAGTGGATCAATAGGTGTGCATTGAGTCGCTGATGTGGCATCACATGATTGGTTGCTTTTTAAATCTAATAAACACATTTTATTCAATTATAAGTACTTAATAGTAATACTAACCACCTTAAAGTCACAACTACTAATGCTAAATTTTTAAAAATATTAGACCTTAAATTCACAAATACTATCACACCTATTGAAACATGCTCTGTAATTGGATCCTCTCCCCTATCTGTGCCTCCACACCTTGCATGCGTGTCGACTAGAGATTTTCAACAATAATATTTGAAAAGACCTTGCTAAGGAGGTAATAATGGTGGTCATTTCAAATTCGCAAATACTATCAAACCTATTGAAACATGCTCTACAATTGGATCCTCTCCCCTATCTGTGCCTCCACACCTTGCATGCATGTCGACTACAAATTTTCAACAATAATATTTGAAAAGACCTTACTAAGGAAGTAATAATGGTGGTCATTTCAAATTCACAAATACTATCACACCTATTGAAACATGCTCTGCAATTGGATCCTCTCCCCTCTCTGTGCCTCCACACCTTGCATGCATGTTGACTAGAGATTTTCAACAATAATATTTGAAAAGCCCTTGCTAAGGAGGTAATAATGGTAGTCATTTCAAACTCACGCCTCTAGGTGAATGCCAACTACCAGGCCACCTCAACGGTCATCTCTAGTCTTCGTTTATGGCCACTTGCTTTTGCAGTTTTGGTGAAGTTTTAAATTGAGCTACACTCATATCCGAATCCGATTTAACCATTTCAAATTATGATATGCCATTCCCTTGCAGAGGAAGTAATTAAGTTTTGCCAATGGCTTTTTCAGCATATGATATATTTAGAGACTTATTTCAACGTATGCGTTCCTGACAGGTGGTCATTTCAAATTCACTCCTTTAGGAAGTTTGCCACCTCAATGGTCTTCTCTGTACGTGGAACTTAGTATTCATTTAAGGCCACTTGCTTTTGCAGTTTTGGCAGAGATTTAATTTGAGACACTCATAAATGGTAGCATTTTTGTTACGGCCTATGGTTTGTGTCAGCGTCTGGCCACTACGCTTCTTGCGTCTTTCCATCTCTATGGGACCGTTGGCCATTGTTATCAATTTGTGTGCATTGAGGTCTCTAACCCATATCGGCACCACTAAGGGAGAGGGGTTAGTGGCCGCCCACCTTAACTTCGTGCACGTCAAGTTCACAGTTAGACGTATCGGATTTCGATGATTTTTTTTTGGTTTTTCCGTATGCGACCGAAGAGCTTAAAGCTATTCTTTCAGCTTCTGGGCACTTATACATTTTCCTGTAGAATGCGTTATGTGCACATGGGTCGAAAAAGTGTCATTTCAACATGTCGCCCCATACATGCGCAACAATGTGCCAGTAATCGCTCGCCATCACATTTGTGCACGTGTCTTAATTTCATTGGTTAATTTATTGGAGTTGTGAACATGTATTGGTGCATTTGTGTTAATTTATTAGGTTAGTATTTTACATATATTGGTTCTTTTTAAAATTTTAATTAGGGCGTCAAGTGCACAAAAACATAGCGGTTATTGGGGCGTGAGCGGCAATTGACCCCTCTCCCTTAGGCCTCCAATTCTTATACCATTGTTTTGTCTTCTTTTATTATTATATTGTATGGGTGATCTTCACTTTTCACATATTTATATATATCCTAATCATTGGCTACATTTACCACTTCATGCATAGATATAAATATCTATGTGTTAGTATCCATACTATCTTCCTAAATTACTAGCACTGAAATTGATCGTAGGAGAAGTTTGTGGTCTTCCATACAAAAATAACCAACAATGCATAAAGGTGAACAAATAAAACACTCTTTGATTATTAATAGGTGCTGAAACATTTGAACAAATACTCAAAGAATTAAAATAGATAAAGGCTACCAACATGCCCTTGATTGATCACCATCTAATAGTAAAGCTAATTGACAATATCATTGCCACCTAAAATCTATCACCTCAATAAGTATCAATTAAACTCATATGTTATACTCATCTTTACTTTTACCACCATTTAACTCTTTTAACATAAATTGTGTCTAATTAACAAGTTTTACTTATAATCACACTTTGATGTCCCTATAGATAAAATTTGCTTAAACAACCATACTGCCATGTCTTAAAAAAAGTGATATAAATAGCACATAACATTAATATAATGCCACACACAAAGTTAAAGCATCACCTCATTAAAGAAGTGAATAAACCCCTTACCACCCTCCATTCTAAAAATGGGCATGACACCCATACGCAATTCATCCTCTTGATGGGGAGGTCGGAGTTCTTTCGGAAAGGGGTCAACTCCTCATCTAATTTCAATTCGTCAATAACCCGCCCAATGGAAAACGTCACATTGTAGTTCAATTTTGATTAAAGCCAGCATTATTTAAAAAATGTATACGAATGCACCCAGGACCTTGTAAATAGGGATTGTGGGCATCTTCAATAGTAGTTCTTTAATCATAGGCTTCTGATTATTGAAGCTTTCATATAATTTTTATACCTGTCTTTGTCAGAAGCTGCTGTGGTAGTCTTTGCTGCAGTCTAAAGATGAAATGGTTTGTTTTGTCCGAACTGTCTGCGCTCTACTTAAATATCATCCATTTCAATGGTCAAACAGCCAATAGCAATTTTACAGCTCATTCACAACAAAAGTTGGTAAATATTTGTCCTATTTTTATTGGCCAAAATTAACCTTTGACTGTTGAAGTGGATGATATTTAAGAACAGCCGCCTGAAATATGTATTATGTCTGTTTTGAAGGAATTAAATCCGACAGCTCTCACTGTTCTTCTGGTTCTGCAACGATCTCTAATTGCAGGACTTTGTAAGGATTGTCCCCACGTTTTTTCAGGCTTTCTCTGCAATTGAACGTTCTGGTAATGGTATATATTTTCTATATGCTCATCCGTGTCTTTATTATAGATACTAATGTTTCCTTAAAGTAAAGCATATATAAAGTGCTGATTAATTTTTAGTAGTTAGGATTTGTCTAGTCCCGCCAGAAAGATATGAACATCATTGAATGTAGTGAGAAAGATCTATGCATGAGCAACTCATGCCAGAATACCCATATTCAATCTCCTTATATTATTTATTATGGTGATAATAATAAAGCAAGTTTTCTCAGTCCCATCATTCCACAAGAGATTCGTTCTTCAATGATGCAACAAAGCCATCAAAAATCCTGCCTAGGGTTTCCTCTAAAGGGCCAATCAAAAGTAAGACAGGAAATGCCAGTCACAAACAAATGCACAAGATTATTGAAAGGCAGAGACGGATTGACATGAAGACAAGGTTTTCTGTATTGAGATCTTTACTTCCACAATAATATATTATGGTAAACAAATTTCTTGTTTTGTTTGTTGGGGTGATGGGTAAATTTTGTAGATAAGTAGTTGGTGTCTGCACGACAGAGGACAAAGTATTTCATACCTTATACGCCAAGGTATATTGATTTGTGTTTTCTTAATGCCGTTTGTTCGATTATCTAGAACATAGGTTAATTTTTTTCTCATTTCTTTGGCACAAATGAGAGAACTTATTCACACCCTATAAGTGTCGCTTATATGAGGTATTTGATCGGTTAGACTTGATGACATTTGTCTGACTATCAGAAAAATCACTAAAATATGCAATGTCTTAATTGCATTGGAGGCTTCAGATCTTGAACATTTTGACAAGACAAATCTCCATCAGAAGCTTTGCCGTCTCCTCAAGCAAAATATAAGTGATATAGGTCGGGATGTGAAAGTATAACTGTTACCATTATGTTAGCCTGCTTTATGATCTGATGTGGTGTAAGGCCCATAGGCAATGTGCCTTCCTCGTCATTTTGTTTGGCCTATCGGAGTCTTACGATCATTTGTTGTAATATTTTGTATTGTGGATTGGTGATCACCTGCCAATATCAATGTTTTACTCCGGATTCTAGACCTGTATATTTGGATGTATGAGACTTATATATTTATATTTGTTGGAGTTTCAGCTTCACTCTTTTTATTTAAATAATATGCTGGATGGGTAGATCTGGTTCTTTCATTATTATTTTGAATGATCATATTGTTATAATTGAAATGTGCTTATTAAATGTGTATTATTAAATTGTGTAATTTTATCAGTAGCTTTGACTATTGTTATGGCACGTAACATTTGATTAAGTGTATATGAATTTACAAGGTATTGATCAATGGTTGGTATGTGGAGAATGTTGACATGAATATCATTAGTCACCTCACCTTATTTGTCTCCCTATGTTGAAACCTCTGAAAACCTTATCCTATTATGATTCTCAATTCCCTTGTGTTAGACTGGTAAAATGTCTTCTTGAATGTGTTCAATTGTTGCTTGTGCAATTGTGTCCCTACTTGATATGTGCAAAATGATTTATTAAGCTCCTTGAAAATCTTTATTTTGTGCTATGTTTTGCTAGTGAAAAGAAGAGTAATTATTTAATTTTATTAGGTTCTAAAATTATTTAATTTTGAAAGGCATTCTATTTAATTGCTTGTGTTTTGAAAATAGACCTAATTTATATTTGTTAGAAATATCTAATTTTAGATTACATAATCTTAGCAAATATGTTTTAGGGAAATAAAGAAGAAAGGGTAAGTTAATTTTTTGAATTAGAAGTATATAAGGTAAAAGGGCTTGTATTTTTATTCATTATGCAATTGTGAGAAGTGGAGAGCAAAAATAGAGAAGAAAACTTGAATTTCAAAACTTCTTTTGAAGAAAACTTAATTTTTGCTTGCTTGGAGTTTCTTGGATTGGTTTTTTGTTTGGAAGAGAATCACTCGAAAGACGCATTTGAATTCATTGATGTAATTTGTATATTGTTTGAATTCAATTTGAATTTTTTATATAAAAATTTAATTGTAGGAATTTTATTTTCAAAAAATTGATTTTCCTAACAAAGTTATGGAAAAAAAAAATTTTAATTTTAAAATGACATGAAAAGTGTATTGTTGGGTAGGAATAGAATAAGAGGGTATTCTTATAATTTTAGTTTGTGCAATTTTTAGTTTTTATGAAAAATACATGAATTTGTTTTTTTATTCGATTAGATCTTTTTGAAAATTTTATGTTAGTTGAAAAAAGTGCTATTGGGCAAATTGGGAACAAAATGGTACTTCTAAAAATTTGGATTTTTACATTTTAATAAAAAATGGGAAGTTGGGGAAGAATTTGGAAATGATGCTTCAAGATCCATCAATGGCAGACCTTGGATAATTTTGAAATTATTTTATTTTATCTTCTTGAAAATTAAAATTTATAAAAAGTGCATGTAATGTGGAATCATGTATTATCCCATAGAGTTTATTTGGTATGTGTATTGGAAAGCATGTTTCTATAAAAACAACTCCTTTCGTATTCTCATGCTCCTTATAGATAGTTGACCCCTAAATTATGTAGGATAGAGGATACTTGTAGGAGGCTTAGGGTGGTCAATCACCTTAGGTAAGAGTGGCATACTTGAGAAGTGACCCCATTACCTTCGATTGAGATATATTTATGGGTAAGAGTGGCATGCTTGAGAAGTGACCTCATTACCCAAGGTAATAGTTGCATGCTTGAGAAGTGACCTGACTACCTTTTTGAAAAGAATAAACTATGTGAATGCTTACTTGAGACTTTTGTTGGTCTATCTTTCTTTCTAGCTTGGTTATGGAGAACCAAGGGGAAGCCCACTCCAATGTCTTAGCTAACCTCTTCTAGTCCTTGTTGGTTGGATTGAGAGTACCCATCCTTGTGTTCAGATAAACCATGTTGTATCATGTGCATGTGAATTTATCTTGTATGACTCTTGTGTGAGTCTTGGTACCTTTGAGACTCTTGTATTTGCATGAGATTGGCCCTAATTATAATGTATCCATGATCTTCTTTTCTATAGCTTAGGGTTTGCCTAGAGTGGTATAGACATCTATTATGCTCAACGATGGTAATATGGTTGGAGGTCGGTAACATTCCCCATTTGTCCAATCAAGAAGATGTATATGGAGCTAGATGTTTTACTTATTCATTGTTTTTGTTATGATCATGATTTTATCTTGTGCCTATTGGAGCACCTTGGAGGTGATTTAATAATGTTGCAATATTATTCTTTGTGTAATTTATTCATAGGAGTGTGATCCTTCCATGTTTGGGAAGTACCCTTCATCATGTTATTATTTTATATTATCATATGGTTGAAAAAGGATCCTTGTTTTGGAAGGAATTTATCATGTTGTGACATTATCTTATTTGATGGAAAAGGTTAAATCAAGACATTGGAGTCCTCTTTTGTATGTTGCAATATCATTATTTTATTATATAGTTGTATTGTTTCCACATTATGGATGAGAGCTCCATCTTTGTATTTGGCTCATCTTGACATTGGTGTCAATTGAGTGTGGCTTTCTATATGACATTTATCATGTTTTTCTTGTATGTTAGCATGATTTTGAAATCTATTTTATCTATTTATGAATGGTTCTATAGTTATCTTTCTTTTGATTTA
Organism: Cunninghamia lanceolata; assembly: GCA_027924645.1. Lineage (NCBI taxonomy): Eukaryota > Viridiplantae > Streptophyta > Pinopsida > Cupressales > Cupressaceae > Cunninghamia > Cunninghamia lanceolata. The sequence goes on along the minus strand of BSBN01001052.1, from coordinate 3,340,646 downwards.
GTTAGTAATTTTGATGCAATATGATTAGATCCATGTTGGATGACTTGTATTCTGGGCACTTCCTGACCTGTTAGAGAAAATCTTTCTATATAAAATATGTTCCCCTTAATCTCTTGAATATTCCCATATGTTCATATTATCTAGACATGATGTATTCTAGAAGTTATGACCTCTTTGAGGTTGCAATTCTCTTAGTTGAACCTCTTATTGAGTATGTTCCATGTCTTTGGATGTTGTGTTGTGTCATTATGGAATGTATTTGAGGTGGTTGTCACCCTCATCCTATTCCATGTGGTTGCGAGAGTGAAGGTTGTGGATTGGCATCTGACTTTTATCATGGAGGAAGCTACATCCTCTTGTATGGTTATCATGGTGGCCTTGTTTCATGATTATGAAGTATTCTACTTATGTCTTGCTGGTTTATTTGGAGCCTGTGTGCTTTCTATAGTTTCTTCATGTCACGTTCTAGCGTTTCATTGTGGGATGATGCGACATTTCTAATGCATCATGATTGTGTAATTAGGGCATATGCATGTCACAATTACATCATGAAAAAATTGTTCATCCTATTTTTGTCCATTAATGTCTTAGTGTAAAAGTTGGGGCATTGCATATGCTATCATAGCTCATGTTGCATCATTGGGCGCTCTAGGTTGTTTGTGGTTCATTGTGTTTTGCATGTGTGGCTAATGCAGTCATGGATGGAGGGTCCAATGAAGGACTATCCAACCATGCAGCCTTAACCATTAAACCTCACAATCTCAATAGAAACATAATGGGAACACACATATAACAATTGCACAACATAAGATCCACAATCATATGACACAAGATTTATCCTAGGAAAACCCTAAAAGGGGAAAACCTAGCCTCCAAAAGATCACTTCTCATTATAATAGATTTCCAAATCTCATTACATATACCTCTAGGGATTTTCATGTGCTAGGTCATAGCCCAAGCAAGTACAAGAAAGGTTTATTCAAATAGAAACACAACATGACATCACATCTGCTGAGCATTCTTCCATGTCCTCTATCTTCCCTCTTCTCCTTTCTCTATTCTCTACTCTACATCTTCTACTCTCAGCTTTGTCCTCTACTTGTTGCTCCCCCCTCTTGAAACAATCTCTAACCATGCTTATATATCATCCGCAAGTCTTCCAAATCATCCATGTTGGCTTCCTAGATCATTTGCATCAGCCATAGGGTGGGACATAACTCTATGTCACATGAAACGTGTAGTCAGTCTTCTATACACATGTCAACCCCAGGTTATATGTGGTGATGTGGGAATGAAATAACACCATGCGCTTCATATCATAAGCTCTACTAGACTCAATTTACCTCTTCATATCTTACTTCTTGGTGCACGATCCCAAATCATTGGTACAAATTTCCAGGCTTCAGTACAATCATTCTTCATGCAACCAAGTAACACAGTCTTCACTCTGATGCCTCTAGACATTTTTCTGGTAACTTAAACCTCCTGAAACTTGGATCAAACATACCTCCTGACTAGTTCTATTTATCCTTCCAACCGCAAGATCAGAAAGCTATCTACGGTGAATTACAGTGGCTCTCAAGGACAACCCTGTTAACTAGTTGCAAAGTCTTGACTCAGACACTTCCAAATACCTTTGTGGTGATTCATAACTTCTGAAACTCATATATGTCATGCCTCCTACCTTTCTCCACTAACCTCCAAATCATGAGACCAAACAATCAACTATTGTAGAATGTGGTAGACTCTGCTGAGACCCTTTGGTAACTAACAACACAACACCTAGTGACTTAGATCAATTGAAATAACTTCTGGATGCTCCTGCATCAGACTCTCGGGGTTAATTGAAAAGTGATTCACCTACATCAAAGACTCATCAAATTGATAAGTTTGGCGATCAGCTCCCAAATCCTTGCAACTGCCTCAGTTCGACAATCTGGCTACAAGATTACAACTGCCTCATAATCAACACTCTGTTGACAAAATTAGCAGGCTACCTCAATTCAGCGATCTGTTCAAGTCATCTTTGCAAGCTTCCTCAATCCTCATATAGGTTCGGTGATCTATTCACAAATCACTATACTACCTCACGATCAGCGATCTATACAGGTCTTCTTTGCGGGCTGCCTCAAGTTCCTTCTCATTTGCGGTGATCTACGTTCGACACTCTGCTTACAAATTGTTGCAATGCCTCAATAGTCAGCGATCTATACAAGTCTCCTTTGTAAACTTTGCCTCAAATTATTCATGTGCAGTGGTCTAGGTTTGGCACTCTAGCTACAAGATTGTAATTGCCTCACAATTCGACAATCTGTTGGCAACACTTGTAGGCTACCTCAAGATCAATACTTCATACATAGATACCAACTTCGATCAACATAGAGTTAAATAGCCTTAGCATCCCATAACACTCAGGAATAATCATTTTTACTTCCTCAATTTAGTACTTAGTCAATACATCCTTAAATTCTCTCTGCAGTACTTTCTAACCCTCGATTCTAGCTGCAACTCATTCCGCACACATGGAATTTGTCTGGTTTCTTCTCTGCATGGATTGTCCCTATACTTCTCTTTGTTTCTTTACCCATACTTCCTTTATTACGGTGTGATTTATTACTTCTCTTCCTCTTGCGGTAGAATTCCTTATTTTTCCCCTCTTTCACTGTGAATGGACTTCTTTCCTGTTATGCTCTGCACATGTTCTTTCTCTATTGCATTTTGATCCATGTCCCCCTTTCTCTCCAACACATGAATACTTTAGCCTATACAACCTTTTGAACATATAAGTAACATATTTCCATTTCGTTCCATCAATCCATCCATAATCCATCTGTATACAATCTATCATAGACTCTTTCCTCCACATTTTATTCCAACACATCATTTCAAAGTGATTCCTCAATCCACAGATTTTACAAGGGTGCAGATCCCAACACATTCCATTTTCGTGTCCATGTCTATTACAATAAAAACAATGCATACCTTTCCTTCCTTCATCTGATTTGTTTGAACTTGTGACAATACCCTTATTCCCTTTACCTCTGATATATCCAAGGCCCTCATTTCTCGGTCTCACTATTGGCTTAATGGGCTTTGTAATTCCTTGCTCATGTTTTCGTGATCCTTTGTAAAGATGTGCTATACCTAATGAGTTAATCATTCCTTTGCATTGGGAAGTGTACCTTTGCATGAAATCAATTAGTTGTTATTCCAACTGGTTGAGGCCTTGTACCTCCTAGTTGATCCACCTTTTCTATAGGTTTCCCCTTGTGTTGGGTTGTTATAAATTTATTTCAGCATGGAATAGATTTGAGGTAATCATCACTCTCATCCTACTCAATGTGTTCATGAGAGAATGAGATCATGGACTAGTGTTTGATTGTTGTTGTGGAGGAAGCTCCATCATCTCATGGGGTCATTGTGGTGACTTTGTCACATGATTGGTGAAGTCTTCTTCTTGTGCCACATTGTTTGGTGTAATGGAGATGTCATATTGTATGTCATTGTGCTTGTCATGACACCCTGTGTGCATGTTGGTGCATAATGTGATGTGTCAATGTCACATTTACAATGGAAAAAGTTTGTTCATTCATTGTTTGTTTAGCTAATGTGTTAGGCAAAAGCTTGGGGAGTTACAAGCAAACACCTACTAGCTAATGTTTCTCTCTACCTATGTTGTGAGAAACCTAAAGAGAACGTGTGTCTCAGAGTACTACTTGAATTTCATGTTTCCTAGTAATTCTTCATTGAAACTTTTTTGGAGTTAAATGGTTTCATCGCTATGACAAAACACTATCGGTGGGTCTTTATTAAGCTACACTGATGACTTGTTTTATACCGATGCTAGTGGCCATCAGAATGATGTTCACTGTCGGCAGGAGTTCGGAGTCTTATGTCGATCTCCAAGGTCTTACTAATGTGAGAAGTCCATCAGCATAAGGTTGGGCGTCGGGTAAACTCATGGTGGTCGTTCCGATAGTAGTGTGTTACTCCGATGGAAGTATACATTGAGATCAATGGTTCATCGGCGTAAGAGCTTCTTTCAGCCAAACTTTGTTAAGTCCTTCCGACTCTCGCTGTCTTAACGATGGTGGTAGTTTCTTCTGAGATCAGCGAGAGATTGTTCATCGGGACAATGTAAATTGTTTGGACCGATGGCAAAGGTCTGACCGATGAAGGTAGGAGGACTTGGGCATCGCGGAGACATTGGTCTATCGGTGCGAGAATTGAAGTGCTCATCGATGGAGTAGGTTAGGTCGATAAGGCTATAGCTTGGCATCATCGGCAACAAAATTACCGACGATGGTATTACCGTGTGGTTGACCATATAAACTGGAACAATGTTAGCAACCTGGTGCATGTGGGATTAATCATCTCGTTGGAATGTGAACCGTTGCGACAGTTGGAAGGCAGCGACGCCAGAGAAATATGATCGATCAGTTAGGGCAAAAGAGTGTAACAGTTTTGCTCTTGATGACTGGAAATAGAAACACAGATCAACAGGTGTCATTGGAGAATGATGAAACTATTCGAATATACAGTTTATTCTATAGATGTGTAGAGAAGAGTAGTTGAAGAGATTCGATTATATGGTTCATTCTGTAGATTTGCAGATGTGTGTTGAACTAAATATAATCTGAGAATCGATACCTGAACAAGAAAGCTGAGATCTTTATTGTAACTGTAAAGTTTACTGTAATAAAGATTGATTCTTGTGGTGGTGGGTTTTTTATCCAAAAGGGTTTTCCCACGTAAATCGTGTGTCATTCTCTGTATCTTGTTTGTTTATTCTGTATTTTCTAGTGTATTCATCTATATTTTTGAATTGAAAGTTACCTGTCTGCATTATCCCCTTTACATTAACATTAGGGAAGCTGTATTCCGCACTTGTGCTTTCCTTACAAGTGGTATTAAAGCCTGGCCCGTTGTGTTATCCTTATTGGTAGGTTTGGTTTTTTGTGTTAGTTCAGTGAGTGGGAGTTCTGTAGAGGTCTATTCTATTAAATAAGATGGCAAGTACATCAGGAAAAATAGACATTGAAAAGTTCAATGGCACAAACATTGAGTTGTGGAAGATTAAGGCTAAATATTTGTTGGTCGATAGAGATCTTTGGATTGCTGTGTCTGGGGTTAAACCTGCAAGCATGAAGCAAGAAGATTGGGACCTAGCTGACAGGAAAGCCAGAGGACTGATAATATTAAGTCTTGCAGATTCTGTTCTATTAAACGTCCATGAAGAGAAGTCAGCCAAAGATTTGTGGAAGAAGTTGGGAGATATTTACCAGGGCAAGTCCTTGGTGAATAAATTGTTCCTTAGGAAGAAGTTGTATTCTCTAAAGATGGATGAAGGTGCATCTGTAGCGGACCATCTGAACACATTTAATTTGATTGTTGCACAGTTGACGTCTGTAGGTGTAAAAATAGAAGAGGAAGACCGCTGTATGCTTCTATTGTGTTCCTTACCTGACTTGTGGGATCATCTTATGATGGCTATTAGAAGTACAACAACCATGTTTACAACTGAAGTGGTTGTTACCTCATTGTTATCTAAAGAGATGTGGAGGAAATCTTTTGAGACAGCTAAAGAGGCCCTGTCTGTTTGAGGTAGATCAAAGGAAAGAGGCAAGAAGAAGGACAACAGGTCTAAGTCCAAATCAGAGGGGAAATCAAAATCTCCTGGCACAAAGTCCAAGGTGAAGTGCTGGAATTGTGGGCTGAAAGGTCACATTAGAAGAGACTGTAAAGAGGAGAAAAAGAAGAAGAAGAAGAACTCTTCTGACAATGATTCTTCTCAGAGTGATGTTGATGCCTTCATTGCTGCCTTGGCAATGCCTGCATCTGAAGATGTGTGGCTGGTGGATTCAAGAGCATCATTTCATATGACATCTCACAGAGAGTGGTTCACAAAGTATGAACCGTATGCTGGTGGGAAGATGTTCCTGGCAAGTGATTCAACACTGAAAATTGTTGGCCAAGGACGAGTCAGAATCTAGTTCCCAAATGGCAGGATAAAGGGAATGAATGGAGTTCTTCACATACCAGGTCTGGCTCAAAATTTACTTTCTATTAGTAAGCTTAATGATGTTGGAGTGCAAGTTACTATTGTGAATGGTGGTTGTAAAATGACTAGAGGTTCTATAGTACTGGCAAAGGGTGAATGCATTGGAACTCTGTATAGATTAGATGCTAAACCAGTGTGCTGTAATAGTGTCTCTGTAAAATCTGAAAAAGCTACTAGTGTAACACATGATGCAAATTCTATGGAAGTTAAACTTCCTGTAGAGAAAACAATGCTCTGGCATCATAGACTTGGTCACATAGGTGAAAAAGGTTTAAAAACCTTGAAAAACAAAACCCTGGTAGATGGACTAATTGATTGTAATCTAGAGTTTGATTTCTGCGAACATTGTATATATGGAAAACAGAACTGTGTTTCAGTTTATTCTAGTTCTCAAAAATCTTCTAGTGTTCTGGACTATGTACATTCTGCTGTTTTTGGTCCAGTTGATGTTATGTCTTTATCTAAATCAAGATACTATGTATCATTCATTGATGATTATTCAAGGAGGGCATTTGTATATTTTTTGAAAAATAAATCAAAAGTGTTCAGTTAGTTTAAAGAATTTAAAACTCTTGTGGAAAACTAGACTAGTAGAAAAATAAAATGCTTGAGAACAGATAGTGGTGGTGAATACTGCAATGTGGATTTTGACAAGTATTGTGTAGATCATGGTATAAAAAGACACAAAACTACACCTTATACTCCACAGCAAAATGGAGTTGCTGAAAGGTTAAATCGATCGTTGATGGAGAAAGCAAGAAGTATGTTGAGTTATGCTGGTCTTGAACAAAGGTTCTAGGCTGGCGCAGTTGCTACAGCTTGTTACTTGCTGAATTGTTCTCCTACTTTGGCATTGGTTGATAAGATGCCTATGGAAGCATGGTCTAGAAAGAAGCCATCTCTAAGACATCTTTGTGTCTTCGGCTGTGAGGTATATGCTCATATTCCTGAGGTAAAAAGATCTAAGTTAGATAACAAGGCAGTCAAATGTATCTTTATTGGCTATGGAGTCGGTGTTAAGGGTACAAGCTTTGGAATCCTGAAACTGAAAAAGTAATTTACAGCAAGAATGTAATTTTCAGAGAGCTGAAACCTTTGGTTAGTATTTCTCAGCTGGAGAAGAGAGAAGAAAAGAAAGAAAAGAGTGTTGTTAATATTCCTCTGACCCCTGTAAAAGAGGAACACCAAGCACCAAGTGTAGATGGTTCAGATGTGAGTTCAAGTAGCTCTGAAGATTCAGATCCAGAGCAAGAACCTGAACCTACACCTCAACCATTGAGGTGGTCTACACGTGAAAGAAGACAACCAAATAGGTATGGATTTTCAGTACATGATTCAAATTGTGCCTATGCTTTACTTACTGATACTGATGAACCTAGGACTGTGAAAGAAGCTATTAGCTTACCTGATTCAGATTCTTGGTTGGAAGCCATGGATAGCGAAATGTCATCGTTGGAGAAAAATGGAACCTAGGATCTGGTGCCCTTGCCTGAAGGTAGAAAACCTGTGGCCTGTAAGTGGGTATTTAAAAAGAAATATGGTCCAGATGGTAGTGTTGATAAGTACAAGGCAAGACTGGTTGCTAAGGGGTATTCCCAAAAGGAAGGTATTGATTATGGAGAAATCTTTTCTCCTGTAGCTAAGCTGACATCCATTAGATTTTTGTTGTCACTTGCAATAGCATATGATTTTGAAATTGAGCAGATAGATGTGACAATAGCATTTCTTCATGGAGACTTTGAAGAAGAAATTTATATGTCCCAGCCAGAGCATTTTATGGTAAAAGGTAAAGAACATCTAGTATGTAAACTTAAAAAGTCTCTTTATGGTTTGAAGTAATCTCCCAGAATGTGGTATCAAAAATTTGATACGTATGTTTTATCCTTGGGGTATGTGAGATCTAAATCTGATCATTGTGTCTATTATAAAACTGAAAGTGATCAGATTCCTATAATTGCACTGTATGTGGATGACATGTTATTCATTGGCAATGGTAAGGGGATGATCTCAGAATTAAAATCTCAGTTGTCCTTGAAATTTGAAATGAAGAATCTGAGGGTAGCGAAGTACATTCTGGGAATGGAAATCAAAAGGGACAGGTCTAAGAGAAAGATTTGGCTCAGCCAGAGCAAGTATATTACCAATGCTCTTGATAAGTTTCATATGTCTGATTCTAAACAGTTAGTTGTTCCAGTTTTGCAGGGAACGAAATTATCTGTTGAAGATTGTCTAGAATCTTCGAGTGAATCTGACGACATGAAAAGAGTGCCTTACACAAGTGTTGTTGGCAGTTTAATGTATGCAATGGTCTGTACCAGACCAGACATTGCCCAAGCAGTGGGAGTTTTGAGCCGGTTTATGGCGAATCCAGGCAGATCACATTGGGATGCTATGAAGAGAGTTATGAGGTATTTGAAGGGAACTTCTGACTATGCTTTATGCTATCATGGAAACTCAGTTGGATCACAGAGATCTATTAGCATTCAGGGATATGTGGATTCTGATTAGGCAGGGGATATTGACAGTAGAAGATCCACCAATGGATATGTATTCATGTTAAATGGTGGTGCTATTAGTTGGATGAGTAAGCAGCAGGCTGTAGTCACTTTGTCCACAATAGAAGCAAAGTACATGGCAACTACTCGTGCATGCCAAGAAGTTGTTTGGTTGAAGAGGTTGTGTTCTAATGTTGGTTTTGATGCAGGGCAGATACAAATACACTATGACAGTCAAAGTACTATATGTTTGGCAAAGAACCCTACTTTCCATTCTAGGACAAAACATATTGATGTCCAATATCATTTTGTTCGTGATATGGTGGAAGACAGGAAGGTGAAGCTCGAAAAGGTTGACACTTTGGAAAATGTCGTTGATGCCTTAACTAAACCAATGAGTACGGCCAAGTTCAAATGGTGTTCAGATGAAATGGGTCTGCAGACCCATAGTTCTCATTAATCACATAAGGATTGAGAGGTAGCAGTAATCTCCTTGACAAGTGGGAGATTGAAGAGAACGTGTGTCTCAGATTACTGCTTGAATTTCATGTTTCCTAGTAATTCTTCATTGAACCTTTGTTGGAGTTAAATGGTTTCATTGCTATGACAAAACACTATCGGTGGGTCTTTATTAAGCTACACCGATGACTTGTTTTATATCGATGGTAGTGGCCATTGGGATGATGTTCACTATCGGCGGGAGTTCGGAGTCTTCTGCCGATCTCCAAGGTCTTACCGATGTGAGAAGTCCATCGGCATAAGGTTGGGCGTCGGGTAAACTCATGGTGGTCGTTCTGATAGTAGTGTGTTACTTCGATGGAAGTATATGTTGAGATCAATAGTTCATCAGCGTAAGAGCTTCTTTCGGCCAAACTTTGTTAAGTCCTTCCGACACTCATTATCTTACCGATGGTGGTAGTTTCTTCAAAGATCGGCGAGAGATTGTTCATCGGGACAATGTAAACTGTTTGGACCGATGGTAAAGGTCTGACCGATGAAGGTAGGAGGACTTGGGCATTACGGAGACATTGGTCTATCGATGCAAGAATTGAAGTGCTCACCGATGGAGCAGGTTAGGCTGATAAGGCTATAGCTTGGCATCGTCGGCAAAAAAATTGCCGATGATGGTATTACCATGTGGTTGACCATATAAACCAAAACAGTGTCAATGACCTAGTGCATGTGGGATTAATCATCTCGCTAGAATGTGAACCATTGCGACGGTTGGAAGGCAGCGATGCCAAAGAAATATGATCAATCAATTAGGGCAAAAGAGTGTAACGGTTTTGCTCTTGATGACTGGAAATAGAAACACAGGTTAGCAGGTGTCGTTGGAGAATGATGAAATTATTTGAATATACAATTTATTCTGTAGATGTGTAGAGAAGATTAGTTGAAGAGATTCAATTATATGGTTCATTCTGTAGATTTGTAGATGTGTGTTGAACTAAATATAATTTGAGAATCGATACCTGAGCAAGAAAGTTGAGATCTTTATTGTAACTGTAAAGTTTACTATAATAAAGATTGATTCTTCTAGTGGTGGGTTTTTTATCCGAAAGGGTTTTCCCATGTAAATCGTGTGTCATTCTATGTACCTTGTTTGTTTATTCTATATTTTCTAGTGTATTCATCTGTATTTTCAAATCGAAAGTTACTTGTCTGCATTATCCCCCTTACATTAACATTAGGGAAGTTGTATTCCGCACCTGTGCTTTCCTTACAAAACCCACAATGGCTCATTCTCAAATTTAAATTATAGTGCATAGAATGATGTCATCAAACATATGAACAACAACATCCTAATGTTTGTGCCTAATGGAGGTGCCGTAGTTCAGGGGTAGCAGAGATACCAAAACAAATCCTGGCAATGCAAGGTGACCAAAGCAACCACACAATCATTTATTTTTCAAACAAAGAATTGGGACCTCATGGTTGTCTCAACAATATTGAGATTTTAGAATCCACAAGAGCAGTTAGGTGGACCATTACAAGACCAAATGGCAAGGTGCCATATATGTAAGCAAGGGCCATAGGGCGTCAAAATTTGACAACTCATGGGACATAAGGCAAGTGGGCAGGGCATTACGTGACCAAGGCACATTCTTTCATCCAAGAAAAATTGTAACATCTTGACAACTAGCTTCACGAAATTATAGATGTTATATACCCCCCTCAGGAAAAGCACACCAAGCCAAGAAGTATGGTAAAGAGTGGAACTCCAACAACCCATGAGGAAAATCTACCCAAGGATGGACTATGGATCATAGGTTGTCAATCACAAAAGGCTTCATGGAAAGCCACTGTCCAAAGAGAGCATGAAGGATTACCATGTTAAAAGGACAACCCAAAACATGGAGGAAACAACTTAGAATATGGAGCTTCAACTTCACATTCTAGAGGATCTGGTTGGAAAGAGGAAGGGAAAACTCAAGGAGACTGTGCTAATTGGTCAATTTTGGAAGAACCCCTCCTCCAAAATTGATTTACATGCATGGATTAAAATGAACTAGCCTAAGAGTGAGGAAATAATTATGCTTGAAGAAGGTTTTTTCATTGTTATTTTTCTGAAAAAAGAGGACAGAGAGTTGGTCTGTAAAAAAAATGCCTACTTTTGTGAAGGAGCAAGATTATATATGTAACCATGGCAACTGAATGTTAATGCATCAAATGCGGTGATATCACACATGCTTTTTTGATAAAATTTAAAAAATTGCCTCTAGAATATAGAGAGGACAAAATATTGAGGCTTATTGGTGATTCTATTGGTGCTTTTCAAATCAAGGATGAAGGTTAGTCACCATTGGCAGAAGAAGGCATTAGGATTCGTATTCTCCTAGAAATAAAGAAGGGCTTTCCAAAAAAACATCAAACTACAAACTTTTGAAAGGGAATGGGAACAAAACATCTTCTACAAGGGCCCTGAAACTATATGCATAAATTGCAGGGGTTTTGGTCACTATAAATGCAACATAGATCTCAACACCAAATTAAATACTCAAAAGGTAACTTTTCAAGACCCACTCATGTTGGAAAACAATTTCATCAGTGAGATGAGTGAAGAAAACCCCATAGATATGGACACTACTATGGAGGGTTGGAAAGATGGAGAAGGGCTAGAACATTTCAATAAAGATAGACTACAAATCACAATCTTGATTGTCTTGCCTCTCAAGGAGTCTAATAAGGAGAATGATTGTCAGAAAATAGATGGAGAGGAGGATGTTGTGTGTATGGATAGCATGATTGATTCTCTTCTGGATGAAGTTATTATGAAGGTGGGAAATAATATATGTGGTGATATTGTAGATGAAGTTCTTCTTGAGTAGCCAAAACTACATTTAGTACAGAAATCACCCATCTCACAAACACCATTGGAGGAAAAAGGTGGGAGCTACACACCAAGTCAGAAAGGAAAGAATCATAAAACCAGATCTACAAAAATAGATGAGGAAATAGCAGTAGGGATTCAAATCACCATTGGCAGAGATATGTAAGTAGAAGAGACATAACGTTTGGATATTGTGAAAGACATGGTTACAGAAGAGGTAGAATTATCAAATAAATCCCTAAGAGTCATCCTAGATGAAGTAATTTTCAAAGTAGGGAACAATATAAGTGATGACATTGTTGAAGAGATGTATCAAGAGGATATGGTAATAGAAAATACACCAAGGCTTGGCATTTTTCAAACAAATCTGGTACAAAAAATAGAAAGTAACACGACGAGACAAGGCAAGAAGAGCCACAAAACTAAGAGTTGTAAGACTAAAGAGGAGATAGCTATAGGTACTCAAACCATAATAGAAAAAAATTTAAGATTGAGAAGAGTGGAGTGGTCTCCTTGGGTGAAATGTGAAAGGGAAGGAGAACCCAGCATGCACCTCACAACATCCTATATTTTACTTAAATAGATATTCAATAACTTGATGTAAGCACATACTACTATGCTCTTAAAGCGGAAACAGACATAGCTGATTTCCCATCACATTAACCCTTAGAGGAAAGATAATGTAGCTTACAGATCTAAGAAAATTTTAGTAGCATACGACATGAAAATTAATACTTTAAGATCATGAAAGAAGAATAAAATGGATAAAAAAGAAGACACACCAATATGCATGGGGAAAACCCTTTCAGGTAAAAAACCCCACACTCCAAAGCATCGATCCAATGTATTAATCTACAACAACAATGTTACAGTATACTTGTAGGCTCAAAGCCTTAATATGGAGATTTACATCTTGCTTTTCTGGAGGAAAATTGATAGCATAACCCTGCATAGAAAACAACCTCTTCAAACACACTCAAATACAACATAATGAAAGAGGTGCAAAAGAAAAGCACCCTCAAAAAGATAGCTTAGCTTTCTCTACCAACTCCTTCGTAAAAGCATACAAAGCATCTACTTTCAAATCCATTTTAAAGCCAGAAACTCTTATGGTTTCTTTCCTAGGTGTCCACTTCCCAAAAAAGAATATTTTCCAACTTGAAAATCTTTTCCAAGTCAAAAATTGTTTCCAACATGAAAATCTTTTCCAAATCAAATTTCCAAAAAATAAAGCATATCCTTGTCATGGGTGCTCCAAAGAGATAAGGATACGATTTGCCATAAATGATAACTTCCTACAATAGAAACTTGCTAAACAAGACCCAAGGTCAACCGAGGTGACACTCCTTGTTTTTCTCAACAAAAAGCAAAAAAATAGCTTTTTGAGAAAAAGAAAAGAAGTAAAAAGCACAAAACATCTTTTTTTTCAAAATGTCTTAGAAACACCATTTTTGAGAAAACAAAAAACAAAACTACTTTTCACCTCCTAAAAAATAGGAAACACCAGAAATGACTCTAAGGTTGAGACACCTTAATCCCAACATTCTCCCACTTGTCGAAGACCTGTCAAGAGTCTATAGTAGCTAGTTGATCAAGCCTCAAGGCCCATGGAACTCGAACACCAACTAAACTTCTCTGTGCTCATTGGCTTTATTAGTGCATCTACAATATTCACCAAAGTGTCAACTTCAAACTCATTACCAGAACACAACTCTAAAGTCCAAACACCTCCAAAACATGATTGAGCACGAATGCTCCAGAATAGTTAGAACAACCACTACAGCTAGTTGTTTACATCCAACTAAAAACCCACCATTGATAGAACTTCTACACATGACATATCCAACCCATACTATAGCTCTCATCCTTGTATAATCCACTGTCCTGCTCAAAGTTACGATCTCCCATGATAACAAACACACCAAACTATTGATGTGCAAAAAATTTGGAGACCCTTGATACTGCAATCCAATGAAGAACAATCTACCAAAGACATACATACTGTTAGTGCCCGAATCGGCAGAGGGTTTGCCAGCTCCAATGCACAGGTAGATTCAGCCAACAGATATGGGAGGTTACGTGAGCTGCCTCCCCTTCACTTTTGGTTCTACCACACCAAGGGGGGTATCCCTATAGCTAAATTTTTTTCTTTGACTCACCCAATGATAGAAGGATTTAGCTTTTCAGAACAAGAAAAATACTCTCATGTATGGACCAAGATTTGGGTGATAAATCACAAGGTTGGAAACTTTCTTGGATGTATCTAACTGATTTAGGACGAGAGTATGTAGGGGTCCTATTTCTACTAATCCAGGGGTAGACCGGTGCCTATCTCAGGGCAAGGAGTCAACTAGACGTATACAAGAGAATGGCTTGCAACTGGCATTCAAGTTTCAAGGGGTTAGGACTGGTATTTGCCTTACAAACACCACCCAAGGATAAGTATTTAACTATCTCTACTTACATACATCCCAGCTGACATACAACTTTCTCCATACTCAACCTAAAACAATTTAATCCACTCCTTGAATGGAAGTTAAAGATTAAGCATGTGATACAGAAGTCCATACCCTAGAATCTGAGAAACCCTTAGCAACTAGATTCAAAAGAAGAGAATGCATACAACACATGGAGATAGACAGATAAACACATGTAATAATGCATTTTTCATATAAAATGACAAGAAACTAAACAGATGTCCAAGATACACTCAAATGCAACTCATAAACTCTAAAAGAAATAGCACAACCCAGAAAATACTCTATTTTTTTGTTATTTTTCCCCCAAAAATGTCCAAGTCTTAAACCACCCTAATGATTAACACAGCTTGCCTTTTATAACAAGACTGTGTACTCAGCAAAAATTACATGGCAATTCAAAATTTCTGCCAGATACACTGCACCAAAAATGGCGCCCAAAATAATCAATGCAACAGAGAGAAGAAAGAGGGAGAGCAGGTGAGATCGGGAACTGCACCGCCGCCTGAAGATTTTCTTCATCAAATTTGGTAGGTTGCTATCAATCATTGACCCATACCTTCACAAATAGCCATTAATGGCCTAGCTACCCACAGCTCCTCTTGAAATGCGGCAGCTACATGCCTCTGAAGTTTTTCCCACTCAAAAGATAGTTGCAGATATAAAGAAAACCTTCACCGCTGAGAGTTTAAAAGATGGCCGTCGATTTCCCTCCCATCATTGATATCTGTGCCTAAAGCACTTTGAAAATTCACCAACCAATCAGAACGTGCCACATAGGCACCCTGTGCTTCCATCGCTGACCTTTCCTTTCCTTCATTTTACCTTTTTTGCCATGCATATGTAGCTGAAAATGAGATTGTATATACATATAATCATTCGCATACAAGGTAGACCCTAGGACATTATGAAACTAAGTTGAATTTGCATTCAAGTCCGGACCTTGTATGTATCTCCCTTTGCACATCGGCATATACAACGCACTTTATACAACCGACGGACCTCAAATTTCATTCACTGTATTTGATTCCTCCTTCGCGTCTGAGTTGTACGTCTTTCCTTTGTATATCAGCTTGTATGTTGCATATACAAACACAATATACATGCAACCTACAGATTCCAAACCTCCATGAAGCACATTAGAACAATTTTGAAATTCGGCCTTTGTATCTGAACCTTTACACTTTTCATTGTATATCCGCAATATACAATGCATACATATATGCAAGCTTCGGAATTCATCACCTTATGAGCTATATTACATTCCCCCTTCATGTCCAGGCCTTGTATATGCGCGCTTGTATATCACAAACATACAACACAGATATATAAAACAAAATATACAATCTGGACTTGTACCTTTTATTTACCAGAATGCAATATCCATTGGGTCCGGGCCTTGCATATTTGGTTGTTTCTGCCAACATACAATCACCTTTGAATGCAACTTGTGGATCCCACCCCTTGGTTCCTACTTTATATGTAACTTTTTCTTTGTATGTGCCTCTTGCATATTTCTAATGTACAATCGACTTTGTATCTTATAACATACAATTGCCCTTGTATGTATCCTTTGTATCGGCTCCCTCATACATTACTCGATGTACATTCTGCCTTGCATATCTGCGGGCCCCACCACTTGTATATCGGCCCCTTGCACATTTTCTTTTGCATGTTGCCAATGTATATTTCTTCTTGTACATTGCCGCTGATATACCTTTCACTATAGCGAATGCATGTTGTTATTGTATCTACCCATTGCATGTCTAAACATACAACACAAATATACATGCAAAACCCGATATACAAGCAGGGAATATTCCTAGAATCTGCGATAGATTCCTCAATGTATATGCACCTTTTTTAAGCCCGATATGCATTGCGAAATACATATAACTAATTTTTGACCATTTTTGAAAGCTGATTGGGAATTCTGCAAGCTCGCCAATGCACATTGCACTTGTACATACAAACCCCTTTGTATATACAAAAATACATGCATACAACTGAATTTTTTGCACTTTTCAACTGCAAAGGCCAAAAGATTTAGAATTTTTTTTTAGATTTTTTGGGAAGGTGCCTACATATTTAAATGGTTGAAACCTAAATGTTTATGTAGGCACTAACATAGGCTCTGTCTAGGGATGCATGCCTCTTGCAAGCATGGCGAGAACCTTAGATCTCTGGGATACAGACCAGTCCCTAGCCATTGGGCAACAAAGTCAAACATTGCACCAACCTGCATCACAAATACATTATTGAAACATACTTGGTGGCCCAAGGCCACCAAAAAGGAAGAACCAGTATTTCCCTTTGTCAAATACCATGTTTTCATCCGCATTCACTGGATCAAGCCTGAAGATGTTGTCATTGTCTGGCCACAAACAAACCTTGTCATTTGCATATTCAAACATCTCATTTATCTTGCTTTTGTCAACCCTATGCAAGCAACCATTAGCATCAAGCAACATGTGAATATTATATTTATCAAACAATGCATTCTCATAAAACATATAACACTTATCATCATCTATATCAGCAGTATGCATTGTAAAATGATCTCCCAGCTAGACTAAAAATTGAAAGCAATCACAGTCCACTATACAACTAGGAACATCAGATATCATTCTATCATAAGCTGGCATATCAAAGAAGAAGCTCTCAAATCCACAATTGTGCACCTTATACAAACAATTATCAGCTGCATCAAACTGGAAAGGCTCAGGCCTAGTGACATTTTTGCAACAATCTTCATGATATATGTTGGTCTTCCTTTCATCAGGATGAAAATCAGAATCCTTATCAATAACAGTGCCTTGATCCTCACCATACTTAAATAGATCCTCATCACTATATGTGTCAAAAAAAAATTGTCCAAGTGTTTCAGTTTCATTATAGTATACTACTGGTTCATGGGCAGCAGAACATGCATTTTCATAACCAATGAATTCCTTGTGTGGAGAAGTATCAGCCTGTGTGTCACAAACAAAACTATAATCAAATAAAGAATAATCATGCTTAGCACTAGCACTTGTTTCAATTTCTAATTGCTCTTCATCATCTCCATGTGTTTGAATAGAAGGCATTGATTCAAACATGGAATTGCTCCTTTGTTTGCTTATTTCTTCTCTATCTTGAGCACAATACTCACAATCATCTCCACAAACCCACTCAATTAAGCACTCATTGATGTCCATGACCTCATCATTATTTTCAGAACCAGATACCTCGACCTCGAAATGGGAGTCACCACTGATCCTCTCATTGGCATCCTTGACTGGTGGACAATCCAGTTGAGCATTATTATCAACAGTATGTTCAAGTATAGCATTCTCAACTTCTATCTTCTCATTTACACATTTATCTTCAAATGATGTCATGATCACTTGGTCATTTGCAGCCACATAACTGTTATTCACACCAAAGCCTATGGACAGAGAATTCAGTATGTGCGCGTTCCTTATTTTTTCTATATTTTCTAAAAACTTGTATGCCATCTGCACACTTTTTATATTGAATTCCCTCAACAATGCACTAGAGCCCTCTTCAAAAGCTTCAAAATATATGCCAATGCAGGCTAAAGTATCAGGTCTGAAGTCTTCAGGGATTTGTGAAAGGGCAACTGCAAATCTATGACTGAAATCAATAGTGGGCTCTTCATCTTGTCTTCTAATTTCCATCAATCTTGCAACAAGATCAGCAAGTTCTCTTGCAAATTCTTCTCTAAAACAGTCAACAAGTTCATCCCAACAGGCAAAGGATCTCTTCAGAAAGCTCAAATACCAATCTCTAGCTCTAGCACCAAAGGATCTAACAAAAAACCTCATCCACATATCTTCATCTCTAAATGAATGTTTCTTCATAAATCTATGAAAGTTTTGGATATGTGCACCCCCATCACACACACTATGTCCACTAAATCTAAGCATCTGATTGTAAATTTGAGTAGGCATACTTTCAACTTTATACAACATTTAATCCTTTCAAGTTTAATCTGTGTAAATCTAGTTGGTCATACAAAGGATCAAAAGGGCCAGCAATAGGTTTAGCATCCTGACTGGCAGACACAACATTATTACTATTTAACTAAGCCTGACGAGCCTCTAAGGATATCAACCTATTCTTTATCTCTTCAATTTTTTTTACACAACATTTCATCCCCCTCCTAGCTGAGTATGGGTGAATACATGTTTGGATTCATATAATTTTTACTTTCAAACATCTTATGTCTGCCTAGGACCTAAGGCTTCCCCCTAGCATCTAACTTATGCAATAGAACAACAAATACAAGTGGAAAGAAGCCGTGTACCTTTTCTCATCCAAATGCTGAAGTCCTAAACAAAAAATTTTCAAATCAAAACAACATACATGTGCACTAAAAACTTATTTGCAAAGTCGCCACCTATCCAAAGAGGACACAATTTTCAAATAGCTGAAAGCTCATCAAATATTTTTTTGAGTTCATTCCACCAGCAGAGCACCATTATTCACATGAAATCTTCAGATATGCAGCAATGATTTCACACCATTCGACTCTTTCCCTAGTAGAGTCGCCATCTGTTGGTGACTCAGATGGACACAAATTCACTCTTTCTCTTATGTCAGCAGAGTCGCCATTTCTGTTAGTGCCCGAATCGGTAGAGGGTTTGCCAACTCTAATGCATAGGCAGATTCGGACAACAGATACGGGAGGTTGTGTGAGCTGCCTCCCCTTCACTTCTGGTTCTGCCGCACTAAGGGGGGTATCCCTATAGCTAAAGGTTTTTCTTTGACTCACCCAATGATAGAAGGATTTAGCTTTTCAGAACAAGCAAATTACTCTCATGTATGGACCAAGATTTGGGTGATAAATCACAAGGTTGGCAACTTTCTTGGACGTATCTAACTGATTTAAGATGAGAGTATGTAGGGGTCCTATTTCTACTTCTACAACTAACAGGTTGGAAATTTGAAAGGATTTGTATTAATGTTTTGGATGCAAGATAGGGGGTTTTTGGATCATAACTACTAATCCGGGGGCAGACCGGTGCCTATCTCAAGGCAAGGAGTCAACTAGACGTATACAAGAGAATGGCTTGCAACTGGCATTCAAGTTTCAAGGGGTTAGGACTAGTATTTGCCTTACAAACACCACCCAAGGATAAGTATTTAACTGTCTCTACTTACATACATACCAGCTGACATACAACTTTCTCCATACTCAACCTAAAACAATTTAATCCACTCATTGAATGGAACTTAAAGATTAAGCATGTGATACATAAGTCCATACCCTAGAATCTGAGAAACCCTTAGCAACCAGATTCAAAAGAAGAGAATGCTTACAGCACATGGAGATAGACAGATAAACACATGCAATAATGCATTTTTCATATAAAATGACAAGAAACTGAACAGATGTGCAAGATGCAGTCAAATGCAACTCATAAACTCCAAAAGAAATAGTACAACCCAGAAAATACTCTATTTTTTCATTATTTTTCCCCCAAAAATGCCCAAGTCTTCAACCACCCTAATGAGTAACACAGCTTGCCTTTTATTACAAGATAGTGTACTCAGCAAAAATTACATGGCAATTCAAAATTTTTGCCAGATACACTGCACCAAAAATGGTGCCCAAAATAATCAATGCAGCAGAGAGAATAAAGAGGGAGAGCAGGTGGGATCAGGAACTGCACCACCGCCTAAAGATTTTCTTCATCAAATTTGGTAGGTTGCTGTCAATCATCGACCCATACCTCCGCAAATAGCCATTAATGGCCCAGCTACCTGCAGCTCCTCTTGAAATGCGGCAGCTACGTGCCTCTGAAGTTTTTCTTGCTCAAAAGATAGCTGCAGATATAAAGAAAACCTTCACCATTGAGAGTTTAAAAGATGGCCATCGATTTCCCTCCCATCGTTGAGATTTGCGGCCCTAAAGCACTTTAAAAATTCACCAACCAATCAGAACGTGCCACGTAGGCACCCTATGCTTCCATCGCTGACCTTTCCTCTCCTTCATTTTACCTTTTTCATCATGCATATGCAGCTAAAAACGAGATTGTATATACATACAATCATTCGCATACAAGGTGGACCCCAGGACATTATGAAACTAAGTTGAATCTGCATTCGGATCCGGACCTTGTATGTATCTCCCTTTGCACATCGGCATATACAACACACTTTATACAACCAACGGACCTCAAATTTTATTTGCTGTATTTGATTCCTCCTTCACGTCTGGGTTGTACGTCTTTCCTTTATATATCGGCTTGTATGTTGCATATACAAACACAATATACATGCAACCTGCGGATTCTAAACCTCCATGAAGCACATTAGAACAATTTTGAAATCTAGCCTTTGTATCTGAACCTTTATACTTTTCATTGTATATCCGTGATATACAATGCATACATATATGTAAGCTTCAGAATTCATCACCTTATGAGCTATATTACATTCCCCCTTCATGTCTGGGCCTTGTATATGCGCGCTTGTACATCACAAACATACAACATGGATATACAAAACAAAATATACAATCTGGACCTGTACCTTTTATTTACCAGAATACAATATCCATTGGGTCCGAGCCTTGCATATTTGGTTGTATGCGCCAACATACAATCACCTTTGAATGCAACTGGTGGATCCCACCCCTTGGTTCCTACTTTGTATGTAACTTTTTCTTTGTATGTGCCTCTTGCATATTTCCGATGTGCAATCGGCTTTGTATCTTATAACATACAATTGCCCTTGTATGTATCCTTTGTATCAGCTCCCTCATACATTACCCGATGTACATTCCGCCTTGCATATCCGCGGGCCCCACCACTTGTATATCGGCCCCTTGCACATTTTCTTTTGCATGTTGCCAATGTATATTTCTTCTTGTACATTGCCGCTGATATACCTTTCACTGTAGCGAATGCATGTTGTCATTGTATCTACACATTGCATGTCTAAACATACAACACAAATATACATGCAAAACCTGATATACAAGTAGGGAATATTCTCAGAATCTGCGATAGATTCTTTAATGTATATGCACCTTTTTTAAGCCTAATATGCATTGCGAAATGCATATAATTGATTTTTCACCATTTTTGAAAGCCGATTGAGAATTCTGCAAGCCTGCCAATGCACATTGCACTTGTACATACAAACCCCTTTGTATATACAAAGATACATGCACGCAACTAAATTTTTTGGACTTTTCAACTGCAAAGGCCAAAAGATTTAGATTTTTTTTTTGGATTTTTTGGGAAGGTGCCTGCATATTTAAATGCTTGAAACCTAAATGTTTATGCAGGCACTAACACATACATCCTAGGAATCATACTGCATGAGCAATGCCAACCAAAGCAACTCACAATCTACCAATCAACACTTACATAAAAGTGTGGCTTATAATCAAACCATGTAATACAAGAACAATCACAATGATCTGTAAACTACAGCCAACCTATTGCAAAACAAGGCATACTTCCACAAATAGTTTTTTGCTCACTCTCTCACCCTTGATCTCCTCCACTTCTCACAAGTCCTCCACATCTGAAATGATATACATTAAAAGAACACATACTGTTGCTAAAAATCAATGAAGTACAACAACAATAGGTGACCACAAAACTAGTGATCAAACTAGATGAATAAGAACCTCTAGGAAGAAACATGAGACCATAAAGAGAAACTGCATAATCATATCATGTCCTTTTGCTGACACCACCAAGTGTTAAGTTGTGCCAAGTAAGATCTCCTTCACAAAACCCCAACTGAAAATCCTTAACAACACCCTTGACTGTTCAATCTCATTAGATCAAATAAGACATATATATCTCATAAAATAAAAAATGATTTAAGATTCTCTAACCAAGGAAGATCAAACTCAAAAAATCCATTCCAAAAATAAGAATACAACCCAATAACATCTCCAAAACATCTCATCAATTAAACCATATACCCAAAGAGATAAGCATGCCAAATACTCCTCAAATGAACCTTCTAGAACTAGAAACTATATCTCAAGATCCATATCCATCAGAAATCAAAGCATAAAACAAAATGAATCTGAAACAACAGGTCAATACCTATCATATCATTTTCTGCCGAGTGAACTAAGATTAGGGAAAGAGAATGATCCACTGAGATACATCGAGCCTCATTGTAACAATCCTGCATTGACCGAATTTATGTTTTGTGAGGGGGTCATGGCATGTCGAGGTGGCAAGAAAATATTTGTTTTGGTGGAGAATTGCAGGCCTTTGCAGGGAGCAACTGTAGAGACATAAATGCTACAAAAATATCTATTTGAAAGCATGTAGGATAGAGAGATAGTTATTGTTGGAGGAAAATATCTCCCGGGGGAAGATGAGAAGACACAGGAGGATTTTTGGAGGAGGTACTCTATTTTTAAAGGGAGAGAAGACACAAAAAGAAAGAGGGAAGATAATGGAGGCAAAGAGAGTAAAAGGCAGAAGAGGGGACGGGAAGAAGAGAGGAGGGAAGCGTAGGAAGGAGAGGAAGAAAGATGATCTCAGGCGAACATATCAACTGCAAATTTGAGGTGCACTAAAAGGGGAGTGCGACCAGTAAGGTATTTTCCTCAGGTCTTTGTTTTTCCAGCACTAAAACTAAAATCTGTTTGTTGCAATTCATTTGACCACAGAAAAAAAAATAAAACCCCTTCCCTACATTGGAAATTATACCTTAATGGATATCCATACCCTGTTCCATCACTCCCACTATGGTACAAGCAGTGAGGATGTTGGCTAAGGTCGTGGGGTCTGGCTTTACAGCCACCTATTTCTTTGCTTGAAGGTTTCTAAAGCCTTTTCAATAGTCCATTTTGTGTACGTCCTGCAATCATTGCCTGAGACTTTGTCAAACAGCTCACATGCTTTGTCTCTTCAGCAGAGTTTCTAAAGACTTTTCAACAAATCCATTATGTGCATATCCTGCAATTTCTTAAACCACAGAAAAAAAATGAAACCCCTTTACTGTGCTTTAAACAAAAACTAAAATATATTTGCTGCTATTTATTTAAGCACAGAAACACCGAAACCCCATCACTGTCTTACAAACAAATCAAAAATATTTTGATGAAATTTCATTAAGCACAGAAAAAACTAAAACCCATCGGCTACATTTGAACAATATGCCAAATTTATTTCGATGCAAGAGATTTTCATTGCCCTTCTTGGAATTTAATTCTTTCAGGTAGAATGATTTCTTATCTTTGACAAATGGGTTTCTAAAGAAAGGTCATGTGGTTTTTGAGTTATAATTTTACTGAAATAAAACAGGGGATTCAATTGTTATGGAGAATGTAATGAGAGCGACCATATAGAAAACACAAAATTGTGATGCATGATAGAAAATGAAGAGATCTAGTTCCATGGAAACCTTTTGCTTTACGTCGATCTTCTCTCTACAGAGATATTTTTCAGTTCAACTCTTCTTAAGAAAACTGAGTGGTTTGGTTTTGGCCATTACGGTCTTTTTCTTCTAAATGTCCAGCCTTGTGGAAAACGTTCTCTTTGAGTTTAAGAATGAAATGGCACTAAAATACCTTAGTGACATCAACCTAGTTTGTGCATTGAAATTTGGTCACATAAACTCTAATTAGGAAAATCTGCAACACAAGGATCTAAGGGAATACTGTAGGAGCAAAGATTAAGATTTCCATTTTGCAAGTCTTTTTAACATTTTATTTTGCCATGTTAAATATGGCAGTCATTATGTAAATATGAGGCTATGAGGAGGCTTGCAATGCCATTTTCCATGCTTTTCTTATAATATCCTTGCTATCCCTTGTGAAGAGTGACCAAGTTTGGGTCACGAGAGTTATTACAAAACTAATCTAACTGGCAAAAGGTCATTTTCAACAAATTACACTGTCTACAGAAGCTTCTATCTTGTAGATCACATTCCTCTATTTCTAATTTATACTTCAGTGTTTTACACTTTTTGGGTTCCTCATTTAGTCAAACAAGATGAACAAGGTCTAGGCATTAGAGTGGTCTGTTGGAGTGGCTCTCTACGGGCCTGGGGCCCGCAAGTGGCTGCCAGGGGAACTATTAGTAGAGTTACATTAATAAGTGATAACTAAATGAAAACATTGGGGTAAAAACATTAATAAGATAATTAGTCCTTGTGCATGGCCTTGAGCACTTGAAAAGGCTAAGGATACAACGAGAAGGCCTATCTGTCTGCGGAGCGTCCAGTCATTCGTCTGTGGGGCGTGGATTTGGGCACGATTGAGTCTCCTCGTCTGTATGAGAGGTGTACTTGGTTTCGTGTGGTGCCATCCCTTCGAGCACATATGATGACACTCCATATGATTACACTCTAGTATCTAGTACCTTAGTAGTCATGAGTAGTACTCGACCTATGACGTGGATGAGCACACCTATGTTATGACTTTGGCGGTATGCACTGTTCTCCATGTCTACTCCATGATTGATGTGAGTGTTGGCCATCATGTATCCCCTTGTTGTTGTTCTTCCGTTTGGGCCTTGTGACTATTTTTGAGCATGATGGGGTGGTCTCGTATGAGTCCACATGGTTGGGAGGAATTGCCACCACCATTGGGGCCTGGCGAATAGGTTTTGGAGCACCAGTGGAGATGTTCTCTCTCTCTGTTACTTCATTCAATCCTTGTATCATATTCAGGACTATGTTACTGTACTTGTATAATATTCTGGAATATATCATTGTAATTGTATGTGCAGTTATGTAATTGTACTCTCTTAAGAAAGAAATTGTAATCATTGAATTTAATGATAAGAAATGAGATGTTTATTATTTGGTTTACGGATTCTGGTGTGGGAATTGGATCCGCTTGTACTATGATGCTTATGGATCCATGTTTATGTTAGATATGGGATTAGGAACATTTGATTTGGTGTATAAAATGAACGTAGTTATTTTAATATTTCCTCTTGAGAGTGAATTAGTCCTCTCTTTCGTGTTGTGCCTTCGGCCATACTTGGCCATGAATGTTGTCGATCTATCTAATTGGCAATCGAATCTATGTATGCTATCCACTTATGTTAAAAAAAATATTCTATTTCTCTTTTGGCTCTTACCCTTCGAGGGTTACGTAGTGGGATGTTACATCTGGTATCAGATCCCATGTTCACACACTGGGAGCTCTGGCACACTTGAGCCTTCTATGTTTTGCTGTGCTTGGCGAGTGTGGTGTGAGATTGTTATATTGTTTTATAGTCTTGTTGTTATGCTTCATGCCTTAGTATGGTGTATAGGTCATCCTTGTGATGATCTATTTTGATGTGTTCTTTGTTCCTTTAGGATGCATCCTAAGGATAGAGCCAGAGGCAGAATTAGAGCTATAGCCATTGTTCTTCGATGTAGCACCCATCATAATGCCAATAAGGGTAATCAAGATAATCAGGTTAATCCAAGTGAGCATCAGGAGGAACCACGTGCTGAGAATGAAGTTGAAGGGCTTGGGGGTGCTCAGGTGTTAGCTCTTTTATAGCAGATTATGGACCGATTAAGACCTCATCAAGAGGTATCTCATGAGGTGGAGTCACACCCTTCTCGTCAGGATGGTCAGGGTGCTAGAGATGAGCATGAGCATTCCTGTAGTCTGGATCAGTCGAGAGCAGTTGTTGTGAGGGATAGGGTGGATGGAGATAGTGTTGTTGCAGGTCACATGAGGGATCTTCTTAGAGCTCATCCCCCTACTTTTGATGGTTCTAGTATAGGTTCTGAGGTAGAGACTTGGTTGATCAATCTTGATTGATGCTTTGCTATGCATCCTTATAGTAGCAATACTAGAGCTCAATGTGCCATTATGCATCTCAGAGGTTTTGCATCTACATGGTGAAGAGTAGAGGAATAGAAGCTTCACCTAGACATTGCTTCTATGTCATGGGGACTATTATTAGAGAGGTTTCATGCACGATTTCTTTCAGACTACTATCGGCAGAGATGTGCTGATGAGTTCCATGAACTTCGTCAATTGACTATGACGATAGATTAGTATGAGCACCGCTTCTTTGAGCTTAAGCAATATACTAGCATTTATGATGATTAGCTGATGTTAGTGCAACATTTCATCAAAGGCTTGAATGCCCGTATCAGTGGTGGTGTTCATGTGTTTGAGCCGAAGACCTTAGAGATCACCGTGGGGAAGGCGAGGTTGATAGAGGAGAATTTAACTAGAGGCTTTGGTGGTCAGGTAAGTGTTCAGATTGGTAGTGCCCCTCCTTTAGGATCAGTTGCTCAAGGTACCCAGTCTTAGTGAGTTGGACCATCTAGATCTCAGACTGCACCTTCTAGATCTGGTCAGCGACAGAGGCATAGGTATGCTCAATCTCAGCAGAGTGGTTCGACAAAGAGTTTTTAGAGTGAACAACAGAGTTCTAGGGGTGGTTGATCCCAACAGTCACGTGCACCATTTTCAGGATGAGGTTTTGGTAGAGGTGGTTGTTATGCTTGTGGGTAGCATGGCCATATAGCTTTGGGTTACACTTTTTGGCCAAAGTTGACATTGAAATGAACATTTTGAAAAAAATATTCACTTTCAGACACCTATAGTTGCTAAACCGTGAGGAATTTGAAGATGATGTAAACTAATGATTTGTCACATTTTGTGTATAGATTCTAAATATGTTTTTTTAAAATTTTTTGGAATCAAATTGTATTTTTTTTCCATCTCCTTTAATAACTAGTTTCTAACAATAAACACCATTTTTAAAGAGTGACGTGTACTGTGTAAAACACAACGTTTTTTCTATGAAGGATAAAATTCTATTTTTTTTTTAATTTAGATTTTTAACTATGATATCTAGAGGATGCATTTGGTTTCATAATATTTTATTGAATATTTTTCTTTTAATTAACTTTTGAATTCAAACCAATTACAATTTAGACATAGGTGTACTGTGTAAAGCATAACTTTTTTTGTATGTATCAGAATTCAATTTTTTTTTTTGTTGGAATAAGGACATCAATACCTAGAGGACACATATTTTTTAGAAATTTTTTTCTATATTTTCCAATTTTTTCATATGTATGAAACAAAGACCTTGATGTTCATTAAAAAACCTACATTCACAAGAAATAAAAAATGAATATAATAATCAAATTATATATATTTAAAACTATACTTTTTGGGAAGCTTATAATAAGGACTACATACTTAAAAAACATAAAATTTTAAATAAATTCATTTGATCCCCCAAAAGGTAAATCAAAAGTAGTTTTTTATGAGCATTTTGATAGGTGTGGAGGAGACTCCATGACAGGTATGGTTTTAAACTAGTAGGGTTCTATCCAAGGGGTTTTGATCTAAGGGGGTTTGATCAAACCCTATTCAATTACAATTCTTTAAATGGAACCTTTCAAGGCTTAAATCATTATATTTTATAAAAATATATGATTTCAATAAAAATTAGGATGTCCCAAAAAGTGTAACTCATTATTGTGGCAGCACCCAGTGCAGCATTTCATCAAAGACTTGAATGCCCCTATCAGTGGTGGTGTTCATGTGTTTGAGCTGAAGACCTTAGAGATCACCGTGGAGAAGGCGAGGTTGATAGAGGAGAATTTGACTAGAGGTTTTGGTGGTTAGGTAGGTGTTTAGATTGGTAGTGCCCCTCCTTTAGGATCAGTTGCTTGGGGTACCTAGTCTTAGGGAGCTCAACCGTCTAGATCTCAGACTGCACCTTCTAGATCCAGTCAACGACAGAGGCATAGGTCTGCTCAATCTCAACAAAGTGGTCCGACACAGAGTTTTTAGAGTGCACAATAGAGTTCTAGGGGTGGTGGATCCCAGTAGTCACATGCACCATTTTCAGGCTGAGGTTTTGGTAGAGGTGGTTGTTATGCTTATGGGCAGCATGGCCATCTCGCTGTGGGTTACACTTTTTGGCCAAAGTTGACATTGAAATGAACATTTTGAAAAAAATATTCACTTTCAGACACCTATAGTTGCTAAACCGTGAGGAATTTGAAGATTATGTAAACTAATGATTTGTCACATTTTGTCTATAGATTCTAAATATATATTTTTAAAATTCTTTGGAATCAAATTGTATTTATTTTTCCATCTCCTTCAATAACTAGTTTCTAACAATAAACACCATTTTTAAAGAGTCATGTGTACTGTGTAAAACATAACTTTTTTTCTATGAAGGATAAAATTCTTTTTTTTTTGAATTTAGATTTTTAACTAGGATATCTAGAGGATGCATTTGTTTTCATAATGTTTTATTGAATATTTTTCTTTTAATTAACTTTTGAATTCAAACCAATTACAATTTAGACATAGGTGTACTATGTAAAGCATAAACTTTTTTGTATGTATCGGAATTCAAATTTTTTTTTGTTGGAATAAGGACATCAATACCTAGAGGACACATATTTTTTCAAATTTTTTTTCTATATTTTCCAATTTTTTTGTACGTATGAAACAAAGACCTTGATGTTCATTAAAAAACCTACATTCACAAGAAATAAAAAATGAATATAATAATCAAATTAAATATATTTAAATTTATACTTTTTAGGAAGCTTATAATAAGGACTACATACTTAAAAAACATAAAATTTTAAATAAATTCATTTGATCCCCCAAAAGTTAAATCAAAAGTGGTTTTTTATGACCATTTTGATAGGTGTAGAGGAGATTCCATGACAAGTATGGTTTAAATCTAGTAGGGTTCTATCTAAGGGGGTTTGATCTAAGGGGTTGTGATCAAACCCTATTCAATTACTATTCTTTAAATGGAACCTTTCAAGGCTTAAATCATTATATTTTATAAAAATATGTGATTTTAGCAAAAATTAGGATGTCGCAGAAAGTGTAAAGCATTATTGTGGTAGCACCCAGTGCAACATTTCATCACAGGCTTGAATACCCGTATCAGTGGCGGTGTTCATGTGTTTGAGCCGAAGTCCTT
This sequence comes from Cunninghamia lanceolata, assembly GCA_027924645.1. Classification (NCBI taxonomy): domain Eukaryota; kingdom Viridiplantae; phylum Streptophyta; class Pinopsida; order Cupressales; family Cupressaceae; genus Cunninghamia; species Cunninghamia lanceolata. The sequence continues at coordinate 3,311,361 of BSBN01001052.1, read as the reverse complement.
AGAGATTATCGTGGAGAAGGCGAGTTTCATAGAGGAGAATTTGACTAGAGGCTTTGATGGTCAGGTAGGTGTTCAGATTGCTAGTGCCCCTCCTTCAGGATCAGTTGCTCGAGGTACCCAGTCTCAGGGAGATGGACCATCTAGATCTCAGAGTGTACCGTCTTGATTCAGTCAATGATAGAGGCATATGTCTACTCGATCTCAGTAGAGTGGTTCGACACAAAGTTTTCAGAGTGAATAATAGAGTTGTAGGGGTGGTGGATCCCAGCAATCACGTGCACCATTTTCAGGCTGAGGTTTTGGCAGAGGTGGTTGTTGTGCTTATGGGCAACATGGCCATATAGCTTCTCAATGTCCTCAGAGGTCGGTGGTTGGAGGTAGTCTGATATAGACTACTTCAGAGCCTATAGTAGGTGATGCTGGAAAATCACATAGAGTTTTTACAGTGGTTGATAACCATCAGGCTGAGCATTAGGGTACTGTGGTTGAGTATTTAGTTCAAGGTGGATGGGCAACTTTCCTTGGAGCCCGTACGCATCCTTCAGCATTGGAGGTTGACCCTCATGGGTCAGGACATAGAGCAAGTAAGGGTCTAATGGGATCCTGATGGTGAGTCCTCAGCATCTTGGGAAGATGCAGTGAGGATGAGAGACCTTTATCCATATCTTTTTGTAGGCTTCCATGAGTAAGCCTAGTCTTAGGGGATGTAACAACCCCGTGTTCGTATTATGTTTTTGCTTATCTTGATGGACTTAGATGAGTGTATACTTTGTTTTGGATTATGCATCTTATTATTTTGTATTGGCACCAGTACTATGTAATCTCGATACTATTATGATGTGGACATTATTATTACTTATGATGGAATTCATGCTTACATGATTGATATTGCTTCAGCTATATGATGTATGTATATGCACAAGTACCTTGATGTGTGCTTGGAGTGTTGCAGGTACTGAGTATTGACTTCGCCTAGATTCACAGGGTTGAGCGAACTCTTATTATCCCCAATGGTGGTTACTAGAGATAGTCACAGGCCCTGTTCCCTATACCCTAGCCCACTATACCTTGTCAGTGCTGTGTTTCTACGTTGTTGTCTTATCTTCCGGTTACCTAACGGTAATGTCCAAATTTTCCTTATGGTCATGTGTAGTTTGTCAGTGTGATGGTTGAGCCTTTTCTCTTTAGTTTCCTTTGATTGTATCAAGTTTCATGGACTATTGTGTGTTTTGGCTACATCTTAGCGTTTACAGGCTTCTAAGAGTAAGTCTATTCCTAGGGTGGTAGGATGTAACAACCATGCGTTGACTAAATTTATGTCTTGTGAGGGTGTCGTGGCATGTGGAGGTGGCAAGAAAATATCTATTTTAGTGGAGAATTGAAGGCCTTTGTAGCGAGCAACTACAGAGACATAAATGCTACAAAAATATCTGTTTGAAAGTGCATAGGATAGAGAGAGTTATTGCTGGAGGAAAATATCTCTTGGGGGCAGATGAGAAGACACGAGGTGATTTTTGGAGGAGGTTCTATATTTTTAAAGGGAGAGAAGACACAAAAAGAAATAGGGGGAGATAACGGAGGCAGAAGATGTGATGGGAAGAAGAGAGGAGGGAAACGTAGGAAAGTGAGGAAGAAAGAAGATCTCAGGCGAACATATCAACTGCAGATTTGAGGTGCACTGAAAGGGGAGTGCAAGAAGTAAGGTATTTTTCTTAGGTCTTTATTTTTCCAGCACTAAAACTAAAATTTGTTTGCTGCAATTAATTTGACAATAGAAAAAAAAATGAAACCCGTTCGCTGCATTGTAAATAATGCCTTAATGGATATCCATACCCTGTTCCATCACTCCCACTTTGGCATGAGTAGTGAGGATGTTGGCCAAGGTCGTGGGGTCTGGCTTTACAGCCAGCAGCTACTTTACTTGAAGGTTTCTAAAGCCTTTTCAACAGTCCATTTTGTGTACATCCTGCAATCATTGCCTTGAGTCTTTGTCAGACAGCTCATGTGCTTTGTCTCTTCAGCAAAGTTTCTAAAGACTTTTCAACAAATCCATTATGTTCATATCCTGCAATTTCTTAAACCATAGAAAAAAAAAATGAAACCCCTTTACTATGCTTTAAATAGAAACTAAAATATATTTGTTGCTATTTATTTAAACACAGAAACACCAAAACCCCATCACTATCTTGCAAACAAATCAACAATATGTTTGATGAAATTTCATTAAGCACAAAAAAAACTAAAACCCATCAGTTGCGTTTGAACAATATGCCAAATTTATTTTGATGCAAGGGATTTTCATTGCCCCTTCTTGGAATTTAGTTCTTTCAGGTAGAATGATTTCTTATCTTTGACAAATGGGTTTCTAAAGAAAGGTCATGTGGTTTTTGAGTTATAATTTTACTGAAGTAAAACAGGGGATTCAATTGTTATGGAGAATGTAATGAGAGCAGCCATATAGAAAACACAAAACTATGATGCATGATAGAAAATGAAGAGAACTAGTTCCGTGGAAACCTTTTGCTTTACGTCGATCTTCTCTCTGCAGAGATATTTTTCAATTCAACTCTTCTTAAGAAAATTAAGTGGTTTGTTTTCGCCATTACGGTCTTTCTCTTATAAATGTCCAGCCTTGTGGAAAATGTTCTCTTTGAGTTTAAGAATGAAATTGCAGTAAAATACCTTAGTAACATCAATCTGGTTTGTGCATTGAAATTTGGTCACATGATCTCTAATGAGGAAAATCTGCAACACAAGGATCAAAGGGAATATTGTAGGAGGAAAGATTAAGATTTCCATTTTGCAAGTCTTTTTAACATTTTATTTTGCCATGTTAAATATGGCAGTCATTATGTAAATATGAGGCTGTGAGGAGGCTTGCAATACCATTTTCCATGCTTTTCTTATAATATCCTTGCTATCCATTGTGAAGAGTGACCAAGTTGGGGTCACGAGAGTTATTACAAAACTGATCTAACTGGTAAAAGGTCATTTTCAACACATTACACTATCTAGAGAAGCTTCTGTCTTGTAGATCACATTCCTCTATTTCTAATTTCTACTTCAGTGTTTTACTCTTTTTAGGTTCCTCAATTAGTCAAACGAGATGAACAATGTCTAGGCATTAGAGTGGTCTATTGGAGTGGCTCTCTAAGGGCCCAGGGCCCACAAGTGGCTGCCAGGGGAACTTTTAGTAGAGTTACATTAATAAGTGATAACTAAATGAAAACATTGGGGTAAAAAGCATTAATAAGATAATTAGTCCTCGTGCATGGCCTTGAGCACTTGTAAAGGCTAAGGATGCCACGAGAAGGCCTATTCATTTGCGGAGTGTCGAGTCATCTATCTATGGGGCATGGATTCAGGCACGATTGAGTCTGCTCATCTATATGAGAGGTGTACTTGGTTCCGTGTGGTGCCATCCCTTCGAGCACGCATGATGACACTCCATATGATTACACTCTAGTATCTAGTACCTTAGCAGTTGTGAGTAGTACCTGACCTATGACTTGGATGAGTACACATGTGTTATGACTTTGGTGGTATGCACTGGTCTCTGTGTCTACTCCGTGATTGATGTGAGTGTTGGCCATCTTGTATCCCCTTGTTGTTGTTCTTCCGTTTGGGCCTTGTGACTATCTCCGAGCATGGTGGGGTGGTCTCGTATGAGTCCACATGATTGGGAGGAATTGCCACCACCATTGGGGACCGGTGAATAGGTTTTGTAGCCACAGTGGAGATGTTATCTCTCTGTTACTTCATTCAGTTATTGTACCCATTCAGTCCTTGTATCATATTCTAGAATATATCATTGTAATTGTATATGCAGTTATGTAATTGTACTCTCTTAAGAGGGAAATTGTAATCATTGAATTTAATGAGAAGAAATGAGATGTTTATTACTTGTTTTACAGATTTCGGTGTGGGTATCAGATCTGGTTGTACCATGATGCTTATGGATCCATGTTTATGTTAGATATGGGATTAGGAACATTTGATTTGGTGTATAAAATGAACGTAGTTACTTTAACGTTTCCTCTAGAGAGTAAATTAGTCCTCTCTTTCAGGTTGCACATTCAACCATACTTGGCCATGAATATTGTCGATCTATCGAATCAGCAACCGAATCTGTGAATGCTGTCCACTTATGTTAAAAAAAGGTATTCTATTTCTCTTTTGGCTCTTACCCTTTGGGGGTTACATAGCGGGATGTTACATCTAGTATTAGAGCCTATGTTCACACACTAGGAGCTCTGGCATACTTGAGTCTTCTATGTTTTGTTGTGCTTGGCATGTGTGGTGTGAGATTGTTATATTGTTTTATAGTCTTGTTGTTATGCTTCATGCCTTAGTATGGTGTATAGGTCATCCTTGTGATGATCTATTTTGATGTGTTCTTTGTTCCTTTAGGATGCCTCCTAGGGGTAGAGCCAGAGGTAGAATTAGAGCTATAGCCACTATTCTTCGATGTAGCACCCGTCATAATGCCAATCAGGGTAATCAGGATAATCAGGGTAATCAGGATAATCAGCGTAATCCGGGTGAGCATCAGGAGGAACCATGTGCTGAGAATGAAGTTGAAGGGCTCGAGGGTGCTCAGGTGTTAGCTCTTTTACAACAGATTATGGACCGATTAGTACCTCATCAGGAGGTATCTCATGAGGCGGAGTCACACCCTTCTCGTTAGGATGGTCAGGGTGCTAGAGCTGAGCGTGAGCATTCCCATAGTCTAGATCAGTCGAGAGTAGTTGTTGTGAGGGATAGGGTGGATGGAGATAGTGTTGCTGTAGGTCACATGAGGGATCTTCTTAGAGCTCATCCCCCTACTTTTGATGGTTTTAGTATAGGTACCAAGGCAGAGACTTGGTTGATCGATCTCGATCGATGCTTTGCTATGCATCCTTATAGTAGCAATACTAGAGCTCGATGTGCCATTATGCATCTCAAAGGTTTTGCATCTACATGGTGGAGAGTCTAGATGAATAGAAGCTTCACCTAGACATTGTTTCCTTGTCATGGGGACTATTCTTAGAGAGGTTACGTGCACGATTTATTTCAAATTACTATCGGCAGAGATCTGCTGATGAGTTCCATGAACTTCGTCTATTGACTATGACGGTAGATCAGTATGAGCACCACTTCTTTGAGCTTAAGTAATATGCTAGCATTTATGATGATGAGCCAATGTTAGTGCAGCATTTCATCAAAGGCTTGAATGCCTATATCAGTGGTGGTGTTCATGTGTTTGAGCCGAAGACCTTAGAGATCACCGTGGAGAAGATGATGTTGATAGAGGAGAATTTGACTAGAGGCTTTAGTGGTTAGGCAGGTGTTCAGATTGGTAGTGCCCCTCTGTTAGGATCAGTTGCTCAGGGTACCCAATCTTAGGGAGCTCGACCGTCTAGATCTCAGACTGTACCTTCTAGATCTGGTCAATGACAGAGGCATAGGTATGCTCAATCTTAGCAGAGTGGTTCGACACAGAGTTTTGAGAGTGAACAACAGAGTTCTAGGGGTGGTGGATCATAGCAATCATGTGCAGCATTTTCAGGCTGAGGTTTTGGCAGAGGTGGTTGTTATGCTTGTGGGCAGCATGGCCATATAGCTTTGGGTTACACTTTTTGGCCAAAGTAAAATGAATATTTTGAAAAAAATATTCACTTTCGGACACCTATAGTTGCTAAACCATGAGGAATTTGAAGATGATGTAAACTAATGATTTGTCATATTTTGTCTATAGATTCTAAATATATATTTTTAATTTTTTTTGGAATCAAATTGTATTTCTTTTTCCATCTCCTTCAATAACTAGTTTCTAACAATAAACACCATTTTTAAAGAGTGACATGTACTATGTAAAACATAACTTTTTTTCTATGCAGGATAAAATTCTATTTTTTTTGAATTTAGATTTTTAACGACGATAGCTAAAGGATGCATTTAGTTTCATAATGTTTTAAATTGAATATTTTTCTTTTAATTAACTTTTGAAGTCAAACCAATTACAATTTAGACATAGGTGTAATGTGTAAAGCATAACTTTTTTTGTATGTATCAGAACTCAATTTTTTTTTGTTGGAATAAGAACATCAATACTTAGAGGGGTAAGTGCAAAAAGATGGGGGGCCAAAAAGTGGCCAAATGGTTAAAAAAAAAAACAATACATAACGCGAGCGCGTTATGCTCGTCATTACCAAACCATAACGTGCTCACGATATAATGCGAGCGCGTTATGAAGTACTATAAATTAAAAAAAGGTTTGCATCTCATTTTATTTCTTTTTCTCCACAATTCCCGCAGTCTGTAAACCCTAGGAAGTGCACTCGCATTTTGGATTCCTCAATTCAACACAAAAATCTTATCAATTCGTCGCCAAAATACCGCCACAACGTCGAGCACGCCAAAGGAGTGAGTTTATTTATTTATTTGTTTGAATTTGTTTCTAAATAGGTAGGTTTGAGTTAATTTTTGATGTATATTTCATTAATTGTCAGGAAATGTTAATGCACCTCCTCCTCCTCCTCCTCAAAATCCACAAAATCCTGTGGAGGAAATACCTACAGAACAACAACTTCCTCCATCCATTCCTCAACATGCCCCTAGAACACAAGAAAATATAATGGGGCAAATTGAAAACAACAAAAAAGAAATTGAAGATATAATTGCAAGGTTGAAAGATCTTTCCACTTCAACCTTGCATAGGTCCACGCTTGCCGAATCTCTTGAATCTATGTTATCAAATGTAGATTCAATTAGCAAGCAAATAACTAGTTGGACGGATAAGAAGAGAGAGTTTAGAGATTACTATGCAGACAAGTTGTCATACCAAGATGTGAAAAAATTACAAATTACAAAATTAGACTTGTGTTTGATTTTCACAAACCCACAAACAAATCAACCTCCACCCATTACATGTAAGAGGTTCCCTATCCATTGGTGCAACAACCAAGCGATAAGGGACAATTTTGGGTAGAGGTGGTGGATGGTTTTTGACCATCCTCAATGCAATAATAATGAGGTCCTACAATACTTTTTGAGGATGCAATACTTTTTGAGGAAACTCTACTGCGAGTTTGTCCTCAATAAAGTGCCAAACTATTTTGATATGCGGGACTTCCAAGGTAGAGGTGGGGGGTCAGCACAAGATAGACCAGGGGCACATTTTGATCCACAGCAGGTAGTGAGATGAGTAATCAGCAGACTAGCCCATGAGCATGTTTCTATCCCTTCCATTGTGAAGGAGAGTGTTGAGGTTGATACACTACAGTCTATTAGTGCCTTGACACAGAGCATCATAGAGCATGCCGGTCCTGCAGCACAGAGTGGGTTGGGAGATAGTGCGAGGAGTAGGGTCCCACCCCATGCTTGTCAGGATTGCAGCTCAGCCTGTGGTTATGACCCCATGGATAGTTAGGACACAGGTGCATAGGGTACATCTACAGCTGAGCAAATGGTGATGATAGATACCCTCTTGAGTCAAACTTTCAACCTTGATACTCAGGTAAATATTAACAAGTTTATTGAATTTAATTTATTAAATTTCATTTTTGAAATGCAAGATTAACTAATTTAGTTTGATGATTTTAATGAAATTTCAGGGTCACAGCGTCAATTCAGTTTTCAGTGGTTCTCCACCTACATTTTACACTAGATCATCTACTGTCGGGGTATGTAACTAGTAAACAATTATAAATATTACATGTGAATAGCATCGTTATATGAATGGTATTCTAATATCTGATTTTGGATGTTGAATAGGTTAATATTGGAGATTTCACGGTAACACCTGCCAGCGGTGGTGGACTTCAAAATTTTACGGAGGTAATAAAATAAATAGTTTAATGAATGAATTGTACTTACTAGATTTTTGTATGTGACTTGTGTGCTTTATTGTGTGTACTTCCATATTTAGATGAACATGTGTGTATGTTAGGAGTCATGATTTGCATCACTATTATAGTTTTTGTAATTGAATAATGTTGTTTTATTTCCAGATGATGCAGGCTGCGGAGACACCTCTCAATGTTCATAGGGCAATTGAGTACGGTGTGGCCTCAGCAATTCATAGCTCCATGGCATTAATAGGGGTATGAGGCAGATTAGTAAATTTCAATTTACATTCATTGTTATAGTTGTCTATTTTTGAAAATCAAAAGATTATTGATTTGAAGTTTAATTTTTATTTGGATGGTTTCTATAGGACATGACATCACAACGGCCTATTCCTGCTACTGAGGCAAGTGAGGAGACAAATTATATGGTAGTGGTAAGTGATTATTTTGTTAAATGTTTTATTTTTTATAACATGTAATTTCTATATATTAATGTCTATACTTTTTATTGTAACAGGTAAAGATGCAGGAAGAACTAAATAGGAGGAGCAGCCCTCGAGTTTGTAGTAGATGACCCACATGCACATCTCCATCCCCTAGAAGATCAAAGGCTGCACGTGATCGATTCTCTTCACCAGCCAGAGGGGAATGACTTTTTATTGTGTTCTTTTGTTGTATGCCTATATGGCATTTGTGGACATATATTTTGTATTTTATATAGTTGACATTGTATGCCTATATGGCATTCTTGTAAGCCTATATGGCTATTTTGTATATATGTTATACTTATATCAACAGATATTGATGTATGCCTATATGGATATTTGGTTAATACAAATATTTTTTATTGATGGCGTCCATACTTCTATTATAAATCCACGTTTGAATGGATATTTGTAGATGGCTACTTCAAATATTTAAAGTCCAATTGTATTACATAGGATGTTTGTTGATCCAATAAGCTAGCTATTGTTATTCAAGTATCACCTAAACCTCATTTTGGAACTAAAAGATTAAAGTTGTATTTAAAAATAAATAAATCATCATGTTGAATAGAAAATATTAATATTCTTTATGAGTAGCATAGAATGTTAACTATATGCAATACAAAAAAGTGAATCATCATGTTATTCTTTATGTTTGAGATCCTGAAAATGACTAAGTCTGGTAGCTTGATATCCTAAAACACTAGGATGAATATCTAAGTCATTAGGATGATTGCGCCTTGAGAAAAATTCATTAAGATGAGCGCCTAAAGGAGACTTTCTTAAACATTCAAACATTAAGCAACAAGCATGAAGGGTTAAGGCACAATTTGCAACTCATAAAGCCTCAAAAGGGTGCCCAACTTAGAGAGAGCATTCATTTAAGACAAGGCACCCATTGACACCTATTCCACCATAAAAGTGCACCTAAGGTGGAAGGAGAACAAGCCTCTAGTAAGTGAAGTGCACCTATTGTCTAAACCACTTCATTATGGCACCCTAGCATGAGGAGGAGTATATAAGTCAATAGGAAATGGCGCCTAGAATGCAAATGAAGGACTAAGTGGCATTTTCAATAAGCATCAATTCACCTTGAGCTTTCAATAAATACATCAAATTGAGCCCCATAAGCCTAGGCGCCCTCTGCCTTCAAAAGAGCCTTGTATCGATGTCAAGAGTTGGTCGTATCGGTGTATCGATAGACCTTGGTTAGGCTTCACCGATAGTGGTCTGTCTTGCCGATGAGTGTGGTTCGAAGTCGAAGACATCGGTGTATCGGAAGATAATCCCATCGGTGCATCAGAAGAGCAGTTGATAGCTTCGCCGATGAAGGACCATAGTGTTATCCCTATGACTTGACACATACTGCTTGTTTCATAAAGCAAAGGGACATGATATAAATATTGTTGTTATATGGAACCTAATCAAAATCAGAGGTTAAATTTACCCAACTTTTATCAACGTGGTTTCCCCCCAAATATTTTCCTACTAGTTTTAGCGCCTTGAAGTCTAAGTGCATGAAAATCATTCTGAGTTGGCAACCTAATCCAATGACTTGACACGGATCCCAAAACCACCTATTGGACCAATAGGATCCTAGGTGCTCACTTCATGCATTATGATTTCTAGGCGCTATTTTGATGCTCCATCACAAGGAAAGTGCGCCCACACTTGCAAGTATTTTTCTTCTGGATCTAGGCGCCAGTTGAAGGTTGTAGTTGCCAAGAAGAGTGCCTAGAAAGAGGAAGTCTTTTGGAGTCTCCAAAACATATCAAACACTTGACTAACAACAAGATAACTTTTTCCCAAGTTAGGCACTTCAAGAGGGAAGTTAAAACATGAATAAGCGCCAACTTGTCTAGGTGCAAACTCAAGCTTGTTGAGGATACACATGACGCCCAACATTCCTTAGTGATTTCATGAACTTCAAACACTCAGAACTATTCAAGGAATGCCCAATGCCCCTTCTTGATGATAGGCACCAAAGTGAGGGTGGAATTGCACCTTGATGGCATTAGGTGCTATCTAGACTATGCTACTCCATGGAAGTGCGCCTTCTTGCTTAGAGTAATTCAAACACTCCAAGGTCTTCAATGATCAATTCCCTAACTTATGAAATGTCCTCCTTCATTTTAAAACACATTGTAATGCTCCAGAGAGATGACTATACCTAGGCATCAATCTAGGTTAGAAATTCCTCCAAAGTGTGCCTTCTCTTTCAGAATGCAAAACAAGGTCCAAAGGTGCTAATAAACTGAAGTGCTTCTTTGGAAAAGTCCCGGAGGTTAAGATGCGCCTTGTCTTAATGAGGTGCAACTCTTGGGTAAGAAAGCTTGTAAAGTGCGCCTAACTTAGTGAAGAGGTTGATAACTTCTAAACCCTTCCTGGAACTTAGATTGCTTCAACTGAAGATCATCTTGCACCAATACATCACCAAACTTTCAATCACAAGATCAATTCAAACTTAGGCGCTCATTAAGAGTCTTTCCAATGTTGGCGCATCTGAGAGGTTAAACTGGCAAGAGATGGTGCCTAGCTTCCTAGACCTTGTTTCAATATGTTTGAGTTCTAAAGTTGACTCAATGGTATCAAGATGGCGCCATAGAGTCTTTGGACTAGTTCCTTAGAGTTTCAAAAACATTCTGGCTCCTTAAAAATTCTTCCTACATGCTTGGGCACCATTTCAAGGTCCATGAACCATGATGTAGCACCTTATTGCTCTAGGTGCCCATTCATGATTGTGCAACTTGAGATTGGTGCCTAGAGTGAATAGGCTTTCATCCTGACTTAATACACTACCTCCTTTTGATGATTTTTGGGGCAGTAGAAAACCTTTCACCACGGGCAAATGTCTTAGAGATATAAAAAACTGAGAGAGGTTATTGTAGAGACAGTCTACATGATCGCGTTGCTTTAGATGGAATGTTTCTAAGTGACACAGTTTTCAAGTAACATCTCGTCAAAGATTGCTACCTTTTTACACTTTGGACTCTTCAGGGATATCATCGATATAATGTAGCTCGGACTGTTTTGACATGTTTGGGTGAAAAAAAGGACCATACCTAGCGTAAATGTACCCATCCCGATGTGTTGGAATAGTCAGTTTGGTCGCATCAGGAGCAGGATGAAAGTTACACCCCTTTGCAAATTTACACTGCCTCCTTCTGATGATTTTTGGGGTAGCAGAAAACCTTTCACCGCAGGCAAATACCTCAGAGATATAAAAAATTGAGAGAGGTTATTGTAGAAACACTCTACATGATTGCATTGCCTCAGATGGAATGTTTCTAAGTGACACGGTTTCTGAGTAACATCTTGTCAAAGATTGCTACCTTTTTGCACTTTGGACTCTTCAGGGATATCATCGGTACAATGTAGCTCAGACTGTTTTGACATATTTGGGTGAAAAACAAGACCATACCTAGCGTAAATGTACCCATCCTGATGCATTGGAATAGTTAGTTTGGTCGCATCAGAAGCAGGACAAAAGTTACACCCCTTTGCAACTTTACACTGCCTCCTTCTGACAATTTTTGGGGTAGCAGAAAACTTTTCACCACGGGCAAATGCCTTAGAGATATAAAAAACTGAGAGAGTTTATTGTAGAAACACTCTACGTGATCGTGTTGCCTCAGATGGAATGTTTCTAAGTGACACAGTTTCTGAGTAACATCTCATCAAAGATTGCTGCCTTTTTGCACTTTGGACTCTTTAGGGATATCGTCGGTACAATGTAGCTCAGACTGTTTCGACATGTTTGGGTGAAAAATAGGACTATGCCTAGTGTAAATGTACCCATTCAGATGCATTGGAACAGTCATTTTGGTCACATCAGGAGTAGGACGAAAGTTACACCCCTTTGCAACTTTACACTGCCTCCTTCTGACGATTTTTGGGGTAGCAGAAAACCTTTCACCATGGGCAAATGCCTTAGAGATATTAAAAACTGAGAGAGGTTATTGTAGAAGCACTCTACGTGATCATGTTGCCTCAGATGGAATGTTTCTAAGTGACATGGTTTTTGAGTAACATCTCGTCAAAGATTGCTGCCTTTTTGCACTTTGGACTCTTCAGGGATATCATCGGTACAATGTAGCTTGGACTGTTTTGACATGTTTGGGTGAAAAATAGGACCATGCCTAGCTTAAATGTACCCATCCAGATGTGTTGGAATAGTCAGTTTTGTCACATCAGGAGCAGGACAAAAGGTACACCCCTTTACAACTTTACACTGCCTCCTTTTGATAATTTTTGGAGCAGCAGAAAACCTTTCACCACGGGCAAATGCCTCAAAGATATAAAAATGAGAAAGGTTATTATAGAAGCACTCTATGTGATTGCTTTACCTCAGATAGAATTTTTCTAAGTGATACATTTTTCGAGTAACATCTCGTCAAAGATTGCTACCTTTTTACACTTTGGACTCTTCAGGGATATCGTCGGTACAATGTAGCTCGGATTGTTTCGACATGTTTGGGTGAAAAATAGGACCATGTCTAGCGTAAATGTACCCATCCTGACACATTGGAATAGTTAGTTTGGTCACATCAGGAGCACGACGAAAGTTACACCCCTTTGCAACCTTACATTGCCTCCTTTTGATGATTTTTGGGGCAGCAGAAAACCTTTCACCATGGGCAAATGCCTTAGAGATATAAAAAACCAAGAGAGATTATTGTAGAAGCACTCTACATGATCATGTTGCCTTAGACAGAATGTTTCTAAGTGACACAATTTTTGAGTAACATCTTGTCAAAGATTGTTGCCTTTTTGTATTTTGGACTCTTCAAGGATATCATCGGTACAATGTAGCTCGAACTGTTTCGACATGTTTGGGTGAAAAATAGGACCATGCCTAGTGTAAGTGTACCCATCCTGATGCGTTAGAATAGTCAATTTGGTTGCATCAGGAGCAAGACACCAAAAATGCATAACATGATGATGTAAAAATGTGTATATGTGTAAAAATGCAGGAGGAAATAAAAAAAAGAAAAACCTTACAAATTAATGTGCATACTTACAACTCAATGTAACATGACTTTACAAAATCAATGTGAATACTTACAAATTAATCCAATGAACCATCCGGGTCTGCTCTACTCTTTATTGTGTCAAGTATTGCTTCATGGTCAGACTCACGCACCTTCCACAAGATTTTGTTCAAAGGTCTACCTCGATACTTTATCAAATAAACATTGGATGCCACGACAAGGTTCAAGTAATGAAGAATCTTCTGATGTGTGTCAAAGTCCTAAAATAGCCAAATATTAACACTCTTATGTGGGTACCTTCTAAGCCATGTTCCAATAATAACCATTGAGCCTGTAGGGTATTCGATGTTTTCTCCATCTGTAACAGGGGCCTCCAATTTCTTTTTTGCCTCAACACAATGACATAAGTAATAATCTGTTCCCTCTTCATTATCTTCATCTGCAATAACTACATATACGTGCCCTACATTGATATGTGTAGCAAATTAGATGAAATTAGTCAACATTACAAAAACACTACAAAGTAAGATGACATTACCTGGTTGAACTAGATGAAATTAGATGCATATATGTGCCCTATATTACCTAGTTGAACTAAATCTGATATGTGGTCAAAGTCAACTGATGATTCCATCTGTGTTAGTTCCAGTCCCGTCGGGGGTCGATACGTGTCAAGTGGGCTAAGATAACTTAACTGCCATTCGTCAACCCACTCCTTTGACTCGCACTCATCCTAGACTTGAATTGTATAGGAAGAACAAAAGCATGACATCTTTCATGTATGGATACTCCATGAACCTGCAATTGAGCTTCTAAAAGAGTGCATCTCATTTGATCCTGTCAGTGTACAACAGTCCTCATATGGTGCAATGTTAGTATCATCTATCAACCAAAAAAATCTATGAACTAAAGACTTACCTTCATTACCTGGACCCATGGAAGCATTACACCACTCGACAATTGATTTTGCATCTATCAACTTTGCATTGTCTTTATACTTTAACTCTTCTCATGCTATGGCTCTTTTGATACATGCTCCTACACCATCATGCTCCCCCTTTCCATGCCTAGCCTCACAAAAGTTCCACACATGCTGAATACCTATAAAATTATGCCTCCTACTCAGCCAATAGAAATTTTGTGAGTTCTTGAATTGTGACGCACAGTTATCCGACCATATGATATGCTGATTGAACGATATGCCCCTTCTAGCCAAATCATTGTAGAACACCTGAAAGCAACCTTGCACAAACTCCGTAGAATGCGTACGATCATCACTAATATAGAAATTATACTCCCTTATGATCTTTTTGTCATCCTCTGTACTATCATTCGCATGAATGAATGCGATGTGCACAAAAATAGAAACCTGTGTGGAGTTGTAATATTGTGATTGCACCTCACGCTATGGCTGTAGACTGTAGTTCTCTGCAAAGTCAATGACTGAAACAATGCTACCAACCGGAAATGTGTCCTTGCATAACTTGAATTGCAAGTCCAACCATCGAGCTCTATGGGCATGTCTTGCATACTCATACACTATGCTGTCACGAAATATAGGCATAAACTGATACACTAGAATCTTTTCAATAACCAATTCACACCTCTTTGCTTCTTTACCATCTTTTGTATTGTATGCCACTATTTTATACTTGCCAAACTCTACTAGTTCATTTCCAACTGCATGTGTTCTTTCCATATGTTCACATATTGGCAAATGTTGCAAGCCACCGCAACGATGACATGTGCCATCCAAGCATAATTTCTTGTAGAATATTTGACCTTCCTCTCTTTCATATAAAATTCTTGATATGAAGTCTCTTGAAGATGTTGGTGGGGCACATATGGCACAACCCTGCAAATCATTGTTAGTATGCATATCTAAACATATAGACCTATAAACATCAAAATGGTTAGAAAATTCAATATGTAATCTACAACAAGTAGTGTGTGTGTGATTTATCTTGACATAGAAAGGTTTTGGCATTTCAAAATATCTTTGACAAATTTTAATTTGAGGATACTTCTCTAGAAATTTACCATAAAACTGTGTTTGAGTCTCATCCAAAAAATGCTTTGGATGTGGCTTGCGGTTCTGACTACCGATTCTCCTTCTTACCACATCCCTTTGATTTAGAGATACCCTTGTGTAATTCTTCCAAAAGTCTTCAATTAGTGATCTCAATGCTTCAACAATTGGTTTATCTTTTCGTGATAGTCTCCCCGAGAATTCCCATAATTCATTGGCATTAGTGTCCTCAATTCTTTGGTGTCTTCCAACGGCTCTTGATAAATTTTCCTATTAATTCTCAATTCTTGACTCGTCTTTCTAATGAGACGACCTTTCCTCGTTTGACTACTTACTATAGTTGATGTAATCACATGCTATGTTGCATTACTATCTTTTGTGCGTGAGGTGTTACCCACTCTCATACGCACTCATTAGATTCTTGACAATAGATTTTTCACTTGAAGCCTCTAATGTTCTCAACCCAAGAATCTTCATGATAGACCTATACTTTATACTTCGCATCATTTCAAGGAATAGTTGACATCTTGTAGTCTCATTTAACTTTTTAAAGAACAATCTCCAAATCTTATTAGCATATCTTCTACAAGTGCATTTTGGAATCTTACCTTCCATTGGCTGCAAAATATTCTCATCAATATCAATCAAATACTTTGGCTTTCTATACAAAATTGTAGGTGGTGTTAAGTTAGGTAAATTCATCTCAACATTAGGAATTTCATCAATATTTAAATGAGATGGGTTAGATGGCATACCTTCGATCGAAGATGGAATAGATGAAATACCTTGAGGTTGAGGTGGGAACGATGGCGTACCTCCTTCATCACATGTGAGTGATGATGTAATTTCAACTTGAGATGTGGTAGATGGTGTCCCTACATGTTGACTTGCGGTAGAGGACGTGTCTCCAACTATGGTATTCAAATCTCTCGTACCACAAAGTTTTTGCATTCGTTCTCTTTGTGCCGCCAATACCATATCTCTTTGTGATGGTTGTGGTTCCTCTTCAATTGGCATGTCTTCATTTATCGTGTCCAATTTACTCTTCTCATGAAGTTCCCTCATAGCCACTACTTTCTTTGTATTCTTAGCTTCTATCGCTTCCTGTGTTGGTTTAATTCTTGATCGTTTCCTCGGCATGACGGAGAATTTGTATGTAGCATGATAAAGAGACCAATATTAGTTCCTAAGAAATGAATACAAGATAATAGTGGGATTGTATTTTTATTATGTTGTAAGGATTTATTCTTGTATAGTTTGACATCATGGTATGTTAATGTCTATTTATTACACATAATTATTAAAGAGCCCAAGTGTAGAAAATATACATGGCATCATGTGAGATTGTAGGCTACTTTCTTGATTGGGAATGTGTCTATTTTAAACATGTATGATAAAGCATGATAAAGTAATTCAATCCGAAATAAGGAAAATGCAAAGAACATGCATGTAAAGACTTGACATACGTAAAAAATAAAGATTCGAATGGAGAGAGTACCCAATTATGTAGTGTTTTTTTCTTCGTGCATCAAACTCCTCAACAATTTGAGTTTTTCACCACTTGCTTCATTTTCAATGTTAAATTGAATAACACTCAAATATAATTACTAACACCAATACTACTAACCAATCTATGATGTAAAATTCCTAAAATTAAATCACAATTAACATTGCAACACTACAAAAATTGAAACTTGAATAGATATATATCAAACTTGGTGTGAAAACTATGTTATTTCCTCCTTCTCAAGTTGGCAAAGTAGAAAAGGTGGTGGAAAGATCATGCAAAGGTGGTACAATGTGTCAAATGTGCATGTGAACTTCCCAACAGCATGAAAGCACTTCCTTTTTGTTAGAGCACGCGCAAAATCAGTATGAAAATAGAGCATGTGGGCCTGGATCACGGGGGTCAACACTTTTTTACCATTTCTATAGAAAGACAAAGCGCGAGCGCATTATAACGTGCTCACGTTTTGTCCTACTATATATTGATCACATCCTTTGCATTGATCACATCTCTTTGCAAACCTTCCCCTTCAGACTTGAATGACCATCAGGTTTTTGAGGGAGAACTTTTCCTATTTCCTGCAAGAGCTTGCTAGATGCTCTACCATATAATAGGCATAACAACGAAGGGGCAAGCCCTCATAATCAAGTTCTTGATAGAAAATGCCCATCGAGGAAGAAAGACAGATCTTCTTTGGAAGTAGAAGTTCTAGTTTGTGACAAATCCTTATCCAAGCATAAATAGCACAGGTTCTGTCAAGCGATTTCCAATCCCTCAACCCTTCACTCTAATCCCTCAGCCCTAAACCCTATCCCTAAACCCTCAATACTAAACCTTAAACCCTAATCCCTTAGCCCTCAACCCTAAACCTTATCCCTAAACCATAATCCCTCAACACTCAACCCTAATCCGTCATCCCTTAACTCTAATCCCTCATACCTAAACCCTAAATGCTATCCCTATTCCTAAACCCTCAACATACTCGATACTATACCTTAAACTGTAATCCCTTATCCCTAAACCCTCCAACCCTATCCCTAATCCTTATACCCTCCACACTCTACTTTAACCCTAATCCCTCAACCCTCAACCCTATCCCTAAACCCTTGACCCTTGAACCTCAACCCTCAACCCTTAATGTCAAACCCTAATCCCTCAACCCTTAACTCTAATCCCTCAACCCTCAACCCTATCCCTAAACCCTAAACCCTAAACCCTCAACCCTTAACATCAAATCCTAATCCCTCAACCCTTCACTCTAATCCCTCAACCCTAAACCCTATCCCTAAACCCTCAACACTATACCTTAAACCCTAATCCCTCAGCCCTCAACCCTAATCCTTATCCCTAAACCCTAATCCCTCAACCCTCAACCCTAATCCATCATCCCTTAACTCTAATCCCTCATCCCTAAACCCTAAATTCTATCCCTATTCCTAAACCCTCAATAGACTCGATAGTATACATTAAACCCTAATCCCTTATCCCTAAACCCTCCATCCCTATCCCTAATCCTTATACCCTCCACACTCTACTTTAACCCTAATCCCTTGACCCTCAACCCTATCCCTAAAACCTTGACCCTTGAACCTCAACCCTCAACCCTCAACATCAAACCTTAATCCTTCAACCCTTAACTCTGATCCCTCGACCCTCAACTCTATCCCTAAACCCTCAACCCTCAATGTCAAATCCTAATCCCTAAACCCTTCACTCTAATCCCTCAACCCTAAACCCTATCCCTAAACCCTCAACACTATACCTTAAACCCTAATCCCTCAACCCTAACACTAAACCTTATCCCTAAACCCTAATCCCTCAACCCTTAACCCTAATCTATCATCCATCATCCCTCAACTCTAATCCCTCATCCCTAAACCCTAAATGCTATCCCTATTCCTAGACCCTCAACGGGCTCGATACTATATGTTAAACCCTAATCCCTCTACCCTCGACACTCTTATTTAACCCTAATCCCTTGACCATTAACCCTATCCCTCAACCTCAACCCTTAACTCTCAACATTAAACCCTAATTCATCAACCCTAAACCCTAATCCCTCAAACCTAAACCCTATCCCTAAACCATCAACCCTCAACACTATACCTTAAACCCTAATCCCTATCCCTCAACCCTTAACCCTTAAAACTTAAACCATATCCCTACACCCTCAACACTTGACACTATATCTTAAGCCTTAAACCTTCATCCCTAAAGCCTCAACGCTCAATCCTTAAACCTTCAACCCTAAACCCTATCCCTAATCCCTCTATCCTCGACACTCTAACCCTAACCTTGACACTAAATGCTAATCCGTCAACCCTAAACCCTAATCCGTCAACCCTAAACCCTCAACACTCAACACTATACCTTAAACCCTAATCCTTCAACCCTAATCCATCATCCCTCAACTCTAATCCCTCATCCCTAAACCCTAAATGTTATCCCTATTCCTAAACCCTCAACAGACACGATACTATACCTTAAACCGTAATTCCTTATCCCTAAACCCTCCAACCCTATCCCTAATCCCTCCAACCCTATCCCTAATCCTTACACCCTCCACACTCTACTTTAACCCTAATTCCTCGACCCTCAACCCTATGCCTAAACCCTTGACCCTCGAACCTCAACCCTCAACCCTCAACGTCAAACCCTAATCCCTCAACCCTTAACTCTGATCCCTCAACCCTTAACCCTATCCCTAAACCCTAAACCCTAAACCCTCAACCCTCAACGTCAAATCCTAAACCCTATCCCTAAACCCTCAACACTATACCTTAAACCCTAATCCCTCAGCCCTCAACCCTAAACCTTATCCCTAAACCCTAATCCCTAAACCCTCAACCCTAATCTGTCATCCCTCAACTTTAATCCCTCATCCCTAAACGCTAAATGCTATCCCTATTCCTAAACCCTCAACAGACTCGATACTATACCTTAAACCCTAATCCCTTATCCCTAAACCTTCCAACCCTATCCCTAATCCTTATACCCTCCACACTCTACTTTAACCCTATCCCTAAACCCTTAACCCTCAACCCTCAACGTCAAACCCTAATCCCTCAACCCTTAACTCTGATCCCTCGACCCTCAACCCTATCCCTTAACCCTAAACCCTAAACCCTCAACCCTCAACGTCAAATTCTAATCCCTCAACCCTTCACTCTAATCCCTCAACCCTAAACCCTCAACACTATACTTTAAACCCTAATCCCTCAACCCTAACCCTAAACCTTATCCCTAAACCCTAATCCCTCAACCCTCAACCCTAATCTGTCATCCATCATCCCTCAACTCTAATTGCTCATCTCTAAACCCTAAACGCTATCCCTATTCCTAGACCCTCAACAGGCTCGATACTATACCTTAAACCCTAATCCCTCTACCCTCGACACTCTTATTTAACCCTAATCCCTTGACCATTAACCCTATCCCTCAACATTAAACCCTAATTCATCAACCCTAAACCCTAATCCCTCAAACCTAAACCCTATCCCTAAACCATCAACCCTCAACACTATACCTTAAACCCTAATCCCTATCCCTTAACCCTTAACCCTTAAAAATTAAACCCTATCCCTACACCCTCAACACCTGACACTATATCTTAAGCCTTAAACCCTCATCCCTAAAGCCTCAACCCTCAATCCTTAAACCTTCAACCCTAAACCCTATCCCTAATCCCTCTACCCTCGACACTCTAAGCCTAACCTCGACATTAAATGCTAATCCGTCAACCCTAAACCCTAATCCGTCAACCCTAAACCCTATCCCCAAACCCTCAACCCTCAACACTATACCTTAAACCGTAATCCCTCCACCCTTAACCCTAAACCTTATCCCTAAACCCTAATCCCTCAACCCTCAACCCTAATCCATCATCCCTCAACTCTAATCCCTCATCCCTAAACCCTAAATGCTATCCCTATTCCTAAACCCTCAACAGACTCGATACTATACCTTAAACCGTAATCCCTTATACCTAAACCCTCCAACCCTATCCCTAATCCTTACACCCTCCACACTCTACTTTAACCCTAATCCCTAAACCCTGAACCCTATCCCTAAACTATTGACCCTCAAACCTCAACCCTCAACCCTCAATGTCAAACCCTAATCCCTCAACCCTTAACTCTGAACCCTCGACCCTCAACCCTATCCTTAAACCCTAAACCCTAAACCCTCAACCCTCAACATCAAAACCTAATCCCTCAACCCTAAACCCTATCCCTAAACCCTCAACACTATACCTTAAACCCTAATCCCTCAACCCTAAACCTTATCCCTAAACCCTAATCCCTCAACCCTCAACCCTAATCTGTCATCCCTCAACTCTAATCCCTCATCCCTAAACTCTAAATGCTATCCCTATTCCTAAACCCTCAACAAACTCGATACTATACCTTAAACCCTAATCCCTTATCCCTAAATCCTCCAACCCTATCCCTAATCCTTATACCCTCCACACTCTACTTTAACACTAATCCCTCGACCCTCAACCATATCCCTAAACCCTTAACCCTCGAACCTCAACCCTCAACCCTTAATGTCAAACCCTAATCCCTCAACCCTTACCTCTGATCCCTCGGACCTCAACCCTATCCTTCAACCCTAAACCCTAAACCCTCAACCCTCAACATCAAATCCTAATCCCTTAACCCTTCACTCTAATCCCTCAACCCTAAACCCTATCCCTAAACCCTCAACACTATACCTTAAACCCTAATCCCTCAACCCTAACCCTAAACCTTATCCCTAAACCCTAATCCCTCAACCCTCAACCCTAATCCATCATCCGTCATCCCTCAACTCTAATCCCTCATCCCTAAACCCTAAATGGTATCCCTATTCCTAGACCCTCATCGGGCTTGATACTATACCTTAAACCCTAATCCCTCTACCCTTGACACTCTTATTTAACCCTAATCCCTTAACCATTAACCCTATCCCTCAACCCTCGACCCTCAATATTAAACCCCAATTCATCAACCCTAAACCCTAATCCCTCAAACCTAAACCCTATCCCTAAACCATCAACCCTCAACACTATACCTTAAACCCTAATCCCTATCCCTCAATCCTGAACCCTTAAAACTTAAACCCTATCCCTACACCCTCAACACTTAACACTATATCTTAAGCCTTAAACCCTCATCCCTAAAGCCTCAACCCTCAATCCTTAAACCTTCAACCCTAAACCCTATCCCTAATCCCTCTACCCTTGACACTCTAACCCTAACCTTGACATTAAATGCTAGTCCATCAACCCTAAACCCTAATCCGTCAACCCTAAACCCTATCCCTAAACCCTCAACCCTCAATACTATACCTTAAACCCTAATCCCTCAACCCTTAACCCTAAACCTTATCCCTAAACCCTAATCCCTCAACCCTCAACCCTAATCCATCATCCGTCAACTCTAATCCCTCATCCCTAAACCCTAAATGCTGTCCCTATTCCTAAACCCTCAACAAACTCAATACTATACCTTCAACCATAATCCCTTATCCCTAAACCCTCCAACCCTATCCCTAATCCTTACACCCTCCACACTCTACTTTAACCCTAATCCCTCGACCCTCAACCCTATCCCTAAACCCTTGACCCTTGAAACTCAACCCTCAACCCTCAATGTCAAACCCTAATCCCTCAACCCTTAACTCTGATCCCTCGACCCTCAACCTTATCCGTAAACCCTAAACCCTAAACCCTCAACCCTCAACGTCAAATCCTAATCCCTCAACCCTTCACTCTAATCCCTCAACCCTAAACCCTATTCCTAAACCCTCAACACTATACCTTAAACCCTAATCTCTCAACCCTAACCCTAAACCTTATCCCTAAACCCTAATCCCTCAACCCTAATCTGTCATCCATCATCCCTCAACTCTAATCCCTCATCCCTAAACCCTAAACTCTATCCGTATTCCTAGACCCTCAATGGGCTCGATACTATACCTTAAACCCTAATCCCTTATCCCTAAACCCTCCAACCCTATCCCTTATCCCTTAACCCTCATGATTAATAGCCTTGAATATAAAAAAAAATTTAAGGGGAACATAACACAAGCGCGTTATAATGCACTCACGTTATGTCAAACATGACAAACAACAGACTTGCGGAAAAGGAAAAATGCAAAGCAAAACATAATGCGAGCGCGTTATAAGGTGCTCGCCTTATGTCTTGCTTTGGGAATCCCAAGCCTTGGGCTTGGGATTTGCTTTGGATTTCCAACCCAAAGGCTTGGAGTGCCTTATGAACAGTCACAGATGTGTTTTTCCATATTCTTCAAGATTTCACATAATTTTGTTCGTGCTAACCCTCTGATTTGCACGTGTTTCAAGGTCGAACAAATCAAACACCTGGGTAATGTTAGGCTTTCTCTTAGCTATTTGACGATGTGATTTTTTTCATATTTTAACAATGTTAAGCCTTTCATCTTTAATTCTTTTGTTTGTGTGTCCGTTTTTGGGCAAAAACCACTGTTTGGTCTTTTTTTCATTGTAAATTAACTATTAATTGAAATTTCAAAAAAATTACATATTTAGAAACTAGACTCGATTCTACAAATATTAAAAAAAGAAAAAAATAATTTTCAGTTAGTTTTCAAAATTTATAGGGGTAGCACGGCCAAAATTCTATTTTTTAGGATGTGTCCACTTTGAAAATTAGTAAAAAATCAAATATTCATCAAAAAATTATCAGAAAAATCAGGCATAAACTACATACTATTAGCTAATTTCTCACCAAAACGATTTTAAAAATACCAAAAAAAAGTTGACCTTTTGAGGGAGCCACAAAACATGCTATGTTATGTTTTTTTGACAGAAACAACACCAATTTCTGTGGCTCCCTCTTTTGAACCTCTTAATCTATGCCATTTTAAAAAAAAAATAGTAGTTTAGAAAGTAGACTCAGAGCACTACGAACATTGTTTTTGTTGCATCTCCAAATTTTGAGTGTAACTATGCTCAATTTCTCATCCAAGGCCTGTATTTTCTAATTTCAGAAAAAAACTGGCCACTTACGACCCCTTTTTGCCCCCCCATCTTCTTGCACTTACCCAGAGGACACATATTTTTTAGAAATTTTTTTCTATATTTTCCAATTTTTTTGTACATATGAAACAAAGACCTTGATGTTCATTAAAAAACCTACATTCACAAGAAATAAAAAATGAATATAATAATCAAATTATATATATATATATATATATATATATATATATATATATATATATATATATATTTTTAAAATTATACTTTTTGGGAAGCTTATAATAAGGACTACATACTTAAAAAATATAAAATTTTAAATAAATTCATTTGATCCCCCAAAAGCTAAATCAAAAGTGGTTTTTTATGAGCATTTTGATAGGTGTAGAGTAGACTCCATGACAGGTATGGTTTAAAATTAGTGAGGTTCTATCCAAGGGGGTTTGATCTAAGGGGTTTTGATCAAACCCTTTTCAATTACAATCCTTTAAATGGAACCTTTCAAGGCTTAAATCATTATATTTTATAAAAATATGTGATTTTAGCAAAAATCAGGATGTCCTAGAAAGTGTAACGCATTATTGTGGTATCACCCAGTGCAGCATTTCATCAAAGGCTTGAATGCTCGTATCAGTGGTGGTGTTCATGTGTTTGAGCTGAAGACCTTAGAGATCACCATGGAGAAGGCGAGGTTGATAAAGGAGAATTTGACTAGAGGCTTTCATGGTTAGGCACGTGTTCAGATTGGTAGTGCCCCTCCTTCAGGATCAGTTGCTCAGGGTACCCAGTCTTAGGGAGCTGGACCATCTAGATCTCAGACTACACCTTCTAGATCCAGTCAGTGACAAAGGCATAGGTTTGCTCAATCTCAGCAGAGTGGTTCGACACAGAGTTTTCAGAGTGAACAATAGAGTTGTAGGGGTGGTGGATTCTAGTAGTCACATGCACCATTTTTGGGCTGAGGTTTTGGCAGAGGTGGTTGTTATGCTTGTGGGCAGCATGGCCATATAGCTGCTCAGTGTCCTCAGAGGTCAGTGGATGGAGGTAGTCAAAGATAGGCTACTTCAAAGCCTACAGTAGGTGATGTTGGCAGATCACATAGACTTTTTGTGGTGGTTGATAATCGTCAAGCTGAGCATCAGGGTACTGTGGTTGAGTATTTAGGTTGAGGCGGATGAGCAACTTTCCTTGGAGCCCGTATGCATCCTTCAGCATCGAAGGTTGACCCTCATGGGTCGGGACATAGAGCAGGTAAGGGTCCAATGGGATCCTGATGGTGAGTCCTCAGCATCTTGGGAAGATGCAACGAGGATGAGAGACCTTTATCCATATCTTTTTGTAGGCTTCCATGAGTAAGCCTAGTCTTACGAGATGTAAGGACCCCGTGTTTATATTATGTTTTTGCTTATCTTGATGGACTTGGATGACTATATACTTTATTTTAGATTATGCATCTTGTTATTATTTTGTATTGGAACCGGTGATGTGCAATCTTGATACTATTATGATGTGGACATTATTATTACTTATGATGGATTTCATGCTTACATGATTGATGTTGCTTCAGCTATATGATGTATGTATATGCACAGGTACCTTGACATGTGCTTGGAGTGTTACAGGTACTAAGTATCAACTCCATCTAGATTCACAGGCCTGAGCGCACTCTTATTATCCCTGATGGTGGTTACTGGAGATAGTCACAGGCCCTATTTCCTATACCCTAGCCCGTTGTACCTTGTCAGTGCTGTGTTTCCGCATTGTCGTCTTATGTTTCGATTACCTAACGGTAATGTCCAAATTTCCCTTATGGTCATGTGTAGTTTTCCAGTGTGATGGTTGAGCCTTTTCTCTTTAGTTTCCTTTTATTGTATCGAGTTTCATGGACTAGTGTGTGTTTTGGCTACATCTTAGCATTTGGAGGCTTCCAGGAGTAAGCCTAGTCCTAGGGGGTAGGATGTAACAACCCTGTGTTGACCAAATTTATGTTTTGTGAGGGGGTCGTGCCATGTGGAGGTGGCAAAAAAAATATTTATTTTGGTGGACAATTGAAGGCCTTTGCAAGGAGTGACTGGAGAGACACAAATACTACAAAAATATATGTTTGCAAGCGCGTAAGATAGAGAGATAGTTATTACTAGAGGAAAATATCTCCTGGGGGCAGATGAGAAGACACGGGGGGATTTTTGGAGGAGGTTCTCTATTTTTTAAGGGAGAGAAGACACAAAAAGAAAGAGGGGAGATAACGGAGGCAGAGAGTAAAAGGCAGAAGATGGGATGGGAAGAAGAGAGGAGGGAAACATAGGAAGGAGAGGAAGAAAGAAGATCTTAGGCGAACATATCAACTGCAGATTTGAGGTGCGCTGAAAGGGGAGTGTGGGAAGTAAGGTATTTTCCTCAAGTCTTTGTTTTTCTAGCACTAAAACTAAAATCTATTTGCTGCAATTCATTTGACCACAGAAAAAAAAAATGAAACCCCTTCCTTGCATTGGAAATTATGCCTTGGTGGATATCCATACCCTATTCCATCACTCCCACTTTGGCACGAGCAGTGAGGATGTTGGCTAAGGTCATGGGGTCTGGCTTTACAGTCGCTAGTTGCTTTGCTTGAAGGTTTCTAAAGCCTTTTCAACAGTCCATTTTGTGTGCATCCTACAATCATTGCCTTGAGTCTTTGTCAAATAGCTCACGTGCTTTGTCTCTTCAACAAAGTTTCTAAAGACTTTTCAACAAATCCATTATGTGCATATCCTACAATTTCTTAAACCACAAAAAAAAAAATGAAAGCCCTTTACTGTGGTTTGAACATAAACTAAAATATATTTGCCGCTATTTATTTAAGCATAGAAACATTGAAACCCCATCACTATCTTGCAAACAAATCAAAAATATGTTTGATGAAATTTCATTAAGCATAGAAAAAACTAAAACCCATCGGCTGCATTTGAATAATATGCCAAATTTATATCGATGCAAGGGATTTTCATTGCCCCTTCTTGGAATTTAATTCTTTCAGGCAGAATGATTTCTTATCTTTGACAAATGGGTTTCTAAAGAAAGGTCAGGTGGTTTTTGAGTTATAATTTTACTGAAATAAAATAGGGGATTCGATTGTTATGGAGAATGTAATGAGAGCAGCCATATAGAAAACACAAAACTGTGATGCATGATAGAAAATGAAGATATCTAGTTCCAGGGAAACCTTTTTCTTTACGTCGATCTTCTCTCTACAGAGATATTTTTTAGTTCAACTCTTCTTAAGAAAACTGAGTTGTTTGGTTTTGGCCATTATGATCTTTTTCTTCTAAATGTCTAGCTTTGTGGAAAACGTTCTCTTTGGGTTTAAGAATGAAATGGCACTAAAATACCTTAGTAACATCAATCTGGTTTGTGCATTGAAATTTGGTCACATAAACTCTAATTAGGAAAATCTGAAACACAGGGATCTAAGGGAATATTGTAGGAGGAGAGATTAAGATTTCCATTTTGCAAGTCTTTTTAACATTTTATTTTGCCATGTTAAATATGGCAATCATTATGTAAATATGAGGCTGTGAGGAGGCTTGCAATGCCATTTTCCATGCTTTTCTTATAATATCCTTTCTATCCCTTGTGAAGAGTGACTAAGTTGGGGTCACAAGAGTTATTACAAAACTGATCTAACTGGCAAAAGGCCATTTTCAACAAATTACACTGACTAGGGAAGCTTCTATCTTGTAGATCACATTCCTCTATTTCTAATTTCTACTTCAGTGTTTTAATCTTTTTGGGTTCCTCGTTTAGTCAAACGAGATAAACAAGGTCTAGGCATTAGAGTGGTCTATTGGAGTGGCTCTCTATGGGCCTGGGGCCCGCAAGTGGCTGCCAGGGGACCTAGTAGCAAAGTTACATTAATAAGTGATAACTAAATGAAAACATTGGGGTAAAAACATTAATAAGATAATTAGTCCTGATGCATGGCCTAGAGTGCTTGTAAAGGCTAAGGATGCAATGAGAAGGCCTATCCATCTATGGGGCGTCGAGTCATCCATCTATGGGGCGTGGATTCCGGCACAATTGAGTCTCCTCGTCTATATGAGAGATGTACTTGGTTCCGTGTGGTGCCATCCCTTCAAGCACACATGATGACACTCCATATGATTACACTCTAGTATCTAGTACCTTAGCACTCATTAATAGTACCCAACCTATGACTTGGATGAGTACACCTATGTTATGACTTTTTCGGTATGCACTGTTCTTTGTGTCTACTCCATGATTGATGTGAGTGTTGGCCATCTTGTATCCCCTTGTTGTTGTTCTTCTGTTTGGGCCTTGTGACTATCTTTGAGCACGGTGGGGTGGTTTCATATGAGTCCACATGGTTGGGAGGCGTTGCCACCACCATTGGGGACCAACAAATAGGTTTTGGAGCACCAATGGAGATGTTCTCTCTCTTCATTACTTCATTCAGTTATTGTACCCATTCAGTCCTTGTATCATATTCAGGACTATGTTATTGTACTTGTATCATATTTTGGAATATATCATTGTAATTGTATATGTAGTTATGTAATTGTACACTCTTAGAAGAGATGTTGTAATCATTGAATTTAATGAGAAGAAATGAGATGTTAATTATTTGGTTTACCGATTCCGGTGTGGGTATTGGATCCGCTTGTACTATAATGCTTATGGATCCATGTTTATGTTAGCTATGGGATTAGGAACATTGGATTTGGTGTATAAAATGAACGTAGTTGTTTTAACGTTTCCTCTAGAGAGTGAACTAGTCCTCTCTTTTGGGTTTTGAATTCGGCCATACTTGGCCATGAATGTTGTTGATCTATCAAATCGACAACCGAATCTATGTATGTTGTCCACTTATGTTAAAAAAAATTTCTTTTTCTCTTTTGGCTCTTATCCTTCAGGGGTTACATAGTTGGATGTTACACTCATAGACTCTCTCAAAGAACAATCTCATCTCAGCTCCAAACATGAACTCATGTCCATACCTAGGTGAAGGCCCCTTAGTCTTTTTGCTAAAATTTCATCATTCCAACACATGATCCCCACAACAAGAGATCTCTAGCCTCACCTCAAGTCTCTCTAGTATCCATGAGCATCCATCAACCAATTTATGCCTAGTTCAAATGCATCAGGACTACAAAATCATGAAGCTTCAATCAAATGATTAATACTCAAAAATAAAAGAGAACATCACCAGACCACTGTCAAAGCTCCCACTGTATGTCTACAAAAAATATAGGAACACATATGACATCATGATCTAACATCTCTGACAAGGGTCATTGTACCTTATCATTTAATCATATTTCAAGTGTCAAATCTAGGGCTATGTCCATGGCTATCTGCAATTAGGAATCCTATATTTGCTAGTTTTATCTAACTCTAATGATGTTTACTGATTAAAGAAACTTAACATTACTGATCTATCTGTTGTGAAATGAATTCTAAGAATATTGAAAACAAAACTGAACAATGAATTGCTTTAAAGTAAATCTATATTATTCATTTCAACTAAAACATGCATTTATCTATGAAAATAATAACTATCTCCTTAAACAGAATCTAAAATAATAAAAACAACAGTACTAGCCTTTTGCCTTGGTGGTGAGAGTGGGCCCTTGCTCCACACCCTTAGGGCTAAAGACTAAAGTAAAGAATCAGCACAAGAAGATAATATCACTATTCAATTCTAGTCCAATTCCATTAGCTTTGTATTCAAAAAATGTTTTATGTCAAAATAAGATTACAGAAATCAGAAATTAATCACTGTCTGTTCTACTGCTACTTCTATAAGTTTATATCTAAATCTGTGATGAGATATCACTTACCCTATTCTACTAGTTCCTCTATGAGGTAACATCAATCTCTTTATTCTACTAACTATCTAACTACAGAATGAATATCCATGCAATAAAAATAGATTTAAGTGGAACATTAGTCCACACTAAATTTGAGTCTTAGTTTTAAATACACTTGGGCAGCGAGGCCCTGAAATATAGGTATTTAAATCAGTTTATCAATAACTCATGCAAAATAAAAAAGACATAAAACTTTCAGTAGTTAACTATGGTCTACCCTCAATTACTCAGGTGATGATTTGAGTAACATCAGGAGCATCCCGATCACTACTAGAAGTGTTTGACCGACATCTGTGCTAGAAATGTGCACTATTCTAAAGAGGCACCGGAGATGTATGTTTCTGTCTATGGCTCCAGAGATATGATTGTGACCTTCTTGTTTAGCTCCAAAGATGCTCATGACTTCAGTCTAGCTCCAGAGATAACACTTCCTTATCCCAAAATATCTCCAATCAATTTGGAAAACATTGGAGACCAGTCATGGCATGTTGATGTCGACTCTAGAGATCATTAGGACTACCTCCAGAGATGCACAAAATTGTATACCCAAACACCTGCACCTGTTGATTCAAAAAGAGAAGATTTCTGCATATTTCCATCAATTCAACGCACATTAGTCCATCAATAAGAAATCATGATTCTAAGTAATTCATCTCTTATTAATCATCATTAGAACAATCTTGTCAACCTATTTTGGTGCAGTCATCAGGACAATGGAATAAGAAGGGAGAAAAAGAGGGGTAAAAAGGTGTATTTCTGGGTGCTACCTAGCACTCATCAATCTCCTCCTAGGAGATCACTTCCTACTCCAATGAACATATCTTGCCAAAGGGGCACCATCATCCCAAAAATCCAATCTTAGAAATAAGAGTCCATCATGGCACAATACCATCTCCAATCACATGAAGATAACCATCCTATGATAATGGAATTCAAGATGTCAAAATAATTTCATAGCATATAAGAATCATAATCCAAAAGCCTTACCATGACATCTACAACCATTATAGAAGAACATCCATCACTAAGTGACAGATCCACATCACTGCCAAAGTTCCCACTGAAACTATGATATTGGGCTTATCAAGGCATCGTGATAATCATGCTCTAAATGAAGATCATCCATGGCTCTAACACCATCTAATAATTCACCTGCAATACTAGCAATACAAAAGAATAAAGTAGAACCAAGATCTCCAAACAAGCAGATAAAATCGTCACTGTCAAAAGCTCACACATAACCATGTATCCTTGAAGCTATCTATGACATTGTGATAAACATGCTGCAAGTCCCAATATCTGACTATCTAGGAACTCAAAAACATCCATCCTCTCATCCCAAAGAAACATACCAATGCACAAGTGACCACAAAAAAGGCTAACTAACAAAGTCTGCATCAACACTGAATCAATCTCATGGATATAGATAGTCCACATCTGAGTCATCCCACTATAATCAATGAGTTGCACATACCCAAAAATGACATAACTCATAGATCAAACCAATGCAACATGCAAACTTATCATCACATTAGTATCTTACAAACTAAGATTAAACAAATAAGATACCATGTAGATTTCAAGACTCAAACACTAGATCAACTCTAGACCCAATTTGCCAAAACAAATCCAGAATGAGTAACCATAGTCAAGGAACCCATCAAGAAAACACTACAAAAATGTTGAGTGACTAATCACATACCAACATCTCCACACTAAGAAGGCTACAAACCTCCTTACACCATGCATGAAGCATACAAGCAAATCTGCAACTATCTTACATCCAGAAACACCCCAAGGAATCATAATATGAAAAATAGTTTATTTGCATATCTACAAAACCACAAGTTTTGATTAACTATGTAAAACCTGTAAAACCACTATGTCACTGACACATGCAAATCCATATTCACTTATCATCTGAAAAACCCACAAGTATGAAAACCACTGAAATAGTTAAACCAGAATAATGGAATAACACAGATAAGATTTTAACCATAGATTTTAAACAAAAAATCTACAAAACCCTCTGATCCAACCAACATGAAACTGAGACATGCAAGTACAACCAAGCAAAAAGAAGAAGAGGTCTAGGAACTCCAGGCCCACTTGTAGGCCAACTCCACAACCACCCCCATGTACAAGCATATGGAGGAGCTAAGCTATTCCAGAAGCTTTCAGATCATCCAATGACCAACTCCACAGCCTACATGCATTCAAGGTTAACAAAACAATGCCTTCCAATGCCAAGGACTAAAACCAAGAACACAACATAAGCACATCCAACCATAGTCACGACAACCCAAGTTTCTCCATGTGATCATGGAGCTAAGAACAAACACACAACATGAATACTTTGCTACAAGAATGAAAGAACATAACCACCATATATGAGGGTTATTACATACTATCAAACAGGAGCTCCAGATCAATATCATATTAAATGTAACCACATGATCAACTTCATAATACTCCATTTTCTCCATCCTTCAAATGCTTGCTATACCCTGAAAACAAGATCAACTACAAGAATTCCACTCAAACAAGGATTAATAATCCACCAATTCTATCCTATAGATTCCCTCAAGCTTGCCAAGTTAAGAAATCACAACAGAAGAAATACGCAAAACCTTAAACACCATGGAACCAACACGTGCAATCTCATGCAACCATGGAACCACCCTAGCTCTAATACCAACTAAAAGGGAAAGAGAACCCAACATGCACCTCACAACATCCCTATATTTTACTTAAATAGATATTCAATAACTTGATGCAAAAACATACTACTATGCCCTTAAAGCGGAAACATACATGGTTGATTTCCCATCACATTAACCCTTAGAGGAAAGATAATGTAGCTTATAGATCTAAAAAAATTTCAGCAGCATAACGACATGAAAATTAACACTTTAAGATCATGAAAGAAGAAGAAAATAGACAAAAAAGAAGAAACACCAATATATGTGACCCGGAAAACCCTTTCGGGTAAAAAACCCTACACTCCAAATCATCGAACCAATGTGTTAATTTGCAACAACAATGTTACAATACACTTGTAGGCTCAAATCCTTAACATGGAGATTTACATCTTGCTTCTCTATAGGAAAACTAACAGCATAACCCTACATAGAAAAAAATCTCTTCAAACACACTCAAATACAACATAATGCAAGAGCTTGAAAACCAAAGTACCCTAAAAAAGTTGGCTTAGCTTTCTCCACCAACTCCTCTGTAAAAGCATACAAAGCATCCTCTTTCAAATCTGTTTTAAAGACAGAAAATCTTATGCTTTCTTTCCTAGGTGTCCACTTCCCAAAAAAGAATATTTTCCGACTTGAAAATCTTTTTCAAATCAAAAATCTTTCCCAACATGAAAATCTTTTCCAAATCAAATTTTTGAAAAACAAAGCATATATATCCTCTTCATGGGGGCTCCAAAGAGATAAGGATAAGATTTGCCATAAATGGTAACTTCCTGCAATAGAAACCTACTAAACAAGACCCAAGGTCAACTGAGGTGGCAATCCTTGTTTTTATCAACAAAAAGAAAAAAGCACAAAACAACATTTTTCCAAAATGTCTTAAAAACACCATTTTTGAAAAAGCAAAACTATATTTTCACCCCCTAAAAAATAGGAAACACCAGAAAAGATTCTAAGATTGAGACACCTTAATCCCAACAAAATGAAGGCCCTCCCTTGTTTGTTAGGGTAAGAAATACCCCTAACAAAAATGCCCCGTCATGAGAAATAATGATGAGGTGAAGGCAGATATTATGCCACACTTAAAAAAAAATCACCCAAAGAATATGGCAAGAAAACACTCTCAAAGGAGGCTGACTCATAATGTCTAGTATTGCTTATGGTGCATTAGTGATTCTGAGACATATGCACTTTATCAAGATGGGGTAGAGTACAATGGAAATTGAAAATATCTTCTCCAATATGTATGGAAGCGCATGGAGGAGGTGTGATCACATTAGCTTCTTACACAATTATAGGTTTTGCATTCTTTGACGTGGTCTAGTGGCAATTTCTCCATTGATCAATATGTTTTGTTGTGAGACCTTCACTCCAAGTCTAGAGACTTGTATGATAGTTCTTTTTAATTTGATTGTTTTTGGTTGATTTTTATTTTCTTCTTCAATTCCATTTCATTTCGGATTGAAATAGGGATCAATATGGCTTTAGGGACCATTTTTCTCAAGCAGAGAAAGCTCTGGTGGCATATCTAGATGTGTTAGTGGTCATTGGATGGGGGAAGGCTTATGTGTACCTTCCCTATGATAGTTTTTTCAAATGGGGATATTTCATTGTTTGCCGTTTAGCCATCCCCACATTGTGGTTCTCATTTCATGGTGGTGCCTTGGTTCAGGGTGAAGATTATAACTTATGAAAGATATCTCATACTATACTAACTAACTCATAAAATAAAAAAATAACAAAGAACAATAGATATGCTCAAAATACTGAGTGAACAGCCACGCTAGAAATTGAAAATAGTATTATATTATTCTACTGTGTATTACATTGGCTATTAAAAACAACAATCAAAAGTCTGAATTTATAAGAGTTTTCTATACCAGTCTAAAGCAAAAAAACACTGCTTTAAAAATATAAAATATAAAAATATAAAATCTAAGAATACTGTGAATACATGCAGTTCCAAATAGTTCTAAAAGTAAGTATCTAACAATATCTCTCATGCAATCTAGTTGCATGGAAAAGAAAAACTACACGAAAAAAACTATAGTTGATCATGCATGCCTTCAATCTCCCCCTGGATGATCAACGGGGATGATGCCTAACCAGTCTCTGAAAGTGACAAACATTTCTGAATAATCTACTCCAGGTGTTTGTGCAAATCCCTTGGCAACTAATCTTGCCTTGTGCCATTTCACAGAACCATCAGCTTTAACACCTGCTTCCATCTCTTCATTCATAGCATCAATCCACACTTTCTCTTTTACTGCTTCTTCATACATAGAGGGTTTAACTTAAATTTTACTAAGTAAAGAAAAATTAACAATTGGATTTATATTTGTAGTCCTCTGATAAATTTCATTTAAACTTTGCACCTTTCTTGGAGACCTTGGACTTGAACTATCACCTGAATTTGTGCTATGAGAAGAACTTGGTGAACTTGAGCTTGGAGAACTCGAACTTGGGTTACTGTTGGAGCTTGAACTTCCACTTGAGCTTGTGGGGAGAGCAGGAACATTGCAATCTTCTATGTTCATAGTTACAAGTGCTTTTTGCTGTCCACCCTTTGCCATTGCCATACTCCCCCTTCATCAAAAACCACATCTCAACTTTAATAATCCATTGCTTTGTGTCAGGGTTATAGAATTTATATCCTTTTGTGGAATTTGAATAGCCCACAAAGATACAAAGTTGGGATTTTGCATCCAACTTCTTTCGCTTCTGAACAGGAACATGAACATATGAGGGACAACCAAATACATGAAAGTGAGCTACTGAGGG
This sequence comes from Cunninghamia lanceolata, assembly GCA_027924645.1. Classification (NCBI taxonomy): domain Eukaryota; kingdom Viridiplantae; phylum Streptophyta; class Pinopsida; order Cupressales; family Cupressaceae; genus Cunninghamia; species Cunninghamia lanceolata. The sequence continues at coordinate 3,276,164 of BSBN01001052.1, read as the reverse complement.
CTTGTGTCCACTCCAGGCTTCCTTTGGAGTGATATTCTGAAGCAATTTTGTTGGGCTTCGATTCAAAATATAAACTTTGGTTGCTACTGCGACTCCCCAATAGCAATTAGGAAGGTTTTTGGACTGCAACATACTTTGTGCCATCTCCATAATAGTACGGTTCTTCCTTTCTACAATACCATATTGCTGGGGAGCATAAGCTGTCATGAGCTATCTCTAAATACCATGAGTGTTACAAAAATCAACAAACTCTTTGGAAGTGAATTCTCCGCCTCTATCTATTTTGAGTATTTTGAGAGAGTACCTGCTTTGATTTTCTGCCATAGCCTTAAAGTGCTTGAAGCATTCAAATGCCTCAGATTTCTGCTTAAGAAAATAAACCCATTTGTGGCATGAGAAATCATCAATGAATGTCAAAAATAAATATTCTTACCTAAAGATTCCTCTTGCATGTCACCACAAATTTCAGCATGCACAATCTCTAGAGGAGATTTTTCCCTCCATGATTTGTTCACCAGAAAACTATCTCGATGCTACTTGCCAAGTGCACACCTTGAACAAACTTCTTTTTCTTGAATTGCAGGAAGTCATCTCACCATGTCTTTCTTATGAAGCAAATTTAATCCTTGAAAATTCAAATTACCATATTGTTGGTATCATAACCACGAATCATCTATGGTTGCCTTGAGGGCATGCATCTTAGCGGACACCAATGTGAGAGGAAATAATCTATTCTTTGTCATACAAGCCTTTGCTACAAGATTATGGTTAGCTGATTTATCAAATATTTTGCAGCAGTTATCCTCAAACACAACCTTATAATTTTTTTCTACAAACTACCCAATACTTAAAAGATTATGTTGCAACTTTTGCACATGCAAAGTATCATGAATATAAGTAGTTTCTCCTTGCTTAGTCTTCACTGCAAGGATAACTTTTCCCATTACATCAACCTCTTTATCATCACCAATTTTTACTTGACTTCTCACAGACTCATCTAATTTGACAAAGAGATCAAATTTACCTGTCATATGATTGGACCAACCACTATCCAAGAACCACACATCCTTCTGAGCTTCTTTTGCCAAATTGCATGTGAACAATGTGGAGTGCTTTGCATCTTCAAAAGACTCTTCAGTATAGTTGGCTCTTGACTTATTCAAATCATATTTTTTCTTTCTACATTCAGATTGATAGTGTCCATACCTTTCATAATATCTACAATGGATGCTTCTCTGATCCATAGAACTTCTCCCTCTTCCTCTACCATGTCCTCTACTAGTAGAAGGCTCCCCTTGAGACTTATTTGATGGAGAAAAAGGAGTTGTAGATTTTTCTTCAATTCTTATTGTAGAGTGGAAAGCTTGTACCAAACTCTCTATAGAACACTGCATATGCTCCTCATGAGACTTTAAAGAACTTATCAACTCTACAACTTTGAATGTAGTTAGATCTTTACTTTCTTCAATGGCTATGACCACTAGATCAAATTTTGGAGGAAGGGATCTCAAAATCTTTTCTACAATTTTTTTCTCTGTGACACTTTCCCCTTGAGTTTTGAGATGGTTCACAATACTTTGAGCCCTAGTGATAAACTCTTGAATAGACTCAGCTTCTTTCATCCTTAAATTTTAAAAATCTCTTCGAAGGGTTTAAAGTCTTACCAATCTTACTTTGTCAGATCCTTGGTATGTAGTTTGTAGGGCCTCCCATGCATCTTTTGACTTTGTCATACCAGCTATACGAGGAAAAATTGACATATCGAATGCAAATTGGATGGTGAAGAGAGCTCGATTGTCCTTCCTTCTATCTTCTTTCAACCAAGTTTGTTGGTTTGTTGTCAAAGCATTCAAAGCATTCTGATTTGTAGGTTTTGTGTATCCTACTTCTACTAATTCCCAAAGATCTTGGGATAATAGTAGGGTCTTCATCTTTATACTCCAATATTCATAGTTGTCTTTGGTAGAAAATAGAAGCTGGATTTGAAAGTTGCTGCCATTAGCCATTTTGATAATTCTTGGAGAAAACTGTTTGCCTGCCAAAAAAAAAATCTGCAACCTACTTTGATACTAATTGAAGATTATAACTTATGAAAGAGCTCTCATACTATATTGATTAACTCAGAAAATAAAAAATAACAAAGAACAATAGGGGTAAGTGCAAAAAGATGGGGGGCCAAAAAGTGGCCAAAAAATTTTCAAAAACATTTATAGCAAAACGCGAGCGCGTTATAACGCGCTCGCGTTATGGCTTGGCAATGACAAGCCTTAGGCTCGTCATTGCCGAGCCATAACGCGAGCGCGTTATAGGCTCGTCATTGCCAAGCCATAACGCGAGCGCGTTATAACGCGCTCGCGTTTTAAACTGCTTTTTATAAAAAAAAACCCCCGCTGTCATTGCATTTCATTTCAACGAGTTTTTCCTCCACCCGCGGCATAAAACCCTTCCAAAAATGCGCTCGCGTTCTACAAAGCGCCGTTCAATACAAAAGATTTGTCGATTCATTGCTGAAATGCCGCCGCGACGTCGAGCACGCCAAAGGGGTGAGTTATCTTTGTTTTTTTGTTTGAATTTCTTCCTAAATAGGTAGGTTTTTGTTGATTTTTGATGTATATTTTATTAATTGTAGGAAATGTTAATGCACTTCCTCCTCCTCCTCAAAATCCACAAAATCTTGAGGAAGAAATACCTGCAGAACAACAACCTCCTCCATTCATTCCTCGACATGCCCCTGGAACACAAGATAATATAATGGCGGAAATTGAAAATAACAAAAAACAAATTGAAGATATAATTGCAAGGTTGAAAGATCCTTCCACTTCAACCTTGCATAGGTCCACGCTTGCCGAATCTCTTGAGTCTATGTTATCAAATGTAAATTCAATTAGCAAGCAAATAACTAGTTGGACCGATAAAAAGAGAGAGTTTAGAGATTACTATGCAGAGAAATTGTCATACCAAGATGTCAAAAAATTACAAATTACAAAAGTAGACTTGTGTTCAATTTTCACAAACCCACAAACAAATCAACCTCCACCCATTACATGCAAGAGGTTCCCTATCCATTGGTGCAACAACCAAGCGATAAGGGACAATTTTGGGCAGAGGTGGTGGATGGTTTTTGACCATCCTCCATGCAATAACAATGAGGTCCCGCAATACTTTTTGAGGAAACTCTACTCCGAGTTTGTCCTCAATAAAGTGCCAAACTATTTTGATATGCGGGACTTCCAGGGTAGAGGTGGGGGCTCAGCACAGGATAGACCAGGGGCACGTCTTGACCCACAGCAGGTAGTGAGATGAGTAATCAGCAGACCAGCACACGAGCATGTTTCTATCCCTTCCATTGTGAAGGAGAGTGTTGAGGTCGATACACTGAGGTCGATTAGTGCCTTGACCCAGAGCATCATAGAGCATGCCGATCCTGCAACACAGAGTGGGTTAGGAGATAGTGCGAGGAGTAGGGTCCCACCGCATACTTGCCAGGCTTGCGGGTCAGCCTGTGGTTATGACCCCATGGACAGTCAGGATGCAGGTGCACAGGCTACATCTGCAGCTGAGTAGATGGTGATGACAGATACCCTCCTGAGTGAGACTTTCGGCCTTGATACTTAGGTAAATATTAGCAAGTTTATTGAATTTAATTTATTAAATTTTATTTTTGAAATACAAGATTAACTAATTTAAATTGATGATTTTAATGAAATTTCAGGGTCATAGCGTCGATGCAGTTTTCAGTGGTTCTCCACCTACATTTTTCACTAGATCATCTACTGTCGAGGTATGTAACTAGTAAACAATTATAAATATTACATGTGAATAGCATCGTTATATGAATGGTATTCTAATTTCTGATTTTGGATGTTGAATAGGTTAACACTGTAGATTTCATGGCAACACCTGCCAGCGGTGGTGGACTTCAAAGCTTTATGGAGGTAATAAATAAATAGTTTAATGAATGAATTGTACTTACTAAATTTTTGTATGTGATTTGTGTGTTTTATTGTGTGTACTTCCATGTTTAGATGAGCGTGTGTGTATGTTAGGAGCCATGATTTGCATCACTATTATAGTTTTCATAATTGAATAATGTTGTTTTATTTCCAGATGATACAGGCTGCGGATACACCTCCCCATGTTCATAGGGAAATGGAGCAGGGTGTGGCCTCTGCGATTCATAGCTCTATGGCATTGACAGGGGTATGAGGCAGATTAGTAAATTTCAATTTACATTCATTGTTATAGTTGTCTATTTTTGAAAAATCAAAAGATTATTGATTTGAAGTTTAATTTCTATCTGGATGGTTTCCATAGGACATGACATCACCAGGGCCTATTCCTGCTACTGAGGCAAGCAAGGAGACAGATTATATGTTAGCGGTAAGTGATTATTTTGTTAAATGTTTCATTTTTTTATAACATGTAATTTCTATATATTAATATCTATACTTTTTTTTGTAACAAGTAAAGGTGCAGGAAGAACTAAATAGGAGGAGTAGCCCTCAGGTTTGTAGTAGACCACCCACATGCATGTCTCCATCCCCTAGAAGATCAAAGGCTGCTCGTGATTTATTCTCTTCACCAGCTAGAGGGGAATGACTTTTTATTGTGTTCCTCTGTTGTATGCCTATATGGCATTTGTGGACATATATTTTGTATTGTACATAGTTGACATTGTATGCCTATATGGCATTCTTGTAAGCCTATATGGCTATTTTGTATAGATGTTATACTTATATCGACAGATATTGATGTATGCGTATATGGATATTTGGTTAATACAAATCTTTTTTATTGATGGCGTCCATACTTGTATTATAAATCCACTTTTGAATGGATATTTGTAGATAGCTACTTCAAATATTTAAAGTCTGATTGTATTACATAGGATGTTTGCATTTTCTTTGATAGGCTTGATAGGCCATGGATTACATGATGGTGTTTGATGGAAAAGTATGGTACTAGAAGACTCTAGTTCATTCTTAATAGGCTTGTGATTTATAATATCTTTGCATGATTGCACTTGATCTTGGATCATGGGCATGTTGTTAGGATTTTGATTGCATTGTGATGTTTGATGGATAGGCATGGTGTAAGTGTAAGATACCCAACTAGTTCTACGAAAAATTTTCCTTACTTAAACACTTTTACTTGCTAACAATTCATCAACTACTCCAATAACATAAAGATATACATCAAGATAACTATTTGAATGAAACAACATTAGAGTTGGGTACTTTTCTTGTTACTTGATTCAATCAACTTGCAATGTCTTATTACATGGAAAATGCTTTCAATAGCATGAAGTACAACTCATTCAATGGAAATACAAGGACAGGCCTTGAAGCCTTGATTTTACAATGTCTTCCTTACTTGAGCAACATTTGAAGATTTGGAATGTTCAACTCATCACCTCACAAGGTAGGCGCATATTTGAAGGATTTACAGGTTTTTCTGACTTGGGCGCCAAGTTGAGGTGACCTCCTCCTGAAGTTGTGCCTTGTCAACATTAGGCGCCAATTAGAGTTTATGGATGCTCTAGATTGTTTCTAAGAGTAGGCGCCAAAATATCATCATTATGAAAGTGTTTTAAATGCTAGGCACCCAAATGAGCCCCCTGGAGTCTAGGCGCTCCTTTCATGCATTCTGTGTTCTAGGCGCCAATTGAAAGGAGTGGAGAACAGGGCAAGCACCTTCCAAACTAGGTGTTTCCTTGAGGTGACAAGGACTTAGAAAGTGCGCCTAAGGTGAGGGCCTTGAGTGAAAAGGTCTAACAAACATCTTTGAACCCCCTTTCAAGGTTAGGCGCATTCTGGAGGTGGAAACAAGTAGAAGGTGTGCCTTAGCTTCCTTTGTCAATTCTTGCAAGTCTTTGTTGATTAGGAAGGTGGAATGCTTCATTGTAGAATGAGCGCCTATCTTCTAATGTGCAAACTACTTCTTCTGGCTCACTCTGTGGCTAGGCGCCAGAGCTAAACTGTTCACACAAGGGAGTGCGCCTAGACTCACTTGATGTTTTCTTACTACTTCAACCCCTGGAAGATGTTCCAAGGTGTTCCCTTTTACAAGCACCTGACCTCCCAAGTTCCTTCATGTGCTATTCCTTGAAGGCGCCAAAACTGAGCTCCAGTGCCATGGGATTGTGCCTAACATCTTTGAAGAGTTTCTAAGCCTTTTGCAAGTTGATATCCCAAACTCATCTTCTAGGCGCAACAGGAGCTTTCCAAAGGAGTTTCCAAGTTTTAGACGCCAAGCGAGGTCATGGGTGAATGGAACTGCGCCTTAGGAGATGACTGGATCCTAAGCGTCAGTCTGGAGTTACAGTGGAATTGATATGCGCCTCAACTAGCTTACCATTTGAAGTGATTCCTTTAACACTTCTCTGTCAATCTCAACTGCAAGGATGATCTCCTAATCCAATTTTGATCCTCTGGAGATGCAAATAGCTTTACATTTCACTAGGCGCCATCAATGATTATCATCAACCAAAGCGCATTTCAAAGGTGAGATAGGCAAGTGAGGCGCCAAACTAGTCCTTAAGACTTATCTCCTTCTATCAAGTCAATTTCAACTATGTGAGAGAGTTCTATTCTAGGCGCAAAATGGAAATGTTTCATCAATTGGTGCATCTTACAAAGCTCCCAATTCTAGGCGCCAGAGCCAAAGAGTTTTTCCCAACACATGCACCTGGGCTAGGAATTCACCTAAGAGACATCACTTAGCTTTAAAACTTTCAATCTATAGCCATCTGGGCTAGGCGCTCCAATGGAGGATCCTTGAACTCATGCATTAGCACCTTCTAGTTCTAGGCACCCATTTTGGATGATTCATCCTGATACTAGCGCCCAAAATGACTAGACTCTCTTCATCATCCAATTCACTTAGAAGACTCAAGTTGGAGACTTAGTTGTCTATCCATGTTCTCCGGAAGATTCATTGTACCTCTATGCACTTAGTTGTCTATCCATGTTCTCCGGAAGATTCATTGTACCTCTATGCACTATCTCCTTCAAGGCGCTCCTTAAAATCATTGGAAGTGCTCAGGACTTACCTTAGTCCAAAGCGCCACCATCCATTCCTTAAAGCACAAAGAATTCTCAAAGGCGCCCCTATTTACCTCTAAGCACTCAAATATCATTTAGATTCAAGGCGCACATTTAGCTCCAAAACGCAAATTTCCATCATCAACCCATCAAGGTGCATCATCTTTCCTTTGTATCCCCTTCAAGGCGCAGACATTCACTTCTTCACACTCAAACTCACTCTCTGGCGCTAGAATAGGTGTATAACTTCAAATAAGGTGCTAATCTTAGGTTTCTAAGTACTTAGTTTGATCTTAAGGCTATCCTTCCTCTAAGCACTCTCTTCAACTCCCTCACTGAAGGCCCTCTAGGTGCATTTCATCCCAAGGCGCTTCAACATCATCCAAGGTGCAAATTCACTCTCCAAGACAAGGTGCAAAAAACTTTATCCTAAGGCGCTCAAATCTTGCTTCTAGACCTAGGCGCACAAACATGAGATTAAGGATCATTCTGGCCACCATCACTTCCCTAAAGGTGCATAATTGGTGTAGATACATTCCATTCATTAAGGATCACTCTGGCGCCCAAATCTTGTCAAAGCAAAGGATCAATAGGTTCTCTCTAAGGCGCACTCCAGGGTTTGATCTTGCAAGACTTCTCACGTCAAAATTTTGACCAAGACACTCAAGGCACTAGTCTTTATCATCTAACCCTACAATGCACTTACTCATTATGATATACTCCTCAACTTTGTATTCAACCTTGCCCAAGGCGCATATTCACTATAAGGCATTCTCACGTTGTCAAGGCTCAGAGGGCTTCAACTTGCTAAAGGGTAGAGGTCTAGGCACATATCTGACTTGAAGCTCAAGGTGCTCCAACCCTCTTGCTCTGGAATTCCTTCTAGGCACTAAGTGACTTCTCTAATTCCTTGAAAACATTTGAAGTGTTTTACCTTCTCAAGGTGCTCCTTCGAACTTGACTCCAAGGTGTTATAATCTCAAAGGTGCTGACATCATTTCAACCAAAGGCGCTCAATGATTCATCCCATATCTAGGCGCTAAAACACTTAATCAACCAAGTCATTCAAGGCGCCATTCAGTAAACTCATCTTCCATGATATTCCTATCAAGGCGCATATCACTTCTCTCATGGGCTTTAGGCGCTCAGTTGAGTGTTTCAATACTACTTAGGTGCCAAATTCATTTTAATGCACCAAACACAAAGAGCTTTCAAACACTGGGCGCTCACAAAGAGTCTTCCAACCTTGGGCGCTAAATTAGGTCTTTGCAACTATCCAAGGCGCATATCTTCGTTTGAACAACTTATGGTGCCAAGACAACTTCTCATTAGGGCGCTCAAAACACTTGTGTTTACATTTGAAGTGCTTTACATTCTTAAGGTGCTCCAGACTAACCTAACTCCAAGGCGCTCCATCATCATCCTTAAGGCGCTAAAAACATCATCTCCACTCTAGGCAAAAACATCATCCAACTCCTTAAGGCACTTCACTGTCAAAGTCTGAAGGCGCTCTACCTAGACCTTTCCCCTAGGTGCCAGAACTCCTAAGCACTCACCAGATAACTCTCTTCTTCAAGGTGCAAATCTTCCTATACTATGATTGCCTCTGAAACGCCGATTAACGTGATGTGAGGGTGCAAAGGCTACTCCAATCCTCAGTGAGCGCCTAGTTTAAACAAGGAGAAATAAAGCATTCAAAACTATCCAAACGATCATCCCCTTCCTAATGTCTTCACTGCTCCGGAAAACCTTGGCCAAAATGACACATAACAACTCCTCTGAGCGCCCTTATGCCCTAGGATCATCTAGTTTGTGCGTCTTGTAATGAGGAGTTCATGTAAGTTTGGAATGAGCGCCTTGAATAAGTGTAAACTAGCCTAGAGAAGGGTATGTGCGCCTTGAGCGCCTTGAGCATTCCAGAGATAACTGTGCGCCTAGAACAATATGAGCACTCATGATGATGATTAACGCCCTGATGAGACTATGAGCGCCTTGTTCAGGAGATACCTTGTTTGATCATAAAATGTGCCTTGAGTCTTGAAGGTTTTGAACGCCTAGGTGATTTGGATGTTGGGATGTTGGTATGCGCCCAAGATTGAGGTAAGTGAGTGCTTGTAATGGAGGAGAGCAATGAGATGGAATGTCTTATAGAGATTGGCGCCCAGAGACCCATTTTTGCGCCTTTGATGATGACCATTTTTGCATAAGAGTTTAGCGCCCTAGAGTTGTAAACTTTCTCTTTGGGTGCCCCTGAGTGAATATTGGTGCCTTGGACAACTAAATACGCCTTTGATGGAGTGGAGCCCAGAAGGGGAGTAGGAGGAAACCCAATCTTCAAGATTCATCAAGCTTCAAAGTTTAGGTCAAAGGTTATCCACTTTATCCAAGGAAGGTGTTATCATCTACACTCCAAGAAGGTAATGTCAAAGGCCATCATGAAGGATCACTTCATCAACTTCAAGTCCTTCAAGTTCAAGTCCTTTCACCTAGCAAGTCCAAGAGAGATTTCTACTCCGATTCATGAAGTAAGCTTATATCATCCTTATCTACTTTGCAAGAAGAAGAAACATTACAAAGTCGATCAAATGAGTTACAAGTACCATACATCCAATTGCAAGGAGTGAACCACCTTAAGGAAAAATAGTTCTCTTGAAGTTACTTGAAATGTCAAAAGGTTCAGCGCCTCCAAGTAAGGTCAGAGGTGAGGTTAGAGGTGAAATGCGCCTTTGGACCATTCTGGCGCCTTGGATGAAGAACCTATATCTTGAGCCCTAGAGGTAAAATTTGCGCCTTAGTGGATTTGGAGAGTTACAGAGATTAGAGAAAAGTGCCTTGAGGACAGAGTTGTTCAAGGCGCATGTGTGATTTGGTCAAAAACAGGCGCCTAGAGTGAATAGGCTTTCATCCTGACTTAATACACTGCCTCCTTCTGACGATTTTTGGGGTAGCAGAAAACCTTTCACCACGGGCAAATGCCTCAGAGCTATAAAAAATTGAGAGAGGTTATTGTAGAGGCACTCTACGTGATCCCGTTGCCTCAGATAGAATGTTTTTAAGTGACACGGTTTTCGAGTAACATCTCGTCAAAGATTGCTACCTTTTTGCACTTTGGACTCTTCAGGGATATCGTCGGTACAATGTAGCTCCGACTGTTTCGACATGTTTGGGTGAAAAATAGGACCATGCCTAGCATAAATGTACCCATTCGGACGCGTTGGAACAGTCAGTTTGGTCGCATCAGGAGCAGGATGAAAGTTACACCCCTTTGCAACTTTACACTGCCTCCTTCTGACGATTTTTGGGGCAACAGAAAACCTTTCACCATGGGCAAATGCCTAAGAGCTATAAAAAACCGAGAGAGGTTATTGTAGAGGCACTCTACGTGATCCCGTTGCCTCAGACAGAATGTTTCTAAATGACATAGTTTTTAGTAACATCTCGTCAAAGATTGCTACCTTTTTGCACTTTGGACTCTTCAGGGATATCGTCGGTACAATGTAGCTCCGACTGTTTCGACATGTTTGGGTGAGAAATAGGACCATGCCTAGCATAAATGTACCCATTCGGACGCGTTGGAACAGTCAGTTTGGTCGCATCAAGAGCAGGACGAAAGTTACACCCTTTTGCAACTTTACACTGCCTCCTTCTGACGATTTTTGGGGCAACAGAAAACCTTTCACCACGGGCAAATGCCTAAGAGCTATAAAAAAATAAGAGAGGTTATTGTAGAGGCACTCTACGTGATCCCGTTGCCTCAGACAAAATATTTCTAAGTGACACAATTTTTGAGTAACATCTCGTCAAAGATTGCTACCTTTTTGCACTTTGGACTCTTCAGGGATATTGTCGGTACAATGTAGCTCCGACTATTTCGACATGTTTGGGTGAGAAATAGGACCATGCCTAGCATAAATGTACCCATTCAGATGCGTTGGAACAGTCAATTTGGTCGCATCAGGAGCAGGACGAAAGTTACACCCCTTTGCAACTTTACACTGCCTCCTTCTGACGATTTTTGGGGCAACAGAAAACCTTTCACCACGGGCAAATGCCTCAGAGCTATAAAAAACCGAGAGAGGTTATTGTAGAGGCACTCTACGTGATCCCGTTGCCTCAGATGAAATGTTTCTAAGTGACAGAGTTTTCGAGTAACATCTCGTCAAAGATTGCTGCCTTTTTGCACTTTGGACTCTTCAGGGATATCGTTGGTACAATGTAGCTCCGACTGTTTCGACATGTTTGGGTGAAAAATAGGACCATACCTAGCATAAATGTACCCATTCAGACACGTTGGAACAGTCCGTTTGGTCGCATCAGGAGCAGGATGAAAGTTACACCCCTTTGCAACTTTACACTGCCTCCTTTTGACGATTTTTGGGGCAACAGAAAACCTTTCACCACGGGCAAATGCCTCAGAGCTATAAAAAACCGAGAGAGGTTACTGTAGAGGCACTCTACGTGATCCCGTTGCCTTAGACGGAATGTTTCTAAGTGACACGATTTTTGAGTAACATCTCGTCAAAGATTGCTGCCTTTCTGCACTTTGGACTCTTCAGGGATATCGTTGGTACAATGTAGCTTCGACTGTTTCGACATGTTTGGGTGAGAAATAGGACCATGCCTAGCATAAATGTACCCATTCGGACGCGTTGGAATAGTCAGTTTGGTCGCATCAGGAGCAGGACGAAAGTTACACCCCTTTGCAACTTTACACTGCCTCCTTCTGACGATTTTTGGGGCAATAGAAAACCTTTCACCACAGGCAAATGCCTAAGAGCTATAAAAAACCAAGAGAGGTTATTGTAGAGGCACTCTACGTGATCCCGTTGCCTCAGACAAAATGTTTCTAAGTGACACAGTTTTTGAGTAACATCTCGTCAAAGATTGCTGCCTTTTTGCACTTTGGACTCTTTAGGGATATCGTCGGTACAATGTAGCTCCGACTGTTTCGACATGTTTGGGTGAAAAATAGGACCATGCCTAGCATAAATGTACCCATTCGGACGTGTTGGAACAGTCAGTTTGGTCGCATCAGGAGCAGGATGAAAGTTACACCCCTTTGCAACTTTACACTGCCTCCTTCTGACAATTTTTTGGGCAACAGAAAACCTTTCACCACGGGCAAATGCCTCAGAGCTATAAAAAACCGAGAGAGGTTATTGTAGAGGCACTTTACGTGATCCCGTTGCCTTAGACGGAATGTTTCTAAGTGACACAATTTTCGAGTAACATCTCGTCAAAGATTGCTACCTTTTTGCACTTTGGACTCTTCAGGGATATCGTCGGTACAATGTAGCTCCGACTGTTTCGACATGTTTGAGTCAGAAATAGGACCATGCCTAGCATAAATGTACCCATTCGGACGCGTTGGAATAGTCAGTTTGGTCACATCAGGAGCAGGACGAAAGTTACACCCCTTTGCAACTTTACACTGCCTCCTTCTGATGATTTTTGGGGCAACAGAAAACCTTTCACCACAGGCAAATGCCTAAGAGCTATAAAAAATCGAGAGAGGTTATTGTAGAGGCACTCTACATGATCCTGTTGCCTTAGACAGAATGTTTCTAAGTGACATGATTTTCGAGTAACATCTCGTCAAAGATTGCTGCCTTTTTGCACTTTGGACTCTTTAGGGATATCGTCGGTACAATGTAGCTCTGACTGTTTCGACATGTTTGGGTGAGAAATAGGACCATGCCTAGCATAAATGTACCCATTCGGACGCGTTGGAATAGTCAGTTTGGCCGCATCAGGAGCAGGACGAAAGTTACACCCCTTTGCAACTTTACACTGCCTCCTTCTGACGATTTTTGGGGCAATAGAAAACCTTTCACCACGGGTAAATGCCTCAGAGCTATAAAAAATTGAGAGAGGTTATTGTAGAGGTACTCTACATGATCCCGTTGCCTTAGATAGAATGTTTCTAGGTGACACGATTTTCGAGTAACATCTCGTCAAAGATTGCTACCTTTTTGCACTTTGGACTCTTCCGGGATATCGTCGGTACAATGTAGCTCCGACTGTTTCGACATGTTTGGGTGAGAAATAGGACCATGCCTAGCATAAATATACCCATTCGGATGCATTGGAACAGTCAGTTTGGCTGCATCACGAGCAGGACACCAAAAATGCAAAAGTTGCTTTGTGCAACTTGACAACATTGACACTTTTTTGCAACATGACTCAAAGACTCAAACTGACCCCAAATGACTCAAAGTGACTTAAAATCACCTCTATTATAGAGGTCGAGGCGCTCCTTATCATTCATTCATTATGAGCGCCTTGGGAGAATGGTATATAGGTCATCATCATGATTGGGCGCCCTGGATCCAGAGTGTTGGAGAGATCATCAAATGGTGTCTAGTAGGGTGAGTTATGAGTTTGGTCGCATCAGGAGCAGGACACCAAAAATGCATAACATGATGATGTAAAAATGTGTACATATGTGTAAAAATGCAGGAGGAAATAAAAAAAGACAAACCTTACAAATTAATGTGCATACTTACAACTCAATGTAACATAACTTTACAAAATCAATGTGAATACTTACAAATTAATCTAATGAACCATTTGGATCTGCTCTACTCTTTATTGTGTCAAGTATTGTTTCATGGTCAGACTCACGCACCTTCCACAATATTTTGTTCAAAGGTCTACCCCGATACTTTATCAAATGAACATTGGATGCCACGACAAGGTTCGAGTAATGAAGAATCTTTCGATGCATGTCAAAGTCCTGAAATAGCCAAATATTAACACTCTTATGTGGGTACCTTCTAAGCCATGTTCCAGTAATAACCACTGATCCTGTAGGGTATTCGATGTTTTCTCCATCTGTAACAGGGGCCTCCAATTTCTTTTTGGCCTCAACACAACGACATAAGTAATAATCTATTCCCTCTTCATTATCTTCATCTACAATAACTGCATATACGTGTCCTACATTGATATGTGTAGCAAATTAGATGAAATTAGTCAACATTACAAAAACACTACAAAGTAAGATGACATTACCTGGTTGAACTAGATGAAATTAGATGCATATATGTGCCCTATATTACCTAGTTGAACTAAATCTGATATATGGTCAAAGTCAACTGACGATTCCATCTGTGTTAGTTCCAGTGCCGTCGGGGGTCGATACGTGTCAAGTGCGCTAAGATAACTTAACTGCCATTCGTCAACCCACTCCTTTGACTCGCACTCATCCCAAACTTGAATTGTACAGGAAGAACAAAAGCATGACATCTTTCGTGTATGGATACTCCATGAACCTGCAATTGAGCTTCTGAAAGAGTGCATCTCATTTGATCCTGTCAGTGTACAACAATCCTCATATGGTGCAATGTTAGTATCATCTATCAACCAAAAAAATCTACGAACTAAAGACTTACCTTCATTACCTGGACCCATGGAAGCATTACACCACTCGACAATCGATTTTGCATCTGTCAACTTTGCATTGTCTTTATACTTTAACTCTTCTCGTGCTATGGCTCTTTTGATACATGCTCCTGCACCATCATGCTCCCCCTTTCCATGCTCGGCCTCAAAAAGTTCCACATATGTTGAATACCTGTAAAATTATGCCTCCTACTCAGCCAATAGAAATTTCGCGAGTTCTTGAATTGTGATGCACAATTATCCGACCATATGATATGCTGACTGAACGATATGCCCCTTCTAGCCAAATCATTGTAGAACACCTGAAAGCAACCTTGCACGAACTCCGTAGAATGCATGCGATCATCACTAATATAGAAATGATACTCCCTTATGATCTTTCTGTCATCCTCTGTACTATCATTCGCATGAATGAATGCGATGTGCACAAATATAGAAACCTGTGTGGAGTTGTAATATTGTGATTGCACCTCATGCTGTGGCTGTAGACTGTAGTTCTCTACAAAGTCGACGACTGAAACAATGCTACCAACCAGAAATGTGTCCTTGCATAACTTGAATTGCAAGTCCAACCATCGAGCTCTATGGGCATGTCTTGCATACTCATACACTATGCTGTCACGAAATATAGGCATAAACTGATACACTGGAATCTTTTCAATAAATAATTCACACCTCTTTGCTTCTTTACCATCTTTTGTATTGTATGCCACTGTTTTATACTTGCCAAACTCTACTAGTTCATTTCCACCGCATGTGTTATTTCCATATGTTCACATATTGGCAAATGTTGCAAGCCACCGCAACGATGACATGTGCCATCCAAGCATAATTTCTTGTAGAATATTTTACCTTCCTCTCTTTCACATAAAATTCTTGATATGAAGTCTCTTGAAGATGTTGGTGGGGCACATATGGTACAACCCTGCAAATCATTGTTAGTATGCATATCTAAACATATAGACCTATAAGCATCAAAATGGTTAGAAAATTCAATAGGTAATCTACAACAACAAGTAGTGCGTGTGTGATTTATCTTAACATAGAAAGGTTTTAGCATTTCAAAATATCTTTGACAAATTTTAATTTGAGGATACTTCTCTAGAAATTTACCATAAAACTATGTTTGAGTCTCATCCAAAAAATGCTTTGGATGTGGCTCGCAGTTCTGACTACCAATTCTCCTTCTTACCACATCCCTTTGATTCGGAGATACCCTTGTGTAATTCTTCCAAAAGTCTTCAATTAGTGATCTCAATGCTTCAACAATTAGTTTATCTTTTCGTGGTAGTCTCCCCGAGAACGCCCATAATTCATTGGCATTAGTGTCCTTAATTCTTTGGCATCTTCCAACGGCTCTTGATAAAGTTTTCCTATTAATTCTCAAATTTTGACTTGTCTTTCTAATAAGACGAGCTTTCCTCGTTTGACTACTTACTATAGTCGATGTAATCACACGCCGTGTTGCATTACTATCTTTTGTGCGTGAGGTGTTACCCACACTCTCATACGCACTCATTAGATTCTTGACAATAGATTTTTCACTTGAAGCCTCTGATGTTCTCAACCCAAGAATCTTCATGATAGACCTATACTTTATACTTCGCATCATTTCAACGAATAGTTGACATCTTGCAGTCTCATTTAACTTTTCAAAGAACAATCTCCAAATCTTATTAACATATCTTCTACAAGTGCATTTTGGAATCTTACCTTCCATTGGCTGCAAAATATTCTCATCAATATCAATCAAATACTTTGGCTTTCTATGCAAAATTCTAGGTGGTGTCAAGTTAGGTAAATTCATCTCAACATTAGGAATTTCATCAATATTTAAATGAGATGGGTTAGATGGCATACCTTTGATCGAAGATGGAATAGATGACATACCTTGAGGTTGAGGTGGGAACGATGGCATACCTTCTTCATCACATGTGAGTGATGATGTACTCTCAACTTGAGATGTGGTAGATGGTGTCCCTACATGTTGTCTTGCGGTAAAGGATGTGTCTCCAACTATGGTATTCAAATCTCTCGTACCACGAAGTTTTTGCATTCGTTCTCTTTGTGCCACCAATACCATATCTCTTTGTGATGGTTGTGGTTCCTCTTCAATTGGTATGTCTTCATTTATCGTGTCAAATTTCCTCTTCTCATGAAGTTCCCTCATAGCCATTGCTTTCTTTGCATTCTTAGCTTCTATCTCTTCCTGTGTTGGTTTAATTCTTGATCGTTTCCTCGGCATGACGGAGAATTTTTCTGTAGCATGATAAAGAGACCAATATTAGTTCCTAAGAAATGAATACATGATAATAGTGGGATTGTATTTTTTTTATGTTGTAAGGATTTATTCTTGTATAGTTTGACATCATGGTATGAACTAAGGTTTGTTTATTACACATAATTATTAAAGAGCCCAAGTGTAGAAAATATACATGGCATCATGTGAGATTGTAGGTTGCTTTCTTGATTGGGAATGTGTCTATTTTAAACATGTATGATAAAGCATGATAAAGTAATTCAATCCGAAATAAGGAAAATGTAAAGAACATGCATGTAAAGACTTGACATACCTAAAAAATGAAGATTTGAATGGAGAGAGTACCCAATTATGTAGTGTTTTTATCTTCTTGCATCAAACTCCTCAACAATTTGAGTTTTTCATCACTTGCTTCCTTTTCAATGTTAAATTCTTAAAATTGAATCAAAATTAACATTGCAATACTACAAAAATTGAAACTTGTATAGATATATATCAAATTTGGTTTGAAAACTATGTTATTTCCTCCTTCTCAAGTTGGCAAAGCAGAAAAGGTGGTGGAAAGATCATGCAAAGGTGGTACAATGTGTCAAATGTGCATGTGAACTTCCCAATAGCATGAAAGCACTTCCATTTTGTCGGAGCACGCGCAGAATCAGTAAGAAAACAGAGCATGTGAGCCTAGATCATGGGGGTAACCACTTTTTTACCGTTTCAGTAGAAATACAAAACGCGAGCGCATTATAACGCGCTCGCACTATAACGCGCTCGCGCTATAACGCGCTCACGTTTTGTCCTGCTATAGGTCCCTAATCCCTAAACCCTCAACTCTGATCCCTTGACCCTCAACCCTCAATGTCAAATCCTAATCCCTCAACCCTCAATGTCAAATCCTAATCCCTCAACCCTCAATGTCAAATCCTAATCCCTCAACGTCAAATCCTAATCCGTTAACCCTCCAACCCTATCTCTAATCCTTACAACCCTCAACCCTTAACTCTGATCCATCAACCCTCAACACTATACCTTAAACCCTAATCCCTTCAACCTCAACCCTATCCCTAAACCCTTGACCCTTGAACCTCAGCCCTCGACGTCAAACCCTAATCCCTCAACCCTTAA
This sequence comes from Cunninghamia lanceolata, assembly GCA_027924645.1. Lineage (NCBI taxonomy): Eukaryota > Viridiplantae > Streptophyta > Pinopsida > Cupressales > Cupressaceae > Cunninghamia > Cunninghamia lanceolata. The sequence continues at coordinate 3,258,335 of BSBN01001052.1, read as the reverse complement.
CTTTGATCCCTCATCTCTCAACCCTAACCCTAAACCCTCAACCCTCAACCCTCAACCCTAATCTGTCATCCATCATCCCTCCACACTCTACTTTAACCCTAATTCCTCGACCCTTGACCCTCGAACCTCAACCCTCAACCCTCAACATCAAACCCTAATCCCTCAACCCTTAACTCTAATCCCTCGACCTTCAACCCTGATCCTAAACCCTAAACCCTCAACGCCAAATTCTAATCCCTCAACCCTTCACTCTAATCCCTCAACCCTAAACCCTATCCCTAAACCCTCAACACTATACCTTAAACCCTAATCCCTCAACCCTAACCCTAAACCTTGTCCCTAAACCCTAATCCCTTCAACCTCAACCCTATCCCTAAACCCTTGACCCTTGAACCTCAGCCCTCGATGTCAAACCCTAATCCCTCAACCCTTAACTCTGATCCCTCATCTCTCAACCCTAACCCTAAACCCTCAACCCTCAACATCAAACCCTAATCCCTCAACCCTCAACCCTAATCTATCATCCGTCATCCCTCCACACTCTACTGTAACCCTAATTCCTCGACCCTCAACCCTATCCCTAAACCCTTGACCCTCGAACCTCAACCCTCAACCCTCAACATCAAACCCTAATCCCTCAACCCTTAACTCTAATCCCTCGACCTTCAACCCTGATCCTAAACCCTAAACCCTCAACGCCAAATTCTAATCCCTCAACCCTTCACTCTAATCCCTCAACCCTAAACCCTATCCCTAAACCCTCAACACTATACCTTAAACCCTAATCCCTCAACCCTAACCCTAAACCTTGTCCCTAAACCTAATCCCTTCAACCTCAACCCTTTCCCTAAACCCTTGACCCTCAAACCTCAGCCCTCGACGTCAAACCCTAATCCCTCAACCCTTAACTCTGATCCCTCATCTCTCAACCCTAACCCTAAACCCTCAACCCTCAACATCAAACCCTAATCCCTCAACCCTCAACCCTAATCTATCATCCGTCATCCCTCCACACTCTACTTTAACCCTAATTCCTCGACCCTCAACCCTATCCCTAAACCCTTGACCCTCGAACCTCAACCCTCAACCCTCAACATCAAACCCTAATCCCTCAACCCTTAACTCTAATCCCTCGACCTTCAACCCTGATCCTAAACCCTAAACCCTCAATGCCAAATTCTAATCCCTGAACCCTTCACTCTAATCCCTCAAGCCTAAACCCTATCCCTAAACCCTCAACACTATACCTTAAACCCTAATCCCTCAACCCTAACCCTAAACCTTGTCCCTAAACCCTAATCCCTTCAACCTCAACCCTTTAGCTAAACCCTTGACCCTCGAACCTCAGCCCTCGACGTCAAACCCTAATCCCTCAACCCTTAACTCTGATCCCTCGTCTCTCAACCCTAACCCTAAACCCTCAACCCTCAACATCAAACCCTAATCACTCAACCCTCAACCCTAATCTATCATCCGTCATCCCTCCACACTCTACTTTAACCCTAATTCCTCGACCCTCAACCCTATCCCTAAACCCTTGACCCTCGAACCTCAACCCTCAACCCTCAACATCAAACCCTAATCCCTCAACCCTTAACTCTAATCCCTCGACCTTCAACCCTGATCCTAAACCCTAAACCCTCAACGCCAAATTCTAATCCCTCAACCCTTCACTCTAATCCCTCAACCCTAAACCCTATCCCTAAACCCTCAACACTATACCTTAAACCCTAATCCCTCAACCCTAACCCTAAACCTTGTCCCTAAACCCTAATCCCTTCAACCTCAACCCTTTCCCTAAACCCTTGACCCTCGAACCTTAGCCCTCGATGTCAAACCCTAATCCCTCAACCCTTAACTCTGATCCCTCATCTCTCAACCCTAACCCTAAACCCTCAACCCTCAACATCAAACCCTAATCCCTCAACCCTCAACCCTAATCTATCATCCATCATCCCTCCACACTCTACTTTAACCCTAATTCCTCGACCCTCAACCATATCCCTAAACCCTTGACCCTCGAACCTCAACCCTCAACCCTCAACATCAAACCCTAATCCCTCAACCCTTAACTCTAATCCCTCGACCTTCAACCCTGATCCTAAACCCTAAACCCTCAACGCCAAATTCTAATCCCTCAACCCTTCACTCTAATCCCTCAACCCTAAACCCTCAACACTATACCTTAAATCCTAATCCCTCAACCCTAACCCTAAACCTTGTCCCTAAACCCTAATCCCTTCAACCTCAACCCTATCCCTAAACCCTTGACCCTCGAACCTCAGCCCTCGACGTCAAACCCTAATCCCTCAACCCTTAACTCTGATCCCTCATCTCTCAACCCTAACCCTAAACCCTCAACCCTCAACATCAAACCCTAATCCCTCAACCCTCAACCCTAATCTATCATCCGTCATCCCTCCACACTCTACTTTAACCCTAATTCCTCGACCCTCAACCCTATCCCTAAACCCTTGACCCTCGAACCTCAACCCTCAACCCTCAACATCAAACCCTAATCCCTCAACCCTTAACTCTAATCCCTCGACCTTTAACCCTGATCCTAAACCCTAAACCCTCAACACCAAATTCTAATCCCTCAACCCTTCACTCTAATCCCTCAACCCTAAACCCTATCCCTAAACCCTCAACACTATACCTTAAACCCTAACCCTAAACCTTGTCCCTAAACCCTAATCCCTCAACCCTAATCTGTCATCCGTCATCCCTCAACTCTAATCCCTCATTCCTAAACCCTAAACGCTATCCCTATTCCTAGACCCTCAACAGGCTCGATACTCTACCTTAAACCCTAATCCCTCTACCATCGACACTCTTATTTAACCCTAATCCCTTGACCATTAACCCTATCCCTCAACCTCAATCCTCAACCCTCAACCCTCAACTCTCAACATTAAACCCTAATTCATCAACCCTAAACCCTAATCCCTCAAACCTAAACCCTATCCCTAAACCATCAACCCTCAACACTATACCTTAAACCCTAATCCCTCAACCCTCAACCCTAAACCTTATCCCTAAACCCTAATCCCTCAACCCTCAACCCTAATCCCTCATCCCTCAACTCTAATCCCTCATCCCTAAACCCTAAATGCTATCCCTATTCCTAAACCCTCAACAGACTCGATACTATACCTTAAACTCTAATCCCTTATCCCTAAACCCTCCAACCCTATCCCTAATCCTTATACCCTCCACACTCTACTGTAACCCTAATTCCTCGACCCTCAACCCTATCCCTAAACCCTTGACCCTCGAACCTCAACCCTCAACCCTCAACATCAAACCCTAATCCCTCAACCCTTAACTCTGATCCCTCGACCTTCAACCCTGATCCTAAACCCTAAACCCTCAACGCCAAATTCTAATCCCTCAACCCTTCACTCTAATCCCTCAACCCTAAACCCTATCCCTAAACCCTAACCCTAAACCTTGTCCCTAAACCCTAATCCCTCAACCCTCAATCCTAATCTGTCATCCGTCATCCCTCAACTCTAATCCCTCATTCCTAACCCTAAACGCTATCCCTATTCCTAGACCCTCAACAGGCTCGATACTATACCTTAAACCCTAATCCCTCTACCATCGACACTCTTATTTAACCCTAATCCCTTGACCATTAACCCTATCCCTCAACCTCAACCCTCAACCCTCAATCCTCAACTCTCAACATTAAACCCTAATTCATCAACCCTAAACCCTAATCCCTCAAACCTAAACCCTATCCCTAAACCATCAACCCTCAACACTATACCTTAAACCCTAATCCCTCAACCCTCAACCCTAAACCTTATCCCTAAACCCTATTCCCTCAACCCTCAACCCTAATCCCTCATCCCTCAACTCTAATCCCTCATCCCTAAACCCTAAATGCTATCCCTATTCCTAAACCCTCAACAGACTCGATACTATACCTTAAACTCTAATCCCTTATCCCTAAACCCTCCAACCCTATCCCTAATCCTTACACCCTCCACACTCTACTTTAACCCTAATCCCTTCAACCTCAACCCTATCCCTAAACCCTTGACCCTCGAACCTCAACCCTCAACCCTCGACGTCAAACCCTATTCCCTCAACCCTCAACTCTGATCCCTCATCTCTCAACCCTAACCCTAAACCCTAAACCCTCAACCCTCAACGTCAAATCCTAATCCCTCAACCCTAAACCCTATCCCTAAACCCTCAACACTATACCTTAAACCCTAATCCCTCAGCGCTCAACCCTAAACCTTATCCCTAAACCCTAATCCCTCAACCCTCAACCCTAATCTGTCATCCCCCAACTCTAATCCTTCATCCCTAAACCCTAAATGCTATCCCTATTCCTACACCCTCAACAGAATCGATACTATACCTTAAACCCTAATCCCTTATCCCTAAACCCTCCAACCCTATCCCTAATCCTTATACCCTCCACACTTTACTTTAACCCTAATTCCTCGACCCTCAACCCTATCCCTAAACCCTTGACCCTCGAACCTCAACCCTCAACCCTCAACGTCAAACCCTAATCCCTCAACCCTTAACTCTGATCCCTCGACCCTCAACACTATACCTTAAACCCTAATCCATATCCCTCAACCCTTAACCCTTAAAACTTAAACCCTATCCCTACACCCTCAACACTTGATACTATATCTTAAGCCTTAAACCCTCATCCCTAAAGCCTCAACCCTCAATCCTTAAACCTTAAACCCTAAACCCTATCCCTAATCCCTCTACCCTCAACACTCTAACCCTAACCTCGACATTAAATGCTAATCCGTCAACCCTAAACCCTAATCCTAAACCCTCAACCCTCAACCCTCAACACTATACCTTAAACCCTAATCCCTCAACCCTCAACCCTAAACCTTATCCCTAAACCCTAATCCCTCAACCCTCAACCCTAATCCATCATCCCTCTGTTGATAACTGAGAGGGGGGGGGGTGAATCAGTTATCCTAATTATTTCCCTTATTGAACTTTCCTTTTAATTGAAGCAGCATAAAATCAAACACAAAACATTAACCATGAAATAAGAAACACATGACACAGTATTTTTGATGTGGAAACCCTGTTAAGGGAGAAAACCACGGGGTGATTAACCCAAGAATTATTCTCTGTTAGAAGAATAGGAAATTACAAAAAATGGCACTTGCCAATTAGGGCTCACTGCCCGAGCACACTGCTCACAAGAGGCCCACTGCCTACAAGAAGACACACTGTCTACAAAGTGATGAGAATCACAGTCTTGAACTGATTGGAAGCATCTGCATATGCTGGAGTTCAGTTCCGGTTAGGCTCAGTACACTGATCTGCTGCACTTCATCTTTCCTCTGTTCTTTATTCTGCTATCTTTCACATACCGGATCCTTTTTGCTACTTCTCCTCTTTATCTGGACTTCTTCGCATTTATCTCCACATTAACACTTCCTTCACAACTAAATCCATCCTCTATATATATCCGCACAAGTAATTTCATCACCTTTCTAGTCGGCATCCGGAACAGTCTAGTTTCTTACAAACTCTTATTCTGTCGGCTGAATCCTTCCTCACCAAGCAATGCGGATCAAGCATATACTTGTAGATATCATTAATCATGTCGGCCAAACATGATTCATGCCTTCACAACCTCTGTCATCAACAGTAACCCATCCGGAAAGCAGTCTGATACTCTGCCAGTCAGTTCTTCCTCTGTTTTCACTGTCTCTCAGGAATCCGGTACTCAACCATTCATATCTTTTTCCTTGTCCATCACCGGAGGCTAAATCCTTGGAATATACCACTCAAGGTAGTCCTCTTGACTTCCCCAAATCCGCACTGCACCAAGACACTTCCACTGAGAGGTCCGGACCAATCTGTCGGACCTTGCCACATGCTCTGTTCTTCTTCACTGGACCACAACATTCTTTATTCTGACTTCCGGTAGAGACACATCATGACTTGCGGATATGTGGGATGACCTTTGTTGCCATCAATGACAACAACCATGAATCCATATAGTGTCTCTTGCCAACAATCTCCCCCTTTGGCATTGATGGCAACACTTAGTGAAAAATGACTAAGTGTTTTTACTATGCTCCCCCTTTGCTGATGCTCTGTCTTAATATACAATTTCCGGAACTCCCCCTTGGTTGGATTCCTCATTTTTCACTGCTCCTCACTCCCCCTTTGACATCAATGGCAAAGGGTAGGGTCCGCACACCAAAATTTTCAAAAAATTTTCTATATATAGCCGCATATTTACATACTCACATGTACTGAAGAATGTCTGCAAAGGATGTCTGTAATTGGATCATTTCTGTAGCCCAACTTTGCTTCATTCTATCCAAAATTGAAATGTGACCACTTAGCAAAAATGCAAACGCTTCTGCCCGCTTGAGATCTGTCGGATCTTTTGTTTGGGCGGTGGTCTGAGCATCACTGATGGCCTCATGCATGGTTTCCAACTTAGGGATTATAATCCTTCTAAGTTCTCCCATCCGGTTGGTGATGTTCTTCCTTTCCTTCTCAAGATTCTTTATTTCGTTCAAGACTGCAATAGTCTGACATTCTTGATTTATTATAGAGGAAGAGAGAGGATCAAAACTTTGAGATAAGCTTTGTAGCTTATCCTGTTCCTCTTTTATTTTCTTGTCAAATGCTGCTGTTGCCTTTGACCAGGATATACAAAATTTATAGATATCACCGCCATCCTTAAGAGCATTCTCTAAGCTCTTTATTCCAATGCTTACAATCTTTCTGTCTTTAGAGATTAATTCTAATATTTCTGAAAATCTCTTATCCAAAAATTCCTTCCGGACCTTTTCTTCAGCTGATTTTTCTAGAGAATCAAAATGTGTATCAACACTGCTGACTAAGGTTTTTAGATTACCGGAAGTGGAGGCTGTCGGATCTATTTGGATTGATGGCATAATCTTTACAAGTACTCCGGAAGCAGCCTCTATCAACTCACAGTCTTCCATATGAGACTTCAGGAGCTTTTCATTTGCCTTGGCATTTGCAAATGAAGCTATCTTCATTGTTTGTACCGGAGAGAGAGAGTCAAAATCAAATGGGCCTTTTAGAAGCTCCGGTTCATCAATCTCTAGAGTTTCTTTGCTCAAAAATTGTTGAACAGTTTGTGCAGTGTCTCTTGCCGGAGACAGATGTTTCTTTTCTTCTGCAGTCTTAGAACTGTCAACCTCTTTGTCTTTCACCACTGCTTCCTTCTCCTGTAATTGCTCTTCTTCTTTGGATCCGGAGACTGTAGGGGAAACCGAAGGAGAGATGCTAACTTGTTCATGGGCCACTTCTTCTGGAGCAGAGGGTCCCAAGTCCTCACTTGTCTGTTCAGGGCTCACTTCTTCCGGAACAGAAGATTCCAAATCAGCAGCTGTTTCTGCACCTAAGTCCTCTACAACAGGAAGATTGAACCTTTTGAAGGCCTTCCGGAGGATCTCTTCTGTTTCTTGGGCCACTTTGTCAGTCTCACCAAGCATGAGTTGATTCATCCTGGCTTTGCTTCTGAACTCATCTTTGCAGTCCTTGAAGATAATGTTCATTGTCTTGGGATCAATTTGAGGATATAGCTGAATAGCTATCTGCTCCCGGATCTCAAGATCTTTAGCATGAGCATTATTCTTTCTTACTTCCATTTCCTTCTCTAGGCTTTTAGGAATGAGAGATATGATCTCAATGAAAGCCTTATTGTATATGTTCAGATATTTAACTGTGGCTTCCTGCAGAGTCTTTTGGTCTGCCTCACTGAAGTCATCATAGGATTCAGTCATTGGTTGAAGGTTTCCATCCACCGTGACCGACTTGATTATGCTCTCTAGAGACAGAGTGGGCTTCTCAACAGATACCTCTGCCATTTCATCCTTGTCTTGGCCCGTGGAGGGCTTACCGGATCCTTTCTTCTTCTGTTTCTTTACTTCTCTTACTCCCTCATCTGATTCTGTTTCCTCTTCATCCTTTTGGCTTCCATCAGCCCTTGTGGCTTTTGTCTTGGATCTCTTTCCGGATGCCTGAACTTCCGGTTTTGAACTTTTGGTTGTGGAAGGTGCAGGTCTCTTTGATGATCTGGTCCAGGTGGGAGTTTCAACCGGAGCACTTTCTTTGCTTTTCTCTTCTTCCTCAGCCTTCCTCCTCTTTTCCCGGCTGGCATCAAGTGCCTCTTTTGAGATGCCAAGGCCTTGAGCAATGTGCTCTACTTCTTTTCTTACTTTTCTTTTAATCTCAGGTTCCCTGAGTTCTACATGTATTTTTACACTCAGCTCCTCAAAGGTTCCAAACCTTTCTGCCTTAGGATCTTTGGGCTGACTTAGCATGTGTTGAACATGCAGCTCCACTATCTGTTCATCAACTTCATACCCCATGGGCATGATCCAGACAGTCCTTGGCTCCACTGCCTCCATCAGGCACTGATCAGTGTCAACCATAAAGCACACTGAGTCCTTGTATTTCTCAATGAGAGACTGGGGAATTCTCTCTCTTGCTTGCATCATGCTCTGAAAGTTTTTGAAGTATCCCCATAGAGCTGAATTTCTCGCTTTTGCATCCCCAAGTCCATGCAAGTAGTCTCTTATCTGGACTGCAACAGGTTTGTCATTCTGCCATACCCATCCACTTGTTCTGGGTAGCTCATTCATGAAGTAGAAGAATAGACATACAATAAGAGTACCATACTTGAAGGAATTCTTCTTATCCTTCTTGATTTTCTGTATATTTTCCATTAATTGGCTTAGCAGTAGTTCGCAGAGGTCATATTCTGCATTTTTCCTTAGCATTTCAAAAGCAGTGTATACTGCAGTTCCGGATACAGAATTCTCCCTGCTGGAGTGATAGATCTTGTATCCTATTATCATTGATGCATATTTGATATCCGGATCCGAAATATCTTCAATGGTCATTGCCCTCTTGTCAAATTTTGATCCGGTGGCCTCAGTTACAATGTTGTTCTTGACAGATTTGAGGATAGGTACCCCTCCGGAAGAGTATAGGCCAGTTACTGCTCTAATTGCCTCTTTTGTGATCTTGCAGGGTCTATCTAGCCATAGAAAGTTGTCATGCATCCTGCTCAGTACATACCGGACCCATTCATCTTCTTCAAAGCAGGGGAAATGAATAAATTGCTCAAATTGTTTCTTCTGAATATCCTTATACTCTGGTTTAAGCTCAAAAGCATTGTCAATCAGCTGCTTGTGATAGAGGTCTCTTAATTTGAATTCCCCAAATTCCTCAATGTTTGCATGTATGTAAACCCTAATGTCTTCGGTGTGTAAAACTCCGTGAGGAACACTAGAGAAGGCTCCTAGTGGGTCTACCTCCAATGATTTGTAGGGATGTTTCTTGAATGAGGGGCGAGGTCTATCGGAGATCTTAACTATGTTTGGAGTAGCCATTCTTCAAAGATTTGCAGTGAGGTAATGAAAAACGGAGAATACCTTATGCGCCTTCGGTTTGCACGGAGTGGTTGGATTGATTTCTTTATCCAATAGCTTCGGCAGGAGATCCTTGGTGTGCTTGAAGAACCTTGTTGCAGAGCTCCACTTTTCGCTTCTTCTCGAGTGCAGAATGAGCAAATGACCTTTGAGAAATCCCTTAAATTGCTCCGCGAACCCTAATACCTGTCTGCAATAAATGCTTCACCTACATCATTCCGGTTTGCCTTGTCTGGATAGCTTGGAGTATCCCGGATTAGTCCTGATCTGTGGATATCATCCGGATCTTTCAATCATGAATAAATCGAGGTAGCATATTACAAGATCATCTCAAACACTCAGTCCAATCCGCAGAACAAGATAGTGCATTTCCGGATCTTTCCGGACCTTTTTGTAATCCTTTATCATACCGGAGCATCTCCCTGAACAGGTCTTATTTGATCGATCACAGCTTCTTCATAACTTCATGCGGACCTCTGAAAACTTGACTGAAGTATCTCAAGACTCATATCTACAAACCCTTTGATCCGCATCCTGTGCCACATCCGGCACCACTTGTTTGGCTGGGGGAACAGGATTTTCTTTGAGTCTCCCCCTGAGCCTGAGCTTACTTTTTAATTTCTGGAAGAAATATCAGCACCAAAGTCTGGTGCGGATCCAACCTCTACATTCTCTGAACTTTTCTTCACCCAAATCTTGCTCATCTGATTCCTAACCTCATCCGCATTCATCTTTTGTTTACCCTTGTCTTGATTCTGATTATACACTGGACCTCTCTTGTCCTGATTCTTGTTTCTGCAGACTTTAGCATTATGACCGGACCTATTGCAGATTTGGCAAATAACATTTCTTTGCATATTTGACTGATATCCTCTTGATCTGCATTGATTAGCCCTATGACCTATTCTATTGCATGTGAAGCATCTACCTTTGAATGATTTGTTTACTTGCATAATTCTGCATTCATGGGATTTGTGTCCATACCTTTTGCAGTTGAAGCACTGTCCGGAGAAGGATGAATTATTCTGATTCATTATCATTCTGCACTGATTAGCTTTGTGACCAAAGTGGTTGCAGCTGTGGCAGTATCCATTGAAGGATGGATATCTTTGAGCATTTGGCTGTCTTACCGGAGGTCTTCTAGGCCCGCTCCTTGGATTTTCTGATCCAAGATTCTTCTGACCGGATCCGGAGCTTTCTCCTTTCTCATATCCCAAGCCATACTTGTCATCTGTCCTCTTTTGACTTCCAAGAAGAACTTCAAGTTGAGCAGAACTTATCTTGAATTTCTCTTTATATTCATTTGCTGTTTGAAGGTCTCTTTTGAGAGAGGCAATTTGATCTTCAAGTTTTCCTTCATTATCTTTGGCATCTTCAAGATCAGATTCAAGATGTCTGATAATCCTGTCCATCTGGTGGCATTCTTCTGATTTTTCTTTGAGAGATTGTCTTAGATTGTCTTCAGCCTTTCTTTTTTCTTCAATCTCTTGAGTAAACTTTATAGTTCCTGATTCCATTTCATGTCTTAACATAATGACTTCTTTTGATAACTTTTCACATAACTTGGTTTGCTCAGTCAATTCCTCATTTGTATTGCTTTCTTCACTTTGTCTTGCCAACTGTTGAAGCAGCTCCTTTCTCTTTTTCATAGAGAGACTTAATTTGTCTTTTAATTCTCTCATGAATTCATCAGCCTGTTTGAGTCTTTCCTTTAATTCACTGACTTCAGAATTTGACTGTTCAAGATCCTCAAGAGCAGTCTTGAGTTGCTCCCTTAAACCATATGCATCCATTTGAAATCCCAGATCTTCCTCAAGCTGTTAGGCTCTATTAGGAGGAACTTAGCTCTGATACCAATTGTTGATAACTGAGAGGGGGGGGGGTGAATCAGTTATCCTAATTATTTCCCTTATTGAACTTTCCTTTTAATTGAAGCAGCATAAAATCAAACACAAAACATTAACCATGAAATAAGAAACACATGACACAGTATTTTTGACGTGGAAACCCTGTTAAGGGAGAAAACCACGGGGTGATTAACCCAAGAATTATTCTCTGTTAGAAGAATAGGAAATTACAAAAAATGGCACTTGCCAATTAGGGCTCACTGCCCGAGCACACTGCTCACAAGAGGCCCACTGCCTACAAGAAGACACACTGTCTACAAAGTGATGAGAATCACAGTCTTGAACTGATTGGAAGCATCTGCATATGCTGGAGTTCAGTTCCGGTTAGGCTCAGTACACTGATCTGCTGCACTTCATCTTTCCTCTGTTCTTTATTCTGCTATCTTTCACATACCGGATCCTTTTTGCTACTTCTCCTCTTTATCTGGACTTCTTCGCATTTATCTCCACATTAACACTTCCTTCACAACTAAATCCATCCTCTATATATATCCGCACAAGTAATTTCATCACCTTTCTAGTCGGCATCCGGAACAGTCTAGTTTCTTACAAACTCTTATTCTATCGGCTGAATCCTTCCTCACCAAGCAATGCGGATCAAGCATATACTTGTAGATATCATTAATCATGTCGGCCAAACATGATTCATGCCTTCACAACCTCTGTCATCAACAGTAACCCATCCGGAAAGCAGTCTGATACTCTGCCAGTCAGTTCTTCCTCTGTTTTCACTGTCTCTTAGGAATCCGGTACTCAACCATTCATATCTTTTTCCTTGTCCATCACCGGAGGCTAAATCCTTGGAATATACCACTCAAGGTAGTCCTCTTGACTTCCCCAAATCCGCACTGCACCAAGACACTTCCACTGAGAGGTCCGGACCAATCTGTCGGACGTTGCCACATGCTCTGTTCTTCTTCACCGGACCACAACATTCTTTATTCTGACTTCCGGTAGAGACACATCATGACTTGCGGATATGTGGGATGACCTTTGTTGCCATCAATGACAACAACCATGAATCCATATAGTGTCTCTTGCCAACACCCTCAACTATAATCCCTCATCCCTAATCCCTAAATGCTATCCCTATTCCTAAACTCTCAACAGACTTGATACTATACCTTAAACCCTAATCCCTTATCCCTAAACCCTCCAACCCTATCCCTAATCCTTACACCCTCCACACTCTACTTTAACCCTAATCCCTCGACCCTAAACCCTATCCCTAAACCCTTGACCCTTGAACCTCAACCCTCAACCCTCAACCCTTAATGTCAAACCCTAATCCCTCAACCCTTAACTTTGATCCCTCGACCCTCAACCGTAATCTGTCATCCCTCATCCCTAAACCTTAAACGCTATCCCTATTCCTAGACCCTCAACAGGCTCGATACTATACCTTAAACGCTAATCCCTTATCCGTAAACCTTCCAACTCTATCCCTTATGCCTTAACCCTCATGATGAATAGCCTTGAATGTAAAAAAATTTGAGTGGGACATAACGCGAGCGTGTTATAACGCGCTCGCGTTATGTCAAACGTGGCAAAAGACAAACTTGCGGGAAAAAATGTAAGGCGAAACATAACGCGAGCGCGTTATAACGCGCTCGCGTTATTTCTTGCTTTGGGAATCCCAAGCCTTGGGCTTGGGATTTGCTTTGGATTTCCAACCCAAAGGCTTGGAGTGCCTTATGAACAGTCACAGACGTGTTTTTCTATATTCTTCAAAATTTCACATAATTTCATTCGTGCTAACCCTCAGATTTGCACGTGTTTCAAGGTTGAACAAATCAAACACATGGGTAATGTTAGGCTTTCTCTTAGCTATTTGACGATGTGATTTTTTTCACATTTTAACAATGTTAAGCCTTTCATCTTTAATTTCTTTTGTTTGTGTGTCCGTTTTTATGCAAAAACCACTGTTTGGTCTTTTTTTCATTGTAAAATAACTATTCAGTCAAATTTCAAAAAAATTACATATTTAGAAACTAGACTCCATTTTACAAATATTTAAAAAATAAAAAAATAATTTTCAATTAGTTTTCAAAATTTATAGGGGTAGCACGGCCAAAATTCTGTTTTTTAGGATGTGTCCACTTTAAAAATTAGTAAAAAATCAAATATTCATCAAAAAATTATCAGAAAAATCAGGCATAAACTACATGCTATTAGCTAATTTCTCACCAAAGCGATTTTAAAAATACCAAAAAAAAGTTGACCTTTTGAGGGAGTCACAAAACATGCTATGTTATGTTTTTTTGACAGAAACAACACCAATTTCTGTGGCTCCCTCTTTTGAACCCTTTAATCTATGCCATTTTCAAAACAAAATAGTAGTTTAGAAAGTAGACTCGGAGCACTACGAATATTGTTTTGGTTGCATCTCCAAATTTTGAGTGTAACTATGCTCAATTTCTCATCCAAGGCCAGTATTTCCTGATTTCAGAAAAAAAGTGGCCACTTAAGACCCCTTTTTGGCCCCCCATCTTCTTGCACTTACCCATAGATCTGTTCAAAATACTGAGTGAAAAACCATGCTAGAAATTGAAAATAGTATTATATTATTCTGCTATGTATTACATTGGCTGTTAAAAACAACGATCAGAAGTGCGAATTTATAAGAGTTTTCTACATCAGTCTAAAGCAAAAATGCACTGCTTTAAAAATAAAAAATCTAAGAATACTGCGAATACATGCAGTTCCAAACAGTTCTAAAAATAAGTATCTAAAAATATCTCTCATGCAATCTAGTTGCATGGAAAAGAAAAACTATACGAAAAAAAAACTATAGTTGATCGTGCACGGCTTCACAGGGGTAAGGGAGAGGGGTCAATTGCCACTCACGCCCCAATAACTGCTATGTTTTTGTGCACTTGACCCCCCAATTAAAATTTTAAAAAGAACCAATACATGTAAAATACCAACCTAATAAATTAACACAAATGCACTAATACATGTTCACAACATTTGTACATGTTCACAAATGCACGAATACATGTTCACAACTGCAATAAATTAACCTATGAAATTAAGACAAGTGCACAATTGTGATGGCGAACGGTTATTGGCACATTGTTGCGCATGTATGAGGCAACATGTTGAAATGACACTTTTTCGACCCATGTGCACATAACATGTCCTACAGGGAAATGTATAAGTGCCCAGAAGCTGAAAGAATAGCTTTAAGCTCTTCGGTCGCATACAGAGAAACCCCAAAAAAATCGTCGAAATCCGATATATCTAATTATGAGCTTGATGTGCGCGAAGTTAGGATGGGCAGCTACTAGCCCCTCCCTTAGTAGAGATACCAAAGCACATTCTACTGACACATACATGTCGACCAGAGATCTTCAACAATAATATCTGAAGAGACCTTGCTAAGGAGGTAATAATGGCGGTCATTTCAAATCTCATGCCTCTAGGTGAATGCCAACTAGCTCACCTTAACGGTCATCTCTATATGCGAAAATTTAGTCTTCATTTATGGCCACTTGCTTTTTCTTTGGTGAAGGTTTAAATTGAGCTACGCTCATATCCGAATCTAATTTAACCATTTCAAATTCTGATATGCCATTGTCTGTCGTTTGGCCATTCCCTTGCAGAGGAAGTAATTAAGCTTGGCCAACGACCTTTTTAGAATATGATCCGTGCATCATAACATCCAAGACCTGTGAGATTTGATATATTCAGACTTATTTGAACATATGCATTCCTGACAGGTGGTCATTTCAAATTCACTCCTTTAGGTGTTTGTCAGCGTCCAGCTCACCTCAACGGTCTTCTCTGTACGCGGAACTTAGTCTTCATTTAAGGCCACTTGCTTTTGTAGTTTTGGCAGAGATTTAATTTGAGACACTCTTAAATGGTGGCATTTTCGTTACGGCCATTTCGTTCTATGGTTTGTGTCAGCGTCAGCGTCTGGCCACTACGCTTCTTACCTCTTTCCATCTCTAGTGGGCCGTTGGCCATTGTTATCAATTTGTGTGCATTGTGGTCTCTGAATCCATGTCGGCACCACTAGGCCTCCAATTCTTGTGCCATTGTTTTGTCTTCTTTTATTAGTATATGATATGGTTGATCTTCACCTCTTATATATATCCTAATCATTAGTTACATTTACGACTTCATGTTTACATATAAATATCAATGACAACGTGACGAGAAACGGGATATTTAGAGGTTGTGGAAAAGAAACGGATTTTAGGTACAGATATTTTTCAGAATTTTAGACTTTAAACAATCACAATAAAACTAGGAAAAAACAAAAACTACATCTTTACAAACATATATTTTTATAAAATTATAAAATTTGTTTTATAAAAAAAACTTCACACTTTTATGGTTTTAAAAAACATAAAAACTACTTTTTAATAAATTTGTTTTGAAAAAAAAGAAAACTAAATCTAAAAAATTATATTTTATAAACTACTTTGTAATATATAAATAATATCATAATAAAAAACAATATTATAAAAATCTACAAGCTTTTAATAAAAATCACTTTTATTCTATAATAAATAAATAATATTATAAAAAATCTTTTAACTTTTAATAAATATCACTTTCTTTGCAAAAACTCAGAAAAAATAAAATGAAGGTTCACAGCAATGGAGAAACGGCGTTTCTCTACAGTAACGACGTTTCTCTATAGCAACAGTGTTTCGGCCATTTGAAACGGAAACGCCCCTTTTCCGTCGCGTTTTTGGTAACTAGGTATCTTCCTAAGTTACTAACATTAAAATTGATTGTAGGATATAAAAATAATCAACAATACATAAAAATGAACAAATAAAAGAATTAAAATAGATAAAACATTAAAAGGTGATGAAACATTTGAACAAATATCCAATGAATTAAAATAGATAAAGGCTACCAACATGCACTTGATTGATCACCATCTAATCTTAAAGCTAATTGACAATATCATTGCCACCTAAAAACTATCACCTCAATAACTATCAAATAAACTGGGTATGTTATACTCATATTTGCTTTTACCACCATTTAACTCTTTTAACATAAATTGTATCTAATTAACACTTTTATTTTGGTTATAATCACACTTTGATGTCCCTATAGATCAAATTTACTTGAAACATAATATAATGCCGCACACAAAGTTAAAGCATCACCTCATTAAAGAAGTGAATAAACCCCTTACCACCCTCCATTCTAAAAATGGGGATGACCCCATACGCAATTCATCCTCTTGATGGGCAGGCCGGCGTTCTTTCGGAAAGGGGTCAACTCCTCCATCTAATTTCAATCCATCAATAACCAGCCAAATGGAAAACGTCACATTGTAGTTCAACTTTAATTAAAGCCAACATTATTTAAAAAATGTGTACGAATGCACCCAGGACCTTGTAAATAGGGATTGTGGGCATCTTCAATAGTAGTTCTTTAATCATATGCTTCTGAATTATTGAAGCTTTCATATTATTTTTATACCTGTTTTTGTCAGAAGCTACTGTGGTAGTCTTTGCTGCAGTCTAAAGATGAAATGGTTTGTTTTGCCTGAAATATGTATCATGTCTGTTTTGAAGGAATTAAATCCAACAATTCTCACTCTTCTTCTGGTTCTGCAACGATCTGCAACGATCTCTAATTGCAGGACTTTGTAAGGATTGGCCCCACGTTTTTTCAGGCTTTCTCTGCAATTGCACGTTCTGGTAATGGTATATATTTTCTATATACTCATCCGTGTCTTTATTATAGATACTAATGTTTCCTTAAAGTAAAGCATATATAAAGTGCTACTTAATTTTTAGTAGTTAGGATTTGTCCAGTCCCACCAGAAAGATATGAACATCATTGAATGTAGTGAGAAAGATCTATGCATGAGCAACTCATTCCAGAATACCCAAATTCAATCTCCTTATATTATTCATTATGGTGATAATAATAAAGCAAGTTTTCTCAGTCCCATCATTCCACAAGAGATTCGTTCTTCAATGGTGCAACAAAGCCATTCAAAAATCCTGCCGAGGGTTTCCTCCAGAGGGCCAATCAACAGTAAGACAGGAAATGCTAGTCCCAAACAAATGCACAAGATTATTGAAAGGCAGAGACGGATTGACATGAAGACAAGGTTTTCTGTATTGAGATCTTTACTTCCACAAGAATATATTATGGTAAACAAATTTCTTGTTTTGTTTCTTGAGGGTGTTGGGTAAGTTTTGTAGATGGGTTTTAGGTCACATTTAGGTCAACTTACAGTAGAAGTTGGGTGTTGTGCAGCGAAGACGTTCCCTGTCAGATCAAGTTGAGGGAGCCGCTGAGTACATTAAGCATCTGCAGGAACATATAAACGAGATTACCAGAAAAAGAGAAGACATGAGAATTTCCTCCACATCTAATTGTGAAGAGAAAAATTGTACGGTTCTGCCATTGTGTGATGGATCACAACCTTTTTCTTCTGTGAAGATAATGGCTGTTGGTTCAGGTATCGAAGTCTCAGCATGCTCATTAAAATGTCAAGTTGTCTTGTCCGAGATTCTCCTTGCACTGGAAAATGATGGGCTTGATGTAGTTAGTGCCATTGCCTGCACGACAGAGGACAGAGTATTTCATACCTTATACGTCAAGGTATATTGATTTGTGTTTTCTTAATGCTGTTTGTTCGATTATCTAGAACATAGGTTTAAATTTTTTTCTCATTTCTTTGGCACAAATCAGAGAACTTATTCACACCCTATAAGTGTCGCTTATATGAGGTATTTGATCAGTTAGACTTAATGACATTTTTCTGACTATCAGAAAATCACTAAAATATGCAATGTCTTAACTGCATTGCAGGCTTCAGATCTTGAACATTTTGACAAGACAAATCTTCATCAGAAGCTTTGCTGTCTGCTCGAGCAAAATATAAGTGATATAGGTCGGGATGTTAAAGTATAACTGTTACCATTTTGTTAGCCTGCTTTATTATCTGATGTGGTGTAAGGCCCATAGGCAATGTGCCTTCCTCGTCATTTTGTTTGGCCTATGGGATACGATATTTTGTTGTAATATTTTGTATTGTGGATTGGTGATCACCTCTCAATACTAATGTTTTACTCTGGATTCTGGACATGTATATTCGGATGTATGAGACCTATATATATTTGTGTTTATATTTATTGGAGTTTAGCTTCACTCTTTTTATTTAAATAATATTGTGGGAATGAACAATTATACCTTGATCATATTGTTAGAATGGATAGTTTAGTTGATATGTGCTTATTAAATGTTTATTATTAAATTGTGTAATTTTATCATTCGCTTTGACAATTGTTATGTATTCAATACATGTATGTAACATTTGATTATGTGTATGAATTTATAAGGTATTGACCAATGGTTGACCTATGTGGAGAATGTTGACATGATTATCACTTAGTCACCTCACCTTATTTGTCTCCCTATGTTGACCCTGTGAAAACCTTATTCAAATCTATTACGATTCTGGATTCTCTTGCTTTAGACTTGTAAAATGTCTTCTTAGATGTGTTCAATTGTTGCTTGTGCAATTTTGTCCCTACTTGATATGTGCAAAATGATTTATTAAGCTTGTGCTATCTTTTGCCAGTGAAAAGAAGAGCAATAATTTAATTTAATTAGGTTGTAGAATTATGTAATTTTAAAAGGCATTCTATTTAATTGCTTGTGTTTTGAACTAATTTATATTTGTTAGAAATATCTAATTTTATATTATGTTGGTGAATAACTCATATGAGTTATTCCTAACATAACCATAGTTAGGTGGTTTTCCTCACATGTGGAAAGACTAAGTCCCCTTGTTGAGTCGTTAGTAGATGTGTCGCCTCATATTCGGCACATCATTGCTACATTTAAGGGTGGTTGAACCTTGAGCTACTCTCTTGGTTCCATTTTTGCCACCTCTCCTATTCTCGTGGAGTATTGTTTCTCAAACTTCACCTATTTATACCTCATCGGTTGGAAAACAATTTAGTTTGTTTTCAATACATTGCATTTGTGTTTGATTTCTGCTCCATGATTTTGGACTTCCGCTCACACATGGTATCAGAGCGAGTGGAATAGCATCAAATCATTTACTCGTTGATTACATCTCCATTGGCGAATCTCTGCAACCTCTCTTGCACGTTAGGCTCAATCCGGCCTTCTATCACTGCATATCAAGGAGGTAAAATTTTGTTTCAAAGTACATTTGAAACAGGTTTGTTTTTACAGGTCATAATCGTCATTGTAGAGCTCATCAACCCTCACCATAGTGAGGTCAAATCATTGCCAGGAAAGCCTCACACAGAGGCATTTTCTCTAGTTTTTGTGTCTCACACAGAGGCTGATCTATATCATGTGACGAGCCTCGTAAAGAGGCCGAACCCTCTGCTTAACAAGCCTCACACAGAGGCTAAATTCTTGCTCAAAGGAGGCTGAAATCAACCTTGCTGTTGCATCAATTGGCTCTTCCAAAGAGGGCCGACCCTCAATTCAAAGCCCCCATTTCGTGGCAATCAAAGCCACCTCCCTGCCATTGTTTGTGGCATTTTAGTCACATCTCGTCAGCAAATGGTGGAACCAGGCCACACGCGCCTCTCTTTGTGGCACTCACGCCACATATCTATAGTTGATGCCTCACAAAGAGGCCAAACCTCTCATCAACGGTGCCGCTTGACTCTCTCAGCCTCATGCCAATCCTCAGCAACATTTTCACCTCCTATCTTCAGTTGAAGTTTCACAATAAGGCCATGGTCATATGGGTTTTTTAGCCCTTGGTCACTCTCTACCATAGGAGGCTTAACTTTTCCCTCATCATTTTTTTCTCTCCAATTTTAGTTTGCAAAATTTTTATTTTCAAGCACATTGAAACTATTTTTTTTTGGTGTAATTTTTTTTGCATATGAAAAAAAATTGTAAAGGCCATAATGTTGGGAATTAAGGTGTCTCAACCTTGGTAATTCCTTGCATTTATTATGTTTTTATTTATTAATCAATTGCCTATGTTGTAAATATTTGTAAATTCTATATTGTCATATTGTGGGATGTGGCACGATGATGTGTCGATCCTACATGGAATATGACAACTTGTAATTTTGTCCTCACATGAGGAGATAGGAGTCCCACTTTGTGGTAGGAGAATTTTGCCATGTGTCGGCATCTTCCATGTTGTGTAAGGGAATATTGACCGAAATGGTTATGAGGAATTCTTATGATAGAATCTATGACATGTAAGAGTTGGAAATAGAAGTTTGTAAGACATGTAAGGACATGTGTCATGAAGCATCTTTGAATAAGGCATATTTGGGTGCCCCAAGGTGGACTATGACATGTTGTAAGAGAATATGCTATTTATAGCATGTGTATGACAGATTCTCTTACAACTGTAAGTTGTAACTGCTATGACAGATTCTATGACGATCGTAAGTGTCGTAAGAGCATCTGTCATAGCTCATTTTAGAAATAGGCAACCTCTTTGGGATAAGAGCTGTGGACAAGTGTCAGGCAAATTCTACAATGTCGAGCAAGTGTTCTTAGGTGTGGGTTTTGGTCCATGAAGCCATGTTGGATGCCCATCCCAAGATAGGTCCAATATTGCCTTGTATTTTCTATATAAATAGATGCTTGAAGATGAAATTTGTGTCACAGGTTTACAGGTACTATTATACTGTTGGATTGACTCCAGACACGAGTGTTGAAGACCATTGAAACTTGCATTGCAAGTGTATTGTAAACAACTTTCAGATTTGTTAATACATTGTGCAGGTTTCTGAGTGTGGGGTTTTTAACCCAATAAGGGTTTTCCCCATCGTATATCTTTCTCACTTCTTCTGTCTTCTTTCTAGTTCTTGTGTATTGCTGTAATACCTTTGTTAGATGTTGTATGTTGTTGTAGTGATAAGTATTAAATTGAATTTGTATAGCTCTCCCCTCATTAGATTAGTGTAGGAAGTGATTTCTGCACACCTAGCTTCCTTTCAGTTGGTATCAGACCCTGGCCAGTTTTGGTCTTAGCTGTTGGGTAGGGGTTTTTTTAGCTAATCTTAAGTTGAGTGGGAGTCTGCGTAGAGTATTCTAATTTCTATTGCAGCAAGGAGATGGCAAGCACATCAGGAAGGTTTGAAGTGGAGAAGTTCAATGGTAGTAATTTTGAGCTGTGGAAGCTCAAGATGGAAGACATGGTTGTTGACCGAGACATTTGGGAAAGTATTAATGGAACTAAACCAACTGCAATGTCACAAGATGATTGGGATCTCAAGGATCGGAAGGCTAAGGGTCTTATAAGACTTAGTCTTGCTAATTCTGTGTTGTTAAATGTCCATGAGAAGACTACTACAAAACTACTTTGGAAGAAGTTGGGAGATGTGTATCAAGCAAAATCCCTTGTTAATAAACTTTTTCTGAGAAATAAGTTGTATTCTCTTCGAATGGAGGACGGAGGATCCATTCCTGAACATATGAATGCTTTTAACATGCTAGTTGCACAATTGACATCTATTGGTGTAAAGATGGAGGAGGAGGATCAACTTTTTTCTTTGCCAGACTCATGGGATCATCTTGTCATGGCTATTGGAAGCACCACATTCACATTCAAAATGGAAGAAGTGGTTTCTTCACTATTGTCTGAAGAGATGCAGAGAAAGTCTTCTGAGGCAGCCAAAGAGGCCCTTGCAATTCGTGGAAGACCTAAGGAGAAAGGGAAGAAGAAGGACAAGAAAGTTGAGAAGGGTAGATCCAAATCCTATGGGAGATCCAAATCTCTTGGAAAGTCCAAGGCTCTTTGTTGGAACTGTGGCAAAACTGGGCATTTTTGAAAGGAATGCAAAGATAAGAAGAAGAAGAAGAAGAAGAAAGCTCCTAATTCAGATTCTGATAAGTCACAAGATAATGGTGATGCTTTCATCGTAGCCCTGGCAACCCATGCATTTGACGATGTGTGGCTAATCGACTCTGGTGCATCATTCCACATGACCTCGCATCAAGAGTAGTTCACTAAGTATGAGGAGTTCGATGGTGGAAAGGTGTATCTGGGTGACGACTCTCATCTGAAGATTGTTGGTCGTGGAAGAGTCTCTATCCGATTCCCTAATGGTCAAGTGAAGGGGATCTTTGAGGTTATGCACATCCCAGACTTAACACGAAACCTACTTTTTGTAAGTAGTTTGAATGATGTAGGTGTATAGGTTGTCTTTTCGAAACACGAAACCTACTTTTTGTAAGTAGTTTGAATGATGTAGGTGTATAGGTTGTCTTTTCGAAAGAAGGATGCAAGATGACTAGAGGAGCTATGGTGCTTGCTAAGGGTACTAGAAGAGGTTCTCTATTTCAGCTGGAAGCATGCATTTCACAATGCAATAGTTCTTCTGAATCAAGGAAGAGGGCAGTAGTCACTTCATCCCCACCATCTAAACAAGCAGCGAAGAAATCTGTTATTTCTAGTCTTGATGGTTGTAATCGTGCATTGGAAGTTAAACTTTCTGCTGAAAAGACAATGTTATGGCATAAGAGATTTGGCCACATTGGTGAGAAGGGTCTGTGTACCCTAAAAAATAAGAACCTCGTTGAGGGGTTAGATGATTTTAATCTTGAGTTTGACTTTTGCGAACATTGCATTTATGGAAAACAAAATCGTGTTCAGTTTTATTCAAGTTCTCATAAGTCTTCTGGTGTGTTGGACCTTATTCATTCTGATGTTTGGTCATGTTAATGTTCCTTCATTATCAAAGTCTATATATTTTGTATCTTTTATAGATGATTATAGTAGGACATGGATTTACTTTCTCAGAAGCAAATTTGAAGTCTATAGCAAGTTTAAGGAGTTTAGGGCCTTTGCTGAAAATCAAACTGGTAAAAAGATTAAATGTTTGAGAACTGACAATGGTGGTGAGTTCTATTCTATAAAATTCGATAAATATTGCAAGGAGCTTGGGATTGAAAGACATAAGACAACTCCATACACCCTATAGAAAAATAGAATTGTAAAGAGGATGAACATGACACTGATGGAGAAGGCTAGGAGTATGCTTAGTGGAGCTGAAGCTGTTGCCACTGCTTGCTATCTGGTAAATAGATCTCTTACATCAGCTCTTGTTGGAAAGACACCCATGGAGGTGTGGTCTGGTAGAAAGCCTTCAATAAGGCATCTTCATGTTTTTGGTTGTGAGGCATATGCACATGTGCCTAGGGAGAAGCGGTCAAAGTTGGAGAACAAGGTTATTAAGTGTATCTTCATTGGCTATGGTGTCGGTGTGAAAGGATACAAGTTTTGGGACCCCGTGGCTGAAAAAGTGTTGTATAGAAGAAGTGTCATCTTCAGAGAGCTTACACTTTCTTCCACTATTTTGTAGCCAGAGGAAATAGTAAAGAAAGAGGATGTTGTTCAGTTTCCTGCTACCCCTGAGAAGACTGAACATAAAGACAATGTTGGACCTAATGATGAGGAGAGCTCTGGTAGCTCTGAAAGCTTAGATGAAGAAGTTGAACCTCAACCTCAGCTCTTCAAGAGGTCTACACAGATAAGGAAGCAACCTAAAAGGTTTGGTTTTACATTGCTTGATTCTAGTTGTGCTTATGATTTGGTTACTAATAGTGATGAACCTAGAACTGTATCAGAGGCTATGGACATGAAAGATGTAGGTTCCTGGAAGGAGGCCATGGAGGATGAAATGGCTTCTTTGGAAAAGAATCAAACTTGGGACTTGGTGCCTTTGCCTCCTGGATGGAAACCCATTGGATGCAAATGGGTGTGCAAGAAGAAATTTGGTGTAGATGGCAGTGTTGAGAAGTATAAGGCCAAATTGGTTGCAAAGGAGTATTCACAAGTGGAGGGTATAGATTATGGAGAGATCTTCTCTCCTGTTGCAAAGCTGACATCCACTCAATTCCTATTGTCTCTCGCAGCAGCTTATGACTTGGAGGTAGAACAAATGGATGTGAAGACAACTTTCCTTCATGGTGACTTGGAGGAAGAAATCTACATGTCACAGCCAGGGCATTACATGGTGAAAGGTAAAGAAAATTTGGTTTGCAAACTTAAAAAGTCTTTGTATGGTTTGAAGCAATCCCCTAGGAGATGGTAGTTGAAGTTTGATGCCTTTGTGTTGTCAATTAGATTTTTGAGATTGAAATCAAATCACTATGTGTATTGGTGATCCTATTCTTATTGTTGCACTATATATTGATGATATGTTGCTCATTGGGAAGGGTAAAAATATGATTTCTGATTTTAAATCTAAGTTGTCAGCACAGTTTGAAATGAAAGATTTAGGGGCAGCCAGGTACATTCTAGGAATGGAAATCAAAAGAGACAGAACCAACAGAAAACTTTGGTTAAGCCAGAGTAAGTATGTGAAGATCGTGTTGGACAGGTTCAGCATGGCAGATTGTAGACCATTGTGTGTTCCCGTTTCTTTGGGGATAAAGTTATCTATTGAGGATTGTCCAAAATCTCCTAATGAGGTGGAGGACATGAGTAGAGTACCTTATGCTAGTGTTGTTGGTAGTTTGATGTATGTTATGGTCTGCACAAGACCAGACTTACCCAAGCAGTGGGAGTCCTTAGTCGATTTATGGCTAATCCTGGACGGGTTCATTAGGATGCAGTTAAGAGAGTGTTCAGATATCTGAGGGGTACTTCTGAGTATTCCATTTGCTATCATGGTAATGTTTCAGGACCTCCGCATTCTATTGATATTCATAGATTTGTGGATTCAGATTGGGTAGGTGACATTGATAGTAGGAGATCCACCAATGCTTATGTGTTTACACTATTTGGTGGTGCCATTAGTTGGATGAGTAAGCGACAACCTATTGTTGCTTTGTCCATGATAGAAGCTAAGTATATGGTAGAAACTCATGCTTGTAAGGAAGCCATTTGGCTTAAGAGATTATGTTTAGATATTGGTGTTGATGCAGGTTAGATCACGATCAGTTGTGATAGTTAGAGTGCAATTTGCATTGTGAAGAATCTAACTTTCCATGCTAGAACAAATCACATTGATGTTCAGTTTCACTTCGTGCGAGACATGGTTGAGGATGGAAAGGTAAATTTGGAGAAGATAGATGCTTTGAAGAATGTTGTAGATGCATTAATGAAACCAGTGGGCATAGAGAAGTTCAGATGATGTTCGGAGTCTATGGGCCTCTCGGCTTATAGCAGTTAAATCCTATTTTTCTATTGGCTCTTACAAGGTGTTCAACAAGTGGGAGAATGTTAGGAATTAAGGTGTCTCAACCTTGGTAATTCCTTGCATTTATTATGTTTGTATTTAGTAATTAATTGCCTATGTTGTAAATATTTGTAAATTCCATATTGTCATATTGTGGGATGTGGCATGGTGATGTGTCGATCCTACATGGAATATGACAACTTGTAATTTTGTCCTCACATGAGGAGATAAGCATCCCACTTTGTGGTAGGAGCATTTTGCCATGTGTCAGCATCTTCCATGTTGTGTAAGGGAATATTGACCGAAACGGTTATGACGGATTCCTATGACAGAATCTATGACATGTAAGCGTCAGAAATAGAAGTTTGTAAGACAGGTAAGGACATGTCTCATGAAACATCTTTGAATAAGGCATATTTGGGTGCCCCAAGGTGGACTATGACATGTTGTAAGGGAATATGCTATTTATAGCATGTGTATGACAGATTCTTTTACAGCTATAAGTTGTAACCGCTATGACAGATTCTATGACGGTCGTAAGTGTCCTAAGAGCATCTGTAATAGCCCATTTTGGAACTAGGTGACCTCTTTGGGATGGGAGCTGTGGACAAGTGTCAGGAACATTCTACAATGTTGACCAAGTGTCCTTAGGCATGGGTTTTAGTCCATGAAGCCATGTTGGATGCCCATCCCAAGACAAGTCCAATATTGCCTTGTATTTTCTATATAAATAGGTGCTTGGAGATGGAGTTTGTATCACAGTTTTATAGGTATTGTTATGCTGCTGGATTGACTCCAGACACGAGTGTCAAAGACCATTGAAGCTTTCATTGCAAGTGTATTGTAAACAACTTTCAGATTTGTTAATACATTGTGCAGGTTTCTGAGTGTGGGGTTTTTCACCCGATAAGAGTTTTCCCCACCGTAAATCTTTGTCTCTCTTCTTCTGTCTTCTTTCTGGTTCCTGTGTATTGCTGTAATAACTCTATTATATGTTGTATGTTGCTGTAGTGATAAGGATTAAATTGAATTTGTATAGCTCTCCCCTCATTAGATTAGTGTAGGAAGCAATTTCTACACACCTAGCTTCCTTTCACATAACTTTTGCATACGATCTCGTAATCGAGTCATTCAAAAGGCAAAAGTGCCTAATTTTTTGTCCTTTTTCATTCTAGCCTATTAATGCACTATCATGATAATGTGCCAAATTAGGTTAGGTTTAGGGTTCTTAAAAACACTTCATCTTAATTTGATGCTTGTTGGGAAACAAACAAAAAGGGAAAAAAAATATTGTATGATGTCAAGTGCACTCAATTATAAAGTGTCCCTTTAAGGGGGGAAATTAGGCTAGAGTGTTCAAAACCACTCTTATTGCACTAAAGTACCACTTTCAAAGTTAAAACTAAGTATCAAGAAGTTTAAATTGCACCATTTTATCACCTAAAAGAAGCTCAAAAGGTAATGGTACTGCCTTCATCTTTTCTATATTAACATTTGGTGAAGAAGACAATCATGATGCAACTTCAGAGCCTAGTATCAACTCTTGGCTCAGCTTAGTTGGTTCTATATAGTGGAAAAATTAAACTCTACCTGAATTCTTAGTATGTAAAAACACTCATATAGTGTCAAGATATTGAATGTGCAAAAGTGAAATGTAAGCACTGATCTATAAAGTGTAATGGGGGGAACAATCACTTCTCAACGAATCGCACTAATTCTTTTTCTCATTTGAATGTGTGCATATGCACATCCTTTCTTTAGTCATTTTGTACATTTCTTAGAACTTCATTCAGGTGTTTTTCTTCTAAAACACTACTTACTTCAACTAGTTTGCTAAAATCACTTAACATCAAGGGAAAGGCAAATTTTACAACTTTGACATGCTTCAGGAGTTCTACATATTTGCATCAAAATCGACATCGACATCATCATCATCTGGAGGGGCCATCTAAAGTCTTCTCTTTGTTTTCTCTCTGTAGGAGGAAAGTTTTTTCCCATAGGGTTTTCTTTCTTTCTCCATTTTATGAGAGATGTTTTGTAAATGAGTACCTAAAATGGTGCACAACCAAGACTCATATTTCATAAACCCACCTAAGCTATGCTTAAGGGGGGGTGTTGGTGTATAAATCATATGAGTTTTTCCTAACATAACCATAGTTAGGTGGTTTTCCTCACATGTGGAAAGACTAAGTCATCTTGTTGAGTCGTTAGTAGATGTGTCACCTCATATTCGACACATCGCCGCTACATTTGAGGGTGGTTGAACCTTGAGCTATTCTCTTGGTTCTATTTTCAACACCTCTCCTATTCTCGTGGAGTATTGTTTCTCAAACTTCACCTATTTATACCTCATCAGTTGTAAAGCAATTTAGTTCATTTTCAATACATTACATTTGTGTTTGATCTCTACTCCATTGATCTTGGACTTCCGCTCACACAGATTATATAATCTTAGCACATATGTTTTGGAGAAATAAAGAAGAAAGGGTGAGTTAATTTTCAAATTACAAGTATATAAGGTAAAAGGGTTTGTGATGCAGAGTCCAAGGAGATCCTAACAACCCTCAACAAGTTGGCTTTGCAAGGCATTCAATAGAAGCAAAACAATTCACTATTTTTGAGGACAAGGTTCTCAAATCCATACCCCATACCAATGACACAAATGGGAATCTCAATCAAAGCATTCAACCAAGACAGGGCAGACATCTACAAGGTCCTTTGATGACTTAGGTAGCTTGCTCCAACCATCCAACAAGGTCTTGTGACCCTACAATCCCTACTTCCTTCATAGGACTGCTTTTGGCCTTGTAGCCCTCTGTTTTGACACAGTCAACAATAACTTGTTATGTAGACCTGCTACCAAGTATCTTAGACAATTGAGAGATACCTTTTTGGATTCCCTACAACATATTCCAAATTGGGTATGGGTTGTTTTGGACAATATGGTCTAACCTATAACCCCTCCTATTAGCCTAGAGCCCCAATTAGCCCTATTTTGTGAAGCAACCACCCTCAATTTTGATCACAGTGCTCAACCAACCATTGAGACATCTCAATCTTATGCCCAAACCAAGAATTTTTTAGGTTTTGAGGCCCCACCATCAACTGCAGTAGATTTGTCTTAGACTGTTCTTCTTTACATTTGCCTAGCACATGGTTTTTCTAGGTTTCTCAATCAAACTTCCCAAAATTTGGTTCCTTGCCTAAAATTACTGCATAACATGAAAGAACAAACATCATTGAATCCATTCCACTGATCTAGGAGGTTTGGAATCAATGGAATGGAGAAGAAATCATAATTTTCTATCAGAAACCCTAGATGAGGGTTTATCAAATCATTTTCAGAAAGATGCAGATATATATGTTCTACAAATGTTTCAAGAACTCAAACTAAATGCATTTGAAAGGTTACTCACAATACTTTCAATCAGTCATACCAAGAAGTCACCACTTGTCCGTACAAAAGCAGGGCACGTTTAGCAATAGCGAAAAACTCAGAATACACAGGCAAAAAACTGTTGTTACTTGTTTATTCCTCAACCAAATTACTTATCCATCCACAATGGACATTTGTGGGACTTTATGAAGCATTCCTCAAGTTTTTGGAGTAGTTGGAGGGTAGTTTGGATTGATGGGGGGACTGGTAAACTATCCACAACCACTGAACTGCCCATGTTAGTTAACTTCTGCAACTAAATACAATGTTTTGTCATGTGCATTGTAGTCTTACATGGAAAACAAGTCTCCTAAACAACCTTACAAGATAGATGAGCCTTTGACAAGGCATGACACTCCTTGACACATGCCTAAAAGGCTTACAATGTATGACTGCCCCATTACAATGCATGATTCTATGACTGCCTCTTGCAAGCATGACATCTTTTGGAAATAATCCTTATTACAAACATGGGAAATGGTCCTTAAGACCTTATTACAACATCATGAACATCAAAACAAACATTAATAATGCAAGATAAATGGAGATCCCCTTAGTGCTCCTACACCATACTCCCCGGAGTGGAAGAATACTCAAGTCCCTTGAGTAACTAGATTAGCAACAGTGGTTCCATGTTTCAAAATGTCATCTTCAGTCATCCAAGTGGCATCCTCAGTAGGTAGGCTACTCTATTTGACAAGGTACTGCTTGTAGATCTTCTTCCTAGTCTTCTTCAAGACTTTGGTGTCCAAAATGCATTCTAATTTCAAGGGTTGATTGGGTGGAAGACCCTTGACCCATTCCTCATTGCCTATTGCTGTCAAATCTGCCATTGAATCTGCATCATTACCACCTCGGAAAGGAACAAATCTAAGACATTAAAGATAGTAGATATGGCCAAGCCTTGAGGAAGCTCAATCTCATAGGCATTGGGCCCAAACTTATGCACAATCTAGAAAGGTCCTATCTTCTTCATGAGGAGTTTGGTTGGCTGCCCCTTTGGAAGTCTTTCCTTCTTTAAATGTTTCATGACCAAATCCCTAACCTTGTATTGCACATCTCTTCTTCTCTCATTGGCTTTCTCCTTGTACTTCTCATTGTTCCTTTGAAGAGTTTCTCTCACAGTATCATGGATGTCCTTCATGGCCAATGGAAAGTCTTCACTTTGAGCACTCTTCCTCTCCAATCCATGTAGATCCCTCGATTCAAGAATACCTCTTGGGTGAACACCATAGACAATCTCAAAGGGACTCCTTCTTGTGCTTCTATTGGTGGAGTCATTATAAGCAAATTCAGCTTGAGGGATGATCATATCCCATGCCTCTCCATGCTGCTTTGTAAGACATCTAAGGAGATTTCCCAAAGACCTATTCACTACCTTAGTTTGGCTATCAGTCTAAGGGTGATAGGATGAAGTAAATGACAATTGAGTGCCCAATTTCTTCCACAAAGTATGCCAAAAGTGGCCCACAAACTTTGGATCCATGTTCGTCACAATGTTAAGAGGCAAACCATGGATTCTAACAATTTCTTTGAAGAACAAACCAACAATGTGTGAAGTATCATTAGTGCATTTACATGGCAAGAAATGAGCCATCTTATTGAATCTATCCACCACAACAAAAATCTATCAAAGCCTCTTTGAGTCCTACAAAGACCCAAGACAAAATCCATGCTAATACTTTCCCATGGCCTATGAGGAATAGGAAGTGGCTGATATAGACCAGCATTAGATGATGTTCCCTTTGCTCTTTGACAAATACTACAACATTCAACAAATTGTTTGATGTCTGATTGCATTTTAGGCCAAAAATAAAACCTTTTCACCTGATCCAATGTTTTGTCTAGCCCAAAGTGACCTCCTAGTCCACCACAATGTTTTTCCTTTATGATGTTCTCCCTCATGGAACACCTAGGAACACATAATTGGCTGCCTTTGAACAACAACCCCTACTGCAACAAAAACTCAGAAAAATTAGAATGATAAGAATCTGAAAACTATGAACAAACTTCATATACCTCCTTGAAATCTTCATCATCCTGGTATATATGTTTGAGAGCATCAATCCCCACACTTTACAGCTGAATTTCTTGAACCATGCACACCCTTCTACTCAATGCATTTGCCACTTTATTGGCCTGCCCCTTCTTGTGTTTGATGGAAAATGTGTATGCTTGGAGTTGTTCAACCCATTTCATATGCCTGTGATTGAGTTTCTCCTGTGAATTCAGAAAACTAAATGCATGATTGTCAGTATAAATAATGAATTCTTTAGGCAAGAGATAGTGCCTCCATTTTTTCAAAGCTTGCACCATTGCATACAACTCCAAGTCATAAGTAGAATACTTTCTCTTAGCATCATTCAATTTTTCACTAAAGAAAGCAACTGGCCTACCTTCTTGACTTAAGATAGCCCCTATAGCAAGGTTACTAGCATCACATTCCACCGCAAACAACTTGTTAAAGTCGGGCAAAACAAGAATGGGTTGTTGTGCTACTTTTTTTTTCAGAATTTCAAAAGAATCATTGGCTGTCTTTGTCCAAGAAAACTTACATTTATGCCCCCCTTTGATGGTATCCAAAATAGGTGCACAAATATGACTAAAACCCTTATAAACTTCCTATAAAATGTTGCCAAACCATGAAAACATTTTACATCACCTGCTATTTTAGGAGGTGGCCATGACAAAATGGCCTTTACCTTTTCTAGATCCATCTTCAAATTGCCTTGGGAGATGAAAAAACTAAGATAGGTGAGTTCTTCCTATTGGAAATAAGGCCGATAACTGAGAGGGGGGGGGTGAATCAATTATCTTAAATATCTTAACTTTCTTTTCTCTTTTAACAATTAGTGCAGCATCAAAACATATAAGCATACATAATCATGAGAGCAGAAATAAAATTAACACACATAACACAAGGATTTTTTATGTGGAAAACCCCGTTAAGGGAAAAACCATGGGGTGACTAACCCAAGATTGTATTCTCTGTTAAAAGAATAAGAAGTACAAAATGGCACTTGCCAATCAGGGCTCACTGCCCGAGCACACTGCTCACAAGAGGCACACTGTCTACAAGAGACTCATTGTCTACAATGTTTATAGAAGGTAACTAGGTATTTGAATTGATGAGAGGCATTGACATATGTTGAGGTTCAGTTCTAGTTAGGCTCAATATACTGATCTAATGCACTTCATTCTTCCTCTGCTTTAGTGTTGTTGTTCTATCACATACTAGACTTGTATTGCTGCTTCCACACTTATCTCTGCCTTTCCTCACACACTATACACTTACACACACACCTTCATACCGAAATCCATCTAGAATATATATCCACACCAAGGATTTCAACATCTTTCTAGTCAGCAACTAGAATACTCAAGATATTTACAAAACACTGATCTGTCGGCTGATTCCATGCTTAATATGTGATGCGTATCAAAAACATAGACATAGAAGTCATCAATCATGTCGGCCAATAATGTATGATCCCTCAAATAGCTTGATCAACATCAATTACTCATCTAGATTGAAGTCTAATACTCTGTCGGTTAGTTCTTCCTTAGTCTGCTCTGGCTGTCTGGAACCCAACACTCAGATTCTCATATATTTTCCTTGTTTTCTCACCGGAGGCTCAATCTCTAGAATATAGTAATCATGATACTCCTCTTGACTTGTTCAAGTCTGCAACTTGCTGAGTTACACCATCTGAGAGATTTGGACCTGATTATCAGACCTTGCTGCATGCTCTGTTCTTGTTCACCATACCAAAACAATCTTCAATCTGTCTTCTGGTATAGACATACTATGTGCTACAGATGTGTGGGATAGACTTTGTTTCCATCAATGACAACAATCATGAATCCACACAATGCCTCTTACCAACAATCTCCCCCTTTGGCATTGATGGCAACACTTAGTGAAAAATGACTAAGTGTCATGGCAAACTCCCCCTAGGCTGATGCTCTATCTTATGTATTGTTTTACCGGAGCTCCCCTTAGCTGGATTCCACATTTTTCACTACTTCTCACTCCCCCTTTGACATCAATGGCAAAGGGTGGAATCTGCACACCAAAATTTACAAAAATCATCCTATACATAGCCGCATAAGTATATATACATGTTATACTTACATATACTTAAGTATATCCGCAAAAGTGGTCTTCAACTATACAAATTCTATTGCCCAACTCTGCTTCATCCTATCCAAAATTGAGATGTGACCACTCAACAAAAATGCATAAGCTTCTACCCTTCTTAAGTCTGTTGGATCACTGGTCTGGGCTGTGGTCTGAGCATCAGTTAAGGCCTCATGCATTGCCTCTAACTTAGGGATAATTATCCCTCTAAGTTCACTCATCTGCTTATTATATTCTTCTTCTCCTTTTCAAGCCTCTTTGTTTCATTTATACTGGCAATAGCTTGGCACTCTTGATTCATTATGGATGTGGTGAGGGGATCAAAATTCTGAGATAAACTTGATAGTTTACCTTCTTGTTCTTTCACCTTCTTTTCAATACCCTCTGTCACTTTAGACCAGGATAGACAAAATTTGTACATTTCTCCACCATCTTTAAGAGCATTTTCTAGGCTTTTTATCCCAATATCCAGGGTCCTCCTATCATTAGCTATGATTTCCTATACTTCAGTGAATCTCTTTCCCAAAAATTCTTTCCAAACCTTTTCTTTTGTCGATTTCTCTAAAGAATCAAAATGAGTGTTGACAGAGTTTACCAAAGATTTCAGGTTATCAGATAGAGAGGCCGAAGGATCCTTTTGGAAGGATGGCATGATCTTCTCCAATACCCAGATGCAATGTCTATCAGCTCATAGTCTTCCATGTGAGACTTCAGAAGCTTTTCTTTTGCTTTAGCTTGGGCAAAAGATGCTATCTTCATTGTCTGGACCGGAGAGAGGGAATCAAAATTTAGTGGTCCTTGAAAAAGTTCCAGTTCTTATATCTCCATCAATTCTTTGTTCAAGAATTTATTCACTGCCTCTGCAGTGTCTCTTGCCAGAGACTAAGTTTTCTTTTCTTTTGGAATGTCTAAACTGTCGTCAGAGATCTTCTCTTCTTGTTCTTCTTCTCTTCCCTTTACCTCCTCTTCTTGACTCACTTTTTCTTCTTTTCTTCCTTCTCCTCCAGTTCCTAAGTCTGGAATGTCTACAGTGGGATCTAGAGGAGAGATGTTAACTTCTTTATGAACTTCCTCTTCCGAAATAGAGGAATCCAAGTCTTTAGACTTCTCCTCATCTGTCTCTTTTGACCCTTCTATATTTTTCTTAGTAGATTCTTTTTTTTTTGGATTTAATCCTTTGACATCCATGGTAGAAGGTTCTTCATCTATTTCCTCTATGATAGGAAGATTGAATCTTTTGAAGGCATTCTCTTTTCTGAGTTCAAGTACCTTCTCTAGACTTTTGGGAATTACAAAAATGATTTCAATGAATGCTTTATAATAAATGTTTAGGTACCTGACTGTGGCTTCTTCCAAGATCCTCTTGTCAGTATCACTATATTCATCATAAAATCATGTGACTGGTTGCAGATTCCCATCTACTGTGACTGCCTTGATGATATTATCAATAGAAAGAGTGGGCCTTTCAAAAAATTTCTTCTGTCTCTTCTTCTTTGTTTTTACCGGCAAAGGATTCCCTGAAAGTTTTCTTCTTCTTCTTCATTTTTTAACTTCCTCATCAGACTCTATTTCTTCATCATCCTTTTGGCTTATGTAAGACCTTGTGGCTTTTGTTTTCGTTCTCTTTTCTTCTTTTCTAGATGTCTTGGCTTCCAGTTTTGAGGCTCTTGAGTTCTTAGGGGTGCCAGGTGCAGAGCTCTTGGAGGATCTAGTCTGGGAGGAGGCTTGTATCGGAACACTTTCTTTTTCTACTTCTTGTTTCTCTTTCTCAGCTCTTTTTATTTTCTCTCTGTTTGCATCAACTGCCTCTTTTGATATGCCAAACCTTTTGGCAATTTCCTCTACTTCCCTTCTAACTTTCATTTTTATTTCCAGTTGTCTCAGCTCAACATGTATCTTTACACTTAATTCTTGAAAGGTTCCAAACCTTTCTGCCTCAAGGTCCTTTGGCTAGCTCAATAGGTGTTGAACATGTAGCTCCAATATTTTTTCATCTACTTCATAGCCCATTGGCATTATCCATACTGTTCTGGGCTCAACTGCCTCCATTAGGCATTGATCAATGTCTACCATGAAGCATACTGTATCCTTATATTTTTCAACTATTGTTTGAGGAATTCTTTCTCTGGCCTGCATCATACTTTGGAAGTCTTAAAGTATCCCTAGAGCACTGTGCTTTAAGCCTTAGCATCACCAAGTTCATACATATAGTCTCTGATTTGTATGGCAACCGGTCTGTCATTTTTCCATACCCAACCACTTGATCCGGATAGCTCACTCATATAGTAAAAGAACAGACACAATATTAAGCCACCATACTTGAATGAGTTCTTCTTATCCTTCTTGATCTTCTATAGTTTTTCTAACAGTTGGTTCATAAGAAGATCACATAGGTCATAATTAGCATTTTCGCTTAGCATTTGATATGCTGTATAAATTACAGTTCCAGACACAGAGTTCTCCCTACTGGAATGATAGATTTTATAACCAATTATCATAGAGGAAAATTTGATATCTGGATCTATGATATCTTCTATTGTCATTGCTCTTTTGTCAAACTCAGATCCGGTAGCTTCACTTAATATTTGGTTTTTGACATATTTGAGTGCAGGCAACCCACCGGATGAGTGCAATCCAGTTACTTCCTTAATGACATCTTTTGTTATCTTGAAGGGCTTCATCAACCACATGAAATTGTCATGTATTTTATTAAGAACATACCAAACCCATTCATTGTTGCAAGTATGAGGTAAACCAGTGTTGTCATTGATGTCAACATATTCATATTGCATTGACAAGACGGATTGGATGAGCAGTGTGCTGAGGATATTGAGAAAATTAGCCTCAGTCAGGAACAGTGAAGAACAGTGATGAGAAGAAGGCAAATGTACTGTATAGGATGAGAACCGGAGGATGCAGATTAAAGGGTCTGTAGATATGAGTCTTGAGATGCTTCAGTTAAGATTTCAGAGGTCCGCATGAAGATCTGAAGGAGTTGTGGCTGTCGGTATGGAACCGGTTCCGGCAAGTGTTCAGAGGTGACAAAGGATCACAGAAAGGTCCGGTGAGGTCCGGAATTATATTATCCTAATCTGTGGATTGGAAGGAGTGTTTGGGATGTCCTTGTGATGTGTCATCCTGATTTGTGTATGATTTGGAGGTCCGGAAGTACCTTTTGCATTATGACAGTGGCGACAGACTGTGTTCTTGAAGTTCTGGATGAGGAAGACAAGAGATTCCAGTAAGTAAAGGAAGTGCGGATGTATCCGGTCGTTTAGGCAGGCTTGTGAAGGTTTTTGGATCGTGTTGAGGTTGTGTTGTTGATCCGCATTGGTAGTAGAGCCCGGAATTGAAGATATTCTTCCGGATGAAGTTCTTGTTCAGACTAGCCGACCAGATGAGTTGATCATCCTGTGAATGTTCTTGTGGTGGCCGACTGGATGTGTTATTCATCTTGCGGATATTCTTATGGTTGATTGCCGAATTAGATGATTGTTCCTAAGTCGATGTCTTGTATAAATAAAGGTTTGTGAGTTCATTTCGAGGGTGTATGGAGTGGATGAATGTGGGATAGCAAAGAGAGGTGCGAAAGACAGAGCAGAGGTTTTGGGCTTAAATGGAACTGATCCGGACATAGTAGAGATGTCATTCTCCAGTTCAAGATTGTGATTTTTATCACTTTGTAGACAGTGTGTCTCCTTGTAGGCAGTGGGCCTCTTTGTGAGTAGTGTGCTCGGGCAGTGAGCCCTAATTGGCATGTGCCATTCATTCTTCTTTATTCTTCTAATAGAGAATAATTCTTGGGTTAATCACCCCGTAGTTTTTCCCTTAACCGGGTTTTCCACGTCAAAATCTTGGTGTTCAATGTGTTGATGTTCATCTACTCTGAGTTTATGCATTATGCTTTCATAGATGGTTAATTGATATGCTGTTAACTAACAAAGAACAATCAAGTGTTTAAAGTAAGAGCAAGTTTTATACAACTGATTCACCCCCCCCTCTCAGTTGTATGCCCTAGATCCAACAATTGGTATCAGAGCCACGTTCCTCTGAAAGGAGCTTAACCACTTGAGGAGATCCAGGATGTCGTCATACAAGAAGGATAGTCCGAAGTTCGATGGAACCAACTTCACTCTCTGGAAAGGTCGCATGAAGTGTCACTTGGAATGTATGGGAAAAGCATACTTGGCTATGGTCTCAAAACCATATGTACCTCCACAAGGTGCTCCGACAACTCTGAATGAGATTACAGATGCTGAAAATAATCTGCGGACCAAGGAAGCCCTACTAAGCGCATTGAATGATTCAGATCTCTCAAATGTTATTGACCTACCAACTGCATATGAGATCCTGACTAAACTGGAACTTCTGTATGAAGGAGATGAGTTTGTCAAAAGTGCAAGGTTGCAAAGTCTGAAAGGGAAATTTGAAAGATTGAAGATGAGAGATGATGAAAACATCACTACCTTTATGCCAAGAGTGAATGAGCTGGTATGTGGAATTAGAAATGCTGGTGGAACTCTAGATGAAAATGAGATTGTCTGCAAAATCCTAAGATCCCTTCCTGCTGCCTACAAAATCAAGGTTGCTGCCATTGATGAATTCAGAGCCCACACAACTGTCACAAGAGAACAACTGGCTGGCAAACTAGCTGCATTTGAAATGACCGAGTTTGGAGATGATCCTCCCAAGACTGAATCTGCTTTCAAAGCCAGTACCTATGTGAAAGGCAAACAGAGATTTGATCCGGGAGAAAACTCATCAAGGAAAATGTCATGGTATGATCAAGCAAGAAGAGACATGGAAGAAGAAGAAGCAGAAACAGCTCAACTTGAAGCCCTCATTGCAAAGAGACTGCCAAGAGGATCCGGTAAGTATGAAGGAAAACTACCCTTTAAGTGTTTCAACTACAATAAGATTGGTTATTTTGCTTCAAGATGTCCGGAAAGATCTACAAGGTCTAATACTAACAGACAAAGGTTTCAAAAGAATTGCTATTATGTTCATGAAGAAGATGACAATGAAGGAGTAACAGATGATGAATCAGAACTAGGAAGCAAATCCAGAAATGAGTGGGTGTTTATTGCCATCAAGGAAGAAGATTCAATACTCTCTGAATCTGTCAATCACAAAGTTGTTGAAAAAGCTTTGGCTGCTCAAGTGGAAGAAAAGGATGATTGGGTTATTGACAGTGGATGTTCTCACCATATGACTGGTGACAAGAATAAGTTCTTGAATTTGGAAAGGTATGAAGGAGGAATGGTAAAGTTTGGTGACAATTCTGCTAGCAGAATCAGAGGCAGGGGAACTATTTCCTTTGATGGAAAGAGAAAAATAGGTAACGTACTATATGTTGAAGGATTGAAGCACAATCTTCTCAGTGTTGGTCAGTTAGTGGACAAAGGCTATGATCTCTGGTTCAAGAATGGAAAATGCAGAATCTTTACAAGCTCCGGAACTGAAATTGCATCTGGTACTCAGACAAAAGGTAATATCTTTCATCTGGTTGGTTCAAATAAAAGTTGTTTGTTTGTTCAAATTGATCAGAGTTGGTTATGGCATAGAAGAATGTGTCAGGTAAATTTTGATAACATCATCAAGATAAGCAATACTCAGGCTGTAAGAGATCTTCCAAAATTGATGAAACCTACAAATAGTTTGTGCAAAGAATGTCAGCTAGGTAAACAAAGCAGAGTCTCTTTCAAAAGCCAAGATCAGTCTTCTACCGGATTGTTGGAATTAGTACATACTGATCTCTGTGGTCTGACAAGAATCAAGAGTCTGCAAGGTGATAGATATTTCATGTTGTTAATTGATGATCATTCCCAGATGATGTGGGTTACCTTTCTAAAAGAAAAATCAGAAGCATTTGAGAAGTTCAAAATCTTCAAAGCTATGGTAGAGAATCAAACCGGATTGAAACTAAAGTGTCTAAGGTCTGATAGAGGTGGTGAATTTACATCTGGTGAGTTCATTGACTTTTGTGAGAAGCAGGGTATAAGGAGACAGTTGTCTGCTCCTAGGACTCCACAGCAGAATGGAGTAGTTGAGAGAAAGAACCGGACCATCCAGGAAGCTGCTAGGACAATGATGTTGGAAGCAAATGTTCCTCAAATGTTTTGGAAAGAAGCTATCAGCACTGCAGTCTACACTCTCAATCGAGTTCAAATCAGAAACAACACTGGTAAGACCCCCTATGAACTCTGGTTTGGCATCACTCCTACTGTGAAATATTTCAGAGTATTTGGTAGCAAGTGTTATATTAAAAGAGATGAAGATCTAGGAAAGTTTGATGCTAGAAGTGATGAAGGAATTTTCTTGGGTTACTCCACTCAAAGCAAAGCATACCGGTGTTACAATAAGAGATTGAGGAAGATGATAGAAAGCACCAATGTGAAAGTTGATGAAGGAATTGAGAAGCCTTCAAGATTTTATGAGTTTGATGAAGATGACCAAGACAGTGTTCAAGGAACTCAATCCTCTCCGGTGAGACAGAGTCAGCCTGATCCGGTAAATCAGGAAGAAGAGATAGGTTTGAATGAGCCTGATCAAGAAGCAATAGTGCAGGATACTCCCAAAATTCCAAGGTATGTAAGACTGAACCACACTGAAGATCAGATCATAGGTGACAGAAGCAAAGGTGTACAAACTAGAAGGAATGTTGCTCAAAATCAGGATGAATGTTGTCTGATTTCAAAGATTGAACCTAAAACAATAAATGAAGCCTGCAATGATGAAAATTGGACCAAAGCAATGGAAGATGAATTGATGCAAATTGAGAAAAATCATACTTGGGATCTTGTTCCCAGACCTAGAGATAGGAATGTAATTGGAACCAAGTGGGTCTTCCGGAACAAACTAAATGAAGCTGGTGAAGTAATCAGAAACAAAGCTAGATTGGTCTGCAAAGGCTACTCTCAAATAGAAGGAATTGACTTTGAAGAGACTTTTGCTCCGGTGGCAAGAATTGAAGCAGTCAGATTACTTCTTGCATTTGCTACCTTCAAAGACTTCAAGGTATATCAGATGGATGTCAAGTCTGCCTTCCTAAATGGTGATCTGGAAGAAGAAGTCTACATTGAACAACCGGATGGATTTCAATTGTCTGATAATGATGATATGGTCTGCAAGTTGAAGAAAGCTTTGTATAGATTGAAGCAAGCCCCAAGAGCATGGTATGAAAGGTTGGATAAGCATCTTGTGCAGATTGGATTCAACAAAGGTACTGTTGACAATAAATTATATTTCAAAATTGATCATGAAAACATTTTGATTGTTGAAGTGTTTGTGGATGATATCATTTTTGGAGGAAGAGATAGTATGTGCAAAACTTTTGCAAATCAGATGAAAAGTGAGTTTGAAATGTCTATGCTTGGTGAAATGAATTTCTTCTTGGGTCTGCAAATTACTCAAACAAAAGAAGGGATCTTCATTTCTCAGACCAAATATGTGAAAGAATTGTTAAAGAAATTTGGTATGGAAGACTCAAAGCCAATGAACACTCCTATGGCAACCGGATGTAAGTTAAGCAAAGATGATGATTCTCCAAAGGCAGATCAGACAAAGTATAGATCAATGATTGGTGGATTGTTGTATCTCACTCAAACTAGACCAGATATAATGCAGGTTGTTGGTCTTGTGGCAAGATTCTAGGCTGATCCTAGAGAATCTCATGTTATGGCAATCAAAAGAATTTTTAGGTACTTGAAAGGAACAGTTGAGTATGGTCTATGGTACCCTAGAGATCCGGATTTCTCTCTTCATGCTTACACAGATGCAGATTGGGCAGGAGATGTGGATGACCGGAAGAGCACTAGTGGTGGAGCATTCTTTTTGGGGAAGAGATTGGTTTCTTGGTTAAGCAAGAAACAAGATGCAATATCTCTGTCTACAACTAAAGCAGAATATATTGCAGCAGTAGGTAGTTGCACTCAAATCTTATGGATGAAGCAGATGCTAAGAGATATTAAAGTTGAATATGAGGAGCCTATCACAATTTTCTGTGATAATTCAAGTGCAATTAATATTTCTAAGAATCCGGTAGTGCATTCTAAGACTAAGCACATATCTATCAAGTTTCACTTCTTGAGAGAACAAGTGAACAAGGAAGAAGTCAGATTGGAGTATGTTCCCTCCAAGGATCATATTGCAGATATCTTTACTAAACCTCTTCCCAAGGACTCTTTTGAATATCTCCGGGAGAAGTTAGGGGTCATGGCCCCTCCGGTGATGAACTAGGATGCACTGATGTGCATCAGTCCGGTGGATATCACAGTCATATCTTGTGATCTGGATTGATGATGGGGAGCTGCAACTAAGGGGGAGCAGCTGGTATGATTCTGATGTATGAGAATTGCAAGTATGAGCCCTTTGCCATTGATGTCAAAGGGGGAGAGAAGACATGTGAAAAACAAGTAGCTGATGATCAAAGGGGGAGCAGTAAATGGGGAGAAGACATGTCGCTGATAGGGGGAGCTGTGATAGAAAGGAGAAGTTCTTGTCTTGATGGTTTTTCACATCATATGTTGCCATCAATGACAAAGGGGGAGATTGTTGCAAGTATGAGGTAAACCAGTGTTGTCATTGATGTCAACATACTCATATTGCATTGACAAGACGGATTGGATGAGCAGTGTGCTGAGGATATTGAGAAAATTAGCCTCAGTCAGGAACAGTGAAGAACAGTGATGAGAAGAAGGCAAATGTACTGTATAGGATGAGAACCAGAGGATGCGGATTAAAGGGTCTGTAGATATGAGTCTTGAGATGCTTCAGTTAAGATTTCAGAGGTCCGCATGAAGATCTGAAGGAGTTGTGGCTGTCGGTATGGAACCGGTTCCGGCAAGTGTTCAGAGGTGACAAAGGATCACAGAAAGGTCTGGTGAGGTCCGGAATTGTATTATCCTAATCTGTGGATTGGAAGGAGTGTTTGGGATGTCCTTGTGATGTGTCATCCTGATTTGTGTATGATTTGGAGGTCCGGAAGTACCTTTTGCATTATGACAGTGGCGACAGACTGTGTTCTTGAAGTTCTAGATGAGGAAGACAAGAGATTCCAGTAAGTAAAGGAAGTGCGGATGTATCCGGTTGTTCAGGCAGGCTTGTGAAGGTTTTTGGATCGTGTTGAGGTTGTGTTGTTGATCCGCATTGGTAGTAGAGCCCGGAATTGAAGATATTCTTCGGGATGAAGTTCTTGTTCAGACTAGCCGACCGGATGAGTTGATCATCCTGTGAATGTTCTTGTGGTGGCCGACCGGATGTGTTATTCATCTTGCAGATATTCTTATGGTTGATTGCCGACTTAGATGATTGTTCCTAAGTCGATGTCTTGTATAAATAAAGGTTTATGAGTTCATTTCGAGGGTGTATGGAGTGGATGAGTGTGGGATAGCGAAGAGAGGTGCGAAAGACAGAGCAGAGGTTTTGGGCTTAAATGGAACTAATCCAGACATAGTAGAGATGTCATTCTCCAGTTCAAGATTGTGATTTTTATCACTTTGTAGACAGTGTGTCTCCTTGTAGGCAGTGGGCCTCTTTGTGAGTAGTGTGCTCGGGCAGTGAGCCCTAATTGGCATGTGCCATTCATTCTTCTTTATTCTTCTAACAGAGAATAATTCTTGGGTTAATCACCCCGTGGTTTTTCCCTTAACCAGGTTTTCCATGTCAAAATCTTGGTGTTCAATGTGTTGATGTTCATCTACTCTGAGTTTATGCATTATGCTTTCATAGATGGTTAATTGATATGCTATTAACTAACAAAGAACAATCAAGTGTTTAAAGTAAGAGCAAGTTTTATACAACTGATTCACCCCCCCCCTCTCAGTTGTATGCCCTAGATCCAACATAAGGAAAGTGGATGCAATGTCCAAAATGCTTATCCCAAAGGGCCTTGTATTGAGGTTTGAGTTCAAAGGTTTCATCTATTAATTATTTATGGTAGATATCCATTAGCTTAGATTCTCCAAATTCCTCAATATTGGCATGGATGTACACCCTAATATCTTCTACGTGCAGAACTCCATGCGGAATGCTAGAAAAAGCACCTAAGGGAACAACTTCTAGGGATTTGTAGGGGTGTTTCTTGAACTTTGGGTGCGGCCTATCAGTGATCTTAACAACCATTGGAGTAGCCATATTTGCAAAATATTTAGAGAGAGATATTCAGAAATGGAAATACCTTTTTACGCTTTTAGGGTTCACAATAAGAGTTGGAATAGGTCGCTGGTTGAATCAGATTTTGCGGTTGATCTTTGAGAAAGTTGTAAAAACTTGATGCAGAGCTCTTCCTTTCTTCTTCTCGAATGTAAATGTGCAAATGATGAGTAAAAGAACCCTTTTATCTCTGCGCAAACCCTAATCCTATTGCAATAAATGCACAACTTAAGTTATCCAGTTTTCTTGTTCTGGGAGATATCTTTTTGAATTACTGAGATGCACTTAGAATCATTTTTGTGATAGAAGATAATGTCTCTTCTTTCCTCCAATCATGTCATGAATCCACAGATCAAGATATCTCAATTTTGAATCATACCGGATCTGTTTGTGAAAATCCTACTTTTACCAGATGGTTGTCAAATTGGATCAATCTTGGATGATTAAACTCTTGCAAAACTCCATGCATATCTTTCACATTTTTACTAGGGGTTATTTAGATAATTTTCTAATAACCCTTTAATTCGCAACATTCCAAGTGCCAAATTTAGGCACCAATTGACTGGTTGGGGGAATTTATTTTTCTTTGCAACTCCCCTTGAGCCAGAGCTCATCTGTTTAGTTTTTGAAAGGAATATCAGCACCAGATTCTGGTGCAGATCCATCCCCATCATTTTCTGTACTCTTCTTCACCCAAATCTTGCTCATCTCTGTTTAAAATTCATCCGCATCTACTTTGCCTTTTCCCTTGTCTTGATTCTGACTATGATGCACCAAACCCCTTTTATCCCAATTTTTACTTCTGCAGTATTTGATAAAATGATCGTATCTATTACAATTGTAACAAAGAACATTTCTTTGCATATTTGACTGATATCCTCTTGATCTGCATTGATTATCCGTATGTCCCATTCTATTGCATGCAAAGCATCTACCATTGAATGAATTGTTAATTTGCATATTTCTTCATTCATGAGATTTGTGACCATATCTTTTGTAGTTGAAACACTATCCGAAGAAGGATGAATTAGTCTGATTCATTCTTCTTCTACACTGAGTTGCTTTATGACCGAAGTTGTTACAATTGTAGCAGTATCCATTGAAGGATGGATATCTTTGAGCATTTGGTTGCCTTACCAGAGGTCTTCTAGGCTTGTTTCTTTGATTTCTTGATCCAGAGTTCTTCTGACCGGATCTAGAGCTTTCACCTTTCTCATATCCCAAGCCACGCTTGTCATCTACCCTCTTTTGGCTTTCAAGAAGAACTTCAAGTTGAGATGAGCTTATTTTGAATTTCTCTTTGTATTCATTTTCTATTTGAATATCTTGTTTAAGAGTGTCTATCTGATTCTCAAGTTGTTCTTCATTATCTCTAGCTTCTTCAAGATCAGATTCAAGATGCCTAATTATTCTGTCCATTTTGTGGTAGTCCTCTATCTTCTCCTTGAGAGAATGTTTTATATTATCTTCAATTTTCCTTTTTTCTTCAATTTCTTGGGTGAATCTCATAACCCTTGATTCCATCTCATGCCTTACCATAATGACCTCCTTTGATAGCTTCTCACATAGCTTGTTTTTCTCATTCAGATCTTCATTAGTATCATTGGCTTCACTCTGACTTGCTAATTTTTTAAGTAGTTCCTTTCTCTTTTTCATAGAGATACTCAGTTTTTCTTTTAGCTCATTTATAAAATCATCAGCTTGTTTGAGTCTTTCTCTCAAGTTGTTGACTTCAG
Organism: Cunninghamia lanceolata; assembly: GCA_027924645.1. NCBI lineage: Eukaryota > Viridiplantae > Streptophyta > Pinopsida > Cupressales > Cupressaceae > Cunninghamia > Cunninghamia lanceolata. The sequence continues at coordinate 3,213,400 of BSBN01001052.1, read as the reverse complement.
AGTGAGATTGCTCAAGATCATCTAAGGCAGACTAAAGTTGTTCCTTCATACCATACATATCCATTGAGATTCCTAGATCTTCCTCAAGCTGTTAGGCTCTATTTAGAGGAACTTGCCTCTGATACCAATTGTTGGAAACAAGGTAGATAACTGAGAGGGGGGGTGAATCAGTTATCTTAAATATCTTAACTTTCTTTTCTCCTTTAACAATTAGTGCAGCATCAAAACATATAAGCATACATAATCATGAGAGAAAAAATAATATCAACACACATAACACAAGGATTTTTAAGTGGAAAACCCTATTAAGGGAAAAACCATGGGGTGACTAACCCAAGATTGTATTCTCTATTAAAAGAATAAGAAGTACAAAATGGCACTTGCCAATTAGGGCTCAATGCCTGATCACACTGCTCACAAGAGGCACACTGCCTACAAGAGACTCACTATCTACAAAGTTTATAGAAGGTAACCAGGTGTTTGAATTGATGAGAGGCATCCACATATGCTAAGGTTCAGTTCTGGTTAGGCTCAATATACTAATCTAATGCACTTCATTCTTCCTCTACTTTAGTGCTGCTGTTCTGTCACATACCGGACTTGTATTGCTGCTTCCACACTTATCTCGACCTTTCCTCGCATACTATACACTTACACACACACCTTGATACCGAAATCCATCTGGAATGTATATCCGCACCAAGGATTTCAAGATCTTTCTAGTCGGCAACCGGAATACTCAAGATATTTACAAAACACTAATCTGTCGGCTGATTCCATGCTTACTATGTGATGCATATCAAAAGCATAGACATAGAAGGCATCAATCATGTCGGCCAACCATGTATGATCCCTCAAATAGCTTGATCAACATCAATTACTCATCCAGATTGAAGTCTAATACTCTGCCGGTTAGTTCTTCCTTAGTCTGCTCTGCCTGTCTAGAACCCAACACTCAGATGCTCATATCTTTTCCATGTTTTCTCACCGGAGGCTCAATCTATGAAATATAGTAGTCATGATACTCCTCTTGACTTGTTCAAGTCTGTAACTTGCTGAGTTACACCATCTAAGAGATCCAGACCTGATTATTAGATCTTGCTGTATGCTCTGTTCTTGCTCACCGTACCAAAACAATCTTCAATCTGTCTTCCGGTATAGACATACTATGTGCTGCAGATGTGTGGGATAGACTTTGTTGCCATCAATGACACAATCATGAAGCCACACAGTGTCTCTTGCCAACACTTCCTTCATGAAGACACTCTTCTCCATGTTGATCATCAATTGTTCATCATGCAACATCTTCAAAACCTGATCCAAGTGCTATAAATGTTCTTCCTTGGTCCTGCTGAAAACAAGAATGTCATCAAGGTACACCACAACAAATTTGCTGATTAAACCCTTAAACACTTCATTCATGAGATGCATAATAGTACTTGGGGCATTGGATAGACCAAATGGCATCACCAACCACTCATAAAGACCCTCATTTATTTTGAATGATGTCTTACATTCATCCCCTTTCTTTATCCTAATTTGATGATACCCACTCTTAAGATCAATCTTAGAAAAGTATCTAGCCCCTCCCAAATAGTCCATTAGGTCTTTAATCCTTGGCATGGGGAACCTATATCTTATAGTAATTTTGTTAATGGCTCTAGAATCCATACACAACCTCCATTTACCATGCTTTTTAGGGACTAAGACTATTGGGATAGCACATGGGCTAAGACTCTTTCTCACCAAACCCTTATCCAACAATTCTTACACTTGCTTGGCAATCTCTTCATTTTGAGGTGTCATCTTGTAGGCTACTTTGTTTGGCAAAGTAGACCCTGGTATGAAGTCAATTTGATGGCTTATGTCCCTAATAGGTGGTAATTCATTAGGCATCTCCTCTACCATGATACCCTTATACTTCTCTAACAATTGTTGTACCTCCTTGGGAACCTCTTCCTCACTAGGACCATGCAAATTAGGACTATTTTAGGCTTCAAAATCAAGGCATACCCTTGGGTTACTTCCTCCTTAAGGGTGTTAAGAAACTCTTTACCACTCACAATCATGACACTTGACCCAACACTCTTCTCTACATTCTCATCCGGCAAGGGATCCATTCTATACTTCCTACCATTCTTGGTTATGATGAAGGAGTTAGATTTACCATCATGTTGAGATTGAACATCATATTTCCATGGACATCCTAACAGCAAATGACAAGCATCCATGGGGATTATATCACACAAAATCTTGTCCTTATATTCCCCTATCTCAAACTCTACCCATGATTGTTCATCAACTAAGACTTGCTGCCCCTTATTCAACCATGACACCTTATAAGGACTAACATGAGGAAGTCTTTTCAAATTCAACTTGTCTACCATCTTAATAGAAACCAAATTTTTAGTTGAACTTGAATCAACAATTACCTTGCAAATCTTACCATAGGCCTTGCATGTTGTTCTGAACAATGTCTTCCTTTGAGGGGGTTCTTGTGTTTGAGGCACCTTCAACATGGTTCTCCTCATAATCAAACTTTCTCCTTCATGGACTGGGGTTGAACTTCCAATTGGAGAGTTAATACTTTGGCAATCTTCCTCTTGATCAAATGGTTCCTTCTCTCTCCTCCATGAGAGTTGGAGGCTTTCTTTTCAGGACATTTGAAGGCTAGATGTCCCTCTTGGTTGCAATTGTAGCACCTCCCTGTGAAGACATTGGGACCTCTCCCTGGTCCACCATATCTACCCCTTCCATTGGGTCTCCTTCCTCTAAAGCCTCCTCTAGAACCTGATTCTCCACTTTGCTCTTGGGAGCTAGATTCCCCTTGACTCCTTTGATTTCTACCTCTAAAACTACCCCTACCTCTAAAATTTCTGCCACCTCTTCCTTTATTTTTCTACTCACCTTTCCTCTTAAACTTCTCTTCAGCCCTCAATGCCATTTGAAAGCATTTATCCATTGTTTCAGGGGTTAGTATATTGATTTCATCTTGTATACTAAACTTCAAACCATTTAGATACCTTGCCACTTTACCTTTTTCATCCTCCATATAGCCATAATGAAGAGAGAACTTGTGAAACTCCTCGGTGTAGGTGGCCACATCCAAATCTCTTTGTTTGAGATTTTGCATCTTCTTGTAGATCTGTACCTCATAATCTGATGGAAGGAATTGGGACTTGATCCTCTCCAACATTCTGCTCCATGAAGAGATCATGCTCTTCCCACTCTTTACCCTCTCACCTTCAGTGTAATTCCACCATGTGAGGGAAGCACCCTTGAGTTTTGTTTTGGCAAACTTCACCCTCTTGTTCTCAAGAACTTCTTTGTATTTAAAGTAGTTATTTAGGGCCTCAATCCACTCCATAACTTCATAAGCATTCATCTTGCCAGTAAACATTGGAATCTCCATCCGAGCCTCTAAAGAATCTTTACCAATTGCCTTGATGGCTTCAAGGAAATGTTTCTGATCTACAGGTACCTCTGCCTCTTCTTGATCTTCTTCTTCCTCCTCTTTTTCTTCCTCTTCATCAAAACCTTCATCTATCCTCTTCCCTATCCTCAGTGCCTTCAATTCAGCTTGGAGTGCTTCCTTGACTCCACTCTTAATCTTCTCTTCCATCTCCTTGAACTTCTTAACCACCTCAGTGGTCATCCCTTTTGGAGGCATGTTGCTAGCCTCTCCTTCACTCTCCTCTACTAACATATACCAGATCTTCCCACAACCAAAAATAGAACCTTTTATGGCTCTGATACCACTATGATGCAAAGTCCAAGGAGATCCTAACAACCCTCAACAAGTTGTCTTTGCAAGGCATTCAATAGAAGCAAAACAATTCACTATTTTTGAGGACAAGGTTCTCAAATCCATACCCCATACCAATGACACAAATGGGAATCTCAATCAAAGCATTCAACCAAGACAAGGTAGACATCTACAAGGTCCTTTGATGACTTAGGCAACTTGCTCCAACCATCCAACAAGGTCTTGTGACCCTACAATCCCTACTGCTTTCATAGGACTGCTTTTGGCCTTGTAGCCCTCTATTTTGACACAGTCAACAATAATTTGTTATGCAGGCCTACTACCAAGGATCTTAGACAATTGAGAGATACCCTTTTGGATTCCCTACAACATATTCCAAATTGGGCATGGGTTGTTTTGGACAATATGGTCTACCCTATAACCCCTCCTAGTAGCCTAGAGCCCCAATTAGCCCTATTTTGTGAAGCAACAACCCTCAATTTGATCACAATGCTTAACCAAACCATTGAGAGATCTCAATCTTATGCCCAAACGAAGAATGTTTTAGGTTTTGAGGCCCCACCATCAACTGCAACAGATTTGTCTTAGACTGTTCTTCTTTACATTTGCCTAGCACATGGTTTTGCTAGGTTTCTCAGTCAAACTTCCCAAAATCTAGTTCCCTACCCAAAATTCTTACATAACATGAAAGAATAGACATCAGTGAAGCCATTCCACTAATCTAGGAGGTTTGGAATCAATGGAATGGAGAAGAAATCATAATTTTCTGTTAGAAACCCTAGATGAGGGTTTATCAAACCATTTTCAGAAAGATCTAGATATATATGTTCTACAAATGTTTCAAGAACTCAAACTACATGTATTTGAAAGGTTACTCATAGTAATTTCAATCAGTCATACCAAGAAGTCACCACTCGTCCGTACAAAAGCAGTGCACGTGCAGTAACAACAAAAAACTCAGAATACACAGGCAGAAAACTGTTGTTACTTGTTCATTCCTTCACCAAATTACTTCTCCCTCCACAATGGGCATCTGCAGGACTTTATGAAGCCTACCTTGAGGTTTTGGAGCAGTTGGAGTGCAGTTTGGATTGGTGGGGGGACTAGTAAACTGTCCACAACCACCGAATTGCCCCTATTTGTTAACTTCTACAACTAATTACAATGTTTTGTCATGTGCATTGTAGTCTTACATGGTAAACAAGTATCCTAAAGAACCTTACAAGATAGATGAGCCTTTGATAAGGCATGAAACTCCTTGACACATGCCTAAAAGGCTTACAATGTATGATTGCCCCATTACAATGCATGATTCTATGACTGCCTCTTGCAAGCATGACATCTTTTGGACATAGTCCTTATTACAAACATGGGAAATGGTCCTTAAGACCTTATTACAACATCATGAACATCAAAACAAACATTAATAATGCAAGATAAATGGAGATCTCCTTAGTGCTCCTGCACAAGTTTTTATTTATATCCATTATGAAATTGTGAGAAGTGGAGAGCAAAAATAGAGAAGAAAACTCATTTCAAAGCCTCTTTGAAGAAAACTTAATTTTTGCTTGCTTGGAGTTGCTTGGATTGGTTTTTTGTTTGGAAGAGAATTGTTGGAAAGAAGCATTTGAATTCATTGAGGTAATTTGTATCTTCTTTGAATTCAATTTGACTTTTTATTTCAAAATTTTAACTTAGGAATTTTTATTTTAAAAAAATTGATTTTCCTTCCTAAGTTATGGGAAAAAATCTAAAATTCTAAAATGACTTAAAAAGTGTGTTGTTGGGTAGGAATATAATAAGAGGGTATTCTTATAATTTTAGCTTGTACAATTTTTAGTTTTTATGAAATATACATGAATTTGTTTGTTTTATTCCATTAGATCTTTTTGAAAATTTTATGTTAGTTAAAAAGTGTTCTATTGGGCAAATTAGGAACAAAACGGTACTTTTACAAATTTGAATTTTTACATTTTAAGAAAAAATAGGAATTTGGGGAAGAATTTGAAAATGACGCTTCAAGATCCATCAATGGTAGACCTTGGATAATTTTGAAATATTTTTATTTTATCTTCTTGAAAATTAAAATTTATGAAAAGCACATGTAATGTGGAATCATGTATTATCCCATAGATTTTATTTGGTATGTGTATTGGGAAGCATGTTTCTCAGAAAAAACAACTCCTTTCCTATTCTCATGCTCAAATATAGTTGACCCCTAAATTGTGTAGGATAGGGGATACTCGTAGGAGGATTAAGGTGGTCAATCACCTTAGGTAAGAGTGGCATGCTTGAGAAGTGACCTAATTACCCAAGGTAATAGTGGCATGCTTGAGAAGTGGTCCCATTACCTTTTTGAAAAGAATAAACTATGTGAATGCTTACTTGAGACTTTTATGGGCCTATCTTTCTTTCTAGCTTGGTTATGAAGAACCAAGTGGAAGCCCACTCCAATGTCTTAGCTACCCTCATCTAGTCCTTGTTGGTTCGATTGAGAGCACCCAACCTTGCGTTAAGATAAACCATGTTGTATCATGTGCATGTGAATTTATTTTGTACGACTCTTGTGTGAGTCTTGATACCTTTGAGACTCTTGTATTTGCATGAGATTTTCCCTAATTATAGTCTATCCATGATCTTCTTCTCTATAGCTCAGGGGTTGCCTAGAGTGGCATAGACATCTATTGTGCTCAACAATGGTAATATGGTTGGAGATCGGTAACATTCCCCATTGGTCCAATCAAGAAGATCTATATGGAGCTAGATGTTTTACTTATTCATTATTTATGATATGATCATGATTGTATCTTGTGCCTATTGGATCACCTTGGAGGTGATTTAATAATGTTGCAATATTATTCTTTGTGTAATTTATTCATAGGAGTGTGATCCTTCCATGTTTGGGAAGTATCTTTCATCATGTTATTATTTTATATTATCATATGGTTGAAAGAGGATCCTTGTTTTGGAAAGAATTTTTCATGTTGTGGCATTATCTTACTTGATGGAAAAAGGTTAAATCAAGACATTGGAGTCCTCTTTTTATGTTTTAATATCATTATATTATTATATGGTTCTATTGTTCCCAGATTATGGATGAGAGCTCCATCTTTATATTTGGCTTATCTTGACATTTGCATCAATTGAGTGTGGCTTTCTGTATGACATTTATCATGTTTTTCTTATATGTTAGCATGATTTGAAATCTATTTTTATCTATTTATGAATGATTCTATAGTTATCTTTCTTTTGATTTAGTTAGTAATTTTGATACAATATGATTAGATCCATGTTGGATGATTTGTCCTTGTGAGGTATCGTGATCAATCATCTCTTTGGCTTGTTGACCACTTGTTGATGTTGTTTTTTATCTTATTGAGAGGGGTGTTTCCTTGTTTCCACCTTCTCTCTCATGCCTTGGTGCTTGCACTTGGCTTCCTAGTTAGTCTCCTTCCTTGTTGGAGTGTACTTTCAACCAACGCATGTGTTTGAAGATTTGGTGTGGCATTAATGCTCTTTCTTGGCCTTTTAGAGGTTTATAGGATGTCTTGGGGTGGAATTAGTGTTTTGAGAAGCCTTGTGAAGGAATGTGTAAAATTCCTAAGTAGTGTTCTATAAAAATTTCCATTTAGACAATTTTTAGGGATGGCAATGCATTTTTATAGACCCTAGCACCTAAAAGGACCTTAGCACCCAAAAAGGACTCTAGCACCTAGGAAGCACATAAGCACCTTGACTAGACACTAGCACCTAGACTAGATAGTAGATAAAAATGTTGGAGTACCAGTTTGGTGCTAGAGTCCCACTTTTGCATTGTAGTCCTCTCTTGTGTTGTAGTCTTGGAGCGTTTAGATAATGGGCACTTCCTAACCTTTTAGGGAAAATATTTCTATATAAAAGTTGTTTCCCTTAGTCTCTTGAGTCTTCCAATATGCTCATATTGTCTAGACATGATGTATTTTGGAATTTATGACCTCTTTGAGTTTGCGATCCTCTTAGTTGAACCACTTCTTGAGTATGGTGTTCCATGTCTTTGGAGGTTGTGTTGTGTCATTATGGAATGTATTTGAGCTGGTTGTCACCCTCATCCTATTCCATGTGGTTGCAAAAGTGTGAGGTCGTGGATTGGCATCTGACTTTCATCATGGAGGAAGCTACATACTCTTTTATGGTTATCATGGTGGCCTTATTTCATGATTGTGAAGTATTCTACTTATGTCTTGTTGGTTTATTTGGACCCTACGTGGTTTCTATGGTTTCTTCATGTCACGTTCTAGTGTGTCATTGTGGGATGGTGTGACATTTCTAGTGCATGATTTTGTAATTAGGGCATATGCATGTCACAATTACATCATAAAAAAATTGTTCATCCTATTTTTGTCCATTAATTTCCTAGTGTAAAAGCTAGTGCATTACATCTGCTATCATAGCTCATGTTGCAGCATTGGGAGCTCTAGGTTGTTTGTGGTTCATGGTGTTTTGCATGTGTGGCATGTTTGGATTTATTTGTGTTTATGTCATGATGTGTTTCTCTTGATTTTGTTCTAACTTGTGTGTTTTCTTGTATAGGAGGATGCCTCCTAGGAGCTATTCCACTCGTCAACCTAGTTTGGATAACCCTAATTGGGAATCTCTAGAAATATAGATTGATCATTCTCCCTTATTGAGGTGAGCCTACCCTAATGATGAGGTTGGAATTTTAAAGATAACAGGGTTATTGAACGAGTTGTTGACTAAGCTTCCCCCTAGGAAAGAGAAGGCACAGGTAGAAGATTCTCAACCTTCTCAAGGGTGTGGAGAAAACTAGTTGAGAGAGAGAGAGAGTGTGTTCTAGGATTCCATCCTAGTTTAGGGAGAGGGAGTAGTCCAGGCAAGGAAGGCCTCATCATGAGGCTAAGCAAGTTTGTGATGGTGGAAGCACTGTGGTAGGGTAGATGAGTCACCTTCTTCACTTTTAGCCACAAACTTTTGAAGGTTCACTAGAGGGAACCAAAGTAGAGGCTTGGTTGTTAGCTTTGGGTATTTTCTTTAACCTATAACCTTATGACAACAACATAAAGGTCCCCACTTTGTGATTATCAAGCTTCATGGTTATGATTCTACTTGGTGGGAGGAAGAGGAGTAGAAGTGAAATATTGACATCTCCACCATTTCTTGGGAAACCTTAAAAGATAGATTTTATGCTCATTACCTTTCTAAGCACTTGTGGTAGCATTTTTCATATGAGTTTCATGATCTCCTATAGCTTGGGTTGATGGTGCCTTAGTATGAGAATTGTTCTTTGAGTTGAAGTAGTATGTAGGTCTCATTGAGGATGATAAGTTCCTAGTGCATAATTTTGTGAGAGATTTGAATGCTCAAATTGTTGTAGAAATGTGTATGACTACACCGATGACCTTGGAGATTACTACTAAGTCAGCAAAAATTGCAAAGGGAAATTTGGTAAGGGGCTTTGGAGGGTAGACGAGAGTCTAGGCTCATGATCCTTCTCGATCACACTAGAGGGTCTGAGAATCTAATCTCATAAATAAATAGTCTAGGTAGGGATCCAAGTGGTCTCAACGTAGGAGTCATCAAAGAGAAAATTAGGATTAGTCTCAGAGTGGGAGTGTTTCATCACCCTAATAGAAGGTTGATGAGATTCAAGCTAGCTTTGGCTTCTCAAGTTTTAGTAGTCTAGTAGGCCTTAGACCACATAGTCTCATATGAGGGGAGCTTTCTTTAAGTGTGGTGTTGTGGGACATTTCGTTTGGGATTTTCTGTAGGTGTAGTGTTAGCTAATGGATAGGGTGTTGCTATATCGAAGTTGATAGTAGGCGATGTTGGTAGATCTCATTGAGTGTACACTATAGTAGATCGTCAGGCTAATCTTCAGGCTTTTATTTTTGAGTTTGCAGCTAGAGATGGGCGACCATCCTTGTTTGCATCCCATCTATAGTTTGTAGTATCAAAGGTAGGTCCTTCTGAGTTGAGGCAAGGACCTAGTAAAGGTCTAGTGAATTAGCTCTGTGGTGTTCTTTTTTTGAGGAGGCTACATGGTTGTGGGTATTAGTCCTTTTAGTGTTGTAGGCTTCCAAGAGTAAACCTATCCTTAGTGGGGAGGATGTAAGGACCACAAGTGTTGTTCCTTTATCATCATCTTGTTTGACATATTGGAGTTGTATGATATTTTGTTTTGATATATTATATTGTGGATTGGTGATTGCTTGTCAATACTAATGTTTATTCTAGATTCTCAACATGTATTTTTTGATTTATGAGACCTTTATATGTGTTTGCGTGTGTATGTGTGTGTGTGTGTTCAAATTTATTAGAGTTTCAACTTCACTATTTTCATTTAAATAATATGCTAGGTAAGTAGATCTAGTTATTTTAGTATTATTATTTTAAATAATTAATGACACTTTGATCATATTGCTAGAATGGATGATTTAATTAAAATGTGCACATTAAATGTTTATTATTATTTATTTGGTAAGTTTATCATTCACTTTGGATATTGTTACGTATTGGATAGATCCACATAACATTTGATTGAGCGTGTAGGAATTTACATGGTATTGACCAATGATTGGTATGTGAAGAATGTTGACATGGATATCACTTAGTCACCTTATCTTATTTGTCTCCCTGATGTCAAGACTCATGAAAACTGTTAATGTTGGTTTTTATTTTCCTAGTTGGTTATTTAATTTACTATTCCTAGGTTTTTCCTACACATATAATTAAGCTTTCTTAGGGTTAAGTAAGTGAGTATTAGTGTGGGTGGGTGCAAGGTGTTGGCATCTTCCATGGGAGTTACACTTGCCTATTTTAGGCTATTGTGGTGTGCTCTTCCCATTGGTCATATTGTGGTGTACTCAACTCCTAGCTTGTATTTTCATCTTGAATGCATTGTCCAATTACTTTGCCATTCTTTGTTTGCAACTTGACAAACATCATTAATGGAGACACTGTTGGTATGACTAATATTGACTAAGTATGATGTTTGATATGTGTTTTCATTGATGGCAACAAGGATTCAACAAGGATTCAATAAGGATGCATCACAAATTGAGCAAGGAATGAAGACTATGGCAACAAAGTAAAAACAACTGTGAACAGTAACATGGAAGCAATGTTCTAAGGATGGAAAATGGGTTGTGAAATTATAGTAACATTCTTATAGGATATTCTTATCCTCATGAAGTAATATGTACAGAGAGCTTTGGTCTGGTAAAGAAACTTAAGCATTTTGGCTAAGTATTGGCAGATTATAGAGATGACTACAGAGCTATAGTATTATGGTCTGCATTGGTCCACATTTGAAGATCATATTTTGTGGTTCCAGTAAGATGTTGGTAATCCTTAGATGTCCCTAATTCCAAAGTTTTATCTTCTAATGATCTTTGAAAGTACAATTTCAAGTGGGATAAGTTCGGCACAACAGACAGTACAGTCTTAAACAAAACTAAACACTTGTTTGTTTTGGTTTGCATTTCTTTGGTAATGAATATTTCTTCTTGCATTTTTAAGGTGTTGTAAACACATGATTGAAGTCTCTAATTCCAAAGTTTCCAAGTCATAAGTCCTTCGGTAAGGCAGTTAAGAGTACTTAAGTATCGCTACAGGCATTGATAGTGTTTGACAGTGATAGAGTCTAAATTTTTGTACTCCGCATTTCACCGCATACTAATATTTTGTTCTTTGGTTCTAAAGTTAAGTTTTGGGATGCCTAAGGTGTCTTAGTTATGAGTTTGAGGAAGCTTTGTGGTTTGCACTGCAAGTTGTGTTCTGATAGTTGGACTGAGCCTATGCTAGTCAATTTGTGAAGCTGACCTGATACTATAATCCTTGTGCAGAAGAATCTATTGATTAGAATCGTATGCTAAGTGGTTCTATAGTTTGTGCTGACATAAAAGAATGTATTCCAAGTGTTGGTTTGATCTGCAAAGTCTTTTGGTGAATACAATGAGGCCAACAAGATACACATTGCATAACTACACGTTTCATCCTTGCAAGTCGATCTATTCTGAAGATGGTATGTGTTATATATATATATATATATATATATATATATATATATATATATATATATATATATATATATATATATATATATATATATATATGAGATTCATTTTAGTATATGAAAGGTAGATGAGTGTGAGTATGCAACATGCACAAAGTCTTGTGATCTAGTAAGTGTGAAAAGTGCTTGAGAAGAGATATCTAAGTTTTATGTAGAATGGAGCAACGTGATAGAGCAGTTCAGGATGAAGAGTTTTGAGATTGAATTTTGAGTTTCATTGGAACTATATTCCGTACATTTGTAGATGTAATTATAATAGTTTATTCCTTTTAGTGAGCAACCCATTCTCTCTATTCTATCTTCGCTCATTTTTGGCAGTGAGCCCCTTTTGGCAGTGAGCATTTCTTTGGACAGTTAGTCCTTGGGAAGTGAGCCTCTGGTAGTGAGCCTTGTTGTAAATTGTTGATATTATAATATATTTTGAGCTAACACTCATCATGGTTTTTCCCTTTTTGGTTTTTCCACACAAAAATATTGGTGTTCATGTGCTATGCTTTGTGGTTGTACTTTCTATGCTTGATTTACTTTACTATTATTGAATGTGGCAAATGGATTAATGGTTTAATGAATGAATGGTTTAATAGAATACTGATTTACCCTCCTCTTAGTATTCTGGGTGTTCAACATTCTTTGTATGAATCTTTGAGATCTTAATACAATTTTGTCATATCAACATTTGCATATCTCTTGGAATCATTAATTTGCTTCTATTTTGTATTTCAGTTTATGTATCTTTGAATCTCCCTTATAACTTAGTTCTTGAGTTTTACATCTTGTTCAAGATTTCTAACATAGTATCAAAGCTTTAGTTTTGAGAGTTTTGAGTTCATTTGATTCCTAATTGAGAGATTGAGTTTTGTGTTAGTTCTTGTCAATCCCATATGCTCTTCTCTTGCATTTTTTAATGATCTAGAGAATCAGAAATGATTTAACAAGACCAATCAACCTCTCTATTTTGAATGCAATTTTTTGTGAGACCTAGTTGGTTACAACATTTTGGTTATACTGGTAGCATTTCTAGATGTTCCAATACATCTAGGAGGATCAAGAAAGTTAGAAATGGCTTTTGTTTCATCAGAACAGGAGATGATATGAAAAATTTGTGAACAAGGGTTTCTTGATCAGATCTGGGACTCAATTTTCAATCAAAGCATTTTCAGGCTAAAAGGACCTTGCCATTGAGTCCAGAAGGTTGAACAGATGAATTTTGATATAAAATTTTCCCAATTTTAGTGTCGATAACCTCCGAGGCAAAAATTTTTTAGCAAGAGGACCATTCAAACCCCTCATGCATGAAATTCAAGGTTTGATTTTTGTTAAAATTTAAAAAAATGAAGCACTTTTATAGCATTGTTCAAAGTACTTAGAGTGATGTTACTAGAGGGTTTCAACCACTTTGTATTGCCTGTGTGACCCATTCAAAAATCTCAAGCCTTATTAAAAGTCCATAGACCTTCCTTGGGTTTGCAAACCCTTTAGGGGTAGGCCGAGAGTGGCTTTGGCCCCCGCCCACCTTTTCTACTTTGCATTTTGGGCTTTAAGGCTTGCATTAAAACTAGTTCAGCACCTTGAGACCCACAAAAATTTCATTCCCCTATTCAAATTGCAATTTGGCCTTGAGTAATTCAACCTATTCATATGTAATTTGGACTTTGAGCCTATATTTGTGGTGTTCCCCAAATCCAACACTTATTTTGGCCTTTGTGCCAAATTTAGCACCTCTGTCAAAGTTGGCTAAATTTCTGGTAGATTTGCTAAAATTAACAGAGAATTATATTTGTCTGGAGCATCTCTAAATTTTGTGGAGGGTCAAATTATCTGGTGACCTCTACATTTGGTGGATCCCTATTTCTAGCGACATTTCTGCCAAACTTGGTGACAGGAGATTTTTTGCCAAAGAAACCCCTCTCCATTGGCAGTTTCATTATAAAAGGCAAACTTCAGAGGTTGATAACCTGACCTCACGACCTTCTTGTTTTGAGCATTTTTTATTTGGGCTAATTTTTCATGCTTTGTGTGCTGGTACAAACATTTTGTGATCTCGATGCATGGATTTTCCAGAAATTATAGATTCTCACAGGTGACACTACACAATTCTCATTTTGGGAACTTCGAAGACTCATAACTTTTGTATACGACCTCAAATCAAGACGATTGCATTTTTGAAAGTGCATGATTTTTTGAGTACTTCACAGTGGTGTGTTTGTTTCACTTGGTTTGATCCTTGGATTGTACTTTGAGCATACACTCATTTGTTGAGAAATTTATAAGGCATTAAGATCACGTCCACTGAGTGTTTCTTGCTAGTGGGAGTTGTAAAGACACTAAATATAAAGTGCCAAATCATATTTGCTTTTGGGGGCTTCTTTGGTTGAGTGAAAAAGGGGGGTATCCCATGTGTTCTCTTCTTTTGAGCACTTCATTTTTGCATTTTCTTCATTATGGATCAAATAGTAGTACCCATCTTAACTCCTTACAACTATTTTGAGAGGAAATAACACATGACAATCTACTTAAGAAAAGTTTGTTTGCATAGGATAACAATGGGACTTGAAACTGAACTCGCTTAAGATGAAGATAAGCCTAAGTGGTTTATCAAATGTGATGAGGCCTATGGAATATTGTGTTTGTTTGTTTCTCTAGATTTACTTTTTCATATTGAGTCTTTGAATTCTCCAAATGATATCTAGACAAAGCTATAAATGGTATTTGGCACACAATATTTAATGAGGGGTCATATGTTGGAAAATGAACTTATTAGTTTAAGTCCAGGTAACTTCAACATAATTAAAGATTTTTTCACAAAATTGAAATAACTAAGGCTACAATTAAAATAGTGTGTAATTGAAAAGAAAGATGAACAATTGATACTTAGTATTCTCTCTAAGCTAAGTTTTGAATATTCAATGTTTGTTTCTACCTTCTATGCTACTAAGAGTGCACTTGGGACACAATTCACTATGCCATTTTTGGATGATTTTGTTATCTCTCTTACATGGGAGAAGGATAAGCTAATCAAGATGGGAAATCTTAAATCCTCTAAGTCACATGCCCTTGCTACCGACCAAGGTACAAATGAACAGAAAGGACACAGTAGTAACAATAATGATAAGAAACAAAAGAATAGCAAGGAGAAAAAGGTTTGGAAACCAACTACCCCATAACTAATGAGACCCAATCTTCTAATGGTGACAAGCCTAAGAAAGAGAAGGTCAAATGTGCATATTATAAAAGACCCAGTCATGATGAACATAAATATTTGAAGAAACATTTATTGATCAGTTGACACATATTCTTGAGGAGAATAATATTAGTGTTCTTGAATCTATAAAATAGAGTTGTAATGAGGGGTCTAACAAGGCAAATGATAATAAAAAGCGGAAAGGAAAGGGAAAGGCGTTTGAAGTAGTTGCTTCACAACCATCCACTTGGGTTCTTGATTCAACTGCTTCACACCACATGGCTTCATCTAAGAAAGAACTTGCATCTTCGGAGATGTGTACTATTCCTTCTATTTTGATGGGTGATGACACTCTTATTCAAGTATGTGGGAGAGGGTCTATTGATGTGGGGGATGGTACATTCCATGATGTTCTTTGTGTTCCCTCATTATCAACTAATATTTTGTCATTATATCTGATCACTCAGACAAGTTTAAGAAAGAGGGTTGAGTTCACTCCTAATTCACTGATGATTCATGAATTGCATAGTGATTCTATAGTTGTCATTGGGAGAGCAGATCATCAATCTCAACTATATTTATTTTCTCACTTTGTTCCCAATCCTCCTTTGTCTATTTTTCTCACTCACTTAGATGATGTGAGTAAATTATGTCATGAGTGGTTTGGCCATCTTAACTTTTGCTACTTGCAGTAGCTCAAATAATAGAGCATGGTCATAGGGTTACCTTCAATTCAATTTTCAGGTGAGATTTCCCAAGGTTGCATTCTTGGTAAGCATCCTAAGAAAAAAAATGATAAAATTAAGGCATGGAGAGCTTCATAGATACTGGAGTTAGTTCACAGTGATTTGGCTAGTCCATTTCCTCATCCATCCTTTAGCAAGGCTAGATTTGTTCTGACTTTCATTGATGACTTTTCTTGATATACTTGGGTGTACTTCCTCAAATAGAAGTCTAAGCTATTTGATCATTTTTCAGGACTTCAAAAATTTTGTAGAGAAGCAATCTAGGAAAGCCATCAAAGTTTTGTGCACTGACAATGGTGGTGAATATGTCAACCATCGTTTTGGCCAATTTTACAATTAAGAGGGGATTGATTTGTAGCATTCAATGCCATACACTCCCTAGTAGAATGATGTGGAAGAATGAAGGAATAGGTGCTTGAAGGAAATGGTGAACTACATGATTCACTCAAGATCTCTTGTACCACAGTATTGGGTAGAGACCATTAACTATGTTTATTAAATCTAGAACCATGTTCCTCACCAATCCTTGAAGGGAGTCACTCCTTTTGAAGCTTGGAGTATTTGTAAACCATTAGTTAAGAACTTTTGAGTTTTTGGTTCTCCTACATGGGCCTAGATTCCTACAAAGAAACATAAGGCCTTGGATCCAGAGAGTAGGCCCTGCATATTTGTAGGCTATCCTGACGGTGTGAAGAGTTATTGATTGCTCTACCCTACTACATAAGAGTTTTTAATTGAGAGGAGTGTTCATCTTGAGGAGGGATCTTCAAGCTCAACTCCTATCACTTCTCCACCTCCTTGTACTTTGACATTGGAGTCACTTCAGCTACATGATAGATCTTCTAATGAGTTAGATTCACTTGAGCAGATTCTTGATGATGAGGAGTCTTCAACCTATACTTCCAATGCTAAGAGTGATTCAAATGATTCACCTCCTTCCTCTTCTAATCATCATTCAGAGGGTGATGATTCTCCTCTAGACTCTCTAACTTCTGGTCCACTTTAGGCTAGACAGACCTTGCAGTTTGCAAGCGATTGGGTTGGGGATCCATCAGACACCAGGCAGAATCATTCACACATCTAGGATGCTCCACATGTCTTCATTGCTACTACCTCTGATCCATAGTCCTTTCAAGAGGCTTTTGGTATTCCTAAGTGAGATACAACGATGTAGGAGGACTATAGTTCCTTGATGAAGAACCACAATTAGGATCTTGTTCCTCTTCCTAAGGGAAGAAAACTTGTTTGATGTAAATTGATCTATTGGACAAAGTTTACAGAAGATGGGTTAGCTGATAAGCATAAGGCTTTCCTAGTCGCAAAGGATTCTCCTAGGTTCCTGGAATTGACTACTCTGATACTTTTGCACCAGTTGCTAGAATGAACTCCATCCAACTTGTTCTTGCTATTGCTATAACCCATCATTGGGAAGTACACCAGATGGATGTGAAGAGTGCTTTTCTTCATGGTGACTTTCAGGGGGAGATAAACATGGAGAAGCTATTAGGATTCATTCAAGATTATTCACTTGTGTGCTTCCTTCGGAAGTCTATCTATGGCCTCAAAAAGACTCCTCGAGCCTATTATGCCGAGATGGACTCCTTCCTTCTGATAGTTGGGTTCACTTGGTGTCATTCTAATCCTAATGTCTACATTTTGCAATAGGATGATTCACTCCTATTTCTGGTCTTGTATGTTGATGACTTGTTTATTACATAGAGTTCTTCATCTGCCATTGGGGTAGTCAAAACTACCCTTCATGACAGTTTTTGATGACTGACTTGGGCTTGTTGGATTACTTTATCAGGATTGAGATCTTCCAATATGCTTCTGAGATCACCATCACATAGTCCAAGTATGCTCTAGATTTTCTCTTGAGGTTTCATATGGCTAACTGTAAGCCTACTTCAACTCCCTTCCTTTTTGGAGTCAAACTTGAGGCTTAGTGTTATTCACCATTTGTTGATAGCAGTTTGTATCAACATCTTGTTAGGAGTCTCATTTATCTAACTCATATGAGACCTGGCATTTCATATGATATAGGCATGGTCTCTTGATTCATGTAGGAGCCTCATAAGATGCACTAGAAATCAACCAGGTAGATAATTCACTACATTTAGGGTACTCACAGTTTTGGGATTCATTACATAGCGGGCATTGTTCTTGGCTTGGTCAGCTACACAGATTCAGATTGGGTAGGTGATTATCAGTATCACAAGTCCACTTTAGGTTATAGCTTCTCACTTGATTTAGGTCTTGTTTGTTGGTCAAACAAGAAGTAGTCTGGTATTTCTCTATCTTGTACTGAGGCTGAGTATTGGGGGCTGTGAATGCCACCACTAAGGCCATCTAGCTTCAGAATCTTCTCGTGCTGAGTTTGGTATCCATTTCAAATGACCATCAATCATATTTTGTGACAACTAGAGTACCATTCAGATCTCATAGAATCTAGTCCATCATCAGTGGACCAAACACATTGAGGTCCACATGCACTATATCTGGGAGCTCATCCACGGCCACATCATCAACCTTTGCTACTATCCAACTTCCAAGAAGATTGTTGATAGCTTCACCAAACCCTTCACAAAAATCAAGTATATTCATTTGCAAGCTTTGCTGGGGGTGTGAGAGGCTTCATCTTCTATGGGGCTTCTTAGTCCTCTCACTTAGAGTCCTAACTCTCTCTAATATGGGGGGGGTCTCTTTTCTCTCTATTTTTGGGGGGGGGGGGGTGGTGGGTGGTGGGGCTTCTTCTCTTTGGGTGTTTTTTTTATGTACATGGGTACCTCATCAAGCTTCATTTGTTGAAACCCATCTTTTCACCCACCTAATCTATGCTTAAAGGGGGTGTTAGTGTAGGTTTTTATTTTCCTAGTTGGTTATTTAATTTTCTATTCCTAGGTTTTTCCTACACATATAATTAAGCTTGCTTGGGGTTAATTAAGTGAGTATTAGTGTGAGTAGGTGCAAGGTGTCAACATCTTCCATGGGAGTTACACTTGCCTATTTTAGGTTATTGTGGTGGACTCTTCCCATTGGTCATATTTACCACCTCTTCCCTTTCTCATTCCTATTTATACTCACCTCCTATCTTGTATTTTTCATCTTGAATGTATTGTCTAGTTACTCTGTCATTCTTTGTATGAAGCTTTGAGATATTAATGCAATTATGTCACATAAACATTTGCATCTCTCTAGATCACTGGTTTACATCTATTTTGCATTTCAGTTTATGTATCTTTGAATCTCTCTTATAAAGTTCTTGAGTTTTACATCTTGTTCAAGATTTCTAACAAAAACCTTATCCAAATCAATTGCAATTCTAGATCCCCTTGTGCTAGACTTGTAAAATGTCTTCTTGGGTATGTTCGATTGTTGCTTTTTCAAATGTGTTCCTGCTTGATATGCACAAAACGATTTATTAAGCTCCTTGAAAATCTTTATTTTGTGCTATCTTTTGCTAGTAAAAAAAAAGAGAAATTATTTAATTTAATTAGGTTGTAGAATTATTTAATTTTGAAAGGCATTGTATTTAATTGCTTGTGTTTTGAAAATAGATTTAATTTCTATTTGTTGGAAATATATAATTTTAGATAATGATCTTAGTGAATATGTTTTATGGAAATAAAGAGGAAAGGTTAAGTAAATTTTCAAATTAGAAGTATATAAGGGAAAAGGGCTTGTATTTTTATTCATTATGCAATTCTAAGAATTGGAGAGCAAAAATAGAGAAGAAAACTCATTTAAACCTTCCTTTGATGAAAAATTGATTTTTTCTTGCTTGGAGTTGCTTGGATTGGTTTGCTATGTGGAAGAGAATCATTGGGAAGAAGCATTTGAATTCTTTGAGGTAATTTTTATATTTTTTGAATTCAATTTGTATTTTTATTTCAAAATTTTAGTTGTAATTTTTATTTTCAAAAAATTAATTTTCATACCAAAGTTATGGAATTTTTTTCAAAATTGCAAAATGATTTGAAAAGTATGTTTTTGGGTAGAAATAGAGTAAGAGGGCATTTTTACAATTTTAGTTTTTAAAATTTCTAGTTTTTGTAGAAAATACATGAATTTACCTGTTTATTTGATCAAATCTTTAAAAAAAATTATGTTAGTTGAAAAGTGTATTGTTCGGTAAATTGATAACAAAAGGGTAGTTTTGGAGATTTAAATTTTTGCAAATTTTCAAAACAACGAGAATTTGGGGAAGAACTTGGGAAGGATGTACTTCAAGATCCATCAATGGCAAACCTTGGATAATTTTGAAATTATTATTTTTTATTTTCTTGAAAATTAAAAAAATTGAAAAGTGCATGTAATGTGGAATCATGTATTGTCCCATAGATTTTATTTGGTATGTGCATTGGAAAGTGTGTTTTCTAGGAAAATTGCTCCTTTATTATTCTCAAGCTCCTTGAAGAAAGTTGACCTTTGAATTTTATAGGTTATGGGATATTGATAGGAGGCTTGCAGTGGTTAGTCACCTTAGGTAAGAGTGGTGTTCTTGAGAAGTGACCACGTTACCTTTGTTTGAGATATATTTATGGGTAAGAGTGGCATTCTTGAGAGGTGACCCCATTATCCAAGTTAAGAATGGCATGCTTGAGATTTGACCCCATTACCTTTTTAAAAACCATACATTGGGTGAATTCTTTCTTGAGACCTTTGTGGCCTTATCTTTCTTTCTAGCTTGGTTATGGAGAACCAAGGGGAAGCCCATTCAAATGTCTTATCTACCTTCATCTAGTCCTTATTAGTTGGATCAAGAGTACCTGACCTTGTGTTGAGATAAACTAGGTTGTATCATGTGTGTGAATTTATCTTGTATGACTCTTGCATGAGTGTTGGTGTATTTGAGACTTGTAAATTGGTGTGAGTTCGCCATTGATTATAGTGTATCCATGATCTTCTTCTCTATAGCTCGAGGGTTTCCTAGGGTGGCATAGACATCTATTGTGTTTGATGATGGTAATATGGTTGTGAGGGGGGTAACGTTCCCATTGGTCCATTTAGGAAGATCTCTCTAGAGATAGATGTTTTACTTATTCAATATTTATGTTATGATCATGATTGTATCTTGTGCCTATTGGAGCACCTTAGAGGTGATTTATTAATGTTGTAATATTATTCTTTGTCACACCCCGTTTTGGGACAACTTAATTATGTTACTATAAACTAATCATTAGTTCTAGATCTTTTGATTATGCATTATGAATTATGATTATTATGGTGTGTTGACAAATGAATCTGGTGAGATAGATTTACCCTTATATATGATTATGTAGAAAAGGATATAATTTTATAATAAAGGTAAAGGAATTACTTCATGATTTTTGATTGATTAATATTTATCCCATGTTATTCATGGTGTGGTTAATGGACTAACTACTATGACTTCAAATGAGGTGGATGCAGAAAATTAGTTTTCCCCCTTCCTAAAGGAGGAGGGATAGTATCACTGGAGAGAGGGAATTGGATCAAGTAAATGGGCAAGATAACATGCCTTGAGAAATCTCACACACACAAGTAATGTGTAATTTCTATGTGTTTGGATACCTTTTTGGTGTCATGGGTTAGTTAGTACCATGCTTAGTAACATTGTCATAGTTTGATGATGTAGTCAATTTCTTGATCAGGCTTAGAGCAAACCTTGTTTTAATCGATCTTTTTTTTTTCAAGTTAGTGAGGATGATTTTGTGCTTTAGATTTGTCATTTTCTTGAAGTATATATAGTTCTATTAGAATATGTGTATTCACATTTATAAACATAAGTGTATGTATGTATATATATTTGTGTGTGTGTGTGTAAGTACACACATATATACATACACATATGCATATATAAGTATGGCGATAAATATGTAATTACTTCTTAACATAATATTGTTTAATTTTATTGTTTTAAAGATTTGAATTTTCAAATCTTGAAAGCTCTCTCCACGAAGTGGAGTTAGAGAGCCTTTATTCTGCATTTATTGCATTTTATGTGAGTGGACTATAGATTGGAGTGGAAGGACACCCCCATTGTATCCTCTTCAATGCCAACTTACTTCAGTTTTGTGGAGAAAGAGGGGCATAGTGGATGAAGAGATTAGAGGAAAGAATCTAGTAAATTGGGGAGATTTCTATTAGTGTTGTTTTTTCTCCAACTCATAATGCTGGGGGGTATAGTGAAAGAAGGAAGAAAAGAAAAATAGAGAAATAAAAGAGAAAGGGGACGCTAAAGGTAGTGTCTCTACAAGTGTGAAGTGATACCTCAGTATTTGGTATGTTATTCTTTTCTAAGTATTGTCTTGTTCAATAGACAAGTTAAAGCCAAGATTAGGCTTGAGGGTGTTATTGATAAGAGCTTAAAACAATTGATGTTTATCACTTTTATTTCTATAAGGGTTTTTGAATAAAAATCTCCATGATTCAGAAATGGAAAACCAAGGGTTTCAAGGATAAAACTAATATAATTTATGAGAACCTTGTGTTGGGTAGCTTATATTCTTAGAGAATATGTTTTGTTTGTATCAAATATGATTTTTAATGATAGTCTATGTAATACCAAGTGTTGGGCGGGTGTAAAACGTTGGGGGGTCAAAAAGTGGCTAACTATTTTCAAAAAAATTTAAGACATAACGCGAGTGCATTATAATGCGCTTGCATTATGGTTTGGTGATGAAGAGCCTAAGGCTCGAAAAAACCAAGCCATAATGCGCTCGTGTTATAACATGAGCGCGTTACGTTTAACCATATAGAAAAAGAGCATTTTTCATGTTGATGCTACACAAGACAAACATGGTTCATATGGTGCAAGGTTCATGTTCCTGGTGGATGTAGTTTTGTTCATGCAAGGTTTTGTTGTGAATATGGTTTTCATGATAAGGTATATCTTGGAAGGTTGATATGATGCAAGGTTCATGTTCATGGTGGATTTGGTTTTCTTCATGCAATAAGAAGTCAGAGAAGACACAAGATTTCATAATCATACTTCAATGTCAGCATCAAGGAGAGTTATATTTGTCAAGGGGAGTCATGAGTTTGATTCAAATGTGAAGTTGTTCATGTCTTAGAACCTTAAGCCTATGATAAGTGTCATACTCTAATGTCTTTCTTCTGATGTCCTTGAGGTCTCTAAAATGTCCTATATATCTCTTGAAGAAAGTTAGAATGTTGAAGTCTTTCTTATTGATAGTTAGGGTTTGCATATTGGGCATTAAACCCTAAACCCTCAACCCTATACCTTAAACCCTAATCACTAAACCCTAATCCCTCAATCCTGAACCCTCAACCCTAATCCCTCATCCCTAAACCATAAATGCTATCCCTATTCCTAAACCCTCAACTCTCAACATTAAACCCTAATCTGTCAACCCTAAACCCTAATCCCTCAACCCTAAACCCTACCCCTAAACACTCAACACTATACCTTAAACCTAATCCCTAAACCCTAAACCCTAATCCCTCAACCCTAAACCCAACAAAACTACTTTGCCTTATGTTAGGTTGTTAAACCCATCATTTTTGAGACTCTTCTCTTAAAGATATCTAAGTTGTAAGAATATGTCAAGAAAAATGGCTATGAACTTTTTTGGTAATTTTAGAAATTAGTTTTAAAGTATTTTTATTAATACCCTTTTTAATTATGCATGTCTACAGTAAATCCTATTTTAAGTTTTCTATAATGTCTTAGTAAAGAAGGTTAGCAAGAGGACTTGATTGACTACAAAGAACTCAATGGCAGATTTTATGCAATGCTATTAAAAATTGTTTACAATGAATTCTATCCCTGGCACATGGAAACCTATTTATCTTGAAAAAAAAAAGATGGCACGAAGACCAAGTATACTATCCAAGATTGGTGCTATGGTATATGCTTCTCTCTTGGATAATGAAAATAAAGTCTACAAAACTACAATATTTACCATCAACTAGCAAGAGCAAATGTCATCCATTAAAATTAGGAAAGGTCCTTGAAGTGCACCTTAACTCTTTAGATTCATCATTTGTCCTTTCTTGCATCTCACATCTTGGGCCATATTGTGCCCTGTCAATTCTCTGAGTTTCTAGCTCCATCAATAAAACTTTCTAGCTAAAGTGAATATTCAAATTATATGCCATGTTTTTCTGGCCCATCTGGGGTTCATTATGTCAATAGGTGTACACACTATGAGAAAAGATTTACATCTAGTACATTCACAGTAAGTAATTAACAATTGAAATTAGAAGGATGATCATTATGAGAAAAGCTTTGCATTGGGGAACATCCACCATGGGCAATGAATGGTTGAAATTAGAACCCCTGGTCAACATTAAGTGAACATTTTTTTATTAATATTTTTTTAAAAGATCATCATACTCTCTCCACCTATTTGCTTGAATTTAAATCGGGGCCATAAAAATGTGCACACATATGTTCCCAATGTATAACTTGGGTGTAATTAAAACCATCAATTACATAAAATAAACAACTTTGGCCCTAAAAATCAATCAGTCTTTTAAAAATAGGTATTAGCAACTATACATTTTAGATATTAGTAACTATACATTTTAGTACCATTTCTTTCTTGATTTTCTATTTTTAATTAACTAATTTTTGTTTATTTTAGACAAAATATTACAATCCTCATGAAGATCTTTTCTTGTATAATTTTCTCCTTTTATCTTTGGCCTGTCTTTTCCCTCCTAGAAGTTCTTTCAGAAAGATCCTTATTTTATCTTTCAATCTATATGAACTCTAAACATAAATCTATGTTTCTTGCTGTCCACCTGCTCAAAGATGCAAACATCTCCTTCTTTGATATTATTATGACGTATAAAATATGCCCACCCCGCACTTAGGACAGGTATATTATTATGAAATAGGCAAATAATCTCCCATTATTTACTAGCTCTATCCACAAGAACTACTAAACTTTTTTTCTCTTGGTATTTGTAGAGGACATTCACCTATTTTTGGCAACTCCTGCATTCCCAAACCATTACAAAAACTAAGTTATTTTAACCCAATAAATAGATGATTGCATTGATTTAATACTCTACTATTAAAGCTTAGCATTCACACAAATGTAGATGTTTATATTATAGAAGACTGCATTATATTAGACTATTCTAGAGATCCCTAAAAAAAATGTAATAACAAAACTGCTTTGCCTTATGTTAGCTTACAATTAATCCCATTCTTTTTGACACTCTTCTCTTAATAAAGTAAGAGTAATAAGAATAGAAGGTAGAGAACTTGATCTTACTAGTATGCATGGTCGGTTTACATTCCATGACTTCATTTTTATTGAATAAAAAGGTTTATCTAATTTGAAAGGTGGGGCAGAGTTCACTGTCATGTGCTTTTCTAGATGATAGGGTCCATAATGTCCAGGGTTCTTCAAAGAAAGGCCTGTAATAGAATTAAGTTTTTGTTATACTAATCCTCCTGGTAAAGCTACAATTCAAATGCCTGCTTTGAAAGTTGAAATAAATTAAATTAGACTTACAATTTTGATTTTCTTCCATTGCTTCAACAACATCATTGTTTTCTTCATTAGAAACCAATTCAATCAGCAACTTGATGCCCATTGGTTGACTTGAACTGCATCCTCTATTAGAAGAAAGGAATTTTTTATTTGTATCAATGTTGGTATTCATAAACTGAAGAGCTTTGATATTTTTCACACCCTATTCTTTGAAATATCTTAACATTAAAATATGACTTGAATATGTACTTGAACACAACAAAATCTCCAAACTCCAGCACATGATGATTCACAAAATTTTCCCAACCCTACCTAAATTCTAGTTTATTTATGGTACCCCCTAATTGCACATCCCACTCCTGCCCACCTAGATCTGACAACACCATATGTTCATCTATGTTGTCTATAAACTGTGAAACAAATGCAGGAGGAATGCACTGCCATAAACACATTACACAATTAGATTTTACAAGTTCTTAACAGTGTATAGGAAATAAAAGAATGAAAAATAATGTATAGAGTTACTAGTTTTTGTGCAAAGTCTCCAAGCGTAACTTTGAAGAAGGAAGCATGCCCATTAAACCAATCCATTCAACAACTTGTTGTCCATTGGTTGACTTGAACTACATACTCTATTAGAAGAAGGGCATCTTTTATCTGTATCAATGTTTGTATTCATAAGCTGAAGAGCATTGATATTTTTCACACACCCTATTTTTTGAAATATCTTAACCTTAAAATATGACTTGGATATGTACTTGAACACAGTGAAATCTCCAATCTCCAGCCCATGATGATTCACAAAATTTTCTCAACCCTGCCTAAATTCTAGTTTATTTATGGTACCCCCTAATTGTACATCCCACACCTACCCACCTGGACCTTGCAACACCATATGTTTGTTTGTGTTGTCTATAAACTATGAAACAAATGTAGGAGGAATGCACTACCATAAACACATTACACAATTAGATTTTACAAGTTCTTAATAGTGTACATGAAATAAAAGAATGAAAAATAATGTATAGAGTTACCAGTTTTTGTGTAAAGTCTCCAAACATAATTTTAAAGAAGGAGGCACACCCATTAAACCAATTCATTCATAAACTTGTTGCCCATTGGTTGACTTGAAATGCATACTCTATTAGAAGAAGGGCATCTTTTATCTGTATCAATGTTGGTATCCATAAGCTGGAGAGCATTGATATTTTTCACACACCCTATTCTCTGAAATGTCTTAACCTTAAAACATGATTTGGATATGTACTTGAACACAACAAAATCTCCAATCTCCAGCCCATGATGATTGACAAAATTTTCCCAACCTTGCCTAAATTCCAGTTTATTTATGGTACCCCCTAATTGCACATCCCACTCCTGCCCACCTGGGCCTTGCAACACAATATGTTCATATGTGTTGTCTATAAACTATGAAATAAATGTAGGAGGAATGCGCTGCCATAAACACATTACACAATTAGATTTTACAAGCTCTTAATAGTGTACAGGAAATAAAAGAATGAAAAATACTATATAGTGTTACCAATTTTTGTGTAAAATCTCCAAGAATAACTTTGAAGGAGGCATGCCCATTAAACCAATTCATTCAACAACTTGCTGCCCATTGGTTGACTTGAACTGCATACTCTGTTAGAAGAAGGGCATCTTTTATCTGTATCAATGTTGGTATTCATAAGCTGAAGAGCATTGATATTTTTCACACACCCTATTATTTGAAATATCTTAACCTTAAAATATGACTTGGATATGTACTTGAACACAACAAAATCTCCAATCTCCAGCCCATGATGATTCACAAAATTTTCCCAACCCTATCTAAATTCTAGTTTATTTATGGTACCCCCTAATTGTACATCCCACTCCTGCCCACCTGGACCTTGCAACACCATATGTTTGTCTGTGTTGTCTATAAACTATGAAACAAATGCAGGAGGAATGCATTACCGTAAACACATTACACAATTAGATTTTACAAGTTCTTAATAGTGTACAGGAAATAAAAGAATGAAAAATAATGTATAGAGTTACTAGTTTTTGTGCAAAGTCTCCAAGCATAATTTTGAAGGTGGCACACCCATTAAACCAATTCATTCAGCAACTTGCTGCCCATTGGTTGACTTGAACTGCATACTTTGTTAGAAGAAGGGCATCTTTTATCTGTATTAATGTTGGTATTCATAAGCTGAAGAGCATTGATATTTTTCACACACCCTATTCTTTGAAATATCTTAACCTTAAAATATGACTTGGATATATACTTGAACACAGGAAAATCTCAAATCTCTAGCCCATGATGATTCACAAAATTTTCCCAACCTTGCCTAAATTCTAGTTTATTTATGGTACCCCTTAATTGTACATCCCTAAACCCTAAACCCTAATCCCTTAACCCTAAACCCTAATCCCTAAAACCTAAACCCTAAACCCTAATCCCTTATCCCTAAACCATAAACCCTATCCCTAAATCCTTAACCTTCAACACTTAAACCTTAAATCCTAAACCCTATCCCTAAACCCTCAACCCTCAACACTATACCTTAAACCCTAATCCCTCAACCCTAAACTTTCAACCCTAAACCCTATCCCTAATCCCTCTACACTCAACACTCTATCTTAACCCTAATTCCTCAACCCTCAACCCTAAATGCTATCCCTAAAGCCTCAACCCTAAACCCTAATCCTTCAAGGTCCTAAACCCTAATCCCTTATCCCTAAACTCTAAATCCTATCCCTAAACCCTCAACCCTCAACCTTAAACCTTAATCCGTCAACCCTAAACCCTAATCCCTCAACCCTAAACCCTTATCCACCCCTCTCCTCCCCTATTTGCCTCACCCCCATCTCTACCTTCCTCTACCCTCGACACTATACATACATACTGTTAGCACTCTTTTTGACCTGGGGTTGATTTTTCATGATCAGGGGGTTTCTTCATTTGAACGTTTTATCTTCTTGCCCATTTTTCCTAAGTGTTGGACCTCCTCAGCATTTTTCAGCTGCAGCATCATATTTTCTTTGAGGAGGAGATCATCATCATCATCTTGTCTTCGATGATGGTCTGCATTATCATGTTTTCTGTCGACTTGTTTTTCATCAGGATCATCATATTTCAATATCGGGTGATGTCTGGATATCATCCTGATCCTACTGATGAGCTACAGTGCGCCCTGATTTGCTTGCAGGGGTGATTTTTCAAGTATCCGGTGATCTTCCAATTATCACCTTGCCCAAACATGATGATGATGTTGCCCTGGTATTCTGAAGGGGTTATTCTCTAAGTTGTTCGACCTGACTTGTTCTTTCTTAAGGGTCGTCATCATCATCATCATATTTCCAGTTATCACCGTGTTGCTTGCGGGGGTCATCATATTTTCTGCCTGCATGATATTTCGCCGGGGTGATATTCTTATCATCGGGTGATCTTGGTTATGATCATCCTGATGATGTTGTTGAAGAGTTCTAAGTATGACCCGATATTCACCGGGGTCATCATATTTTGAACGTCAGGATGATCTTAGTCAATATCATCCTGATGATGTTGTATCACTTCATGTTCGTTGTTTTGTCATCCTGATGATGCTGACGTCATTCTTATGTCAGGGTGATATCTATTTCTCTGCCTATCTGCATCATGATATTTCCGAAGGAGGGGGTGATATTTTCATATCACCCGAATGTATGTTTGTTCCAGTGTCATGATGATGCTGATATCAAGGAGATATCTTCCTGCCGGCTTCATGCATTATCTAGTGGGGGTGATCTTTTCAAGCATCATCATATTCATCTATCGCCCCGATCTTATAGTGGAGCTACAGTGCAACATGATATTTGTACATCAGGATGATATTTCCAAATATCCAGTTATCTTCCGAATATCATCCTGATGTCGATATGATGATGACGTCATCAAGGTCCGGGGGGGTCATATTTCTAACACAGATCATCTTGTGGAGATCCCCCGATATTTGCAAATATGATGATGACGTCATCCGGATATGAGGAGGTGCGCAGTAGGCAGGATATGATGATGACGTCATCAGGATGTTCATCGACCAGACTTTTGGTATAGGCTCAGCAGGAGGATGTTCCTCCGATGGATCAGGTTGTGCTGATGAAGGCGATTATCATGCAGGTTATATTGCAATATGATGCTGACGTCAGGGTGATATTTCAAGCGACAGGATATCATGCTGCTGGAGGATGATGATGATGAAGTCTTATACTAGTGTCGTCAGGAGCAAAAGCACCGACATCATATGTGCTCATGACCTAGTATATAAAGTGTTAAAGAGGTTACTGCGGGGTGCATGTGGGATAATTGATATCCTGCATTTTCAAATATCATGATGATGAATCTCGGCGGGAAATGGTTGCGATCGACTGTTAGATGTTTTTCCCAAGGCCGCGGGTTGGTGCGCCATTAATGGCGAAGGTTGCAGAGGTATGGGCGGATCTGGTACCCGATTGAAAGTGTACATCAGCGGACAGTGGCGCAGGGCTCGAGATATCTTCCTGTCTCCTCCCCTACCTGCTGCATTCATGTTTGGGCGCCAATCTGGTAGTGTTTGAGTGCCATTTTCTTGATACTGTGTATCTGGCGGGATTTTTGGTCAACCCTGTAATTAATTGCTGTGGTACACTACCTGGCTGTTATAAGTAGGAAGTGTTACTCATTTGTGGTTGTTGAAAGTTGAAGATTTTTGGCTCTGTAATTCAAAACAAGCTGATCTGGTTGTTCTGTACAGCTTAACCTGTGAGTTTATGTATCTCTTGTTGTATGTTTTTGGCATGAACCCACTGATTTCATGATTAATCTTATATGAGAAATGCTATCTTAGCATGTGTTTTGTTAATTCTGTCTCCAGTATTGCATGTATTCTTCTTCTGAATCTGGATATTTGGGTAATGTTTAGATTCTAGAGCATTGAATTCCTATGTTGAATGTCTGATCTTTTAACTTCTGCTCAAGGGGTAGATTAAACTATTTTCAGGTTGAACATTGGGAAGGGTATACTGCAGTAGGGATGCCATAAGTAGAGATAACTTAACACTCTGTATTGGGAGATATCTGTAAGGCAGGTATCACATATATCCCCCTAAAATCTAGTTTTAGCTGTTCATGCTGATCATTCACAGGTGTATGTCTACTGACTCCAGGCCCTGGATAGGCACCAATCTTGCTTTGTTTTTGTGTTGTAACCATATCCAGCTTTGCATCCAAACTTAAAATCCAAATCAAAATCTAAAACAACCATTAGGACATTAGAGTTAATTTTAGGATCCTCAGTCCTCTGTCTACAACTGCAAATAGGCCCAAAGCTAGCCCCTTTGCTCTTATCTTTCAGTTTCGGTCTACTTACAGGAGGACTTATCTGCTTTCTGTTAGCATCCCAGCCTTGTATGCATATCCTCATGGATGTTGAGTAGGGAATACCCCCCTAGGTCTTACAGAGCCTGAAGAAGAAGAGGAGATAAAATATAGAGTCTATCTCCTACACTGTTGGCCCCTGGCCCAGAGATCCTGTTGATCACTGATGGCTACCTTGTAGGGAAATCTGGGAATAAGCATCTAGTCTGGGAAAAAACCAACAGAAATTGGCGACTCTGTTGGGGAACCTTGTGAAAGAACCCTGGTTTTCAGAAGAAAACAGTTCCTAGTAATAGGTGGCGACTCTGAAGTAATCTCCCAACCGGTCAAAGTAAAATTTATATGCAGGGGAGAAGATCCCAACAAAATCCTTTATTTGAAGAGTTACCATTAACAAGAAGAATGATGTACAGAAGAAAGGGAACTGTCTCAGTTAGTCATGAGAGTTCCCCCAGAAAAGGTGATGATGTACAAGATAACCCTAGGCCATCAGGACAGCATGTGCCTTACTTTTCAAATGCAGAAGCTGATATTCAAGGTGCATATGAGAGGCAATAGGGTGGTAGCATGAGAATGAGGTCAGAGGTGTTCCAAGAACGCCCTTTTCTAGACCCAAGTGAAAGGTTTGAAGAGGCAGAGTCTCTGAGGGATGATGAAGATGATGACCAGAATGGTATGAGACCATCTACCTCCAGACCTAAGGATGAACAGTTGGCTGAAGAAATCAGAAGTCTAAGAGCAGAACTAGAATACCTACAAGCCATGAAAATCAGAGATGATATGAAGCAAAAAGTGCAAGCCTTAAGAACTGCCCAAAATGATTCAGTTCCTACCCTAGAGAATGCAAATGTGCAGAGACATCAACAAAGATATGAAGTGCAACATCAGCATCATGATGAGAGACAAAGTGTGAATGATGCTAGGATACCACTGAACAATGCAGGAAACCAGAATGCAAACAGAAATGTTAATGTTAATCAGTTAAACAGACAGCCCATGCAGCTAGATAGATTCAGGCAACTGGTGTTTGATGGTATTCCTGGGTATCCTAACCCCATTGACAAGCATCTGAGGCTGCAAGTGCCTAAATTTTTAGGAAACAACACAGTGTCAGGAGAAGATCATCTAAAAGCCTTTCAAAATGTCATGGATAACTTTGAGGTTGAACATGAGGATGTTTTCATGAAGTCATTCATGCAATCCTTAATAGATGAGGCAAGAGAATGGTACAGGAATCTGCCTGACCGGAGTATTTCATCATGGGATGATTTTAAAAGGATGTTCAAGGAGCAATATGGTGATAAAACTGACCCTAGCTTTTTTGTAAATGAGTTCACCAGTATCACTAAAGGGTCAAATGAGCAGGTTGCAGACTTTAATGCAAGATTTACTAAAGTGTTGAACAAATTGCCACATCACATGAGGCCAAATGAACCAATATGCATAATTTTGTATATCAATGCCTTTGATGCAAAAACTGCATACGGATTAAGAGATAAAGGTCCTGCTAATCTCAGGGATGCTTTCAGAATTGCAGTGAATATTGAAAACAACAGGAAAGCATCGGGCAAGACAAATAGAAGGGATGATATAAAAATTCTGCAGAATCCAAACAAGCCTCAGAACACTCAAGGTAGTACATCTGCTCCTAAAGATAAGATAGACAAATTGGCAAATGTTGTTAAGGACCTAAGCTATAGATTAGCTAGAAGTGAAAAAGGGATGGGTCCTGATAGGCAAGTCTATCAAAGGCAGGAAAAGAGGCCATCATTACATGATATGCCTTATAACACCAATTGGCATGATGGTAAGCCTGTATTCCCACGTAACAACACAAATCAGAGGGCTCAACATGTCAAAGAAACTCCTGATCCTCTAAAGAAAGCTATAAATATTGCTGATGATGCTCCGTGGTGTATAATTTGTCAGATGCCACATTCACAGTCACAGTGTATGATTGCTCAATCCTTGTATGATAATGCTACATCTTGTAATGAATGCAATGAGCCACATCATGTGCAGGATGATGATGTTAATATGATGTCCATAGGCAATGGATATACTTTTTATGATGCTGATGAGAATACAGATCATCAAATTCAGGCCTGCCAACAGTTCCCATATGATGAAGATAATGAAGATAACTATGTGTATGCTCAGAACTCACACAATTTTCTGAGTAACTTACAATGGCCTTCTGATGAGGAAATTAGAGCCTTCACAGCTGCAGCAGTTGCTCAAGTCAAAAGCAACTACAATCTCAGAGGTAAAAATCAAGTAGGCAGCCCACATCAGCCATAAGATATTTCTGCAGGCCAGCTAGTGCATGGTCATAAAGGAACTGAACCACAAAAAAGGCAGTGTGTAAATAATAAACAGAACTTTAGACACAGAACAGGTCATGAATTTCAAGGACCAGAAAACAAAACCCCTCAGGCTGAAGATCAAAGTAGAGGTTCCCACGACAAGAATGATGATCAGGGAACTATGAAAATGAAAGCTAAATCAGCTCAGGATAAAAACAAGATTGTGGAGCAAGCTACAACTGTTATACAAAATTGTGCTCCATTTGATATAGCTCAGATCCTCTCTCAGGTAAAAGTCTCTGTTCCACTTATGGAACTCATGAAAGTGGAAGAGATCAAGAATAGGACAATATCCCTAATCTCAGGGGTACCTTTTCAAGCTAAACAAAATGTTCAGACCCAGGGTGAGAAACATATCATGTGTAATGAAGAAGATGAGACTCCTGAAGTCTATTTAGGAGTGACTATGACAAAGTGTCCTTCACATGTGGAACCATTTTATGTTTCCCTGGTTATAAATGGAAAAATAATTAGAAATTGTATGCTTGACTCTGGAGCATCTACAAATGTCATGCCTTTGGCCATCATGCAACAAACTGGATTAAAAATTGACAAGGCATGTGGAAAATGTTATGCTATGGATGCCAGAGAGGTACCAGTTATTGGAATCATGAAGGATGTAGATTTCAAACTGGCAGCATTTCCTGAAAAAAGATATAAAATGAATATAACAGTGGTTGACATCAAGCCACAGTACGGTATGTTGTTGTCAATAAGATGGGCAACACTAATTGGTGGAAGTATGCAGCTGGACCTGTCATATGCCATGATTCCAATGAATGGCAGGGATGTTAAGCTAGTCAGAGAGCAAAGATCATTAGAGACAGTGGAAGACCAAGAAGCAAATGAACAAGTATGCTTTGTAGACACTGACTGTGATAACTTCAAGGTTGTCTCAGATGATACAGAAGATAAAAAGAAAAATGTCTGCATTGAAGAGCTGGATCAGCAAGGCTTATGGACCATGTTTTTTGATGGAGCTTGTGCAAAAGAAGGCTCTGGAGCTGGAGTTGTTTTCCTGTCTCCAACTGGTAAGCTCCTCAAATTCTCTTTCTTGCTGAGGTTTGATTGCACAAACAACATTGCAGAATATGAGGCTTTACTCTTAGGCCTAAATATTGCTCTCAAACATGGAATTAAGATGTTAAGAGTATTTGGGGATTCTGAGCTAATTGTATCCCAAATTAGAAATAGGTATGCTGCAAAAAATAAAAGACTGAAACAATACAAGCATGCTGTTTGGGATACCATTGAATTATTTGATGCATTTTCAATAGGCTGGGTAGAGAGGTCAAAAAATGTTATGGCTGATTTCTTAGCCAATGTTGCAATAAGGCCAGATGACATCACTCTGTCAGGTGTTACAAATGTAGAAGTGAAAATTAGGCCTGCAGTACCAGAAAATATATGCAGTTGGCAAGTGTTTAATGATGATAGGGATTTGTTGAAATTTTTGCACTGCATAGATGAATATGAGAATCAACATATTGATTTCCAAGCTTTTGTAGAGACTGTAGATGGAAAAGAAACTCTTGTGGGAAAAGAGATAATTCAATTGAAGACTAATAAAATCCCTAGAGGGTTGGTAGCTTTGGAAAGAGTTTTTGACAGTAGAGATAAAATGGTCACAAGGACATCTCCCACAAATAAGGAAGATTTAGAGGAGATAAATTTGGGGACATCTCAGGCCCCTCAGAAGGTATACATTGGTAAACAGCTCAAACCACACATTAGAAGTATGCTGATTGCATTATTGAAAAAGTATAAACATGTTTTTGCTTGGTCATATGAGGACCTGAAAGCCTATAGGGAAGATTTATTCCAGCATGAGATCCCATTGAAGCCTGGAGCTAAGCCATTTAGACAAAAGCAAAGACCTGTTAATCCTACCTTAGCTCCCAAGATGCAGGAAGAACTCAAAAGGCTCAGGGAAGCTGGAATAATTGTGCCAATCAGACATTCAACTTGGGTGTCTAACCTTGTCCCAGTCAGAAAAAAGAATGGTGATATTAGGCTTTGTGTTGATTTCAGGAACTTGAATGTATCCTCTTTAAAGGATAACTATCCACTGCCTAATATGGAGGCTATGTTGCAGAGAGTGACTGGTTGTGAACTCCTATCCATGATGGATGTATTTTCAGGATATAATCAGGTGAAGGTAAAGGAATCAGAACAGTATAAAACCGCCTTTACCACTCCATGGGGAACTTATGTGTATGTTAGAATGCCATTTGGACTAACAAATGCAGGTGCTACATTTCAAAGAGCAATGGATGTTGCTTTTGCAGGGTTGATTGATTCAATCCTGGCTGTATATCAGGATGACTTGACTGCTTACTCAAAGAAAGAAGAGCAGCATTGTTTGCATCTGGAGCATATTTTCATAAGAGCACTAGAGTATGGTATTTCTTTAAATCCAAAGAAGTGTGCCTTTGGAGTAGTTGAAGGAAAGCTCCTGGGACATATTGTTTCCAAGGATGGAGTCAGGATAGATCCAGAGAGAGTGGCTGCTATTGACAGGATTCAAATGCCAAAAACTGTAAAAGGAGTTCAGTCCTTCTTTGGACAGATAAATTTTGTTAGGAGATTTGTTCCCAACTTTGCAGAAACCACAAGGAACATTTCCAAGATGATGAAGAAGGATGCAACTGTCAGCTGGGAAAGGGAAGTAATAGAATCATTTCAGAATATCAAAGAGACAATCAAGATGGCCCCTGTTCTTAAATCTCCTAATTTTTCTAAGCCATTCCAAGTATTTTCATTTGCTTCCTTTCATACTGTTGCTGCATGTTTGCTACAGAAAAACGAAGATGGTTTTGAACAGCCCATCGCTTTCTTCAGTATGTCCTTGCAGGCCTCTGAGTTGAAGTATGATATTATGGAAAAACAGGCATATGCACTAGTCAGAGCCATCAAAAGTTTCAGACCATACTTGGTAGGATCATATATAATTGCATATGTACCTCATGCAGCAGTCAAAGACATATTCACTCAGCAGGAGGTGACTGGAAGAAGGTGCAGATGGATAAACAAACTGCAAGAGTTCAACATAGACATACAAGTTACTAAGTTGATAAGAGGACAAGGATTAGCCAAGATGATGGCACAGTCAAACTTGGAAGCATGCCAAGTTAATGCAGTCCAAGATGAGAGTGTAAATGTATCAGGATCTGAATGGTACAAGGATATTATCTACTACTTGCAAAATCTGAATTGTCCTTCCCATTTCAGTGACAGTCAAAAGAGGACTTTAAAGTTACATGCAATCAGGTATGTTATTGTTCAAGGTGAGCTATACTGGAAAAACCCTGATGGTGTGCTGCTGAGATGTGTGGATGAGGATATGGCTAACAATGTTTTGATTGATCTGCATAAAGGATTGTGTGGTGGACATTATACTGCCCAAACAACAGCTCATAAAATTCTCAAGGCAGGATATTGGTGGCCCACTCTCTTTTCAGATGCACAAAGGTTAGTGAGAAAGTGTGACCCTTGCCAAAGATTTTCAGGAAAGCTGAAATATAATGGTGCTTTACCCCTCAGAACTGTAACTGTGGATGCTCCATTCCAGCAATGGGGAATTGACTTCATAGGGGAAATTGCAGACAAATCAAGTGGGGGACACAGTTGGATTTTGGTGGCAACTGATTACTTTACCAAATGGATTGAGGCCATTCCAACTAAGAGAGCTACAAGTAAGGTGGTGATAGATTTCATACTAAAAAACATCATCATCAGGTTTGGAGTACCATTTAAGATAGTCACTGATAATGCTATGTGCTTCAGATCAGGTGAATTTGTTGATTTTTGCAATAGGTATGGGATAAATCTGTCATATACATCACCATATCACCCACAAGGAAATGGTCAAGCAGAATCAAGCAATAAGAGCATCATGAAAATTATCAAGAGGATACTGGACAAGAACAAGAGGGCTTGGGACTCAAAATTGAACTTGGCAATATGGGCTAACAGAGTGACAGTGAAAAGGGCTATTGGGAAGTCACCTTTTGAGCTGGTATATGGTGCATCAGCTAGATTGCCCATAAACAATCTCCTACCAGTTTACAGATTCATTCAGGAAAATGATGAGGAGATTGAAGATTCCATGACAGAAAGAGTGAATTAGCTGGTTGCATTGGATGAAAACAGAAGGAAAGCCCACCAGATCAATCTCAAAAGACAACAAGATGTGAAATATCAGTTTGACAGGAGAACTACAAAAAGGAAGTTTCAAGTTAATGATCTGGTGCTCATTTGGAATGCTAAAGGTC
The DNA here is from genome assembly GCA_027924645.1 of Cunninghamia lanceolata. Classification (NCBI taxonomy): domain Eukaryota; kingdom Viridiplantae; phylum Streptophyta; class Pinopsida; order Cupressales; family Cupressaceae; genus Cunninghamia; species Cunninghamia lanceolata. Next base: position 3,176,155 of record BSBN01001052.1, on the reverse strand, counting down.
AGGAAAAGGGTAAACATGGTAAATTTGAACCCTTATGGATGGGCCCATATCAGGTTTGCAATACTCATGGGGAGGATTCTTATTTCCTCCAGGCCCTAGATGGTGAAGTTCTGGAATTGCCTGTGCATGGCCAATTCCTTAAGTTCTATTTTGCATAAATAACTTGTTGTTGTGCACATTTGTAAAAAATATGTATGTAGTGTAAATGCCTTATACAGCTCGTGCTTTTTAGCTTTTTGTCTGGTTTGCCCGGAGATCTGGTTCTCGCTGCAGGTTTTCACCTGCACGTCCCCATTCGGAGCCAGTGTTAGCACTCTTTTTGACCTGGGGTTGATTTTTCATGATCAGGGGGTTTCTTCATTTGAACCTTTTATCTTCTTGCCCATTTTTCCTAAGTGTTGGACCTCCTCAGCATTTTTCAGCTGCAGCATCATATTTTCTTTGAGGAGGAGATCATCATCATCATCTTGTCTTCGATGATGGTTTGCATTATCATGTTTTCTGTCGACTTGTTTTTCATCAGGATCATCATATTTCAATATCGGGTGATGTCTGGATATCATCCTAATCCTGCTGATGAGCTACAGTGCGCCCTGATTTGCTTGCGGGGGTGATTTTTCAAGTATCCGGTGATCTTCCAATTATCACCTTGCCCAAACATGATGATGATGTTGCCCCGGTATTCTGAAGGGGTTATTCTCTAAGTTGTTCGACCTGACTTGTTCTTTCTTAAGGGTCGTCATCATCATCATCATATTTCCAGTTATCACCGTGTTGCTTGCGGGGGTCATCATATTTTCTGCCTGCATGATATTTCGCCGGGGTGATATTCTTATCATCGGGTGATCTTGGTTATGATCATCCTGATGATGTTGTTGAAGAGTTCTAAGTATGACCCGATATTCACCGGGGTCATCATATTTTGAACGTCAGGATGATCTTAGTCAATATCATCCTGATGATGTTGTATCACTTCATGTTCGTTGTTTTGTCATCCTGATGATGCTGACGTCATTCTTATGTCAGGGTGATATCTATTTCTCTACCTATCTGCATCATGATATTTCTGAAGGAGGGGGTGATATTTTCATATCACCCGGATGTATGTTTGTTCCAGCGTCATGATGATGCTGATATCAAGGAGATATCCGCCTGCCAGCTTCATGCATTATCTAGTGGGGGTGATCTTTTCAAGCATCATCATATTCATCTATCGCCCCGATCTTATAGTGGAGCTACAGTGCAACATGATATTTGTACATCAGGATGATATTTCCAAATATCCGGTTATCTTCCGAATATCATCCTGATGTCGATATGATGATGATGTCATCAAGGTCCGGGGGGTCATATTTCTAACACAGATCATCTTGTGGAGATCCCCTGATATTTGCAAATATGATGATGATGTCATCCGGATATGAGGAGGTGCGCAGTAGGCAGGATATGATGATGACGTCATCAGGATGTTCATCGGCCAGACTTTTGGTATAGGCTCAGCAGGAGGATGTTCCTCCGATGGATCAGGTTGTGCCGATGAAGGCGATTATCATGCAGGTTATATTGCAATATGATGCTGACGTCAGGGTGATATTTCAAGCGACAGGATATCATGCTGCTGGAGGATGATGATGATGAAGTCTTATACTAGTGTCGTCAGGAGCAAAAGCACCGACATCATATGTGCTCATGACCTAGTATATAAAGTGTTAAAGAGGTTGCTGCGGGGTGCATGTGGGATAATTGATATCCTGCATTTTCAAATATCATGATGATGAATCTCGGCGGGAAATGGTTGCGATCGACTGTTAGATGTTTTTCCCAAGGCCGTGGGTTGGTGCGCCATTAATGGCGAAGGTTGCAGAGGTATGGGCAGATCTGGTACCCGATTGAAAGTGTACATCAGCGGATAGTGGCGCAGGGCTCGAGATATCTTCCTGTCTCCTCCCCTACCTGCTGCATTCATGTTTGGGCGCCAATCTGGTAGTGTTTGAGCACCATTTTCCTGATACTGTGTATCTGGCAGGATTTTTGGTCAACCCTGTAATTAATTGCTGTGGTACACTACCTGGCTGTTATAAGTAGGAAGTGTTACTCATTTGTGGTTGTTGAAAGTTGAAGATTTTTGGCTCTGTAATTCAAAACAAGCTGATCTGGTTGTTCTGTATAGCTTAACCTGTGAGTTTATGTATCTCTTGTTGTATGTTTTTGGCATGAACCCACTGATTTCATGATTAATCTTATATGAGAAATGCTATCTTAGCATGTGTTTTGTTAATTCTGTCTCCAGTATTGCATGTATTCTTCTTCTGAATCTGGATATTTGGGTAATGTTTAGATTCTAGAGCATGGAATTCCTATGTTGAATGTCTGATCTTTTAACTTCTGCTCAAGGGGTAGATTAAACTGTTTTCAGGTTGAACATTGGGAAGGGTATACTGCAGTAGGGATGCCATAAGTAGAGATAACTTAACACTCTGTATTGGGAGATATCTGTAAGGCAGGTATCACATATATCCCCCTGAAATCCAGTTTTAGCTGTTCATGCTGATCATTCACAGGTGTATGTCTACTGACTCCAGGCCCTGGATAGGCACCAATCTTGCTTTATTTTTGTGTTGTAACCATATCCAGCTTTGCATCCAAACTTAAAATCCAAATCAAAATCTAAAACAACCATTAGGACATTAGAGTTAATTTTAGGATCCTCAGTCCTCTGTCTACAACTGCAAATAGGCCCAAAGCTAGCCCCTTTGCTCTTATCTTTCAGTTTCGGTCTACTTACAGGAGGACTTATCTGCTTTCTGTCAGCATCCCAGCCTTGTATGCATATCCTCATGGATGTTGAGTAGGGAATACCCCCCTAGGTCTTGCAGAGCCTGAAGAAGAAGAGGAGATAAAATATAGAGTCTATCTCCTACACTGTTGGCCCCTGGCCTAGAGATCCTGTTGATCACTGATGGCTACCTTGTAGGGAAATCTGGGAATAAGCATCCAGTCTGGGAAAAAACCAACACATACATACATAAATACATACATACATACATATAGGCATACATACATACATACATATAAGTATACATACATACATATAGGTATACATACATACATACATACATACATGCTTAATAACCTTGAACATAAAACAATCCAAGGGGGACATAACGTGAGCACATTATAACACGCTTGTGTTATGTCAAACATGACAAACATTGAGCAAACATTTGTGAAAAAGGAAAAATGCAAAATAGAACATAATGCGAGTGCATTATAACGCGCTCACATTATATTTTGCTTTGGGAATCCCAAGCCTTAGGCTTGGGATTTGCTTTGGATTTCCAACCCAAAGGCTTAGAGTACCTTCCTAATGTCCAGAGATGTGTTTTTGTATATTCTACAGGATTTCACATTTCGTTCATGTTAACCCTCTGATTTGTACGTGTTTCAAGGTTGAACAAATTGAACACCTAGGTAATGTTAGGCTTTTTCTTAGCTATTTAATGATGTAATTTTTTTCACATTTTGACAATGTTAAGCCTTTCATCTTTAATTTCTTTTGTTTGTGTGTTCATTTTTGAGAAAAAACCAGTGTTTGGTCTTTTTTCATTGTAAATTAACTGTTCATTGAAATTTTAAAAAAATTACATTTTTAGAAACTAGACTCCATTCTACACATATTAAAAAAAATGATTTTCAATTAGTTTTTAAAATTTATAGGAGTAGCACAGCCAAAATTTTGTTTTTCAGGATGTGTCCACTTTGAAAATTAGTAAAAAATCAAATATTCATTAAACAATTATTAGAAAAATCGAGCATAAACTACATGTTGTTAGCTAATTTCTCACTAAAGCAATTTTAAAAATACCAAAAAAAAGTTAACCTTTTGAGGGAGCCACAAAACATGCTATGTTATGTTTTTTTGATAGAAACAACACCAATTTCTATGGATCCCTCTTTTGAACCCCTTAATCTATACCATTTTCAAAAAAAATTAGTAGTTTAGAAAGTAGACTCAGAGTACTACGAACATTATTTTGGTTACATCTCCAAATTTTGAGTGTAACTATGCTCAATTTCTCATCTAAGGCTAGCATTTCCTGATTTAAAAAAAAAATAGTGGCCAATTAAGACCCCTTTTTGGCCCCCCATCTTATTGCACTTATCTTGCTTCGACTATAGCAATTCTCTCAAGAGTGTGATGATAATGTTACATTGACTAAGTGATATTTATAGAGCCTATGTATATTTTTATTAGCAGACCATTATGATATTTATAATATCTATTTGGATATTTATGGTGTAGAGTGAATTCCATAGTTATCTACATATTATCTTATTGATATGTGTGTATACCATGATTATCTTGGGTATGGACTATGTTGATTATACCCTTAATATTAATCAAAATATTGTTTAAAGTCTAGGACTTTCTCATCTCTAAGTACCAACTGTGGAAATAATATCTACAGTTCCATTTGTAATATTATTGATGTTTTAATGATGATACGTCAATTGTTATTATACCACTGACAAACACATAATATAGTTATTTTTGATAGAGAATGGACACCTCTTTGTGTGTCAAATGTTATAATGTATTCATAGTTTTAATATAGTTATTTTTGACAGAGAATGGATACCTCTCTGTGTGTCAAATGTGATAATGTATTCACAGTTTTAATATAGTTATTTTTGACAGAGAATGGACACCTCTTTGTGTGTCGAATGTGATAATGTATTCAGAGTTATATAGATTTATTGTCAAAGGATAAATATTTCTCTGAGTGTCAACTGTGATGAATAAAAACCATAGTTGTATTGTTGTTAAACAAAGACTAATCAATTCTCTATGTGTTAAACTTATTGAGTATTTTATCAAACATCTTTAGAATATAGAGTTAAGGAATAGGAGATAAATAATATCATTGAGTAAAAGTGGTGTTAAGATTAGACTTCAGTTATATAATCTTAAGGGTGGGTGCAAAAAGATGGGGGGCCAAAAAGTGGCCAAATTCTTAAAACTTTTTAAAAAGCCATAATGCGAGCGCGTTATAACGCGCTCACGTTATAGCGTGCTCGTGTTATGGCTTGGTGTTGCCGAGCCTTTGGCTCGGCAACACAAAACCATAACATGAGTATAACTCACTCGCGTTATAACACAAGCGCGTTATTGTTTTCTTTGCATTTTTTTCTTTTTTGTAAAAGTTTGCCCAATGTTTAAGGGTTGAGGGTTTAATGGTTGAAGGATTAGGGTTTAAGGCATACTATCAAGGGTAGAAGGTTTAGGGTTGAAGGTTTAAGGGATGAGGGTTAAGGGATTAGGGTTTAAGGTATAGTGTCGAGGGTAGAGGGTTTAGGGTTTAAGGTTTAAGAGTTGAGGGGTGAGGCTTTAGGGATAGGGTTTAGGGTTTAAGTTATAGTGTCGAGGGTTGAGGGTTTAGGGATAGGGTTTAGGATATAAGTTTTAAGGGTTGAGGATTTAGGGATAGGGTTTAGGGTTTAAGGTTAAATGAGAGACCTAGATGGCTAAGGATGGATGGAGAGGTAGACAAGGAGTGACTGAGAAACTTAGAGAGAGGAGAGGTAGAGGTGAGGGGGAGATAGAAGTGAGAGATAGAAAGGTGAGGGGAGAGATAGAATAAAATGAGAGAGTGAAGTTGACAACTTGAGGGAAAGATGGGTAAGGAGGAGGGAGATAGGTGGAGAGGAATGGAAATATCTAGAGAGCCTTGAGAGATATACAAGTGAGAGACCTACAACCTAGGGAGAGGGGTGAGAGAGATAGAGGAGAGATGGGAGTGAGGCAGATAGGGGAGGAGAGGTGTGGATAAGGGTTGAGGGTTTAAGGGTTAAGGGTTTAGGGTTTAAGGGTTGAGGGTTTAAGGGTTGAGGTATTAAGGGTCTAAGGGTTGAGGGATTAGGGTTTAAGGTATAGTGTCGAGGGTTGAAGCCTAATACCTCAACCCTCGGCACTTTACCTTAAACCCCAAGGTTGAGGGATTAGGGTTTTAAGGTATTATGTTGAGGGTTGAGGGATTAGGGTTCAACACTTGACACTATACCTTAGACCCTAATCCCTCAACCCTTAGACCCTTAATACCTCAACCCTTAAACCCTCAACCCTTAAACCCTAAACCCTTGACCCTTAAACCCTAAAGCCTTAAACCCTTAACCCTTATCCCACCCTCTCCTCCCCTATCTGCCTCACCCCCATCTCTCCCTTATCTCTCTCACCCCTCTCTCCCTAGGTTGTAGGTCTCTCACTTATATATCTCTCAGGGCTCTCTAGATATTTCCCTTCCTCTCCACCTCTCTCCTTTCTCCTTACCCATCTTTCCCTCAAGTTGTCAACTTCAATATCTGATTTTATTCTATCTCTCGCCTCACCTCTCTACCTCTCACCTCTATCTCCCACTCACCTCTCTACCTCTCCCCTCTCTAGGTATCTCAGTCATTCCTTGTCTGCCTCGTCATCTGTCCTTAGTCATCTAGGTGTCTCACTTAACCTAAACACTAAACCCTATCCCTAAGGCCTCAACCCTCAACCCTTAAACCTTAAATCCTAAACCCTATCCCTAAACCCTCTACCCTCAACACTATACCTTATACCCTAATCCCTTAACCCTCAGCCCTAAAGCCTCAACCCTCAACCCTTAAACCTTCAACCATAAACCTTGTCTCTAAACCCTCTACACTTGACACTATGCCTAAACCCTAATCCCTCAATTCTTAAACCCTTAATCCCTCAAACCTTAAACCCTTAAACCCTATATACCCTTTACACTTAACCTTGGACACTCAACCTTGAACATTATCCCTCAACCTTCAAACCTCTACCCTCTACCCTATACCCTAAACCCTAATCCCTCAACCCTCAATCCTCAACCCTAATCCCTCAACCCTCAACCCTAATTTTGATTTTCTTCCATTGATTCATCATTGTTGTTTTCCCCATCAGAAACCAATTCATTTAGCAACTTGCTACCCATTGGTTGACTTGAACTACATATTCTATTAGAAAAAAGGGCATCTTTTATTTGTATCAATGTTGGTATTCATAAGCTGAATAGCATTGATATTTTTCACACACCCTATTCTTTGAAATATCTTAACCTTAAAATATGACTTGGATATGTACTTGAACACAACAAAATCTCCAATCTCCAACCCATGATGATTCACAAAATTTTCCCAACCTTGCCTAAATTCTAGTTTATTTATTGTATACCCTCAACCCTAATCCCTCAACCCTAATCCCTCATCCCTAAACCCTAAACACTATCCCTATTCCTAAACCCTCAACTCTCAACATTAAACCCTAATCCATCAACCCTAAACCCTAATCCCTCAACCCTAAACCCTATCCCTAAACCCTCAACCCTCAACACTATCCCTAAACCCTCAACCCTAAACCCTATCCCTAAACCCTCAACCCTAAACCCTATCCCTAAACCCTAAATCTATGTTTCTTTCTATCCACCCCACACTTAGGGGAGGTATATTGTTATGAAATAGGCAAATAATCTCCCATTGTTTACTGGCTCGCATTTTGTCCTACTATAGATTGATCCATTAATATTTGTGCCTATCTCACCTTCGATAGCACCTTTACAATATCTCACCTCTAGTTCCATTAGCTCATGTTCTATATCTCACTTATCTCTCCCCCTCACCTCTCTACCTCTCCCCTCTCTATGTCTCTCAGTCGCTCCTTGTCTACCTCAACCCTAAACCCTCGACCCTCAACCCTATCCCTATACCCTCAACCCGCGAACCTCAACCCTCAACGTCAAAACCTAATCCCTCAACCCTTAACTCTGATCCCTCGACCCTCAACCCTATCCCTAAACCCTAAACCTTAAAGCCTCAACCCTCAACCCTCAACGTCAAATTCTAATCCCTTAACCCTTCACTCTAATCCCTCAACCCTAAACCCTATCCCTAAACCTTCAACACTATACCTTAAACCCTAATCCCTCAACCCTCAACCCTAATCCGTCATCCCTCAACTCTAATCCCTCATCCCTAAACCCTAAATGCTATCCCTATTCCTAGACCCTCAACGGGCTCGATACTATACCTTAAACCCTAATCCCTTATCCCTAAACCCTCAAACCCTATCCCTAATCCTTATACCCTTTACCCTCAACCCTATCCTGAAACCCTTAACCCTTGAACCTCAATGTACTCAACCCTAAATGTCAAACCCTAATCCCTCAACCCTTAACTCTGATCCCTCGACCCTCAATCCTATCCCTAAACCCTAAACCCTAAAGCCTCAACCCTCAACCCTCAACATCAAATCATAATCCCTCAACCCTTCACTCTAATCCCTCAACCCTAAACGCTATCCCTAAACCCTCAACACTATACCTTAAACCCTAATCCCTCAACCCTCAACCCTAAACCTTATCCCTTAACCCTAATCCCTTAACCCTCAACCCTAATCCATCATCCATCAACTCTAATCCTTCATCCCTAAACCCTAAATGCTATCCCTATTCCTAGACCCTCAATAGGCTCGATAATATACCTTAAACCCTAATCCCTTATCCCTAAACCCTCCAACCTTATCCCTAATCTGTATATGCTTGACACTCTACTTTAACCCTAATCCCTCCACCCTCAACCCTATCCCAAAACCCTTAACCCTCGAACCTCAATGTACTCAACCCTCAACATCAAACCCTAATCCCTCAACCCTTAACTCTGATCCCTTGACCCTTAACCCTTAAAACTTGAACCCTAAACCCTCAACCCTCAACTCTCAACATTAAACCCTAATTCATCAACCCTAAACCCTAATCCATCAAACCTAAACCCTATCCCTAAACCATCAACCCTCAACACTATACCTTAAACCCTAATCCCTATCCCTTAACCCTTAAATCTTAAACCCTATCCCTATACCCTCAACACTTGACACTATATCTTAAGCCTTAAACCCTCATCCCTAAAGCCTCAACCCTCAATCCTCAAACCTTCAACCCTAAACCCTATCCCTAATCCCTCTACCATTGACACTCTAACCCTAACCTTGACATTAAACACTAATCCGTCAACCCTAAACCCTAATCTATCAACCCTAAACCCTCAACCCTCAACACTATACCTTAAACCCTAATCCATCAACCCTAAAACCTAATCCATCAACCCTCAACCCTAAACACTATCAATAAACCCTCAACCCTTGACACTATACCTTAAACCCTAATCCCTGAACCCTCAACCCTAATCCCTCATCCCTAAACCCTAAACTCTATCCCTATTCCTAAACCCTCAACCCTCGACACTATACCTTAAACCCTAATCCCTTATCCCTATACCCTAAACACTATCCCTCAACCCTTAACCCTTAAAAATTAAACCCTAAAACCTATCCATAAACCCTTGATGCTCAACACTATATTTTAAACCCCAATCCTTTACCCCTCAGCCCTAAAGCCTCAACCCTCAATCATTAAACCTTCAACCCTAAACCCTATCCCTAATCCCTCTACCCTCAACACTCTACTTTAACCCTAATCCCTTGACCATCAACCCTATCCCTAAACCCTCAACCCTCAACCCTCAACCCTCAACTCTCAACATTAAACCCTAATCCATCAACCCTAAACCCTAATCCCTCAACCCTAAACCCTCAACCCTCAACACTATACCTTAAACCATAATCCCTCAACCCTAAACCCTAATCCCTCAACCCTAAACCCTAAACCCTATCCCTAAACCCAACAAAACTACTTTGCCTTATGTTAGGTTGTTAAACCCATCATTTTTGACACTCTTCTCTTAAAGATATTTGAGTTGCAAGAATATGTCAGAAAAATGGCTATGAACTTTTTTAATGTTAGTAATGTTATATGGCATGTTTTTCTGGCCCATCTGGGGTTCATTATGCCAATAGGTGTACACACTATGAGAAAAGATTTGCGTATGGTACATCCACAATGAGTAATTAATAGTTGAAATTAGAAGGATGATCATTATAAGAAAAGCTTTGCATTGGGGTACATCTATGTTTCTTGCTGTCCACCCCGCACTTAGGGGAGGTATATTGTTATGAAACAGGCAAATAATCTCCCATTGTTTACTGGCTCTATCCACAAGAACTACTAAACTATACCTTAAACCCTAATCCCTCAACCCTAAACTTTCAACCCAAAACCCTATCCCTAATCCCTCTATCCTCAACACTCTACCTTAACCCTAATCCCTCGACCCTTAACCCTAAACGCTATCCCTAAAGCCTCAGCCCTAAACCCTAATCCCTCAAGGTCCTAAACTCTAATCCCTTATCCCTAAACTCTAAATCCTATCCCTAAATGCTCAACCCTTAACCTTAAACCTTAATCACTCAATCCTTATCCACCCCTCTCCTCCCCTATCTGGCTCACTCCCATCTCTACCCTCCTCTACCCTCGACACTATACATACATACATATAGGCATACATAGATACATACATACATATAGGCATACATACATACATACATACATACATATAGGCATACATACATACATGATTAATATCCTTAAACATACAAAAATTTAAGTTGAACATAATGCACTCGCGTTATTCAAAACATGAAAAACAACACAAACTTTTGTGGAAAAGGAAAAATGCAAAGAAAAGAATAATGCGAGCGCATTATAACGCGCTCGCGTTATGTCTTGCTTTGGGAATCCCAAGCCTTGGGCTTGGGATTTGCTTTGGATTTCCAACCCAAAGGCTTGGAGTGCCTTTTGAACACTAACATACGTGTTTTTCCATATTCTTCAAGATTTTACATAATTTCGTTCGTGCTAACCCTTAGATTTACACGTGTTTCAAGGTCAAACAAATCAAACACCTGGGTAATGTTAGGCTTTCTCTCAGGTATTTGACGATGTAAATTTTTTCACATTTTAACAATGTTAAGCCTTTCATCTTTAATTTCTTTTGTTTGTGTGTCCGTTTTTTAGCAAAAACCACTATTTGGTTTTTTTTTCATTGTAAATTAAGTATTCATTGAAATTTCAAAAAAATTACATATTTAGAAGCTAGACTCCATTCTACAAATATTAAAAAAAGAAAAAAATGATTTTCGATTAGTTTTCAAAATTTATAGGGGTAGCACGGCCAAAATTCTATTTTTTAGGATGTGTCCACTTTGAAAATTAGTAAAAAATCAAATATTCATCAAAAAATTATCAAAAAAATCGGGCATAAACTACATGCTATTAGCTAATTTCTCACTAAAGCGATTTTAAAAATACCAAACAAAAGTTGACCTTTTGAGGGAGCCACAAAACATGCTATGTTATGTTTTTTTGACAGAAACAACACCAATTTCTGTGGCTCCCTCTTTTGAACCCCTTAATCTATGCCATTTTTTTAAAAAAATAGTAGTTTAGAAAGTAGACTCGGAGCACTACGAACATTGTTTTGGTTGCATCTCCAAATTTTGAGTGTAACTATGCTCAATTTCTCATCCAAGGCCAGTATTTCCTGATTTCATAAAAAAAGTGGCCACTTAAGACCCCTTTTTGGCCCCCCATCTTCCTGCACTTACCCTTAAGTTCTTTGAAATGTGAAAAATTATTATTTAAAGTTATGAAGAACTTTGTGGATTGACTATTCAACTAATGTTATTAAACTGTTATTGATTATGAGACATAATAGGGTGTATTATAGTGAATTTCACTATTTTTATCTTATGGTGATAAATCATAAATGCCTATAGGGTAATATGATTCTTGGATGAAATCAATTATTCTTTAAAATGCGTTCATGCTTGAATAGGGCACCCCGAGAATGAGTTAATGAAGTGACTCTCTTACTTAAATAAATTCTTTTTGTTTTTATAATAGACAATATGATATATACTTGTGTTTATTTATAAATGAATATATGCAATTACATATATGCATTTATAAATATACATGATATTTTCAAATTAAAAGGATTATTTCTTGAGTTATATGTAAAGAAATCTCAAATAGAGCTACATGGAATTATTGAGTTCCATTAATTATGTTACTAATTTGTTGAAAAGATATAGTTTGTAAGAACTTATTTTGTTCAAATTTTGATTAGCAATGTTTATATATGGTTATGGAATCTATGTGAGTTACCTCTGCTTAGATTTAAGGATAGTTGGGAGTAAGTAACTCTGATTTTTGTCATTATTTTTTGTATCAGATAGTTTCCTTTGTATATAAATGATGAATTTATAAAGATGAGACTATCTTTTGAGTATGACATCGGGAATGCAATTTTGCACAGTAGTATAGTGATAATGTAAAACTATATACCTGATCTCTATTCTAAACTTGACTGGTTGGAAATGTAGTTGGAGTTAAACTTTATAGTTCACCTAGCCAAGCCTAGAATAGGTTCAGTATTTTGATTAAGTTTATATGCTTGATTTTATAATATACACTTGTGATCACTCATAAATGTTATGACAACATGTGTTACCAATTTGAGATAGAGGTTTGTGAATATATGACATGCATATCTGCTTCAAGAATGTATTTGATTTTTAGAATATTTGGCCAAAGTAATACAAAATCACTGCTTGCATTGTTAGTTTATGGTGTCTCATTAGTAATGCATAATAGTTGGTACAAATTATACTCAACTAAAGGGAATCTAGATTTGTATAATGGATTGCTTGTAATAGACACAACACTAGTTCTTAGAAGGAATGTTGGATCCCGTTGATTTCCTAATCTACTTCCCTCATGAAGGGTAGGGCCACTTCTAGGTGGAAGGTGCGTGAGTGACCATCGGTCTATGGTTGAAGGTAGAGCACTAGGGTGATGCTCTCCCACCTATAGTTGGTTATGCCAAAGATTTGGTTATATAGCATAGAGATTTGATCATTCAGTCATATACGTATTTTATACCATTGATATTATTTTAAGAATTATTACTTGTATAATTGTACTTTATAGCATCAAGATACTGATGCAATTTGTAATAAGTGTTTTATGAATGTAATATTATTATTCATTGATTATGAAATGTGCAATTTAGAATAATTCTTTCTCAACCTTATTATTGTGAGATGATATAATGGTTTGAACATTGATGTAATTATTTATAAAAAAATTGTGGTGAATCTAGTTAAGATTTGTTTAAGTTAGTAAACAAGCGTTCGTTACATGCGGTATCAGAGTATAGTTTGAACACTTGAGCCTATGATCTTTTTTTGCAATAAGCTATTATAGATGGATAACATTGTGTTTATCAAATCTAATGTTGTTCTTTGAACGCAAAAATGGGAAGGTAGAAAATGAAGAAAAAAAGTAGAAAGACCAAGAAATCTAAGGGACCTCAAACCAAGGTTAAAACTAAGACAAATTTGAGTTATGAAGGATAAGCCTAGCTCTCAAACTCAAAAACACTTGCTATTGCCCTTAAATGAATTAAGCTGGAGAAGAAAAAACATATGAAACCTCCTACCACTGAGATAATTACCTTTGAGATTAAGCCCAGTAAACCTTCGGCAAATCATGGCATGCCTTTTGGGTGTAGATGAAATGTATCAATTATAGACAAAGAGGTGATAGGGGAGTACCTGCATGGACATCCCACCTCCAAGTTTGTGTTGTTAAACTTAGATGGAGAGGAAGAACCCAAAGAGGTTCCTCTGTTTGACATTGATTTATAACTTTTGAAATCCTATTATAACTTATTTAAATAAGGATGTATAAATCCACTGAGATAAATAAAATCAATTTTTTCTTGATATTGGAATGTGTTGATCTTTTATGTAGAATTCTTGAATTTCTAGCTTTGATGAAATATTTTACAATTTAGAATTTTCATGTGATTCTTGCACAATGAAAAATTAGAACTAATGAACTACAATGACTTGTCAGGTGCACTATGGTTCAAATGAGAATGAATCCTAGAGGTAGTCAAAATGGCTCTAGTTTAGCTAGGGAAGATCTTGCTGCCAAGTTGGATCAAATCCTTGCTCTTCTGAATGAAACTAAGGAAAGGTTAGGATCCTTAGAAAAAGAGGTTAGAGGGATGGACAACCAAGAAGAAAGTGAAGAAAACAAACAAGAGAATAGTGTCCATGAAGGACAAGATGAACTTGAAGAAAACCCTGAGAATCAAGAAGAACCTTTAAGACAAGTAGATGCAAGAATTTAGTTGACCAATGAATTGGCAAAGGATATGAAGAAAATAACCCCACCAAAATCTTTTGGGCCTGTATTGGGTGATGTAGCAGAAGCATGGCTCACTGATATAGAAAAGTATTTCAAGATAAGAAATTATTCTAAAATAACCAAGGTTGTATGGGGATCATATCATTTTGCTATTGAAAAATCTACTTGGTGGATGAAAAATAAATTAAAGTTAGGATTGATATCCATGCGAGTAACATGGGATCAATTTGTGGCAATTTTTAGGAAAATATGGCTATCACAGCTATATTTCAATTAGAAATTATTTGATTTTTAGAACTTGCATTAAGGTGACATGATAGTAAATGAATATTCAGAAAAGTTTACAAGATTATCAAAATATGTGGCTCAATACCAGAAGGATGAACATTTTCGTATAAGGAAATTTATCATGGGGTTGAATACAAAAATTGGTGGAGAAGTGGATGTGGATGGTCCAACAACTATGGATCAAGTGTTTGAGAAGGAAATTAAATAAGAAGAAGAATGGGAACTTGAATGATCATGCTCTAGAAAAGAAAGGACCTCTTGGTGGATGTTTCAATTGTGGAGGCGATCATTACACAAATTAATGTCTAAATAAGAAATAAGGAAACAAGTTTTGAAATTACTCTCTACCTCACAGCAAACAACTTTTCAACCAAGGATTCATATAGCCTTGGACAACCATCAAGCTGAGTATCAAATCACACCCGTAGAAACTCTAGGTATTTTATTTGGAATACCAATATCTATTTTAATTGATACTAGTGCTACTAAAAGTTTTATCATACCTAGAATACTAAGTAGAATTCCTAGACGAGGATTAAAGATGAAGACATTCATAAAACAATATTTAGGACAAGATATGGGCAAGACTGAAGTTGTAGTTTGTGTGTTTTAGAACAAGTAAGGATATAAATTGACTCAAAAATCATCATTTTTAATACTAACTCATAAAGTGTTTGACATAATGTTTCAAAAATCAACATCTATAGCTAGCACATGAAAACAGTTCAACATAATGTCTTGAGAATCAAATAGCCGTCAAGTTTGCACAAGGACTTAAATTTTTATTGTGAAGTTAGTTTGTTTATGTTTAAACTAACTTTAATTTTTAAAAAGTAAAAATATATGTTCATTAAAATATTGTAATGTTTATTTCAAATATCTTATAAAGTTTGAAAAGCAGTAATTAAGAGTTAATGAAGAGTTATTTATGGGCTAAGAAAGTTATAAATACAATGATTTCCAATATAAAGGGGTTTAATTTTTCTAGAAAAAAGAGGATTCACACACATTATACAGGAAAGAAAGAGTCATAGGGCTCTTCTACTTGATTTGAATAAAGGATAATTGATTGGTCATAGAGCTAGAATGTTATTCCTTTTTGCTATCAATTATTCATATATCTAATTTACAGGTTCTTTTTGCATATTTTCTATTATGTCTCTCTCATATTGTGAAGTTAACATTTATTATATTCTTATTATTTATTCTTACTATGTTTAGACTTGAGGCTAATTAGAGATGTGAATACAACTATTCTACATGGGGATTTGTAGGAGATCTACTTGACACAACCATAGCACTTTATGGTGAAGGGTAAGAAAGGTTTGGTTTGTAGGTCCAAAAAGTATTTCTATGGTCTTAAATTATCCCCCAAGATGTGGTATAATAAGTTTGACACTTATGTTTTGAAATTGGAGTATTTTAGAGCTAAGTCAAATCACTACATTTACTTCAAACAAGATGGTAACCATTTTTTATATGTCATTATGTTGATAACATGATAATGTATAATTAGGTCTCTAGAATCTTGGCTTTTAACATAGTTGAATATGAAGGACATGGAGGTAACTAATTTCATCTTAGGGATGGAGATTATGAGAGATAGAGTGAATAGAGAACTCTAGCTTAGATAGAGGAAGTATGTTAACTCTATTTTATAGAGGTTTAGGATGTAGAATTCCAAATCCATGAGTGTTCCCATTCTTATGGGAACTAAGATCTTTGTTGATTGGTTCCCCTCAACACTAGATGAAATAGAGGACATGAGCCATGTCCCCTATGTTCTAGTATATTTTTTAGTCTTATGCATGCTATGGTCTACATTAGACCAAACATTTCCCAAGTAATGAGTCCTAAGCAAGTGTATGTCCAATCTAGGAAAATAACATATTACAATAAAGAGGGTCTTCAAGTATCTTAGATACACATTAGAGTGTTAAATTTTCTACTAGGGAGGTTAAAATTTGACTAGAACAATGGATATACATGGATTCTAAATGTCTTGTACCAACAAGATTATGATGAAATATTTTCTATAGTAGCAAAAATAAGTACCATTCACATGCTTATTGCATTAGCTTTTCTAGGAAATCCATTAAATGGATGTTAAAAATACATTTTTAAATGGTGATGTACAAGAAGAAATCTACATGTCTCAACCAAAAGGTTTTTTACAACCAAATAAAGAAACGTACTATGTGTTGAATACACCAAGATACTAAGAGGGGGGGAATCAATATCTAAACAATCTTTAACTTTAACAACTTCAACTTATCCAAAGCAGCTTAAAACTTAAGCATCAAAGTATTAACATGAACATGAAAGATTAACACAATGCACATCAACACATAACACTAGATATACATGGAAAACCATAGAAGGGAAAAACCACGGTGAGGATAAACTCACAATATATGAAGCTCAAATAACAACTTTGTTTTAGGGCTACAACCCAAAGAAGCTACTACTCCTTGGAAACTTTAATTTAGGGTCACTCCCAAGGAAGCTACTACTACCTGAAGACTTTGTTTCAAGGTCACTTCCAAGGAAGCTACTACTCCCTAAATTGAGAATACACTTATATTACAGTATGACAGTCCTTCTACTATCTAAAAACTAACATTGACATTCACACTTTTGACGATTGTAGTTCTACCTCTTCACACTTTCTTCTGATGATCAGATCAATTAGGCACACTCTACACTTAATCACTGTCACAAATATGTCTTCAAGATGAATCAAGATAGCATCTAAAGCTTCTACTCTTTCTCCTTCAATCGCACATCATAATGCTTTCATTCTACTCCTTATCTTTCTTGTGAACCTTATCAATCACTTTGCAATCATGCCTCACCTCATTCAATTTGATTTAAAATTTATACAAGATATTACACTAATTACATTTCTTGTTTGCTAGATACAACATGAAAAATACATTTACAAGTCAGCCAGACAACACGCAACATGAAGTGTATAGAGGACAAGGCCTAAACAAGACTACATGCTACATCAATAGAAGTCCCATTCCTTGTGGAGATCAACACTTGTTTAATTAGATCCAAAACATTGTTCACTTCATCAAACAACAAGGAATTACATTCGCACACTCCACTCATTTGAAATAGGACAGCTTTAAGAAAAAACACATGAACCTTGAAGCATAACAGCCACAACTTGAAAAACTTGTGCGGTACTGGAAACAAGAAAGATCTTCACAAAACTTTTCTAGATGAGTCTATAAGACTCATACAACATCTCCAAAGACTCCTTTACCTCTGCAAATCAAATGTTTTGTGTTGTACATCTTCAATCATGAACCCTAAGAACAATCTGTCATCCAGAACACACTACAACATATTGTCATTGAGAAGTTGAGCTTGTGGACCACCAAGAGCCTTGAGACTGCAAGGAAGCATGTAATACACATCCATAAACATATCCACAAAAATACAAAGGCAACCATTCACTTTCGAAGGAATGCGGTGCATTCCAATAGGCCTTCAACACCAGCTTACTTTGTTAGAACACATGCTGATACTCTATCATGCATAACTCTCATAGCGGAAGAATAAATGATTTAAAACTTTGGAATTATCACCTTTACTTCACCTTGAACATAATTCTAGAACCGCATAGCCATTTATGCAAATGAGGAGCATTCCATTGTCCTACTCAGAACATCTTCATAGAAATAACATTGTCTTCAATTTGTCAACAAAAAAACACTCTTCTGATAATCTAATCATCATGAAACTTTAAACACACATGATTCAAGCCATCAGTAACATTAGAAACATAGATAATCATTTTAGTGCTTCTAATTCCATAATAATATGTCTTCATACTTAACTCTGCACTGATCAAGGCATGACATCCAACCATGAACTATATCTTCTCTCTTCTCTTGTTGGATGGGAGATGACATCTAACCATGAACACGATCACACCTCAATGATTGTGTTGACATCAATGAAAAACTCATGAGCGATATGTGTAACAATCTCCCCCTTTGGCATTGATGGTTACAAATTCCTGCACATTTCTCCCCCTTCGACATCAAGGACAAAGGGTAACCACTACTTGCTCATCAGTGACCACACACCTGCACATTCTTTCTTAGGGTATAAATTCATCTTATAGGAAACAAACTCCCCCTATCATCAACAATCACTACTTGCTCCCCTGAGAGGTAGCCACCATCAGTCCAGGAGCAAGATATAACATGAACTCCCCCTATATAGATGTACCACTATGCATCTAGCAAGGAGGGGTAATTACCCCTAATATCTACCAGAGATCTTCAAAAGTATCCTTTGCATGAGCCTTTGTGAAAATATCTACCTTTGTTGGAACATATTCCAACTTTACTTCCTTATCTGCAACCTTCTCTCTCAAAATGTGAGACATGATTTCTATATGCTTGGTTCTAGAATGCATCACTAGATTCTTGGAAATATTAATAGCACTTGTATTGTCACACAAGATAGGAATAGGCTCATCATACAATACTTTGATATCCTTTAGGGTTTGCATCATCCACAACACTTGTTGATAGTAGATTGTTGTTGCATTGTACTTTTCCTCTGTAGGAGATAAGGACACTAAATCTTGATTCTTGCTCTGCCATGAAACCAATCTACTTTCTAAAAAGAAAGCACCACCACTTGTACTTCTTCTATTGTCAACACAACCATCCCAATCAACATCAATTTAAGCACTCAAATCAAATTCATTACCTCTTGGATACCAAAGGCCATAATCTAGAGTTCCTTTCAAGTATATGAATATCCTTTTGACTACCTTCTCATGTGTTTTCTTGGGATTGGATTGATATCTAGCAACCACACATACTACATGCATAATGTCAGGTCTAGAAGAAGTCAAGTACAATAGTCCTCCAATCATATATCTATAGATAGTCTGGTCCACCTCTGGAGACTCATCATCTTTGCTTAAGTGGCATTAAGTGACCATGGGAGTACTCACTGGTTTTGAATCCTCCAAGCCAAAATTCTTCAACAACTATTTGACATACTTAGCTTGAGAAATAAAGATACTACCATCTAGCTAAATAATTTGAAGTCCAAGGAAGAAATACATCTCACTAATCAAAGACATCTCAAACTCTTTTTGCATCATAGACACATATTGCATGCATTATGTCAGGTCTAGAAGAAGTCAAGTACAATAGTCCTCCAATCATATATCTTTAGATAGTCTGGTCCACCTCTAGAGACTCATCATCTTTGCTTAAGTGACATCAAGTGACCATGGGAGTACTCATTAGTTTTGAATCCTCCATACCAAAATTCTTCAACAACTCTTTGACATACTTAGCTTGAGAAATAAAGATACCACCATCTAGCTGAGTAATTTGAAGTCCAAGGAAGAAAGACATCTCACTAATCATAGATATCTCAAACTCCTTTTGCATCTCCTCTGCAAACCTCTTACACATAACATCATCTCCCCAAAGATGATGTCATCAACATATAAGTATTGCAACTATCAATATCATGTCTCCTTCTTCCTTGATGTAAAGATTGTTATCTGTAGTTCCTTTCTTGAAGCCCTACTAAAGTAAGTACTTGTCCAACCTAGCATACCAAGCCCTAGGTACTTTCTTGAGACCATACAAAGCCTTCTTGAGTCTGCACACCATGTCCAAATCTTCTAATATCTGGAAGCCATCTGGTTGTTCAATATAAACCTCTTCCTCTAGATCGCCATTCAAAAATGTTGACTTAACATCCATCTAATATACCTTGAATTTCTTATGAGCAGCAAGAGAAAGGAACATTTTGATTGCCTCCATCCTTCCTACCATAGAAAAATTCATATCAAAATCAATACCTTCAACTTGTGTGTATCCTTTGCACACCGATCTTGCCTTGGTCCTTACAACTTCACCTTCTTCATTTAGTTTGTTCCAGAAGACCCACTTTGTTCCTATAACATTCTTATTTGCTGGTCTGAGAACCAATTCCCATGTCTAATTCTTCTCAATTTGATCCAATTCTTATTCCATGGCCTTTATCCATCCATCATCTTTGCTAGCATCAACAAAGTTTTTTGGTTCTACCTTTGATAACAAACACAAGTTTACTTGTTCATGTGTCTTAGAAAGTCTTCTCCTTGTCTACACACCTTCATCCTTATCTCCAATGATCTGATTTGCTAAGTGGTTCTTCTAAACATACTTTGCTAGAGTCTTAAGCATCTGCTCTGGTTCTTGTTCCTTTTCTTCTTTCACTTCTTCTTCTTCATCATCTTCAATGCATGGAAAGATATCATATTTGGAGTCCTCTGATTCATGTGAGATCTGATATAGGTATTCATCTATCTTGACATTTGTGCTTTCAATCATCTTTCCCAACCTCTTGTTGTAGCATCTATAAGCCTTGTTTCTGGTTGAGTAGCCAAGAAAGATTCCTTCATCACTTCTTGAATCAAACTTTCCTAGGTCTTTTTCATCTCTTCTGATATAGCATTTGCTACCAAAGATACTTAAGTATTTGACTATGGGAGGTCTTCCATACCATAGCTCATAAGGGGTCTTAGTATTGTTGACCCTTAGTTGCACTCTGTTAATTAGATAGATAACAGTGTGAACTACATCCTTCTAGTACATATCAGGTAGATTTGCATCTTTCAACATTTCCCTAGACATCTCTTGCACAGTCCTATTCTTTCTTTCCACAACCTCATTTTGCTAATGTGTCCTTGGAGCTAACAGATGTCTCCTAATACCATGATCTTCACAAATTTTTTAAAATTTATTTGAAGTAAACTCACCTCCTCTATCAAACCTCAAACATATGATCTTGGCATCTACTTCTTTCTCAACTATAGCTTTGAACACTTTAAATTTATCAATGGCATCTAATTTTTCTCTTAAGAAAGTAAGCCAAGTTATTCTAGAATAATCATCAATGAGCAACATAAAGTATCTCTCACTTTGTTGACTCTTTACTTTTGTAGGGCCACATAGATTAGTGTGAATCAACTCAAATGGTTGTGAAGAAGAATACGCCTTGCTTTTGAAATTTATCTTTGTCTACTTTCCCATTTGACATTCCCTGCATACTATATTTGTAGGCTTGATTATCTTAGGCATGTTTCTCACTAGATGAGTAGAATTGATCTTTACCATATTATCAAAATTGTTGTGTCCCATTCTCTTGTGCCACGGCCAACACTTATTGGATTGAGCTAACAAACATGTTCTTCCATTTACCTCCTTTAGATGATAGATATCACCATATGTCTTCATACCTTCTGCAACTAATTTTTCAGACCCTGTCTTCCTGATTTCACAACCCTTGGCAAGAAAGGTGAGATTATACCCCTTGCTGCACCTATGACTGATACTAAGAATATTGTGATTTAGTCCTTTGACATAGAGGACATCCTCAGTCCTGTTCTTCCCATCAATAGTTATATCACCTTTTCCATAGATCTGTGCTTACTCATCACCATCCCACTTCTCAAGGCTAATAATCTTCTTGTCACCAGTCATATGATATGAGCATCCACAGTCAATTACCCAAGCCTTGGATTCTTCTCTTGCATGAAAGACAGTCCATACAACCATTGATCTTTCATTTTTTTGGTCTATTTGCAAGGCATCAGTCATCTCACATTTTCCAACATCGTCCTTTTTTTCACCAACACTCAAGCCCATGAAAAGTGTTTCATCATTTGAATCATCATGATCCTCATCTTCTAAAGAATAATTGCTCTCTATGGAATACATACTTCTTTTGAACTTATCTCTCTTATTACTACCCTTTGATTCCTTAAAAGGACATTTGGAAGCAAAGTGACCAACCTTTCCACAATTGAAATATTTGAAGGGTAACTTACCTTTGTATTTCAAAGTGCCTTTCTTCAGTCTTCTCACAAAATTTTCTTCAACTTCATCAGAGATCTCATCTTCATCAACAACTTCTTCCTTTGTCTTCATACTGACTTTGAAAGCAACTTTGTTCTTTGAAGCATCACTGCCAACACTCTCTCATTTCAAAGGCAGTCAGGGAACCAAATAATTTGTCTACAATGTATGTATCCAAGTTTGCATTCTTTTCAATGGCAAATAGCTTATGACTGTAAGATTTGGGAAGAGATCTTAGAACCTTTTTCATAATCTCATCTTCTTTCACTTCTCCACCAAGACCTGTGATGCCATTGACCACTTCATTCACCCAGAGCATTTATCTAGCAATGTCTTCATCCTCTAACACTTTTAGGTTTTGAAATCTTCCCTTGAAGATCTTCATCTTCATCTTGGCTTACTTTACTTTCTTATCTCCTTTATAACTAGTTTCAGTTTAACCCAAAACTTCTTTAGTAGAACTACAACTCATTACCTTTGAAAGTTCTAAATCAGCTAACCCACTCATAATAGCAAACTTTGCCTTGGCCTTGTTATCATATGACTTGACTTTCATCTGCGTCTATAGGAATAGTAGTAGGAACTTTGTAACTAGAATTGATAGAGTCCCAAACACCACACCTTAGAAAATTAATATAGGCTTCCATCCTTAGCTTCCAAAAAGCATAATTTGTTCTATCAAACCTAGGTATTTTACTGGATGCATTTTTGTGCCATCCCAGACCTTCCTCAAGTTGTTAAGCTTCTTTCAAAGGAACTTGGCTCTGATACCAATTGTTGAACACATCAAGATACTGAGATGGGGGGGGATGAATCAGTATCTAAACAATATTTAACTTTAACAACTTCAACTTATCTGGAGTAGATTAAAACTTAAGCATAAGAGTATTAACATGAACACGAAAGATTAACACAATGCATATCAACACATAACACTAGATATATGTGAAAAACCCTAGAAGGAAAAACCATGGTGAGGATTAACTCACAACATGTATGAAGCTCAAATAACAAATTTGTGTTAGGGCTACAACCCAAGGAAGCTACTACTCCTTGAAAACTTTGATTTAGGGTCACTCCCAAGGAAGCTACTACTCATTGAAGACTTTGTTTTAGGGTCACTCCAAAGGAAGATACTACTCCCTAAATTGAGAACACACTTACAAAAGATTACCAATATGATAGTCCTTCTACTGTCTAAAATTGACATTGAAATTATCACACCTTTGATGATTGCAATTCTACCTCTTCTACACTTTCTTTTGATGATTAGATCAGTTAGGCACACTCCACACTTAATCACTATCACTAATATGTCTTCAAGATGATCAAGGACAACATCTACAACTTTTTCTCTTTCTCCTTTAGTCACACATCATAGGGTAAGTGCACAAAGATGAGGGACCAAAAAGGGGTCTTAAGATGCCACTTTTTTTTCTAAAATCAGGGAAAGATTGATGTTGGATGAGAAAATTGAAGATAGTTACACTCAAAATTTGAGATACAATAAAAACAAGAGTCATAGTGCTCCAAATCTAGTTTCTAAACTACCTATTAAAAAAAAATGGTTCAGATTAAGGGGTTCAAAAAGGGGGACTACACAAATTGGTCATGTTTTTCTTGAAAAAAACATAACATAATGTTTGGTGTGCTCCCCCTAAAATGTTAAATTTTTTAATATTTCAAAAATCACTTCCGTGAGAAATAGATAACACCATGTAGTTTATCTCTGATTTTTATGATAATTTTTTCATGAATAATTAATTTTTTACTAATTTTCAAAGCTGACACATCCTGAAAAATAGAAAATTGAGCATGCTGCCCCCATAGAATTTTTGAAAACTAATCAAAAATTAACTTTTTTAATATGCGTAGAATGTAGTCTAGTTTCTAAAAATGTAACTTATTGAAATTTTGATGAATGGTTAAAAAAGTCAAAAATACCAAACACTAGTTTTTGACAACAAATGGACATGCTAACAAAACAAATTAAAGATGAAACCCTTAACATACTCAAAACATGAAAAAAATTATATGGTTAGACAGCTAATAGAGAGCTTAAGATTATGGTGAATATTTTTTTTGAGTTTTTCATTGAAAAAAATGCATTCCTGATGGGGAGCAATGCTTTAGATTATGTGAAATTTTGTTAGAATCTAGAAAACACATCCTTGGATGACCTAAACACAGTCCAACCCTTTGGGTTGGAAGCCCAAGGCAAATCCAAAGGCCTAAGGCTTAGCAATTTCCAAGGCAATGCATAACATGAGTGCATTATAACATGCTCACATTATGCTAAACTAAAACACTCTCTCCCTCCCCTCCTCTCTCCCTCACCTCCTCTCTCTTTCTCACTCTACTTCCCTCCTCTCCTCTCACTCTCTACTTTCCCTCCCCCTCTCTACATCCCTACTCTCTCACTCACTCTCTACTTCCCTCCCCCTCCTCTACCTCCTACCCTCTCTCTCTCTCTCACTCTCTTCTTCCCTCCCCTCTCTACCTCCTACCTTCTCTCTCACTCTCTACCTCCTACCCTCTCTCTCACTCTCTAATTTCCTCCCCTCTCTACATCCTACCCTCTCTACCTTCTACCCTCTCTCACACTCTCTACTTCCCTCCCCTCTCTACCTCCTATCCTCTATCTCACTCTCTTCTTCCCTCCCTCTCTACCTCCCTACCCTCTCTCTCTCACTCTCTACTTCCCTCCCCTCTCTACCTCTCCTACCCCTATATCTCACTCTCTTCTTCCCTCCCCTCTCTACCTCCTACCCTCTCTCTAAGTCTCTACTTCCCTCCCCTCTCTACCTCATACCTTCTCTCTCACTCTCTTCTTCCCTCCCCTCTCTACCTCCCACCCTCTCTTTGACTCTCTACTCTCTCTCCCCCTCTCAACCTCCTGGTTGGGTTTTTCCCAAACTAGATGCTTTTTCCTAGTTATCCCTACAAGGTAGCCATCATTGATCAATAGGATTTCTGGACCAGGGGCCAACAATACAGGAGATAAACTCTATAAATATCTCCTCTTCTTCTTTAGGCTCTACAGAACCAAGGGGGTATTCCCTATTCAACATCCATGAAATATGCTTATTTACTTGGTGGGATGTTGACACAAAGTAGATAAATCCTCTCTTATGCAGACCAAAATTGTTAAATAAGTACAAAGGGGATAGCTTTGGGCCTATGCCCAGTTGTGAATCAGAGGATTTTGGTCCTAAAACTACTTCTAATGTCCCTAAAGGTTTGTATTTGAAGTTTGAGTTTGTTTTTGGTATTTGGATGCAAAACTAGGGACTTTGGTTGTAACCTCAATACGAGACTGGATTGGTGCCTCTCTCAGGGGTCAGAGTCAATAGACATACACATGTGAATGTACACATAAAACTTGAATCGATGACTGGATTTCAAGGGGATTGTTCGGTATTTGCCCTTACAGATACTTCCCAAGACTGAGTATTAAGTTATCTCTGCTTAAAAAAATCCTCATTACAATATATTCTTCCCAACACTTAACCTAAAAACATTTAATCTACTCCTTGAGTAGAAGTAAAAAATCAAGCATTCAATATAGCAAAACCTATATTCTAGAATCTTAAACACCCCTTAGCTGTTTAGATTTAGGAAGAACACATTCACTTTGGAGACAAATAACAGAACACATGCAATGAAACATTACTCATTTAAATCAACGTGAAACCAATAATTTTATGCATAAAACATACAACATGAGATTCATAAACTCACAAGACAACCAAAACAGAGCCACCAATGAAGTTGTATCTTATCACAACACCAAATTTGTCCCAGTTTTCAACAACCAAAATGAGTAACACAGTCTGCCCTATATAGCAAGACTATGTACTTAGCAATTAGTACAATGGTCTTCTAAAAAATTTGCCAAATACATTACATCTTCAGATTGGTGTTCAAATATTCAATGCTGCAGGTAGAAACAGAGGAAAGAATAGGTGGGATCGAGATCCATACCACCGCATGGAGATCTTCCTAAATTGGGTGGTTGACCTATCAACTTGACCCATACTTCTCTGCAAAATCTTCCATTAATGTCAACCTACCCGCGGGATGCACTAGCCTTGGAACCTTTCCCGCCTGAAAACAGCCATAGATACAAAGAAAAACCTTCGTTGCTATAAGATTTGAAACTAGCCATCAATTTGCATTCCTTCGCTGAGATTAATGACTCCAAATCCCGCTGAAAAGTCAAGAGCCAATGATATCGTGCCACGTAGGTACCCTGTGCCTTCATTGCTGACTTTTTTCATCCATCATTTTGCCTTTTTCACCCTGTATATGCATATTCAAATACATATACAATTGCCCGCCTTTTGCCTTTTAAAATCCTTTGTATATGCAAGAGCATATACATACAACCGTTTAATATACAAGGCGGAGCCCAAATCTGATTAGAACAAATTGAAAATCTACACGGGTCCGGCTTGTATCTCCATTTTGCATCTATTGCTTTGTATGTTTGCATATACAAACACAATATACATACAAGGTAGATTTCACTGCATTTATCAATCAGACTTGAAAACCTTTGAAATTCAGCTTGTATCCCTTTCTCTGCATATTAACCCTTTGTATATCACACATATACAAGCATACATACATGCAAGCTGCGAACTCAACGCTGCATCAACCAGAATGTATATCTCTTCGGGTCTGGGCTTATATACCTAGAAATGCACATCGCATATACAAATGCAATATACAATCACGCAGGCCCACCATGTTTGAGGAGCTTTGATGTTATCTGTAATTTGCTTGCATATTGAATTTGTATCTTTTGCTTGCACATTCGATTGTATATTTGGAATATACAATCCCAAACATACAATGGCAGATTTCAAAATATTTCACAAATACTGCTAATTCTTTGGCCACATCCACCTCGTATATTTCGCTTGTATGTCAATCCTTGTATATGCAAACACCTCTGCATCTTTCCCTGTTGTATGCTGCTTGTATGTCTGCAGGCCCCATCACTTGTATATCGGCCCCCCTTTGCACAATTTATGAGATACAAAACCCTTTGCATGTGAGGCGGACCCCACCAAATGTATCTCCTACTTCGTACGTTGCTGAATGTACAAGACCCCTTGTATCTCTTTTCAATGTATATTTTCTTGCATGCATCAGCTATAGTGAACCCGATATACATTCAACATGGTATAACTTCCTTGTATGTCGCCAATGTATCCTTTCATTGCATGTTTTCCTTTGTATCTAATCATTGTATGTCTGAACATACAACACAAAATATACATGCAACCCGACATACAAGCAGGGAATATTTCCAGAATCTGCAAAAGATTCCTCAATGTATATGCACCTTTTTAAAGCCCGATATGCATTGCGAAATGCATATAACTGATTTTTTTACCATTTTTGAAAGCCGATCGAGATCTTTGACCTACCAATGCACATTTGACCTGCATGTATATACAAATAGCCTTGTATATACAAAGATACACACATGTAACTAATTTTTTTGCACTTTCAACTACAAAGGCCAAAAGACTTAGAATTTTTTAGATTTTTTGGGAAGGTGCCTGCATATTAAATGCTTGAAACCTAAATGTTTATACAGGCACCAACACCTCCTATCCTCTCTCACTCTCTACTTCCCTCCCCTCTCTCTCTCTCTCTCTCTCTCTCTCTCTCTCTCTCTCTCTCTCTCCCTCCCCTCTCTACCTCCTACCCTCTCTCACTCTCTACTTCCCTCCCCTCTCTACCTCCTACCCTCTCTCCCACTCTCTACTTCCCTCCCCTCTCTACCTCCTACCCTCTCTCTCACTCTCTTCTTCCCTCCCCTCTCTACCTCCTACCTTCATTCTCACTCTCTTCTTCTCTCCCCTCTCTACATCCTACCCTCTCTCTCACTCTCTACGTCTCTCCCCTCTCTACCTCCTATGCTCTCACTCTCTACTTCCCTCCCCTCTCTACCTCCTACCATTTCTCTCACTCTCTTCTTCCATGCCCTCTCTACCTTCTACCCTCTCTACCTCCTACCCTCTCTCCTACTCTCTACTTCCATCCCCTCTCTACCTCCTACCCTCTCTCTGACTCTCTTCTTCCCTCCCCTCTCTACCACCTACCTTCACTTGCACTCTCTACTTCCCTCCTCTCTCTACCTCCCACCCTCTCTCTCACTCGCTTCTTTCCTCACCTCTCTACCTCCTACCCTCTTTCTCATTCTCTAATTACCTCCCCTCTCTACCTCCTACCCTATCTCTCACTCTCTACTTCCCTCCCCTCTCCACCTATCCTCATCATTCTTCCCATCCAATGAACTTTCATAAATTATCTTGTTTCCTTTTCATCCTCCCAATTTATATCCTCATCCCTCTTTGCATGTCCTAGTTTTCTTGTTTCCATGTTCTTTGTCGATAAGGTGGAGGGAGAGGGAGGAAGATGTAGAGAGGGTGGAGATGGAGGGGAGAGAGAGGGGAGAGATAGGGTGATAGGGAGAGTGAGCCCTAGTTTTCTTATTTTCATTTCCTTCATCGATAACCTAGTGAGGGAGAGATAGAGGGGCGAGATAGGGAGATAGAGAGTGAGCGAGATGTCTAGAGAGATAGGGAGAGAGATTGTGAGGTAGAGGGATGATAGAGATATAGGGAAATAAGGAAGACATAGGGAGATAGAGGTTTAGGGTTTCTCAGGTTCAGGAATTAGGGGTTAGGGTTTAGGGGTTTTGGGAGAGAGAGAGAGAGGGTTGGTCAGGTTTATGAGTTTAGGGTTTAGGGGTTTAGGGTTGCTCGGGTTTATGGTTTATGGTTTATGGTTAGGATTTAGGGGCATTATTTAGGGTTTAGGTGTTTTGGGAGAGAGAGAGATGTTTAGGGTTGCTCAGGTTTATGGGCATTATTTAGGGTATATGAGTTTAGGGTTGCTCAGACCTTTAGGGGCATTATTTAGGATTAATGAGTTTAGGGTTGCTCAAATTTAGGGTTTAGGGGTTAGGGTTAAAGGGGAATTATTTATGGTTTAGGGGTTTAGCCTGGTTTCTCACGTTTAGGGTTTAGGGGTCAGGGGTACTATTTGAGTTTTATGAGTTTAGGGTTTATATAGTTTAGGGTTTTTTTTTAATGATAATGCACCTGGTAAACTTTTTAACGTGACCGGTGACGTTGGTGCAACACACTCTCTAGCTTCACAGGACCATTTTTGCCTAGAGCTATGAATTGGTGAGGCCACAACAAGGGGACCTCATCCCTTATCAAGAACACTTCAAACCCATGATCATGTTGGTCCAGTGAAGGCGTAAAGCCTACAAGCTCATTGGCCCAATGGGGGTTTAAAATTTGGTGGTTGCTGCTACAACTGAGCGACTTCACCATCAAAACCACACCCTTATCAACAACTATAGTTTAGGGTTTAGGGGAATTTTTATGGTTTAGGGGTTTAGGGTTTAGGGTTTAGAGGGATATAGAGAGGGGAGTGATAGAGATTGGGAGAGATAGGGAGATAGAGGTTTAGGGTTGCTTCTAGGGTTTATAGTTTAGGGGTTTGGGGTTTAAGGGTTTAGGGTTTCTCATTTTTAGGGTTTATGGGCTAGGGATTAGGGTTTAGGGGCATTATTTAGTGTTTAGGGGTTAACGTTTAGAGGTTTAGGTTAGGGTTTAGAGAGAGAGGACTAATAGGGAGATATAGAGGAGAGCAAGGGGAGAGATAAGGAGATAGAGGGTAAGGTACATGGCTAGAAACATAGGCAGAGAGATTGAGAGGTAGATGGATGATAGAGACAACGAGATAGGGGTTTAGGGTTGATCAGGTTTAGGGTTTAGGGGTTAGGAGTTTAGAGCGGGAGAGATAAGGAGATACAAGTTTAGGGTTTAGGGGTTTAAAGAGAGAGGGAGATAGAGAGATAGATATATACTTATACATAAAGGTTTGCATAGATATATACTTATAGATATATACTTATAAATATATACTTATACATAGAGAGAAAATACTAAAATATTTGTTTACATGCATGAAATCATAAAGATTTCAAGCTTCCCAAAACGCACTTGCGTTATAACACGAGCGCATTTTGGGAAGAAAAAAGGGAAAAAAAACATGTGGGATCCATGATTCAGACCCCACATGTCTTTTATTCCCTACTTTTCATGCAAGCTATCGGATAAGAAAATGCTTTTTCATGGTGTTTGACATTTTAAGAATCATTGTTTGATTAATCCACCACCTTTTTTTATTTTTTCAACGCACAAGAACTAGTTTTGCATATTTTTGGATAAAATTTGATTATTTAAATTTAAAGTTTCATGTTTCATATTGTTGCAAATCTAATTACCATTGATATAGACTGAATTTGATGATATATGTTTGTTTTATTCATAAATTTCACTAATCCTATTCTAGAGTTATATAGAAGTCATAATCAAACTTGCCAAAAAGATCAATTTGAGGATTTTGAAGCCAAATTTTGGAGGATTGGTCAACTCGAATATCAAATTATAAGGTATGTTCTTTATGTCCAATTTAATTCACTTTATGTTCTTTAGAACACTCACATTGACTAAAAGTGGAACTATCTAAGTTAAAAAAGTCACCATTATGTGTATTAATAGAATTATAATCATTAAAATATGATATATACATGATTTTAGGGTAAAAGAAAGAAGTTGGGTCCACATGTAGGGGAAGTCACGCGGACATAAAAAATTCCCAACAGGAATGGGTACTTATTTAGGAACGGGCACCCGAACCTAAATGGGTGCCTGAGCCTAAATGGTTACCCATTAGTAAACGTGCACGCATTATAGAACAGGTACATATTTCTAAACGGGTACCTATTTTGAAAATGTATATAATTTAAAAAAAAAAACCCTTGCAAGCTCATTTTCTTCAGTAGGCCGACAAGGACAATGACATATGAGAACAGGTACGCATTGTTGAAGCCCCTACTATCACAAATACAATGTTTTTTTGTCTTCTCACCTCCTCCTGCAACCTCATTAGTTCTAAAGACCTCCAGGTTGGTTTCTTTGTTGTTTTTATGCATTTTTTATGTATTTTTTTATGATTGTAGGTTTAAATTGAAAAATTAGGGTTTAAGTAAAATTATGCTATGTATGTTTTGATAAATCCTAAAAATATGTTATTATAAACCCTAAAATACTAAGCATAACTATAAAACCAAAAACTATGATCAATAAACAATTATAAACCCTAAAATTGTTATCAATAAACAATTATAAATCGTAAAACTATGATCAATAAACAACTATAAACCCTAAAACTATGAACTCGATAAACCCTAGAAAACTAAACTATAAACCCTAAAACTATGAACTTGATAAACCCTAGAAAACTAAACTATAAACCCTAAAAATATGAACTTGATAAACCCTAGAAAACTAAACTGTAAACCCTAAAAATATAAACTTGATAAACCCTAAAACTAAACTATAAACCTTAAAACTTGAGACACACTACCTATTACATCCCAACCATGACTTGTTATAGAAACAATAAGTAACATATCTCATAAGGATGAAAATAACATGATCTATGCATAGATAATCAATCATTAGTAGCTTATAATCCATTTCTTCATTAAAATTTTCCCATTCCCTACTGTCATTAGCATTTGTCTAGTAATTAGCCACCAAACTACCATACCTCTTTGTCATAACTTCTTCCAACCTAGCACAAGGATGACCAACATTCAAAGGAGAACTTAGGATCTAACCTGGTCTTCCAAAAACTTGGAAATAGTATAAGGATAAGGGTTTGTTTGTTTTGGATTCATTATTCACTTGCATGTTTGGAGTTAGAGAGCTAGAATAGAAGATGAAAAGTTGAAGATAGAATTGTTCTTGAGTTAGATTTATTGTTTTAGAAATAATATTATAAGATTTGGAATTCTTTTTAGAGATTGTATAAGAGGAATGTTGTGTTTGGAGAAAGAATAAAGAAATTTGTTCAAATCTTCTTTTAGATTTAGATCTTAAAGTGTTGAGGTAATATTCTTCGTTTTAGGTGATACAAATAAATTACCATAAAATAATCCCTTATTGAAAGTTACCATAACTTTTAAACACTTTCAATGTTTACAATGTATCTAGCCCTAATAGATAAGGAGTGCTTACAACTCAACTCTTGATAGGGTGGGATGATAACCATGCATAGGTATTTCAATGAAATACTCTCTATGTTGTTTATGGATGCCATATTATCCTCTTGAAGTATCTCAATCCTTAGAGCCATCACCAAACATTCTTAGAACCTTATTCATACATGAAAGCACTCATTCTAAAACAACACAAGTAAGGCTTGAGCACTATGAGACATCAGAAACAACACTCCTTAGTCCTTTAATTTGAATATTCCAAGGTCATGATGTCCACAAAAATGCTATGTTTTCCCACATGTATCTCATGGAACCCTTTCCTTTGAACAATGACCCTTGTCTTGCATATGGCAATCCCTTCTCAATGGAAATAACTTCACCAATTATGGCAGTCATCTAAATGAGAATGCTTATATGACAACATTATGGGTAAGATAGTCGATTGACACATAATAAAAAAAGATCATGACCACACTCTCTCATATCTACAAATGGTATTGAGGCATGATATATAATTATAGAAAATCTCCTAACTCACTTCACAATCCTCAAAGCTTCCAATTAGCTACCTTGGTATGACTTGTATAGGGTTCCATGGCTACTCAATCACCAAAATTTCATGGATTTCCTAAAGGCAATCAAATTTCAAGCCATCCAAATCACCTTATCAAAACATTATCCTCTAGAAACCATGACCATCTCTAGCCTAATCTTTTGACAATTCTCATGATAACCTTTCCTTTCATGCACTCCTAGGGTTTTTTCTTTAAATATATAGTATAATAGTGACCTCTATTGGTATGGTAGTGAGTGATACTTCTATTCAATACATAATAACATCACTGATCCAAAAATAATACCCTACTAGAATGGTTAATAGATGCATGAAATAAATTTACTCATCTACAAAAGACCCTAATAATTTTCCACTCCTATACTTATTTTTTTGCTCATAATCTTCATCAACTCAGCGACATGTGAAATTCATATAGGTATCCACCTTCTCAATCATAACCCTTCTATCCTCCACTATACACCACATGAAATAACTTATCATAGTATCAATGTGCTTAGTTTGCATGCTGAACATGTAGGGTTCTTTACAAATGATCTAATTTAGCTTTGATAAATCCTAAGTAAGTTGTACATAACATATGAATTAAAATTTTAATAATGTACATCTTGGGGTACTTATTTAATGTTTCAACTCAAATCTTTAATTTGTGTCTATTAAAACTATTTTAATTTCAATTTTTAAAAAAAGTAAATGTCTCTTGAGTCAAATGTAGTAAAAACATAGTACTGCCAACAATCAGGTCCATATTTTTCTTGACTGGTTGAACTTGTGCATAATTTTCAAGTATTAAGCTTTCTATTCATGGATATTTTAAACTTACATTTCTAGATATTAGATTAAGTTTATTTCTAGATATTTGTTTGTAATTTTTCAATACATGGATATATTTGTGAGTAAATTTGTAAGTTTTTGATATGGATATATTTGAAAATGTAGGTGACATGGATCCAATGGAAGACCAAGGGGTGGATAAATTTTTAATAGATGAAATTATTTTACAAAACCCTCCACCCCATCCACTTAAAAACCCCCCACCCACTCCACCTCCAACCCCCCCACTCCTCCACCTTATAAGGTTGAATTGTGACAAAGCATTAATGAAAATATTAATGCAATTGAGGAAGACATTAATTTGATTAATAATCATCCTCACTTGATGCCCCCACATGTAGTACGGTTTGCATCTTCAATGCAAACCATTATTGATTCTGTTAGGTCTATTGATGCAGACCTAGATAGCTTCCACTATTGGAGAGAGGAGAGCGGGAAATTCTATGTGGATGGTCTTTCATATAAAGACATCCTTGATCTTCAAATTACCAAACAAACATTAGCCCCATTTTTTTGTTCACCCCACAACTAATCAACCTATACCTACAACAAAAAAAATAATATCAATTAAGTGGTGTAGACATGAGGCGATATTGAGACATTTTTGGGAGCAATAGTGGATGGTGTTTGATCACCCACCACACGCTAATTTTGAGGTACCACTATATTTTTTGAAAAAATTATGGGTGGAGTTTCAATTGGGTCAAAAACCCAATTATTTTGATATTAGACTATTCTAGGGTGTTGGTGGTGGCATGCCACAACATAGGGCAGGGGCATGAATTGATCCCAATTGACCTGTTCCTGCTACTCCTATGGTTGCTCCTATTTTGCCCATGATTGCTGCACCCATTCAGTACCAGGCAGTGTTGTCGACATTAGGGGCATTAAGTAGACTCTCGGGTAATCTCACCAAACAAGATGCCCATATGGTAACTGAATTCAGTGGTGGAGAGCATCATGGAGGAGTCGGTGCATCTCATCATAGAGCCTCACACATGTCAGGGGTACATTTGTGTCAAAATTGCAATCAACCATGTTATGGTCCTGCACCTACATCCACATCAGATACAACTACAGGAGATGTGGAGTCATACTTGGATCTACTATATTCAGATGATAATCCTACACAAGTACATGGAGGTTACATTTTATTTTGTTTCAAGTGCTTAATTTGAACGTATCAAAATTTATATTTAATCATGAATTAAATATATATTGTGAACTATTTGGTGTAGATCTCAAGTCACTCCAGGGCCTCAACACGATTTGATACACCGATTTTTGCATTGGTAGCTATAGAGACTAGCATACCTTACGAGGTAAACCAATATATATTAACCCTAAAACCATATACATGTCTAGTATGTGAAATAGTTGTATAATTAAATTTAACTCTAATATACATGTATGTGAAACATTTTTGTTGTAGCGAGGAGGTCATGTGGCAATTCCATGTTTGATCGACCACCTGAAGGTGTTGCTTGTAGTGTTCCTCCATCATCCTCTATTATTCCAGAGTATTCCCTGTGTGTGTTTTCAAATTTTGTACTAAATTTGTACTTTGGTTCTTTGAGTTTATATAAATTTATATATGCCCATATACATAAGTTCAGGATGATAGGAGTACCATTAGGATAGCAACTGGTCAGGATATTGATCAGGGACAATTTCATGAGTCACCACATATTTTTAGGTCCTAAACTTTGCTAAATTTTCTAAGTCTTTATATGCTATATAATATGGTTACATGTGTTTTGGTAAATATTCTAACCTAGATTTTAAACTTGCTTTATTTGAATTTCATGAGTCATACTTGGATCTACTATATTCAGATGATAATCCTACACAAGTACATGGAGGTTACATTTTATTTTGTTTCAAGTGCTTAATTTGAACGTATCAAAATTTATATTTAATCATGAATTAAATATATATTGTGAACTATTTGGTGTAGATCTCAAGTCACTCCAGGGCCTCAACACGATTTGATACACCGATTTTTGCATTGGTAGCTATAGAGACTAGCATACCTTACGAGGTAAACCAATATATATTAACCCTAAAACCATATACATGTCTAGTATGTGAAACAGTTGTATAATTAAATTTAACTCTAATATACATGTATGTGAAACATTTTTGTTGTAGCGAGGAGGTCATGTGGCAATTCCATGTTTGATCGACCACCTGAAGGTGTTGCTTGTAGTGTTCCTCCATCATCCTCTATTATTCCAGAGTATTCCCTGTGTGTGTTTTCAAATTTTGTACTAAATTTGTACTTTGGTTCTTTGAGTTTATATAAATTTATATATGCCCATATACATAAGTTCAGGATGATAGGAGTACCATTAGGATAGCAACTGGTCAGGATATTGATCAGGGACAATTTCATGAGTCACCACATATTTTTAGGTCCTAAACTTTGCTAAATTTTCTAAGTCTTTATATGCTATATAATATGGTTACATGTGTTTTGGTAAATATTCTAACCTAGATTTTAAACTTGCTTTATTTGAATTTCTAGGAATTAGCAGCTCAAACTTTTGGTCTAGAATCTGAAATAGCTATACCACTTGGACAACAAAATGTGGGAGTAGATGAGCATGATCGCACAGTAATTTATGCACACTTTAAAGCATAGATTTAAATATTTAAGTTCATATTTTTATAAATTAAATCAAGTTTGGATGCTAACCCAATTCTTGAGTGCTAAATTTTTGAATATCCAGGAATTAGCAACTGAGACTTTTGGCTCAGAAGCAACAGCTATACGATCACCTGGGCAACAAAATGTGGGAGGAGATGTCCAACATCATACAACAATTTATGCATACATTAGTCTATATTTAAAGATTTAATATGAGTATTTTATAAATTGAATTAAATTAAATCAAATTAAATGAAATTATGAAATTTAAATTTCATATGCACATGTATGTGTCATGTTTTTAAAATTTTTATCTGATTTCAAGTTTCTTTCTCTTCTATACAACATGAGGCAGATCCATCTATTTCATGAGGAAGAAAGAAGCCTCTTTTAGATTTGAACTTGAGTGATGATGATAGGACATAGATATTTATTTCATGGACTGCACGATGCATTGTTTTATATATATGCCACTAGGACTATGACTATATATATTGAACTTGATATTTCATGGACTTAGAGATATTTCAGTATTTCATGAACTATGATTTGTATTTAATTTTTATATGGTAACTATGAGTAGATGTCTTCATACATTTCATGGGTCCTACCTATATTTTAGTATTTCATGGACTTGTATATAGATCTACATGTGTATATATATATTATTGAATATATGCTTGTACATTTTAGTATGTTAGATCTAGTATGTTAATGCTTTATTATTCACTTCTAGATTATATTATCGAGACATGTTAGAATCTCTAATACATTTTTGAATTTAAAATGAAAAACTATGTAATGTGTTTAAAATAGTTCTAGTATGCATGAATATCTATGCATTTTTCTATGAATGGATGGACCATGAATTTTTCTATGTACCATGCTAACATAAAACTTTTTGATGTAGACCCTCCTTTGGATCCTTTCAATATTTCATATGATGTATCGTTAAGTGATTGCACATAATACATTCATATACATATTAATATTAAGAAAATACATGGTTTAGACATACATGAGGATGCACCTAATGATATATTCATGATGATAATAATACACTTCTCAAACCAATCAAATTAAAAATTTAATACATAAGATAAGCCTACATATATGGTAAATTTTAGAATAATTTTTAAAACACAATCTTAAATTACCTTAACTGTTATAGATAAAAGGAAGATAAACTTTGGGCATAAGTTCATGAGCATGCAACTCCCTCACTTGATGAGGCTAACTATATGAAAGTAAATGATGAAGGTTTTCATAATGGTCACCAATAAATTGGTCTTATTCACTATAACACACCCTACATGTTGAAGTTACACAAAAGTAAATGAGAAACCAAGTGATACAACATCTAAAGTAGTACTTTTAGATCATAACATTTGGTATCCCTACATCCCACTCTTGTTCATATGAGTACACTTCATCATAACATGGATAAAACCCATTGAGAGAATTGGTTTTAATAGTGACATATATTTTGAGTATATTATAGACACACCTAATGGGGGATGACTTCATTGTTTCCATATCCTCATCTGTATTTCTTATCACTTGTCATTTTTGGTTCTTTCACTTTTCCTTAGTGGTGCATGCTAGAACACAAATAACTTGAACATGTGTTGTGTTGTTCATGTCACTTCTTTGTGTTTCATATCATTTCTAATTTATTCTTTTATTATGCATATGTGTTGTGATCCTCCTTCCTTATTCATCCATTTACCTTGTGTGTCCTTACACTATGGCTTCTTATTTATCCCATGTTTGTTGTGTTTATCGATTCTCATTTTCACCTTCTATATTTGGACTCATGCTTTGTTTCCCCACTTCAAGGGTATCTTTTTAAAATTTCTCTTATGATTAGTAACTATTCTCTTATAAAAGAGACCAAAGGAAAGATACATGTTGCCTCAATTTGCCCCTAATCATAATCATCTTAAAATAAAAATAAAAATGCAGGATTTCACAATACAATACAAAGACTTAGGCATGAAGAAAATATTTTAAAAGTTTCACATGTGCTATTCTAACTAAGATAGACTACCAAAGATGTTGAATATGATGACATAGGGGTTTGATATGAACATTACAACTAGGGGAAATCATATGAGAAGCCTATATACAAATGAATATTTTAAAGTGATAATAAACAAGGCCATTAAGCAACTACTGTGGGAATCAAATCAAATTTGGAACCAAACTTAAAGAAGTGAACCTTTTAAATTTTCAAGAGTGGATCACAAATTCAAAAAAAATTAGGGCATGTTGTGCAAGCCATAACAAGTTAGGATGATACACCTGTTAGATCTAGGGCACACAACTAAGAGGGGGGTGAATCAATTGTACAAAAACTTGCTTCCAATTCAAACACTTAAATCCTCTTTGTTATTTATTAGCATATCAATTAATCACTCATGAAAGCATAAAGCATAAACACCAGAGCATATACACATCAACACATGAGACACCAAGATTTTGACGTGGAAAACTCAGTCAAGGGAAAAACCACGGGGTGATTAACCCAAGGATTATTCTCTGTTAGAAGAATAAGAAAAATAGATGGCACATGCCAATTAGGGCTCACTACCTGAGCACACTGCTCACAAGAGGCACACTGCCTACAAGAGACACATTGTCTACAAAGTAACAAGTATTACAAACTTGAACTGGAGATTGACATCTTTACCATGTTTGGATCAGTTCCATTTAAGCCCAAAAAATCCTTCTCTGCCTTTCACTCTTCTTCTTCGCTATGCCACACACATCCACACCAAGACACACTTCAAAATGAATTCACAATCCCTTATTTATACATGGCATCAACTTAGGAACAATCATCTAAGTCGGTAAACACTTATAAGATCATTCGCAAGATGTGTAATACATCCGGTTGGCCTGTCTTAGGAAGAACACCAATATCTGTGGTTATTCTTCAAATGCAAACTCAAACTTCAATGCAAACCACCAATAAGAATTATACACAATCCAAAGATCACCAAAACCTTTCCTGAGTCATCAGGAACAACTACACTTTATCAGCTTACTGGAGTTCTTCTCTTCTTCATCTGGAACTTCAAGAACACAGTTTGTCATCACTGTCATAATGAAAAAGGTGCTTCCGAACCTCCAAACCATGAACAAATATATTTGTTACTTCACCCAGACTTCTTCAACACTCTCTCCAATCCACAGAATGAGATAATGCAATTCCAGAGCTCACTGGACCAATCTGTGACACTCTATCACCACTGAACATCTGTCAGAACTGATTCTACTTGAGTGACCATAACTTCTTTAGATCTTCATGCGGACCTCTAAAATCTTGACTAGATCATCTCAAGACTCATATCTACAAACCCTTTAAACTGCATCCTCTAATCTTCACCTTATCTTGGACTTTTACCTTAATGTCATCACTATTCTTCACTGTTCCTGATTGAGACTAATTTCCTCAATATCCTCAGCACACAGCTCATCCAATCCTTCTCATTAATGCAATATGAGTATGTTGCCATCAATGACAACACTGGTTATCCTCATACTAGCAACAATCTCCCTTTTTGTCATTGATGGCAACATATGATGTGAAAAAACATCAAGACAAGAACTTCTCCTTTCTGTCACAGCTCCCCTTATTAGCAACAACTCTTCACATGTCTTCTCTTTCTTTACTGCTCCCCCTTTGATCATCAACCACTTGTTTTTCACATGTCTTCTCTCCCCCTTTGCCATCAATGGCAAAGGGCTCATACTTGCAACTTAAACACATCAGAATCATATCAGCTGCTCCCCCTGAGTAGCAGCTCCCCATCATCAATCCGGATCACAAGATATGACTATGATATCCACTGAACTAATGCACATCAGTGCATCCTAGTTCATCACCAGAGGGGAAATGACCCCTAACTTCTCCCTGAGATACTCAAAAGAGTCCTTGGGAAGAGGTTTAGTAAAAATATCTACAAGCTGATCCTTGGAGGGCACATACTCCAATTTGACTTCACCCTTGTTCACTTGCTCTCTCAGAAAGTGAAATTTGATAGATATATGTTTGGTCTTAGAATGCAACACCGGATTCTTAGAAATATTTATTGCACTTGAATTATCACAAAAAATTGCAATAGGCTCCTCATATTCTACTTGTATATCTCTTAGCATCTGCTTCATCCACAAAAGTTGAGTGCAACTTCCTGCTGCTGCAATGTATTCTGCTTTAGTTGTAGACAGGGATATTGCCTCTTGTTTCTTGAATAGCCAAGAAACCAATCTTTTTCCTAAAAAGAATGCTCCTCCACTTGTACTCTTCCTATCATCCACATCTCCTGCCCAATCTGCATCTGTATATGCATGAAGATCAAAAATTATGATCTCTAGGATACCATAGGCCATACTCAACTGTTCCTTTTAAGTACCTAAAAATTCTTTTGATTGCCATGACATGAGATTCTCTGGGATCAGCCTGGAATCTCGCCACAAGACCAACAACCTGCATTATATCTGGTCTAGTTTGAGTGAGGTACAATAATCCTCCAATCATTGATCTGTACTTGGTCTGATCTATCTTAGGAGAGTCATCATCTTTGCTCAACTTACATCTAGTTGCCATGGGAGTGTTCATTGGCTTTGAATCTTCCATTCTAAATTTCCTCAACAATTCTTTCACATATTTGGTTTGAGAGATAAAGATTCCTTTCTTTGTCTGAGTAATTTGTAGACCCAAGAAGAAATTCATTTCACCGAGCATTGACATTTCAAACTCACTTTTCATTTGATTTGCAAAGGTTAAACACATATTGTCTCTTCTTCCAAAGATAATATCATCAACAAATACTTCAACAATCAAAATGTTTTCATGATCAATTTTGAAATATAGGTTACTATCAGCAGTACCTTTGTTGAAACCAATCTTCAAAAGATGTTTGTCCAGCCTCTCATACCATGCTCTTGGGGCTTGCTTTAGACCATACAGTGCCTTCTTTAATTTGCAGACCATATCACCATGCTCAGATAACTGAAATCCATCCAGTTGTTCAATGTACACCTCTTCTTCTAAGTCACCATTTAGGAAAGAAGATTTGACATCCATTTGATACACTTTGAAATCTTTGAAGGTAGAAAATGCAAGAAATAGTCTGACTACTTCAATTCTTGCCACCGGAGCAAAGGTTTCCTCAAAATCAATCCCTTCTATTTGAGAGTAGCCTTTGCAGACTAATCTGGCTTTATTTCTGATTACTTCACCAGCTTCATTTAGTTTGTTCCGGAAGACCCATTTGGTTCCAATCACATTCTTGTTTCTAGGTCTAGAAACAAGATCCCAAGTGTGATTTTTCTCAATTTTCATCAACTCTTCCTCCATTGCTTTGGTCCAATTTTCATCATTGCAGGCTTCATTTATTGTCTTAGGTTCAATCTTTGAAATCAGACAACATTCATCTGAATTTTGAGCAATTTTTCTTCTAGTTTGCACACCTTTGCTTTTGTCACCTATGATCTGATCTTCAGAGTGGTTCAGTCTTACATACCTTGGAACTTTGGGAGTTTCATGCACTTCTGCTTCTTGATCAGGCTCATTCAGACCTATCTCTTCTTCCTGATTTACTGGATCAGTCTGAATCTGACTTTCAGGAGAGGATTGAGCTCCTTGAACCAGATCACCATCTTGATCATCTTCATCATACTCATAAAACCTTGAGGGTTTCTCTATTCCCTCATCAATCTTCACATTTGTACTTTCTATCATCTTTCTTAGTCTCTTGTTATAACACCGGTATGCTTTGCTTTGAGTGGAGTAACCCAAGAAAATCCTTCATCACTTCTAGCATCAAACTTTCCTAGATCTTCATCTCTTTTAATGTAACACTTGCTACCAAATACTCTAAAATATCTCATAGTAGGAGTGATGCCAAACCAAATTTCATAAGGAGTCTTACCAGTATTGCTTCTGATTTAAACTTGATTGAGAGTGTAGACTGTAGTGCTGATAGCTTCTCTCCAAAACATCTAGGGAACATTTGCTTCCATCATCATTGTCCTGGATGCTTCCTGGATGGTCCGGTTCTTTCTCTCAACTACTCCATTCTACTGAGGAGTCCTAGGAGTAGATAACTATCTCTTTACACCATGCTTCTCACAAAAATCTATGAATTCACCAGATGTGAATTCACCACCTCTATCAGACCTCAGACATTTTAGTTTTAATCCAGTTTGATTCTCTACCATAGCCTTGAAGATTTTGAACTTCTCAAAAGCTTCTGATTTCTCTTTTAGAAAGGTAACCCACATCATTTGAGAATGGTCATCAATCAGTAACATGAAATATCTATCACCTTGCATACTCTTGATTCTTGTCAGACCACATAGATCAGTATGAACTAATTCCAATAATCTGGTAGAGGACTGATCCTTGCTTTTGAATGAGGCTCTACTCTATTTATCCAGCTGATATTTTTTGCACAAACTATTTGTAGGTTTTACCAATTTTGGAAGATCTCTTACAGCCTGAGTATTGCTAATCTTGATGATGTTATCAAAATTTACATGACACATCCTTCTATGCCATAACCAACTTTGATCAACTTGAACAAACATACATCTTTTACTAGCACCAACCAAGTGGAAGATATTACCTTTAGTTTGAGTACCGGATGCAATCTTTGTTCTAGACCTTTCAAAGATTTTGCATTTTCCATTCTTAAATCAGAGATCATAGCCTTTGTCCACCAATTGTCCAACACTGAGAAGATTTTGCTTCAAACCTTCAACATACAACACATTACTAGTTTTGTTTCTTCCATTAAAAGAAATAGTTCCTCTTCCTCTGATTCTACCAGCAGAATTATCACCAAACTTTACCATTCCTCCTTCATACCTTTCAAAATCTAAGAACTTGTTCTTGTCACCAGTCATATGGTGAGAGCATCCACTGTCAATAACCCAATCATCCTTCTCTTCAACTTGGGCAGCCAAAGCTCTTTCTACAACCTTATGATTGATAGATTCAGAGGATATTGGATCTTTTTCCTTGATGGCAATAAACACCCATTCATTTCCGGATTTGTTTCCTATCTCTGATTCATCATCTGTTACTCCTTCATTATCATCTTCTTCATGAACATAATAACAATTCTTTTGGAACCTTTGTCTGTTAGAATTTAACCTTGTAGATCTCTCCGGACATCTTGAGGCAAAATGACCAATCTTTCTGTAGTTGAAGCACTTAAAGGATAATTTTCCTTCATACTTACCAGATCCTCTTGGTAGTCTCTTTGCAATGAGGGCTTCAAGTTGAGCTATTTCTACTTCTTCTACTTCCATGTCTCTTCTTGCTTGATCATACCATGACAGCTTCCTTGAAGAGTTTTCTCCCAGATCAAAACTTTGTTTACCTTTCACATAGACACTGGCTTTGAATGCAGATTCAGTCTTGGGGGGATCATCTCCAAACTTGGTCATTTCAAATGCAGCCATTTTGCCAGCCAATTGGTCTCTTGTGATAGTTGTATGGGCTCTGAATTCATCAATGGTAGCAACCTTGATTTTGTAGGCAACAGGAAGGGATCTGAGAATTTTGCCAACAATCTCATTTTCATCCAAAACTCCACTAGCATTCCTAATTCCACACACCAGCTCATTTACTCTTGGCATAAAGGTAGTGATATTTTCATCATCTCTCATTTTCAGTCTTTCAAATTTCCCTTTGAGACTCTGCAACCTTGCACTCTTAACATACTCATCTCCTTCATGCAGAAGTTCTAGCTTAATCCAGATCTCATAGGCAGTTGGTAGGTCAATAACATTTGAGAGCTCTGAGTCAGTTAATGTGCTTAGAAGAGCCTCTTTGGTCCGCAGATTATTTTCAACATCTGTGATTTCATTTAGAGTTGTCGGACCACCCTGTGGAGGTGTATATGCTTTTGTGACCATTGACAAGTACGCCTTTCCCATACACTCCAAGTGACATTTCATGCGACCTTTCCAAAGAGAGAAGTTGGTTCCATCAAACTTCAAA
The DNA here is from genome assembly GCA_027924645.1 of Cunninghamia lanceolata. NCBI lineage: Eukaryota > Viridiplantae > Streptophyta > Pinopsida > Cupressales > Cupressaceae > Cunninghamia > Cunninghamia lanceolata. The sequence goes on along the minus strand of BSBN01001052.1, from coordinate 3,131,627 downwards.
CTGTCCTTCTTGTATGACGACATCCTGGATCTCCTCAAGTGGTTAAGCTCCTTTTAGAGGAACTTAGCTCTGATACCAATTGTTAGATCTAGGGCACACAACTGAGAGAGGGGGGTGAATCAGTTGTACAAAAACTTTCTTCCAATTCAAACACTTGAATCCTCTTTGTTATTTAATAGCATATTAATTAATCACTCATGAAAGCATAAAGCATAAACACTAGAGCAGATACACATCAACACATGAGACACCAAGATTTTGACGTGGAAAACCCGGTCAAGGGAAAAACCACGGGGTGATTAACCCAAGGATTATTCTCTATTAGAAGAATAAGAAAAATAGATAACACATGCCAATTAGGGCTCATTGCCTGAGCACACTGCTCACAAGAGGCACATTGCCTACAAGAGACACACTGTCTAGAAAGTAACAAGTATTACAAACTTGAACTGGAGATTGACATCTTTACCATGTCTGGATCAGTTCCATTTAAGCCTAAAAACTCATGCTCTACCTTTCGCTCTTCTTCTTTGCTATGCCACACACATCCACACCAAGACACACTTCAAAATGAATTCACAATCCCTTATTTATACAAGGCATCAACTTAGGAACAATTATCTAAGTCGGCAAACACCTATAAGATCATTCACAAGACGTGTAATACATCCGGTCGGCCTGTCTTAGGAAGAACACCAATATCTGTGGTTATTCTTCAAATGCAAACTCAAACTTTAATGTGGACTGCTAATAGGGATTGTACACGATCTAAAGATCACTAAAACCTTTCCTGAGTCATCAGGAACAACTGCACTTTATCAGCTTACTGGAATTCTTCTCTTCTTCATCTAGAACTTCAAGAACACAGTCTGTCATCACTGTCATAATAAAAAAGGTGCTTCCGGACCTCCAAACCATGAACAAATATATTTGTTACTTCACACAGATTTCTTCAACACTCTCTTCAATCCATAGAATGAGATAATGTAATTCCGGAGCTCACTGGACCAATCTGTGACACTCTGTCACCACTGAACATCTGTCAGAACCGGTTCTACTTGAGCAACCATAACTTCTTCAGATCTTCATGTGGACCTCTAAAATCTTGACTGGATTATCTCAAGACTCATATCTACAAACCCTTTAAACCGCATCCTCTGATCTTCACCTTATCATGGACTTTTACCTTAATGTCATCACTGTTCTTCACTGTTCCTAATTGAGACTAATTTCCTCAATATCCTTAGCACACAGCTCATCCAATCCTTCTCATTAATGCAATATGAGTATGTTACCATCAATGACAACACTAGTTATCCTCATACTTGCAACAACACCATTAGAAGAAACCATCATTTAGAGTAAATGTCATAAAGGATATCCATGCAAAATGGGGCATCCACTAATTTATGATGTGAGATGGGATATTACATGTATTCATAGTTACATCTATAAGTAATTATCTAGTAAGTGTAAGTTCTTTCCTAGCTATATGTGCATCAAGTGATAAAAATCTTGTTGGTATTTCATGATCCTCAATATGAGAATCTTAAAATATTTCATTTTCATTAGTATCCATGTTAGGGTTTAGATGAGATTGCCTTTGCAAAGGAAGATTAGGGTTTCAAGTAGATTGTGGCATAATCAAGACAATATAGCTACTATAGAGATTAGGAGAAAAATAATAATCCATTTTACATAGAAATATCATAAAAAGAGTCTCAAATTTAAAAATATAGATTAGGAGAAAAATAATAATGAACCAATAGCACCACTATACATAGAGCTCAAAAAATTATGCAATTTGAATTTGAAAGAATATAGTGAAGACACAAAATATCAAGATACAATACAACTATAGTGCTCATGATGAAACATATGAGTATCTATACATTTATCTCATTGGTCCATTATTAGGTTGACAAGACTACAAAATTGATATAGCATTTACATTATGATGAAATATTTTAGTGGTAATCATGGAAAAATCTACTTGTAGGGTACACCTACAAAAAATAATGAATGTACAAGTAAATGAGAATGAAAGAATATATATACCAAAAACACAAAACATTGATGCAATATGTAACTAGATAACACAAAGGATGGCTTAAGGGGATGTAAGAGGATGGCTTAAGGGGAGTTAAGAGGATGTCTTGAGGTGATATATAAGAGGATGGCTTAAGGGGAGATGTAAACGAGTCAATTTACAAATTAAATAAAATAAAACTTGATGGATTAAGGAGATGTAAGAGGATGGCTTAAGGGGAGCTAAGAAGATGTCTTAAGGGGATACATAAGAGGATGGCTTTAGGGGATGTACGAGGATGGCTTAAGGAGAGATTTACATGAGTTAATTTAGAAATTAAATAAGATAAAACTTGATGGCTTAAGGGGATGTAAGAAGATGGCTTAAGGGGGCCTAAGAGGATGTCTTAAGGGGATACATAAGAGGATGGATTAAGGGGAGATGTACACGAGTCAATTTACAAATTAAATAAGATAAAACCTAATGGCTTAAGGGGATGTAAGAGGATGGATTAAGGGGACCTAAAAGGATGTCTTAAGGGGATACATAAGAGGATGGATTAAGGGGAGATGTCCATGAGTCAATTTATAAATTAAATAAGATAAAACCTGATGGCTTAAGGGGATACATAAGAGGATGGATTAAGGGGAGATGTACATGAGTCAATTTACAAATTAAATAATATAAAACCTGATGGCTTAAGGGGATGTAAGAGGATGGCTTAAGGGGACCTAAGATGATGCCTTAACGGGATACATAAGAGGATGGTGTAAGGGGAGATGTACACGAGTCAATTTATAAATTAAATAAGATAAAACCTGATGGTTTAAGGGGATGTCAGATGATGTATTAAGGGGAGATGTACATGAGTCAATTTATAAATTAAATAAGATAAAAACTAATGGCTTAAGGGGATGTAAGAGGATGGTAAAATTACCTAATGCATTCACATTTTAGTTGAAGAATAGAAAATTGACCTCACATATTTGTATAGTAAAAACTTATATTGATAATCATCCAAATATCTACTTGTAGGGTACACCTGAAAAAATAATTTTCAAATGTACAAGTAAATCAACTATATATTTACATGAGTTGATACAAATTTTAAGATAAAGGGAATAATATAGAAGGTGAAATGAGAATGAAAGAATATATACTAAAAACACAAAATATTGATGCAATATGTAACTAGATAAAATGTTGAATATGAAATATACAAGTATATATACAATTACTTAATGCATTCACATTTTAGTTGAAGAATAGAAAATTGACCTCACATATTTGTATGGTGAAAACTTTAATTGAAAATCATCCAAATATCTACTTGTAGGGTACACTTGCAAAAATAATGTTCAAATGTACAAGTAAATCAACTATATATTTACATGAGTCGATACAAATTTTAAGATAAAGGGAATAATATAGAAGGTGAAATGAGAATGAAATGATATATACTAAAAACACAAGACATTGATGCAATATGTAACTAGATAACATGTTGAATATGAAATATACAAGTATATATACAATTACCTAATGCGTTCACATTTTAGTTGAAGAATACAAAATTGACCTCACATATTTGTATGGGGAATACTTCTATTCACAATCATCCAAATATATACTTGTAGGGTACACCTACAAAAATAATGTTCAAATATACAAGTAAATCAACTATATATTTACATAAGTCGATACAAATTTTAAGAAAAAGGGAATAATATAGAAGGTGAAATGAGAATGAAAGAATATATACTAAAAACATAAAACATTGATGCAATATGTAACTAGATAACATGTTGAATATGAAATATACAAGTATATATACAATTACCTAATGCATTCACATTTTAGTTGAAGAATACAAAATTGACCTCACATATTTGTATGGTGAAAACTTCTATTGAAAATCATCCAAATATCTACTTGTAGGGTACACCTGCAAAAATAATGTTCAAATGAATATGTAAATTAACTATATATTTACATGAGTCGATAAAAATTTTAAGATAAAGGGAATAATATAGAAGGTGAAATGAGAATGAAAGAATATATACCGAAAAGATGAAACATACCTAGAAAATTATTCCATTGTACCATCTACATCCGAGTCTCTTTTTTGTAATGCATCTATAATTGACTCATGTTCTTCCATAGAAAGTGTCCATAATTGTTTATCTGACTAGTTTTATATTTGTTGCCACAAGAAAATGTGAGTAGTGTATGGTCTTCTTATGTGTTTCATAATCTTCAAATGCAAGTAAACAATTATTTTTTATTAGATGTTTTTGTAGCCAGGTGCCAACAACAACCACAGAACCTGTTGGATACTCATAGTTATCATCATCTTCTCTAAGATGTAACAAATTTTGTTTTGTCTCAACACATTGAGCCAACCAATACTTAGTTTTCTCTTCATTTCCCTCAGATGCAACAACAACATACACATGTCCTCCAAAAAAAATATTTAATTCAATAAAGTGTCATACATATCTAAATCACATAAATATGTACATGCATACATATATAATTAATTATATAGATTACAAAAAAATGTAATAAAAAAATATTGAAAATTAAAGTACCTTCTTGTACAATGTCTGAAACACAATCATAGTCATCTGATGCAAACATTTGATTATCATATTTAATTGTTGTTACAAGTTGATCATGTGTTTTTGTAGGTGTCAAGGATCTTTATTTCAATTCTTCAACCCATTATGTATTTTCACATTCTCTCCAATCACCTGTAATACAAATTTGACAAAAACATGCAAGGTCCCTAGTCCATATAGTCCATGTTCTTGCACTTGAACTCTTAAATGAATGCCATTTTGTTGATCCATTTATTGTCTCACAATCAAATCGAGTAGGGATATTATCTTCTTCAACTAACCAAAAGAATCATCAAATTGTAGAGTTCTCACTTAATCCCATAGATAATTTGTCATTACACCAATCCACAATTGCACGTGCATCTCTAAATTTTGTTGCATCCTCAAATTTTAGTTGCTATCTAGCAAGAGCTCTTTTCACACATGCTCCAGCTCCACCATGTTCACCTTTACCATATCCAGCTTCATAAAAACTCAACATATGTTGGATATTGTTTTATTTGTGCTCCTTACATAGCCAATAAAACATTCTTACTTTTTTGAATTGCCCTGTACAATTATCTGACCATATGAAATGTTGTGTCATCTGGATTTCTCTTTATTTTAAACTTTCATAATTTTTTTTGAAACAATATTGTACAAACTCTTAAGAGTGTAACTGGTTATCACTCAAATAGAAATGATACTCCCTCAAAAATTTTCTATTGTCTTCTGTACTATCTTTTTTTTGGAGAAAAAGTGGCAGAGCCACTAAAATTATATTAATTATAAAATAAAATTTACAAAATGCCAGATTCAACAAGGCATACCAGCAAGAAAGAATCGGCAAAGAAAACCTCTGGTTGTAGCCCTTTAAAATAGATACAATACAAAATTGACTCAGAAGGATGAGTCAACCCAAAAAAAGTCTGTGGCTTAAAACCTTACAAGAATAAAACTTTGTGCAAAAAACACTATTTCAAACTAACCAACTGATAAAATCAACAGCTAACAAAACTATCTACAAAACACAAAGGTTTTAATTGCCCTCTTGTAATTTTCATCATCAAGACCCTGCAACTCAAGAGCCTCTTCTTTTGCCAATTGCCTCCCCAACTATCACCTGGTAACTCGAAAGATCCCTGCACTCAAACAAACCTCCCACAAGAGCAGTACCCAAATGCAAAACAAAATCCTCTAAAACATTAATAAAAGCATCTACAGGAAAAAGAGCATTTTGATCAAACATAAGACTCAAATTTCTTACCATATCAAAGTTTTACAAAAAAACCATAGCATTAAAAACTTCCTGCAAAAAATTTAGGTTAAGAAAAATTTCTTGCATAGATTTAATCTTGCCTCCCAATCTCACATCTCTTACCAATGGAGATTCTCTTTTTTTCTTATCGGCAAGACTTTCGACCACCCAAATACTTCCTTCGCCGATACACCGAAGAGATAATCTTGTAAATGCAAGACTTGACTTTCTACAACCGGTAAAACAATGTAACTTTCCCCGAAGTCACTGATACAGCCAGTCATCCTAAGTATCTAGCTCCAAGTATCTTTTCAATGTACATTTGCAGCATACAACTTCAACATACACTTGCAGGATACACACGAAATGAGACTTACATATATTTGCGGTATACACATGAAATATTCTCAACATACATTAATGATAAAAACATGGATTGTGTATTTGGTGGAACAACACAAAAAACTTACACTATCGGCCACCCAAAGACTTCCTTCACCATGAGATACAAAGGCTTTAAACATTGCATGGACCTGAAAAGTTATTAAAGATGGTTAAGTCATTGTATATTTTGCGCAATGTATATTAATTACATACATTGCGATGTGCATTGATTACATACAAGCCATGGATCTGAAGTTGTTATGAAAAGAAGTTGAATGCTTGTATATTTTGCGCCTTGTATGTATGTTTCAACACATACATTGCTTTATACATACAGGCTGGAAATCAAAGGGGATTAATATACGGTAAAAAGCATGCATCACGTCTGAATGTATATTGAAAGATACATTGTGTTTTTTACACATCCCAGAACTGAAAGTGAATAAGTTGTCGTTTATAAGGAGCGATAAGTTTGAAGCACATACAAAATAATTTGTACGTATCTTGCTCTTCAGTGTAACATTTGTTATCGAGAAGGGTTGGATTTGTCTAGCTGACTATTGTGATTACGCTGATGAGGAGATGCAAATTACATATACAAAGACTGGACGCGAAGAAAAAGGTTAAATACAGAGAATCCTTTGTATGTGCTTGACTTGCTACAGTCAGTAAACTAATGTATCTTTCCCCAATGTCACTGATATAGCCGATCATCCTTTGCATCTAACTCAAAGTATCTTGTCAATGTACAGTCACAACATACAACCTTGACAAACAATTGCAGGATACACAAGAAATGATACTCACATGTATTTGTGATATACACATGAAATGTTCTCAACATACATTAGCAATATATACACAAATTGTATATTCAGTGAAACAACACAAAAATCACACTGACAATATCCTCTGTAACCTTTGCAGTTACACATACCTTTTTCTCCAACAACCCCGATATAATCCTCTGTGAGTCATGTAACCGAGACAAAATATACAAAACAACTACAGCTTACCAAACAGAAAGCAATCTAGCATTACAAAGGACATTACACAAATTATTTAATACTTTCCTTAGCCAAAATGTTACTTACTCTAGGGATCAACAAAAAAGAGTTAGAGTCCCATTCCTTAGAAGAGTCAATAATGCCAAAAGCAAAGTTAGCCAAGAAATCTGCTAATAAGTTGCCTTCCCTGTATGTATAGATTATTTTAAAAGATTGGAAGAGGTCAAGTAGATTCCTTCCAAATTTTAAAATATAATCAATTTTCCAGTTAGGAGAAGATTTAATTGAAAAAGCTCTAATAATATTCAATGAATCCCCTTCCACTATGAGATTTGTAATGCCACATTTGAAAGCTAATTTTAAGCCAGCTATTAATGCCAATGCTTTTGCCTCATTGTTTGAACACAAACCAAGCTTAATTGACAACGCTCTTAGAACTAAACCATTATGATCTCTCAAAACACAACCAACACTAGAAATACCAAGATTACCTCTGCTCGCACCATCAAAGTTTAGTTTTATAAAAGATACAGGTGGTGGAATCCATTTAATAGAGGATCTATCAATCTTGAAATCAACACTAAAACAGTTTGAATTAGGCAATTTTAATAACTTCCAACTTTTTAACATCAAATCATCCCTAGATGTAAAAACTAAAGAGCCTACCTTTCTGGAAAATAGTGAAGAAGAAACTACTTCTGAAATGGATTTCTCAAATTTTCCAATAATTACATCAAAAGGATTGCTAATTTTTAAAAAAATTCTACTATTTCTTTCTAGCCACAAAGACCAAATAACAATACTTGGCGAGACCAACCATAGTACAAAAAAGGTAGAATTTGAGAGTAAGATGGGCCAGCTTTGAAACACTTAAAGGAGAGAGGAAGGAAGGGGGCCATGCCAAAACAATTTTGAAAGAAGCCAATACCAAACTTTTGAAGAAAGATTACAACTTAGCAGCATATGATCCACTGTTTCCTCAACTTCAGAACAAAAAGGACATAAGAAAGGGTTAGCAATCCCAAGCCTGACTAACCTATCACTGGTAAGGATTCTATAATTCAGAGCTAACCAGGCAAAAGCTCCTGCTTTAGGCAGGCAAGGACAACTCCAACAAAGCTTATAAGGCCAATTAATAGGTGAATTAGAATCCTTACTAATGATACTTTATCCTTGTTTAACCGTATAATGCCCAGACTTTGAGGGGACCCAAATTAGTTTATCCTTTCCTCCTGACATAAAAATTCTTCTTTCCTTCAAGATATCTTTAAGCAGGACCTTCTACTCTTGGGGAATCAAAAAATTATCAAAATTTCTCCACATTATTTTATTAATACCCGAGTTAAAATCAATTTCAATATAATCTTTAACTTTTGTTCCCCAATCTTGGCACAGAAATAACTTAATTTCTTGAAGGTCTTCTATTTTAGACAAGGGTTGATGACTATTCCAAGAATCATCCCAAAAAAGAGCAGAATTTCCATCATGAATAACCCAAGATAGAAAAGGGGAAATCACCTCCCTACATTTTATCAAAAAATTCCAAATATGAGAACCCTCCTTTGGATTAAGGATAGTAAAGATCCTTTCAGGAGAAAAAGAATCTAAATATTTAGCAAACATAATTTTTTCCCACTTTGATTCTACCTTTTAATACAAATTCCAAACCAGTTTGGCTCCAAGGGCCTTATTATGACCTTCAATGTTATGGATCCCAGTTCCTCCTTTCTACTTCAGAATGCAAATTTTGTCCCAAGAGATTAAAGGGATCTTTTTCTCATTCATATTAGAGCCATTCCACAAAAAATTTCTCAAAATACTCACAATGCAAGAAAAGATAGACTTGGGAACCATAAGCACTGAAAGCATATATACAGGCACTACTGATAAAACTATTTTAATCATAAGAATTTTGCCAGCCAAAGTTAACCATTTACCTTTCCAAGAAGAAATTTTAGATTTGATGCTTGTAATAAGCTTATCCCAAAACATATTTTTAATAGACCTCGAGAAAAGAGGAATTCACAAATATCTAGATGGGAGGACATCCACTTGAAAACCCCAAAAATTTGCAACCCTTTCTTGCACTAAAGGAGAAGAAAAAAAGAAAAAAAATTTAGATTTGTCCTAATTCACTTTTTGTCCCGAAACTAAACAGTACTTAGAAATTACATCCTTCATTAATTTAGCTTCTGATATCACTGGTTGCCCAAACAACAAAGTATAATTTGCAAACAAAGCATAAGTAATAGCAAAAGGAACTCTAGGAATTTTAATCCCCTTCCAATTATCCAAGGAATTTTGCCTTCTAATCAATCGACTCAAACCTTCAGCCATAATTATAAAAAGAAAAGGGGACAAAAGATCACCTTGTCTTATCCCTTGAGATGACTTGAAGAATTTAGATTGAGAGCCATTAATCAGAACAGAAAAACTTACACCAGAAATACATGAGGAGATCCACTTACACCATTTAGGAGAGAATCCAAACTTAAGGAGAACTTGGAACAAAAAGTCCCAAGATACTCTATCATATGCTTTTAACATATCCAGTTTAACCAACATAGCAGGAAGTTTATGTTCATGAATTGAATGCAAAACCTCATGAGCCACCAGAGCACCTTCAGATGTTTCCTTGCCTCGAACAAAACCTCCTTGTTCATCAGAAATAATTTTTGGAATAAAAATAGCAAGTCTTAATGTAATTGGTTTAGAAATGATTTTATATAAAGTATTACAGAGAGAAATGGGTCTGAAGTCAGCAAAGGATGAGGGAGTAGCAACTTTAGGGATCAAAGCAATGAAGGTGGAATTAATCTCTTTCAAAACAGTTCAATTTCTACAGGCTTCTTCTACTGCCAACCATACATCCTTACCTACAAAATCCCAACATTTTTGAAAGAAAAGTGGGGTAAAACCATCTGGACCAAGAGATTTGTCTGGGTCTAAGGAAAAAACCACTACCTTAATTTTTTCTAAAGAAAAGTGTTTCATCAACTCCAAATTATCTTCTTGAGAAATCAAAGTAGGGATATGATTTAAGACTTCTCGCACAGTCGAAATGGGAACTGTAATATTTTCTTTAGAAAGGAGCTTCTGAAAAAAATTAACTCCTTTTTGAATAAGAGCATCATCTTACAAAATATTCCCCATAGAGTCTTTAATTGCATAAATAGAATTCTTATGTCTTCTTACCATAGCCGATACATGAAAGAATTTTGTGTTTCGGTCTCCTTCTCTCAACCAAGTCTACCTTAATTTCTGTCTCCAAAAAATTTCTTCTCGAGCTAAAACTTCCTCTAAATTAGATTGAAGAGCTTTTACACATTCAAAGGAAGTGGTATCCATACCTTCTCTTATAATGATTGCATTCATCTGTTATCTTCTGTACTATCATCTGCACGTCTATATACAATATGAACAAAGATGGCCACCTGCACTGAATTATAATACTAAGATTGAATTTCCTCTTGTGGAGCAAGAGTATAGTTTTCTGCAAAGTCAACCACTGATAGGATAGTTCCAATTGGAAACGTGTTTTTACATGTATGAAATTGTCCATCAAGCCACCGAGCATATTGGGAGTGTTTGACATATTTGGATACAATATTACCCTTGAAATCTTTGATGAATGCATGCACATGAATTTTTTCTGTGACTAACTCACAATGCTTTCCAATTTTTCCATCCTTAAAAGAATATTCAACATTCTTGAATCTTTTCACATCCACTAATTGTTGTCCAAATTCATGTGAAATATTTTCCTGCATACATTCTCCTAACAATGAAAAGTTGCCACATCTATTGCATTGTCCAGAAATACATGTTTTTGAATAAAATAAGTTTCCATTAGATGTCTCACAAAAAAAACTTGATACAAACTCCTTAATTGTTTGAGGTGACATATTAATATCACATTCCTGAATAATTTCGTTAGTATGCGAAGTAGAACATATATATTGAAAAACATCATAATAATAACAAAATTACACATGAGTTTACAACAATAAGAGATACATTGTTTATTAATTTTCACATACCAAGGTTTACATTTTTCGAAAGATCTTTGACTTATGGTGATATTAAATGGTACTAACACTGAATCATCTAAGAATTTTTTATACAATTTAGTTTGAGTCATGTCTAATAGATGTTTTGGATGAGGATTACAAATTTTGGACACCACTCTTAATTTTAAAGCATCTCTAACATTAGATGATACCCTTGTATTATCATGCCTTCAATTAAAGATTTGAATTCACTATTTAATTTCATGTGATACCTTGGGAGTCTACCACTAAAACTCCAACATTGATTAATTGGATCATTTTCAATAGATTCTCTTCTCTTTGCTGCTCTTCTCAATTTTTTAGGATTTATATTTAGAAATTCACTAGTCTTACTTATCATTCTTTTATTTGAAAATGATTTATTAACTAAAGCAGTTGTTATAGCTCTTCGTGTTGCATTTCTATCTTTAGTTTGACTCTTTTTACTAATAGAATCAATAGCATTAGCAACACTAGATAAAACTTGTTTTATTGATTCATCTTTATTTTTAGGTTTTACAAAAATGCCTATCTTTTTCATTACTTTTTGCAATTTCCATATTTTCATCAATTGCATCATGAGTTGACATTGAAATCCAAGAGTTTTTCTATAAAAAAACATTATATATAATCTATTTGCATGGGTTCTCTTTTGTCTCCAAAATATCTTACCAGGAAGATTATCTAAGACATTTCTTTCAATCTTAAAAAACATCTTCATTTTCACTCATATAAGGGATTTCATTCTCATTTCCTCTTTCTATATTTTCAGTAGTATAATTGAGCTCATCATTGGTATATCCAGCTTCATTTAATAAACTAATTCGATCATTATCATCGATAGGTGGGTTTGAAGACATACCTGGATTTGTCTCTATAGTCGCATTTTTCATATCATTGAAACTTGGCTTTGAAGACATACCTGGATTTGTTTGTATAGTCGCATTTTCTATATCATTGAAAGTTGGGTTTGAAGACATACATGCATTTATTTCTATAGTTACATTTTCTTCCAAATTCACCATTTCCACATTTTCATCATCTACATTCATCCCATCCTTTATAGTCTCTTGAATGTCTTTCTCTTCAATAGTCATGGAATTGGATGCTTCATTATTCTTCATCTCTTGAATCCTTCTTCTTCTATCTCTTTGCCTTTTTGCTTCCTTCTCTCTATTTTTTTCAACTTCTTGAGGTGTCATGACCCTCCTTTGTTTGTTTTTTTATGTTGATTTGATCCCATGATTACCAAACCCTCTTGATAAAATAACAAATGATATTTAATCTAATTTCAGATTGATGTACTTCTTTGAAATTTTGAAATACAACTAGATGTAGATCCTTTGTTGCATAGATTTTGAAGTAAAAGTAGATGTAAAAAACCAAAACCCTCTTTTTTTATTCCTCTTGAAAATAGTTCCTACACTTGATTCCACCCGAAAATTGTTCATATAATTGATTCCTTTCAAAATTTGAATAGAATATGATATGCCAAGAGATTCCACAAGACACTTGTAAGTAAAAAAATGTAGAAAATGTTGCTGTCGACCCATACATCAGACTTGCAAGTTGCAGGGATACAGTCATAGTACGTTTTTCCCTAATGATGGGAAATAAAAGATATAAATGAAATGGGTACCCATTTTAAAACGGGTACCCGTTCATCAACATAATGGGTACCCGTTCTTAAAAATAACGGGTACCCATTATATAATGCATACCTGTTTTAGAACAAGTACTCATTCTATGAAATTTGAAATGGCCGCCTATCTTTTCCCTTGCCTTTGGTTTAGTTTTAGGCTCGAGAAAGGCATGGCTGGCTAACATTGAGCCTTGGACCTGCTGATGGTGTGAGGTTGTCATTAATGTCAAAAGTGTTCAGGAGCATGAGAAATCATCTTGCAGATATAGAGAATGGTTTTATACTTCACAGCTTATTCAGTATGGAGCTCAAATGGGTTACATGCACGTTCATATTTACGCAGATTGATCATGTTGATGTTACAATGTATGATTGATCTTGGCTTGACAAAGTTCACTTGCTTCAGTTTTACAAGACCAGTGCAGATAAGGTATTTATGTTGGAGGGGTCACTTTGTGTGTAGTACTTGATCAAGTTTTTATAATCATATTTATGAGAGGGCTTGTTTCATTCTCAAGGTTACATTATAAAGTAGTATTGATTGCAAGAGATGATCAATCATTTCACAGAGATATGTTTTTGGAGATCATTTGAGGTTTTCAATTGTCTAAGTTTTTATTATGATGGAGGTAATCTCAGGAGCTTAAATCGTATATGTTGAAGTATTAAATCTTTTTGCTCATGGCTCAAAAGAGTTTATCTTTTCAAGGGTGCCTTGAATTTGATGTTTAGATAATGTGTACTGATATCAATATTGCATCAGACATGCTCGAGGGTAAGGTGATCAGTTTGATGTGGTGTTTTTGACATTGCAATAAGGATGACTAAAGAGGTATCATCAACTCTAAATCATTATTTATTTCTAAGTCTCTAAACCCTCTACCTGTCATATACTTTTAAATCTATTTGGGAGGTGACTTATTACAACAGGTTTACAACTTAATTATTACCGCTTGGAGGGTCCTCAAGTCATGGTATTAACCGGCCCCATCTTTCTTTCCACCGATAGAGCAGGTTACTTACATGGGCGGGCTTTTAATATGTTTGATTTTAAATTACCACCGCCAAAAGTTTAAAAAGGAAGTGTGAGCGGGGTTTTAAATGTTTTAAATCATTTCAAATGCGATGCCTTTGTAAGTTTAACTTAAGGCATCAAATCACCAAATGGGAACTAAAGTTTATAAACGTTTGTTTAGATTTTAAAAAGCTTTGAAAATATATGAAGAGCCCGATTACCTTGGAGGAGATTTTATATTCTATAAAAGGCACGATTTATGCCTTAAGATAATAAAAAAAACTATTGACTATTTTATATTGGAAACCATGTTAAGGAGGAGAATATTTTGTGTAAAGCATCATAATTAGAAATTTTCTATTTTCCATCGAATAATATGGAGATGAAAATGGTTTTCACAAGGAGATCTTTTTATTCTTGCTTTTTCTAAATGTGAGATAAATCATTTTAAAGAGATTTTTAATGGTGATTTTTTAAGAGGATGAAGATTTTAAAGAGTAATTTTTTTAAGGAGATTTTTTGTCTTTATGGAGAGATTATTGCAGATTGGATAAAGATTTTTATTTTGCAGGAGATTTTTTTTGAAGAAAAATTTGAAGAGGATTAATGAAAAATTTGTTTGAAGGAAAGATAATCAGATTGAAGTTTTTTTTGTGTTTTGGAGAATATGAAACATCATGCAGAGATTGTAGATATGAAAAGGTTTAATGAAGATAATTTGTTTTGTTGAAGATTTATTATTTTGCAATAAGAGAATGTTTTTTTCAAGAATATGAATAAAAAATTGAAGAGTTTATTTGCAGGAGAAAAGGAAATGTGTTTTTGCAGAGAAGTGAAATTTCAAAAGTCTTGTTGTTTATAATTGCAAAATTTGTGTGATCAGATGAAGGAATGTGAAAGGTTCCAAGGCAGTGAAAAGACATTCAACTTGTAAAAATTTGTTTTCCAGGTGCATTGATGAATGAATTAAGAAGGATAAAGATGAAACATACAGTGTTGTGAAGTGTTGGATTAGAATATAGATTTGATATGCAGTGTTGTTGAATGGATTAGAATGCAGTGTTGTTGTGTGGATCAACATTCCAAGTTGAATATATTTTGAATATCCTCTTGAAGAGAAAATTCAGATGATGAGAGAAGTATGGTCATATGACAGACACATGTGAAAGAAGAAATGATTTGTATCGAAACAGAGAATCCCTCTGAGTTCTTGATTTTGAGTATATGTTAGGGGTTGGCGCTCCTTGAAGTTGGTGCTTCTAAATGAATTAGGGGTTGGTGCTCCTTGAAGTTGGTGCTTCTAAACATTGTAACCAGTGAGGTTTTTACTTAAGCCAGTGAGGCATTTTGAGTGGTTTTTCTACCCCTGGAGGGTTTTCCACTCTGTAATTTTCTTGTGTCATAATCTCATGTCTTGATGTCTTCCATAGCTTCATTTACCGAATATGATTTATGTGATTAATCATTTGTTGATTAATTGTTCAAGTAAATAGTAGTTTAATTCTGATAAATCATATTTGTCAATTTTGGAAAATTGTAAAAATAATACAACACTGATTCACCCCCCCTCTCAGTGTTGTCCTGGACTCCTACACCTGCAACTTTTTTTCTAAGTACAGAACAAGAGGAAAGACTGATTTACCTATATGGCTAACGACATTTTTTTCTGAATTTTTTTACGAACCATTATAGATGACAGTGTCTAGTTTTCAAATATGTAATTTTTTTATTGGACTTATTTTTCTATTTATTATTTAATTTATAAGCAAACTGGTCCAAAAACATGAAATGATAGGTGTTTGTATTTTTTTAATAACTTTTAATTTTTAAAGTTTTTTGAAAAAAAAATATATGTCATCAATCTACACATCATTCTTTACACAATAAAAAAAATTTATTTTATGATTAGTTTTTCTCAAATTATGTTGGTCGTACATGAGAGCTTTCGAAAACAACAATTAGGGCCAATAAAAAATTAATAAAAAAATATTTAGAAAAAAAAATAGCCTTATCAAACTTCACTGTACTACTAGAAAAATACTTTTATTTAGGTTAAATTATGTTGGTCATACACGTGCATGGTATGGTAAAAAAAAAGTGACTTTTAAACTGTGGTTTTTCAGGGTGCCTTTTGAAAATCAATTTGTATCATCTGGGTAATAAAATAAATTACATATTTGAAAACTAGACTCCGAGTACTACATTTCATATTACTAATTTTTTTAAAGATTCAATCTTTAAGTGCCTCAAATATTTAGGTCAAATGTGACAAATTTTGAAAATCAGCGACAACACTTCCACTTTTTGGCCAAAAAGTGGACCCAACTTCTTGCACTAACCCTTTGTTGTATCTTGAATCATTAATATATAAACCATTCAACTCATGCTCACAAGGGTATCAAATCATTAATATATAAACCATTCAACTTCTTGCACTGACCCTTTGTATTTATTGATTGTGGTAATTCAACACTTTCAGTGCTTACAAGGGTACACCATACTTATCTTGTTTTTCATACTTGTCTTCATACTTAGTCAAAAGTTGTTGACCAAAACACATGAACCATGTACATGTCTTCCTACACTGCAACGAAAATCAAACTATGGCTTGGGATAACAAAGAGAAACTCTCAATTGCTTCTTATCACTTGTGATACCTCAGAACATTCTCTAGAACATATACATGTTCTCAATTGTCACTACATGCACTCCAACACTACCATACATGCTCTAGCAACTCACTTAGCTCATGATGCAATAGTGAGTTCTTCACTAAGCATCTTGAAATTGCTACCATAGCAACACTTGGTTGTAATAAATCTCCATGCCATTGACTATCATATGATTCAAACAACCAAAATCAAGAAACCAAACTTTATCTTAAGATTTCTCTTTTGCATGACAAAAGAAAAAATATTGGAATTGAGATGGTCTCCTTCATTTCAAGTGAAAATTGCTTTCTTATTTCACATGTGACTTTGATCTTACACTCCTTTTCAAAATGCCCAATTTCTTTTTACAATGATGGCATTAAATATGCCTTTTATTTGTAGAACATCTACAACCTCTACTACTATAGTCTCTTGGACTCCTCTATTCAAAAAGAATTGTCTACCATTTTTATTATTGGGAATTGTTAAGAGTTGTTGCTTTCTTCTCCAATTTTGGCTTTTGTTGCAAAAGCCCCCTCAAAGTTCTATGTAGTCCCATCTACTTACTTGAGATAACAATGATCACATCTAAGCATATACATGACTTCATACATGTCTTCATGAGCTATTCTAACTAATTCACCACCTACAATATAAGAATTCGGGCTGTCCTTTAACATGCTAGTAGGTCTAGTTTTACCTTACATGAGTCTCCATTTGGAATTGTTGGTCTATCACAATGTGCTTGTCATAACTCTCCTTAGTGCTAGTGACTTCTTCTATCTTGTCTTGAGTAGGTGTATCCATGGGAGGTTAAGAAAGTGTGTTTGAGAAGATATGTTAACAAAATGTGAAACTAACCTAGAGATTGTGCCTACCACCATTTGTAAATTAACATCAACAATCAACATATCCTCATCTATGTCATCAAGAACATCTAGGCCTAGACTGTCATTACACATTTCACTTCTAGAATCTAATCATGTCAAAATCAACAAGTTTGGAGTCATCATATATGTTGATTATTCATATGCTGATTTCTATATGCTAATTATTCATTAGTCATCATATGTTGATTTTGATATGCTGATTATTCATAATGATTATAACATCACCATTGTCTTATTCATGATGCATATAGAAATTATCATCATGCTGAGGAAACGAGCAAAGACTCTAACACCAAAAGAGCATGAAGATGAGAATGAGTGGAACAAAGAAAGAATGAGGTGAATTCATGAAAGTAGGAAATTATCAACCATATAAGAAGACATTCCACCATTGCCAATTGAAGAGGAACATGACACATCTAATAAAGCTAAGAGAGAAATGGAATTGGTGGCATAAAGGGAATGAATGCAAAACCTCTGTTCAACAAGGAAACTAAATCTCCAAGTTGGAGGCACTCCATCATCCACAGGTCAAGTTGAAGGAACACCATCATTATCTTCTCAAATTGGAGGCACTCCATCTTTCATAGGTGAAGTTGAAGGTACATCTTCATTCTCTTCTCAAGTTGAAGGTACACCATCTTCTCATGGATCTCAACTTCAAGCTTTTTCATCTTTTTCATCTCTAATTGATGGTACATCATCTATCCCATCTCAAGTAAATATTGAAGAAATTCCTAATGTTGAGTCAACTTTACTAATGAAAACGCCTCGTAGAATTTTGCATAGGAAGCCTAAGTTTCTAATTGATATTGATGAGAATGTTTTGAAGCCCATGCAGGATAAAATTCCAAAGCACACTTGCTAAAGATATGTAAATAAGATATAGGAATCATTCTTTGAGAACTTAAATGAAACTAGAAGATGTCAACTATTTATTGAATTGATGAGAAATCTAAAATTTAGGCCCATTATGAAGATTCTTGGCCTAAGAACATTGGATGCCTCAAGTGAAAAATCAATTTTAAAGAATATAATGAGTGCATATGAGAGTGTGTCTTCCACCTCATGCACCAAGGATAGTAATGTCACACGATGTGTAATTACATTGACAATAGTAAGCCAACAAACAAAGAAAGCTTGCCTCATTAGAAAGACAAGTCAAGCATTGAAAATAAGTAGAAAAACTCTAATGAGAGCCATTAGAAGATGTGAAAGAGTTGAGGACCCAAACACCAATGAATTGTGGGCATTCTTTGGGAGACTCCCACAGAAAGATAAAGCTGTTGTTGAAGCCTTGAGATCCCTCATCAAAGAATTTTAGAAAAATAACACAAGGGTATCTCCTAATGCAAGAGATGTTGTAAAAGGAGAATTGGTTGGACCGAAACCATGAGCCGCATCCAAAGTATTTTTTGGATGTGACTCAAACACAATTTTTCAAGAAATTTCAAAAGATGCATCCTCAAGTGAAAATTAGTCAAAGGTATTTTGAAATGGGAAATCCTTATTATATCAAAATAAATCACACATGCACAACTTGTTGGTGTAGAGTACATATTAAGTTTTCTAATCATTATATATATATATATATATATATATATATATATATATATATATCTGTGTAGATTTGCATACTAATGATGTTTTAGAGGAGTGTAATATAAAGTATCCACCTAGATCTTCAAGAGATTTCATATCAAGCATCTTATGCCAGAGAGTGGATGGTCAATTATTCCACAATAGCTTATGCTTGGATGGCATGTGTGATCATTGTGGTGGGTTGCAACATTTGCCAATTTGTCAACATATGGACAACACACATGCAATTGGAAATGAGCTAGTAAGTTTTGGTAAATACAAGATAGTGGCATATAGTCTGAAGATGGAAAACAAGATAAAAGGTGTGAATTGGTGATTGAAAATATTCCAATGTATCAATTTATCTCTATTTTCCAAGATAATATAGTTTACAAGTATGCAAGGCATACCCATAAAGCTTGATGGTTGGACTTGCAATTCAAGTTAAGCAAGGACACATTTCCACTTGGTACCATCATTTCAGTTGTTGAATTTGTAGAGAACTACACACTATAGCCATTGAATGAGGTGCAATCACAGTATTACAACTATACGCAGGTTGCTATATTTGTGCAAATAGCATTCATTCATGCGAAAGATAGTATAGAGGATGACAGGAACATCTTGAGGGAATATCATTTTTATATTAGTGATGATCACACACTTCTATAGAGTTCATGCAAGGTTGTTTTCAGATGTTCTACCATGATTTGGCTAGTAGGAGTATAATATTTTGTCAGCATATCATATGGTCAGATAATTGTGATCATAATTCAAGAACTCATAGATGATCTATTGGTTAAGTAGGATGCATATGATAAATGGTGTTCAACATATGTGGAATTTTTGTGAGGCCGGGCATGGAAAGGGGGAGCATGATGGTGTAGGAGCATGTATCAAAAGAGCATTGGCACAAGAAGAGTTGAAGTAGAAAGACAATGTAAAGTTGACAGATGTGAGATCTATTGTTGAATGGTGTAATGCTACAATGGGTCCAGGTAATGAAGGTAAGTCTATAGTTCATAGATATTTTTGGTTGGTTGATGATACTAACATTGTAAAATATGAGGACTGTTGTACATTGATAGGATCAAGTGAGATACACTCTTTTAGAAGCTCTAATGTAGTTTAATGGAGTATTCATACATGGTGGATGGCATGATTTTATTCTTCATGTACATATGAAGCTTGGTATGATTGCGAGTCAAAGGAGTGGGTCAATGATTGGTGTATAAGAGGCCTAAGCCTGATTGACATGTATCGATCAATGACAACACTAGAAATCACAAAGATTGAATCATTGGCTGATTTTGACCATGTTTCAGATCTAGTTCAACCAAGTATTATCAGCATTCCAATTTAATACAATTCAATATATCATCTTATTTTGTAGTTTTTCTTGTATTGTTGACTATATTCATTGAACTGAATGCATGTATCAATGCAGAACATGTTTATGTAGTTATTGCAGCTGATGACAATAAAGAAGGAATGGATTATTATTTGTGTCACTGTGTTGAGGTAAAAAAGAAATTAGATTCCCTTGTTATAGATGGAGACAATAGCGAGTACCCTACAGGATCAATGGTTGTTATTGGAACATGGCATAGAAGGTACCCAATAAAGAAGTCTAATGTGTGGTTGTTTAAGGACTTTGACACACATAGGAAGATTCTTCATTATTCTAACCTTGTTGTGGCATCAAACATTCATTTGATCAAATATGGGGGTAGACCATTGAACAGGACCTTATGGAAGGTTCATGAGTCTGATCACAAGGTAATACTCGACACAATAAAGAATAGAGCAGACCTCGGATGGTTCATTGGATTGAATTTGTGCAATGATAGAAAGGTATGTTATTTTTCTTTCCTATCCTCATTTCACCTTGTATATTTTAGCTACTCAATTTAGCTAAATAGTGCAACTACATTTGCATGCAAAATTTTACTATGATGAAGGTAGGCATAATCCTTATGAAGTTGCCTTTGGAAGGAAAGTAAGGTAGGTTTTCATGATTATTTCATCAATGATATGTCTTTTACTTTCTATTTCATAATGAGTTTTAATGAGTTTTAACAATGTTCCTATGAGTTTTAATTCATTTTAATGATGTTACTATTTCATAATGAGTCTTAATGAGTTTTAATGATAAACCATTGATAGCATTGGTAAGGGCAGCCTTAATTGATGCCCTATAAGACATTGGATCAAGTGAGAATACCTTTATAGTACTAAATTTTCATCTACCAGAAAGGTATTATGATTAAATTTTTACATTTGGCATCTCTTGGGGCCAGACAGATGGTGCCAATGTATCTGGGTGGGTAGGTAAACATTAGGGGAGATGTCTTTTCAGTGGAAAAGACCCATGGTCATTCTTGGCTATATCGAACACAAACAATCTCTTAAGAGCCCTAAGAAAGAAAAAAAGGTAACAAACTTTGGACTGACCGTTCCATCAAACCATGACACCTAGGAACATATTCTTTGCATGTATAGGTGGATGTCAAGTCCCCCTACAAACACCTACCTCAATTCTTTTAAATCAATTTTGTTTGCCTATGGTGGCAAGGAATGCATTGTTCCAAAATGCCTCAGTTTCATGCAATGGAAAGGTGCTAGCAGTGACATTTTGCATTCCATATCTTGTGGGGCCGAACTGACTCCAACAATGCATCTGGGTGGGATGGTAAATGCTAAGGGAGGTCTCGTTTCATGTGCCAAACATCTCAATCATTCAAGGTAGCAGACTACTGACAAAGTCCCTTAAGATCCCTAAGACCAAAAAACTGCCAAACTATGACAGAGCAGTTCTCAGAATTCATGGCAGCTGGGAACATTTCATTTGGACCTACAAGTGCACATGGGGTCTGTCCATAATAACCTCTCTCATTTTTGTTCAACTCAAATCCATTTGACCATACCAAAATCAAATGTATTCTTGTAAAAAGCTTCAGTTTCATGCAGTGGAAAGGTGCTAGGAGTGAGATTTTGCATTCCATAGCTCGTGGGGTTGAACCGACTATGCCAATTCTTTAAGGTGGCTGGGTAAATTCCAATGGAGGTCTCATTTTATGATCCCAATCATTTGGGGCAGCAGGCTACTGATAAAGTCCCTTAAGATCCCTAAGACCAAAAAACTATCAAACTATGATAGAGTAGTTCTGAGAATTCTTGACAGCTGAAAAATTTTATTTAGACCTATAGGTGCACATGGGGTCCATCCACAATAACCTATCTTAATTTTCATCAACTCAAATCTATTTGATCGTGCTAAAATCAAATGCATTCTTGCAAAATGCTTTAGTTTCATGCAGCACAACCTTACCTGGTGCCATATTTTTTGTTCTGCTTGTCATGGGGCCGAAGCAACTGCACCAAAACATCAAGGTGGGCAGGTAAATTCTAGGGGAGGTCTTGTTTTGTGAGCCAAGGGTCCAAGTCGTTTGTGGTAGTAGGCTACCGACAAAGTCACTTAAGATCCTAAGAGCAAAAATTGCCAAACTTTGATGAAGTAGTTATCATAATTTGTGGCAGCTTAGAATGTTTCGTTTTGACCTATAGGTGCATGTGGGGTTCATCCATAATAATTTTTTTTAGTTTTGGTCAAATCAAAACTATTTGACTGTGCCAAAATCAAATGCATTCTTGCAAAATGCTTAAGAATTTCATGCAGCACAACCTTGCCAGGTGCCATATTTTTTGTTCTTTTCATCAAGGGGCCAAATCGACTATGCCAAGATATTGGGGTCGGTAGGTAAATGTTAGAGGAGGTCTCATTTTGTGTGCCAAGGGTCCCAGTCATTCGCAGCAACAAGCTATTGACAAAGTCACTTAAGATCTTAAGAGCAAAAACTGCCAAACTATGACGACGCGTTCTCAAAATTCATGGTAGATAGGAATGTTCCATTTGGACCTAAAAGTGCACATGCCATCCATCCACAATAACCTCTCTCAATTTTGGTCAACTCAAATCTATTTGATCGTGCCAAAATCAAATGCATTCTTGCAAAATGCTATAGTTTCATGCAATACAACCTTGCCAAGTGCCAAATTTTTTATTCTGCTCATTGTGGGGCCAAACTGACTATGCCATCATGGTGGGGTGGATAGTTAAATACTAGGGGAATTCATATTTTATGTGTCAAAGGTCTCAGTCATTCGCTGCAACAGGCTACTGGCAAAGTCACTTAAGATCCTAAGAGCAAAAACTGCTAAACTTTGATGTAGCAGTTCTCAGAATTCATGGTAGATGGGAATGTTCCATTTAGACCTACAGGTGCATATGGGGTCCATCCACAATAACCTCTCTCAGTTTTGGTCAACTCAAATTTTTTTGACCATGTCGAAAAGAAATGCATTTTGCAAAATGCTTCAATTTCATGCAGCACAACCTTGCCAGGTGCCATATTGAATTTTTTGTTTTGCTCATTGTGGGGTCAAACCAATTGTACCAATGTGTTGGGGTGGGAGAGTAAATGCTAGGGGAGGTCTCATTTCTTATGCCAAGGGTCTAAGTCTTTCATGGTAGCAGGCTACCAGCAAAGTCACTTAAGATCCTAAGAGCAAAAACTACCAAATTTTGATAGAGCAATTCTCAGAATTTATTAGAACTGGGAATGTTTTTTTTGGACCTACAGGTGCATGTGTGGTCCATCCACAATAACATCTCTTAGTTTTGGTCAACTCAAATATGTTTGACCATGCTGAAATGAAATGCATTCTTGCAAAATGCTTCAGTTTCATGCAACACAATCTTTCTTGGTGCCATATTTTTTGTTTTGCTCATCGTGGGACTGAAATGACTATGCCAACACATTGAGGTGGGTGATTAAAATCTTGGGATGGTCTTGTTTCATGCGCCAAGTATCCCAGTCATTCGGGATAGTGGGCTATTGACAAAGTCCCTTAAGATCCCTAAGACCAAAAACTACCAAACTATGATGGAGCAGTTTTTAGAATTCATGGGAGCTAGAAAAATTTCATTTGGACCTACAGGTATATGTGGAGTTTGTCCACAATAACCTCCCTTGGTTTTGGTCAACTCAAATTCGTTTGATTGTGCTGAAATCAAATGCATTCTTGTAAAAAGCTTTAGTTTCATGTAGTGGAAAGATGCTAGGAGTGAAATTTTGCATTCCATAGCTCATGGTGCTGAAGCAACTGCACCAACACATTGGGGTGGGTGGGTATATTCTAAGGGAGGTCTTATTTCATGCACCAAGCATACCAATCGTTTAGGGCAACAGGCTACCGACAAAGTCCCTTAAGATCCTAAGACCAAAAACTACCAAACTATGACACAACATTTCTCTGAATTCATGGTAGTTGGGAACATTTTGTTGGACCTATAGGTGTATATGGTGTCCTTCCACAATAACTTCTCTCAATTTTTATCACCTCAAATTTGTTTGACCATGCCAAAATCAAATGCATTCTTACAAAATGCTCTAGTTTCATGCAACACAACCTTGCCAGGTGCCATATTTTTTATTCTTCTCATCATGGGGCCAAAACGATTTTGTCAACATGTTGGTGTGGGTGAGTAAATGCCAGGGAAGGTCTTGTTTCATGTGCCAAGGGTCCCAGTCATTCTAGGTTGTAAGCTACCGACAAAGTGAGTTTGCCAGTAGCTTACAACCTAGAATGATTGGGACCCTTGGCACATGAAATGAGACCTCCACTAATATTTACCCACCCACCCTGACACATTGGCGTAGTCAGTTTGGTCCCACAAGATATGGAATGCAAAATTTCATTCCTATAACCTTTCAACTTTACTATTAGCTTACAGTCTAGAATGACTGGGACACTTGGCACATGAAATGAGACCTCCCCTAGCATTTACCCACCAACTCGACGTGTTGGTGTAGTCAATTCAGCCCCATGAGCTATGGAATGCAAAATCTCACTCCTAGCACCTTTCAACTTTGTTGGTAGCTTGCATCCTAGAGTGACTGATACACTTGGTACATAAAATGAGACCTCCCCTAGCATTTACCCAC
Organism: Cunninghamia lanceolata; assembly: GCA_027924645.1. Classification (NCBI taxonomy): domain Eukaryota; kingdom Viridiplantae; phylum Streptophyta; class Pinopsida; order Cupressales; family Cupressaceae; genus Cunninghamia; species Cunninghamia lanceolata. The sequence continues at coordinate 3,106,513 of BSBN01001052.1, read as the reverse complement.
CCACCTGAACATGGCCAGTTCGACCCCATGACCTATGGAATGCAAAATTTTAGTCCTAGCACCTTTTGACATTATCAGTAGCTTACATCCTAGAACAACTGGGATGCTTGACACATGAAAAAATACCTCCCCTAGCATTTACCCACCCACCCTGACATATTGGCATAATAGGTTCGGCCACATGATGAGTAGAACAAAAAATATGGCACCTAGCAAATTTGTGCTGCATGAAACTGAAGGATTTTGCAAGAATGCATTTGATTTTGGCACAATCAAATGAATTTGAGTTGAACAAAACTGAGAAAAATTATTCTGGACAGATCCCACATGCACCTGTAGGTTAAAATGGAATGTTCTCAGCTGTCACAAATTTTGAGAACTGCTCCGTCAAAGTTTGGTAGTTTTTGCTCTTAGGAACTTAAGTGACTTTACTGGTAGCTTGTTGCCTCGAATGACTTGGACACTTGGCACATGAAACAAGATCTCCCCTAGCATTTACCCATCCACCCCAATGTGTTGGCATATTCAGTTTAGCCCCATAAGCTATAGAATGCATAATGTGACTCCTAGCACCTTTCTACTACATGAAACTAAAGGATGTTACAAGAATGCATTTTATTTCGGCATGATCAAAGGAACTGGAGTTGACCAAAATTGAGAGAGGTTATTGTGGATGGACCCTATGTCTACCTATAGGTCTAAATGGAATATTCCCAGCTGCCATGAATTTTGAGAACTACTTTGTCATAGTTTGGTAGTTTTTTGGTCTTAGGGATCTTAAGGGACTTTGGCGGTATCTTGTTGCCCCAAATGACTGGGATGCTTGGTGCATGAAACAAGACCTCCCCTAGAATTTACCCACCCACCCCGACACATTGGCATAGTCAGTTCGACCCCACGATGAGAAAAACAAAAAATATGGCACCTGGCAAGGTTGTGCTGCATGAAGCTAAAGCATTTTGCAAGAATACATTTAATTTTAGCATGGTCAAACAGATTAGAGTTGACCAAAACTATGAGAGGTTATTTTGGATGGACCCCATGTGCACCTGTAAGTCCAAACAAAATGTTCCCAACTACCATGAATTCTGAGAGTTGCTCCGTCAAAGTTTAGTAGTTTTTGCTCTAAGGAACTTAAGTGACTTTACTGGTAGCCTATTGTCTCAAATGACTGGGACACTTGGCACATAAAACAAGACCTCCTCTAGCATTTACTTGCCTACCCCAATGCGTTGACATAGTCGGTTTGGCCCCATGAGATATGGAATGCAAAATATCACTCCTAGCACCCTTCCATTGCATGAAACAGAAGCATTTTACAAGAATGCATTTGATTTCAGCACGGTCAAATAAACAAGAGTTGAGCAAATTTGAGAGAGTTTATTGCGGAAAGACCCCACATGCACTTGTAGGTCCAAATGGAATGTTCCTAGCTACCATGAAGTTTGAGAACTGCTCCATCATAGTTTGGTAGTTTTTTGGTCTTAGGGATCTTAAGGGACTTTGCCGGTAACCTGTTACCCCAAATGACTGGGATGCTTGGTGCATGAAATGAGACCTCCTCTAGCATTTACCTACCAACCCCAATGAATTAGCGTAGTCAGTTTGGCACTACAATAAGTAGAACAAAAAATATGGCACCTTGCAAGGTTGTGCTGCATGAAACTGAAGCATTTTGCAAGAATGCATTTGATTTCATCACGGTCAAACAGATTTGAGTTGACCAAAAATAAGAGAGGTTATTGTGGACTAACACAATGTGCACCTATAGGTCCAAATGAAATGTTTCCATCTACCATGAATTCTGGGAACTGCTCCATCAAAGTTTGGGAGTTTTTGATCTTAAGAACTTAAGTGACTTTGTTGGTAGCCTATTGCCTCCAATGATTGGGACACTTGGCACATGAAATGAGACCTCCTCTAGCATTTACCCACCCACCCTAACATGTTGGTGCAGTCAGTTTGGCCCCATGAGCTATGTAATACAAAATGTCACTCCTAGCACCTTTCCACTGCATGAAACTGAAGTATTTTGCAAGAATGCATTTGATTTCAGCATGATCAAATGGACTGGAGTTGACCAAAACTAAGAGAATTTATTGTAGACAGACCCCACATGGACTTGTAGGTCCAAATGAAATGTTCCTAGCTGCCATGAATTCTGAGAACTACTTACTCATAGTTTGGTATTTTTTGCTCTTAGGGATCTTAAGGGACTTTACTAGTAGCCTGCCCCCGATGCACTGGCACAGTCAGTTTAGCCCCACGATGAGCAGAAGAAAAAATATGGCACCTGGAAAGGTTGTGTTGCATGAAACTAAAGCATTTTGCAAGAATGCATTTGATTTCAACACGGTCAAATGGATTTGAGTTGACCAAAACTAAGAAAAGCTATTGTGGATGGACCCCACATGCACCTATAGGTCTAACAAAACATTCCCAGCAGCCACAAATTTTGATAACTGCTTGGTCAAAGTTTGATAGTTTTTGCTCTGAGGAATTTATGTGACTTTGTCGGTAGCCTACTGCCTTGAATGACTAGGACAATTGGCGCATGAAATAAGACCTCCTCTAGCATTTACTAGCCCACCCCAATGCGTTGGCATAATTAGTTTGGCCCCACAAGCTATGGAATGGAAAATGTCACTCCTAGCACCTTTCCACTGCATGAAACTGAATAATTTTGCAAGAATGCATTTAATTTCCACATGGTCAAATGGATTGGATTTGACTAAAAATGAGAGATTTTATTGTGGATCAACCCCACATGCACCTATAGGTCCAAATGGAATGTTCCTAGTTGCCACAAATTCTAAGAACTGCTCTGTCATAGTTTGGCAGTTTTTTGGTCTTAGGGATCTTAAGGGACTTTGTCGGTAGTCTGTTGCCTCGAACGATTGGGACGCTTGGTACTCGAAATGAGACCTCTCCTAGCATTTACCTGCCCACCCCTATGCATTTTCAGTTCGGCCCCATGATGAGTAAAACAAAAAATATGGCACCTGGCAAGGTTGTGTTGCATGAAACTAAAGTATTTTGTAATAATGCATTTGATTTTGGCATGGTCAAATGGATTTGAGTTGACCAAAATTGAGAGTGTTGAACACCAAAAATACTAAGAGGGGGGGTGAATCAGTATTCTTTTACAACATACATTCATTAAATCATTAATTCATTTTCCCATTCAATAACATTAAAGTAAATTAAACATAGCATAAACATCCACAAGGCATGACACATGAACACCATGATTTTTACGTGCAAAACCCAAAAAGGGAAAAACCATGGTGAGTGTTAGCTCACAATATATTATGTAGTAACAATACTAAATTACAAAGAGGCTCACTGCCTTAGGGCTCACTTCCCAAACTGCTCACTGCAAAAAGGCTCACTGCCTAAAGAAAGATAGAAATGAAAGAGTGGCTCACTACCAAAATGAATTGCTAGAATTGCATCTACAAATGCATGATTACAGTTCCAATGATGCTTAGAAAACTAACTCAAAACTCTTCATCTTCCACTGCTCTGCTACACTACTTTGTTCTTGCATAAAAATCAAGATCTCTTTTCTTTTGCACTTATCGCCTTCACAAAATCACAATCTTTCACATGTCAAACATACACACCATCATATTCACACATACATACACCAAACACTAAATTGGATCTCATATATATATATATATATATATATATATATATATATATAAATTTGCAACACTTAGAATCTTCATATTAGGTCGGCCTATGAAGATGAAACTTGTATTCATGCTTTGAGTAGCTTGTCAGCCTAATTCTCTCACTAATATCCTTTACAAATCAAATTAACATTTGAAACACCTTCTCATATGTTGGCTCCAACTATAAAAACCACTTAGGATAAAGTTCTAATCAATAGAACTTACCGCACACAAATTAAACTATCATGTCAGCCTCAAACATAGTCTGTTACTAACTTAGTCTATCTGTCAGACTACAACATTCACTGCAAACCACAAGACCTACTCAAAATCATATCAAAGACTCCTTATAAACTAAAGATCATACCTTCAAAATTGTAGAACATAATATAAACATGCGGCAAAATGCAAACTGTTGAAACATAGACTCTGTCACAACCAGTCACTGTTAAACCATGTAGCTATGCTCAATGGCTTATAATTGTCTTTCTGGTGGACCTCAGACTCTACAACTTTGGATTTAGACACTTCATACAAGTATTTACAACACATCAAAACTACATAACTAAATATCGAATACCAGAGGAATGCGGACCAAAACAAATGTTTGTTCTGCTTTAATTGGCACTGTATTCTATCTTGCTGGACTCAGGCCATTTGAAGATATACTTCCAGAGATGATCAAAAGCTGATCCTTTGGATATAAGATAATTTGAGAGTTGGGAACATCATACCAGAACTGCAATACTTGGTCTTCAAGTGTAGACCAATGCAAATCCAAACACTATCTCTTTGTTGGTGTCTCTGTACACTACCAATATTTAGCCAAAATGACTAAGTCTTCTTTACTAGACCAAAATCTCTCTTCCAACCTTGTTCCTTTTCTTGTTGCCATCAATGACAACACCTTCAAACATCATGCATAATCATACTTTATCATACCAGTAGTGTCTCTATCAATGATGTTTGCCAAGTTGCCAACAGAGGGAGGTTATAAATGACAACCAACTTACCCTTCAAAAGCTTGTGCATAGAGTTTTTAAACATCATAAGCTTTTTGGGAGTGTCTTAACATTTTCTTCTTTGATCAAAATGTAGTTGTTTTTCATATTGAAGGCATTCTTATAGAGAAAATCAGAAATTCCTTGCCTAAATTAGCATTTTTAGCCTAGGGCTTGATAGTTTATGGTACTGGAAAGAGTTTGGAGGCCCTCACGGTGTTGGATGTTCATCTTTTCCAGATATTGTATGATTTAAATGAAGAATTTCAATTGGGAGTTAGATCTTATTGCATAAACTAAAGGGTAGGGATTTGATTTGATTCATTTGTATGAGTACAATCTAGTTTGATCATTCTACTTATGTAATAAGGCAAATATTTTGATCTTATTTGGGATGCAGGGATATGGAGATCAAGGTCTTATTGCATTCAAGGAATTGTCTACAGGGATGTATACAAGTTCATCACACATGATTCACATATCTAAAGTCATTATTGGCAATCAATTGTTCATATGCAAGGCATTAAATCTTTAACTAGACTATCATATTCTCCTGCTATTATCTAACCTATTAAGATTATCACAAAACTCATTAGGAACCCAAAGAATTCACTATTCCATCTAGGGTGATCATGGCGAAAAATAGGGGTTGTAATTTTACATGAATAGTAGGTTAAAAAAACCCCATACATATTATATCAAAGGGAGAATGTTACAACAGTCTTGAATGCAGAAATGTAGTTATTTTGAGGTCGCCATCTCCTAACACTATTGCATCATGTTACAAAAGGGTTTAATTCATTAATTGTGTCTATTCTTTGTTGTGAAGCAAATGCAATTGACATGTGTAAAGACAAATTCCACAACCTTTGCCAGCATCCTCCTTATCTCTACCAAAATAGGATCTTTGGAACAACGTATTGATAGCCACCAAAGCATAAAGGATATAGGAATTTTCTCAGATGTTGTAATTGCAGCTGCCCTTGTAGACATGTATGGAAAGTATGGAAGCATAGACAAGGTATGTGGACTGTTTGATAGAACACATGATTTTTGGATTTCATTATGGTTTATCTTACTTTAATCATTCTTGGTGTGCACTTCACTTGAAGTTATCATGAATATGTTTGAGGGCTTGTATTCTTCATGGTGAAGGCTTGGTTGTGATGAATTTTGTGTAATATTCAGTCTTCTAGTTGTTTCTTCTCTTTGGGTACTATGACCCTATTACATGGTTGGATTTAAGTGGCTTCTCATGTGTCACTTCTTTGGGTTGATTGTGTTTTACAATAGTGGTAAGGGTTTGTGAAGGTGTTTGTGAAGTTGACTATGATGAATATTATGTAGGTTTTATTTTGAATGGTGGAAAAGGGTTTGGTTTCTCAAGAAGTATTATATATTTGGACTTTATCTTACGAGCATTAAATGGTGAAGGTCAATGGCATTGTGTTAGTCATAGTGACAAACCCTAGAGGATTTATTAATGTGCTCAGAATGAATTTGTAGATAATGCTAAAGAAAAAAGTAGAGTGCCTTCTAAAATGACTAGTTTTCTCTTGAATATTGTTGTGGTTGTTAGTTCCATGTGTATAGTCTCATTGATAAGATGTATTGGTATTAGCCCTTGAGAACAAAGTGAAAATGCTTTACTTTGATTGAATATGTGGATAGCAATTATGTATGTGCATATGAGAAAAATGTTACCTTAAAAGAATTTGAAATATTTGCAAGGACTATAGGATAGACCTATAGCTTTATTGTAACTCTAAAATGATTTTTATGGAAACCTTATTTATGGAATTGTTATTGTGTATATTTTTGTAATAATTAAGCTCAAAGTATATATGTTGCAATAATTGCAAGATATGCACAAAATAGATATGTTGATAAGGATTTAGAAACTTTAAAGCAAATGTGATTAGTAGGTGTAAATCCAAATTCCACAACCCAACATCCTCCCTACCTATGCCAAAATGGGATCTTTGGAACATACTATGGACATCCATCAAAGCATAAAGGATATGGGAATTTTGTCAAATTTGTTGCAGTTGCAACTACCCTAGTAGACATGTATACAAAGTGTGGAAGCATAGACAAGGCACATGAACTATTTGATAGAACACCTCAAAGAGTGCCATCTCATGGAATGCAATAATTGCAAGATATGCACAAAATGGATTTGTTAATAAGGCTTTAGAAACTTTCAACAAAATACAATTGAGAGGTGTAAAGCCAAAATGCAATCTTTGGAACGTGGTATGGACATCCATCAAAGCATAAAGGATATGGGAATTTCATCAGATGTTGTAGTTGTAACTATCCTAGTAGACATGTATGCAAAGTATGGAAGCATAAACAAGATGCGTGAGTTGTTTGACATGATGCCTCAATGAAATGCCATCTCATGGAATGCAATGATTGCAAGATATGCAAAAATTGAATTTTTTGATAACGCTTTATAAACTTTCAAGAAAATACAATTGGTAGGTGGAAATCCAAATTCCACAACCTTAGCTAGTATCCTCCTTGCCTATGCCAAAATGGGATCTTTGGAACATGGTATGAACATCCATCAAAGCATAAAAGATATGGAAATTTTGTTAGATGTTGTAGCTGCAACTTCCCTTAGAGACATGTATGCAAAGTGTGGAAGCATAGACAATGCACTGAACTATTTGGCATGATGCCTCAAAGAAATGTCGTCACATAGAATGCAATGATTGCAAGATATGAAAAAATGGATTTTTTTATAAGGCTTTAGAAACTTTCAAGAAAATGCAATTGACGAGTGTAAAGAAAAATTCCACAACCTTAGCCAACATCCTCCCTTCATATGGCAAAATAGGATCTTTGGAACATGGTATGGACATCCATCAAAACATAAAGGATATGGGAATTTTGTCAGATCTTGTAGTTGCAAATACCCTAGTAGACATGTATGCAAAGTGTGGAAGCATAGACAAGGTACGTGAACTATTTGACATGATTCCTTGAAATGAAATATCATTTCATGGAATGCAATGATTGCAAGATATGCAAAAAATGGATTTTTTCGATAAGGCTTTATAAAATTTCAAGAAAATACAATTGGCAGATGTAAAGCTAAATTCCACAACCTTAGCCAGTATCCTCCTTGCCTATGCCAAAATGGACATCCATCAAAGGATAAAAGATATGGGAATTTTGTTAGATGTTGTAGTTGTAGCTACCCTTAGAGACATGTATGCAAAGTGTGGAAGAATAGACAAGGCACATGATCTGTTTGGCATGATGCCTTAAAGAAATGTTTCCTCATGGAATGCGATGATTGCAAGATATGAACAAAATGAATTTTTTGATAAGGCTTTAGAAACTCTCAAGCAAATGCAATTGGCGGGTGTAAAGCCAAATTCCAAAACCTTGGAAATGGTGTCTTTGGAACATGGTATAGACATCCGTCAAAGCATAAAGGATATGGGAATTTTTTCAAATGTTGTAGTTGGAACTACCCTGCGATACATGTATGAAAAGTGTGGAAACATATACAAGGAACATGAACTATTTAACATGATGCCTCAAAGAAATGTTGTCTCATGGAATGCAATGATTGCAAGATATGCATGGAATAGATTTTTCATAAGGCTTTAGAAACTTTCAACCAAATGCAATTGGCATGTCTAAAACCAAATTGCACAACCTTATCCAACATCCTCCTTGCCTCTGCCAAAATGGGATCTGGGGAACATGGTGTGGACAACCATCAAAGCATAAAGGATATAGGAATTTTGTCACATATTGTATTTGTAGCTACCCTTGTAGACATTTATGGAAAGTGTGGAAGCATAGACAAGGCGCGTGAATTGTTTGACATTCAATGCCTCAAAGAAATGCACAGTCTCATGGAATGCAATGATTGCAAGATATGCACAAAATGGATTATTTGAAAATGTTTTATAAACTTTCAAGAAAATGTAATTGGCACATGTGAAATCGAATTCCTGCAATGATAATTGATCATCATATTAAATATTTAATATAAATTGTCATATACATAATGTCATGAACATAACATCTAGTCTATATATAAAGCCATGTAGGCATGCCCAAACAAAGCTATACATGCATATACAAGAATATACATCGGTAACATACAAAAGTATGTATACAAAGCCATCTAGGCATACAAAAATGTCCCAAAATCTAGTTTCCTATGGACTTCTATCAAATAATCAATGGCCCTTGCTTGGCTGTGAAGATGAAGAGCCAACCAGTGACTCATCCTCTCTCTCCCATTGAGTAGACCTCCTCGACAGAGATTTATCCAGCTCCACTTGTTAATACAATCAAATAATATGGACATTAATATAGAAAACATGAAATATATAACATCACATATGTAATCGATCACTTACTGCTAGCCAATGATCACTCTCAATCATTTTTTCTCTTTGCCCGTAGTTGGATGGGTTGGAATTGTGACCTCCTGTGAGAAGCATCAAGAAGCAAAATTGAATAAACATAAATTTTATTTATGTACATCAAATGATATGAGATAAAAAAAAGAAATACAAAATGACATTTTCATGTTATTGGCTCATACCTCACTCAAAGGATTTGAAGACATCATGGTTGCAGCAATGTCTGCCTGCACTAACTCATGAAGATGAGGATGAGTCTCCATATTCAACATCTAAAAATAGAGTTCAAGGTTCTTCAACAAAAATAGATACATAACATTATTTAAATGCATAATGATTACAAATAGTTAAATTTACCTTTGTATAAGTGGTTTTGCATCCAAGGGACCAAGGAAACCATGGAGGTGCTGGTGAAACTCCCTATTGAAATCATCAAATTATCACTAAATAATATTACCATTGATATACGTACAATAATTACAATCATGTGATAAATTACATACTTGCTGACTTGACATCTTCTCATAACTTGCCAATGGATAGCTAACAGAGGTAAGATGAAGACTCTGTCCCTGGAATTTCATTGCATAGATAATTACATACATTATTTTTTACTTATAATATAGATAGTCATATAAAACTAATTACAAATAGTAGGCATGAGTTTTCCACAGTCCATGAATAAATTGGAGAAGTGCTTCTGGATTAACTGTGTATGTTTTTGAAGTAAAAACATACACAGTTTAATCTAGAAGCACTTCCCCTAATTACAAATTTCAAAAATGAATATATTAAATCAAGATGAAACTTGTTAAAAATTACCTAAGAGTCAATACTAAATGTATGTTGTAATACATCATTAATGAGAACAATATCATCCAATATGGATGTGTCCATCATTGGATGTTGCCCCTACATTGCAACATCTTGCCGAGAGTCCTACATCCCATAATTGCACAAGTTCCCACATGAACTGCACAAATGTGGGGACAAGTGACACCTACTTCTCTCACCCTCATCAGCCTAGGTGAGATCATCAGTGTGTTGTTCTAGAGACTGTGTGAGAGTAGTCAATGAATGTAGTGTCTCCACCTCAACACTCTCCTTCAAAGTTGAAGGGAGTGACACACATTCTGGCCTCAACAAGGGTCTAGGTACATGGTTTTGGTCTTGCTGAGCCCCCTCTCTATATTGGGCAGAGCCACCACCTTTGCCCTAGAACTCTCGAATGTGAAAATAATTAGGAATCTTCTTGAGGATGAACTCACAATGAAGTTTCCTTAAGAAATATTGTGACACCTCATTGTTGTTGCATGGACACTCATCAAAGACCATGTACCATCTATCCTAAAAGTTTTGGGATATATCTTGATTCCTACACTAATGAATAGGGAACTTTTTGTAAGTCTCTTCTAATCTTTGGCCAATTTTAGGATTAATAAAGTGTGCACATAATGCAGATTTTCTAATTTTTCATTCTTCACTTATTCATAAGATAATTTGTTGGCATAGTATTGCCAACACCTCTCCCTATAGTCATGAAATTTGATGATTTCTTTTGTCACTAATTCGGTGTGAGAAACAATCATCTCTAATGACTTCGCAAGCGCTCTCCTACGATCGGTGCTTGCACTTAGATTGTTTAACATTTCAATTAGGGTTTGAAGATGTCTTTTATTTTCTTCTATTTGCCCTAAATAGTTTTCTTGGGTATCTCTTTAATGGTGAGGACATGAAGGTGGATTTGGAGGGTTTTTGGGGTTGTTTTGACCCTCCTCAGTTGGATTTGTGTTTTCTCTGGCCTCATTAACTGTAAATGCAATATAAAAAAAATTAAACATTGCAAAATTCAAAAATTATTTTCAAACTCACAAAAATTAATCAAACCCTACCTTCTTCGGTTGCTAGACCCTCTACATTTGCTTCACGATGTCTTTGGGAGTGGATTTGGAAAGGTGGCATCATGAAATGTCAATCTCTCTTTGCACTTGCTTGATTTCACCTTGAACACGCTTGGGCTATAAACTTTGATTTTCCTCTCCAACTCTCTTTTTAGCCATGGGTATTCAAGAAAATGAGTTTTATTTGCACTTTTAAGAAAAAAATAACACAAGCCCATTATAATGTGCTCACATTTTTCTCTGCATTGGACCAAAAAGTCACCACATGACTTTTTGGTCCCACAACTCCATGTGTAACAACCCTCCCCACCGGTTCTTGAGAGGACGTGGGAGGATAAGATAAGTGGATGTATGAGTAAATGTAGCCAAGAAATTATCTAGAGGGTAGATAGATGAAGGCATAGGAGTTAAGAGAGGTGGCAGAGTATGTTTAATGTTGTAGAAAATATCTATGTAGCAGGTGATCAAATTGACTTCCTTTGGGCATGCCATAGAGGAAGCAATCACATCCATTTTCTATAGCTAACAGTTTGGATAGGAGTTTGGCTAGCGTAAGGTAGGGAGAGCCTTAAACACTCGGAGGAGATTAAATGTGAGGGCATGGGTGCTCTTACAAAAAGTTGTTAGCCATACCTTTAGTCAAGGATGTCATCCCTCTTTACAGAAATGAATCCCAAAGAAGGATGAAGAGGGGGGAATAGATTAAAAAGTGGAAGAGGAAATAGTTTAAGGGAGATCATGATAGATTAGGGAGAAAGAGCTAGGGGATAGATTTTATTGAGAAAAGGTGATCAAATTGCAGGAGCTAAGGCGAGTTGAGGGGAGTACAGACCAGTGTCAAGGAAGCATATCAAATAGCAAGATTATAGGTGCACTGGAGGGAGTGCAACTAGGGGTAGAGGTATTTACCTTAGTCACTCTTTCATTTCTAGCACATAAACTAAAATATGTTTTCTGTATATCCTTTTTACCATAGAAAAAACAAAAAAAAACATTCATTGCAAGTTTGGAATACATGCTAAATTTACTTCATTCCAGATTATGTTAGTTTATTTTAGTCTTGAAAGGATCATATGCCTTGTCTAGGCCTCCACAGTTACTTACAGGTCTACCAGAGCATTTCCAATTGTATTATCTGTCAGAAAACTTGCTTCCATTATGCCTTAATGGACATCCATAACCTGTTCCATCACTCCTACTTTGGCACGAGCAGTGAGGATGCTGGCTAAGGTAGTGGGGTCTAGCTTTGTAGCCACCAGTTGCTTTACTTGAAGGTTTCTAAAGCCTTTTCAATAGTCCATTTTTGTGTGCGTCCTGCAATCATTGCCTTGAGTCTTTATCAATCAGCTCACGTGCTTTGTCTCTGCGGCAAGTTTCTATAGACTTTTCAACAAATCCATTTTTATGATATCCTACAGTCATTGCAATCTCTTGAACAGTTCATATGCATTGTCCTATGCCTTCACATTTTGTATACGTGTCTACCTAGGCTGTCACAACTACATCTCACAAAATTCCTCTATCCTTTATGCTTTAACGGATGTCCATAACTTGTTCCCAAGTTCCCATTTCAGCACAGGCAAGATTTTAACAAAGGTTGTGGAATTTGGATTTACGCCAACCAATTGCATTTGCCTAAAAGTTTTCAAAGCCAACAAATCCATTTTGTGCATATCCTGTGATTATTACAGTCTATGTGACCTCACTCCTTCTAGGATTTTGTCAAACAGTTCACGTGCCTATTATATGCTTCCACATTATGCGAACATGTCTACCAGTGCACTTACAACTACAACATCTTACATAATCCTCCCTTCCATTCTATTTTGATGGATATTCCTACATTGTTGCTAAAAATCTAACATGGTGCACATTATTATAGTGTAAGCCTAGTTTTCAGATTGCTTCATTTAGCATCACCAATAATTAACCACAAGAAAACTGTCCCTGTTTAAAATTGTGGAAATGATTCACTTCTTTCACAACAATTTGTCCTACAATCGACCTTGAAGACAAGTTTTGTTGTAGTGTGGCAATCTGTATGTCCTCAAAGGTTTTTAACAACTCTAACAGTTATTCCATGGGGTACGTTTACCAAACCAAATGTAATGGCCCACATGTTCCATATGAGGCAAGAGAATTTTATTTACTTTCCTCTTTATTTTGAAGCATTAATAAATGTCTTGAATTCAAAAAATTATATGTTTCTTATACCTTTCCTTGTTGTACTTTGAGATTGGATTCATGTTACTATGTGTTTACTAGCTGGTTTGTGATATGTGAATGCTTAAATTATCATTGAATCTAGCTATGAAGGATGTCAGGGAAGGTTGTTTTCTTTATCTTTCTTATGTTTCGGTTGTTTCGCATTTCCTCATTTGTGGGATGGATGGGTTAAGCTTAGGTCTAGATAATTAGAGTGGTCTTATGTAGTGGCTCTCTACGAGCCCAGGGTCCGCAAGTGGCTGCCAGGGGAACTAGTAGCAGAGTTATATTAATAAGTGTAACTAAATGAAAACATTGGGGTAAAAATAGTAATAAGATAATTAGACCTTGTGCATGGCCTTGAGCACTTGTAAAGGCTAAGGATGCAACGAGAAGGACTATCTGTCTACGAGGCATTGAGTCATCCGTTTGTAAGGCGTGGATTTGGGCACAATTAAGTCTCCTCATCTACATGAGAGGAGTACTTGGTTCCGTGTGGTGCCATCCCTTCGAGCATGCATGATGACACTCCATCTAATTTCACTCTAGTATCTAGCACCTTAGCAGTTGTGAGTAGTACCCAACCTATGACTTGGATGAGTACACTTATGTTATGACTTTGGCTATATGCATTGTTCTCTGTGTCTGCTCCGTGATTGATGTGAGTGTTGGCCATCTTGTATCCCCTTGTTGTTGTTCATCTGTTTGGGCCTTGTGACTATCTCTGAGCACTATGGGGTGGTCTCTTATGAGTCTACATGGTTGGAAGGTGTTGCCACCACCATTGGGGACCAGCAAACAGGTTTGGAGCACCAGTGGAGATGTTCTCTCTCTGTTGCTTTATTCAGTTATTGTACCCATTTAGTCCTTGTATAATATTTAGGACTATGTTATTGTACTTGTATCATATTTTGGAATATATCATTGTAATTGTATATGCAGTTATGTAATTGTACTCTCTTAAGAGAGAAGTTGTAATCATTGAATTTAATGAGAAGAAATGAGATGTTTATTATTTGGTTTACGAATTTCGGTGTGGGTATCAGATCCGCTTGTACTATGTTGCTTATGAATTCATGTTTATAATTTGATATGGGATTAGGAACATTTTGATTTGGTGTATAAAATGAACGTAGTTTTTTTAATGTTTCCTTTGGAGAGTGAATTAGTCCTCTCTTTCAAGTTGCACTTTTGGCCATACTTGGCCATGAATACTATCGATCTATCAAATCGGCAACCAAATCTATGTATGTTGTCCACTTATGTTTAAAAAAAAATGTTTCTCTTTTGGGTCTTACCCTTTGAGGGTTACGTAGAAGGATGTTACACCATGCACTTACCCCATAATACATTCATTCTACTCCTTATCTTGTTTGCGAACCTTATCAATCACTTTGCAATCACACCTCACCTCATTCAATTTGATTTATAATTTATACAAGATATTACTGTCACTAAATTATGTTTGCAACCTAATTTAGCAAGGCCTAGATTGCAGTTGTTGCAAAGGGGATAAAAGAAAATTTTTAAGTGCATGATCACTTAGTCAAATGCCTATTATCTTGACAAGAGAGCAATGAAGGATCACTTATTAGGATAATGTGATAGCTCAAGCTAGGCTGTCAAACCATCCTGATAAGTGAAATTATCTGAAGATAAGAAAGAAGGCATTTAAGGAATGATAGGTATCTAACTAATTTCACCTTTCAGTTATGATGTTACTAATTATTCAAGTACCACAGTACAGTGCAAAAAGAAAGGTATTTATAAACTATCATTTCATCATCATGTTTTAAATGTGTGTTTTAAAGAAGATTCAATTGTTTTATGCTATGTATTTGATTCAGAAAGCAAAACATACATAAATCATTATAGAAAGAAAAATAACTGATTATATTCAAGAGAGTGTTTAAATATGTCCCACACAAGCTGTGGGAATGACTAAACTAAGCCAATGCAACAAAGCATGCAAGCTATACATCTGAAGATAAAGTACAAAAAAGGAACATATGAGGAGAGTGATATCCATCATTGCCTTGAAGTGTTGGTGTTGATCCTCCTATATGTAGCTTGATCTTCCTATTTTTAGCTTCCTGCTCCTAATCAGAATGATGAACCTGCAATATTTGAAAGGTTTGGTTAGAGCTCCAGATATACAAACTCATCATATGCCTTATCAACAGATATATAAACTTTCATGATGCATCAGTACAATTGGATCATTATCAGACATATTCAAAGATCAGACCATCAAATGAAAGGCCAAATCATCATGAGAAAGAGAATTGAACTTTTAAAGGCATGTTTTAATGCTACTTGTTTGTTCACCGTGCAGGAATAGGAGAAATCATGTTGCTGACTCAATTTTATGAAATAAGCATATGGAGAAAATGGGCTCCCATAAGGGTTGAGCCCAACATGCTCAAAGTAATGACATTAATGCACAGATATTCAATTGAACAAGAATCATGGTGTTTTCATCACATGCATGTTGCTGCTATATTAGATGTATCAAGTGCAAGAGGAGGATAGTCATTGTAAGATATACAGTCATATGCCTTATCCATAGAAGGTATAGTTGCCAAGGTCATGGAGCAGCAAATACATATACCTTTCTTTCCGCAACCATAGTATAATCAAATGAGCAAGGTACAATTAAGTCAAATGCCATGTGGAATAGTATATATAAAGGTGCAGTCAAGTTGGAACAACATGCCAAGAGGTACAGTCAAGGCATATGGAATAGGAATAACAAATTAAGATCAAAGTACATGTGCCATCTAAATGCCATAAAAGGAGATACCATTCATATATACAAAAGGTACAGTCAAAGGAAATGTGACACAGACTTATTCATTTTTACCTTTATCAATAGACATGATGCTACAGCTACATCACAGAGTAACTGAGTTTGGGAACAACATATACAAGGTACAGTTGATACTTCTCAATCTCTTTCTGTTGTCTTCATTAAATGAATAAATGCGTACATAGCCAATATAAGGTACAATATGAGGAACAAATGATCAATAGATGATAGAGCAACATAACACATTAGAAGGCATCATTATCTCATCAATGAACAAGTGCAGACAATATGATCATACATAGTCAGGGATATACCACATAAATGGACAACTATACCATAGAACAACATGTGGGACAGTCAACGCAAATGCCATATGAGACAATCAAAAGGAATATAAGATAGAATATATAGAAGGATGCAATGTCTAAAGAGCAGCCTTAAAATCAAATAGCTTTTGGCTATAGGTACAAGGAACAATGTGATTACATCATGTGACTGCATCATGAGGATGCCCATGCCTTCTGTATATTGTAGTATTCGTATTCAAACAAATATATTGTCTTAGCCACGAAGGAGATACAAAATATAGTACGCATTTTTACAAACCTTCATTATAGAGCATGATCACATACAAAAAATACGCAAGTAGAGCAGCAGTATAGGGTCACAACTATCACTACAGAAGCCACTAAATGTGCAAGAAAAGAAAGAAATACTGTGGGAAAAAACCCTAGTCGTTACATCACTCTTTCAAACTAAAGACCAAATAGATAGGATGCAAATATAGACATGTGGGACAATCAAAGGAGTAGAGAGATACCTTCTTTTTTGCGGAAAAGAGGAGCAGAAATAAAGTTTGGTTCACAAACCCTATTAGGGTTTCTTACCAAAAAATCATCACCTCTTACAGAAAAATGTAGAGAAGGCACAAAAACAAAAGATTTTCTTCTCTCCTTACCTCTCTTCTTACTACAAAGGGTTCATTTTGCAACAGACAGAAGGAGAAAGTAGGGTTTCTTTGCTTACCAAACCCTAAAAGGGTATACAGTGAGTAGAAGCTTTTACCTTTTTTTTGTCAGATACTTTTTTTTTTCAATTGTCATGGTGAGTTTTAAAAGAAAGAGAGCATTTTACCAGTTTATTCCATTTCTATGAGTTTTTATCAAAACCCTCACAATGTCCTTATGCATTAAGGCTGATACACAAAAAAAAGAGTCACAGAAGTAGGGTATACAAAGAAACCAGTGCAAACAAACCCCTTTTATTCCTCATTGTTATCATGCCAAAGAGAACATAAAATATGATCAGGTGATGCAGAGAAGTGTAATTTTCACTTCATTACACCAGAGTAGTAGATATACAGAAGGGAATAGCTAAATGGAGCAACAGATGCCTTCTTTTTACTTCTTTCTTTGTAGAAAAAAAAATAAAATATGTAGGAGAGACTTACCTGAAGAATATGGCTTCAAGAATAGCTCAAGAGAACACCAATTTGAGCCTAAAATGCCCCAGTCAAAGCCTTGAAACCCTCAGCATCGCGGTACTCAAAGAGGAGAGGCAACAAGAAAGAAAGAGTTACAAATGAGAATGACAAGTTTAGGGTTTCAAAAGCATCTTTTGATCGAATGCCCGGCTGAGGTCTTTTCTTTTTTGACCTCTCTTTTAAAAAAAAATCATTGTTATCCATTTCTCATCATGGTCAAGACTTCAAAAGGTCTTTTAAACCTAATGATTCCACAGGGGCCCGTGATGGCTTGTTTCTTTTACTTTTTGATTTTTACAAAGTCAAACATCACAATGATTCAAAGGTAAGGTTTATGCCTTATAATGCATGGAGTGATAAGGTGCCTTAGATGTGAAAGAAATGATGCAAGGAAAGGGAGTTATAAGGTGTGTTTTGAATATGTAATACATGTGTGTGATGCATGGGAGACATAAGGGTGGACTTTAGACAAGTTAAAGAGAGTATTTTTGCATGTATAATGTAATTGCACATTGAGATCAAAAGGGAGATATAAGGAGTTTATTATTCTTTTCAATGAGTTAGAGATAAATAAACAAATGTAAATAAATAATAAAGTAATGAGCTATAAATTACTTTATTATTTATCATAGAAATGCAAAGATAGTGAAAATAGATAAGTCTATAATAAATAATAAAGTAAATCATCTTGAATACTTTATTATTTATTTCTACTTTGTTTACACATGCCCAAAGCATGAAAAATTAGGAGATGGAATTAACTGAGGTTCTTTGGAGTTCTTTGCATGGTTTTTTTGGTCAAAATTGGAGAGTTTGGTCCACCACTTGGTCAAACTAATAGAGAGGGGCAGTTTGGAGCTATTTTACCTCAAATTAGATTAGTTATAGCCCTTATTTTTAGGGATTTTCATGTTTGCTCATGGATCAGTCTTGTGGAGATATTTTTGATGTTGAGTTGAACTGTAGTGCCTTTTCCATGCACTTGAGGGTTCATTTTTATATATTGTAAGAAAAACTTATGTTTTTCTTGTTATTGCCTTTTTTCTCTATTACACATTATTGAGAGAAGAAGGTTTTGTAACTCAACTTTTGCATATTTATTGATTATAACAGATTACATGTTTTATTCTTTGTCAATTTTGTGCAAGTGTTCCTTAATTTTTTAGTAGAAACAAGTGTCTACCTTCTGATTTGTGTTGTCTTTATGAATGATTTGATAAGATTTTATTGTATTTAATGTCAAAACCTTTAAAATCATTATCTCATTTGTACTTGCATGTATTGAATAGCAGTAAAAAATCATAGGTCTTAGGTTGTGCAATTGAAACAGTTTTCTTTCATGCTGTGAGAACCCTATTTTTCTCCAAGAGAAAGTTATTTCCAGCCTCCCTTAGAAACATTTTTGTGATCATATTGCCAAAGTGAGTTGTGTGGATAGATTTTTCTAAGATTTATTGTGAGTTAGAGTTGTAGTTTTCCATCAAATTAGGTGCATCACCACACTTTTAAGTTGCAGTTTTAGTGCTTTTAGTAGGTCTTTTTCAACCCTTTTCCTACAAAGTCATTAACCCATGTGAAAATTATAAGGGAACCAGCCCATAATCTGGAGGTTCAAGCTCCCCATAGGTCACCTGTAGCCTGAGTTTGATCCCATGTTACACAGGATTACTGAGCTTAACAGCTTTGCATCACAGGTATAATCCTACACAATAACAATTACATTGATTACATTACTTGTCGGCCAGAAAACACACAACATGAAATGTGTAGAGGACAAGTCCTAAACAAGACTACACGCTACACCAGTAGAAGTCCCATGCCTTGCAGACATCAACACTAGCTTAATTAGATCCAAAACATCCTTAACAACATCAACCACCAAGGAATTGCATCCACACACTCCACTCATTTGAAAATAGGACAAGTTTATGCAAAAACACATGACCCTTGAAGCATAACGGTCACAACAACTTGAAAACCTTGTGTGGTACTAGAAACAAGAAAGATCTTCATGAAACTTTTCTAGATGAGTCTACAGGACTCATACAACATCCACAAACACTCCTTTATCTCCGCACATCAAAGATTTTACACTGCACATCTTCAATCATGAACTCTAAGAACAATCTATCATCTGAAACACACTACAACATACTTTCATTGAGAAACTAAGCTTGCGGACCACTAAGGGCCTTGAGACTGCAAGGAATCATGTAATGTACATCCTTAAACATCTACACAAAACTACAAAGGTAACCATTCACTTCTGGAGGAATGCAGAGCATTCCAATAGGCATTCAACACTAACTTTGTCAAAACACATACTGGTACTCTATCATGCATAACTCTTGTAGTGGAAGGAAAAATGATTTGAAACTTTGGAATTATCACCTTCACATCACCCTAAACATAGTTCTAGAACCACATAGCCATATATGCAAATGCAGAGGAATGTAGAGCATTCCATTGTCCTACTTAGAACATATTCATAGAAATAACACTGTCTTTAGTCTGTCAACAACAAAACACTCTTCTAGTAATCTAATCATCATGAAACTTGGAACACACATTATTTAGGCTATTAGTAACATCAACAACACATTTGATCATCTTAGTACTTATAATTCCCATATTAATATGTCTTCATACTTAACTCTACACTGATCAAGCCATGACATCCAACCACGAACTATATCTTCTCTCCTCTCTTGTTGGATGGGACATGGCATCCAACCATGAACTATATCTTCTCTCTTCTCTTGTTGGATGGGACATGACATCCAACCATGAACACCATCATACCTCCATGATAGTGTTTACATCAATGACAACCTAGTGATAGTGTTGACATCAATGACAACCTAGTGACAATGTTTACATCAATGACAACCCTAGGAACCATATGTGTAACACTATGTAAATTTAAAAAATCTCTTTATGGAATTTAACAAGCTTCTCAATCTTGGTATTCTAAAATAAATAATTTCTTTCAAAATCTTGGGTTCTCTAATTGCAATTATGATAAGATTCTCACTTCATGCATGTGAAAGTTCTAAATGGCTATATTTCTCTAAAGTTTTGTCAAACTAAAGATCAAGTTGTAGATATTTTTACTAAATCCTTGTGCAGTACCAAATTCTCTAAATTTCAAACAATGCTTGGCATTAAGGAGCTACCATTGAGGTTTGCATGACAATGTCACCTCCTAATGGTCATCTCATTTTTTATATGTGTCCAAAAATAATTATGCAATTCTTCTCTCTATAAATCTTCCACTTGTAAAGAATTGTATTTACATAATACCTATGGGCAATGTTGGTAGCAACTACTGCAATGATCAAAAGTCACCATGTTGGCAAGAGACACTACTGTGATGGATGATTGAATGTTGTCATTGATGGCAACAAAGAAAGGAGGTTCTGTCAGCATGGCAAAGAGACTCTACTCCGGAAGGATAAATGGCTAAGTATAAGCAGTATACATTACTTAGTATAAATAGCGGTGTTTTGTCAGTATGCCTCTGCAGTAGAAGATCATTATATGTGGTTCAGATATGTTGTTCATAGCTATTTGATGATGATATGTTCCAGTGCTCAAGACCTGACCTTCTCTGAAAGTCATACTATGAAATGTCTAAGTCCAGGTGAGCATAACTAAGACAAGAACAGTGCACAGTGCCAGAGTAAAAGGGTTTGCATTCCTCTACAATTGTATATATTGTCTTGTGGTTCTGAAGGTATGCTAAGAGGTCAACGATGAATGTTGGTTATGAATCTTTGAGTCTCATATGGTCCATAGTAAGAGTTTTGATGTGACAGATGAATTGGTCAAGCATGTTCTTAAGAGATAAGCTGACAGGCATGTTAGATCTTTATGCGGAGAAGATATATTTTTTAACCAATCAATCTAAGTGGTTGAATGATTGGTGCTAACCTATATCAAGATTATTAAATGATTGTTTGGGTCCACATTACTATTTGTATACATGATCAAGCCGACAAGGTAAAATACATTGTATACACACTTCATGTCTAGATTGCTGACTTGATTATGAGATGAATCCTGTTACAAATATAAATACTCGATGGATTATGATGTTGAGGTTGAGATGTGAGATGTTGTGTGTGAATTTGAAGTGTGAACCTGATTATGAGCAGAGTACAGAGCAGAAAAAGAAAACAAGGGCAGAAAACAAAGTATATGTAGTAGAGTTGCGAAGCAAGGCAGAATAAATGAAGACCTTTGAATCTGTATATTGAGCCTTCAATGGAACTATTATCTAGCACATGGTAGATGCATTTATAGCAGTTCATTATTGGCAGTGAGCCAATTTTCTTCTATCTTCTATCTTTCTTAAGTGGACAGTGAGTCCACCTGTAGTGAGCATTTCTTTGGGAAGTGAGCCTTATGTAATTTGGTATTGTTATTATAATATATTGTGAGCTAACACTCATCGTGCTTTTTTCCTTTTTGGGTTTTCCACGTAAAAATCCTGGTGTTCATGTGCTATGTATTTATTGTTGTTGTTCTTATGCTTATTCTGATTTCATGTTATTGCTTTTGGAAATTGGATTAATGAACTTGTTAAGAAGTGGTTTTGCAGAATACTGATTCACCCCCTGTCAGTATTCCTTATATTCAACAATTGGTATTAGAACGAGGTTCCTTGGAAGAAGCCTAACAGCTTGAGGAAGATCTAGGAGAGTGCACTCATGGTAGCCAAGAGATTTGGAAATTTCTCAAACAATGTTGAACTGGAAACAACTCTTATCGATCTTGAAAAATCTGAAGTAGAAATTAAGGATCTAAAGGATAACATACAAGAAGCTGATAAAAGCATCTATCTACCTATGAAAATGAGACCCTAAATAGATGCAAATTGAACCTATAATGCACCCAATCTCAAGTCCAAGGGACCTCAAGATTAGACTAAATCACTACTATGCTTTTATACTAAATCATGCACCCTATCTAAGCAAACTAGTGATGATATGTCCTAATGGATGATATACTAAGCTAAACTAGTTAGAATTGCACTAATTCTAGTTATATTGAGCACTCAAATTGGCAGAGTAACTTTGCATATGATGGATTGTTGAAATGGGAGGTGGAGGCCTCAATTTATAGATTTTTGGTGATGAGATTGAAGGGCTAGGATCAATGGTCGAGATTGCTTGAGGATCCTCAAGCAAGGAGAATTGGACAAATGGCATGATTGGATTGAATGAGAATGTTGCCCCAAGATTCCAGGGATGATCAATGGATGAGATTGCAAGTTTGAATGAATGGATGGATAGGATTGGGTAGGTGTATGACAAGTAAGGACTCGTTTATGAAAAGGTAAGGCTTGGATTTTGTGAGGAATTTTAAATTCTATGGAGAGGACAAGTGGAATTTAAAATTAGAAGAATAGTGTTCAAATAGTGCCACATGGAATTTTAAATTGGAAGGAATAGCGACACATGGAGTGGGGTGGAAGAAATAGGACAAATGTACTCAATTTGGAAGATTTGCCCATGCGTCCAAAGTACTACTTGACATGTACATGTATATCTACAAAATGACAAGTGGACTTCTAGAAACATGGGAGTTTGTAATAATGAATTAATTAAAATTAATTCATGTGCACATGGATTAGAAGAAAATAACTATGATTACAAAAAGTAATCAAAAGTGCATAAAATAGGGAATTAAATAAACATGATAATTTATTTAATTTTTAGAATGAACTACATTCAAGAATATTTAATTTTCAAACTATAGTAGAGGAATTTGATTTTTATGATATGATAAAAGCATAGAATAAATTAATTAAATAATTAAAAATTATTTAATTAATAATTGGATCTGATGAAGTGATGTGGGTGGATTAGGGTTGAATGTGTGGGTGAATGAAATTGGTTGTGACCATTTTCAGGTGTGTACATTTTGCCCCTCTTTGATATGGCGTCACGGTTGTCACGGTTAGCAGGTTGATGGGATATCAAAGAATATAAAATCTTTTGATAAATATGCCTCGGTGAGTGAGTGGAAGGGGAATGGGTGATGAGGTGATGCCCCCTCGAGAGATCGGTGGAAAAAATAAATTTTTGGTGATTTCTTGAAAAAAGAGAAAAAGATGGCAGAAAAAGGGGGGAAAGTTGGTCCCGAGACTAAAGAACGGGGAAGAAATGAAAGGAATGGTGAAAAAATAGAAAAAAATGAGGTGGGTAGATGGAAAAAGTGGAAAAAGAAGTTGGTGGAGAAAAAAGAGGGAAAAAAGGATACAAAGTGGGGTGAAAAAGATAAAAAGAAGTGAAAAAATGAAAATGGAGGGAGTTAAAAAGTGAAAAAGGAGCTAAAAAGCTCATTTTGCTTTTTGTGATTTTAGAGGTGAGAGTGAAAAAAGGAAGAGCAGTGTGGAGTGATGGTGAGAATTCCGTGAGAGGAACACTGAGCGGAGCGGGTGAGGGAGTATTTGCAACCTATAGGGGCAGGCAAGCCAGTGAGTGGTTTTTTACCCATCCTTGGTATTTTTTGATTTTATTTGATTTAATAATAACTGCATTAGGGTAAATTGAGGGTTTGGGAAAATGGGGATTTTGGGGGAATGGTGTGGGGGGTTGGGTTTTGGAGCTTAAAAATATGGATGGGCATGAAAAATGTCAAAATGGGTTTATGTTATTTTTTTGAAAATTTGTTTATTTATTGGATTTTTTATTAAGGGTGGGGAGCATTGCGGGATAGGCATGAGGCAAGGCGAAGCACCTAACAGGTGCTAATGGGTGGGGATGGGGTAAGGTGTATCGCTTAGGGGGAGGGGAGGGGATAAGTTTCAGTGCTTAGGGGGAGGGGGCTAGGGTTTAGCACTTAGGGGGAGGAGGTAAGGGTTAGCACTTAGGGGGAGGGTCGGGGGTAGCACTTAGGAGAAGGGGGGGTCGGGCTTGGCTCTTAGGGGGAGGGAGGGTTGAGGTTAGCACTTAGAGGGAGGGGGTAATAGGTAGCGCTTAGGGGGAGGAGGGTAGGGCTTAGTGCTTAGGGGGAGGGGAGTAAGGGGTAGCACTTAGGGGGAGGGGGTAGGGCTTAGTGCCCGGTTGGGTGCCTTAGCACTGGGCTGGGGGTTGGGGGTGTGTTGGGTGGCACTAGTCTCAACACTTTAATGCTAGGCTAGCACTAATGATTTTTTTTTTTTTTGTGTGTGTAAATTTTTTATTTTTAAATTGGATTTTTTTATATTTTTTATTTTTTAAATGTGATTTTTTTAAATTTTTTAAATTGGATTTTTTATTTTTTTTATTTTTTTTTAAAATGTGATTTTTTTAATTTTTTAATTTTTTAAATGTGATTTTTTTTTTTTTTTTTTTTTAAATGTGATTTTTTTATTTTTTATTTTTTTAATTTTTGGTTTTAATTTTAAATGGATTGGGCGATGGGGCAAAGGGGATGGGTGGGGGATGTTCGTCCAGGATGAGATGTAACAAGCAAGGTTGGTCGGACAAGGGAGAGGGTAGGGGGGCTTGGCTCGGGCTGTGGGGTCAAAGAAGAGGGGTTGGAAAATGTGCCAAGGGGTAGAGTAGGTGGGCAATTATGAGATAGGCTGACATGATGATGTGTTTGGGAGAGTGCAGGAGGACAGGGGGGTTCTTCAATCTCGAGAGAGGTGACCGCCCACATTTAGGCTCTGGGAGGAGCTAGACCGAGCTGACAGATTCATCTTAGGGGTACTTGGACTGGAGCATATTGCTAATATGCCGTAGATTCTCACAAATAGAGCTATGATGATAGATGTGGTGGAGCGATATCAGTCAGAGCACTGCACCTTCTTGTTTCCTACAGGGGAGGTGATGATCACATTAGAGGATGTGTGGAGGTTTCTACGGGTCCCCCTACATGGGGAGAGGGTGGTTTATGAGCATGGGCATGGAGCAGAGTACCTAGACCAGGTGTTTGCCCTGAGGTAGGTGCTGTATATAGCAGACAAGACTGAGATAGTGTATCAGCTAGCGATGGAGAGGGGATTAGATTTGTTGGCTCTATTTTTTATAGGGTTGATAGCGGGACATTGGTCCTTGGCAGGAGATCACGCGGGTGCCCAGTAGGCTGGGGAGAGGTATTACATCATATGTTGACTGATGGAGTGGTTTATGTGTGGGGCCCATGTATATTGGCCCATTTGTATCATGACCTGTATTCACTGGTATATAGGCGGTCAGGGAGCCTAGGTTGTGGGGTTACATTGTTGCATATCTGGGTCTAGGAGAATAACCTAGTGACGCAGCCAATGACAGTGCAAGATAGAACACGGCATCGACCATTTGTTTATGCATATAGAGGACATCAAATGCAGTGGTAGTTGGGGAACATGGGATATTGGAGCTAAGTGATAGATGAGATGGTGGAGTTTGTGTGGCGACCCTGGAGGGAGGTGGAGAGGTGGTTAGATGACGATGACTAGATAGGCTATGTGATGCAGTCACGATACTTGATGTGACTGACAGAGTTGATTATAGATAGGTATTTGCCAGAGCGAGTGTAGCGACAGTTCGGTTTGGTATAGGATGTACCATAGGTAGAGGCAAGGTTCATACAGATACAAGAGGAGAAATAGTAGTGGGGACTAGTGCTTGATGCATAGATGGTCATAGCTAAGTTCAAGGGACTTCAGCCACAGGCATGGGATGATAGACGAGATATAGTTGATGCAGGGACTACGACAACATATGAGGAGTGGTGGGCTCAATCGAGGCCAGTGAGACTCACAATGCCTGTGGGGTTTGTAGTGCTAGTGGAGGTGGCAGGAGAGGAGGATGATGATGATGATGATGAGGATGATGATGACGATGATGAGGATGAGGCACAGGCAGAGGAGATGGATGATGATGATGAGGATGAGGATGATGAGGAGGGTGTGTAGGTAGAGGAGATGGATATAGATATTGGAGGTGATGGCAGAGGTGATGCAGTTGGTGGTGATGATGTAGATGGATCAGAGTTAGTCAAGGCACGAGAGTAGATAGCCTAGCTACAGGTGTAGATAGCCCAGTGAGAGGGACATATAGTTTAGCTGAACATACTAGTGGCTTAGTTACAGGGATAGGTAGCCCAGTTATAGGGGGAGTTGACATAGATAGGCATCATACATGCATAGGTTATAGAGCTACAGGCACAGGTGACATAGGCTCAGGGGTTAGCATGGCAGTATGCGCATGAGACGGACCAGGCACGCCAGGTATCAAGGATGGGGGAGATGGTGAGGGCCATCCAGGAGATTATTATGGAGGCCCTATACTAGAGGACCCTTTATGATGGGTTAGTACTAGCAGAGTAGAGAGTCAGTTATCATAGTCAGTTTGGAGCTTCTAGTTCTAGAAGGACATGGCGATCGAAGAGGTTTGTTTAGCAGCCCTCACCATCACAAGTGTTAGCAACAGTATAGATGCCACCTCCACCAGCACTAGGATAGGTAGGTCAGTAGGATATGGGGGGCCCATGTTAGAGGGATTCAGGACTAGCTGAGTCAGGCAGGGATAGCTCTGCCTAGGGGGAGAGCATATGTATTTTTGGCTTGGGTCACATTAGACAATGTTCATTCTTAATTCTTGAATTAGGATGGGGGTGATTTATGCAAGTGTTGTGAGAATTTTTTGGTTCCTAAGATCACCAACGGTGTGAGGGAAGAGCATACACTTCCACAATACCAACAAAACCACAAGACACTTCAAACAATTTTTTGTTTTTTTTCTTGTTTAGATGAGTGAGAATGCAAAGTTGTTCTTTTTAACCCAATGAGTGTGTCAGTGTGATAATGCAAGGTTTTGTTCTTTTTAACCCAATCAGTGTGATAATGCAAGTTGTTGTTCTTTTTAACCCAATGAGTGTGATAATGCAAGTTGTTGTTCTTTTCAACCCAAATGAGTGTGCCTAGGATTAGACAAGCAATTTCATACAAAAGAATAACACTAAATGTTTCTAAGCTATTAAAAACCCTGCAAGTAAGAGGTTAGTAGTTGTATATGAGTCTTCGATAATCAAATAAGGCTGCAAAACAAGAATTTAGTCAAAAAATTCAATTTAGGATTAGGTGCCAATCTATGGGACTGAGAGCCGATGTAGAGGTCTAGGTGCTGATCTAAGTTTGGTGGAGTTTCCCCTTGTAAAGTGCACTTTTCCTAGAAAATAGAGAGTCAAACTTGCAGGAAATGATAGTTAGAAGCCCAAAACACACTATCAAACATTAAATTCTCAAAAAAGGGTCATAAAATATTAGTTCTATCCTAAGTCAGGACAGGTGCTAATTCATGAGACTGGGTGCTAATCCGCTATGACAGGTGCTGATCTAAGACAGACAGCACTTCCTCTTTGTAAAATGAGTTTTTCTTGTAAAACAGAGAGCTAAAGTGGCCAAAAAGTTAGTGAAAATGTATTTAAGACATCATACACACATAAAATACTAAAATTGGCCAAAAATTCATGCAAAATGAGTGATTATACCTTATGTGGACTGGTCGCTAATCTGTTAGTCTAGGCAATGATGTGCTAGATAGGCACTACTTTGCAGAAATTTAGGCACTGATCCGACCTGTCACAAGATAAAGTTCACAAACATGCAAATTTGTTAACTAAAAAGGTGGTGGGAGTCCCAGCAGACATGCCAAAATGTCTACCTATGAAAATGAGACCCTAAATAGATGCAAATTGAACCTAAAATGCACCCAATGTCAAGTCCAAGGGACCTCAAGATTAGACTAAATCACTACTATGCTTTTATACTAAATCATGCACCCTATCTAAGAAAACTAGTGATGATATACTGAGCTAAACTAGTTAGAATTGCACTAATTCTAGTTATGTTGAGCATTCAAATTGGCATAGTAACTTTGCATATGATGATTTGTTGAAATGGGAGGTGGAGGCCTCAATTTATAGATTTTTGGTGATGAGATTGAAGGGCTAGGATCAATTTGGAGGATCAATGGTCAAGATTGCTTGAGGATCCTCAAGCAAGGAGAATTAGACAAATGGCATGATTGGATTGAGTGAGAATGTTGCCCCAAGATTCAAGGTATGATTAATGGATGAGATTGCAAGTTTAAATGAATGGATGGGTAGGATTGGGTAGGTGTATGACATGTAAGGACTCATTTATGAAAAGGTAAGGCTTGGATTTTGTGAGGAATTTTAAATTCCATGGAGAGGACAAGTGGAATTTAAAATTAGAAGAATAGTGTTCAAATAGTGCCATATAGAATTTTAATTTGGAAGGAATAGTGACACATGGAGTGGGGTGGAAGAAATAGGACAAATGTACTCAATTTGGAAGATTTGCCCATGCTTCCAAAGTACCACCTAACATGTACATGTATGTCCACAAGATGACAAATGAACTTCTAGAAACATGGGAGTTTGTAATAATGAATTAATTAAAATTTATTCATGTACACATGGATTAGAAGAAAATAATTATGATTACAAAAAGTAATCAAAAGTGCACAAAATAGGGAATTAAATAAATATGATAATTTATTTAATTTTTGGAATGGACTATAGCAAAAAAATATTTAATTTTCAAACTATAGTAGAGGAATTTGATTTTTATGATATGATAAAGGCACATAATAAATTAATTAAATAATTGGATCGGATGAAGTGATGTGGGTGGATTACCGGGTTGGATGTGTGGGTGAATGAAATTGGTTGTGACCATTTTCAGGTGTCTATAGCATCTTAAAGCTAAAAGAACAAGTCAAGAAATTCAAAGAAAAATACAAAGAGGTTAGTGAACAATTGATATTAGCAAATGAAACCATGGATGATTTGAAAGTGGAAATTATAGAAAGAGCTAAAGCAGAAGAAGATCTAAATATGTTGGTAAAAAACAAGTTAGAAGAATGTGCCAAACTTGAAAAAGAAGTTGTAAGCCTGAAATCAGACTTGGAAAAAGACAAGAGCTATGAAGAAAAGTTCAAGATAAGTTTTGCAAAACTTGATGAGATGATTGCTAGTCAAAAGAGTTTAGACGACAAGCAAGGCTTGGAATTTGAGAAAGGAAAAAGTTTAAAATTAGGTCAATCATACACTGTGTTGAAGCAAAACAAAGGCAACTAGTTTATCAATCAAATAAGAAGACCTAAAATACCTCCAGTCAGATAGCCAAATGCTCAAAGGTACCCATCATTTAATGGCCATTTATTTAATTGCAATAAGTTTGGCCATAAGGCTAATTAGTGTAGGAGTAGAATAAATCAGAATGCTCTGGATCATTCACTGGTCAATGTTTCAATTGCAAGAAAATTGGTCATAGATTGAATGAATGCAGAAGTATGGTAAGAAATGGATTTTACAATGCAAGGAATACTCAATCATTTAATGGAAAGTGTTTTGCATGCAATAGATTTGGACATATGGCTAATCAATGCAGATTAAATCAAATCAATAGAAGAAATCAAGCACAAAGGAAAGTAGTATGCTACAATTGCAATAAGTTTGGACATGTTGCAAGATTCTATAGAAGAAGAATTGTAAAAGGAGATTATCCTACAGAAAAGGGGAAAATAGAGCAGAGAAAAGACAAAGGCAAGAACAAAATTGATCAGGTTGAAATCAAGAAAGAAATGCAGAAGATCTAGATCAAGAAAGATGTTAATGAGGACAAGGATGGATCCGCACCAATTTCTGGTGCAGATACTTCCTCTGGGAAGTGAATTGGGAGCTTTAGCTCAGGGGGAGCTATGTTGAAAATACAAAACCCCCAACTAGATAGTTAGTGCTGGAATCTAGCACAAAGATATGTTGAAAGGATGCATATGACAGATCCTTTGAAAGAAATTCTAGTGAAAAAGGATCAAGTGCAGAGCATTGCAGAGCAATCTTAATGGACTATACTATACAGAGATGTGTTTGACAAGTTTTTCAATAGGGGCATTTATGGCGATTAGGTCAAAACAGATAAAGGATTAAAAAGGGCTCATTCAATAGAAAATTCATTCTGCATTCAAACTTTCAAGTGTCTAAGGCAAACTAAAGTGAAATTCCAAGCGACTTAGTGATTTCCAAAGCAAATCAAGACAAGACCAAAGAAAAACCTAATTCTACAAAAAGAGGTATTTTTCATATTCAAAACCCTTGTGTGAATTTATTTGAATCTTTGCAAAAGATGGCAACTCCACATGTGATTGATATAACTAAAAGAGCACAGCCAAAATTCAAGAAGCATCCATTCAAATCAATAGAGGTTGATCCAAATGGTGCATTTTCAGAAATTCCATTTGGTGTTATGCATACAGAAGATGTTAGGGCTTATATACATGTTCCCCTAGAAGAACATGGAGGTAGTCAATTCAAAGATCTATATCTAAAACATCTGAGTGACAATAAACTTGATTTGAGGTATTGGAAGAGAAGAAACTTATCCAGTATATAGATTTCCCAGTTTTCATGGAAGATGAATGCGTCCAGTATGGTTTAAGCCGAATTCATGATGAGTTTATGTAGCTCAACTCTACATTCAGGATCACCAAAGATGCCATAAGGGCTGTCATAGGACTAAACTCTACCAGTATAGTGCCTATATTGAAGGCTGTGAAAAATGATACAGTGATGAAAGCCACCGAAGCCAAGTTTGATAAAAGGGCATTGAAGATCAATGATATTGAAGATCATGTAGTTAGATTTGTATCCATGGTAATTGACTATAAGGTCTACTTCACAAACTGGGAAAACTTTGTCTCTGGTACAGCCATTTATACTGCCTATCAAATGGTTAAGGAAAATGCAGAATATGACCTGTGTGAACTACTCCAACAATAGTTAATAAAGAACTTGAAGAAAACAAAATAAAGTAAATACCCTTTCAAATTTGGTACGTTGATTCTTGTGCTTATTTTTCTATTTTATGCAAGAGTTACTAAGCATGAAGAATCATTTTTGGACTAGAGACAAACCAGTTGCAGTATAGATTAGGAACCAGTTGAGTAACATGGGAATTATTGATGCACAAAACTCAGCCCTATGGGGTTGTTTCAAAAACTTCCAAAAGTTAATTCAATCCAGGGAAAGGATCACTAGATTAGTTGTTGAAAAATATAAGGACACTATCTTCTTTATTGTGACAAAAGACCAATGCTTGATGCAGGCCGTTGAGCCTATAACATTATGGATTATGCCAATGGGCTATGAAGTAGATGGAGAAATACTAGAAAATTATGCCCAACATATGCTAAGAAAACCAAGAGATCCCAAAGAAGAAAGATTTGGGACATATGAGGAATTGTCTGCAAAGATACATGTTGAGGTGAGAAAACCTAAAATTTCAAAGAAGGCAAAGAAGATAGCAAAAGATTATGCCCTAAAAAGAGGTTTCACCAAAACACAAATCAAAGACAAGAGAAAAGGCACAAGCAGAGAGAAGCAAAAGAGACGAAGGAAAGTGAAACAATTAAGGTTTTGAAAGAGCCTAAGAGGCAACCAAAGAACCCAACAGTAACAAAAAGAAGAACTAGAGGTTCTACTTCCATAGAAACTGCATCTATGTCCTCTGGTCCCACACCCTCTGCAAGTGTAGGAACCCCTACAACAAGCCACAAGAGACAAAAAACCAATGGTCATAGAATGTATGTCAGTATAGGAGTAGATGAGGAAGAGACTGAGTTAGACGAGGAAGTGAAGAAAATGAAAACTAAGGCCACTAAAGCCTCTGGGAGCAGCAAGAAGAAACCTTCAAGTAAAGGAAAAGTTGAAAAAAGGTCAAGGCAAGATGAGTCTCAAATAGGGGAAGCCACCATAAGTCTTGAGGATGTCCTAAAAGTTATAACTGTTGATCGCAATTTAAAACCCATAGCCCAACTATATGGTGAGTATGATGATCCAGACAAGAGGATCATTGGGACTGCTATCATTAGATACTTAGACATCTACAACAAAGCCCTTATTGAGATCATTACTAATCTCCCAGATAATTTGGGTAGTATAATGTCTGCAAGAAAGGAAGCTACTATGGCTAAGGATGTTGAGCTCAAAGAGTATACATTGATAAAGTTATGTCTGGAGATCACACTGGAAGATAGAGCAAAAGTCTCCAAAGTGTTGCATAAGGAATTCAGAACAAAGAAAAGGATGAACACTCTCATGTCAGATGACATTGAGAAAGTAGGAAAGGATACAGAGGAAATCACCTTAAGAGTGTTAAAGGATCATCATCTCCCAACTGTATATGATAAAGCAGAAACAAATGTTGGGGTTGGTACATCTATTCCTGAGGAGAACATGGTTTAAGGATTGGACAGAAGTAATGAAGAGCTAAAAGAAAAAGATGATTTAGTCCCTGCTACTAATGTTGCAATCAAGGATCAATCCAAAACAAGTATTCCTCCAGAACAATAGACTAATGATCAAATAGAGAAATAAAAATGTGAGGAACAAAACAAAGATGATTATCTAAAAGAGGAACAAGATGAAGAAAACTCTTCTCCGGAACAAAAGAATGATGCTAGTGAGGTCATGGATTTAGATCCTCTGGAACTAAACCAAGAAGAAGAAGTCTCTGATATAGCAAGAGACACTGTAGAGTCTATCAAGGAATTCTTGGAGTGAGAAAAACAAATCTTAGATGAACCTAAATTTTTGTAGGGACCAATAAACCTGGACTTAATGTCTCCGGTATAGAAATTTAAATTGATATCAGTTGTGCAAGCAAAGGTACAGGAAGAAATTTTGAAATCACACATGCATGACAATGAACTGATTGGTGAGGCATCCATCATTTTGGAGAAGCTGATGTCATCATATCAAAAGGACACTTCTATGTCTTCAATAAATCAACTAAAAGGACTCATAAATTCTATGAGTGAGCATTTTGAATCTTTTGAGAAATCTATTGAAACAAAAGTGAGACAAGAGTTTGATGAGAAAAGATTAAGTGAGTTGAAGACTATGATAGTAAATGACAAAGCTCTGCTAGACAATGGAATGAAAGGCATATAGAGTGCTATCAAAGAAGCGTGTGACCTGCACAATTTTTTTTATCTTGTTTGGAAGCCACATAAGAGCTAGAAGAAAAGATAAAAGATCTGAAACTGTAGCTGATAAATATTTCTAAATCATTTGACCCAATAGTTGAGTCATGAGCAGTAAATAAATACAAGTAATTAATATTCATGATGGGTTAAGCAATCTGGTGAATAAGAGGGATCAAATGAAAAATAAAATGTGTCAGTTGAAAGGACTAATTAGTCCCAAGTTAGATTCAATGATTAATCTTGTAGCAGAAGCACAACTAGCTTCACAAATTGACACACCATCAGATGTGCAAAAGGCAGAAAAATTAGTCCTTTTGATAAATGGTCACATCCAAAATTTGGAAAGAGCTAAGAAATGATGGGATGAAGAGATTACACAATTAAAGATTGTGTATAAGGATACCCTTTCACCTACAACTAATTGAGTTGAAGATTGTATGTGTACATATGTGGTAGAGTATGACAGATTTGTAGTTTTGACACAATTTTTGACCCCTTTGCTATTGATGTCAAAGGGGGAGAAGAAGACCAGTGAAAAATGGGAAAACACCTGAGGGGGAGTGAAAGAATAGAGTGTATATAGAAAGGGGGAGCAGATACAAATTTTTCACTAAGTGTTGCCATCAATGCAAAATGATGATATTGTTGGCAAGAGACACTACTCTAATGGATGATTGAATGTTGTCATTGATAGCAAGAAAGAAAGGAGGTTCCATTGGCATGGCAAAGAGACTTTACTTTGGAAGGATAAATGGCTAAGTCCAAGTAGTATACATTACTTAGTGTAAATGATAGTGTTTTGTCAGCATGCCTCTATAGATATGTTGTTCATAGATATTTGATGATGATATGTTCCAGTGCTCAAGACCTGACCTTCTTTGGAAGTCATACTATGAAATGTCTAAGTCCAGGTGAATAGAACTAAGACAGGAACAGTGCATAGTTCCAGAGTAAAAGGGTCTGAATTCCTCCGCAGTTGTATATTTTGTCTTACAGTTTTGAAGGTATGCTAAGAGGTCAATGATGAATGTTGGTTATGAATCTTTGAGTCTCATATGGTTCGCAGTGAGAGTTTTGATGTGACAGATGAATTGGTCAAGCATGTTCTTAAGAGATAAGCTGACAGGCATGTTAGATCTTTATACAAAGAAGATATATTGTTTAAACAATCAATCTAAGTGGTTGAATGATTGGTGCTGACCTATATGAATATTATTAAATGATTGTTTGGGTCCACATTATTGTTTGTACACATGATCAAGTTCACAAGGTAAAATACATTATATACACGCTTCATGTATGGCTTGCTGACTTGATTATGAGATGAGTCTTGTTGCAGATATAAATACTTGATGGATTACAATGTCATGGTTGAGATGTGAGATGTGGTGTGTGAATTCAAAGTGTGAAGGATTATGAGCAGAGTGTAGAGCAAAAAAAGAAAATAAGGGCAGAAAATAGAGTATATGTAGTAGAGTTGAGAAGCAAGGCATAATAAATGAAGACCTTTGAATCTGTGTATTGATCCTTCAATGGAACTATGATCTAGCATATGGTAGATGCATTTACAGTAGTTCATTACTGATAGTGAGCTAATTTTCTTCTATCTTCTATCTTTCTTAAGTGGACAGTGAGTCCACCTACAGTGAGCATTTCTTTGGACAGTGAGCCCCATGACAGTGACCCTTATGTAATCTGGTATTGTTATTATAATATATTGTGAGCTAAAACTCACTATGGTTTTTCCCTTTTTGGGTTTTCCATGTAAAAATCCTAGTGTTCATGTGTTATGTCTTTATGGTTGCCGTTCTTATGCTTATTCTGCTTTCATTTTCAAAATTGGATTAATGAACTTATTAAGAAGTGGTTTTGCGGAATATTGATTCACCCCCCCTCTCAGTATTCCTTATATTCAACACACCACACTTGGCCACAAGAAGAATGCGGAGCATAAGGTCGACTAGGCCTAATAGGAATAGTTATCTTCTATAAGGGACATGTCCCCAATAGATTCATATGTATATAGTAACATAGGAGTAGGAGTAAGAAATGATGAAATAGGGAAGAATATAGAAGTATAATAGAATAGAAATAAGAGCATAAGAGATTGTATCTTCGATGTTGTAATACTTGATGTATATATATATAAGGATGGCATATGATGTGGATGCTCAAATGAATATTTAATTTCTATGTGATGAGTTTTCTATTATATTAAGCTACCACATAATGGTAATTTCTAATGAAAATACTCTGATTATTCTCTTGTTGTCATAACTGGGGTATAAATACAACATGCTGAACACTTGGCCTCAAAACTCTAGTCTGTGATCCCTCTTGCCAAAATTTTGGTTCCATTTCCAAGACCCTAGTAATGCAGTAAAGAAGAGATCAAAGAACCAGAAAGAATTATAGAGCAAGGAAATTTATTGAGAAAAATAGTATAAACAAGGAAAAAAATTATGATTTGTGGTAGATTCTTGTATGTCCTAACTTTGTGAGAGGGGGTCAAGCACCTAGGGATGACAAATGGAAAGGGGGAATATTAAAAAGATCCCTAAAAATATGTGACTAATCAAAGTAGGCCGATCATGGGATGCATAAAGGATCAACGAAATTCCACATCTTAAACACCCATGGCAAAAGGAGATAATAATAAATTAAGAGAAATTACAGAGAATATCCAATTGGCATTGGAATTTAACATGGAAGAAAAGAGACAAAAATAAACACAAGAACAAGAGAGATACATCAAGAGAATGGAGAAGGCTAAAGAGATGGAGATAGATTGCACCAAAAGAGATACAACTAAAAATGATAAGGAGGAAGAGATAGAGTGTGTTGAGATGGCTACAACAGAAAAAGAAAATGAAACTCCACACTATTTTAAAGATACAATTGAGCACACCAAAAGGGCTATAGTTGATGATCAAGTATTAGAATTATATATCACTCCAAAACAATTGAACTCTCATCTTGATATAGCAACAAAGATCCTCAATAAATTAGAAGGAAGTATTACAACATATGGGATATCTCAGAAAATATGGGAAGAAGGATGTAGTAGCCAAAATGCTCCACCACTTTTGACATTAAATCAAACACCACATATTCAACTTAACATATCTAATATCCAAATTACAATTGATGAAAGATTTGAAAAATTCCTTTAAATCCCATGGAAATCTTAAAACCTATAAAATTTGATGTGGAGTATTTAAATCAATTAGTTACAAAAACTATGAGGAAACTAAGAGATGAAGGTCTCTATCAAGCTATAAAAGAGGAAAGTAATAACATGTTCAACTTGAGTGATAAAGAAATTGGAGTAAGAGGAGAGTGGAAAACAACATTATCTAATGATATGTCCTTAACTAATAAGAACACATCTCCTAAAATAAAACACCATGTTGAAAAGTTAAAACCCCCAGACTAGGAGTCTTCCCCCATGCCATATAAGTCAAGGAGTATTCTAACAACAAAGACAAGTGAAAGTACAAGAGAAATAGGAGAATCTCAAGAGTAGTAATTTGTATAGATTTTTAATGAAATATTAGGGAAAGAATACTTTGATATACAACTAAAAAGAGACAAGGGAAGAACTAGAAAGATACCACAATAGAGAATACACAAAGAAAATATGAAACCACCAAGTAATAAAAAAAAAACAATGCATAAGAGATAAATATCCTAATTCTAGCATGGATTCACCATTCAAATTCCAAATTTTTGGAAAAGACACAATAGAAGTATCAGAACACATATTTGTTCTAAAATCATTATGGTAGAGAAAAGGCACAACCAGGGATTAAACAATTTTTTTTAATTTTGTAGGTACTCTAAGAAATATTGCACTCAATTGGTATAGGAATACCTATCTGGAACATGATAAAGAGTGGGAACAAATTAAAAATAAATTCTTATCAAATTTTGAATCACCAAAGATTCCACCAAAAAATGTAAGTAAGATGAAGGATTTGGTGCAGGAAAAGGGTGAATCTATAAAAGAGTATGACCAAATATTTAAGGAGGTCTCTAGAAAATTAGAATGGTTCATTTTTGGACTAACACCTAAAGCTAGAACTTCATTAGATGGAAAAATATTTAAGTCATATTTAGATGTCACAACACTAGCCTATCGAGTGGAAGCATAAACATGGTGAAGACAAGACAAATCCATAGAAACTAAAGAAATAGAAATATTAAGACTAGAAAGTTAGAATAGTTAAAAATAAAACAAGAAATATTAGCCAAACAATAAAATACACAACAATTACAAAGAAACCATATATGGTGTACATATTTCTCAAGGGAAGGACATATCAAAAATGAATGTCTAGCACTTAAAGGTAATAAAAGAGCTATTGCATTAAGGGTAGATTTAAGAATAGCACTAGTGAAGAATCAGATAGGTTATTATGGATTATGTGAAGAGTGAGATGACCACAAAATACATGATTGCCCATCACTATTATTTCAAATCTGAGGAGAAGAAGAAGAACATGAACCTTAGTGTGATCATCACCACAATAATAAAGAAACAATAAACCATGATATGGCATACATAAAAGTATTATCAAAAAGAGCTATCTATGCTTAGAACCATGGATACAAAGCACCAAAGTGGAAAAATCAAAGAAACATTAACACACTACAAAATACACCATCATAAAATCAAACATAATATACACCCAATTACTCAAATGAGGAAAGAGGATACTATAACAACTATAGAGGAGGTAGAGGAAAAGGTAGGAGAAGAAGAAGAGAATACACCATCTTTTACAAATGTGGTAGACAAGGGAATTACGCAAATGAGTGTCGGTCAAACAAGAAAAAACCATGCAGATTCTATGGAGAACAAGAACATGATTTGTTTACATGTGAGAGAGCATATCAATACTTTAAAAATGCTCCACCACAATCAAAAAGTAATGAGCTATTTGGTCCTATGCAACTAAAGGTGCGAAAATAATGTTGAAAGTATCTAAGATTCCACTACAAGGGGCAAGGCAATGCCACAAAGAAGAAAGGGAGCTAGGAAAACACAAGAATCCTTATATTTTATATGAAGAAGAGGAACTAGAAAAATAACATAGGGAGAAAAAGGAGAAGTTGAGACATAAAGGATTAGTAGACTACAAAGACAAAACCAATGTTACAATAGTCACAAGATGAGGAAAGAATATCACAAAAGAAAGACAACAAATAGAAGAATCAGATGATGATGAAGAAGAAGATTTCTTCCCAACCAAGTATAAGCATGATAAAATAGTAGAAGAAGCTAAGAAAATGATAATCCAAGAACATTAAAAAGAACAATATTCTAAAGCCCGCTTCTTAGAACAAGAAGCATTATAAATAAAAAAAATTAGCATGGGTTATGGAACAAAATAATTTAATTGAAAAATTGAAACAATTCTCCAAGTATTGGAATAAGCAACCAATACTAAGACCACAAGTCCAAAGAATGTCAAAAGCATCTCAACCATAGAAAACCAAGCCATTGATGATTGACGCAGACATAAATCATAAGAAGATTAAACAAGTAATGGTTGAATTGGGCATAAATATTAAGATACTTCCCAGAAGAATATGGGAATAGCTAGAAAAACCTAAACTAAACGAAACTCCCTACAAGATTAGCCTAGTAGATGGTTCTTCCATTGGAACAATGGGAGCCTTGAAAAAGGTCAAAGTCAACATACTAGGATTGAAGAAAGTAATATATTTTAAAATTATTGAGATGAAAGAGCCCTTCGACACTTTTAACACAATCCTTGGATTACAGTGGTTTGTAAACTCTAATGGTATAATAGATTCAATAAAGGAAGAACTATCTTTTGTGGATGATGATAAGATCATACACATACCATTGGGAATAGACATGAGTAATTCATATATAGAAGAAGTGATGCAAGAGGAATATAATGAGGATGAATCCAAAATTCTTTACTCACTAGTGAAATTGGTGAATTTGGAATCAATTGAAGAATCTAACTCTAAAGGAGAGATATATGTTAATAGAAGCAATCACAACACTGACAACAAAGATATACTAAATGCATGGTTAAGGGATGAACTGGAATTGCAATCCCAGAAACTAAGGAGAGAAATTAAAATTTATGCCTTACACAAAGTACCGAAGAATATACTGCATTACACTAGAAATGATAGTACACCATAGAAATTAACACCAAACTAATCTACTCTTTACACTTCCCCTTACATCTTAAAATCTCAACAAATAAATCACATTTCAAGGGGCATATATCATGTTAAGTTACCAAAATATTCAAGAGTACGTGACCTGAAAACATACTTGGAGGATATGGAGAAAACTTTTGATAAAGAAGAATTAAGATTAGGTGCACTACAACATACATTAATTTGTAGTGCAACAAGGTGGTGGAACACCCATAAAGACAATATCCCTCGATGGCAAGTGCTGAAAATTCTTACAAAACAAGGTACATATCAAAGGAAGGAGAATGCAAACAAATCCCAAAATATGATGGAACAATACCATTGCAACAAAATTTAGACATTTGTATCATGACATGGAAGGAAAGAAATAAATATGAAACAAGATTGTACACCCAAATGTTTTATTGAACCCTTATGCCTATAGCACAAACATGGTACATCAACTAGGAAAAAAAGGGTATAAACAAGAAACTACCTAGGATGAACTACAAAGAGACTTTCGATATACATTTTCATTTCATAATCCTAATAACAATATCAATAATGCATTACAAAAGAATAAAATCATATTCATACTTATGGAAGAAAATTAAACTGGAGTATAGACAAGACAACAAACACCAACACCTCCAACTTATGGAAGAAAATTAAACTAGAGTATAGACAAGACAACAAACACCAACACCTCCAAGAGAAGGAATATGTAAATTGATAAAATGGATGGATACACAAGAATAATATTCAAGGAAGATACGCTACACAACACAACACAATGAAATAGAAAATTAAGAAGAACCTCACTTGAATATAGAAATCAACCAAGGAGAAAGGTCAATTACATCACAAACTACATCTAAGGACAAATACTACAATCAACAATTAAAACTTCAAGAAGAAAATATAGAAAAAGAAGGATGTCCTAAGCTCACTAATGTAGGAGATTATTGGGAGGAAAAAGAAGTGATGCAAATTATAGAGATCTTGACAAAATATGAAGATTTGTTCCCATGAATGTATGTACAAATCTAAAAGAAATCAAAGAAGAAGCAGGAAAAATGAAAATCCAACTAAAAGAAGGAGAAAAACCATAGAAAAAGTGGCCATATAGATTGAATCCAAACATGAAAAGGAAGGTAAAAATATAAATTGACAAAATGCTTGTGGCAGGAATCATTAAGCCAGTAGAGGATCTAGAATGAATAAGCCCAATGGTAGTATAGAATAAGAAAACATGGGATATAATGATATGTGTAGATCTTAGGGAACTGAAAAAATATTGCATCCATGATCCATTTAGATAACACCATTTATAGAAGAAGTCTTGGAATTAGTTGTTGGAAGAGAAACTTATTCTTTCACTAATTGATTTTTTGGTTATCACAATGTCAAAACTTAGGAAGAGGACCAATCAAGACTACATCTACGATAGAGTGGGGATCCTTCATGTACATTGTAATGCCCTTTGGACTAAAGAATGCACTAGCAGTCTTTAGCAGAATTATGGTCAATGCATTCAAATATTTCATCTATGACTTTTTTGAAGTCTACTTAGATGACTAGACAAGATATGGACTATTAAAAGAACATGTTCGAGTTCTCAAGAAAATGTTCGAAAGATGCAAGATCCTACAAATTGCATTAAGTTTGAAGAAATGCATATTTATAGTATCATTTGGTACACTTTTAGAACACATAATATGCAAAGGACATATGGTAGATCCATTGAAAGTGGCTCTAGTCATGGATTTATCACCACCAAAGAAAACATTAGAGGTGAAAACCTTCTTAGGATATATCAGATATCACCATAAATTTATCGAAAGATATGCTACTATAGCAACACCAATTGAAGAACTTTTAAAGAAGAAATCAAATAAAGAAATTGAGTGGAATGAGCAATGTCAACAATCATTTGATGTATTGAAACAAAAGATAGTAGAGGCTCACATATTAATCTTTCCAGATTAGAACATACCATTCCATGTTCATATGGATGCTTTTGGAAAAGCAATCGACATAGTACTAGCACAACCTAGAGGGAATAAGGAACATCCAATAGCCTTTGCAAGTTGCAAACTTTCCCAAGCTGAGAAAAACTACACTATTATAGAAAGGGAAGCACTAGCAATGGTGTATGTTTTGTATAAATTTGGACACTAGATCTACTATCTACCCCATTCAAAATTTATATGGACCATGAACCATTAAAGTATCTACTGAACATATTGGTGACATAAGGGAGAATATATGTAGGTGGTTGTTATTATTTTAAGAATTTGATTTTAATATCATGGTAAAACCTAGGAAGAATAATCAAGGTCCCAATTTCCCATCCATAATTGAAATAGGAGAGGAATCGAACAACTTGGAAGAAGATTTGTTTGGCACAAATCTATTTAGAGTGACTGCAGTGCTAGAGGATCTAAAAGATGTGGAAAACTTACTATCAACAGGGTAGTTTATAAAAAATAGTATATGGATTAGATGCTACCTTACCTATGAAATTTATTGTGCCAAACATATTCACCACACTCACGTTGCAATTGGATGAGGAAGAGTCACTACAACAAATATTGGAAGATCTCAATAAGTTTGATGAAAATAGGCTCTTAGCAACATATAACCTAAGCCTAGAACAGAAATGATAGAAAGCCTAGCATGATAATAAATTGAAACATAAAGTATTTAACAAAGGATACTTAGTACTACGCTATTATAGTAAGATCAAAAAGCAAGGGAAGATGAAAGTCAGATGGCTAGGACCCTACTACATTGAAGAGATCTAAAATTTTGGAGTAGTGAGACTAAAAACACTAGAAGGAAAACTTCTGGTAGGATATGTGAATGATACAAGACTAAAACTCTATCATCAAAATACAGGATAAAGAAAAATGAAAAATAACCTACAGAAAAGTAAAGGTTATAAAAGTGTGCCAAACCAAGAACAGGAAAATGCATTAAATGCAAATATTACTATTAGGATTATAAACATAGCTCCAAAATGTCACTCAAACACCATTTGTAGACTAAGAATGTTCATGAGCTTAATAATAATCTCTGAAAGTAAGTTAGACCTAAGCAAATAATAGAGAAAATATGTTGAGTCCTACATTGGTTGATGTCTTCGACAAGTAATCCCCGAAGTATAAGAAGTTTTCATATAAGGTGATGGAGATTGACCTGGATGGGGCATTCTCTACTGTCCTAGCTGATGTAATCTACATTGAGGATGTGAGGAAGTCCATCTATTCACCACTTTTAGATATAGGCAACAAAAAATTTTAAGAACTTTGGAGAACTTTGTTGCAATTGGACCAAAGAAAAGTACATGCCACAATATCAAGAAATAGAGGAAAAGAAGTTGGATGTGTAGAAGGAATTCCTTAAATTCTCTGCAAAACATGGATGGACCAAAATAATCCTAAGATGAATTTATCGATGAGTATATTTATCTTGACAAACCCTACCACATGACCAAGCAATCCAGGAAGTAATGGGATTGTACATTT
Source organism: Cunninghamia lanceolata (assembly GCA_027924645.1). Classification (NCBI taxonomy): domain Eukaryota; kingdom Viridiplantae; phylum Streptophyta; class Pinopsida; order Cupressales; family Cupressaceae; genus Cunninghamia; species Cunninghamia lanceolata. The sequence continues at coordinate 3,063,329 of BSBN01001052.1, read as the reverse complement.
AATAGGTGAGATGCCTTCCAAAAAGGAAATCAAAAATGAAAAAGCCATGAAGCTAACCAAGGCAACATATGACAGAAGGAACCTGAATGTGACCAAGATTACAAATTTGGCCATACGATATGCCACAATGGGTATCATGAATAAAATCCATTACACAAATAGAGAGGATTTGAAAACTGGCACCACAATCTACACTAAATACTAGATGGTTGTTGAAGGAAAAGAGTTTGACTTATGTGAAGTCCTTCGTTAGCAACTATTGGAGAATCTACAAAGGAAAAAGAATGTGCACTATCAATTCTATTATGGAACTCTAATTATTTCCCTTAATTTTTACTTCATGAATTCATTGCCTTCATTTTTTGGAAAAGCATGGCAAAGCAATCAATTGGTTGTGGCACAAATAAACTATCATGTTCGACAGGTCAAAGTCATCACATCATATGTTGTTGTGTGTTCGAGGTTTTTTCAAAATCCTTCAATAGAAAATGTAGAGTGGGGAAAGAATATCTTATGACATTGTAAGAAAGTATGCAAATGATATATTCTTTCTAGTAGACAAGGACTACACACTAATGGAGGTGGTAGAACCTAGGGTATCATGGATCCATAAACTACCCTATGAAATCATTAATGACATGGTGAAAAATTGTGCAATGGCTCTATTGAAGTAGATGAAGATACAAATTCAAAGAGATTTGGAACATATAAGGAGTTCATTGATACACTATCTAAGAAAAGTACATAAGAGTATCTTGAGAAAAACAAAGAGAAATTGCATGAGAAATGGGGGATCCCAAAGAGAGAAACACCACAGACAAGTACCTCTATACTGCAAGTGTGAAGGTAATAAAAATTAAACTTGGAGTCCGTAAGGTCATAAGTTGTAGCCGAATAAGGTACATCATCACAAGCATCATCAATATGCACTTTGCAAGCACCGTAACTAGACCCATCAATAGAATAAATATCAAAAATATTGATACAATTGAGCTTGGAGAAGAAGAACCCTATACATAAATAAGGAGTAAAAAGGAAAATCCAAATATTAGGCATAAAATCAAAGGAGGATGTTGAAAAACTAGAACCACCATAGAAAAGAACAACAAGGTGAAGTAAAAAAATAGTGGAAATAGAGGGACAAGGAAAACCTAGGAAAGAGGATATCATGAGCATAGAGCTCCTCACAAGTACCCTAAACAATAAAGGTATGCTAAAAAAAACTGCTAAGATATACAACAAGGTATGTTTGGAAAATCAAATGGTTATAGAAGAGGTGATAATTCGACATATAAGGGTGTCTAAAAATACCTTAGATAACATAATTGAAAACTTTCTAGACCATTTGGCCTCTATAATTTGCAAGAAAAGAGAAAAAGCAGTAGAGATGGAAGAAGGAATAAGGAAGAAAGAATTAGAGAAAATAGACCCTAACCTCTCTCTCTCACAAAAAGAAAAGCTAGCACAACTATAAGCTAGAGAGCTTAGATCTAAATAGAGAGTATATACACTAATGACTCTAAATGAGGATGTCAAAAGCAAAATTCAACAAGAAATAATTACAGAGACCCAAAAGGCATATGCAACAATGATGGAAGAAGAAAAGAATCCTCAACAAGAAGAAAACATGCCATCCGAAGGCACCCAACATGAAACTAACCAATCAGAGGGTCAAGGATTGCAACAAGAGCCACATATATCTCTATAAAGGCTAACTTATTCCACCGCAACATGCCTCTATCTATTTACAATTTCCTAGCGTAACAGAAGCAGATCTAGCCTATGGCTACATCACAACTACTCCAATTGCCACTCACAAGTTCATAAATAGACATGTCTAGCATATCTCCCTTGTAGTTCCAATTATGAGATATCTTCCACAACACAGTAAGGGAATAAATTTTGAAATATATGGATAATATTGAGCAACTAGAAGATGCTATAGCTATGATTGAGGGTAAAGTACCGCAACTATAGAGGGATAGAATGCTACCACTTGGGCAACAATTGAAACAATTATTGAGTGGGGTCTTGATAGAGATGGAAAACCAAGGTACCACAATTAAAAATAAGATCCTAGCAGAGGTGGAGAAAAGAAAAATGGATGAAGTAAGAAAGAAGCGTGCTACAACAAAGACAGCTAGAAACCTATATCAATACTCTACAGAACACCACAAATGATATCAATGCCTTGTATCAGTTTTTCTTTCAATGGTCTACACTAATCCAAGGCCTAAAAAAAGATAGATCAAATGGAGGCACAAATACTATAGGTAGCCAGTACTTATAACCCAATGTAGGATGTTGATGGGACAATAAGAGCACATGTAGGAACAATGCATACTCAACTCCAAAAGTTGTAGGATTAAAGGGAGGTGATCAAAGCCTAAATCAAATAGCTCTGGGAGGTGGTAAGCCTAAGGTTGGCACATGTGACTAGTTTACTAGGGGAGGCAAAGAAGTCTATCCAACAAATTCAAATTCTAACCAGCATTGCAGAGGTAGAGAAAACATTAGCTTAGACCCACAGTCAAATTCAAGTGTTGTAGTAGGCAAAGACTCAATGGGATACAATGTTTACACAAATGAACTTGGCAAAATACAAGAACATATTTCCTACAAACTAAACATTTTGCATGTCATGAGGGAAAAACATAGGTTCAAAGGGGGGATGATGTTGGTAGCAACTAGTACAGTGACCAAAAGTCACAACACTTGGCCACAAGAAGGATGTAGAGCATAAGTCTAACTAGGTCTAATAGGACTAGTTATCCTTTGTAAGGGACACATCCCCATTAGAATCATATGTATATAGTAACATAGGAGTAGGAGTATGAAGTAATGAAATAGAGAAGAATTTAGAAGTATAATAAAATAGAAAGAAGAGAAGAATAGATTGTATAATTGATGTTGTAATACTTGAAGTATATATAAGGATGATGTATATGATGTGGATGCTCAAATGAATGTGTAATTTTTATATGATGAGTTTTTGATTATATTAAGTTGCCACATAATGGTAATTTCTACTGCAAATACTTTGATCATTCTCTTACTATCATAACTAGGGTATAAATACAACATGCAGGACACTTAGGCTTAGAAATCTGGTCTATGATCCCTCTTATCTTACCAATAGGCAATATGTAATGAACCTAGGGAAGGCTAATTTGAGGGGACATAAGCTCCAAAAAAAAAGAACTCATCAAAACATCATTATTAAGAAAACTAGAATTTTAAATTATGACAAGATGACTTTCATGTCATCTAAAATACATTATCTTTATCTCAGGATATATTGCTATCACTTTTATATGTCTTATAAAGAAGTCCTATGTCACTGAGGAACTTTATATTTTATTTTCAAGAAATTGGCAGCATTTGTTCCCACTATTAACATTAAGGGAGAGTGTTAGAGAATAATGTTATTAGGGATCATATACCTTTATCAAATTTATAAAATTCTCTAATATAAGGTATATTTACCTTATAATATAAATAAATATATTAAATGACATTATCAAAACTCTATTGACATAATTAATAGTTTAATAAAGTAATAATTAAATTGTGATTTATTGTTTATAGTTGTTTTGAAGATGTGTGGAAAACTATCCTATAGGTATTTCCCATCCTCTCTCCCTATATTTAAGGGAAGTTTCCTCAAGGGAATTGTTATTATTAAAGTGAGAGTTTTGGGTTGGTGAATTATATTCACCCTACACAAGAGGTGTTTCATAAACCATTTGGAAGATAGGAGAAATGATTAATCCCTAGGTTCATAGTCTATAAGTATATAGACCATGATGTAAGTTTTCTATTAATAGTGTTTTTACATGGGTTTTTTTACCTTATGGTTTTCTCCACTATAAATTTGTCTCTTGTCTCTAGTTTTATGTAACATGCCATCTCTCATTACCCACAATTAACCAACTTAATTACCATTAAGTACAAGGTCATGATTAACATAAACATAGTTAACCAAAGTAATAATCTATATCATAAGAAAATTCAATATGCATATCTTTTCTAGATATTTCAAAACTGAAATTTACAACAATTCCAAAGATAACATACTAGTGACTTCCTTTCACTATACAATTACAATGTTTTGCTCATAATTGTTACCATTTTTTACCACATCTCCAAAATTGGCTGAGCAGATGTGACATTATCATTTTTGAGTGAGGTTTGATTTACTTCTGTTATGAGTTAGTTGCATAGTTATTATGTTTCAATGATAAATGCAGTTCAGTTGTTCAAGAAAGGAAGAAAGATTTCAGATCATTCATTGCATTGCAGAATAGTCAAGTGAGATAAGTATTTCATTCATCACAATGGTTATTCATTTACAAGTTGAAATACATAAAGGAATAAGCATTACATTGAAAGAAATGATGACATATCAGATGTCCCACACAAGCTGTGGGTTATAGCTGAACATATGCAAATATAAAGAAAATACTATGCATCTAATGAATGAAAAAGGAAATACATAGCCATCATTGCCTTGGTTTTGTCGATCTTCGAGTAGCCTCCTATCTTGCTTCTGATCTCGAAATGTACCTGAAAAATGTGGGAAGGGTTTCGTTAGAAGCTCCGGTTATGAAAATCCTATATCCATCAGAATAGGCATAATACTTTGATTATAGTGCATTGATCAAATGATCATCATCTGTATCTAGAAGGAACTGAGAAAGAAACAATCATGGAATTTCAGTGTTTTATTCTAATATGTTTGTTTCATGTGCAGGAGTAGGTAAAATCATGATACTGATCGTAAAGATAAGCATGTGGAGAAAAATGGGCTCGCACAAGGGTAGAGCATAGCATGCCGCCCCTAAATTTTAAGGGGAATAAGATCAGAATATTCATTTAAACCGTGCAAAGAGGAGCATGATAAAACAAAAGATTCCATACATCAACTCAGTTGATTCGGCTTTGGGCTCAATATTCGCCTATGACCACTAGTCCAAAAAGTGCTGAAGTGATAAACATCAATGAACAATGAGTTTTTTCATATGGCTGCTAATGAGGTATGAAACTGAAATATCAAAGTCACAATGTCATAGATTGATCATTTTTAATCATGATATTGGCAAAATAGTTCAAGTGAAATGAATAGAGTCTCACCATTCAATATGATCCAAAGAAAATACATTTGATGTAATAAAGGGTACTTTCAACAGCAGGACTGTCATGCCTCTACTTGCTGATATAATGTCATATTTATGCATGATTTTGTTATAGTAAAGTCATGAAATAGTTATTTTGTGTGATTAAGAACCATTGTCGAAATCAGAAGACACCAGTACAGAGGAAGTAGTATATAAGTCCTGTGAATAGATATGTGTATGATCAGTGACAGAATGTAGACTATAGGTTGCAAATGGAGCGAAAAAATTGAATGAAACAGCAATCGGCTGATGAGGCAGCCATAAAAGTGACCATGTCAAGTGCATACAAGTATAGTGCTAAAAAGAATGAAGACAATAGAAGCATGCCATCATGATATGTTTCAGTGACAGGAATAATCAAGTGCCCATGACTCTCTACAGTATAGAAGAAGATGCATATATTAAACAAGCTGAAGGTTCATAAAGTGTAGATAGAGGTTTCCATAACTGAAATAGCTAATGAGAATGCCACACTGTGTGGAATGTATGCAAAGGGATAGTGCATAATGAAGCAATTAGAATATGACAAAAAGAAAATGAATTGAACCAACACCACTTGTATACACTATAGATTTCATAATCATTTCAAGTATGTGTCATTCTCAAGAAGATGAAAAGATATAATGAGAGCAGCAACTATTTGATATGTTTTACCATGACAATAATGTGAAACCCCAACATCCATATATTTCATCAGTGTCAAGTAACTATATTGGATAAACAAGAAAGAGAGTGGCTATTGGTGAAATGATGGAGCTGGAAATGCATGAATAGCATAGCTAGTAAAAATCACATTTTGCAAATCAAATGGTCATCCTTGTCATTGAGGAAAAGAGTAGTCAAAATGTCATATATCTCATCTGTCATTACATAGAAGGAAGAAACCACTGTCATTCATAATGACATATGAAATAAAAGCCAAATATATTTGCCAAGTAGCTGCAGAATCAATGGTAAACCACATAACCATAACTGCTCTCCATTCACAGGATAGAATTCCCCACTTATTCAATTCCAAGCAGGAAGTTCCTCATAAAGAAATCAATACGGATTTGTGGTCTATAGGATTGGGGCTGGCAACCTCTCAGGCTCTTATCATATTGAATTGGGTAATGGATCTCTAGTACGGAGGAAAGTTGGTTAGCCAAGGAATCATAACAAATGAGGATCTGTTCAAAAACATTTTAATTTTGATAAGAGTGGGTAGAATAATGGCAAATACAGAGAGCATGATTTTAGATCTTGCCAAGGGAGCTGATACAATTGAGTCCGTGTTTACAATTCTAGATAAAAATACCCTTATATGTCAAGGTAATCCAGAGGGCATTAAACCTCAAATATTGGAGGGTAATGCAGAGATTGAAAATGTGGATTTCATTTATCCTGCTCATCATAATATCATTATTTTTCAAAATCTTTTGCCTAAAGATTGCGGCCGGAAGTAGCATGGCTCTGGTAAGGCAGAGCGAGTGTGGAAAGTCAACTAATATTGGATTGATCGAGAAGTTCTATGATCCATTGAAAGGAATAAGTACTTAGAAATATAAAGATCATCAGTCCAGCTGCGGGCCTTGATGAAACCTCCCACAACTTATTTGGGACTTCAATTTAAAAATACCAATACAGATGAGGATCCAAGTTTCAAAAAATGTAGAAGAAGGTAAATATTCAGAGATAACGGCCTAGTCAGCATAAACCCACTTAGGTTTTCAAGGAGAAAATATAGATGCAAAACAAGTATGCACAGTTTGAGGGAGAAACTCGCCTTTATTCAAGGAAGAAGGAGAATCCAGGAAGCGGCGGGTTTGCTTTTGCATTTGGCTCAAAAGAGCTCAAGCTAGAAGAACCATAGATCATGGCCTTATCAAACAAAGATAGATGTACACCAGGAACAAAAATATATCAGAGAACTTGACAAATAGGCCGAATCTCATACTGAGAAGGGAAGAAAAGTAGACCATTTTGAGAGGATAGCATTTACCTCATATTCTTGTGTGATATGCATTAGAAAATCCATCGGTGACAGTAAGAAACTGAGGATTTGTAGGGTCCAACCCTCATTCATCGCGGCCAGAGGCAAAGAACTTCATTACCAAAATTGCAAAATGGAAATGACCCAAAATGTTAGGGTTAGGTTTTTATTTTGTTTTAGGGTTTGAAAAGCCCTAACTCGATGGTATTTTTTATCACATCCATTTCATTTTGAAGCATAAACTAATGCCTTCATGGTATTAGGTTTACGTAGTTTAATGCCTAAGCCCAAGACTTGGTGTGTTGATCAAAACCTTAGGCCTTTTGGCCTTCATGCCTTAGAACTCATCAATTTTCCCTTTTGAAGGATAAGTCATACAAGTCATGTGCCTTGGAATATTTTGCACAACCATATGGAAGGTATTGTACCTTAAAGCCTTTAGCACATTTGAAGATAGGATATAAACCCACATGCCCAATAGTATAATCTGCAAACCTTTTGAAACATGAAATAGGTCCATATGCTTTATGTGATATAGAAACATGTGAAGATAAGCCATTAGGGATTTTGTTTTTTGCAAATAATATATCATGCCCTTGATATTTTATATTTTTATAGAAAAATCAAATGTTGTAAAATACTTGGCAAAATATGAGAAATAAAAGCCTTGTATTATTTTTGTGAGAGAAAATCAAATCAGGACTAGATTAGGTAAATCAGAGAGATAAAATTGCAACCTATTGTAAAGATTTTTTTTAAAGCAATAAATTATAAATTGCTTTAAAATAAAACTATTTTTTATGCAGTTAAGAGCAAAAGGGATCTGTTCATGATCTTTTTAGATTTTATTTTCTCTCTGGACGAAATTGGGTAGAAGAAGACAAAAAAGGGAGCTTTTTTAGCAGATATGGCCTAATTTTAAAGAAGATTTGGTGGGGTCACCTGAGGGGACAGTTTGGCATCATCTATTCTTAGTTTGGAGGTAGATTGAGGGCTTTATTTTTAGCTTTTTGATGGATCATGAAAATGGATTTCTGGATCTATTTTTAGAAGCTTTTTCAGCTTTCTTTTAAAGAGATCTCTTAGAGGCATTTATAGGAGAAAGACTCAGTTTTTCCTAGTCAGTTGATACCAATTTCTTCTCTCTTGAGCACAGGCAAAGTGTTGTATACAGGGTTTTGACTCAGTTTGTTTTTGCATTGTACTCCTTCCAATTTAATACAACAGACCTTCCTATTCCATCTATTTGTCTTCTTTTGTAGTTTGATTTGATATTTCATTGTTGCAGTTTTATGTCATTTGTTGTGTCTCTTGATGTAAGATTGTCTTTGGTCCTAGTTGTAAGCTATGTTCAACTTGAACCTCTTAACAAATCACTTTAGGATCAAGTCTCAGAGGTGGGGTTGTGAAAGTTTAGGTGTAAAGAGGCTGTTTGTGAGTGAAGATATTCATTTAGATTAAATCTTAGAGTTAGTTTTGCATTTCAATTATTCTCTCTCCCTTTTCCCCACAAGTCAGTAGTTTAGGAAATCATAAGGAGAACCAGTTTGCTCTAGAGATTCCCTCTTGCCATAGATCACCCACAATCTGGGAGGGTTTCCATGTTTCAACATGACAGTCAAGCTTGCCTTAACTAGTGGTGCAATCCTAATTGACAACAGTTTTTGGCACGCTCGGTGGGACAAAAACATATTTTTCCTCTGCTATTTGGTATGCGCAGCAAGGTGTTTAGCCTTTCAAAGGTAAAATCAGCATACTTGGTGACTCAAATTTCTATCTTTACATGCAGATCCAGTGATCAGTACATGAGAAGAAAGTCACATACTGAAGGATCAGGTGTTTTCTTTAGTATCAATAGCCTTTGGAGGTAATTTTTTTAACATCCTAGACCGTATCATTTTGTTGCATTTAACGGGGGTAGCCCCTTACAATTGGTCTAGCGTAATGACATTCCAGTTGCAACCTGTTGGTTCCTTCTCTTTGAATCAGCAGAGGGTTTGCCAGTTCCACTGCACAGGCAGATTCGGCCAACCAATACAAGAGGTTGTGTGAGCTGCCTCCCCTTCACTTCTGGTTCTACCACACCAAGGGGAGTATCCCTATAGCTAAATATTTAACCTTGACTCACCCAATGACAGAAAGATTTATCTTTACAATAATGGCATAATACTCTCATGTATAGACCAAGATTTGCATGATAAATCACAAGTTTGGCAATGTTCTTGGACATATCTAACTGGTTAGGAATGAGAGTATGTAGGGGTCATATTTCTACTCCTACAAACTAATAGGTTGAAGTTTTGAAATGATTTGTATTTATGTTTTGGATGCAAGACAGGGGTTTTTGGATCATAACTACTTCACAAGGGCTGACCAGTGCCTATCTGAGGGCAAGGCGTCAACTAGACATATATAAATGATTGATTTGCACTGGTATTCAAGTTTCAAGGTTAGGACTAGTTTTTACCTTACAAACACCACCCAAGACTGAGTATTTAGCTACCTCTACTTATGAATATCCCAGCTGACATACATTCTTCTTCATACTTAACCTAAAACAGTTTAATCCACTCCTTGAATGCAAGTCACAGATCAGGCATGCAATACAGATACTTTATATTCTAGAATCTGAGGAACCCTTAGAAACCAGATTCAAAAGAAAGGATGCATATAACAAATGGAGACAAACAGCCAAACACATGCAAAGAATCATTTTTCATATAAACACAACATGAAACTAAACATATGTGCAAGGTGCACTCAAATGCAACTCATAAACTCCAAAAGAGACAAAGCAGCCAAGAAATGCTTTGTTTTCATTCCTTTCCTCCAAAAAAATGCCCAAGTCTTTAACAACCTTCAAATGAGTAACATAATTTGCCTATATACAGCAAGAACATGTACTCAGCATTAATTACATGGTCTTTTTTCAAAATTTTGCCAGATACAATGCATCATGAGAATGGTGCCTAAAACATTCAATGCTCCATGCAGAAAATGAAGGAAAGGTAGGTGAAATTGGGAGATGTACCGCCGTTTGAAGATTTTCCTCATGAAGAAAGTAGGTAGCCTGTCAATTAAGACCCATACCCCTGCAAATTCACCATTAATGGCCAACCAATTCGTAACCTTTGAAAATACAATGGTTGCGTGCTTTGTAATTTTTTCCCACCCAAAATGCAATTGCGGATACACAGGAAATCCTTCCTTCGAACATTTTAAACAATGACCATCGATTTCCTTCTTCCTGCTAAGATCTACAACTCCAAATCGCTCTAAAAATCCATCGGCCAATAGAATCACGCCACGTGGGCGGCTTTTCCCATTTGACTTTTCTCATCGCGACATACATTTTGCCTTTTCACCCTTTTCTGCGTTCAAATCTTTTGTATATGCAAATACATATACATGCAACTGACTTGGACACGTGGCAGTCCGCCATTGGTTCGTTATTGCTGTGTAATTGCATCTTCATCGGCGAGCCATTGTATCTCCTCTTTTGCACATGCGGTTGTATATGTGATTGTATACACATACAAGGTGGACCCCAAATCTTTTGTAAAACAAATTCAAACTCACCATTGGGTCCGGCTTGCATCTAATACCCTTTTTTATATCGCATTGTATGTCATACATACAATGTGCAACACATACAAGACGTGGACCCCAAATCACCATGAATCAATTTGAAATTGCATTCGGGTCCAACTTGCATCTTCATTCTTTGTATCTCTTATTGTATATCGTACATTCAATGTGCAACATACAACTGTGCGGGCCCCACCAAGTTTTAGAAACTTTGACTTTGACCATACCCGCTTTGCATATTTCTTTGTATCTATTGCTTGTATGTTCGATTGTATATTGGGAACATACAATCCCAATATACAATGGCGGACTTCACCCAGTCACAAATGCAGTTAATTCACTGGCTGCATCCACCCTTTGCACCTACCCTCTTCTATGTCAGCCTTGTATGTTACCACCTTTGTATATGCATCGGGCTATCAGTGAGACTGTTGCATGAGTCGCCGATACACATTGTTTCGCCGATGATCCTTTTGCATATTCTCCTTGTATGCCACCGATTGATCTTTCCTTACATGTGGTAAATGTATAAGACCCTTGCATCTTTTCCCTTTGTATATTTCCTCTTGTATCTTTGCGATGTATGTTTCCTTTGCATATCGCCATTGCATCTACCCGTTGTATATCAAATATACAACACAATATATATGCAAAATATAAATACAAGTAGGGAATATTCTAGGAATCTACGACATACAACCATTTTTGCACGCCCGAATTTACACATACAAGCCCGATATGCATACAAAGATGCATACAACCATTTTTTGCACCTTTTGAAGTTGATTGAACATCTTTTTCGGGTCTGCCAATGTACATTTGTGCTTGCACATCCAACTGTACATACAAATAGCAATGCATATACAAAGATACATGCATAAAAATGCATAGGCCGAAGGACTTAGAATTTTTGGGGTTTAAATGAAAAATGCATGCGGATTCAAACGCTTGAAACCCAAACTTGTATTAGGCACTAACATTGGCTCTGTCTGGGGATGCATGCCTCTTGCAGGCATGGCGAGAACCATAGATCTCTTGGATGTAGACTGAGTGCGATATCCATTGGGCTACAGACTCAAACATTGCACCAACCTGCATCATAAATCACATTTTTTGAAAATTTACTTGGTGGTCCAGGGCCACCAAAAAGGAAAAACCAGTATTTTCCTTTGTCAAATACCTAATTTTCTTTTGATTTCTTCAAATGAAGCTTGAAAACATTTAACTATCTACAGCACCCTACTTTGCAATTGGTTGTGCTGCTGCCCATTTCTCTTTCAACACATCTACAACAAAGATTCATAAACATCTACCATTCTCAACAGTAGACTGTCATGATCATATGAGTTATTGATGTTGCTTGGAAAAATAATAGACTCACATGAGAATTGAATCCACATCAGAATTTTGCCCTTCTTCAAAAAATAAGAGCTCCTCTGTATTAAACATGCAATATTCAAGCATAAGCAACATCTCATAATCATAGTCATTTTTATAAACATTTAGATATCCATCATCATTGGGCTTAGTAATTTTATCATTAAGGTCCACCTGGAATGTTTCAAGAGATGGCATAAATAGCTCAGAGTGCAACCCATGCTAAAAGCCTCATAGTCACCACTGCAACCAACACTATCCCCATCTATATGAGCACACACATCTACAATTTGTCCATTCACATCTGAATAGTGACCTTTTTTTTCCTCTTCGCCAATGTATTGATAATCAACAGTAAAAGTTTGAATCTCTGTATTGTAAAGGTAGTCAGAATCTTCAAGGAAGCATTCATACTCAGCATCCATATATATTTCATCATCTGAAAGGCTCACACATGAGTCTGAATGTTGACAGTCATCAACACACTCCTTTCCATCCCTTGAATCAACATTTTCTGTATTCAGAGTGAAGCTCTGCATATCCACCTCATATAAATAGTTAGGAAAAACTAGGATATACCTATTACTGCAAGACACAACCTCATGTATATCTTTCATTTGGTCATTTGAAGGGCATTTTGTGTCTATAGGCTTTTCTTCTAGAGGCTTATAACAATATTTATCTTCACCATTATAGGATGTGCCTACATTTTCTACAACATCTTCTTCATGTTTATGCATCACATCATGACTGCACCCATTGTTGTGAGATATATTTCTTTCTACAGAATCATTTCTCAATGAGCACACTAGAACAACAGAAATATATTCACTTTGAAAACTATTTTGAAGGCTTGCAGTCATGAAACCTACTGGCATTCCATATTTCTAATTATTTTCAATATCCATAGCAAATTTATAAGCTTGGTGAAGTGTAACTGGTTCCTTATCTCTCAATAAATAACTTATTTCTTCATCAAATGCAGCCAAATAAATTGCCAAGCACAATGCATCAATGGGTCTCATATATTCAGGAATCTGCTTGAGCAACTTAATAAATCTAAGATTAAAGGCTGGAACCAGTTCCTCATCCTCCTTTTGGATATTCATGAAATGTATGATCAATGAGGCCAAATCAAATCTTTCACCAAACTGCTCTAGGAATGCAACTTCTAAATCTACCCATGAAGAAACTGAACACACAGGCAGGTCTGAAAACCAGACCCTAGCATCATCCTCTAATGACTGAACAAAGAGTCTCATTACTACATTTTTAACCTCTACTTCATAATCTTCTATCAAATTACAAAATTTTTGTAGATGTTTGTTTGCAGACTCAAAATTTGATCCACTAAATTTTGGCAAACATTTCCCAATTTTATTGGGAATAACATTTGGGTAACCATTTATTCCTATGAAATTCAAGGCTTATATCTTTCAATAAAAAATGGTCTTCTTTGACAACACAACTAGGACTATTGCTCTAAACTCATCATTTTTTGAATCAAAAGATGAATACTTGGAAATATGTTGCAGCTTTAGATAGGTTCAATCAATAGAGTCGCCACCTCCCACAAAGAGGATAGAATATCACAAAGGCATATTTATTTTCTGGATTCATCCCACCAGCAGAACACCACAAGGTCTTTATTTGGTTTTGCTGCAACAACTTCACTAGAACTAGATTTTCTAGTCTTCAAATCACTTGACTCCCTAGCGGAGTCACCACTTTGTTCGTGACTCAGATGGGAAAAAATAAAACTTTTAATTCAACTCCCTAGCTGAGTCACCACTTTGTTGGTGACTCGGATGGGCAAAAAGATAACACCTTCAAATCAAGTCCCTAGCAGAGTTGCCACTTTGACTCGAATGGGCAAAAATAACACTTTTAATTCAACTCCCCAACTAAGTCACCACTTTGTTAGTGACTTGGATGGGCAAAAAGATAACACCTTCAAATCAAGTCCCCAGTAGAGTCACCACTTTGTTGGTTCCTCCTCTCTAAATCAGCAAAGGGTTTCCTAGTTCCATTGTATAGATAGATTCAGCCAACAAATACAGGAGGTCACGTGAGCTACCTCCCCTTCACTTCTAGTTCTGTCACACCAAGGGGGGTATCCCTATAGCTAAAGATTTAACCTTGACTCACCCAATGACAGGAAGATTTAGCTTTACAATAATGGCAGAATACTCTTATGTATGGACCAAGATTTGCATGATAAATCACAAGTTTGGCAATGTTCTTGGACATATCTAACTAGTTAGGAATGAGAGTATGTAGGGGTCCTATTTCTACTCCTACAAACTAATAGGTTGAAGTTTTGAAATAATTTGTATTAATGTTTTAGATGCAAGACAGGGGTTTTTGGATCATAACTACTTCACAAGGGCTGACCAGTGCCTATCTCAGGGCAAGGAGTCAACTAGACGTATACAAATGATTGATTTGCACTGGCATTCAAGTTTCAAGGGGTTAGGACTGATATTTTCCTTACAAACACCACCCAAGACTGAGTATTTAGCTGCCTCTACTTATGAATATCCCAGCTGACATACATTCTTCTTCATACTTAACCTAAACCAGTTTAATCCACTCCTTGAATGGAAGTCACAAATCAAGCATGGAATATAGTAAGTCTATATTCTAGAATTTGAGGAACCCTTAGCAATCAGATTCAAAAGAAAGGATGCATACAACAAATGCAGAAAAATAGCAAGCATTTTTCATATAAACACAACATGAAACTGAACATATGTGCAAGGTGCACTCAAATGCAACTCATAAACTCCAAAAGAGATAGAGCAGCCAAGAAATGCTCTGTTTTCATTCTTTCCTCCAAAAAAATGCCCAAGTCTTCAACAACCTTCAAATGAGTAACACAGTTCGCCTATAGACAGCAAGAACATGTACTCAGCATTAATTACAGGGTTTTTTTTCAAAATTTCACCAAATACAATGCATCATGAGAATGGCACCTAAAACATTCAATGCTCCATGCAGAAAAGGAAGGAAAAGCAAGTGAAATCAGGAGATGTGCCACCGTTTGAAGATTTTCCTCGTGAAGAAAGTAGCAAGCCTGTCAATCAAGACCCATACCCCTGCAAATTCACCATTAATGGCCAACCAACCCGTAACCTCTGGAAATACAATGGCTGCGTGCTTTGCAATTTTTTCTCAGCCAAAATATGACTGCGGATACATAAGAAATCCTTCCTTCGAACATTTTGAACAATGACCGTCGATTTCCTTCTTCCTGCTGAGATTTGTGGCTCTAAATTGCTTTAAAAATCCATCAGCCAATAGAATCACACCACGTGGACGGCTTTTCCCATTTGACTTTTCTCATCACGACATACATTTTGCCTTTTCACCCTTTTCTACCTTCAAATCTTTTTTATATGCAAATGCATATACATGCAACTGACTTGGACACGTGGTAGCCCACCATTGGTTTGTTATCACTGTGCACTTGCATCTTCATCAGCAAGCCATTGTATCTCCTCTTTTGTACCTACGGTTGTATATGTGATTGTATACACATACAATCACCAACATACAAGGTGGACCCCAAATCTTTTGTAAAACAAATTCAAACTCACCATCAGGTCTGGCTTGCATCTAATACCCTTTTGTATATAACATTGTATGTCATACATACAATGTGCAACACATACAAGGCGCGGACCCCAAATCACTATGAATCAATTTGAAATTGCATTCGGGTCCAGCTTGCATCTTCATTCTTTGTATCTCTCATTGTATATTGCACATTCAATGTGCAACATACAATTGTGCAAGCCCCACCAAGTTTTAGAAACTTTGACTTTGACCATACCTGCTTTGCATATTTCTTTGTATCTATTGCTTGTATGTTCGATTATATATTGGGAACATACAATCCCAATATACAATGGTGGACTTCACCCAGTTCACAAATGCAGTTAATTCACTGGCTGCGTCCACCCTTTGCACTTGCCCTCTTGTATGTTGGCCTTGTATGTTACCGCCTTTGTATATGCATTGGGCTATCGGTGAGATTGTTGCATGTGTTTCGTCGATGATCCTTTTGCATATTCTCCTTGTATGCCACCGATTGATCTTTCCTTGCATGTGGTGAATGTATAAGACCTTTGCATCTTTTCCCTTTATATATTTCCTCTTGTATCTTTGCGATGTATGTTTCATTTGCATATCACCATTGTATCTACCCATTGTATATCGAATATACAACACAATATACATGCAAAATATATATACAAGCAAGGAATATTCTAGGAATCCATGACATACAACCATTTTTGCATGCCCAGATTTGCACATACAAGCCCGATATGCATACAAAGATGCATACAACCATTTTTTGCACCTTTTGAAGCTGATTGAACATCTTTTTCGGGCCTGCCAATGTACATACAAACAACAATGCATATACAAAGATACATGCATAAAAATGCATAGGCTGAAGGACATAGAATTTTTTGGGTTTAAATGAAAAATGCCTACGGATTCAAACGCTTGAAACCCAAACTTGTAGCAGGCACCAACACAGCCCTTAGAGGATTGCCATATTTCACCAGAGAGGATCACACTATAGCTAGTGAGCACATTTGAGATGTGGCAATGTTGTGTTTAGTACATAACATTACCCAAGAGAACATAGCAATTAGGCTCTTGGCTGCATCACTGAAAGGGAAAGCTTTTTAGTGGTTTCGAGGACTCACAGCAGGATCAATCACGTCATGGGATGATCTGGGAGATGGATTGCACAAACATTTTGAGGATAAATTTGATCTTTTGTCTCTGCTGCAATAGTTGAGTACCATCAAGAGGCATCTGAATGAACATATGTCTGATTTTAGTTACCGCTTTCAAAGGACTTGGGATAGAATCCCCGTGATGGTAAGGCCTACACCAATGCATGCCTTTTTGTTTTATCTTAGAGCTTTCGATAACGAAATATTTGTTATGATTCAGGCTCTGGGTTGATCTACCCTTCTCGATGCTTTTGAGATTGTTGTTAGAGCAGAGAACTACCTTATTCTAGCAGGGAAAATACCCCCAAGGCCTCCCTTACCCATTTTTTTGCAAATCCAGTCACCTGAGCCCATGACAGTACCCCTTTTACCTACTGTCCCAACTATTCTAGCTCATTCTCAAGAGCATCAAGAGGGTAGAATTATGCTGCAAGCTGTTGGCAAAGAATTTGTTAATATTAGGAGGCAAATTAGTCAAGAACAAAAGCCTTTCCAAGCCCCATGTCAGTTTGATCAGTAGAATGGGCCTGCCTTCCCAACTAATCCACATGCCCCAACAAGAGATTATAACCCTAAGGTGGTTTTTATGAATTCGTAAAGCCCTAATTTTTGAGATGAGAATTATCCCCAAGGCCAAGAGATGGGTTTTGAATGCAAACAGACTCCTCAGGAGATCAAAATCTTGAGTTTCAAAAATTTTGACTTTGCTCAGGAGCTTGTCTGCGTTCAACACCAATCTATTAGTCCTTAGTTTCAGCCATATCAAGAATCCAAACCAAATGAAATTATGAATCTTAGGCCAGTAGCTGAGAAATCAGATAGAGAAATAGAAGTTGCTACTATTTGTCCTGCAACCCTAGCTGATTATGAGCATATTGAATGTGCGAAGGGAGTTGATTCAAACTTGGTCTTGAACCCTATGCATTTTGAATCATTTGAAAAAATTTCTAATGCTTTCTATAAGATGAATCAAATTAGGATGCAAAAATTTGAGGGCAAAAGTCTTCTATCACAAAGACACGTTGCTTAGGTTCAAAGGGAGAATAGACCGAAGAAAGGAGATAATTCAGTTTTCTTGTTCAATCAACTTCCTGATTATGTTTTTAATGATGACAACAGCATGCAAGAACCCCACTTATCAGCTGATTTGGGATAGTCAAAAGAGATTGCGAAAAGTCATCTATTGCTGTTTCGAAAGGACAATGATTTGATTGAGACCACAGTTCAGTTTAGAAAGAAAAAGGGCAGCTTTGTCTCCAAATCTAACATGCTCATATCGCAACCCTATCTACTAGGTAGAACATAGGGTTGAATCAAATCAGATCCTTTTTAATGATGAAGCATCTTGTTTGTTCTCAGAGCTCCCATTGTACTTTAATGGCGAAGCTATCATGAAAAGACTAGAGCAGCCTGCCTTGGAAAGTAATCAAGTCTATCAGACAAAGATAACTTGCTGATCCAAAGATAGATTTGTAAAGATAGCCCTAATGTAGATGATCAAGAGCTTGAGGATGATCTGTTTCAAGCAAAAATTGAACTTTTCTACTCACATTTGGATGATATGCCAGCATTGGTTGAGGATGGTTACTTTGAATGAAAAAAAGAGGAGGTGACTATACTCCCAAATGAGCCACTAGTTATGGAGCAGACCAACAAACATCATGCTCTTGTCTGGGAAGGACTGCCTTTCTCCGGCATAGATGAATTACAAGTACAGATTGACAAAGAGGTTAGTTCTTTATTGCCTTCATTGACTGAAGAGACTCTTGTCTCGGAATGTATCTCCTCATGTTATAATGAATTTTTTGATCCTGGCATAGCTCTTACTGAGAATATTCCAAGTTTTGCTAGTATTAATGAGCTATTAGCAACCCTGATCAAGGAGGATGATCCATTGACTGAGGAGGAGGAAGCAATATGGCAAATTATCATGCAAGGTCTAGATAATGCTGTTGTTTTCAATCCAAAGCCTTTGAGAGGGTGCCTTATTAGATATCTGGTTGAGTTGGTAGCCAATGAGAGAGAGAAACTTCCTAGTGATACTAGTTCAGATCATCTAAGAGAGTATCAAGTTAAGTTCAGTCAGCTGACTGGCTTACTTGATCAGTTTATTGGATAGGACAGTGGGGTAGATAGCCGCATTTGGTTTTTCAGGAAGGTAATACAGTATTTTACGGAATATTTTACTGTTCTCCACTATTTTTGGATGACTTATAAGCTCATGAAGTAACACAGATTGCAAAGGAAGGGCATCTATTTTGTGGAGCCAGTGAATGGGTTTGTTTGATCAACATCTTTGGTTGGTTAGAGTAGGGTTAGGTTAGTTTTTCAGTCAATAAGTGCTCATGCACATTTTGTTTTCACTCAGTTTTGTTTCCCTAAGTGCTGCCACACATGGTGTTTTGGCCATCAGGGCCTGTTAGTTTGCTTTCGGTTCATTTGTTTTCAATTTTTTGTTGCTGTTTGAACTAGTTGGAGAGATGAATTGCAGTGTTTTTTGAGTTTTGAGAAGGATAGAGCATGACTCAATGCCCAATGGATGTTCAAGGCAACTGATCTAATGCTTAGCAGGCAAGCATATAGCAGAAGTTGCCAGAAATGTTACAATTTTTTACCACAACTAAAAAGTTGGCTGAGTAGATGTGACATTATCATTTTTGAGTGAGGTTTGATTTACTTCTATTATGAGTTAGTTGCATAGTTATTATGTTTCAATGATAAATGTAGTTCAGTTGTTCAAGAAAGAAAGATTTCAAATCATTCATTGCATTGCAGAATAGTCAAGTCAGATAAGTATTTCATTCATCACAATGGTTATTCATTTACAAGTTGAAATACATAAAGGAATAAGCATTGCATTGAAAGAAATGATGACATATCAGATGTCCCACACAAGTTGTGGGTTATAGCTAAACATATGCAGATATAAAGAAAATACTATACATCTAATGAATGAAAAAGGAGAGACATAGCCATCATTGCCTTGGTTTTGTCGATCTTCGAGTAGCCTCCTGTCCCGCTCCTGATCTCAACATGTACCTAAAAAATGTGGGAAGGGTCCCGTTAGAAGCTCGGGTTATGAAAATCCTATATCCATCAGAAGATGCATAATACTTTGATTATAGTGCATTGATCAAATGATCATCATCCATATGTAGAAGGAACTGAGAAATAAACAATCATGGAATTTCAGTGTTTTAGTCTAATCTATTTATTTCATGTGCAAGAGTAGGTAAAATTATGTTACTGATCTAAAAGACAAGCATGTGGAGAAAAATGGGCTCCCACAAGGGTAGATCTCAACATCCCGCCCTTGAATTTTAAGGGGAATAAGATCAAAATATTCATTTAAACCATGCAAAGAGGAGCATGATAAAGCAAAAGATTCCATACATCAACTCAGCCTATTGGGCTTCGAGCTCAATATTCACCTATGATTACCAATCCAAAAAGTGCTGAAGTGATAATCATTAATGAACAGTGAGTTTTTTCATATGGCTGCCAATGAAGTATGAAACTGAACTATCAAAGTCACAGTATTTATTGATCATTTTTAATCATGATATTGGCAAAATAGTTCAAGTGAAATGAATAGAGTCTCACCATTCAATATGATCTGAAGGCAAATACATTTGATGTAATAAAGGGTACTTTCAACAACAAGACTGTCATGCCTCTACTTGTTGATATAATGTCATATTTATGCATGATTTTGTTACAGTAAAGTCATGAAATAGCTGTTTTGTGTGATTAAGAACTATTGTCAAAATCAGAAGACACCAGTACACAGGAAGTAGCATATAAGTACCCATGAACAGATATGTGCATGATCAATGATAGAATGTAGACTATAGGGTGCAAATGGAGAAAAAAAAATGAATGAAACAATGATCAGCTGATGAGGCGGCCATAAAAGTGACCATGTCAAGTGCATACAAGTACAATGCTAAAAAGAATGAAGACAATATAAGCATGCCATCATGATATGTTTCAGTGACAGGAATAATCAAGTGCCCATGACTCTCTACAGTATAGAAGAAGATGGATATATTGAACAAGTTGAAGGTTCATAAAGTGTAGATAGAGGTTTCCATAACTGAAACAGCCAGTGAGATGCCACACTGTGTGGAATGTATGCAAAGGGACAGTGCATAATGAAGAAATTAGAGTATGACAAAAAGAAAATGAACTGAACCAACACCACTTGTATATGCTACAGATTTCATAATCATTTCAGGTATCTGTCATTCTCAAGAAGATGAAAAGATACAATGAGAGCAGCAGCTATTTGATATGTTTTACCATGACAATAATGTGAAACCCCAACATCCATATATTTCATCAGTGTCAAGTAACTATATGGATCAACAAGAAAGAGAGTGGTTGTTGGTGAAATGATGGAGCTAGAAATGCATGAATAGAACAGCTAGTAAAAATCACATTTTGCAAATCAAATGATCATCCTTGTCATTGAGGAAAAGAGCAATCAAACCATCATATATCTCATCTGTCATTACACAGAAGGAAGAAACCACTGTCATTCATAATGACATATGAAATAAATGCCAAATATATTTGCCAGGTAGCTATAGAATCAGTGGTAAACCACAAAACCATAACTGCTCTCTATTCACAGGACAGAATTCCCCACTTATTCGATTCCAAGCAGGAAGTTCCTCATAAAGAAATCAATAGGGATTGTGGTGTGCAGGATTGGGGCTGGCAACCTCTCAGGCTCTTACCATATTGAATTGGGCAATGGATCTCTGGTACGAAGGAAAGTTGGTTAGCCAAGGAATCATAACAAACAAGGATCTATTCAAAACCATTTTAATTTTGATAAGAGTGGGTAGAATAATAGCAGATACAGGGAGCATGATTTAATATCTTGCTAGGGGAGTCAATACCATGGAGTCCGTGTTTACAATTCTAGACAAAAATATGCTTATATGTCGAGGTAATCCAGAGGGCATTAAACCTCAAATATTGGAGGGTAATGCGGAGATTGAAAACGTGGATTTTGTTTATCCTGCTCATCCTAATATCATTATTTTTCAAAAAAAAAATTCCTAAAGATTGAGGCCGAAAGTAGCATGGCTCTGGTAAGGCAGAGTGAGTGTGGAAAGTCCACTATTATTGGATTGATCGAGAAGTTCTATGATCCATTGAAAGGAATAAGTACTCAGAAATATAAAGGTCATTATTGGAGCTATGGGCCTTGATGAAACCTCCCACAACTTATTTGGGACTTCAATTTAAAAATGCCAATACAGATGAGGATCCAAGTTTCAAAAAATATGGAAGAAGGTAAATATTCAGAGATAATGACCTAGTCAGCATAAACCCACTTGGGTTTTCAAAGAGAAAATATAGATGCAAAAGAAGTATGCATAGTTCGAGGAAGAAACTCACCTTTATTCTAGGAGGAAGGAGAATCAAGGAAGCCACGGGTTTTCTTTTGCATTTGGGTTAGAAGAGCTCGAGCTAGAAGGACCATAGATTGTGGCCTTATCAAATAGAGATAGATGTACACCAGGAACAGAAATATATCAAAGAACTTGACAAATAGGTTGAATCTCGTAATGAGAAGTGAAGAAAAGTGGACCATTTTGAGAGGATAACATTTACCTCATATTCCTATGTGATATGCATTAGAAAATCCACCGACGACAGTAAGAAATTGAGGATTTGCAGGGTCAAACCCTCGTTCATGGCAGCCAAAGGCAAAGAACTTCATCACCAAAATTGCAAAATGGAAATGACTCGAAATGTTAGGGTTAGGTTTTTGTTTTGTTTTAGGGTTTGAAAAGCCCTAACTCAATGGTATTTTTTATCACATCCATTTCATTTTGAAGCATAAACTAATGCCTTCGTGGTATTAGGTTTACATAGTTTAATGCCAAAGCCCAAGACTTGGTGTGCTGATCAAAACCTTAGGCCTTTTGGCCTTCATGACTTAGAAATCATCAGTTTTCCCTTTTGAAAGGTAAGTCATACAGGGCATGTGCCTTGGAATATTTTGCACAACCATATGGAAGGTATTGTACCTTAAATCCTTTGGCACATTTGAAGATAGGATATAAACCCACATGCCCATTAGTATAATATGCAAACCTTTCGAAACATGAAATAGGTTCATATGCTTTATGTGATACACAAACATGTGAAGATAAGCCATTAGGGATTTTGTTTTTTGCAAATAATATATCATGCCCTTGATATTTTATATTTTTATAGAAAAATCAAATGTTGTAAAATACTTGGGAAAATATGAGAAATAAAAGCCTTGTATTATTTTTGTGAGAGAAAATCAAATTAGGACTAGATTAGGTAAATCAAAGAGATAAAACTGCAACCTATTGTAAAGTTTTGTTTTAAAGCAATAAATTATAAATTGCTTTAAAATAAAACTATTTTTTATGCAATTAAGAGCAAAAGGGATCTATTCATGATCTTTTTTAGATTTGATTTTCTCTTTAGGTGAAATTGGGCAGAAGAAGACAAAAAAGGGAGCTTTTTGAGCAAATATGTCCTAATTTTAAAGAAGATTTGGTGGGGTCACCTGAGGGGACAGTTTGGCATCGTCCTTTCTTAGTTTGGAGGCAGATTGAGGGCTTTATTTTCAGCTTTTTGATGGATCATGAAAATGGATTTCTAGATCTATTTTTAGGAGCTTTTTTAGCTTTCTTTTAGAGAGATCTCTTAGAGGCATTTATAGGAGAAAGACTTAGTTTTTCTTAGTCAGTTGATACCAGTTTCTTCCCTCTTGAGCATAGGTAGAGGGATGTATACAGGGTTTTGACTCAGTTTTATTTTGCATTGTACTCCTTCCAGTTTAATACAACAGACCTTCCTATTCCATCTATTTGTCTTCTTTTGTAGTTTGATTTGATATTTCATTGTGGTAGTTTTATGTACTTTGTTGTGTCTCTTGCTGTAAGATTGTCTTTGGTACTATTTGTAATCTATGTTCAACTTGAACCTCTTTACAAATCACTTTAGGATCAAGTCTCAGAGGTGGGGTTGTGAAAGTTTAGGTGTAAAGGGTTGTTTTTGAGTAAAGATATTCATTTAGATTAAATCTTGAGTTAGTTTTGCATTTTAGTTATTCTCTCTACCTTTTCCCCGCAAGTCAGTAGTTTAGGAAATCGTAAGGAGAACCATCTCACTGTGGAGATTCCCTCTCGCCATAGATCACCCACAATCTGGGAGGGTTTCCATGTTTCAACAGGACAGTCAAGCTTGACTTGACTAGTGGTGCAATCTTGATTGACAACAATAACATCAATATTAAGGTTACACATAATGTTTGACTATCAAGTCATATAAAAGAATGTACTGTATCTAGAACTTTGACATCTATCTTCATAAGTCTCAACTTGTCTTCTGCTTGGGAAGGAGAGCATCACCTGAGTGCTTTTCCTCCAACCATAGATCAACAGTCTCCCGCACAACTTCCTTCCTAGAAGTGGTCCTACCCTTCACGAAGGGTATAGATATAAGGAACTGATTTGTTTGCCATTTGAGTATCTGGTGTTGTGTCCTTCATAATATTTCATGATCATACAACTATAGATCCACTCTAACTATGTATGACACTATTGGAAGCATTATACCATCTGGAGCATAGTGAACTGACTAATGCATATAGAGAGGGATGCATTACTTTGGCCAAATATTTATATACATATACGTTTCACAATGAACGTAGTCGATTGGTCACACACCTTGACTCAACTTAGAAGTTGTCTCATCCTACAGTGATCATAATTTGACCTCTCTAGATTGTGGAAAAGATGGGTTCAATTCACCCATAGTCCATCTATCTTGGACTTTTGACTCTGATTCTAGGAGTGCATTCATTATTTTTTTGTGGAACAATGCAATAGGGAATTCAGTGACTCCACGTCACCCTACTCCTGTACTTTCCTTTGCAAGATCATGGTTTCAGTTTTTAAGACCAACCCCGGTCTAAGTTATCATGGTTACCTTGTTTCAAGGTTAACATTAATTCACATTAATTATATCACATATCTTTATGGTCTAATAAGTAGACAATATAAACTAGTCTTTTAGTCAAAAGAGTTTAGAGGGTTCTTGATACCTTATACTTCATTCACGAAGCATTACCATTCAAAAAGAAATGAGACAATAATACGTTTCCAATAATGAGTCATCATACTCAATTTCATGTTCTTACCTACATGGATATAAAATGACAGTAGAGGGTTATGCCCTTGACATGCAAGATTTGACATGCGCTTAACGCAGTCTCTACATTGTTACCAATAGCATCTGGTTTTTCCTTCATGGATACTAAGAATCTTATTACTCTTATCCTATATCAAGATTACACTCGAAGGTTTTAAATTGTTGTCTTATATAAACAAACAAGTGTTTCACTTCTTATTTCACATGCCTTGAAAGCCACCATGGCATGGCACTGTTGATAACATCAGCTTTCAAGAGTGTCTCTTCTTTGTATTAAGTGTGGCCATCAGCCTTAATACTATCTTATCTTTTAAAAGAAATAAAAATTGTGGCTTGTGGCCTACTCACATGGCTTAACCTTACAGTGTACATGGCTCTCGGCCGACTTGTATGGTTTATCAATATACAACATGGCTCTAGGCCAACTTGATAATCTTTATCATTATACAACATGGCTCTCGGTCAACTTGATAATCTTTATCATTATACAACATGGATCTCAACCAAATTGATAATCTTTATCATTATACAGCATGGCTCTCGGCCATCTTGATAATCTTTATCATTATACAACATGGCTCTGTTAGGGTTAGATGGAAAAAGATATCAATTGAATGCAAATAAAGATTAAATAGAGGAATGAAAAATACACAGAAATAATAATAGCGAGAGACAATTTTAACATGGTTCACCCAAACTCAGGCTACATCCACCAACAAAGAGTCCAATATTATTATCTAGTAAATCAAACTGATTACAACCAACAATCCCTACAACTCAATACCGCTGCAAATGCTACAATACAATATCAACAAAAACCCTAACCCTTATCCATTTTTATCAAGACTTATGTCGGTTACAAAATAGGGTTTTTTATGTCGGCTAATAGAAAAAATAACTCCCGATGCCTTTATAAAATAATAGGCAATTTTTGCTTCAAGGGCGTTGCCCCCAAACCCTCACTGTGGGCTCCGCCCTCAGGGGGATAAGCCCCCCGGCCCCACAGGAGGGTCTCTACCCCCTGCACTCCCCCGTTAAATAATTGAGGGGGAAACCGCACCGATAAAAGTGGGGAAAATTTAACCTCCGAGTCTGATTAGGCTCCATATAACAATAGGCTCTCGACCAGCTTGATAGTTTTTATCAGACATACAAATGATATGATATAAAAACATAGTATTACTAATACTTCAACCATATAGGTCATAACTGGTTATCATCACAACCATCGTATATGATATAAAGGTATTACTCATGTAGTCGACCATGAAGGCCTTAGACATATAAAGGTTATTGTTTATGATAACATTGCACTGTATGTGCACTCGGCCATGAAGGCCTTATCATAATATAAAGCACATAGTTACTATCTTCACAACCATCGATTAACCATTGAATGGCCAAGAAACAATGGTATTAACATGAAATGTAATACATGACTATAAACACAGTCTTACCTGTAATGATATGCTCGCAACCGAATAAGGCTTGCTAAGGAATATGCCTATCGAGGTGAGCTCAGATCCTTTCCATGAGCTCCCAAGCCTTAAGTCTCTTATCTGTAACTTCTACAAAAAGAAAAATAGTGCTAATCCTAAACACATCCCATGACAAAAGACTCCCAAAACTCTTTCTTTGCATGCATTTATTTTCTCCCCCTCATAACTGCCACCCTTCGCATTGAAGGTGGTAAGTCAGTTGGCATAGGTTGTGCCAACTCGTGGGCATCTTGGCTCCTCAAGGGACATATCTCCCATTTCAGGAGTATCTACAGAGTTAAGCTTTGGTTAAGTTCACAGTGCCCTCCACTCACTCCACATTTCATGGGTAGTGATATGGTGGACAGTAATGAACATACAAGCTTAACATATATATAATGCTTGACCACTATAAGTGGCTCAATAAGTAATTATGTTTAACATAATATCAATTACATCTAAATGATGTTATAGGATTATCAAAATAACATAGGGTATCACTTAAATTATATTACCATCATTAAGGTGGTATCATTAATATGCGAATATGGGGTCGAGTCCTCTCCCCCTCTTTGCCATATTAAACTATAATCAAAATAATTAAACAATAATCACAAAATTAAATAAAGAAATAGATACGTGAATTAAAAAAAACTTCAACATCCAACCAGGTTTACTTTCAACTGCATAAATGTTCTAAGAACTTTATCTAGTGGAATCAACATTGACAACATTGAGAGACCATAAATTGTCTTGCCGACATTGGTCGAATTTGAAATCGACTAAACAAGGAAAAGACTTATACTCACCCTATCTTGCATGGGTTCATGAAAGTTTAACTTCGATACTCAGATGGCATTCTGATCTTTTCCCAACATCCATCTCCTTCTTCCAGGTGATACTCTCTTTCCATCCTTGGAGGAATATCATTTTCCTAATTACACTCACAACCATATAACTATGATTAGTGTATCATCATTTAATTCATAAAACATTATGATAAATACTCTTATCAACATGTAATCTCATGTCTAATTTAAACATCAATCAATATCCATATAATCAATGATTCTACTTGATATTTTCCACAAACATCAAATCATTAATCTAAGATTAATTATCCTATTTACTACATAAAAGTAGAATTAAGCTAAATCAAAAACTGGGGATGTAACATTTTACTTCTTTGTTATTATATTAAAAACATTTCATTATTATTATACTTAATTCATTTATTTCAATTTACTTTTAAATATTTTAATTATATTAAATTAATTATCTTCAGGTTTATTTCTCCAATAAAAGTCACGTCTCTAGTCAACATAACCCCCATGGTTTCTAATAGTTAAATAAGATTAACACATAAAAATGTCATTATCTAATTATCAGGGTTTCACCCCTCAATGGAGCATTAGATCTCATCCATTAGATGATATCGATATCCATCCTAGGATCTAGGGAAACCCCAAGGAAACTCTAAAATCCTAATGGGGAATTACAAAGAGGGCTTTCACATGTGTGATGCCCAATTTTAACATGCATGGAGAAGGGAAGGAAAGGAAGGAAGAGAGAAAGGCGGTCCACCCTTCTTGACCTAGATAAGGGTATTATACTTTTAGTAATTATTCTTTGGTTATTATTATTGCGCATTATTTAGTTTGCAAGCAAGGGTTTACATTTAATTTTTTGTTATTTGGTTGATGTGCAATTAGGCAAGAGCAAAAATAAATGTCTAATTTCTTTCTACTTGTATTTAATTGAATGCATTTCCATACAAGAAAATTTCTCATTTTTTATGTTTTAAGTTCATTGTTGTGTTTGCAACTTGTTTATATTTAAAATCATGCTTATACCCTTTATATAAAATAATTTAAATAATTACATAGATGCATACATGTATACAAAAGAGTTTTAAAACAATAAAAAATTTATAAAAATTACTTTTAACAAACATGGACAGGGCTATTGCCAACGTGATGCCAATGGTCAAATTACCTAGACCAACACCAACTTGATTATGATGGTTGGCATGTGAGCTAAATCAACCACCCAAAGTTGGTGTGGGGGTCTACAAACCCCTCTTCCTTTCGTAGGATTAGAATAATTTGAAAATATTTAAACCATGATCGCACCAAAAACAATCTATAATAGATTGTATATATAGATAAGTATCACATAATAAAAGAATATATAAAAATATACAAACTAGTTTTAAAACATCAGTTTTATTTTTAAGTACTTTTTAGAAACATAGTCATGTGGGCTTGCATAGACCACATCTTAGCCAACACTAATATTGGCTTGCGAAAGGTCCTTGCAAGCTTGGGGTTTATGATCATATTACATAGACTGCCACCAACTTGATGCTAATTGTTGGCTTGTGGACTGAGTTGCCCACCAAAAGGGGGTGCAAGGGATCTACAACTCCCTCCCCTTTTAAAGATTAGTAAAACACATGTTTGTAAACATTAAATCCATAATCACACTAGTAATAATTTATTGTTGATTTCATAAGATTACAAAGATTATTTCATTATTACGAACGAAACTTTAAAAAGGCATACTATCCTGATGCCATCTATAAAACTTCCCATACATCTATCTGAACAACTTATGAACTACCATTTCATTAGTCTACTAACATTCATTAACTAATATTACAAACATAAAAATTTAGATAAATATGAACAAACAGAATAAAATCCTCTAAAACTTCTTATAGTTATTCTATAACTCTACCAATTCTAATATTTTACAAGTAATATTGATCAACCTATACCTCTCACTTTCCTTGTCACAAATCTACAATTTAACCTTTAGGTATCCTACAATATTAATCAACCTATACCTCTCAGTCCTTGTCACCAATCATCAAAATTTATTCTACGAGTAATATTGGTCAACCTATACCTCTCACTTTCCTTTCACCAATCTATAATTTGACCTTTGGGCATCCTATCCCCGCAAAATGTTGTTCCAAACCTTGTTGAAGTCTCTTAGTTTTTCGCGTCTTGCATCCCACGTGTATATCTTGAATGGCTACTTTTGCAAAACGTGGCTAGTAAAATTGTGGGTGCAACGAGGTTTCAAATTTGATAACTTACTCGTCTGCCGACCACGTGTTTCCTCGTAAATTAAGTCCACACAACTTTTTATAAGGCAAACGTTATCGTTCATCTACATCACAACATTTCATAAATTATATTTCTAGTTTATTTTTCCTTCAGATTCTTGAATATGTAAATATAATATCAAAATATCAAAATGTATATAGATTAATAAAGTAAAATAAATAAAGATAAAAAGAAATATTAATAAATAAATAAAGTTAAATAATATAATAAACAAAATTATATATATAACAAAAAGAAAAATATAGTATTGATGGAAGAAATTGTATTGTTTTCCAAATAAACATCATTTTGAAGCATTAAACACAAAACCATGTACAAATGTATCAACAAACATATATAAAATACATTTATTACAGATCTATTAATAAATTTATATATGCTTTTGTGTTTAATTCTTCCAAATGGTGCTTAAGCACTCATCTATGACCTGCAAATTATGAAAAATCAAGTTTTAATAAATCCTTTGAACTTGTATCAATTGTGTTGAAGCATTGTTCATAATCTAATCATCATTCAATGTGTTTGTTAGTTTATGTAGTTGAAAGGATAATAGTAAAGATTTATGGAGATAATTATTTCCTCTTTTTCTAACTTTCCTTTCCCCTTATCATATTCTTTCTCTTTTGATCTATTTTTTAACAATTATTACGAATAGGTGTATATTAGGCTTGGATTAATATTTTTCTTTTCAATGTCATTTTAAACTTCTCACTTTACTATTGTATTGTAATTAATGATGAATTAAAACATTGAAGCACACTTTTATTTATTAACTTTTCTCTTGTTATTCCTATATTGTAGCCCCTTAAATGAAAATAAATTCACTTCCCCTAAGTGTAGACACTTAAAAACATACCAGGACCTGATTGGATTAATCCTAATCAATTTATCCCTAAACTACTCTAATCATGGCCAACTTATCCTAATTGTTGCCTAAGGCCCTGATTTCATCCTAAATTAGATTAATTATGCATCAACTCCCGATTCCCTGATTGGTCCCCAAATCCTGATTTATCCCGAAATCCTCCTAATTTATCCCTAAACCATCCTAATCACCCTGATCTTGATCAATTAGCCCCTAATTGTCATGATCACTAAATTATACTCATCATCCAATTTATCAAGTCATGATTCCCTAATTTATCTTAATCACACCATGATCATCCCAATTAGCCCTAATTTTCTGTAAATCCTAAATTATTTTCCTAAAGTTCTAATCCCCTTCCTACACATGATTAAATTAATTTAATTAATTAAATCCCTCTCATAACTACCTAAAAATGAATATTTAAGAAATTAAAATTCTCTTTTATTCTCATCCACTCATTCCATAACCATCTCCCAAAAATCTCAAAAATCAATTGAAAATCCTAATTTATCTCATCCCTCCATCCTACAACTACACAACCAACTTAATCTTGACCCTTGATCTCTTATCAAGTCCTCATTATTGATTAGCATTCCTGGAAGTCTATAAATTGACCCTTCAGGAGCCCATTTCAATCAATCACCTTTGAAGCAATGTCATGTTGCTAGTTCGAGCAACCACATCTTATCAATGAGCACAACTATCACACTAGTAAAATAGGAATCAAAGTAGGGTAATCTTTTATGTTTATTCATTTACATTTTAGTTTCTCTCTCTAATTGAGGTGATACCTAGTATGAAATAATGTTTTTGCATTTTGGTTTAAATCTTGTTTTAATTTCATATTGTGCTCTTCACATTTCTAGCATGCCTGGTGGGAACCCCTGTCCCTTTTCATCTCTCTCTTATAGGTCTTTTTGTTGTGTTTTTGTAGGTTTTTGGTGGAATGTTGATAAAATCTCAGAGGTCCACTTTTACAGGAGACATCTTGGACCAAAACCAACATCACTGTTGCGTTCAAAGTAGCCAACAGGTCAAGATCGACATAAAAACTTGATTTTTAGTAATATAAATTTTTGCATTTTTTTTTGTTTTTGTCCTGGCCCTTTGTACGATTGTACTGCATGGTCTGTTCATACCCCATTTGTGCAAGGTGTGTCTATGGTTTGTTTTTCTCTCCACTATAAAACATGTTTTCCCAACATGTGCAAGCTTTGTCTACTAGAATAATGTCTTTATTAGTCCATTGGGTAATAATTTTCCACACTATGTGAAAAGTTACATGTGTTCATACACTGGTATTAATAGTTTTGTCCATTAGACATTTGTTTTATTTGTTGTGTTTTTCTTTCAACTAGTCAGTGAAAACCCTAGCAGTTTTCATAACCACTATCTCTTAAAACTACCTAAATAATCAGTCACTCTATTCAGACCCTAGTCACATTGGTGACCATGACTGTCGATCTTGATTTTTTTGTTTTTATCATCGATAGTTATCATAACTATTTGGTGAGAGTGACAATTAATGTTAGGAGTTCATGTAATATTTCCTAACCTTAACATTTATTATTGACCTTAACATTTAACTGCAACCTTTTGTCATAACTACCAGATGTAAGTTTGGGCATGTGAACAGAGATAACCATCATAGTTAATGTTGAGCCTTAACCGCAATTCTCAAGCACCTATACTTCCAATCTCAGTCATATGGAGGACCAAGGGTTTCACTGAGCCCCTAACCACTAGAAATAATCATCAGGTAAACTACCTCATGTGACCATCCAAGTCTAAACAATCAACAGTTAAGCCAAACTGCCAATGACAAGCCCTAACCATATTTTGCCTTTCAAAAGCACTTTTCAGTCAAATAGGCATAAATTTTTCATTTTTAATCATATTTTTATGATTTTGTAAGTGTTAGAAAGCTGACTCGGAGCTATACGTAGTGACAAAGACCATTTTTCTAGATTTGACCTAGATTTTGAGGTATAATATCTTGAACATACCCTTTCTTTCAAACTTCAAATAGGTCTAACCTTTACATACGGAGATGAAATTTGATGATTTATTTTTTAAAATTGCATAGAAAATCACAAAGAATTAATTGGTGCCATTAATTTTTTTGTTTACTAACATCTTTTCTATTTCTTGTAGGATTTATTATTTTATGCTAACACTTTGTTTCCTACAGCTTCATACTTGTCAAAGACCAAAATTTTTGCAAAGTAATAACCTATTTTCTACAGCACCACATGTCAAAGAATATTTTTTCACTAAATTAGGCACATTTAATTTTTGAAAGGGAATTAACTTATGTTTGTCCTGTTTAGGAGATTTTAGAGTGTGTATGCTCTCTCCTCGCACTGAAAGGTGATCTTGGAGATCAAAAGAACTCTTTTAGTTCTATTGAGTTATGTTTATCCGAAGATTCTAAGTATGTATGCTCTCTCCTCACGCTGCAAAGTGAACTTGGAGATTAAAAGAACTTAGATTTCTTTCCCTTTAGGAGGCCTATCTAGGGATTTGATCACCCTAGGGGATGACCTCAACCATGTGTTCTGACAAGGTATAAAAAGGGGGGAGAACAAAAGTTATACCCCAATAGTGGAGCTATCATTTTTGTCCCATGTTGAGCTTGTGAGACTCGGTAAAGTGATTTATCACACAACTTATACATCACATTTGTTCATAGACTTAGGCCTTATGTGCCAAGTGTATAATAAGGATATCCTATAGATGCCTATCTAGCATAGACTAGGAGCCTCTCGAGCATCTTTATTTGTGGTGTACTTAATACTAGTTAGGCTCTGGAAGTTACTCATGTCATGTTTCTAATCCTGTTGAGACAAAGCTCATTGTGGGCAAGGCTTTTTCCTCCACGATAAGGGGTGCATAGATGGCACATAACCTTGCATGCCTTAGCTATCCATAGCTTAGTAGATAACATACTTGTGGGCCCATGGAAATTGATACACCCACCTAAATAGACTTGGTTGTTAATGTAATTTATGTTTCTTCTAGTGTGAAACTAGTAAATATCCTTACATCTATCACTCAAACCAAAGTGTTTTCTTTGTTTGTTGAATCCTATTGCGAACAAGTCCTAAATAAATCTTGCAAGCAATTCCTTAAACCAATCTGGAATCCAAACCTTAAACTTGCAGTCACACCAAAACACTCCACTTTGCATAGATCACAACTGAATCCTCTTTGCAAAATCATGTCAGCTTCCCAAGTCTCTTTATCCAAGTCATAGTTTCACACTTATCTTGTGTGGAATCTATTTTTTAAATCACAGTCAGATTGTTCCAAGCCTATCAAATCCAGTTGCATCCAAACATTTTGTTATTCTTCATCATTTCCACCATGGACCATTGGTTTGAGAAATTTATCATGCAAGCCATAACTCCCAGTCCTATGGTCATTTGTGAAGCCAATGCAAAGCCCAAAATTACAATAAAAGAAAGTCCTCCACCTATGCATTCATTAGATTAAATCTTTTATCCAAAGCAGGTTAAAAATCCCTTTGTCAACGAGGATGATGATGATGATAGTCTTGTAGATCATACGAGTAGCCTGATAGCAATAGCTTTGATGATGAGATTATTGATCACAAGCTTGCCATGAAATTTCATCCTTCATTCATGAACATGAAAGAACCTTGTAGTCAAGAGCCCGTTAACACTAGTTACTATGTAGCTTCTAAAATTTTATCTATTGATCATCATAAGATTAGCTATCATGCCAATCCTAAACACTTGTGATGTAGAGGCAAATTGGATGGGAAAATATAGATAAACTTGACAAGGTTCAACTACACCTATTAGCCCAAAAACAGAGATCTTTATGCAAAAGTGGGAACAGCAGAAAGGAACTCTAGTATCATCATGGAAATGTTGGTTTGGGATGTCAGGGTACCCATTCCATCCATTGGAAAAGGTGGATCAAACTTCGAACTAGTACTTCCTTCACAAAACCCCAAAATGGCTCGTAGCTCTTCAAAAAGACAACATACCTAATAACTTTTGACTCAAACCTCGAAACCCAGATCTTAGACACTAATTAGATACCCATTATGGCATTCTATCACATATCCCAAACTTGGCATAGGTTGTTTTGGACGGACTATGTCAACCAACAACCCCTGTCAGTGACTGAGTGCGCCAATTAGACCAAATTTACAAAGAGACTACCAAAGAAAGCAAGCCCAGAACTCAAACAAAGGTTTGGACACTTAGAATACATGCTAAAACAAAGGAATTTGTGGGTTTTAGACTTCTACTAACTGTTGTTCCCAAAAACACACCTTTGGTTCCTTCAATGTGTCTTAAACTACACCTAACACATGGTTTTGGTAGGTCTCATCAATGCAAAGTCTTTCTCTACAAGTTCTCTGCCAAAAAAATATCACAACATACTAGTACAGTCCTACCACCATCCATTCCACTGACCACAAGTGGATCAAATCAGTGGAATGGCAAGGAGATGCATATTCCTCTACCAAGACCCTAGAGAAGGGTTTCACAACCAAGTTTGAAATGAAACCTTATAACTCCCTTCAATATTCTTGTTAAGATGCCAAACTACATTCAAATGAAAGATGACTCAATGTAGTATCAAATCAGAACATGAAGAGATGATGACAAAACTATACCTTCCTGCAATATGGCCTATAGAGGTAGATTTCTCAAAAAAATAGAATTCTGTCCAAAGGGCAGTCCTAGAATTTTGCTTGTAGAAAATTATTTATTGAATGTCAAGATGCCAAATAAGATTTATTTGGAATTTAGTCCATCCCTCTATCCATACCACATATTTGGTACTCTTGAAAATTTCGTACAAATGAATAGTATGGCCTGTTGTTGCAGCAAACACAGAAAATTTAGAAAAACAGTCACAACAGCAGCCCGAGGAAAAACAGAGATATCTCCCTTGAAAGTTAGTATCAAAACCTCTAAATAGGCTTGTTTGAAAGATAATTCAATCCCTCACATGTGCCACAGACTTTGGGGCCATTACTGTTCCGTACAGAAGTACAGTACGGACTGCTACAGTGAATAATATAGAAAAAGGCAGAAATTCTAAGTTTTTATTATTATTTCTCCTTCAAATGACTTCTTCAAGACTTCTACAAGATTCCCTTGCCAAGTCCAAAGCCTTAGAAATCATATACAATGGTTTGAGAGACAGTTTTTGCACGTTGGAGGGTACATAACTGTTCTTCTATGGACAAACTGCCTGTCAGTTTTAAAACAGCATTTACTAATCACTGTTGTAGTTGTTCTAATTAAGACTGCAGTGAATTGTTTGGGCTTAATGAAGCCTTCAAAACATTTGTTAACCTTTGGCACAACTTGTCATGTCTTCCTAACACTTTGACATGCCTTTTGCAAGGTCTACAACATGCAAAGTATGACTGTCCTACATGCCTTAACAAAGGCTTACAATTATGAAGATTGCCTCAACAATATGAGAGTAGGTATTTGGACATAGTCCTTATTAAAATCATGTAGATGGTCTACTAGAACCTTATTAGAGACAAAAAAAAATGAACATCAAAACAAACATTAGGTTGAATGCCTCATGGAGGCCATCTTGGGTTAGGTGCTCCTGCACCAACTTGTCTAGTGATTCCTTATGATAGCTTCAACAAGGGAAGCACCAACTTAGAGAAAGGTCCTTATGTCCAATCCATGTTTCCAAACCTAACCTCATGTGTGCACTCCATATATTCCATGTATCATATGCAAATCCCCCATCTTCATCCTTAGACTCTAGCTCATCCCATTAACCCAACCATCCATCCATCTAAAAAGTTAATCCACAATCCAAAATTACTACATCAAAATCATCCTTTCCAGATTTCCTCTTAGGACTATTAGTAAAGGAAGAATATCAAACTAGAAAGCCCCAAGACAATGAGCCTACAAGTTCCTGTACACTCAAAAACATGACTCGGTATCTTGGGGCGATTGAGTCAGCTTTGGCGAGCACATGGACCCCTCTCCTTGCCACGAGGTGAACCTCCACATCACTCTCGCTCTCGTGGAAGTAGCCAGTCGAGAGGAGACAAGACATGGGGGCGGTCTTGCTCGCTTGAGAGATGGACTTCGTGGAGAGTGGTCGACTAATCTTGGAGCCTTTCTTGCATATTGATTTTGATATGGTGCTCTGTGACTGTTGTAGTTGAAATAGCTATATGACACGAAGGGTCACTAGTTACTATTCTCCTATTTGGATTCTCAACATTCCAACATTGTGTTAGTTGAAGATTACTCTCGTTTATGCTTCTGGTAAGTTGGAGTTGTTCTTCAAATCATTAGATGATGACTTGTGTTTGGAGTAATCTCAACCTATGTTGTTGTTCATGTATCGTTAATTGATTGTGTTGTGGCCTTGGGTGAATCTCCTCAATCTCTTTAAGGATTGCCCTCATCCACTCATCTCTAAGTCCAAGGCACATTTGTGAGCCCATACCGAGAGAGTTGGTTGGAGTTGACCTTGATTTGACTTAGGGTTTGACTTAGGATTTATGACCTAAGGTTTAATTTTCTTTGCTTTGTGTTGGTTGACTAGTGTTGACTAATGTTGACCTCGTAATAAAATCGAGGGTTTACAATCTTCTTGTAATGCTAGTGTTTTTGTTGTTTTTTAGTTTTTATGAATGTATGTAGCCTATATGAATGCAAGGCAATATTTTTGTATTTTTTTGGATTTTTATGAAAGGAAAGTGCTTTTTTAATCTAAAAATTGAAATATGTATGTAATCTAGAATGGGTTTACCTAATGTAATCTGATCTATGTTTTTTTTGGTTTTCTTGATATTTTGGATCTAACTACTCTAAGAAATGAAATTGCTTTAAACAAACTAAGCTAATGATGCAAAGTACTTGAAGTAAACTAATCTAACAAAAGAATTCTATCTATTCTATCAAGGAAATTGCAACATCCAATTACTATTCCCAAGAGCAATTTTAGGATTAGCTAATTACTATCAAAATGAAAAAACACTAAAGAACCTAGAATATGAGACACACGAGCCTCCACTACCCTCACAAATCCTTACGTTGACAACCTCTTCACCCTCTCACAGCAACAGAGATCTCCTCTTGACAACAACAATGAAGGGATGTAAAAGAGCTTTGGAAAGCTTGAAATGTGATCTTAGTGTGAGCTAATGAGCACTATGGGTTGCAAACAGGCAGCGTATGGACACGATAAGAAGCATTTAGCAAAGGTTAGATGAAACAACAATGAAATAAAAGGCTCGTAAGTCTTGTATGAGCATATGGATGCTATGTGGAGAGCAAAAACCTGCAAATACTGGATGTACAAATGAAATTGCCCCCCTTTGTGCTTGAGAGAGGGGGTATTTATAGGTTGAAAGAGGTTATAAAAGGTGGGAAAGATTGGAAAGTTAACTCCCTTGATTAGACTCTCAACTCTGTTAAATCTAAATTTAATTTCAGTAAAATTTAACTCTATAAATCTTTTTAATATAAACATTATTTTATTTCCTTTCATATAAACACATTAGGAAAACTAATCTCTATATTTTTAAATTTTAAATCTAATTATTTATTATTTATTATTATTTAATTAAATATAATTTAAGGTAAAAGAACTCAAAGATAAAGAGAATGACAATAAATCATATCAACCATTTTTACTTTGGGAAAAAGTTATTTTATATACAAATATACAAATATTTTGTTTGCAAAATCAATTTAATTTAATAAAAAATAACAATTGTCATTTCTATTTTAAAAAGTCAGTGATAAAAATAGTAATAATTTAGAAAACAATAAAATCAAATTTAACTTCCAAACAAAATCAAATTATATCAAATCAAGTGAGACAATTATTTTATAAATATAATTTAAAAAAAAAAAAAAATCTTACATAAATCCTGAATTCTTGAAGGGACAATCGTCGTCCCTACCAGCTGGAGAAGAGGCCAAACCGGCTGAGCAATCCGTAATTAAATTACGAGACAGTGATGAAGAAATTTGATGATGGAGGTCAACAAAATAGACAATGACAAGACAGTATGAAATGGGATCTTTATGAAAGGCGTACAACAATGGGCCAGTTGTGATTTGGGTACGACTGTAGGCTTTAATGGTGACGCTGCCGCGAAGAGAGGAGAGAAACTAGTCCAGATCTTTTCATTAGAGCTAGTTATATGGATATAGTTACCTAAAAGTCATCTTGTTTATATGGCGAGGAATCTGTCTACGTACAAACCTCCACCAGTCGAAGGCCAGGATTGCGTTGTAATTTATTGAGATCCGTGGCATATTTTGATACTTTTCTGCCATTATTAGCTTTGCAGATCTGTACATTATTGACAGTGGCCAGATAATTAAATTCCGGCAAGCTTATTCTAAAGGTTACTTTTGTTTAGAAAAATAGCAATGGCCAGATAATAAAATTGTTAAAACAGAAGGGAATATTTACTTTTCTATTTGTCATTGACATTGGATGGCTCAGATTATATTTTCAATTGCTTGTATAGAAAAGAAAATAAGTGGTGTACGTTATCGCCTTCAATCATCTGAAACAGGAAACACTAATTTCCCTATGCTATTCATTATAGACCATATATGGACCAAGTGCACATTATATGGAATAGGTGCACATTATATGTAATAGGTGCACCAAAAATAATGGGATGTTTGGCAATTTGATCCTTAGTTCCTCCCATAAAACAAACTATATAACACAGGATCTGCTTTCGCCAGTTCAGTTACCCTTTACAACAAACATACACTGTAGGCAATTATTGATAACAGGTTATAACCATGTTTTACAGAGCGAGTTTGTAAAATCTAGCGCTTATATCATCTAACATCTGCTTCAATTCTTGGTTTGGATTTTCTTTTTTCGTTTCCATATACCTCGAGAAGAATTCTTTGTTCTCTTTTTCCAATTCATTCCACACTGCAAACCAACAAACGAGAACAGATTAATCAGTTTAAGCTTTTAAGTCAATGCAATCAAGAAAACCGAGATTAATTACTTACAAAAATATACATACTTTAGTAGATCTCACAGGCCAATTTAGCCCAAGGAGAACTTTTCAAAAATAGAAAAAGATACAACTAAGAAGAAACTGTGCAAGGGTTAGATTAAATGTGAAAATAAGTACTCAGTAATGAAGGGGAAGGGTACAGAAAAAAAAAAACATTTAGTTTCAAAAAGTTTTTCTCTCTTTTATTACAAAGATAGCTAAACATTGGGATATGTTTTACAAACCCTAATTATTCAGTTCAAGAATCATGGACTTTTTAATTAATGTTAAGTACCCAGCTATTGATTCTGCTAAATTTATTTTGATCAATTCAATTAAAATTCAATTAATTTTTTATTGAATTTTTATAAATTTGAAATTGACCTGAATATAAAAATTTCTACAAATGGAAGAAAATATAATGAAATAGCGTCTGCCTATAAATGGAAAAAATTTAAACAACCGACATCTTATTTACTATTTAGGTCATCCAAATCTGAAAGAAGCAGCATCGTGCTAAGTAATTACATTGCACCTGTAACAGTTATAGCAGGTGCAATATTAGCGTGCCTAGAAAGTGCCTGAGCACATTCCTGTTGATCCATGTTAAATAGCAAACACTTCTCAATCAAGTGCTGAACCTGCACAAATACAAATACATCTATATATATATATTACTAACCATAACCGCACACAAACAAATCTTAAACCATGACAACGCAGAACACATAAAATCAATGGTATGCTTTACTTATTAATTTGACCAAAACTTACAGTATCTTTATAATCCCAAAGTAAAAGATTGTTACAATGCTTTACCAAATGAATATACGAAGCCGGTGATGAGGAGGCATCTGTAGGCGCCTGCATTTTTACGTACCCTGCAAAACTAAGGATGCAGTTCACGAAAGGTGTTCAGATCTATTATAGAGTGAGAAAAATTGGAATCTTATCTTTGAAAATAGGAATAGTTCTCATTTCCAGCTGGCATTTTTGGGATGTGGCTGAAAATTTTCCATCAGTTTAGTAGATTTTTTTGCCATATGTCATGTATCTACAGTTTTTAACATTAACTATTTCTTAAAAATAACTTAACTAATTTTTTAACATTAGCTTTGCAAAAAAAAATCATGAAATGACTTCTTAAAATTTTTGAGGTTAAAATTTCAAGCTTGCTCATTGCTATAAATCCATGGGACCACCTACTTGTGAAATGCTCCTAAAAATTCTCAACAAGGACAGTGAAGCTTCCTCCACTATAAGCTGTTGCAAATCTCATTCAAGCATAAAGAAAGGAAATCTATATGAAAACAATGGAAAGGATAAAAAGATCCCATTAGATTAAAAAAATGCACATTTCTAGTTCAAAATTAAATTTTCTCTAAAAATGTCTGAGAACTACCTTGGATTTAAGCAAGTGGCAGTCCCAAATTTGTCAAAACTTGAAAGAATCATGCACTTGAGCATTATCCTAAAAAATTTCTTAGACTTTGCCCTCTTTCTTTTAACTAAATTTAATAAAATGGAAAGGGTTTGTAGGTTTAACTCTTAGGATTCTAAAAATGTAATATGTTCCTCATTACAACTTTAATATTTAATTATTATTTATTTTGTGCATACACTTGTCTAAATTTTGTGTATACAACTTTAAAATTATGTTTTGTTTTACAAATCCAAAAGTTGTGTCACACTCTAGGTTGGATATAGGTTAAAAAAATGAATTTCATATTTTTGACCCAATTAGGCCAAAAAAATTATTTTTTAACATTTAAAAAAATTCCATTACAAATTAATAAATAATTATTTATTGATTAAAAAATTCACAAAAAAACTTTGGATTTTCAGCTGTCAAATTAGGAAACTTTTTGAATTTTTATAGAAGAAAGAAGCTTTTAATTTCTCGCCTTCTTTACCTAGAAGATGTAGCGCTTTATTTGAAACAAAACTGCCAATCTTTAAAAAAATGCATATCACTTGAGAACCCACAACCTTTTAGCCTATGGGAGATGGCACAAAATGCTCAAAAGATCACCCATGATTTCACCAAACAAATTTGACATTCAAGCTAACGAATTTGCACAATCACAGCTTTTACCATTCCCAGGGAAATTTGGGATAGGAGCATTCACACATTTTTATATCTATCTATCTATCTATCTATTGACTATTGTGGAGGTAGAAATACCAAAGCAGGGGTTTGACTTGAAAGAAAACCCCCCGAACAACCCCAACATTTTCTCTCGTTTCAACTACAAGTATATAGGAAGCGTTCAACCGCATGAAGGTTTGTTGGTTTCTTCCTTCCTTTTGTCATTTCAATCCTTTCATTTGATTTATTTAGTTTATCTCTATTATTATTTGGTTAGCTTGTTGTTGTTTTCCCTTGTTTTGGTTTTGCAGATTGAGTAATTTGTTGGGGTGGATTTATCTAGAAGTTGTTTGCATTTCTAGGAAGTACAGATG
Source organism: Cunninghamia lanceolata (assembly GCA_027924645.1). Lineage (NCBI taxonomy): Eukaryota > Viridiplantae > Streptophyta > Pinopsida > Cupressales > Cupressaceae > Cunninghamia > Cunninghamia lanceolata. Next base: position 3,021,294 of record BSBN01001052.1, on the reverse strand, counting down.
ATAGTGCTTAGTGTGAATGTCCGCACAACATGTTGGCGTCCTGCATAGTGGCTTTCTCCTTTTGGCTCTAGGTTCCTCTATTTTTCTCTTTTTAGCTCTATACTTAGTTTCTTGAATTTGTACTTCAATTTTCTATAATTTCATATTTTTTCATTCCAACACACATAGGTAATGTAATATAGAAATTAGCATGTAGTTTAATTTTTTATATTATAGTATTAACCCTTGCAAGTAAGTCTAATGAAGTAATTTAAGTCCACATTTGAGTTACTATATCTTGGCTCATGAAATTTCATGAGACAACTTTAAGGAAATGGAGAACTAATTCCTCTCTTGAAATGTGGCTCAAAAAAGAATCTCCCCAAGGTCTCACGCTCACCAAGTCTCAGAGTTGCAAGACAACCTAGTGGTAGATGTAAACTATTTAACAAGGGGAATGGTAGGAATCTAAGTAGAAAGGGTCATTCAAGATCAAGTTAAATATATATATTAGATTGATGGGAAGAGTTATCAAGCAAATATATTGAAGATCATGTTAATCTTGTTAAGCTCATTTAATATGTTCACTTGAAACACAAAGAAAATTCATAAGTGCTTATAGTAAAATTAGTGAAACCCTTAAATGCTTATGATCTCATCTTTATCAACACCTAAAATTGAAATCAAACTGAAATACAATAAAACCCACTCTAGTCAATTTGAAAGAAAGAGTGAAAGAGTTAAGGGACAACATAGAAAATGGGTCTATTTTGCCCATTAACCAAGCCTAATTCAATGTTGGTGATAGACCAATGCTAAAATAGTAGTCTTAGCTTGATTTGTAGTTGCATAATAAGAATCTCAAGATGGTGCTACATCTAGGGAAGAAACAGTTAGTGAATTAAACATTATCATCCACCATATTACATATGCAATATGAGAAATAAGACACCAAAGACCATGAAATCAAAACATGTATCTATTAATTTTTTGTTTTATTAGTTTATTTCAAAGTGTAGAGATTACAAGACTAAATTCTTAGAACAACATGGCCTCTAGATTAGGAAAATCATTACAACACATAAAGACAAAAGCTAAGAAAACATAGATGGTTCAAAAGAAAGATGATTTCCAATTTGAAGGTGCCATAATGGGGGGTGACTAGCTTAGATTGGAACCATCATCTTGTGGAACTCTTTAAAAGAATGTCATAGTGTGGAACATCTTTCTAAAGAGGGGTGGCCTCACTTGTTATATTGAAAAAATCAAAGGCAACAACCCTCAGATGGCCATTGATTTTTCCATAGTGTGGAAGGATCGAATTATTACTTTGAGGGGTGTCATTATCAATGCTTTGGAAGATAGCATGTCCATGGTGACTAGAATGCCAACAAAAGGGATACTATTTTTTAAATATCATCTTAAGAAGAAGGAAGAGATGTACACTTTCTTGAAATTGAATGAAATAATTCATGAAACAGAGGATGAAACCTTGAACCTCTCTTCCATCTCTTTGGGAGGAGGTATTCCTTCAAATCATGAGGTATGTAACCTTTGAAGAAAGGTTTAGAAAAAAAATTCCTATCAATTTTTGTTGCTGATTCATTTTCATCATGGCAAGACTATGAGTATCCTATTATTTTTGTTATTGTCCCTAGAATCCATGGTTTTGGACTATTAGGATGGGGAAAATGAAATGCCTATCCATCAAGCATTAATTCTCCTCCTCTTCCAATCTATTAAACCTGCTATTAGCCCCAAAATTACCCCCAAAGAGAATCTTTATCAGGAAACTCTCAACAAATCTAGTAAGAAGTCCCTTGGTGTAACCACCTCCCTATCCAAAGAGCCCCAGGGTTAGCATGTGGACTCTCTAGTTGGCCAAGCTTTATTTTCCTCTCCCTTCATCAACAAAGGAGGGGAGATGAGCTCTTCTAAGAGCTTCCCTTTAAAGGAGAAACTTTTATTGTGGAGGTTAGACCCAAATAAAGCATTAGCATCTCTGTGAGTCTCACTCCTAAGGACATTGTTACTACTTAGTTTGATCAAACCCCTATCCCTTGTTCTACTCCTTCTCTCTCACCCACTTATAATCCCTATGCTTCTAATGTTAGTGATAAATTAGAAACCTCTGATAAGGTGCTCAAGTCACAATTAGGTCTTATGAAAGGGATTATCAATGACAATAAAAGATTAAACAAGAAATTGTTAGACCTATAATATGATCTGGCCAAGGAGAAGAAGGAAACAAATTTCTTCAGAACCCTCTCTTAGGAGACTGCTAATCTCAAGGAGACCATGTCAAGCTTGGATTTTAGGATTGGTAGGATGGAGCTGATGTTGTAGGAGGTGCAAGAGGTTTAGGTGTAGGTCAGTTTAAATGATCAAGGGGATACTATTAGTTCTAGGGAGGAACATGCCAATGTGAAAAATAGGTTGAGTTTAATTCTATAGGATGGGCTAAGAAAACACACAAGGAACCAAAAGAAAAAGTTAGTTGACAACATGGAGGATAGTGATGAGGGGTCCCTTTCTCATAAGATGAAAGTATTGGAGGTTGATTAGGAGGTTGCTAAGAGTTTGATCATTCTTTTTTGTTATTGAATTGGGGGTTTTTGTCCCATCTTTTTGCTAGATTTTGGCTGATTTGTGATGATCTCTCTGTTATTTTTTCAACCATCTCTAGTATGCCTATGATGTTTTGTGGGCCTATTCTCTATTTTCTTTCTATTGCTATTATGTTTCTATTGAACACCTGGAATACTGAGAGGGGGGTGAATCAATATTCTATAAAACCATTTAGATATAAAACATCTTAAACCATTTAGCATATTCAATTGCAATAAAGAAAGTTATGCATGAGCTCATGAAGCAAAGAAACCATAACACATGACCACTAGGATTTTTACATGGAAAATAAAAAAGGAAAAAACCATAGTGAGTGTTAGCTCACAATATGTTATAACTGGTTAAGGTAATACAAAATTGCTCACTACAAGTGGACTCACTATCCAAGTGGACTCACTGCCCACTGAATAAGAAGAAGGAGAAGAATTACAGATGTGCTCACTACTAATGGACTCACTGTCCAAAAAGAGAGAACAGAGAAAGAAATGAGACTGTTACATTTGCATCTACACATGCATGAATTACAGTTTCATTGAAGCACAAACTATTCTCTGCTCTGCCCTTCAAATAGACACTCTGCTCTGTTCTTTCTCAATTCACACATTCAAAACTTGATCATCACATATTCACATCTCTTCACATTACATTCACACACCCCAAATATCAAAATCACTTCACATCAAAACCAAATCACTACTTTATATATATGCTTTATCTTCGACATCAGCTAGGTCATCCCAAAAATATGCCTCGAACTTCACCACAAACTCTGTGCCAAAATTCAAACTAGAATATAGGTCAGGGTGGACCTAAAATAGGTCTCACTTAACTCAATATATCATTTTTACCTTTCCTTTAGGACCACTTTACTTATATCACCATATATGTCAGCATGTTAGAGTGTAGCATGTACAATGACATAGGTCAGCCTCAAATTCAAATGCGGATTGAGAAAAAACAAGAAACACAATCTCCTAGGTCAGCTTCACCTATAGAACCACCTTAGATAACACCACACCCTTTGGAATGCACTGCATCGATTGACCTTCATCAAGTCAACTTTGGGAGCATAGCAACTTAAATGCATTCTAACTGTCAGACCTAAACTCATCAACCGAAACTCCAAATCACCTCAGGCTTGGAAATAGTACACTTCAGAAATCCACAAACACATCCTCAAATCTGCAAAGAAAAATACCTACATGTGGTGAAATGCGGAGTACTGGAAGATACCACATAGGAACTTGAAATCCTAGATTTAGATGCATCTAACAATACTTGACAACTTTCCAAAACCACAACACAAAATCTTCAATTTGTAGAAAATGTGGATAAAAACATTGTACCTCTATGCATCGAAGGAGACAGTCCAACACTTAGCCAAATTTCTACTAAGTTATCTTCTAGATCAAAACTCTTTGTATGAGTAATAGTATGAGTATTGAATAGATACTCTAAACATTGTTTCCATCAACTAAACAAATTTTTGCCATCAATGACAACACACAAAACTTCTTAACTTCTTATGACAACAATCTTCCCCTTTGGCATTGATGGCAACACATGATTTGAAAACCATGAATCCACATTTCTGCAACTCCCCCTGAACTCTGCAACTCCCCCTGAGTTAGATATTTTTCCATAGCTACATCAATTCATAAATTTTATCTTTTTCACATCTTCTTCTCTCCCCCTTTGACATCAATGGCAAAGGATATGCACTTCTTACTGGATATCTTATTGTCTAGAGAGCATAAGTATATACATGTAGAAAATTTCTCCCCCTAAGAGTCTGATTTCTATATACACCAAAATATCAAAAACTTGTCTTATAACCATCCGCATATTTACAAGAGAAGTCAAAAACTTATTGTTCTTTAGGCAGGATCTCCTTGTAGATTTTCTTCAGCTGAACTACATCTAAATCCCATCTGGCCTTGGCATATTTCAAGAATTGCACATGTTCATTGATCTGGGATAACATATCTTCTGCCTTCTCAATTCTATTAGGAATATCAGTCACCTTCCTGACCTTACCTGCTTCACTTATCAGACCCATCATGGTGGCAATCTTGAAGGTCACCACTTCTCTGAGTTGGTTCATCTAATCTTTGATAGATTCTTTTTGAATTTGCATTTTTTTATACTTACATGGGTGTTTTATATCTTAGCTCTCAAATCTCCACTAGAATCTTTCTAGGGGTCATATTTGCTAGAAAGGCTTAAAAGTTTATTCTCTAAATTCTCTATCTTCTCCTTTAATTCCTTTGTGATTAGAGGCCAGGTTAAACAAAATTGATACAAAATGTTTGCATCATTTATTGCAGTCTATATGAATTGAATCCTGTTATCCAACAAAACATGTGATTTAGAGCACTTGTCATTAAGATCCACTAACCTTTTAGCATCATATTCTTCTCTAACCTTTTTCTCTATGATAACTTCAAATGACTCAAATTTGTTATTTAAAGACTCCATAAGCTTCTCCATTTGTAGTGTAGGAGTCAATGAGGTGTCCTTTTCTACATCTGAATTTTTTTTCTCAAAAATAGTCACAGCTTCCTCAATCAACTTGTTGTCCTCAATATGAGACTTCAAGATTTCTTCTTGTGTAGTGGTCTAAAAAATTGTTCCCAGCTCTAACTTCTGCAAGGGAGACATGTTTGTCAAGTTTTATTGACCATCAGAGGAGGATATTGGCAACAGTTGTGACACAGACAAAGCTTGCAATTCCCTTTGTTTTAACAAAAATTGTTTTAAGGAATCCAATGGCGAAGTAGTTGAGCCTTCACCAACAGTGTCTCTCCCATCAACATTTGTAGGCACATTTGTAGCAGGGACTTCTGGAGGACTATCATTAGTAGGAGTTTTCTGATCTGTACTTGTATTTAGACCAGAGGAGTTAACAACTTTCTTTGGTATCTCCTCATTTTGCTTACCTTCTTCCTTTGCATTCTTCTCCTCAGTAGGCTCTTTAATCTCTTCATCATTTCTAGTGTTCTCCGAATGAGGAGACACACTTTGATCTTGTGAAGGTGAAGGAGTTTGTGCATTTTGGCCATTGTCCACATCTGGAATGGCACTTGAGGTTCCTACATCTGGATTCTGCCGCCCTTCAACTATATCAGTAGTAGTTCTGGTAGCTGTAGCTCATTTAGCACCTTCAAAGTGATGTCCTCAGTCTCTTTTAGTAAATTCTCAATTTCCTTCTTATCACTAGACATCAGTGTGTTAACCCTTCTCTTTGTCCTAAAGTCCTTGCTCAACCTTTGTGTGATTTAAACATTTTCTTGACAGAAAGGCTTGGACATAATTTCTTCAACATGATTTCTTTTATCTCAATGTCTTTCGCCATAACTTCATCTTTTCTAGCAATTAGAATGCTAGATCAGTTGTTAAGAAAGTTGGTCACGACTTCAATTAATGCTTTATTAAACATATCCAAGAACTTTATCATAGTGGCTTCAATTATAGCCTTGTCAGCATTAGACCTCTCATCATAGAGGTCTGCAATAGGCTTCAAATTTCCATGCATAGCCACTGCATTGATTGTGGCTTCTAGTGTCATGGTGGCATCACATTTCTTTTCCTTGTTCTTCTTCTTCCCTTTTCCTTTTCCTTTTCCCTTACCGGAGGGCTCTCCTTCTCCAGAGGTGCTATCTTTCTTCTCAGAGATACCTTCTTCTTTAGTGGAAATATCAATTTTGGTCCTTTTCTCTGGTGTTTATTCTTCAAAAGGGGGTGGTCCCTTTTTCTTCCAGACCAATCTTTCTTCTTCTTCTTCTTGTTCTTCCTCCTCTTCCATAGTTATTCCATGACTAATGTAGGTTCTTCCTTTTGCATTCCCTTTAACTCTTCCTTTCTTTGCAGGTGTGGCTGTAGGGGCTTCAGAGGAGAGATAAGACCTTGTCCTTGGTCTCACAAGATAGGATTTCTCTTTCACTATAGTAGCTTATCTTGTTGTCTCAACAGAGGGAATAGTCGTAGAGGACTTATGAGGAGCAGTAGCAGTTTCCTTAGCACGCCTGGAGGCACCGAAGCTTTCAAAAGTACTTGTTTTTCCTTGTCTTTGTGCTTTTTCTTGTTGAACTTGCTCTTTTGATATTCCCATTCTTTCTACTATCTCATCAACTATTTTGTTGACTTTTCTCTTTATTTCTAATTTCTTGTGTTGCATTTAAACCTTAATTGATTTCTCCTCATAAGTACCAAATCTCACTTGTGCAACATCTTTTAGACTCTTGACATCAACCAAGCCCTCAATTTCTTGCATACCTATCTCATATCCCAAAGGTGGGATCCACATAGTTCTTGGTTCTATAGCTTCAATTATGCATTCATCAGTGGATACCAAAAATGTGATTTCCTTTGGTACTTCTCCTCCATTTTTTTTTGAATTCTCTCTTTCTTGCATTCTCTTTTGAAATACAACAAAGTAGGCAGTAAATGCATCATCTTGAGCTTTTGGATTACCAATACTATTCATATAATCTACAATCTAATGTGCCATAGGCCTTCCCTAAATCCATGTGATTCTTTGAGTACTGGGAAGCTCTCTTAGGAAGTAAAACAAGATGCACATAGCAATGGTTCCAAATTTGAAGGGGTATTTCTTCTCCTTTGTCAGTTTCAGATTTACGAAGAACTGTTGTCTAAGTAACTCACACAAATCATAGTCTGTGCCCTTTTCCACCATCTCATAAGCTAAATTGATAGCTATAGGAAACACTGAGTTTTCTCTATTAGAGAAATATATCTTATAACTAATAGCCATAACAACATATCTGACTACTGGATTCTTGATAGGGTTTATTGTTAAAGCTCTCTTGTCATAGGTGGCATCTATTATGTTGGGTGAATATTTTTTCATCAACTCACTGAAGACAAAATGGTTAAATCAACCTCAGTGTGATGAGATAAATCTTTTCTCTCAGTAAGGGGAGGCTCCATTCTTATTGCTTATTGAAACAAAATTAAACTACTTTAAGCTAAAAGTATTTACACTAACTCTGACCATGTAGGGGGTGTGTTACATTCATCCTTTTCTCTTCTTTCAAAAAAGATGTTTACAATGTTTCACGGTAATATTTAGTAATGCTTCTACACTTCCAATATTAACCTAAACAGTAATCACCAATATTCTTCATTAAACATGTGAATAATCAAAGAGTACTAGTATAAATATGTGATAAGAGACTGGAAGACATGCAGAAGCACAAAGTCTTTTTGCTGCCTTCAATGCGAGTTTTATAGTAACCAATGATGTAAGTTGAAGCACAAAATCTTTCAACTCACTTCACAAAAAGATTCACAAACAAAGTGAATAATCTTAAGCACAAAGTCTTCAAATTATCCCCAGAGAGATTTTAAAAGTAACTATATCACCAGTTGGAGTAGAAAGTCTGTCAACTAACAATACCAATGATCCATGCGATTGTAATTTAAAATTATAGCACAAAGTCTACAAGTTCTCAACATGATTCATATACAAAGTGAAAAACTACAAGCTCAAATTCTTTATAATCCTCTACCAAGAAATGCTTTCAACACACATAAATTCAAGTATATAATATAGAACAAAGTTTATATAACTTATCTTGAACGTCCTCCAATCGTAATAACCAAACACCATTTTATCCAATCATTTAATAAGAGAAATCAACAAAAATGCCATATGAACATCCTCACTCATATAAATTTGATTCAACACAAAGTTTGATATCAAAATTTGCCTTCTTTATTGATTTGAATTGATCGTGCAATTTGAACACAAAGTCTCAAAGTTGAGTCTCAATTTGGGCAGCACTTCGTTGCATAAGATTAAAGATATCTAATTACAAAAGAGCTCTCTCATATTTATAGGTGAGAGCTAAGAACTAATCTAGGAAAAAGTCTAACTACTTTGACTTATTCAACAAAAGAGTCCTTATTGATTTAGGACTTCCTTTATTTACACATGTAATTATATTTTTGAAAAGTACATGTGGACATGTCCAAAACTAAATACAAAATGCATATGAAAATATATGAAAATTTGACTAAGGTATGATCAACCTTCTTCACCATCTTTCTTCCTTCTGGATTTTTATTAGGATGATACTTCATAGCTAATTTCCTATATTGCCATTTGAGTTTTTCTTCATCAATGTGTCCAATGAGTTTTTCTTCTTGGTCATTATTGTATTTCCCATCAACATCTACTCCCATGCCATTATCCTCCTCCATAGAAATTTCTAATATTTTGCAAGCTCATCTTCAAAAAGATCCAGAGGTTGTTTAGTAAGATCCTCACGCCACATATTTTGTAAGTCATAAATACATTAAAAAAGAAGATGGAGTGAAAAAAGAGCGAGGAAAAGCAGGAGGGGTTTGCACAAAGAGTAGGCGAAGGAGGAGCGAATTCGGGTGCAGAAGTGATCTCCTCTCAAAATAGAGAGAAAGATCAAGAAGAATGGATGACCATTGAGGTCTTAGAGGAAAATGAGATTGATATGGCAATGATGGAGGACTTGGTGATCATAGGCAGATTTATTGGCAGCAAACTTCCAAGGGATAAAATCAGGAGTTGGATAGTAGGAAACTGGAGCAAATACAAGGTAATTAAATTCATACCAAAAGTTTTCTTCATCGTTCTTTTTGAATTAGAAGAAGAAAGGGATAGAATTCTGCAAGGAGATATTTGGTATTTGCAATATGCTCCACTATGCCTCCAGAAATGGTAGCCAAATTTTAATCCAGTCGATACGGATCCTTATGATCAGCCAGTTTGGATCAGATTGTACAATCAGCCGATCAAATATTGGTCAGACGAATGCTTGGCAAAAATTGGGAGGTCGCTTGGAACCCTAATGGAGATTGATGATGAAATCCTGAATGGGGACTCATATATTTACGCGAGGCTGAAAATAGCGGCAATTAGGGTACTACCCAAACAAGTGGAACTAAGTGCGAATGGAAAATATTGGAAGCAGGTCTTGGAAATTGAAGAAAACAAATTCTTCTGTCTAAGATGTGGGTGCAGGAATCATATGGAGAAAACCTGCTCGATAAAATAGAAACGAATAAATAAATGGGTCAAGAAAACGTAGGAAGCAATCCCCACTCCAAAGGCACCAGAAATGGTAGAAGTCTCTTGGCAGGAAATTGAACCGGCTCCATCCCAGATAGAGAATAGAGAAAATGAATGAAATCCACTCAATTTGGACAAGTCACCTAGAGGCCAAGAAGACAGTAAAGAAGGAAACCCTAGATCAGAGAACCGAGTAGGGCTCGTGGACCCTTGGATAGAGAAGACAGGATTTCAGTCCTCATACAACCAACTAGGGGAGCTGGAAGGAGATTGGTCGGAAGATGACTTCTTTGAGTCAGATGAATTGGGGGAAACCGGCATAAGAAATATCAGCCAGACAACCCTAAACTTCCTCACCAAGCCAAAGAGGGATAGGGGTAGGAAATCCAATAAGGAAAGAAGGGAGAGGGATGCCAATGAGATGGGGTTGAAGAGCATCAAGGACTTTTTTTATCAAATCCAAGGGATCAAAGGCCTCCCTTCGAGAGTAATGAAGATAGTTACGTGGAATGTTAGGGGCCTAAAGGCCCCTGACAAGAGATGCTTAATCAAGTGTCACCTAGTTTTGATCGAGAGTGATGTTATACTACTACAAGAAACTAAATTAAGTAGCGAAGAAGGCAGGAGATTCACCAAATACTGTAGAGTTTGGGAAGGGTGGTTTCAAGACTTGTTGGAGTAGTAGGGGGTCTGGCTATTATGTGGAAATCAAATAAGATGAGTGTCAAAATCATAGAAGCAAAGATGAACTGGGTGCTGTGTGAAATAAGAAACCTACTATCTGATATGATCTTCCTCCTTATTAATGTCTACGGGCCAATTAAGACGGAAGAAAAAGTAGCAGTCTGGAAAGAAATAAAAGACCTTAAACAAAATTTTGACTTTAATATGGTAATAATGGGGGGAGAATTTAATGCCATATTGGATTTAAATGAAAAAAGTGGAGTGAGAGTTGTCAACAAAACCATGATGGACTTCAAGGAGTTCATAAATGAAGTAGGGCTAACTGATTGTGAAACTAGGAATGGGGCATTCACCTGGATGAACAGAAGGAAGGGGTTCACGAATATAGCTAAGAGGCTGGATAGGTTTTTTGTTGGCTCAAATTGGATGGCAGACAAGTATATCTGTTCCTCGAAGATCCTTCCTCTAACTTCCTCAGATCATTTTCCTGTCATGTTGGAAGTTAATTTAAATGAGAAGCCAATCAAAAGCTACTTCAAATTTGAGAACATGTGGTGGAGAGACTCACACTTGCCAGATCTCCTAAAAGAATGGTGGAAGCAAAGCGCTGAGGAGAAAGGCACAGTAAGTTATTGATTCACAAAAAGACTAAGCTAGGTAAAATCGAATCTGAGAATCTGGAATAAGACAAAATTCAAAAACATCTTCGTTGAGAAGGAAAGATTGGAACTAGAGTTAGGTGAGTTGAACGAAAAGGTTATCAAGCTTTGCATGATGGAAGTAGATTTTATAAAAGAGAAATCATTAAAGGAAGAATTATTAGAAATACTGTTAAGGGAAGAACTTTATTGGAAGGACAAAGCAAGAGACCTCTGGCTAAAAGAAGAGGACAATAACACAAAATTTTTCCATGCTTCTACCAGAAGCAAGAGAGAATGGAACCAGATCTCAGGAATCACAAAGGAAGATGGCTCAGTTTTAACTGACAAATCAACAATAGAAGAAGGAGCAGTTTTACATTTCAAAAATCTACTAGGAAAGGCTCAAGACAATAAAACCTATGACTCTGAATTACTCAATTCCATTCTGAATATCATTAATGAGGAGGACAACAAAATGCTCCTTGAACCATTCATGGAGGAAGAAGTGAGGCAAGCCACTTGGATGCTGGGATCAGAAAAATCCCTAGGTCCAGATTGTTTCATGGCTAAATTCTATCAAAAATGTTGGGACTTCTTGGTGCATGACGTCTGGGAGGTGGTGGAGGATTTTAGGAAGAAGAAAAAGTTCGTAAAAACATTGAATAATACGGTGATCACCCTAATCCCTAAGAAAGCAGTCAGTAACTCCTTTGCAGATTATAGGCCGATTGCATTATGTAATGTGATTTACAAAATCATTTCAAAAGCTCTAGCCAACAGGCTGAAAATAGTTCTAGGGAAGATCATATCAGAGGAACAAAATGGATTTGTCCTAGGAAGAGAAATCATAGAAAGCATTATAGTCACCTTGGAGGCTATCCACTCCATGGTGACAAAGAATGTAAAAGGAATGCTAATAAAATTAGATGTCTCCAAAGCATATGACCAGGTAAGATGGAACTTCCTTTCAGAAGCATTAAGGAGATTTGGCTTTGCTCCTGACTGGGTTGAGTTAATTTAATTCTGCATTTCTTCCCCTAGTTACTCAATATCTGTTAATGACTCTTTATGTGGATTCTTTGGAGCAACGAATGGACTCTAGCAGGGAGATCCTCTCTCCCCATTTCTATTTGTAATCATGGCTAATTCAATGAGCAGATATATCAGACAGCTAAGAGAGAATAGAATATGGAAGGGAATCCCAATAGCAGAAGAGATGCATCCAATTTCCCATAGTCAATTTGTAGATGACACTGCTCTCTTTGGGATGGCCTCGATGGAAGAAGCAGAAGTAATCAAGATGACATTGGACAGGTATTCCTCAAGTTCTGGACAGGTCTTTAATTTGGACAAATCGGCTATGTACTTCTTCAACACAAAGAAAGCAACACAGAGAAAGATTTCAAGGCATTTAGGTATATCGATTGGTCAACTCCCCTCAAAATATCTGGGAGTCCCCCTTTTTTCAGGTCAATGCAAATCAGATATGTGGGAAGATGTGCTGAGTAACCTTAACAGGAAGATAGAACAATGGAAGAACAAATGGCTATCTCTTGTCGAAAGGATCCTTATGATTAAATCTGTACTATCAGCAGTTCCAGTTTACGCAATGTCCTGCTTCAGAATGACCTCTAAAGTCATAGCAGATTTGGAGAGCCGCTTAAAGAAATTCATCTGGGAAGGAGCAAAAGAAGATAAGAAAATCCCATTAGTGAACTGGAACACAGTATGTCTGCCTAAAGCAAATGGAGGAACAGGAATCAAGAAAATGCTCCCTCAGAATCTTGCGCTGGGAGCAAAGATGGTCTGGAATATCTATAGGCATCCAGAAAAGCTATGGTGGAAAATTCTTCAGGCTAAATACCTAGATTGTGACAACCCAAGCCGTATCCTGACAGCAGCAAACTCCATGGGAGGGTCCCCAATTTGGAAATTCCTTTGGGAATCTAGAAGAATTATTACAAATCACTTGACTTGGAAAGTTGGTGATGGATCAATTGCTAGGTTTTGGCAGAACTCGTGGAATGGGGAAGAATCTCTGGAGAAATTACTGGGATATCCAGACTGGATTAATGAAGTAGAGCTAGAGATAGGTCTAAGTTTGGCAAGCTATGTGAAGCGCAGCTGGGGGGAGGTCGGTACCAATTTTGACTGGATCCCTATATGCTCTTCGTATATTCCAGACAGTGACAAAGAAAATATTCAAAGACTGCTAAGTCACAGAAGAATAGTTCTATCAGATAGCTCGGATGAAGTAGTATGGAGTGGCTCGAAGTTAGGAGAGTATTCAGTAAAATGTGGGTATCAGATCGAATTAGTTTGTCAGGAGGAAAAAGATTGGCCAAGGAAGTTATGCTGGGACAATAAGGTCCTGCCTAAGGCAGGTGCCTTTTTATGGACTATTCTTCACAAGAGTATCCTCACTGGTGATAGGTTGAAAAGGCTAGGTTTCTCAGGCCCCACTAGATGTTTGCTTTGTGAGAATGATGAGGAGTCTATGGACCACATTCTACTAAATTGTCAAGTTGCCTCCAAGTGCTGGGACTGGCTTCAAGATTCGTTGGACTAGCCATCAGCCAGGCAGTCAAATGTTAAGGATTTCTTAACTAGTTGGCTAATTTTGGAAAAGATCTTAATGGAGTTAGGCAAAGTGGAATCATTTTCCATATTGCATGTGTACAGGGAGGCTAATCGAGTGGCCGCTGCACTAGCCAATCTTGGATCTTCTCAAAAAATTGCTTGCCATAACCACGATGTCCTCAACCTCGATCTTTAATTCAAAAAGATAATAAATGATGATATTGTTTAGATGCTGAGCCCTGTACGTGGTGGTAGAAAATCTCTTACGTCCAAGATTCTCCTTACAAGCACCTTACTTTCTCCTGCCCTTCGTAGAGTCCTTTGGCTTGCAAGTTTGCAATGGAGGGACGTGCGCCATGACTGGAAAACCTAGATTATCGTGGCTAGATTTTGGTAGAGATCTCCGGTAGGTCACATTTGACTTGAAAGCATAGGATATCAAAGAGGATCTCCTTTGGATCTGATCACGATCCTTGGTAGGAATACGTTGACAGGTAAAGGGTGGTATTGGTAGCCTACGGCGTCGCTTGATCTCATTCACAGTTTAGAAGAGTAAAGGTAGTAGATGGCTGGGAGAAAGCATTTCAGAGTAAAGTGTAAGTACATAGATGAAGCGATAGAAGAGCAAGTTTCCAGGCTGTTAAAACAAGAAGAGCCAGAACTTAGGAAAGCTTTCATGGTGATTGCAGGAGTGAAGGATGTGCAGGGTAGTCATATCCACGATGGTGTCCTACTGGAAAGGTTCTACGTTTTGGTGGCCCAAGCCATAGGCAATCTGGCTCAAGCATCAAGATTTACTGGTCACTTGATCAAAGAAGAGTTAAGAGATGCGGTCATAATGGCGGGGAGAAATGTTAAAACCAACCCCCAGAACAGTGCAATCTATGGAGTCTTTGATGCAGCGGCTATAAGAAAGAAGCAGAAGGTAGCAGAAGGGCTAAAAATTTACAGAGAAGGTCTAGAGAACATACATATGGCAGCTTTTGTCAATTATGTAAGCCTTTACAGCAATCTTCTATTCGCTCATCAGCTAGAGCGTGCTAACGAGTTGGCTGATGGTATCAACACCATCTCCAACTCGATGTAATTTTTTTCAAGACTTTTATAAAAAGGGATCTAACCCCTCTGGTAGAACTTACCAAAAAAAAAGATCCTCACGCCACATAGCCAACAATGACTGTAAAAACTCCACATGTTCAACAATAGGCCATCCAAGAAACTGTATCTCATCACAAAGGTTACAAAGATAGTATCGATGACACCACATCTCATCCTAAAGTTCTAGATATGTCACAAGAGGCATAGGAGCATATTCATACAAAGAATGACGGTGCTGAGGTAGCTTGTGTGGGAAATCTCCAAGATGCTTCAGAACCTGATCAATTAAGCGTTCTGCCAGCATCTTGTGAGTCCAAATTATCTTTGGTGTATCTGAATCGGAAATCATAGCAATTGCAAATGCATGTGGACCACTCTGTCCAAGAACATACAACAAAGACTCAGGAAAGAGACCTCCCAAGATACTACTCTTTTCCAATGGCAGTGAAGATGGCGCTGTAGCCTACTCAGAAAGGAATTTCAAGGATCTTGTACAAAAGCAACTTCCCTAGCTAACATCTTCATTTGTTCTCTAAGAAGATCCATCTGATCAGCAATTGTTGTTTCCATCAGAGGTGGTCTTCACCCACGAATTGCTGCACTAAATAGATCTCCAGCTAGATACAGATGATACAGTCAGGAAAAAATAATGCTTGTGCACCTTATAATAAATTATAAGGTTTGTGTATGGGCAACAAAAGATTGAGTTTTTAACATGGGTGGTGAAAATCGTGCCCGTGCATGGCTTAAGGGGAAGTTACTAAGTTCCTAGCATGGGTGGTAATTTCTGTCACTCATGCATCATAGATCAAACTTTAAGTTATGCATTGGTATCAAAAATCACTGCCCATTCATGAGACAAGTACATTGCTTTGGTTGTAAGGCCGGTGAAAATCACTGCCAATGTAATAGGGGTAAACTCTTTAAGCAAAGGATAAAATTGGTGAAAATCACCGCCTATGCATCTAAAGCTCAAACAAAACTTATAGTTTAACGACAACTACAGATGAAATCAAAAGAAAAAGTTGGTAAAAATGCCGCCTCTACTAGGAAACAACAAAGCACATTAACGGTAAGAGCTACCCACATTCACAAAGGAAAAAGTAAAAACCCTAACCAGAGAAAAACAAACACTAATATATAAGCTAACTCAAAAAAAGGGATAGAACACAAACATACAATAAATTAATGATGAAGGTAAAACCCTAATTTAAAAATGAGAAAGAAATAGAAAAGAAAGAAAAACTCACCAGACGGAATAAGAACAACAAAAACCCTAAGTCATTTTTTGTCACTCAGATTCACTCAACCACAGTTACCAAGCTATCTCAATGTGGCACAGAGCATCCACGGGCACAAAGAGAAAAGAAAACTTAAAGAAATAATAACATAACACCTTTCAAAGCTTATAAACAATTCACCAAACATGCATTAATTATAGTTCGTGTGAACTGGGAGTTGCAGTGGCGGTGATTTTTTTTGGTCAAGCATAAACTTATAGGCGACATGCATAGGCGGCAAAATTTGCTGCCTTTAGATGTGATAGAGAAAACAATATGCATCGGTAGCAAATAACACCACCCTTGTACATCAACAAAAATCCCTAACTCCCAAAAATATCAAACTCACAAGTTGATTTGTTTGCTATTACATTCATTTTTGCAAACTTCAAGATATCGAATCAAGGAGATACTTAGATGGATTCTCCAGGGTTAGGGAACCATGCACATGAGGGCAAATGGACTTGCCTCATTTTGCATTCTTAGAGTTGTAGGCTACGAAACAAACAAGTTTCGTAGGGGTCATCCTACAAAATCGAGCATAGCTAATTTTGAGGATAACAAGTTAATTCCATCACCACTTCATTCTTGATAGGTTTCAAAATAGGAACATGTCTGGAGGAACACAGTCCAGTGACCTCCCTCATTACATCCTTTGTAATCATACCAGGCATATCCAACCACATGAATTGATCATAAAATCTGCTCAACACTAATCTAACCCATTTGTCATCATAACAGAAACTTGGGAACCACTGCCAAACATCAAGTTTCTTGTCAGTTAGGTTTTTGTATTTTGGCTTAAGTGCATAGTAATCTCCTGTGATTTCATTTACCTAGATATCCCTAAACTTTCTATGATCAAACTCTTCTATTTTTCCATGAATATATATCCTTATATCTTCTGTCGGCAAAACCCCATAAGGAATGGAGGAAAATGCCCCCATCGGATCATCCTTTAAACACTTATTTGGAAATTTCTTAAATCTAGGTCTTGGTCTCTCAGAAACTTCAACAACTTTTGGAGCAGCCATTTGGAAGAACTACCAAACTTATCAAACATAGACTTTCCTTGAATTCTTCTTCTGCTCAAATTTGCTCTCAAATTCACTTGAATGTTTGAATGCAATGTGAGTTTCCTTCAATCATCATCTCTTATAAACTCTTCATCGGTCAAACTTAATTTGCCATTAATACTTGGATTCAAAAAGCTGCTAAAACCTTCACTATATCACACAGTCAACATAAATTGCTCTGTAATCTTCCACACCTGAATCTCTTCTACTAGAATCTTCTTCAAACGATCGAACATATTCATCTTCAACTCATATCCATGTGCTGGCCTCAACACAACTCATTTGGCAAAGGAAAGTAAATTTTTTGTTGCTATTCCCCCTGAGCTAAAGTTCTCTATTTAGTTCCTAGAGGAATCATCTACACTAGGAGGTGGTACAGACACATCCCTAACCTTGGTCACTTCCTTCTTAATCCATACCTTGTTCATCTCCTTCTTGGTTTATGTCGGATCAACATTTTGTACATGTATGTTCTTTTCTACCGGTATGTGCTCCTTCAAGCTTCTGCTTGTATAGAATTTTGCAAAGTGTCCAAGCTTATTGCAATTGTAGCACACAACATTCATCTGACCATTATTTCTTCCATTCATTCTGGATTTGTATTGGTTAGCTTTGTGCCCAAATCTATTGCATGTAAAATAGTGGCCATTGAAGGATTGATTCATCCTACCATTTTTATAGCCATTCATCCTTTGACTTTTGCACTCATTAGCTTTATGACCAACTTTCTTCCAAGAAAAGCATTGACTAGAGAAAGATGGAACATTTTGATTCATCTTACTCCTACATTGTACAACCCTATGACCAAATTTATTGCAAGAGGCACAATGACCATTGAAAGATGGGTACTTTTGAGCATTAGGTTGTCTGACAAGTGGTCTTTTGGCTCCTTTCCTCTTATTCCAGATTTGCTTTCCATTGATCTTCTCATCTTTAGTCTTTGATGCTTGACCTAACTTTGAACTTTCACCTTTCTCAAACCGTAAGCCTTCTTTACCATTAGGATCTTTCTAAATTGCAATAATCTCATCAAGCCTTGCAGAAATTATCCTAAATTTTTCTTCATAGCTTTTCGCCTTCTCCAGATTTGATTTCAATTTTACAAGTTCTTGCTCCTACCTTATGCAATCTTTAGATTTTCCTTTCACCATAGAGTTCAGATATTCCTCAGTTCTTGCTTTTTCTGCAACTTGCACCTTTAAGTCATTCATAGACTCATTTGCTAATCTCAATTGTTCACTGACATCCTTATGCTTTTCTTTAAATTTCTTGACTTGCTCTTTCAGACTTTTAATACATTCATTTGCTTCCTAGACATTCTCCTTCAAATCAATGATTTCTTCTTCAATCCTTTCTAGGTCTTCATGAGCAATCTTGAGTTCTTCATTATCGGCAGAAAGACATTCATCTTCTAAGAATTCAATAGTAGGAATCTCATCCGGAGGAGTAGGAAGATTTATAGATGCCATGTATTCAACCTCCAAGATCTTCCCTAATAAGTGAAACTTCTTCCAAGGGACCTTGCTTTGATACCAATTGTTGAACACTTGGAATACTAAGAAGGGGGTTGAATCAGTATTCTATAAAACCATTCAGATATAAACATCTTAAACCATTTAGCATATTCAATTGTAATAAAGTAAGTTATGCATGAGATCATGAAACAAAGAAACCATAACACATGAACACTAGGATTTTTATGTGGAAAACCCAATAGGGAAAACCCATGGTGAGTGTTAGCTCACAATATATTATAACTGGTTAAGGTAATATAGAATTGCTCACTACAAGTGGACTCACTTCCCACTGAATAAGAAGAAGGAGAAGAATTACAGATGTGCTCACTGCTAACGGACTCACTGTCCAAAAGGAGAGAAGAAAGAAATAAATGAGACTGTTAAATTTGCATCTACACATGCATGAATTACAGTTTCATTGAAGCACAAATTGTTCTTTGCTCTACCCTTCAAATACACACTCTACTCTGTTCTTTCTCAATTCACACAATCAAAACTTGATCATCACATATTCGCACTTCTTCACATTATATTCACACACCCCAGATATCAAGATTACTTCACATCAAAACCAAATCATTACTTTGTATATCTGCTTTATCTTCAACATCAGCTAGGTCATCCCAAAAACATGCCTCGAACTCGACCACAAACTCCATCCCAAAATTCAAACTGGAACATAGGTTGGGGTGGACCTAAAATAGGTCTCACTTAACTCAACATATCATTTTTACCTTCCATTTAGGACCACTTTACTTATATCACCAAATAGGTCGGCCTGTTAGAGTATAGCATGTACAATGACATAGGTCAGCCTCAAATTCCAATGCGGACTGAGGAAAAATAAGAAACACAATCTTTTAGGTTAGCTTCACCTATAGAACCACCTTAGATAATACCACACCCTGTGGAATGCACCGCATCGAGTGACCTTCATCAAGTCAGCTTCAGGAGCAAAGCAACTCAAATGCATTCTAACTGTCAGACCTGAACTCATCAACCGGAACTCCAAATCACCTCAGGCTTGGAACTAGAACACTTCAGACATCCATAAACACATCCCCAAATCTACAAAGCAAAATACCTACATGCGGTGAAATGCAGAGTACTAGAAGATACTCACTATCTGAATCATTCCTGTCTATTCAAGTAGCAATATTTAGATCAATTTAACTCATACACCGGAGGTCTTCAAGCACCGAAAATTTGGATTTAGAAACTTCATACATATGTCTTCAATCCCTTAGAACTACAAAATATAATAAGTCACAGCGGAGATATGCAAACTTAAACAAACTAGTACTCTGCACTGCCTGAGTCTGCATAATGTCATGCTGAACTTGGCCAATATGTAGACAACCTTCTAGACCACATAGGAACCTGAAATCCTAGATTTAGATGATTCTTAAAATACTTGACAACTTCCTAAATCCACAACACAAAATCTTCAATTTGTAGCAAATGTGGACCAAAACACTGTACCTCTGTGCACCGAAGGAGATAGTCCAACACTTAGCCAAATTTCCACTAAGTTATCTTCCGGATCAAAACTCTTTGCATGAGTAACAATATGAGTATCATCGCTACTCTAAACATTGTTTCCATCAACTAAACATTTGTTGCCATCAATGACAATGCACAAAACTTCTTAACTTCTTATGACAACATTATTTCTAAACATAGACTGTCATGAACCTTAGCAGACCAGCAATGTCTCTGTCCAACAATTTCATGTTTCTATGTTGACTTTGTAAAAGGGTATGTGGCCCTTTCAAAACCCTTGTATTTACCCTTATAAAAAAAATAAGAAAACGTATAAACAAATTATTGATATTCGAATTGCTTCCAAATGACATACAGTTCATCTCCTATACATCTCTCCATTCAAGAGGTAGGAAAACTAAATTACACAATACAAGTGAATAAGTTAATGACATGGGATGATTCTAGAAAATCCTAAATATTATAATCTTAGATCTCTTTCTAAACTTTAGATAAATTCAAGATTGACGCACCCACATACCCATCTCATGTTGACACAAAAATTCATGAAGAACAGGCTTGGAGTACCTCGACCCTAGGATTTGACTAAAGGAGGAAAATTATATTAAACTCAAACAAGACATTCTTTGAATCCATTCTTTCTCAATGTTTTTAGGATTCACATCCAATTACATGATGTACTGAGTTCCTTCTAATTCGATACAGTTGAAAATATTCTGGTCATAACTTAATTATCTCATAATAATCAACGTCCAAGATAAATTTCAACTAATTTTATCATCTATAAGCACTCAAACATCCCAAATAGTTCGATTCAACACCCAGGAAGGCCCTGTAAATGAGAAAAGTCAATTATTTTTGTTTTTACAACATACATTGAACCAGAGAATAAGGGCATTGATAATAATAATAAACTACCCAATACAAAACGATAACCAAAAAGAGAGCCAAAAAGCTGAGCAATACATAGGACTTAGTCATCGAGTAGGCATCAAGAACAAAAGATCAGCAAATTAAGCCATTGGATCGTTTGGAGCACCATTTAACACCCTAGGAGCACCGTTCAGTATCATATTAGTAGCATTCCGAACCATAGGGTCTATAGGAATTTCATTCTGAATATCATCTTGAATAACACCCCTAGGAGGACGACAAAATAGAGGGTGAGGATCATGATTGAGCAGAGAATGGAGAGCTCGAAAAGTACGTTTCACTTGGGTGGCAAAGATGGGGCTGAGCACAAGCTCATGTGACTTGAACAAATTTTACAAGACTAAAGAATAGTCATTTTGTAGGTCACTTTTTTTTGCATTGTAAGTATAAATCACTGCAAAGTCAGACATAATTTCTCTATGGGTAAATAGACCCCGACCAAATCTTTACCATTAAGAAGATTGTAATTTTTGACCGTAGTATTGTTGATATCCTTAGAGATAAGAAACCTTTGAACATACTTAAAAGACAATTGCCTCACAAGAATAGAGCATTGAGGGAGATCTATAGCATTAAAAAGGAATAGGGATACTAACTTTGAATGATACAGAACCTGAGGAGAGTCTCAAAGAATCTCCATACCAGTGATCTCACGTATCGTATCCTCCATTGCTTCATAGTCAACAATGAAGATTTTAACCAACTTCTTAGAGTCAATTATCCCCATCTCTAGATTTTCCAACTTTCAGGTAGGAAAGAAAATGTGAGTGTTTCTATGTAGAGGCTCCATTCTTGCACAATCAAAGTGATTTTCTACAACAATGAGAAGAGATATAATATATAACTAGCATAGGGAGGAATTAATGATGAATGAGGCATGCCAATTAGTGAAGGAGCCATATGTCCCAGCAAGAAAGTGGCGATAGAATAACATGGGTACTTCACATAATTGACATCACTAGAATTAACACAAGTACTTGAATCATAAATTCACATGTAAGCAAGCTTGTGAATGCAAGATTTCACAATCAATAATCCATACATCATTCACCATTAAACCTTCAATCAAAACCAATGGTTAATAAAAATAACCCCTTAATTTTGGGGCTTGAAATATTGATCATTGTAAATAATCTCCTTCATTTGAGATGGATATTGGAGAGGATCATGGTTAAATTCCATAATATGCTAAGGCTGAATTATGGCTAAATTAGCTAGGCAATTCATTGAGTTATTTACCTCCCTATAACAATGCAAGCACTCAACATAATCAAACCAATCTAACAATGACCACACTTCCTTCAAAATATATCTTAATTTCCAATGGAATAATTCCCTACTTTTCACTACATTGATAACAACCATCGAATCACTATTCAATTATTAGCCTTTTGATGTTCTATCTTTTTGCTAATGATAGTCCATACAACAAAGTTTGAGCCTCTACAGGTTCATTATTAGTACCTAGAGGAAGTTCAATTGCTGAGGCAAATAAAACTTTACCATAACAGTCTTTGATAACACAACTTGCACCTGAAGAACTTGGATTACAACGAGAAGCCCCATCAAAGTTTAAATTGACCAATGGAGAAGGGGGAGGAATCTAATTTATCTTACTTCCATCCAATTTGATCTTACTTATATATACCATTACCACTCAAAAAGGTGGGGAATTTAAAAGGTTCTAGTGTTTGAGAATCCATACATCCCAACTAGAGAATTTGACATTAGAGAGGCCTTTTTTAAAACTTGGTTCATCATATTTTCAGAAATTGACTTTTCTATCTTTTCCAATACCTCATTTGGAGATGAGGATTTTTTTTCTAAGGATCATATTATTCCTTTCAAGACATATATTTGAAATTAGATATTCAAAATTAGAATTGAAGGAGAGTAGTACTGTATACATGCAAAAGTAGATCTTGTGAAAAGAGAAGGCTAGCACAAGAAAAGACTAAACAATGAGTCTAGAAATGGCCCTTGCTAGTTTAGTTTCTTACATAACCAGGTCCAACAATTATATGCAAACAATAAATTTAGAAGCAAGTGATGTGTATCTTCTTTCTGGGAATCACATAAGATAGTTAAAGGATGGAGATACTCCCAATTTCTCCAACCTTAAACTAGTTATAATTTTGCTATTTAAAGAAAGCCAACCAAAGGCACCTACTTTAGGAAGATAAAATTTACCCTAACATAACTTAGTAGGCCACTTTTCATTTTAAATTGTCTAAGTAAGGGTCAAATATCATTGCCTAATAGTGTACCATCACAATTTTGAAGGAACCCAAATTAATTCATCTAGTTTTGAAGAGTAGAAAACTTTTCTTTTGTCTAAAACACTTTGTAGCAGCCTTTTTTGATTTGGAGAGATAGGGTAGTCCTGCAAGACTTTCCAAATTACTTTATCCAATATAGAATCTTTATTAACAACAAATTAGTCCTTAACCTTGCCCTCGAAGACTGTTTTAGAATTTCCTTTTCACCCACTAAATATTGAAAAATAGTTAAAGGAGGATGGCCATTCCAAGAGTTCTCCCAAAACAAAGCTTTCTCCCCATTGTGAATTGTCAAAGAGAGGTGAGGCAATATAACTTCTCTACAATCAACAATAAATTTCGACATTTTTTATTCTACTTTGAAGAGGATTTGCCAAAGTGAAAATCCTTTCTAAGTCAAGAGAATCTAGATACTTAGCTTGCATGATCTTGCACTATTTAGTCTTTGGTTTTGCAAACATGTTCCAAGAAATTTTAGCACCCAAAGACATATTTTGAGCATCTAAGTTATAAATACCAACACATCCATGAATATGGGATGTATAGATTTTACCCTAAGAGACCCGGTCTATTTTCCTTTTTCCTTTTCAAAATTCCCTTTCCATAAACAATGTCTTATACTTTTCTCAATTTCCAACACAATCCCTTTTAGCAATTTGAGGACTAACATCATGTAGATTGGCATTGCTGAAAGAACTTCCTTAATCATTGTTAAGCTACCAACCAAGGTTATCCATTTTCCTTTCCAAGAAGAAATTTCCCTTTAGATATTTGAAACAATTTTTTCCCAAAACTCATTTTTAACGGCACCAAAAAAAGTGGAATACCCAAGTACTAGAAAGGAAAGATTTCAATTTTAAAACTAGGAAAATGGGAAATTCCTTTTTGAAGAAACAAAGGGGAGTTGTTGAATTTTTTTTAATTTGGAAGGATTAATCTTTTTCCCCAAAATCAAACAATAATCAGATAAGTCATTTTATAATCTTTATCTCTATAAAAGTAGATTGGAAAATAAAAGAGTGTCATATGCAAAGAGAGCATGAGTTATGGAGAAAGGGAGTCATGGGATAGAAATACCTTTCCATGTTCAGAATCTATTTTCTACCAATATTAATCTGCTAAGTGCCTTTGCCATTATAATGAAAAGAAAACTTGGATGTCACCTTGACTTATTCTTTGACTAGACTTGAAGAAACCTAAAGGATTGTCATTTAATATAATAGAAAAGATAACACCAAAGATGCAAGCATAGATCCATTTGCACCATAGAGAAAAAAACTAAATCTTCTTAGAACCATAATAAGGAAATCCAAATTTACACTATTATAAGATTTCATTATATAAAGTTTAATCACCATGGAAAAAGATTTATTTTATTGGATAGAATGTAGAACTTCATGAGCAACCAAAGCACCTCCCTTGTTTCTTTCCTTGGAATGAAACCACCTTGTTCATTGGAAATTATAAAAGGGATAATGGAAGCCAATCTCAAGGATATAGCTTTTGAAAAAATCTTATAAATTGTATTATATAGAGAGATAGGTCTGAATTCAACAAAGAATGATGGGTTTGCATATTTAGGGATCAAAGAAAGAAAGGTTACATTCATTTCCTTCAAAATACTTTTATTTCTTCTTGCTTCTTCTACTACCAATCATAATTCTCTATCAATAAAATCTTGACATTTTTGGAAAAAGAGAGTTGTGAAGTCATCTAGTCTTAGAGATTTGTCAAGAGACAAGTAAAAGACCACATGATGCAGATCAAGGTCTAGGGGTCTTGTCCTGGACTATTGAACTAGGTAGCCAAAACTCATAAAAATAATTTGAAACTTTATTTACTGATTTGGAATCACACATTACAATAAGAGTCCAATGACATTAGAGACATGCATGTGCACATGCCCTGACATCAAGCCTTAGAATCAAACCAACACCCACAACCTCTAGTTTTAGACTATGAAAATTTGCAAAAGACGGCCCCAAAACTCCTGTTCAAGATGATTTGCTAAACACACTCCTAGAATAACTACCTTTGAAAGCCTAAAAAATCCTTTTATAGGAAACAAA
Source organism: Cunninghamia lanceolata (assembly GCA_027924645.1). Lineage (NCBI taxonomy): Eukaryota > Viridiplantae > Streptophyta > Pinopsida > Cupressales > Cupressaceae > Cunninghamia > Cunninghamia lanceolata. Next base: position 2,995,958 of record BSBN01001052.1, on the reverse strand, counting down.
GGTGGTTAACAACATAGAGGTAGTTAAATAGAGGTGGTTAATATTCTAGTTGGCAACCACCATCATCATGTGAAATCCATCTGTCATATTCCTTTGATTGGCTTTTCAAATCAACATTATTTTATTGGTCCATTTGATTGGCATTATGCTTGGAATGACCAAAAAATGGTGATAGAAAACTAATTTTGCTGCTTGTAGAAGTTTTTGGATAGTTATGGAAGTCAATAGGATATAGATCTGGTCGGGTTCTATTTAATTGGATATGAGATGTTAGGTTCATATGTAGTCGGGCCATCCAGATATGTCTGGTTCCATATGGAAGTTCCGTACAAGTCAAACATTAGGTTAAGTTCATTGGGATGTATGCATATAACAAGATATCTGATTGAAAAGGACCAAATGGAAATGAGTCATGCAACAAGATATCTAGATGAAAAATGTCTAGTTGAGATTTTAGGCAAAGCAATCGGATATTGAAATGTCTGGTTGGAAAATGTCGACTTAGAATGTCTAGTTAGAAAATGTCCACTTGGAATGTCCAGTTGGAACAAGACAATGTAACCGGATATCCGGATGAAAATATTTGGTTGGATAATAAGCCATGTAACTTGATGTGGATATACAACAGGATCAATTTATGAGAATACAACAAGACATCTAGATGGAAAATGTTTGGTTCAAAGTTAAACCATGCAACTAGATATAGACATGTAACTAGATCCAGATATGGAAATGCAACAAGATATCCGGATATAAAATATCTAGTTAGGAACAAAGAATTTTAACAAGACATTTGGATGAAGATGTCCAGTTTGACATAAAGTAATGCAACAGGGTGCTGAAATGTAACCTGATGTCGAAGTGTAATTGGATGTCCAGATGGAATATCTGGTTAGAAATGTCTAGTTAGAGCCAAAAGTATTGCAAAAGCATAACATCATCAATTTTCATCATATCTTCACCAAATTTGAACTATGAATATTGATTTGGCTCCTCTTCGAGATGAATTTAACATTTGGCCATGATTCCAACTAAAATTATCAGAATGTGATCATCTACTTCTACAAGAAAAACACAAAGAAAAATGAACAAACAAACACGGAAATCTTTTTGGGTGATGTGGATCGCTCGTGGACCTGGATGATTCTACATCAGACACTCCGAGTAAGTGAAATGTTCCATGAGTTAGGAAGACTCATGACCATTTAAAGGTGTTGGGATGGTGTTCCCATGTTTGTTCCTTATCCAAATCTCCTCTTCATCCAGTTGACTTCTAGCTCTTGCTTCATACTGGATGTCTATCACTCCACTTACTCTTCCTTTTTCTCATTGCCTTATCTCTAGTCCATATCTTCCACATGGTGGTACCAAATACCCAGGCTGTGGTCGCCCACTCGAAACCTCCACAATCCTACCACTTCTCACGCACATTCATTAGGTACTCCTTCATTTCTTTCTGTTGCGGTTGTACACAATTAGTATCGCTACATTTTCTTCCAATTGTATTCCTCTTCATAGGAACCTTCGTAACACTACTCTCAACCTCACTTATCATCTTTAGTAACTATTTATCAGAACTACAACAAACTATAAAACTACTATTCTTCACCTACTATACCTTCTCATTCACATAACTCAATACATACTTCTGCCCACCTTTCACAATGGTGTACAAATTCCCCCTACCATCATAGATAGCTTCCCAATCAAAAAGTAAAGGTCTCCCAAAAAACACATGATAGGAACTCATTGACATAACATCACACAAGACTTCATCCTTAAATGACCCAATCTAGAAACTAACCAAGCATTGCTCATTCACAACTAATTCATGATCCTTTTGAAACTAGGTAACCTTATAAGGTCTAGGATCTTTCCTCTTTTTCAAACCTAGCTTGTCTACCATTTCTTCCAAAACTAGATTATTAGTACTATCATTATCAACAATGACTTTGCAACACTTACCTCTAGACTTACATATAGTCCTGAAAAGACTTCTCCTCTGAGATACTCCCTCTACTTTCACCTCTAGTTTCATCAATTCTTTCTTGAATATAAGAGACTCTCCTTCTTCAGGCTCTTTGGCCTTTGGTGATGCCACACTCTCCTCATCTTCTTTTACCATGTGATTTTTATCTACACCTCACTTCCTACTCCCTTGTTGTATTTGTGGACATTCATATGCTTTATGTACAGTCTCTCCACACTATTTAAAGCATTTCCCAAGGAATCCCTTGCTGCTACTACCATGACCTCCCGTAGGGATTTCTCTTCCTTCTATTCCCTGAATTGTATTCTTATTCCCTTTTGAACTTGCTTCTTATTCATGAGTCTACTTACCATTGCTATTGTTTTCTTGTCCTCTTTTGGTTGAGTACTTTCCCTTTCCCCTTACATTACTCCTTTGCTTTCTTTATATCTTCTCCTCTACTTGCAAAGCATACTATATGCCTCTTCCACTATCGAAATCTTCAGCATACTCATCTCATCCTATATGTGAAATGTCAACTAATTGATATATTGTGCTACCTTCTCCCTGTCCATTTGATGATGTCTAGATTTGATTACCATCTTAGAGAATTACTCAATATAGTCTTTGACACTCATCTCTTTATGCCTCAAATTCTAAAGTTTTTTTAATATTTCCAACTCATAATCTCTAGGAATAAACTTTGCTTTCAACTGACTAACCATATGATTCCACCGGTTTATTCTCATGTCGTCATTTGCTACTCTTTCCCCCTGTGACTCTCTCTGCCAAAGAGTAGTATGTCCTCTCAGCTTTGTTTGCACCAACCTCACTCTCTGAGGGTTACAAATTTTTTCATATTCAAAGTGATCCTCTAATTCTCCTATCCAATCGATCAATTCCTTATGGTTTAATGTTCCAAAAAATATAGAAATTTTAGTTTATTACCTCCAATTCTGGCTAGTGCTCTAAAATTTCATTCTTCTCTAGCATCTTTCAGCTGCCCATATTCTCTCTCTCATACATCATCTACAATCTCTTCCTCATCATCATCATCATGATATTCGGCATAATCTAGGTTTTCTCCCAATCCAACAACCTAGTTTCTCAGTTCATTCTACATCTCAACTCGAAACTATTTGAACTATTGCAAGTATGTGCTAACTGGTGTTGTCATTTGTGTTAACTATATCATCTGATATTGTTATTTGTTGTTTGATTGAAGAACACTATCTAAGTATTTTTCTCCACATTTTCTCTATATTGAAGATAGGAGTATGAGAATTGGATATGATTTAGAAAAGTGTTTGAAGATGCTAAATCTAGAATTTGGTGTTTTGGATCACTGTGTAGAAAAAGTTCTATTCACTTGTTTGAAGACTATGCTTGGCAAGGTTTGCAAAGTGACAGAGAGAAAGTGTTTTGCTCTGCATTTCTCTGCAGATTAGATTTTGGCTTTGCGGATTTGGACTTAAGCTTATAAGGTCTTTAGTCATCTACAATCCAAAGGATTTGTCATTTGGTGCTCTGAAAGACAAGCTAATGATCAGTAGAGTTTGACAGTGTCTGATAAGAAGCAGTCTGTGATATATTCTTCAAGTGATATATGTTGTGCTCAAGTGAGATCTATTGTGGTTGGATTTTTTATCTCCCAAGTGATTCTATGTTGTCCATGGATGTCTCTAGAATGTGTTGAAGGCATGTTCTTGATCTGTAAGCTACAATGAAGATCTTGCAAGCATGTTTCTAAGTGTTCTTGATATGTGCACAAGTTCTAGCCGACTTGGTTTGTCACACTTATTGCGGACGTCACTCGTAGATTGTGAAAGTGTGTCCAAGCATGTGAGGATGTATTTGGGTCTGAGCTAAGCTGTGATTTGTTCATCAAGCTCATTCATTTACCCCATAAGTTTGTTTAGGTCTAGTCCTAATATGATTTATGTATGTATGCCAACCTTAGAGAAAGTTCCAATTGTTGTAGAATGTACTACTGACCTTGATGTACATTCCAAGGTTGATGATAGGTATAAATGTATGTAATGAATTCATGTTTGAAGTGTTATTGTGTGAAGATGTGAAGATAAGTGCGAAGTGTAAAAGCAAAGCAGAGCAAAGGGGATATATTGCGCTTTAATGGAACTGAACTCAGGCATGGTGTAGATGCTACTAAATCAGTTCACCCTGGCAGTGAGCCACCCTCGACAGTGAGCCAACCCTGGTAGTGAGCCACCCTTTTGGCAGTGAGCCACCCTTGGTAGTGAGCCTTTTCAATTGGGCAATGAGCCCTTCTATCAGTGAGCCTCTTTTGATATTTGGTATCAATTATTACATTATATTGTGAGCTAACACTTATCGTGGTTTTTCCCTGTTTAGGGTTTTCCACATAAAAATCTAGTGTTCATGTGTATATGGTGTTGATGTGTTCATGTTTTATTTTTGTTATTCATGTTTAATGTTCATAATAGAATAAGGAGTTAAGTTAAGTGAATGTGAAAGTGATATTGTATAAAAAAGTTAAAATTTTTGATACAAATGATTCATCCCCCATCTCAGTTGTCTTGTGCCTCTCAACAATTGGTATCAGAGCCAAGTTCCTTGGAAAAAAGCCTAACATATTAAGGTAGATCCGGGATGGCACACAAGAAAGACATTCCTTAGTTCGATGGATCTGACTATGCTTACTGGAAGGTACAAATGCAAAGTTCTCTCATTTCTCTTGGTTATAATGTTTTTGCAATGGTTAAAGATAAATACACAGTTCCTAAATATTTGGAGTCTAAAGAAGAGATTAAAGAGTTTGAGGTTAATCACAAAGCAAAAAATGCTCTGTTAAATGCCATGTCTCATGATGAAATGGCAAAAGTTGTGAATCTGGAAACTGCTTATGAGATTTGGGATAAATTAAATAAAATCTATTAAGGTAATGCATCTGTCAAGAAGGTCAAGTTGCAAACTTTGAAGACCGCATATGAAACCATACAAATGGATGAAGATGATAACATAACAATTTACTTACAAAAGGTTGATGAAGTTGTCAGCAGGATCGGGGGTCTTGGTGGAGAATTAAAGGATGAGAATGTTATAAATAAGATACTCAAAACTCTACCCAAATATTATAGTAATAAGGTATCTACCATTGAAGAGTTTCTTGATATGGGTAAGCTTTCAAAAGATCAATTGAGCCACCAGCAGTTTGTAAATTGACTATTTTTGAGATGAGAGAATTTGGTACTATTAATGGCCCTGTGAAAACTGAAACAACTTTAAAGGCCAAGGAATAAACTAGGACTACTAGATCAAAGAAATATGCTGTGGAATTAGATGAAGAAGACTTTGTAGAGCTTGAGGCAAAATTTGCAAGTAGAGGAAATTTCAAAGGTAAGTTAGTTTCAAATGTTTTAATTGTGGTAAAATTGGTCACCATGCTTCAAGATGTCTTGACAGAGCTTTACAAATTAATGAAATCAAAAGAAAGATGGTAATAAAGAGTTATTATGTTAGAGATGCTGATGGTGTAACTAATGATGAATCTAATTCTGATGATGGTAATAGTAGTGAATGCTTGTTTATTGTACTTAGAGAAGAACCTGTTTCTACTAATCTTGCAAGTTGTGTGAAGGAGGAAAGTCCAAGAGAGTTGTCTGCATTTCATGCTGAAAAGGAAGATGAATGGATCATTGATAGCAAATGTTCAAACCACATGATAGGAGACAAGAGTATGTTTGTTAAGTTTGAAAAGTATGATGGAGGACTTGTTAGGTTTGGTGATGATGCAGCTGGTAAGATTTGTGGAAAAAGATCTATTACTTTTGATGACAAGCATAATACAGATGATGTTCTTTATGTCAAGGGCTTAAAGTATAATCTCTTAAGTGTTGGACAAATGTGTGACAAAGAGTATAATCTTGTGTTCAAGGACAATGGGTGTAGGATACAGAATAGCTCCAGAACCCTAATTGCTACTGGTAAGAAGACTCATGGTAATGTTTACCATTTGAAAGGTGCTAAAAATTGTTGTTTGTTGGCTAAGATAGATGAAAGTTGGCTATGGCATAGGATAATGTGTCACATTAACTTCAATAATCTAGTGAGAATAAGCACTATTCAAGCTGTAAGAGACCTGCCCAAGATTGTGAAGCCTGCCAACACTATATATAAAGAATGCCAATTTGGGAAGATGACAAAGATTACTTTTAGAAGAAAAGAACTATCTTCTACCGGTTTGATGGAGCTGGTGGATACAGGCCCGTGTGGTCCCGCAAGAACAAGAAGTCTACAAAGTGAAAGGTATTTCATTCTCCTCATTGATGATTTTTCAAGAATGACTTGGGTTACTTTCCTTAGAGAAAAAGAAGAAGCTCTACATAAGTTCAAGGCATTCAAGGCTATGGTTGAAAATGAATTGGATTTGAGAATCAAATGCTTAAGGTTTGACAGAGTTGGTGAGTTTACTTCAAGTGAGTTCAATGCTTTTTGTGAAGAACATGGAATAAAGAGACATTTGCCTACTCCCTGGGCTCCTCAAAAAAAATGGAGTGGTTGAAAGGAAGAATAGAACAGTTCAAGAAGCTGCTAGAGCAATGATCAAGGAAGGAGACCTACCAGAAGTGTACTGGAAACAAACAATACATATTGCTGTCTACATTTAGAACATAGTACAAATCAAAGCAGAAGAAACAAAGACACCTTATGAACTGTGGTATAGTAGATCTCCTACTGTCAAATACTTCAAAGTTTTTGGAAGAAAATGCTACATCAGAAGAGATGAAGAATTAGGAAAGTTTGATGCTAGATGTGATGAAGGCATATTCCTTGGATACTCCACTAAGAGCAATGCTTACTAGTGCTATAATAAAATATTGAGAAAAATCATTGAAAGTGCAAATGTGAAGATAGATGAAGATATTCAACTAGATGGATATGAGTCAGATGAACCTGTTGATACGGGAAAGGTTGAAAAAGGAAAAGAAATGGAAGTTCAGACTGAAGAACAAGCTACTCTGGAAGAATAAGAAAGTCAAGTTCAGGCTCCAATAAGAACTCCTAAAACTTCAACATATGTGCAGAGAGATCATTCTGAAGACCAGATTATTGGTGACAAAAGGAAAGATGTGATGACAAGAAGTAGGATTGTAGAGGAACAAGTAAATCTCTATCTGATGTTAAAGGTGGAACCTAAAATAGTAAATGAAGCATGCAATGATGAACATTGGGTTAAAGCAATGAAAGAAGAATTATCTCAGATTTAGAAGAACAAAACTTGGGAACTTGTCCCTAGACCTTCAAACAAGAATGTGATTGGAACAAACTAGTTTTTTTAAAACAAACTGAATGAAGTTGGAGAAATTGTAAGAAATAAGGCAAGACTTGTGTATAAATGCTACTCCCAAGTTGAAGGAATTGATTACGAAGAGACCTATATGCTTCGATGGCAAGAATGGAAGCTATCAGACTATTTTTGGCATTTGCAGCACATAAAAACTTCAAGGTATATACGATGGATGTGAAATCTGCCTTTCTAAATGGTGAGCTAGAAAAAGTCCACATAGAGCAACCAGATGGGTTCTAGTTATCAGATAAACCAGACATGGTATGCAAGTTGAAGAAGGCTTTGTATGGACTGAAACAAGCTCCCAGAGCTTGGTATGCAAGATTAGAAAAGCATCTGTTGCAGCAAGGTTTCAGTAAAGGGTCCACTGATAGTAATTTGTATATCAAGGTAAGCAATGGTCAAATCTTGATTATTGATGTCTATGTAGATGATATCATATTTGGTGGAAATGAAGAGATGTGCAATAATTTTGCAAATGAAATGCAAAAAGAATTTGAGATGTCTATGTGCGGTAAGATGAATTTCTTTCTTGGACTGCAAATCAATCAGAAAGACAAAGGCATTTTCATTTCTCAATTAAAGTATGTTAGAGAATTGTTGAAGAAGTTTGGAATGGAGGACTCTAAACTAGTATGCACTCCTATGGTTATTGGTTGTAAGCTGAGCAAGAATGATGAATCTCCTAAAGTTGATCAAAGCAAGTACAAATCAATGATTGGAGGATTGTTTTACCTGACTGCTACCAGACCAGATATCATGCATCAAGTTTGTCTTGTGGTTAGATTTCAATTAGATCCCAGAGAATCACATGTGATGGAAGTAAAGAGGATATTCAGGTATTTGAAGGGCACTCCTGATCATGGCTTGTGGTATCCTAAGAATGATGATTTTTCTTTAAGTGCCTATACAGATGTAGATTGGGCTAGATGTGTTGATGACAAGAAAAACACAAGTGGAGGTACATTCTTCCTTAGAGATAGGGTAGTATCCTGGCATAGCAAGAAATAAGAATCAGTCTCCTTATCTACTGCAGAAGAAGAATATATTGTTGCAGTATCATGCCCCACTCAGGTGCTCTAGATGAAGTAGACCTTGAAGGATATCAAAGTTGAGTTTGATGGGCCAATTACTATTCTTTGTGATAACACAAGTTCCATCAATATTTCAAAGAATCCAGTGATGCATTCAAAGGAAAAGCACATTTCAATAAAGTATCACTTCTTGAGGGAGAAAGTTGCAGAGAATGAGGTAAAGCTTGAGTATGTGCCTACAAAAGATCAAGTTGCCGATATATTCACTAAGGCTTTTCCAAAAGACACATTTGAGTATCTCTGGGAGAAATTAGGGGTTATTGCCCCTCCTTCCTTGAACTAGATGCATAAGAAGGTGCATCAGTCCAGTGTGCTTCAAAGTACATTTCTCTTTTTGGATTGATGTTGGAGGCTACATCTCAGGGGGAGCAAGTAGTGGTTTGAGATGATTGTTGCATTCAGGGGGAGTAAAGAATGTTTTTAGACTGATCAGAGAAATATTGTGTAAGTATGTGTAGTAGAAGAGATGTGAAGCCCTTTTCCATTAATGTCAAAGGGGGAGAAAGATCATGTGAAAAACTCAGGGGGAGTAAGAGTGCAGATGTGTAAAAAGAAAGGCGGAGTCTTGAAGTAGAATTGTGTCTTGATGGTGGAACATGTTTTTCACATCATATGTTGCCATCAATGACAAAGGGGGAGATTGTTGCAAGTATGTGCTAACTAGTGTTCTCATTGATGTCAACATGTCTGTGTTGTCATTTGTGTCAACTATATCATCTTATATTGTTGTTTGTTGTTTGATTGAAGAACATTGTCTAAGTATGTTTTTCCACATTTTCTCTATATTGAAGACTAGAGTATGAGCTTTGGATATGATTTAGAGAAGTGTTTGAAGATGCTAAATCTAGAATTTGGTAGTCTGCATCACTATGCAGAAAATGTTCTATTCAATAGTTTGAAGACTGTGCCTGGCAAGGTTTGCAAAGTGACAGGGAGAAAGTGTTTTTCTCCACATTTCTCTTCGGATTGGATTTTGGATTTGTAGATATGGACTTAAGCTTATAAGGTCCTTAGTCATCTTCATTCCAAAGGATTTGTCATTTGGTGCTCTAGAAGACAAGCTAGTGATTAGAAGAGTTTGACAATGTCTGATAAGAAGCAATCTGTGATTTGTTCTTCAAGTGATATATGTTGTGTTCAAGTGAGATCTGTTGCAATTGGATTTGTCTACTCCCAAGTGATTCTATGTTGTCTATGGATATCTACAAAATCTGTTGAAGGCATGTGCTTGATCTGGAAGCTACAATGAAGATCTTGTAAGCATATTTCTAAGTGTTTTTGATATGTGCATAAGTTCTAGCTGACCTGGTTTGTCACACTTTTTGTGGAGGTGATTCATGGATTGTGGAAGCATGTCCAAGCATGTGAAGATGTATTTGGGTCTAAGCTAAGCCATGATGTGTTCATCCTTCATTCTTTTACCCTACAAGTTTGTTTAGGTCTAGTTCTAATATGATTTATGTATGTATGCCGACCTTGGAGAAAGTTCCAATGGTTGTAGAATGTAATGCCAAAATTGATGTACATTTTAAGGTTGATGATAGGTATAAATGTATGTAATGAATTTGTGTTTGAAGTATGATTGCACAAAGATGCGAAGATAAGTGTGAAGTGTAAAAGTAGAGTAGAGCAGAGGGGATATATTGTGCTTCAATGGAACTGAACTTAGGCATAGTGTAGATGCTACTAAATCAATTCACCCTGGTAGTGAGCCACCCTCGATAGTGAGCCAACCTCGGCAGTGAGCTTCCCTTTTTGCAATGAGCCACCCTTGGCAGTGAGCCTTTTCAATTGGGCAGTGAGCCTCTTTTGATATTTGGTATTGTTATTACACTATATTGTGAGCTAACACTCACCATGGTTTTTTCCTGTTTAGGATTTTCCACATAAAAATCTAGTGTTCATGTGTGTATGGTGTTGATGTGTTCATGTTTTGTTTTTTCTATTCATGTTTAATGTTCATAATAGAATAAGGAGTTAAATTAAGTGAATGTGAAAGTGATATTGTGTAAAGAAGTTCAAATTTTTGATACAACTGATTCACCCCCCTCTCAGTTGTCTTGTGCCTCTCAACATGAACATCTCCTCCATTTGGGGAACTCTTCTTCTTAGGGCATCTTCTTAGAATACAACTTTCACTACTACACACACAGGTACAAACTGCCTCAGTTGGTAATCTATTTACATGACTCCACCCTCAGGTCTCTTAGTGTAGATTGCTGCACATTCAGCACTCTATCCACACACTCAAGATCTCTTGCTCTGATACCATTTGATGTAGACCAAGGTCTAAGGGTCTTGTCAAACTACTAAACCAGGTAGCCAAAACTCATAAACAACAATCTGAAACCTTATTTATTTATTTGGAATCACACATTACTAAAAACTAGTCTAATGACATTACAAACTTGCATGCACACTGTACACTCAAAATCACGACTTGATGGCTTGGGGTGGTTGAGTCAACATTGGAGTGCACATAGACCCTCTCTCCTTTCCATGGGGTGAACTGCCATGTAACTCTCACTCTCATGGAAGTAGCCAGTCAAGAGGAGGCGAGACACAGGGGTGGTCTAGATCATTGGAGAGAGAATTCATGGAGAGGGGTTGGTCGGTCCTAGGGCCTATGTTTTTGTGCATTTGTTTGAATGTAGTGTTCTATGACCATAGATGTAAATATAACTATATGACCTGAAGGGTCACTAGCCATCATTCTCCTATTTGGGTTTCTGATGTTCCAATGTTGCATGGGTTGATTGTTATTCTTGTTGATGCTTTGTTCAAGTTGACGTTGTCATTCAAACTTTTGGATGAATGCTTGTTGTATTTGAATTTCTCTAAGCCTTTCCTATTGTTGTTAAATGACTAATTGGTCTTGTTATTGTCTAGGGTGGATCTCCTCTATCTCATCGAGGATTGCCTTCACCCACTCACCTCTAAGTCTAGGGCACATTCATGAGCCTAAACTAGAGAGAGATGGTTTAAGCTAACCTTGACTTGACCTAGGGTTTTGACTTAGGGTTTGTGTGACCTAAGGTTTGAATTTGTTTGACCTTGTTATGAAACCAAGGGTTTTGACTCATGTAGACTGATCTTGACCTTGTGTTGGGACCAAAGGTTTTGTAAAACTTCTACGCTGCTAATGTTTTTGTTCTTTTTAGATTTTATATGCATGCAAGCCTTATATGAATGCAAAACGTCTTTTTGTGCTTTTCATGTTTTTGGAAATCAAAGTGCTTTTTTTTAATCTAGGAATTAGAAAATGTATACAAGCTATGATGAAGTTACCTAATGCAATTTATTCTATGTTTTTGTTTGTTTTTCTGAATAGATGGATCAATTTAATCTAAGAAAGGGAAATTCTTTTAATCTATGAACTTTGGAAAGGGAAACTAATTTAACAATGCAAATCTACTTAGCCTATCAAGGAAAAAGCAAACATGTATTTTACTATTCCCAAGAGCAAAGCTTTGATTATCTAATTACTATGAAATGAAAAACAACATGAAGGAACCTGGAGATGTGTGAGTCTCCACTACCCTCAGATATCCTTGTATTGGTAACCTCTAATCCTCTTGCAGCAATGTGGTGATCCTCTTGGTGACAATAAGAAAGGAGAAGCAAAAGAAGATTTGGAGGTTTGAAATAAGCTCAATGAGAGATTGATGAGCATTGTGTGATGCGAGCAACATATGGACGCAAACGAGCTTGTATGAAAGCTAGATGAGATAAAAAAATAAAAGCAAAAGGCTGATATGTCCTATATGAGCATGAGAATGCTTGATTTTAAGAGCAATAACCTATAAGAATTGTGTACACAAATAAAATTGCCTCCCTTTGTGCTTGAGGGATGGGGGTATTTATAGGTTAGAAAAAGGGATGAGAGGTGAAGAAGAAGAAGAATTAACTCAATTTGATTGGAGAGTTAACTTGGAAGACTCAAGAGTGATCTACCTAGTAAAAGCTTATCACTGAAGAAGAAGTGGAAGAAGAGGAATGCATGAGAATGCATGGGTTAAAAAAAAAGATGAAAAAGATCTAAATATGCATGTGTGGGTGCATGAAATAGTTAGATCTATCTTTGGCATGAAATTACATGCAAACAAGAAGAAAAACAAGTGAAAACAGAGCTATTTTGAGCTAGAAACTCAAGTGAACTCATGGCTAGAAATATGATAGGGTCACCTATGGGTCGCCCCTTTCACTAGATAGGGCTGCTCGGGAGTGACCCATGGATGACCCTCAGAGGTGGGCATCTGGGTGAATGCCCATGGTGGGAGATGGAAAGGAGGGGATCTACCTCCAGAAATAGGTCAATTATGTGTGAAAATCCAAATCTCCACTTGCAAAAGTAGGATCTCCCATGGGAGATCTAGAAATAATAGGGGGAGATTTAGATTGGTTAAGTGAAATTAAAAACTCAAAGTTGGAGATGGCTTGGGAGGACCTCTAGAAGGCTTCTAGGGGTGGGAATGGATGAGAAACACTGAGGAAAGGTGAAAACACTCCTACAAGATGCATACAAAGCTTAGGAACAAGGTTGCAAGCACATGAAACACAAATTGACAAGTGTCAAAAAGTGTCGAAAGCAAAGAGAGAGAGAGAAAACAACAAAGGGGAAACAACACAAGGAGGAAGAAAAGACACGTCACCAAGAGAATTTCTACTGAGAGAATGTTATTTCATGCTTACATGTACATGACAAGGATTACGACTCATCATAGGGGTCCTCGTGGAGGTTGTGCCTGATTTTGGTGCTTACATATTTGCCCCCTCGGGGATGGTAGTCTACATTAAAGGTAGGTATCATTCTTGAACTAGGCCTTACGTTTTGTCAATTTTCCCACAATTGTACCTACAATAACTAGTATTAGTCTAACATCTAAATATATCAAAATGAATAATAAAAACTAAAATGACAAACATACCATAGATCATTTGAGCTTGACTAGTTGTTTGCTTTTGTCAGTGAGACCCTTACGAATGAATGCACAAAAAAAGAATGCATGAGAGATGCATAAAAACAACAACTAATCTAAAAATTCATAAGGTAAACTAAGCTAAGAGAGAGAAAGAGTGAGCAAATTAGTGAAATTTAAGTGAATCAGAGATGAAATCGATCGTGTGAGCAGTCGTTGGGTAGATATTATCGAAGAGATTGCGAAGATGGATGCCTCTTCTTCTACCACTAGGAATCAGTTATGCAAATAGTGAAAATCCCTTCTCTAAACCCTAGGCTACATTTTGTGCAAAATCTCTTAAAATTGTTTGTTTTGGTGATTTTTTCTATTGCATTGTCTTTGTCTCGCTATTTATAGTAAGATTGGTTTTTCATTTTTTGAAATCAGCTGAGAAAATAAGTTTTTAGAGTATTTTTAGTTCGAGGGATAGCCACATAGGGTCATCCCTTTTTCCAGTCAGGTCGCCCGGGGGAGATTTACCTGTGCAACAGGGTCACCCGAGGGAGATCCTACTAAACATCTGGGTCACCTGGGGGAGATCTAGTCTGATGAAAGGGACGGCCCTAACAGATCAATTCTTGCTGAAATGTGATGTCTTCTAGCATTTACTTCACTCTATTTCAATCTAATTTGAACATTGAATTCATCTATTTACTGCAATTTTTCAAGGTTTATACATTTTGTTTATGAAAAATTCAGCAAGTTTTACAATTTTTAGGGGTTTTCTGAGTAGACAAGATCTAATCTAAAATTCTTTATTGACTGATAAGATATGCACATTCATTGGAATGTCTTGACCATGAATAGTAGTGGCTCTTAAAGATCTATGCTTCTTATCTACCGATGATCATGCTATCCTAAGGATAGCAGGCTTGGCTAGGATCTGTCATGTGCTAGGTGTACATCCTATGGTATGCATTGGTTGCGATATTTTGATGTACTGGGATGCAAACAAGAACACATTCAGGTTTCCGTAGGTTTCAAGAGAGTGGACCATCACTCTCTATGATGTGTACCACATTCTAGGGGTTCCTATGAGAGCACACCCACTTGTTCTACTGACTAGTGAGTCCTTGGAGGACAAGACATCTTGGGCATAGATCATGGGGGTAAACTGCCCTTGTATACACCTAAAAATGACACGAATCTAGCTAAATAAATATTTCAAATATTTATTTCATTTTAAATTCCTCTATTAATAAATAAATAAATCAATTTATTTATTTGATTCATATCTCTCCAAAAAATTAAATAAAATCATTTATTTAATTAAATCATCCAAATTTTTTTAAAATCATTCTAAATTAAATAATACCAAATTATTTAATTAATTCTTCTCATTCTCTTTATTTAAATAAATCCAAATATTTATTTAAATTGTCTATTTCCTCCAAAATTGAATTAATACTAAAAATAATTCAATTAGTCATGTGCACATGTAATTAAATATTTTAATATTTAATTAGCTAATATTCCCTCACCCACATGTCCTATTTCTCCTCCAGTGAAATTAGTTAACTCATCAATCAAATCTGTTAACTAATTGGTCATCTGAGTTCACTGTTCAATCATCTCAGTCAACTCCCCAATCAGCCCACTTATCTCTCCAATCAATTCTGTTAACTGTTCAATCATCTCAGTTAACTCCTCAATCTATTATGTTAACTCCCCTAATGCATGAAAGACTAGGACACTTGTCCTCTCCCTATTCACGCACATCCTCTCAAATTTCCTCAACCGTTGATCTTCGTATTCATTCTACACCATTGATCTTCTCTATCACAAATCTATAAATACAACCCCTATTCCTTCATTTGAATAATCCAAGGATTTATAAACTTACTCTGTAAGAATCACAGCACGCCTTTGGCACCCATCACTCTATAGCTTGAGATCACCATTATCATTGCATTATGAAGATCCTCTTCATTTTAAACCCATCAACAGTCATTCTCCATTGTCATCTTGGAAAAAAGCAAGGAAGTACACCTTCTGAGGGCCCTATTCACAAACGAGATCAATTCGAGATAAGCGACCAATGGAAGCCATGAAATAAGAGGGTTTGCAAGGTATTGTGTTCTTTTTGTCTAATCTTGTTTATTTCTAATTTCATTGAGATTATTGGATTATTAATAGTTTAATACTGTTAACCACATTTTTTGATAACATTTCTGGTGCCCACCGTGGGGCCCTTGCCCCAAATTTACTTCAAAATTGAGTTTTTGTGTTAGAATCCATACACAGGACGTTTCTACGCATCCACTCACTATTTCAGTGTATTTATTCATTGTTCCAATCCATCTGTTAAAGTTGCGTATCCACTCATTGTTACAATGCATTTACTCTCTTTTTTGGCGCATCTATCAGATCTGTGCCACTCTCTGTAACTACACATATGTTAAATCTGTGCATATGTTCACTGTTATTGCACATATACTCTTTGTAACTGTGCATCTATTTCTGCACATTTATTCTGCTAGGGTTTTTGGGATATTTCTTGAGAAATTTCTAAAGCTAACATCATTTGTAGGAATATTCTCATATCCGCCTTGTAGGTTAAGAGCTGGTTAGGCATATAGCTGCATTGTTAACTCTCATCCAGATCTAAAGAGCAAAGGAAGTAATTGAGCTTGTTCATGCAAATTTCACTTAGATCTAAATAGGAGGGCAGCAATTTGTACTTGTTGTATCACAACTTGAACATAGTCCCAACTAGGAGGATTAAAATTGAACAATTGCTTTCAAAAGCTTTTTCAAAGTTAACAAATCTTGTGTGCCCAAATAGAGTAACTCATTTAGTTTTTCTCTTTTTAACTAGAATGAAAGAACCAGTGTTTTCCATGATTTTGGAATGATGATAGGACTATGCTCTCCCCTTAACTGGGTGAACAAAATGCCAGAATCATCATTTCACATGTGTTTCCTTTAGAGAGGTATGCCCTTGGAATTCATTCCTTCCAAGTAGGATGACCTTAAGTGGTAATGAGCTAACGCCAAGCTCTTCCGATCCACTATAAATAAACTATGTTTGAGGTGAAAGCTTCAAGCAACGAGTGCATATTAGTTATATCGACAGCCAACCTCCCCATAAACCCCTCAAGGTGCAACTCTTGCAAGCTGGGAGACTCCATAATGAAGAGTAGTGTTTCCGCAACTATAACCACTCGAACAGTTGCCCTTACTACATAACCATTGTTTATAGAAGCCAAAATCCTCTATTTAGTGACACGGGAGGAAAACATTCTCCAGAGCCATCCAACATCATACACTCATTTAGTGTAGACACAGAAAAGTTCAACTCTTTGGAGGAACTATAGCTTGGTATGCATGAGAAGTGAGTAACATGGAGGGCAGTCAGTGCTACCAAGTTATTAGTTGTCCGCCTTTAAGCAAGTGGCTGGTGTAAAAACCAAGTTGTAACTCATTGAATACTGTCCTTGCCTACCATAGGATTGTGCATGCATTGTAATCAAAAATCAAAAAAACAAAAAAAATTAAACAATCATGAAAATATTCTTTATGTGTGATGTGTCTTTCTTGCCATAATCAAAGAAACAAGTCAAATAGAGCAACATTCAAACAAAGAACCCAAAACATTGAAAAATGTGCCTTTACAAAGTTAAAAAATAGTCAAAAATAAGCAAAAAAGATAGAGCTATGCATCTTCCTCATCCTTCCATTTATTTGCTCCATCATATTGCGTATCTATTTTCTGTCGTGCATTTACTCTGTTCTACTATGCTTTTATGCAATTCTACTGCACATTTGCTTTTTACCAATCCTGCACATTTGTTCCCTATTATTGTGCATTTGTACTCTATTCTGGCGAATTTTCTTTTCAATAGACTGACGCTTTTACTTCCTACTACTGTGCATATATGCTTTGTTCCTGTGCGTCTGTTTCTGCGCATCTGTCACAGTGAGCACTTCCATACAATTTGTCAAAAAAACACTTACCTTTTTAGACACCCATTTCAACCTTGTATCAGTTTCTGAGATCAAATTAACCATCCAGTCACTTCTCCCATCCATTTTCATAGCATACCCTCTTTTCCATTAGTCACGCTGTCAAAATTTTTGCAAAACTTCCCAAGAACAAGTCAAAGTATCAAAACCAGATTACAACAAGCCAATTTTTTATCATATCAGACTCAAACATCCCTAGTAAGTCTCCACTATGAGGATCTATCATCCTTCTCTCTTGGAACTTCACTAGTTTGTTTTTGTGCAAAACTAGTCTCTACCAAGTAATCAGATTCCAAACATCCTTATTTCTGGCTACCATTTTGTATCGACCGACTTGTTTGACACCATTGATCAAAGAAAACCCTTGTTCAAATCTTCTCACCACAAGTATCCCCTTCACTACAACCTCCAAACACATATTACAAAAACATCCAATTTCACCCCACCCCATTCCAAATCACCTTGCATGGTACTAACTATATCCCATAAGCACAAACAAATTGAAATGGCTGGAACATCTGACAGAATTGTAGCCCCTCACGACAGTGATGAGGAGATATCTCATGAAGACTTACAAGAATCTCTCCAAGATAGAAAATTTCAACGTATAATGGACAAAGTACTCAACCAAGACCCTAGCAAATTCTTCCTTCACCTAGCAAACCAAGGAGTTAAGCTCATCACAACGTTGAAAGAAACTGAGGAAAAAACTCATGAAGACAACACATGTGAGGAAAGAACCCTTGATATAGACAAAGGCAAAAAACCATAGACTCAACCACACCTTTAGACATGTTGACAAAACAAGTTCAAACCCTACAACAACAATTAGTGGACCTCCAAACAGGGACATCCACTAAACATTATTTGTTGGAGGATATCTTGCCATATCCCTTCGATAAGATCTTGAAAATGATCTTGTTTCCCCTTAGATTTAAAGTTCTAAAATTTGACAAGTATAGAGGAAAGGGTGACCCTAGAGACCACATCAGAGAATTCAATGCCGCATGTCTAGAGGTTGCCCACAATGAAACTTTTCTCATGAGACTCTTCCCTAGATCTCTAAAAGGGAAAGCCATGGAGTGGTTCTCTCGACTCCCCCTGGTATCCATACCTTTGATGAGTTAGTGAACAAATTTATCACACATTTTTCATATAATATAGAACATGAGGTATCCATGCTTGACCTTTGCAACATAAAACAAAAGAGTGGTGAATCCTTTACTTCTTTCTTACAAAGGTGGAGGCAACTAGCTAGCAAATGTCCTCATCATATACTAGAAAAACAAATGCTTCAAATGTTTGTCCATAATCTCAATCCCGATCTTAATTACCAAATTCAAATCCAATGCCCTACCACATTTACGAAAGTCATTGAGATGGGGTTATTAATCGAAAAAGCTATGATCGCAAAAGGATAGATAAAATTGTTCAAGGACACTCCTAACTCAAACTATACCACGGATAAGTCAAAATTATGGATCAAGAACAAGAACATCATCAATGATGGAGTGGTTGATGCTAAAGTAGCGGCTCCTAAACAACCAATTTTCAATCTCAAAGGAGTGTCAAACAATGCAACACTGAGAAAACCTTCATCAAACGAACTGAGACAATGGTACAATTTTCCTCCTAGATGAAAATTTACACCATTGGGGGAGTCATACGAGTCTTCTTTGAGAAAGTTATTAGCAAACAATGAGATCACCCTTCCCTCCGTAAGTGACTGTGAACCTCAAGTCAAACCTCCTTGGTGGAAGGATACAAATTTCTGTGAGTACCATAGAGGTAAAGGCCATACAACTAATGACTGTATCTTCTTGAAAAACATCATACAAGATCTACTTGAAAAACATCATACAAGATCTACTAGATCAAAATCATGTGGGCACAAAAGATCATCCCTCTAATGAATCACATGTGGCATTCAAGGATTTTCTCCATAACCATGACAGGCAGAACCCTCCTAGCAACAATAATAACAATAGGCCAAATCACAATAATAGGAACAATGATGCTAACTACATAAATGTGCTGTTTGAGTACACCATAAATTGTATATCAAAGCATATCCCACAAATCAATGTGATCACATTTAACAAACAAACAGATTCTAACTCCAAATCTGATTACAATATCACCACCTGCAGTGGGAAATTCAGCTTGCGCATACTCCCTCCGAAGTCATCATCCTCACCATCTACCCCCACAAGTACAGCATCATAGACCAACTATGAAAGACTCTGGCCAATATATCCATATTAGAGTTGTTGCATTTATCGCCAGCCCACAAAGAGATTCTTGATAAAGCCCTAGTGGAAACCACTGTGCCCACCAACTTGGCCCAAGAGAAATTTCAAGCCATGGTAGGTCATCTTACCTCACCTAACATCCTATCATTCACTGAACATGATGATCTATCTATATCCCAACCCCATAATGCATCATTACATATTGAGGCCTTCATTAATAAACATCGCATCAAAAGGGTTCTCATTGATGGATGAGCAGGTTTGAACATTTGCACATTTAAATCAATCCTTACATTGGGGTTCTAAGAAACTGTAGTAGATCCAAGAAAGAAGATCACTATAAAAGCCTATGATGAAGAAGAATGGACAACCAAAGGAACTATGGTGTTACCGTTAAGAATTGGACCAGTGGTGACAGAAGTTGTTTGCCAAATCCTAGAAAGGGAGCTCATCTATAACATTCTCCTAGGTAGACCTTGGATACATGCCATGAAAGCTGTGCCTTCCACATATCATCAGTGTATCAAGTTCCCTCACAATGGCCGAGAGATCACCATCCAAGGTGACCTTGATCCTTTTCAATACTGTAACACTATCCAACCAAAGCTAGATTTCAACATCCCTAATAATAGAGCTTCCACATCTTCTGTCTCCTAGCATGATCCTAGCTCCCAAGCTTCCACATCAAAGGCCAAAGAGCACAAGGTCAAGATCAACGAAACAAGGGTAGGAGAGTATTCCATAGAGCATACCCTTTGCATAGCCAAAATGCCTTTATCTCTGAAGTCCTTTGGGTGACCTACACCCTTCCCAAAACCGTCTACTCCTCCTGAACCTCCCAAAGCTCCCTTTGTCAAATGGAACACCCTATCAGATGAAAGTGAAGAAAGGGATGTTCTATAATGGCTCTACATAGACAAAGATGACACACCACAAGACAAACAACCCAACCTCCCAACATAAATCTATGGGCGTGATCAATCTATCTTACATAGAAAGGGCTATGAAGGACAAGGTCCCATTGACCTGAGAAAAGAAGGAATAATTAAACCCATTTAGCCCTCATCATCCTCATCAGCCCACGACACAAGAGGGCTAGGATACAAAGACAAGGGCAAAGGCAAAGCTAAGGCTACTACTTGTTTTGTGGAACAGATCCGCAACCTCCAAGAGAATAGTGATATGGATTCTAATGAATATGAATGATATGAACTTTCAAAACATTCTTATAAGGATAAAGGAATCGATATCATTCACACATATAGCCCCTACCGTGAGGGACAAAATCTAAGGCCTAGACTAGTAGAGTGTGATTTACCAATTCTAGAGAGAACAACTTATAAGGAATGTCAAAGTTCCCATGAGATAAACAATCTTGAAGAGATTACCATCATAGATCTTGCTCCTATCACTCTCAATTTTGATCATGTATCCATTCTTACCATCACACCCACAGAATCAAATCAACCTATTGATCCCCTCCCCCTAGTACATCCCGAGCTTATCGATTGGGATCTATGAGGAACTCCCCAACTAGACATGTTTCAGAATGACAATGCCTACATTGATTACATGGAACTAAGAGACCACCTACCCATGGGAGATCATAAAGCTGACTTCTCCATAGAACTCGATACCATAGCTTATTTTGGAAATGGTGTCAATCCTTCCAGTCACAAAAAATATAAAAATCAAACATGGATTTGATGGTGAAAACTGCTCTGCGGCAGTGTCAGATCCCAAAAGAGTAAAAATAAAGGATGCATTTGATGGTGAAAACCTCTCTGAAGTGCCAGATGATGGAAGGCTTGACACTCTCCCCAACAACATGTATCAGGAGAAGTCACAAATTATGGTAGAACCTACAGATCCTATTGACATCAGCACATAAGGTAACCCAAAGATCATACTCTTTGCCAAGTCTCTATCTCCACTGGAAAAGATGAAATTTGTACCCTTCTTCAAAAAGAAATAGGTTAACTTTGCTTGGTCATATGCAAATATGCCTGGTTTAGATCTAGACTTGATCTTGCATCATCTACCACTCAATCCTGGAGTTAAACCTGTTAAGCAAAAACTCAAGAAAATGCATCCGCATGTCGCATTGCTAGTCAAAGAAGAACTTAAGAAAATCCTGTATGTAGGATTCATTAGAGAAATCAATTATCCAGAGTGGGTATCAAACATTGTACCAGTATCAAAACCAGATGGAAGAGTCAAGTTGTGTAATGATTTTTGAGATCTCAACAAGGCCTATTGCAAAGATGATTTCTCATTGCCCAACATTGACATGATCGTAGACTTGACAGCTTGACACACTATGCTCTCTCTTATGGATGGTTTCTCTAGATACAACCAAATCAGAATAGCACCAGAAGATCAGCATAAGATGGCATTCACATGTCCATGGGGAACCTTCTGTTGGAATGTCATGCCATTTGGGCTAAAGAATGCAGGAGCAACATACTAATGTGCATTGACTACTATCTTCCATGACATGATGCATGTCACCATGGAAGACTATGTGGACGACATCCTTGCCAAATCACTTACAAGGGAATCTCACATAGATGTCCTAGAGAAAGTCTTTCAGTGGTTGGAATAATTCAAGGTCTGATTGAATCAGAAAAAGTGTGTTTGGAGTCACTTCCGACAAACTCTTGGGTTTCATAGTATCATCAAATAGAATTGAAGTAGATCCTGTGAAGGTCAAAGCTATCATGGAGATGCACCACCAAGGAACATCACCCAACTACGGTCTCTACAAGGTAAATTATAGGCAATTTGTCAGTTTATCTCACAACTAACAGACAAGTGTCAACCTTTCACTCATCTATTGCATAAGAACATTCCATTTAGATGGGATGAGAAGTGTGAAGAAGGATTTTGCAAATTGAAGGAGTATCTCATGAATCTACCTATCTTGATGCTACCTATCCAAGGCAAGCCACTATATCTTTACATATCTCCTACACCGACACCTCTGGGAGCCCTTTTAGCACAACAAGACTTGAAGGCAAGGAAAGGGCAATTTACTACATCAGTCGCACATTGGTCGGGTATGAATTGCAGTATTCTCAAATTGAAAGATATTGTCTTGTTGTGGTTTTTGCTTCCCAAAAACTACGACATTACATGCTTGCACATTCCATCAAGGTAATTGCAAAGATCGATCCACTCAAATACTTGTTAAGAAAAGTAGCTCTAACAGGCTGCATAGCTAAATGGGTAATGCTACTAAGTGAGTATAACATAGAATATGTGGAAAGGAAAGATATCAAAGGTCAGATCATCATAGATCAGTTGGCAGAAGGACCATTGCAAGATACTACTCCAATGACATTCAAGTTTCCTGATGAATCAATTTTCAGTGTCACAACACATTCATGGAAGCTATACTTTGATGTCTCTTATACAAACCATGGATCGGGGGTAGGAATCTTATTGGTCACTCCTCAAGGTGACACAATACCTAAATCCTATCATCTGCTTTTTCCTTGCACAAACAACATCGCAGAGTATGAGGCATTAGTCATTGGTCTTAAGATGGTGGTAGAGTGGAAAGTGAAAGAGCTACATGTACATGTATATGGAGATTCGTAACTACTGATCAACCAAGTGAATGATGACTATCAGACGAAAGATGACAAGCTAATACCATACAAGCGTATGGTCGATGACTTTAAAGGATACTTTGTGATAATCACCTTTGAGTAGATGCCATGGCAACCATCCCCTCGCTTCTCGATATACCAGAGAATGAGTCACATTTTGAGTTCTTGGTGGAGCCAGTCACGCAACCAGCTTATGATATCCCTAAAACACAATCCATTCCTAGTAGGATCTGATTCACCCTTGTATGGTAAAATTTACACTTACCTTAAGGATAACACCTTACCATCTGACTTGTCCAACAAACAACGTCGAACCTTTATGGGAAGTACATGAAGGAATTTACGGATCACACTCTAGTGGTCCTACCTTGGCTAAGAAACTCATGCATTTGGGATACTATTGGCCGAACATGGAGATAGACTCATATCACTTTGTTAAGAAATGCAAGCAGTGTCAGATTCATGGTAACCTCATCCATGCACCAGCTCAGGAACTACGGCCTTTAACGACACCTTGGCCCTTTTATCAGTGGGGACTTGACCTTGTGGGCAAAATCCACCCTCCTCCATCCAATGGCCACAAGTTTATCATAACCGCCACTGAGTACTTTACCAAGTGGATTGAAGCCATTCCACTCACTAATGTCACAGTCAAGCAAATTGCCTCCATCCTTAATTACCTCATTTGTCGATATGGAATTCCCTCATCCATAGTCATAGATAATGGAAGACCCTTCAAAAACTAGGATGTCTAAGAGCTCTATGACAAGTTCCAAATCCAACACTGCTTCTCTACCCCATATTACCCACAAGGCAATAGTCAGGCAGAGGCATCCAAAAAAACCATCTTGAAGATCCTCAAGAAAACTGTCAACGAGACTGGCCGTGATTGGTACATGCAAATAAACCCTATTCTGTGGGCCTATCAAGCTAGCATATGCACTCCCACAAGTGCCACACCATATGCCCTTGTCTATGGTTCCAAATCCGTTTCACCTATTGAGGTCGAGTTACCATCTTTGAGGGTGTCGTTAAAAGGTCTTATCACTGATGAGGACTTCCAGACTACAAGAGTTAGAACTATTGGAGGAGAAATGACAGAATGCTTTCAACCATCTCAAAGCCTACCAACAAAGAATGTCATGAAGCTATAACCATAGAGTCTATCCAAGGGTCTTTAATGTTGGTGATCTAGTCTCAAAGAAAATCCCTACAATCAGCAGGATCAGGAGAAAAAAGGAAAGTTTGAACCCAACTGGCTTGGTCCTTATGTAATCATTGCTACCTATGGATCAGGAGCGTACCAGTTAGCTACATTAGAAGGTGAGTTGTTCAATGACCCAATCAATAGTATGCATCTTCTCTGGTTCTATACCTAGAGAACCCCAATGTAAGGGGGGCAAAAAAAGCAAAAAAAATCAAAAAATGAAAAAATAGCAAAAAAAATCAAAAAAATAGAAAAACAACAAAAAAATTGTCCTCTGGTGAAAACCTGGTAAACAGGCACCTTGGATAGATACCATGATGAAAACCTGGTAAACAAGCGTCATGTGTATTTTAAAAATGTTGCAATAAAAGCAAAGTAGTGAAAACCTGGCAAACCGCTCCCTCCATCTTTGGGAAACCATTGCCTTGCATCCATCCTTCCTACCATTGTCCATCATCCGATCGTATCCATTTCGCAAAACCACCTAACGATAACCTATCATGGCTTGATACTCTATCACCATTATTGCCTTACAACCTAAGGTTTATCCAGTATCCTATCCATAGTGTTAGTTTGTCATAGGGTCCATCGTCAGTATCCTGTCATCCTGAACTACATTGCCTCTGTGTTTTCACATAGGCAAGGCCATCTTGTATTGTTGCGCCCCCAAGGCTCCTTTCCCGTCCATTCCATACCTTATCACCCATCCTCTAGTCTGTCCACATCCACACCATTTCCCATTGCCTAGGTCCTAGGTCCACCAAGTTCACCCCGAACTACATTGCCTCTGTGTTATCACATAGGCAAGGCTATTTATCAATGAGCCCCCAAGGCACTAGGTCAGTCCCTTAAGGCCCGCTTCTTCATATCTGTTGTTAGTTCATCCATAATAAACTAGAAACCTCTACTTCACTGGGGGCAAGTCCTCAACCTGGTTAAGGAGTTGGATTCTGTAATGCCACATGTTCTCAGAGGACACCAATAAGGGTTGTGATACCTTTCACTAGACAAACACGCACAACAAAGCATGCTTCCAAACAAAAATTTTGATGCAAGACATCAACCTATCCAAAACAAAACAAACAAGGGCCTAAACACTCCAAATGATTTTATCTAAATTATGGCAAGAAAACCAATCTAATGCAAGAAAGTTTTGTTTTGATTGGTTGTGCCTAAAAATATTAACTTTTGTTATTATGTGTCCTACGCTACTCAAGGATGCCTAAAAACTAGAGATGCTATGATGGGGGCATGATTATTTTATTTGTTTGTTGCTTGTGGGTTTACCTTTAGTAATGTGAAGCCTTGTCTAAAGACATGATCAACACAATTGTCATCGAAGACATTAGAGGTCTAAACATGAAACAAGTATAATCCTTGTATGTTGACATGCAAGAAATACTCAAGTCATCTAGATTCAATTTTGACTAGATGCTTGTATTAACTTCCTATATCAAAATCCATGTAAGCAATACTCAAGTCATCATGGTTTAATTATACCTAGATGCTTTTATTTTCCTACAACATTTTAAAACACACAAAAAAAATGCCCAATGATGAAATGAAGCACTTCAAAATACTTGCAATATCAAGGTGACAAATATCCACATCCATAAAATATCCAATTGCATTCCATGTACCATCCCCAAATAAAAATTGTGTTCACAATGTCAATGTTTACAAATAAAGGCTTGTGATTCCTTCATTTGTGTTTCTTTTATCAATCCAATTTCTATCTATCATGGTGTCTTTCATCAAGTCTCTTCTACTTTGATTGAGTACACTTGGACATAACAAAAACATAGTATCACATTTTGCATTTCATATTAAGTGAGATAGTCATTAACTTGATTAGATCATTTGCATACATATAGGTGCATTAAATCATACATCTCACATTTTCCATTTCATATCAGGTGAGATGGTCATTAAATTTATTAAATCATTCTGCATACATATAGGTGCATTAAATCATACATATCACATTTTGCATTTCATATTAAGTGAGATAGTCATTAACTTGATTAGATCATTTGCATACATATAGGTGCATTAAATCATACATATCACATTTTGCATTTCATATTAGGTGAGATAGTCATTAAATTGATTAAATCATTTCAATACATATAAGTGCATTCAATCACCATATACATTTGTAACAACATAACATAGATGCATACATAGTATCTCAACAGAAAACCATCAAAGACATAGTTGTTAGTAATCATCTCATACCATTTTATCTGCATTACAGGTGTTGCACATTCGATATGATAACATTTGCATAGCATATCAACATAACAAATAGAGTGCATCCATGATCATCTCATAATACAAAATACATGTAGGACATCATAACTGCATCATCATATATAAATCATAAAACATAAAAATGTCCAAGGGTACAATATCAGTCCATCATCCATGAGTCAAATCGCAGCAGGTGTATACATACATCAAAATACAAATGATACATGTCTCAGTAGATATACAAAATACAACTGATATATACATAATCTGGCTACCCATGAGCCATCAAAAAATGTATGTACAAAAGCTAAAATCTATCCAGAATCACAGCTAACCCTGTTGTCGTGGGATGCTACTCCCAGCACTATCTCCTCCCCCTCCTCCACCTAAGCCTGTCCTAGACTACTGTGGGCCCATGCCCGAAGCGCCTGACCGAGAACTACCTACCCTCCGTGAGGACATAGCCAATGACTGCTCCTACAGCTTGGCACCCTCTCATTTGCTGGTACTGCCCCATGATATAAGCCTCTATAGTACTATGTCTGAGCTCGCATTGTGGCCAACTCTCCCATCACTTGTGTAACCTGGGCCTAGGCCTATGTCACATGTGTAACAAGAAATGTTGTGGCCATATCAGTACCCAGGGTAGCTATGGCTGCATTTGTCTATGTTGTTAGGGCCTGTACCCTGGCCAGCGCTACATATCTCTCACCTGTCAAAAACTATACCCTGGCTAGGGTGGCATCTCACTCTATAGTGATGCTAGCAATAACCCCCGCATCTCCATCTCTTTGAGCCTTGGCAGCTCTCAACTATGCTCTCATCTGTCTAATCTGGCCTCATAGCAATGTCACTACATCACTCTGCACTTGCTGCTGTGGGTCAGGCTGATCAAGTGCTTGCGAAACATTTGCCTAGTGTACTGCTTGCTATACTGCCAGATAAACCACTACCTACTGGCCCACCTGTTGCGCCATCTACTGGGGTGGGGCCTACCCCACTCTCTACCACTGTCTCATCCTGCTGCCATCTCCTCCATCTCCCCCTCCTCCATCTCCATCTCCACCACCTCCATCATCTCCTCCTCCTCTACATCCTCCTCTCCTCCTCCTTTGCCTCCTCCTCCACCTACCTCCATCATCCTCCTCCTCTGACTCCACCTCCTCTAGGCGAGGAGCTAGCTCTCCCAGTCCCAAATACCTAGGGAATGGATGTGCCACAAACCAATCCTCGTAATCATGTGTCATCCCTGCATCCACTATCTCCCTCCTCATTGGCCATGCCTAATAAGGAATCTACAAAAAATCTATCTGGGCCTCCTCATAAGAAGCCACAAGTCCCCATCATCGCCACTCTGCAAAAGTCTTCGCAAAAAGGGCCTACCCCTGTGGCATACCCTGTACCTGTCCAAACTACTGGAGGACACAGCTGACTATCTACCTCTCCAATATGTGTGGAGTCCAGCCAATCAACCACCACGTCTGAAACATGTAGGGCAGCTAATTGGCCTCATCATCCCATACCTTGCACTCCACATAGGGCTGCCACACAACTACATCCACATTGTCCAACTAATGTCGCCAATACTCTAACTTCCCTAGCCTATGCTGAGAAAGTACACCAGAGTATCCATAAGAATATAGCTCATCCCTCTGCCTATGAAATGTGCAAATGGGTTGTGCCACTACAATATGCTCCCAAGCCCAAAATTGTAGGATAGAAACACCTGCAGACAAACTAGATGCTCTGCGATACACAACCTGATGCATGTCATGATATAGATGGGCCAACACATAGACACCCCAAGAAAAATAGGTGCCCTCAGTCAGCATTCTCTCCAAGGTCTAACCTAAGCCAACCGCTAAACCATGAGATCGCCGATCGGGGCATACAACACCACTGATCAAACTAGCTACAATCCCAGGGAAATAGTCATAATAATCATACATATCCTGCTAGCTGATAACTAATCCCTCTATCTCTGGGTCATCAAACACCCTCTTGCACTCAACTAACCCGGTGTCTCCCTGAGGGTCGTACTCTACCTTCTCCCCTACTATAGGTAAGTGCAGGATCCTGTAGACATCCTCCAAGGTAACAGTGATCTCACCGGTGGGCAAATGGAATGTCCCATCCTCATTGTGGAAGTGCTCCACCAAAGCAGTCAGTAGACCGAGGTTTGCACAAACCTTAAGCATAAAGTAAACATAGTGTAATCCAATCGCACCAAGCACCAGACGATCTGCCTCTATCAGCATGTGTCGTCACCACATCATAATAGGGAATTGCTCCTGTGACATGAGAGTGTTAGAAATATCCTCTTGCAATCAACATAGCAATGTGTCAACCATAACCATATCAATGCAAACCTGCTCAACTATCAAAGCTATCAAAATCACTTACTTAAAATATCAAATTGATCAAACCAATCATATCATCTCTTGTCTAGATTCTATCAATCTTGGAGATCACTTATCGATTGTCGCATCGATCAAGATGCCAATCAAGTCAATTTTGCTAAGTAACTGACCATACTAAGCAAATGTGCCGTTCCAGGTGGCATTTGCGTTGTATCAGAGCAAATGTGTAGCTTCATAATGCATGCGTAGTGAAAATGAGTAAATTTGTCATTCTACAACGAATGCGCAACTCTGTGACATAAATGTGCAGAACCTACCAAATGTGAAGCTACACTAAACAAATGTACATGATAAAGGAGTGAATGCACTAAATTTACAAATGCACAGCAAGGCAACCTAGATGCACCGAAACACAACAAATGTGCGGTTTCAGAGCACAAATGTGCCGAACCACCAAGCTGCACATTCACTCCAGTAACTTTCACATGCATTTATTGCACTATTAAATGCACCTAGCCTAAAGTTTTTGACATATGTACTGAGGGTCCTACCTCAGTTGCCTACCCAAATTGCCGAACCCGCTCAAAACGATGCTCCTCGTGTGGAATGTCCATCTATTTGTTGACTGCTCTAGCTCCTGTGCTATGCAAAGCTCCTACTATCTCTCACAAAATGACAACTATGCAAATGACTAGGATTGTGGACCCTGCTTCTATATATAGACATGCAACCCTAGCTAGCTGTGTGGTGACCCTGCCTATTCTCCATACCCTTTATCCTTGACTTTTTTAAAGCTGTAACCTATTTCCTTCACCCTAACCTAACTATTCAACCTTCTTCATTGTGAGATTTTCTATCTCACGCCCTTAGA
This sequence comes from Cunninghamia lanceolata, assembly GCA_027924645.1. Lineage (NCBI taxonomy): Eukaryota > Viridiplantae > Streptophyta > Pinopsida > Cupressales > Cupressaceae > Cunninghamia > Cunninghamia lanceolata. The sequence continues at coordinate 2,966,082 of BSBN01001052.1, read as the reverse complement.
ATTTTCTTCCCATCCAATCTCCAGAGGGGGCATCCTAGCATCATGCAAACCTGTACCAGGGGCAAATTGGGGGCATGTATCAAATCGTAGAAATTTAACTTTCTTTGAAACAACGTAATAAAACACATTGCATCAAAGAGGGGCAAACTGTATACACCTAAAAATGACATGACTCTAGCTAAATAAATATTTTAAATATTTATTTCATTTTAAATTCCTCTATCAATAAATAAATAAATCAATTTATTTATTTGATTCATATCTCTCCAAAAAATTAAATAAAATCATTTATTTAATTAAATCATCCAAATTCTTGTAAAATCATTCTAAATTAAATAATACCAAATTATTTAATTAATTCTTCTCATTCTCTTTATTTAAATAAATCCAAATATTTATTTAAATTGTCTATTTCCTCCAAACTTGAATTAAAACCAAAAATAATTCAAGTAGTCCACATTCACATGTAATTAAATATTTTAATATTTAATTAGCTAATATTCCCTCACCCACATGTCCTATTTCTCCTCCAGTCAAATTAGTTAACTCATCAATCAAATCTATTAACTAATTGGTCATCTGAGTTCACTATTCAATCATCTCAGTCAACTCCCCAATTAGCCTACTTATCTCTCCAATCAATTTTGTTAACTGTTCAATCCTCTCAGTTAACTCCTCAATCTATTGTGATAACTCCCTTGATGCATGAAAGACCAAGACACTTGTCCTCTCCCTATTCGTGCACATCCTCTCAAATTTCCTCAACCATTGATCTTCTTATTCATTCTACACCATTGATCTTCTCTCTCACAAATGTATAAATACAACCCCTATTCCTCCATTTGAATCATCCAAGCTTTTATAAACTTACTTTGTAAGAATCATAGTGCACCTTTGGTACCCATCACTGCATAGCTTGAGATCACCATTATCATTGCATTGTGAAGATCCTCTTCATTCCAAACCTATCAAAAATCGTTCTCCATTGTCATCTTGGAAAAAAGCAAGGAAGTACACCTTCTGAGGGCCATATTCACAAACGAGATGAATTTGAGATAGGCACCAATGGAAGCCATGAAATAAGATGGTTTACAAGGTATTGTGTTATTTGTGTTTAATCTTGTTTATTTCTAATTTTATTGAGAGTATTAGATTATTAATAGTTTAATATTGTTAACCACATTTTCTAATAACAACCCTAAGGATTAGACTGGGGTTTGGCTTACTTTAGTATGATGAATCTACATTCCTCTCTTGATGAATTTCTTGATTGGTTTGATCGCATCGAGGTTGTCCAAAGACAAGGCCTTGGCTCACTTGAGATGGTGTTAATGGGCACCAATTATACACGACATTGAGCAGGGTAGAGTTTACGCTTGGGGACCAGACATCTTGGCTATGGTTTATCAATACTTCTATCACATTGTGTGGCATGGGGCTCTTGCTTTTAGACACTCCTCTCTGATCATGACTTAGATCTTGAGCATTTCAGGCCATACCAGAAGGAGATTCCTCTTCCTGACCGGTGATTACCGAGAGCTTCTAGGTGGACTCATGTGGGCCACTTTGATACTTCTTTATGTGATGTGGCTACACTTATAGATGTAGATATGATCTCTAACCCTTACATAGATTTAGAGGGTGCATGGTCTCTTGACAGACAAATCAGGGAGCATTGTCTTAGCATATCAGAGCTTTCAGATCATAATGGTCTAGTCAAGGCTCATCATGTCAAGCTCGTGTTATAGCAGTTTGGTGAGGACTTCCCAAAGGAGTTTCCCCTAGTTCCTACTTGTTATACATCTGTTTAGGAGATGGGCGAGATTGGACAAAAGACTGTCATTTGGACCCCTTTGACTCCAAGGGTTTTGATTACCAGATCTTCTAGGGTCTCGAGAGGTGGACAGAGGGAGGGAGAGGAGATCCTTCCTGAGGAATCATTATGGTGGATGACTCTAATTCTATGGATGAGGACTACATTCCTAATGGGGATGACTTATCTAATGAGGGACCAACAAGGGGTGCATACGAGATAGATTATGACAAGGATGATATACTTGAGGGTTCCTCCACAGTGCCTAGACCTCCTCATTTTGATGAGGTGATACAACAATTTGATCCTTCTTGGCAGTCCAGTGACCCACATGAGGCTACCTTTTCTTTTTTGATTTTACATTGTCCTTTCTTTTCTTTCCTTTATGTCAAGAATCATCACATCATTTATCTTTGCTTTGCTTTGCACGTAGTGCTGAGGAGTGGAGGGACTTCATTCATGAGGTCAACATTGGTTTGGCTAGTCCCTTCACCAGGCTAACTCAAGAGATGCTTTTGGTTGATCCTAGTGTGCCCCTAGGGTTGGGCGACACACCAATGTCTTCGCTCCTGCCTATCATGGGTGTGAGGAGAGTGCTACTTTGAAGGCCGAAAATCTCATCCTTAGGGGTGAGAATCAGGTTCTTCATGGGATGGCTTGCCTTGGGATTTGACAGCGAGAGTCTAGTACTATGGGACCTTCACATTCTCGCACTCATAGTAGGTCACCTCGATCACACATCTCATGGAGAGACAAGTGCTACATATAGACATAGGAGTAGGAGTCCTGAGGGTTCCATTGGAGGGAATGGCCCTTGAGCTTATTTGCTTTTTGCCCTTTTTAAACTATGCCCCCTTGCATGGGGAGCCTTACTTTCTTTCAAGAGCATTTTGTCCTAGCTCTTGTACTCTTATGAATGTAAACTTCTGATATATCAATGAAAGTTTGTCTTTTTATGGTTGTTTGCTATCGTATGAGTACTCATCCTTTGTTCACTTTGGAATTTTAAGAACTCTTTGATTATGTTTAGACCTTCAACTCTAAGAATGCAAGTATGATAATGATGACATGTTTTTTTTGTAACTTTTTTATGGAAATATATATGAAATGTAGGTTACGATATGCAAATGCAAGAACACAAGAGATGCTGAAATGAAACTTTTACTTCTATGGAATGCCATGAGTTATGACATTGACTTTATTGCCTTGGAACTCTTTTCTAGTTTTGATATGAATGCATTGTAGAACAAACAATATGACTACTCTTTAATAAGATTTTCAATCCAGGGGATTGCCGATTATCCTGGTATAAGAGACCTATTCAAGTCTGTGAAATATGGATTTAAAAATCAAGTGGGGAACGAGAATGAAATGGAGTGCTTCTAAATTTGGGCTTTGCTAAAGACTAAACATTGATCCTTATCTAGATAAGACAGTCTAACAAGATTTAAATTTAGACAAGTAACAAATTTTATTGATGTTCGCTAAACTTAGATCATAGATTGAAAGAAAGATAGACCTGGGATAAAGGATAAGTCGCAAATAACAAGGGTCCCTAGTTAGAAAATGATCTTAAAGAATCCTAGACTCTTGGCTTTTCTCAACTAGTGCATGTGTGCGCTTTGTACCTTTCTCTTTTATTCCCTCTGGTAGAATATCACCCTTGAAGCTTCAAGCTTAGACTAATCTCCACCCAAGAGTATGGACATTCAACAATCTTCTCTACATCACTCTTTTTTTTGTATTTTCTAGAATGCCTTACTTGATTTTCTCATTTTTTTGGATTTTTGACTTTTATGAAAATGAATTCATGCTTTTAGAAGTTTGGATATGCAATGGTTTGATCTCTCAATTATTAACTTTTCAACACTCTTATTTTGATCACTCATTTTTTTATTCTCTCATATTTTAGATTGCTTCCTTCAGAGTTTTGATCCTCCTAACATTTTTGGCTAGGAAAGATAAGGGGTTGAGCACCACCAAAAGTTTTCATAGTCCAGTTGGACTTCTCTTCTACTAGGGAAGAATTGGGAAGGTCTACTTGTAAGCTTCCCTAGAATACTATAGGTTTGAATACTGACTTTTCTTACACCTACCATCTTGACTCATTAATACTAGGATTAGTGTAAAGCTAAGAGCTAGGCTTTGATTAGAAATCACTAGGAATGAAGGGGGAAAATGACAATTGTGAAAATAGGGAATCTCAAGACCTAAAAAGATCACTTATACCTAGGCAACCTTAGACTCCTTACTGAAAAGACAATAGTATAAGAGCAAGTCATTCACTATAATGCAAGATGAAAAAAATGATACTGAAATGCAAGAAACAAAACTCTTTTTGACATTTTTATGATTTTGTATTTTTTTTGTATTTTTGGAATAATTGATTTTTTTCGTAGTTTTATATTTTATAATTTTTATGATTTTTAGACCTAGTATTGTGAAAGGCATTGACTATTTCACCAAATTCCTCTCCCTCCATTGTGCACAAGAGATAGGCACTCTTTCTAACATCTTCCTTAACCAAATAAGGACCTATCCAAATGGGCTTTAACTTATGTCCTTCACCAGCTCTTTTGTCGATTAGATTGTCAATTCTTAGCACTAAGTCTCCCACCTGAAAATGTCTTAGGATGAATTTATTGTTATATGATGCAGGAGCATCCCTGGTTCAAGAGCAATCTTTCATCGGCTAAAAACCATTAGCATTTCAGTTTGTTTTCTTTCATTTTCTAGTTTAGTTCAGTTAGTTCAGTCAATAGCAGTTTTAGTATTTTGGTCTGCATTCTACTTCAGTTTCATTTCAAACCTTGCAGAGCTGGACTTAGCAACTAGACACATTCTTGTAGATCATATCCAAAATTCAAATCATTTGGATCAAGTACCGGAAAGATATCACTATCGAAAGATCGACTGTTTTCTCAGAATAGAGCATCCTAATAGTCTCAGATAATCAGCTAAAGGAGAAGACTTGTGGAGCACTTTCATAACTTGTGACACATCATTCATTGTTGTTTGGATTGTGGTTGACCTTCCCTAAGAATCGTATGCTATTCTATTCATTTGCGGAGGAGTTCTACATGATTAGGTCTAACCTATCCATGTACACACATTACAACTCTTCATTGGAGTTTGTGATCTTCCTTGGCCAACGTAGAGGAATCTTATGTTTTGGAAATGATATATAATCATGTAATAGATGCCTAGGGAAGTAGTGATTGATAGGTGATCATTAGTTTATAGTTTGAGAGTTTGAATTCTTTGTGAAGGAGCTTCAAAGCCATATCTTGTGCATATTTTGTAATTGAGGAATCGAGCCTGTGAGCCCTAATTGTAAGCCCACATGTTGCTAGCCAATTTGTATTTGGAATCTATGATATACTGAATGACTAAATTTGCATTTGCCTTATATCTTTGAGTTGTTTCCGTTGTGTTTACTCTTGCTGCACGGTCTGGACTGTTCACCTTGTGCACCCTCCTAACCGTGAATGCACCAAGTGGTATCAGAGAGAAGTTTGAATCTTTTGAGAGAAAATTGAGTGATGTTGGAAAAGGAATTTTGTAAGAACTTACTATGAATAGATCTCTGAATCTAATATAGAGTGCTTGTGTTGTTAACCGATTACTGATTGTGAGGTAGTTGTCACCTTGTAGCTCGATCGCTGAATTTGAGGCATTTACAATTGATCCTAGGAAGAAATGCCACCAAGTAGAATACCTGCTATTAGTACTATGGCTGGAAGAATGGATGAGATGATGGAGATGATGAAAATGATGCAAGTTCTCTTGGATGTTGAAGAAGATCGAAGAAGAGGACTTACACCTTGACCTAACATTGAAAGTGATGATGATGAAGAATTTCAATCCGTTGATCAAAATGAAGTAACCCTAGAAGATGAAGAGGAAGACTCAAATCAAGTCAAGATGTTGCAAGCTATTTCTATTTAGGGTAAAATTGGATTTCTCTAATCTTTTGTTGTTTAGGTGTTAAAATCCTCCTTTCACCCTAACATTAAAGGATCTAGGGTCGAGTGATGAGCACTATCATACCCTAGGTCACTTGCAGATGTAGGGAAACTTGGATTAGGGAATTAATTACCAATTTTTCCTTTCTCTTATGTCCAATTAACCATTAAGACCCTAATTATGCAAATATGACAACAAATTGATGAATAATGGAAAAAGCTCTTAAAGACGGGAGTAAAATGGTAAATCACAGAATACCTATTTTCAAGGTTCCGAGGTGGAATAGTCAGGGACTAGGGTGCGGGTGCCCAAGTCTAAGGTACCTACTTTTTCAGGGAATCTGGACATCCTTCCAACATTGATCAACCCTGTAACTTCTATTTCCTGAAATCTGCATGCGGAGGACACTGTTATGGGTGTCTTAGTCTAGGAAGTGCTCCTTTGTCTAACTTTTCTTTAGATCCCAAATCCTTGATGCCTGCCAAGCCTTCCTGCAACTCCACTTTTTCCAGATGCGACACCTCTAACCTGCAATCACAAGACTTGGTTTGGGGGTTGTGGTGTTTAGAGGCTTGCCTCAGTCAAGCCTCGAAGGACACATAAGTCTCCAAACACCATTGTCAGACAAAGAGTGATTGCCCTTGTGAGGCAGAGGTAAAAACTAAAGGAATCAATGATAAAAACATGATGATATGTCACCTTGTAGTGAATCTCTCATGGAGGAAGATGCTCTTCATGCCATGAGGAGATTGATGCTCAAATCTGCAAATATCAACACACAAACATACAAGTCTGCTCTTACAACACAATAGAAAGCCTTGAATCACCTTGAGAACACAACAACTTGCTAGTAATCATCTAGTTTACAAATGAATACCTAAACATGCTTATATATGCACCTACAAGTATTCCCACCAAGATTTTTAAAATCAAACTTTACCGTGTCGGCAAAAGAACCAACTAACGGTCACTAACCGACACCCAGAAATTGGGGCTACCCCAAAATAGGGCAGGACTAGGGCACAAGGACCCAAGTCCCCCCCTATTTTGGGTAGGGTACAGTTCAAGGGGTCCACCTAGGTCCAATTTGCCATGGAACCTAGGTCTCATTCCATCGGGATGCCAAAATATGAACTAAAATGTCCTAAATGCATACTAAAGACCCAGGAGCTAAACCTTATGAGGGAAAAATCCCCAAGGAGACATTTTCTGACATTACATTTAGCCCCCACTTTAATGTATGTATGAATGTGAGGCCCATACATGCATTAAAGAAGGTCACAAACACAGTAAACACACCAAGCATGGAGAAGACATGCCAATCACATAGAAAACAATAACAGGCACACAAAACATAGAGAAGACAGTTACAGTCATGTAGAACATGGAGAAGACAGTCAATGCATAGAAGACACATTAATGCATGGAAGACAGAAATGATATCTTTTCTTTTCTTTTTCTCATATATATGAAATGCAAATGCAAGTACTGGAAAGTAAACAAACCTCCCATAATACAGGCTGCAAGACACGCAAAAGCTCCCAAAAATGTAGGAAGCACTACCCAAGGGCACTGCTCTCTGCATATGGGGCAACAAACATGCCACATAAAACAAGCATGCCAAAACACACACACTTGAAGACATGGAGAAAACACAGCAGAGAAGCAATTGAGTGTACCTATTTCTAGGTCCAACACCATCTCAAGTACATTACAGGCACACACTGATGATTGGGCTTTGCCACAACAATCACCAAAGACACACATAAGGGTTGAGCCCCGCCTCCGTAGAGGACTTTTGAAAATGACAGGATGATGCAATTTGCTCCAAGAAATACACCATCCCCTCATCTGCAAAGGGCTTAAGATAAAAAGGATATGCTTGATATCCCACCTCCATAGAGGGCTTACATGATTGATTGAATGATTGCAAACAAACTCAGGATGCATGACACACTACCTTGGGGTGCAAGTCTTTGCATCTGAGGTCAAACACATTGCTAACATCTATAATAGATAGCTTCCCTTATATATGCCCCCACCTTAAGGTGGTTGATATCAGTGGTTGATATCAATTATCTTTATCAAGCATGTTAAGTTAGGAAGAAAACACACAAGGGAACACCAACTTTCACAAAGCCCATGCCCCTAGGAAGTGACATATACTTTATGATCGCCAAATGTTCCCACAAACATATCCCTGCAAGAAACATGTTAGTGTCTACAACATCATGATAAAGAACAACATCAATGCATATGATTAACCACACAAAGAGCCAAGGTTATACAACAAATTCAGAGTTCGAGGATAACCGTGAGGCTATATCACAAAGCTCTCCGAATCGAGTATTGCCAAGGCTAGATTCAAAGGTGTACAGAGCAAAAGTATTGTTAAGGTTTGTAAATGCGACAAAAACATCATAAAATTCACTATGTAGAAAGCACGAGTACTTCCAATAGCCAAGCGTCGGATAAGATATACAACCCCATCGTCATATTAGGAACTAAGTCCATTTTTTGATTGCTCTCGAAAGGGACACTAGGTCCGCATCAGTATAAATGTTTGTCATCATCCACCCGCTTCATGGAAACACTAGAGGAAGGGAAAGAATAAATAAGGGAGGAGAAACAAGTGTCTTAGGGATAGTCACGTAGGAGGGTGCCCCCAAGTCACCAACCATGACGCTATGTCTGAAAGACACAACACACAACAATGAAATTAGAGAGAGGCAATTTAGAAGAATGATGATACAAATAGAAGAAAGTCACAACAGAGGCGCTCTCCTGGTATTCTGAACATTACGGGAGAACCCGAGGTCATCCCAGGAGGCCTAAACAACATATAACACATCACGGGGGGAGCACATCACAAGAGAGATAAAGGGTTAGAGATACTTACCTGTAGGGTCTTCATATTGTATCTTGGAGCTCTTGAACCTCTTGGAGAGGTACTCAATCATATTTAATGCAAAATTTGAGTGGTTCTTATGAAAGTCTTGTTTGTTATCATATGATGCTTGTTCCATAAATCCTTGTTTAAATGAGACTTTTTGTTGCTTATGAGGGGGAGAACCACTATTATTTCTGACTATTGATTGTCATCTTGCTCTTTTCTGATTTTTAGTGAGTTTTCATTGTTGAATCTTTCTAGAATAGTAAGGGGAATCATCATATACCATATTACTCATCTGTATCGGTTGTTGTTCTTTCTTTTCTTAAGCATTTTGATTATCTCTTGATCCATATAAGGATAATGGAGGAGGAACCTCAGCATAAATTTTGTTTCTTCGTGGACAAGGTAGATTATCCACTTGTTTCTTGTCGACTTCAATCATACCCACGATACTATCATAGTCCAAGTAATCATCCTCATCTACTTCCACTAAATCTTGTTCCACCATATTATTTTTGGTATGCTTAGGAAAAGGATTAATGAAGATTTGTAAATTCTGATTTGGCGGAGCAACTAACTTATTTCCATTATCATTCACACCCAATACCTGGATGACATTTGAATCAATAAGGTCATGTATTTCATGTTTAAGATGCATACATCATTTTGTGTCATGTCCTTGCGTTCAATGGTAATGACAAAAGGTAATAGCATCAAAGTAAGGTCTTTGTTTACTAGGATCAATAGGCTTGATTGGGGGAAGTTTCAGAATGTTATTACTCACAAGTTGATTCATTATGGAATGATGGGACTCAGATATCAGAGTAAACTTTCTTGGTTGATACGATGGTTTCTTTGGATTATTTATAGTAGACACATTTGTATTTGGTCCATTGATCTTGATGAAACTCCTATTATTGTTCCTCTTAAAATTGTTTTGTGATGATCCACACATGGATTGACCAACTTGAGCCGATGAGTTTTGGTTTTCATACTGACTAGATGAAAGTTGATAATCACAAAGAGCGGTGCATAAATGTTGAAAGGAGTTGTATTTCATCAAGAGAATCTTATCACGAATATTAGGTTGTAGATTTGTAATGAATATCTTTTGAACATCCTCATCTTTCATCTGATACTAAATCTATGCATTAAGTCCTTGATATCGACTAATGAATTTAGTCAACTTTTCTTTGGGACCTTGTTTACATTGAACCAAGTCAATAAGAGTGACTTGGGGTCTGATGTTTGCTTGAAAATGTTGTAAAAATTGATCAATCAACTGCGAGAAGGAGTGTATTGAATTCAGAGGCAACGAGCAAAACCATTCTAAAGCAGTATCTATGAGAGATTGTGGGAAAAGTTTTGCTAACAAATCCTCTTCAAAATAAAAACCACTACACATAGCTGTAAATACTGCTACATAGATATTGGGATCTCCTTTTCCACCATATTTTTTAAAGTGAGGAGTCTCAAACGTCTTAGGAATAGGGGTTCTCAAGATTGCATAGGATAATAGATTACGGGCATGACATGTTGGTAGACTAGGCTGCGAAGAGTTTGTCAAATTTGTTACCTTTTGTTGCAAAGCAGTCATGCCCTGTAAAAGTTGGTTTAAGATGGCATCATTAGAGATATGATTTGTTGTGAGGAATTGGAACCAAAGTGAGGTTGTGAATGAGATTGAGATACAATGTGGAGAGGCTAAGAATATTTTAATGGTGGTTGGTCATAATGATAGGTGGAAGATGGTTATGAGTAGGTAATAGGTGGTTGGAAATGAGTGGAATAGATAGGTGGTTGAGAACAATTATGTATAGAGGAGGTCCCTTTAGGAACCAAATTTTGATAATCAAATCCCACAACTTTGTAACTAGTGTCATTAGATACTCCAATACTAGTGGTAGCATTACTACAAGCATTTGCATCAATTGTTAAGATTGTTGGTGTAAAAGTCAATATTCTTGTCGATGGTATAGGTATGGATACTTGACTATGAGATAGTGATAAAGTGTTATTTATCACTTGTGCACATTCAGTCACTGGAATGATATTGGTTTGTAAATTGTGGTAGACCACGAATTCCATTTACACCATATTGTCCCTTTTTTATTAATTCTCTTATATTATGAATTGTAGGGATGGCTTCTTCAACTATTCTCTCATTTTCCACAAATGATTGAAATTCAACTAGCTCTTTATCCAATTTTTCTATTTGCTCATTAGATACATATCATGTTGCCTCAATAGTGTTATCAATATCATGAAAAGTTTTTTCTTCAATTGAGGTTGGAGGTTGTGTAATGTCTTGCACAATTTGAATTTCTCCCTTGGTAAAGAAGGTGTCCAAAGTACTAATTTCTTCAAGAGCACTAGATCCCCTTAATCTTTTACTTCTTCTCAAAGGGATATTGTTTTTAGGACAACATGTCAGAAATCTTATACAAAACATTACAACATGCAATGCACAAACTAAGAGAACAAATCCTAGGAGAAGGATATGATTGACGGCCAAAAATGCTTGATTTTGTGTACTTCTTTCAATGAAAATGAATGAAACAAAGGATACTGTGAGGATTTCAGTCAAGGGAAGCAAGCTATATGTCTGATATCAGTCCAAAACAGCAATATAATCACTCTCAACACACTCTTGATGCAAATCCAAGATAATGCCAAGTCAAAATATAGTGAAAATATGTCAAAATAGGCACTTTTTTTCACCAAAACTTAATGCAAAAGAGCATAACAAAGGGTTTTGAGAGAAAAATGAGGATGAAAAAAAATAATATCAGTAATAACAGTGACTTGATGTCAAAATATCCAACACAACATGATTTTAGTGCCACTTAAGGTCAAACCCTAGTGAAAATATAGCAAAAATAAGCTATTTTTCACGATTTTTCAACTCCAAGACCTAGAAAAAGGGGTGTTGTAAGGAATTTTAGGAGGTAAAACAAATAATATCAATAATATCAGTCACCTCAATCCATAAAATTGATCACAACATGCTTGGAGTGCAAACTAGGTCAAACCCTAGGGCAAAAATGGTCAAAATGTGTAGTTTTTTGCTAAATTTTTACTACAAGAGCCCGTTAAAAGGGTGTTGTGAAGCTTTTTATGAGGGGAAAAAATTATTATCCTGATAACAAAAAATTAATGCAAAAATATCCTTCACAACACACCTATAGTGTAAGTTTAGAGAGTCGATAAGGCCAATTTTAGTGAAAATTGTTGTTTGTTAAGCCCTAGGTTTGAGATCTTGGGATAAAATGCTCTGAGAATGATTTGAAGTCTTATTTATGATGAAATTGACTTACTCTCAAATCTGGAAATGATTTTCAAGCCTTAACATGGAAAATGCCCATGCAAATTTAATGAAAATGCATCAAAATTGCTAGTTTTTGTTGAAATTTTCTATGTAAAAATGCAAATATTTTAAATCTAAATGCAAATTCACACTAAAATGAAAGACTACAGCCAAATGAAAATTTTAATGAGCCTCTAAAATCAGTAGAAAATTTTGATAAAAGATTTTACCTACAAACCCTAGATTTTGGAATTACTAGGTTATATAAAATTGTCAAAATTTCCACAAAACCCTAGCAATTAAATGATGAAAATGCAATGTAAATTTCTTATTTTTTAATTTTTCTGTATTTTATATCAGATATGATACAAAAATCATGAATTAGGAAAATTTAGGAAGAACTGATGCAATTTAGTAAGCCCAACAATGCAATTTTTTGTATTTTTCAAAATTTTCAATTTTGTTTGAATATTTCTCAATGCAATGAAATGAATGACCAAATGAATGAATGAAATCAATCCAAATCTAAATAAAAACACTCAACAAGTTGCAATTTAAGTCCAAAAATACGGGTTCACCAAAATGTTTAGGGTAAAATTGGATTTCACTAATCTTTTGTTGTTTAGATGTTAAAATCCTCCTTTCACCCTAACATTGAAGGATCTAGGGTCGAGTGATGAGCACTATCATACCCTAGGTAACTTGCATATGTAGGGAAACTTGGATTAGGGAATTAATTATCAATTTTTCCTTCTCTTATGCCCAATTAACCATTAAGACCCTAATTATGCAAATATGACAACAAATTGACGAATAAAAAAAAAAGCTCTTACAAACGGGAGTAAAATGGTAAATCATAGAATACCTATTTTTGGTGTTCCAAGGTGAAATAGTTGGGGACTAAGGTGCAGGCGCCCAAGTCCAAGGTACCTACTTTTTTAGGGAATCTGGACCTCCTTCCGACACTGATCAGCCTTGTAACTTCTATTTCCTAAAATCTTTCTGTGGAGGACACTGTTCCAGGCATCCTAGTCCTAGAAGTGCTCCTTTGTCTAACTTTTATTTAGATCCTGAATCCTTGATGCCTTCCAAGTCTTCCTACAACTCCACTTTTTCTAGATGCGGCACCTATAACCTGCAATCACAAGACTTAGTTTAGGGGTTGTGGTGTTTAGAGGCTTGCCTCAGTCAAGCCCCGAAGGACACTTAACTCTCCGAACACCATTGTCAGACAAAGAGTGCATGCCCTTGTGAGACAGAGGAAAAAAACCAAAGGAATCAATGATAAAAACACAATGATATGTCACCTTGTAGTGAAGCTCTCATGGAGGAAGATGCTCTTCATGCCATGAGGAGATTGATGCTCAAATCTACAAATATCAACACACAAACATACAAGTCTGCTCTTGCAACACAATAGAAAGCCTTGAATCACCTTAAGAACACAATAGCTTGCTAGTAATCATCTAGTTTACAAATGAATACCTAAACATGCTTATATATGCACCTACAACCATTCCCACCAAGATTTTAAAGATCAAATTTTACTATGTCGGCAAAAGAACCAACTAACGGTCACTAACTGGCACTCAGAAATTGGGGCTGCCCCAAAATAGGGCAGGACTAAGGCGCGAGTGCCCAAGTCCTCCCCCCTATTTTGGACATGGTACAGTTCAAGGGGTCCACCTAGGTCCAATTTTACATGGAACCTACATCTCATTCCATCGGGATGCCAAAATATGAACTAAAATGTCCTAAATGCATACTAAAGACCTGAGAGTTAAACCTTATGAGGGAAAAGCCCCCAAGGGGAAATTTTTTGACATTACAATTTCAAAGATTGGGAAGAGACCTAGAGTTGATTTACCAAATTATACTGGCAATTTGAATCCTAAAGAGTTGATTGATTGGATAAATGACCTAGAAGAATACTTTGAGTATGAAGAAATTGAAGATCTAGAGAAGGTGAAATTTACAAAGACAAGGCTGAAAGGACATTCTTCGATATGGTGGAAAGAAGTTTAGTTGGATAGAAATAGAAGAGGAAAGGAAAAGATTGCAAAGTGGCATAGAATGGTGACAAAATTGAAGAACCAGTTTATACCTGTGGACTATGTGTTGGAACTGTTGAAGAGATTGCAAAACTTGAGACAAAAGGAGAAATCTGTGGAGTACACTGAAGAATTTCATAAGATGATCATAAGAATATGACATAGTGAAGAAAGCAAGGAGAAAGTAGCTAGATACATCAATGGACTGAGATTGAACATTCAAGAAGAACTGAGTCTGGTGAAGATGACAACATTGGATGAAGCATATCAATTTCCCCTGAAAGTTGAAGAAAAGTTGAACAAGAAGTAAGAGCAAAGACAGAGAAGTAGGGGAGGTAAATTTCAAAGAGGTAGAACAGTTTTTTGAAGGAGAGAGATCATATGTGGAGCAGAAGAGACAAGAGAACATATTCAAGATGGAGGACAAAGATAAGAATGTATACCAGAGAGATGACCAAACTTTCTACCGCAGAGGAAACCCTAGTCCATACTGAAGTGAAGGATATAGAAGGGAGGGAAGAGGACCTAATACGAGAACATTTAGAGGAACTTGTTTTAAGTGTGGAGGTGAAGGACATAGAGCATTTGAATGTAATCAAGGAAGTACAAGAAAGAAGACAAAAAATAGTGGAAGAGCAACCTATGTGGAAGAAAAACCTATTGGATCACCTAGTTTAGTTGGTAAACCTAAGAAAGGAGAATCACTTGTCATGAGGAGAGCACTATTTCAAGAAGAGACAAATGAGGAACCACCACAAAGGAAAAGCTTGTTCAGAACCAGATGCAAATTAGGAGGTAAATGTTGCAAAGTTGTAATTGATAGTGGTAGTTCTGATAATTTGGTTTCAGAGGAGATGGTGACTAAGATGAAGTTGCAAAGATTGAAACACCCTAAGCCATATTAGATAGCATGGATTTAGGATGATCATAAGGTATTGGTGAGTGAACAATGTTTGGTGAAATTTCATATTGGATCTTATCATCATGAAGTATTGTGTGATATTATACCTATGGTTGTATGTCATATATTGTTAGCTATTCCATGGAATTATGATAGGAAAGCCATACATGATGGGAGAAAGAATACATACACTATAACATCAAAGGGAAAGAGAATTACTTTGATTCCTTTGGAAGATGATTCTAAGAGTGAAGTATGTGGGAATGCTAGAATCTATTTGGTAGATGGAAGGAAATTTCTAGATGGTTTGAGACATGAGAGTATGTGTTATGATTTGATTCCTACGAAGCCTGAAAACCTAAAGACAAAGACTAAAGAATCACAATCGGAGGAGATAACTGAGTTGCTGATAATATGAAGACATCATATTAGACAATGTACCTAAAGGATTGCCACCGATCATAAGTATCAGTCATCACATGGATCTTATACCTGGAGCTAGTTTGCCTAACAAAGCAATATATAGAATGATGCTGGTAGAGAATGAAGAATTAAATTGGAAGATGCATGAGTTGTTGAGGAAAGGTTTGATCAAAGAAAGTTTGAGTCCTTGTGTAGTGCCTGCAGTGTTAGCATTGAAGAAGGATGGAGAATGGAGAATGTGTATAGATTCTAGAGCAATAAACAAGATCATAGTTAATTATAGATTCCCTTTACCTAGGATGGATGACATTATGGATTGTTTGAGTGGAGCAAAGTATTTTACAAAGATAGACTTGAAGAGTGGATACCATTAGATTAATCAAAGAAGGAGATGAATGGAAGACTTCTTTCATGGAAAAAGAAGGATTGTATGAATGGTTAGTGATGCCCTTTGGATTGACAAATGCACCGAGAGCTTTCATGAGATTGATGAATGAGGTATTCAAGAAACTATTGGGTAAGTTTATTATTGTATATTTGGATGATATTTTGATTTTCAGTAAGACATAGGAAGAACATTTGTTGCACCTAAGACAAGTACTACAGAGGTTGAGAGAAGAGAAATTGTTGATAAACATCAAGAAGTGCAATTTCATGAAGGAAGAATTGGTATACTTAGGATTTGTGATTTTTGTGGAAGGATTGAAGATGGACCCTGAGAAGGTTAGAGCAATTCTTGAATGGCCTACACCTGAGAGCATTGGAGAAGTCAGATCATTTCATGGATTAGCTAGTTTCTACCAGAAGTTCATTAGAAATTTTAGTTCAGTATGTAACCCTATGATAGAGACAATGAGAGGTGATAGAAAAGACTTTAAGAGGACATTAGGAGCAGATAGAAATTTTGAATTGTTGAAGCAAAAAGTGACAAACCAACATGTGTTGGCATTACCAGATTTCAATAAGGTATTTCAAGTAGATTGTGATGCAAGTGGAAATGCAATATGAGCAGTGTTAAGTCAAGAAGGTAGACCTGTAGCATATTTCAATGAGAAGTTGAATGATGCGAGGAGAAGATATTCAGTTTATGATCAGGAGTTCTATGCCATAATTCAAACCTTGAAAAAGTGGAGACATTACTTGTTACCTAAGCAGCTTGTGTTGTATACATATCATCAAGCTTTGTAGTATTTGAATAGTCATGGAAAGTTGAATCAGAGAGATATGAGATGGGTAAAGTTCATGCAGAGTTATACTTTTGTGTTGAAGCATAGGAGTGGAAAATCAAACAAAGTTGCAGATGCATTGAGTAGGAGAAGGAACTTGCTGACATAGAAGAGAATTAAAGTGTTGGGATTTGAAGAGTTGAAGAACATGTATGAGGAAGATATTGATTTTGCAGAACCTTGGAAAGCATGTAAGGAACCTAGAGACACATGAGCCTCCACTACCCTCAAATATCCTTTTATTGGTAACCTCTAATCCTCTTGCAACAGTAGGGTGATCCTCTTGGCACCAATAAGAAAAGAGCACTATGGCTTGTTATGTGAGCAACATATGGATGCAAATGAGCTTCTATGAAAGCTAGATGAGATAAAAAAATAAAAGCAAAAGGCTCCTATGTCTTGTATGAGCATGAGAATGCTTGATTTGGAGAGCAATAACCTGCAAGAACTATGTGCACAAATGAAATTGCCTTTCTTTGTGCTTAAGGGAGGGGGATATTTATAGGTTAGAAGAAGGGATGAGAGGTGAAGAAGAAGAACAGTTAACTCAATTTGATAACTAAAGATGAAAAAGAGGAATGAATGATAATGCATTAGAATGCATGGGTTGATAACTAAAAATGAAAAAGAGATAAATATGCATGTGTGGGTGCATGAAATAGTTAGCTCTATCTTTGGCACAAAATTCCATGCAAACAAGAAGAAAAATGAGTGAGAATGGAGCTATTTTGAGCTAGAAAATCAAGTGAACTCATGGCTAGAAACATGATAGGGTCATCCATGGGTCGCCCCTTTCACTAGTCAAGGTCACTTAGGGGCAACCTATGGGCAACCCTTAGAGGAGGGCACCTGGGTGAAAGTCCATGGTGGGAGATGGAAGAGGAGATGAAAAGGAGGGGATCTACCTCTGGAAATAGGTCAATAATGTGTGAAAATCCAAATCTTCATTTGTAAAAGTAGGATCTCCTAGGGGAGATCTGGAAATAATAGGGGGAGATTTGGATTGGTTGAGTGAAATTGAAAACTAAAAGTTGGAGATGGCTTGGGAGGATCTTTAGAAGGCCTCTAGGGGTGAAAATGGATGAAAAACACTGGGGAAAGGTGAAAACACACCTATAAGATGCATACAAGGCTTAAGAACAAGGTCGCAAGCACATGAAACATAAATCGACAAGTGTCGAAAGCGAAGAGAGAGAGAAAATGACAAAGGGGAAATAACACAAGGAGGAAGAAAAGACACGTCACAAAGAGAATTGCTGCTGAGAGGATGCTATTTCATGCTTACATGTACGTGACAAGGATTATGACTCATCATAGGGGTCCTCATGGAGGAAGTACGTGATTTTGGTGCTTACACACACATTCTCTGGCATCACGCCTTACAATCAAACCAACACCCATAACCTCCAGTTTCAGACTCTAAAATTTCACAAAAGATGACCCCAAAACTCTTGATCGAGATGATTTACCAAATACACTCCTAGAATAACTTCCTTCGAAAGAATAAAACATTCCTTTCATAGGAAACTAAGGCTATTAACAACATAGAGGCAGTTAAATAGAGGCGGTTAAAGGTAAGTGCAAGAAGTTGGGTCCACTTTTTGGTCAAAAAGTGGAAGTGTTTTTCCTAAAAATCAAAGTTTGTCAGAGTTGAAGGCAAAATTTGAAGCACTTACACATATAATCTTAAGAAAGTCCAATAATATGAAATGTAGTGTTTTGAGTCTAGTTTTCAAATATGTAATTTTTTCTAATATTGAGATGATACAAATTAATTTTGCATAGGATTGTACAAAAGCCACTTTTAAAAGTCACTTTTTTAGGAACATACCATGCACGTGTAGGACCAACATAATTTGACCTAAATAAAAGTATTTTTCTAAATCATTTTGTGGAAAGATGTGTATTATAGTGAAGTTTGATGAGGATGTCTTTTTATAATTTTTTTAAAAATATTTTTTAATTAATTTTTTATTGTCCCTAATTGTTGTTTTTGAATGCCCCTCGTATACGACCAACATAATTTGAGCTAAACTAATCATAAAAAAAAAATTTCATTGTGTAAAGAATGATGTGTAGATTGATCAAATATAATTTAGAAAAAAAAAATTTAAAACTTAAAAGTTATTAAAAATATAAAAACCTAACATTTCATGTTTATGGACCAGTTTGCTCATAAATTAATTAATAAATGGAAAAATAAGTCAAATAATAAATAAAATTACATTTTTAAAAACTACACAGTGTCATCTATAATGGGTTTTAATTTCAGAAAAAAACATCGTTAGCCATATTGGTAAAGTTATTATTTTCTCTTGCTCTGAACATGGACTTATGCTTGTAGGTCCAATGCTAAGGGTTGGCTTACCATGCCTTTCCTGAGCCTAAAAACAAACCAAAAATGTAGGTTCTAAATTCAAAATTTTAAGAACGGGCACCCATTCCTATATGTACAAAAAAATGAGCCCGTAGGTCTTAAAATTTTTTTTTATGAAATGGGTACCCATTCCTAAACGAGTACCTGTTTAGGCTCAGGCACCCATTCTTGCCAGGATTTTTTTCTCGATGCTTCCCCTATATGTGGAGACAACTTCATGTGGTCCAACCCTTAATATGCTAGTCGATAACCACCATCATCACATGAAATCCATCTGTCATCTTCCTTTGATTGGCTCTTCAAATCGACATCATTTTATTGGTCCATTTGATCGGAATTGCACTTGGATTGACCAAAACTAGTGGTAGGAAACTAATTTTGCCACTTTTGGACGTTTCTAGATGGTTTTACAAGTCAATAGGATATATCTAGTTTGATTTTGTTCAATTGGATATGAGATGTTAGGTGTATACACCTAAAAATGACCCGACTTTGTCTAAATAAATATTCTTAATATTTATTCCATGTAATTCCTCTATCAATAAATAAATCAATTTATTTATTTGATTCATATTCCTCTAAATTAATTAAATATCAAATTATTTAATTACCTCTTCTAATCTCTTCCAGTAATTAAATAAAATCCTTTATTTAATTAAATTCTTCCAAATCCTCTTATCTACAATTAAATAATTATTAATTATTTAATTAAATCAAATTATTCCTCCAAATTTAAATAAATCATGCAAATTTATTTAAATTCTCTCAATCTCTAAAAATAAAATATAATCAAATATTTTATTTATTCTTCTAATCATGCACAAGTAATTAAATAAATTTATTTATTTAATTTACTTTCTTATCTTCTAAATTCCTCAAAAATCTTCCAAATCTTCTAAAAATAAATCTTCTTCTTCATGCACACAAAATTAAATAATTTATTATTTAATTTCTCTCAAATCATGCAAAAGTAAATCACAAGTTCAGTTAACTGATTCAATCAACCTTGTTTTTATCAACAACTCTTAAATTAGAAAAAGCATTCTAATTTATGAAAACAAATCTTATCTTTATAAAAGAAAGCAGTTAACTCAAACAAAACAGCTTTTGTGTCACACTTGTCTTTTTGCTATTCGTGAACATCCTCTCAAGTCTTCTATACCGTTGATCTTCTTGTTCTTTCTATATTATTGATCTTCTCTCTCACAACTCTATAAATTGAACCCTATTCCTCCATTTCTATCATCCAAGATTTTAGTAAACTTACTCTGTAGGAATTATAGCGCGCCTTTGGTACCATAGCATTTCATAGCTTGCGATCACCCTTTTATCATTGTAATTGTGTTGAAGAATCTCTTCATTGCAAATCTATCATAGCCATTCCCACTTGACATCTTGTAAAATAGCAAGGAAGTGCACCTTCTGATGGCCATATTCATACACAAGATCATTTGAGATAGGTGATCAATGGAAGCCATGAAATAAAGAGGTTTGCAAAGTTTGAGCTCTTTGTTTGTTTAATCTTCTTTGTTTCTTATTTCATTGAGTTCTTGGGTATTATTGATATTATTTGATATTCATGCACAAATTTTCCATAACATTTTTGGTGCCCACCATGGGGCCTTGCCCTGATTTAACCCAAAAAAATTAAGTTTTTGTGCAATAGGTTTTGTAAACAGGAGGATTCTGCGCATCTGACCATTTCTAACATGCATCTGAGCTCTGTTTCCATGCATCTGACAGATCGGTGCATACAAGCTCTATTTTAGTGCATCTAACCTCTGATACGGTGCATCTACTGATTCTATGCATATACTCTCTGATTCCGCACTTTTGACCTCTGTCTCAGCGCTTTTGTAATCCTGCGTATATGATCTCTATTTATGCGCATATGACCTCTGTAGCTACACATTTGATTCTGGTAGTGACTTTGAGTTGTTCCTTGTGATTTCGCTAATGCTAACTTGTCTTACAAGAAAATTCTTTAATCTACTTGTAGGTTAGGGGCTGGTTTAGGGTCATCCCACAATAATGGGTTGCACTTTTTGGCCAAACTTGACATTGAAATCAACATTTTGAACTAAATCTTCACTTTTTGACACCTATAGCCACTAAACCATTAGGAATTTGAAGATGATGCAAACTAGTGATTTGTGAGATTTTATTTGTAGAATCTAAATATATATATTTTTAAAAAATTGGAGTTAAATTGTAAAAAAATTTGCATCTCCTTTGATAACTAGTTTTCAATAGTAAACAACATTTTTTTAAAGTGATGTGTATTCTGTAGCACATAACTTTTTTTCTACAAAGGATAAAATTCTGATTCTTTTGAATTTAGATTGGTAACACTGATATATAGGTCATGCATTTGGTTTCATAATGTTTTGTTAATTTTTTTTTAATTAAGTTTTGAAGTTAAACCAATTATAATTTAGACATAGGCGTATTCCATAAAACATAACTTTTTCTGTATGTATCGAAATTTAAATTTTTTTTTTTTGTTGAAACAAGGACATCAATACCTAGGGCATAGATATTTTTCAAAAAAAAATCACTAATTTACTAATTTTCCATGTGTGTAGAACAGAGAACTTGATGTTCGGTGAAAAACCTACATTCAGAAGAAATAAAAATAAATATAATAATCAAATTAAATATATTTAAAATTATATTTTTTGGGAAGCTTATAATAAGGACTATATACTTACAAAACATAAATTTTAAATGAATTCATTTGATCCCCCAAATGGTAAATTAAAAGTGGTATTTTATCAGCATTTTGATAGGTGTAGAGGAGACTCCATTATATGTATGGTTTAAAACTAGCAGGGTTCTATCGAAGGGGGTTTGAATATAAGGGGGTTAGATCAAACCCTCTTCAATTAAAATCCTTTAAATGGAACCTTTTAAGTTTTAAATCATTATATTTTCTAAAAATATGTGATTTCAGCAAAAATCAGGATGTCCCAGAAAGTGTAACCCATTATTGTGGCAGCACCCTTTAGTCATATAGTTGCATTTGTTAACTCATCTCTTTATCTAAAGGAAAGTAAATGGATGTTCATGCAAATCTCATTTAGCTCTAACTAGGAAAGATTGTAATTTGATCTTGTTGTATCAACAACTTAAATATAGTTCCAATACTAGGAGGATAAAATTGAACCATTGCTATCTTGCTTTCAAAGTTAACAACTCGCATGTGTGCCCAAGTAGTTTAACACATTTAGTCTTTTTCATTTTAATTAGGGGAAAAGAATAATTGTCTTTCATGTTTTTAGAATAATATTAGTCCTATGCTCTCCCCTATCTTGGGTGACCAAAATGCCAGACATATCATTTTACATGTGTTAAACCTTTAGAGAGGCATGCCCTTGGATATCCTTCCATCTAAGTGGGAATGACCTTAAGTGGTAACAAGCTAAAGCCAAGCTCTACCAAGCCACTATAAATAAATTATGTTTGGATCGAAAGATTCAAGCAATGAGTGAAGTTGTGTTATACTGACAGCCAACCTCGCCCAAAACCCTCCAAGGCGTAACCCTTGAAGGCTGGGAGACTCCATAACGGAGAGTAGCATTGCCGCATGTATAACCACTTGAACAGTTGCACTTATTAATCATCCTTTATTTTTAGTAGCCAAAAACCCCTATAAGCTGGTGTAGGGAAGGGTGATTATCACCTCCTGAAGATGCCTCAACTAGAAATAGTGAGAATTCGGTTTATATTGTCCTAGCCAACCTAGGATTTGTACTTGCTTTTTAGTAAAAAAGAGTCCAAAAATTACAAAAAAAAGATTAAAAAAAACCATGGAAATATTCTTTGTGTTTGCTATGTCTTCTTGCCATAATTAAGAAATTAGATCAAAAGACCAACTTGCAGCCAAGAAACCAAAAACGCCAAAAATTGTACCAAAAATATTGCAAAAACAATCAAGAAAAACTAGAGCTGTGCATCTGTGTCGACCTGCTGCGCATTTCTATGACTTTCTATGCATTTGTCATTTGTTACTATACTTTTAACATTTACCAGAGCCGTACATATACTCTGACTTGTTGCACTTTTATCCTCTGTTTCGATGCATTTATTGCTACACATCCACAACAGTGAGCATTTCCCAATCTTTTGAGAGAAAATTTTCAACCTTTCTAAGTACCCATTTCAGTCTTGTGTTAGTTTTTGAGGATGACAAACCAATTAGAAGCATTTGCTCAAGAACTCCAAGCCATACAATAGCAACTCACAGTCTTATGAACTGGATCTTCCCCAAATCAATATCTTCTAGAGGACATATATCCTTATCCATTTGATAACAGCTGGGCTAAGATACCTTTCTCTTCTAGTTTTGATGAGCCCAAGTTCAACAAATATAGGGAAATAGATTATCTGTGTGTACCAAATCCCTCCCAACATGAGCATGCTAATACTAGTTACGCCTCACACCAAGATCATACATTCTTTTCCTGTTTTAATGATACTCTTGACAAGGGAAGCACCACTTTAAGTTTGAAATCATATACCACTCCATCTATGAGTCCTCCTTCACCATCTCCTAGAACACATATCCCAAAGCATACCAGTCCTACACCAACACTAACATCAAGTTCCCCAAGCTCTAATCAGACAACCAAAGAATCCTTGAATGATTTTTTCCAAAGAGTTTTTCCAAATTTATGTAGCAAAAGAAAAGCTATGGAGAAATCCAAATCCGCTCAGTCAATTCCATCCCCTTCTAGCACAAGCAATCCTCCTCATAAGTCTAAGCCATATACCATTATTCTCCATCTATTGTATTGTCCATCTACCCATGTACTCATGAAGGATGTGATCTAATGGCTATTAGCAAGGAATCAACCGTGTCCATGTCATAAAACACCTATCCAAGAGCCTATTAAAGATCCTTCAAGTGAGTCCATTGCTCCAACCTCGGCATATAATCTGTAACCAATCAAGTCTATTGAAGGGTCTTCCACCATGAGTCCAAGTCAAGATCCATTCTAACCTCATGTTGTTGACCATCAAGAGCCTATCGAGCTTAACCAAGAGTCTTCTACCTCCATTTCCATTCAAGAATATCAATCTCCATGTCAAGAGCACAATCCAGAGCATGTGGAAACATCAACCCTTTACCCAAATCAAGATCAAAGCATCTCCATCCAACCCATGCATAACCTTTACCTTTTCCATGATCAAGATATCACATATGAAGAAGCTATCCATGAGCAACTTGATCCTATACCCATACATGAGACAACAATCTAAAACCAACCCATCCATAATCTATACCTTTTCTATGATCGAGCTATTATCGTTGATGAAGAACCTATACATGAACACATTGATCCCATCACGCTTAATCCTATCTATGATCAAGATCCCATCTATGATCAAGAGCCTATCTATGATCAAGCAAACCATGATGATCCTCGTAGCCAACTTTATGCATTCCATGGTTATGAGCTTATTACCCCATCTATCCATAACCCCATACCCATCCATGAGCAAGAAACCTCCATTACTCCTATCCATCCTCCACCTAGTCCTATCCATGATCCAACAACACATACTTTCCTTGATGAGACACTTGCCTCCCAAGTGCACATAGATGATAAAAATAATAACTTGGATCATACGGAGCATAATGATAATCAAGATCCTAACGATCCTCCACCATCCATTATCAACCATGTTGTAAATCCATTATCCTATCCCCTTGGTCTCACTACCTTCATGCATGAATGTTCTTCCTTAGGAGAGAAACAACCATTATCTACCACTTCACCTTCTTCATCCAATAAGGAGATCGTTGCTAGTGTCCAAAGCACCCATAATCCCATTGTCCATCGCATATTCCAACATATGAACTATCAAGGTAAAGGTTTAGGCCTTCATGAACAAGGTATTTTGGAACCCGTCCATGTCAATGTCCCTCCTCACTCATATGGCCTTGGATACATACCCCAAGGTGAACAATCCAAAGATGTTGGTACTTCCTCCACTCCTAAATCCACCACTTTCCATTGCAAACCCTATCATATCCCCAAAACATATGTCACCATTCCACCTCCCTTATCATATACATCCCAAAAGCATGTGACCATACACCTTCTACCATCCAATCTACCTCCACTACTTTCAACTACTAACATCCCTCCATGCATTTTACCACCACTTCTTCCTACACCTTATCTATCCATCCATAAATCCTCTAAATATCCCAATTGTGGCCAACAAATGCACATGTTGTCTAAACAAAGATCTTCCACCAACCCCACTTCCACCATCTCAAGGGAATTCATCAGTAAAATTTTGGATGCCTCTACCTATAAAGTAAAAAATCCTAAAGGTCCTCATGCCTGCGGATACAAAAGCCAAGAATCAAAGAAACTTCCATCTCAAGAGTTGCACACACCCACACACCTCAAAGCAAAACTAAAAAAGGTGTGGGTCCCCAAGCAACAAGTAATTACCTCAGAAGCTGCACAAAATTTGCACATACCCAAGCCCGTACCTTCATAGGTTACATCTACAAGAAAAATGGTTTGGGTACCTAAGCAAAAATCCATCAAGTGAAATGAGGCATCCAATTCTCAAAAATCCCATTCCATCCAAAAGTCTCAAATCCTTCCATCCCACATGACAAGCAAATATCAGAAGTATACTAAGTCTATGTGGGACCCTAAAAGCCTACATCATTCATCCACCAAGTAAAACTATCCATTACTTCCTATACCACCTTCCTATCATAAGCTTCAACGTTTATCATGGTATGTGCAACCGTTGGTCATGATTCCCTTCCATCCTGCGACACTTCCACATAATTCCATCTCCCCTTCCTTCCACTATTATCCTACATATCTTCCCCATCCTATTCCTATGGTCCATGCTTTTGCATAAGCCTTCCCTCCATCCATACATAAGCCTTGCATAATCTGCATCATCATCCACTATCACACCTTCCATAATTTGCTATCTACCTACTCCCTCTTCCTTTCATGCGATCCTTTCCAACACCTATGAGCATAGTGACAACGTTCATCTAGTAGGACTATCACCTTTCATGGAGCTAGGTACTTGAGGCCCTCTCGTCCATATCCACCCTTTCCATTAAAAAAAAACAAAAAAAAAAGAAATTGAAAAAACTAAAGAGAAATCCCCTCATTCAATGGTGAAAATCTAGCAAACAGGCACCTTGGATAACTACCATGATGAAAACTTAGAAAATAGGCGTCATGTGTAAGTTGATCTTCTGCGTCACTTTCACTTGGGGGCACCTTGTATCATCGACATATCACTTTTCTCCTATCATTTTCTCCTATACCATTGCCTATCCTATCCTGTTATCTTTACCCATTACATACCTATTTTTTTGAATCCATCCATCCTATCTTACCGCACCCTCCTATCATTTGTATCTTGCATATACCTATCATATATGAGTCCTTTCATCCTCTATTCCTCTTTTGATCTTGATACAGATATGGGGCCAAAATGTCAAAACATGCTTTGTAAAAACTCTTGATATACCTTGTCTTTTTCAAATCCTTCATTATCCTCTCATCCTCCTATCGTCATAAGCATTGTCCTGAAAAATCTTAAGTATCCTATCTATAATGGGGCATGTTATTCCTATGCGACTTAGTCCTTGGCGATCACATCCTTCCCCTTTTCTATGTGCGTTCCTTCTATCTACTATTGCCCATCCTCCTACCTACCCATCCATTATCCATTATCACCCATCCATTTACCTATCCATGGTGTTCCCTTGTCATTAGTATTGAGCATTTATGCTATCCAAATTGCCATCCAACAATCCCAAAAACATCAAAACATTGGCAAAATCTAGAAAATCCCAAAAAAGCATCAAATCGTCTGCAACCCCATCATTGGTACCCTCCTCGAACTACGTTGCCTCTATGACGTCGCGTAGGCAAGGCCATTATCAATGCACCCCTAAGGCTCCACTACCCATCCATTCGATATCTTATCATCTATCCTTCTATCTATCCATGTCTGCACCATTTTGCTAGACAAACACGCACAACAAAACCTACTTTCAAGCAGAAATTTTGACGCAAGACATGAACCTATCCAAAGAAAAGAAAACAAGTACCTAAAAGAACTCTAAATGATTCTATCTAAATTATGGCAAGCAAACACATCTAAATGCAAGAATGTTTTGTGTTTGTGAGAAAGTTAACTTACAGAGTCTTGAGTTTTGTTATTATGTCTTTCTACGCTACTCAAGGATGTCTAAAAAACTAGAGATGCTATGATGGGGGCATGATTATCTTCTTTGTTTGCTGTTTGTGGATCAATCTTTAGTAATGTGATGACTTTTGTCTAACGACATGATCAGCAAAAGATCATCGAGGACTTCAGAGGTCTAACATGAAATAGGTATAATCCTTATCTGTTGATACATAAGAAATACTCAGGTCATCTCAGTTCAATTATACCTAGATGCTTGTATTAACTTGCTAAATCAAAATCCATGTAAGTAATACTCAGGTCATCTCAGTTTAACTATACCTAGATGTTTGTATTTTCTTACAACATTTCAAAAACACATAAAAAAAGCCCAATGATGAAATAAGCACTTCAAAATACTTGAAATATCAGGATGGCAAAACCATTTGCATTCAGAAAGAATCTACAAAGCATCCATATCCCATGTAATAAAAATTCTATGCAGAGTATCAATGTTTACAAATAAAAGCTTGTGATTTCTTCTATCAATCAAATTTCTATCTATCATTATATCTCTCGTCAAGAGTTCTAGTTGTCAATTCAAGCAGTGATCCAAATGTGAGTCTATCCCTAATCCATACCAATCGAGTCAAGTCAATCTTGTCAAAATATCCAATTGCAATCAGTGGTCTTGATCCTAATCTTTTTGTAAACCATATCAATCAATCATCAGTATTAGTGGGATGTATCCTTCCCACACCTATCGTGTTGGTCTAGGGATCTATCGTTCCTTGCCATGACAACACTATCCTTTGTGTTGCTCTAGGGATCTATTGTTCCCCGCCATGACAACACTATCCTTTGTGTTTCTCTAGGGATCTATCATTCCCCGCAATGACAACACTATCTTATCGTGTTGATCTAGGGATCTATCGTTCCCTGCAATGACAACAATGTCGTATATCAATATCGATTAATCATTGGTTTACTACTTGATAGGGGCAATACCTTGTTTGTTCTTGAACCATTTGTGCATACTTGCTTGCTTGCTTGTGTGTATAATCATTATATCTTGCATCGCGTATCATTCGGCTTTTTCTTCAACAAATCTATTCACCCTAACCTACCTATTATTTTGCCTTCTTCATCGTGAGATTGTTTGTCTCACGTCCTTCTGCCTTCTTCTCATCCAATCTCCCAAGGGGACATCCTACCGTTGTTAAACCTATACCAAGGGCTAACTGGGGCATGTATCATTATCAAAATTCCTTATTCTTTGAAATAACGTGATAAAACACATTACATCAAAGAGGGGCAAAATGTATACACCTAAAAATGACATGACTCTATCTAAATAAATATTCTTAATATTTATTCCATGTAATTCCTCTATCAATAAATAAATCAAATTATTTATTTGATTCAAATTCCTCTAAATTTATTAAATATCAAATTATTTAATTACCTCTTCTAATGTCTTTATTTACTCAGATTTGGCATATTTTTAGGGTGGAGATATTATTTACATTATGGAAAGATCGTAATTATTGTATATTCTCAGAAAGTAAAATTGGAACTTCTATTTCTCTTTACATTAAAACAATTATTTTTTCTAATGTTCTTATGCAGATTCAAGTGCAAGCTAACAAAGTTTCCTTGGAGGTGGCACACTTACAGGAGTTATTGGATCATTGGGGGAATGCTCCCTGTACTGTGGCTTGAGTTCCTCTATCAGAGCCCGTTCACCTAACAGACGAAGAAGTGGTTCAGCCAGAGATTCTCATCCCCGCTCCCAGCCTGCTCAGTGTCGTGGTACTCACCGTCGCAGATGCTCAGCCTCTCCATGTCAGCGTGGTTGGACCTCAGGCCGTGCTGCAAGTGCAGAAGGGGATAATGTAGGTTGGCCCACTGGCGATAATACTGGTTGGAATGTTCCTGGTCCTTCTCATCCACCTAATATAGGATGGGATAATACTAAAGTCTTCCCCTTGTTTAATTTTGCTATCTCACCACAGCATGAGGAACCAAATGTTTAGAATGAAGAATAGGAAAATGAAGATGGCTGGGCTATGCTTGATGTCAACCTGGACCCCACTGATATTTGGGGGAAACTGGATGACAGGGATCCGCCATCTGCGGGGGTGGCTATGGTAGCTTAATTATGTTTTTTTATGGGTTTTCTACCCTTGATACTTTGATCTAGAACTTTCTAGGCTTAGCCCATGTGACTTTCAAGGTGTGCCTTTTAACCACCCACTATTTTTTTGTGAAGTGTTATTTTATTTTAATAGATAACTTGCATTTTCATCCAAAAATAAATAAAATTCTTCCAATAATTAAATAAAATCCTTTATTTAATTAAATTCTTCCAAATCCTCTTATCTACAATTAAATAATTCTTAATTATTTAATTAAATCAAATTATTCCTCCAAATTTAAATAAATCATGCAAATTTATTTAAATTCTCTCAATCTCTAAAAATAAAATATAATCAAATATTTTATTTATTCTTCTTCATGCACACAATATTAAATAATTTATTATTTAATTTCTCTCAAATCATGTAAAAGCAAATCACAAGTTGAGTTAACTGATTCAATCAACCTTGTTTTTATCAACAACTCTTAAATTAGAAAAAAGTATTCTAATTTATGAAAGCAAATCTTATCTTTATAAAAGAAAGCAGTTAACTCAAACAAAACAGCTTTTGTGTGACACTTGTCTTCTTGCAATTCGTGCACATCCTCTCAAGTCTTCTATACCATTGATCTTCTCTCTCAACTCTATAAATTGAACCCTATTCCTCCATTTCTATCATCCAAGCTTTTAGTAAACTTACTCTGCAAGAATTACAGCGCGCCTTTGGCACCATAGCATTCCATAGCTTGCGATCACCCTTTTATCATTGCAATTGTGTTGAAGAATCTCTTCATTGCAAATCTATCATAGCCATTCCCACTTGACATCTTAGAAAATAGCAAGGAAGTGCACCTTCTGAGGGCCATATTCATACACAAGATCATTTGAGATAGGCAATCAATGGAAGCCACAAAGTAAAGAACTTTGCAAGATTTGAGCTCTTTGTTTGTTTAATCTTCTTTGTTTCTTATTTCATTGAGTTATTGGGTATTATTGATATTATTTGATATTCATGTACAAATTTCCCATAACATTAGGTTCGGATGTAGTCAGGGCATTTGGACATGTCTAGTTGCAGATGAAATTTCCATACAAGTCAAATGTTAGGTTAAGTTCATCGAGACATGCATATAAAAAGATATCCAATTGAAAAGGTTCAAATGGAAATGAGTCATGCAACAAGATATCCAGATGAAAAATGTCTAGTTTGGATTTTAGGAAAAGTAACTGGATATGGAAATGCCTGGTTGGAAAATGCCCGCTTAGAATGTCTGGTTAGTTCAAATGTCCACTTGGAATGTCTGGTTAGGAACAAGACAATGTAACTGGATATTTGGATGAAAATATCTAGTTGGATAATAAGACATGTAACCAGATGTGGATATGCAATAGAATCCAAAAATGACAAGACAACAAGACATCTAGATGGAAAATGTTTGGTTGGAAGTTAAACCACGCAACTGGACATAGACATGTAACCGGATCTGGATATGGAAATGCAATAGGATATCCGGATAGAAAATATCTAGTTAGGAACAAAGCATTTCAATAGGACATCCAGATGAAGATGTCTGGTTGGACATAAAGCGATGCAACAAGATGTCAAAATGCAATCAGATGTCAAAGTGTAACTAGATGTTCAGTTGAGAATGTCTGGATGGAATATCTAGATAGAAATGTCTTGTTGGAGTCAAAATCTTGCAAAAGCATAACTTCATCAATTTTCATCATATCTTCACCAAATTTGAACTGTGAACACCCATTTGGATCCTCTTCAAGAAGAACTTATCATTGGGCCATGATTCTAACTGGAATTATTAGAATGTGATTATTTACTCTTACAAGAAAAACATGAAGAAAAATGAACAAAGAAACACAGAAATCTTTTTGGATGATGTGGATCTCTCGTGGACCTAGGTGCTCCTACATAACCACATGCCTAATTTCTTCCAAAGTAAATTTTGAAAGAAGCATCTTATTCTATTCCAAAGTTGCTAAAGAAGGAATATTATCCAACACATGCATATGAATGTTTACTAAAGCATCTTGAGGATTAGATAAAAGATTTTGATTCAAGAAAGAGATTACTTTATTCTGAATATCTTTTTACCCCTCAAGAATCTGGCCTTGGGAAGATTCAATTGAATGAATAGTATTGAATTTTATTTTGATTTTTATTGAAGCATGATTTTTTGTATTTCTACCTCCATATCTTAACCAAATTTCTCTTGACTTCTGTGTCCAATAGATTTCCTCTCTGAGAAGAATTTCCTTGAGATCTTTCCTCAACTTTTTCTCACATTCAAAACAATCTTTATTTATCCCAAGAGAACTAACATATTCATTTAATTCTTGAACTATTTTTCAAGCTTATTCTTATCATTAAAATTATTTTTAAACTAAGTTGTATTCCAATATTTAATCTTTGATTGTATAAACTGGAGTTTCTTATAGAATTGGAACATTCTTTCAACCCTATAGTAAAAGTAGTGACATGCCAATTATGGAGAAGTGGAATAAAATTTAGATCCTAAAACCACATAGCTTTGAATTTGAAGGGGGGTCTAGATGGGGTAGTGAATTGATTCTCAAAAAAATATAAAGTAATAGGATAATGATCAAATCTTGTAAAAGAGGCAATAAAAATACCATAAGCATGAATATTTGTCAACCAATTTGCTAAAAAAAGGAACCTATCAAGTCTTTATGCAATAAGAAGGAATTATTTTCTTCAGTTTGTCCATGTATACTTGTCGTTTTTGGAGGTTAGTCAACCAAGTTATTACCACCAATGAAATCCTAAAATCCTCAATAGTTTTTGAAGGTAGAATAATACCTCCCGATTTCTCCTCTAAATTAGCTATAGCATTGAAATCTCCTCCCAAAATAACTAGCTCATCTTTTAAAGAGTGAACTAGAGAGATTAGAAGATTCCATAATAATTTATTATGAATGGTATTATTATTCCATAAACATTGAACAACCATAAATTTATATTAGAGATGATATTTGTAACATTAAGAAATATCCAATTGGATCCTAAAGTAATGCAATCTAGCTTAATAGACTTAGGATTACAAAGAATAGCCAAACCTTAAGAAGCTCTAGAAGCCTCAAGCAAAAATAATTTCCATTTAGTCCATGTTAGTTGGGTGTAGGGCATGGAGAAGATCCGATTGGCAGCTGGTGCATACATTATGTGAAGGTTGGGGCCAACCTATGATTCTAGAAAACGCATCCCTAGATGTAATAATAGATACAATATATATATATATATATATATATATATATATATATATATATATATAGATATATATATTTAGGATAAGATAAGTAGGATAAGATAGTATGTGGTATGACAAGAGATAGTATGATGATATAGAAAAGACATAGAAGTCTGATCAAGCATGTATGTAGATTGATGAGGCAAAGACATAGACCTACCAGAGGATGGATGTATGATTTCCATATATATATATGTACTTTGCATATATATATATATGTGTGTGTGTATAAATGTGTATATATATATATGTATATATATGTGTGTGTGTGTGTGTGTGTGTGTGTGTGTGTGTATAGGATAAGATAGTATGTGGTATGACAGGAGATAGTATGATGATATAGAAAAGACATAGAAGTCTGATCAAGCATGTATGTAGATTGATGAGGCAGAGAAATAGACCTACTAGAGGATGGATGTATGATTGCCATATATATATGTATATATATATATATATATATATATATATATATATATATATATATATATATATATATATATATATCTGTGTGTGTGTGTGGAGATATGTTGGTTCTAGATAATTCTTTTGTGTTCTATTGTTATGTAATGTTTGTACTTTGCATATATTTTTCTTGGTATTTCACTATCAATCTCTAACTACTTGACTTAGGTATAAACTGACTACAAAGAGTTGATTGAGGACCAGATCTTTGGACTGGTATCCTTCCCCATTTCTTGACAAAATTTGGTTCCATTGCCGGGACCCTGGAAGAGAGTAGTTAAATATTGAAGGGACAAAAGATTCAAAGGAGTAATGTTGAGTACCAGAGAGAAGAGAAGGCTAGGTTAGCAAAGAAAATTCTCAAGTTGGGGAGAAATTTGAGTCTCCTTAAATTCCTACCTCTATGCGAGAGGGGCAGACACTTAAGGGGATGGAAAGTGGAAAGGGGGTAGGATCTGAAAGGATCTTTTAAATGATGTGACTCTTCAAACAAGGATACCATGGGATATAAAAGGACCAATGGAACACCAAATCAAGAGAACCCATGGTGAAAGGGGAGAAGTGGAATAAAAGAGAAATCAATGAGGACATTGGAATAGGAATGGAGATAAGCAGAGAAGAAAGATTGAAGCAAACTCAGGAAAAATAGGAATGCTACTACAGAAGGATGGAAAGGGCACAAGAGATGAGAAACGATATGACAACAAAACTTGCAGAAGGAAAGGAAGAAAAATACATTGAGTGCATCATGGAGGATGCTACTAAGCATGTCAATGTGGGTGCTACTAGAGAAAGGAGATTAGAAGGAGAAGAAATAGAGTACATTAGGAAGGATGCTGCTGAGCATGCCAATGTGGGTGCTGCTGAAGAAGAAAGTGGAAGGAAAAAGGAAGAAAGATGTGAACTAGGGTTTATGCCACATACTGCCAAAAATTTTGAATCAACACTAGAAATTTTGAATTTAGGCGAGGAATATATAGAGAAGCTAATTTTCTAAAGCATAAAGGAGATAAGAGGAAGAGGAGAAGATGCAGTAAACATTGAGGAGTTCTAAGGGTTTTAGAAGGTTATTTCAATCATCACTAGATGCTGACATGATCTCTTTCACAAATAGAAGAGTATCCCCTAATTTGAAGAGACACAACCCCTGGACTGTGAGTCACCCCAAGTGCCATATAAAGTAACGAGAAGTTTAATTCAAGAGGTAAAAAATTAAGAACACAAGGAAGCAGACATAATAGAAGAGATCCAGAGTAATTTCACAAAATTTTTAGGAGAAGATTACTTTGATATCTGACTACAGAGAGACAAGGGAAGAGATATAAACTGAGTTGATAGAAGACAACCTAACTAGAAGAGCATACTAGAGGAAACCTACCGCAAACTACTGGAGACATTAAAAAAACCAATCATGGATACTTCCATCAAGTTTCTAGTATTTGAGAAGGACACTACTAAAGCAACGAAATAGATTTTTGTTTTGGAGTCTATTTGGAGCTGGGATGGGGTAACAAGGCATGAAATCAAGTTGTTTGACTTTATAGCCACCTTGTGGAATGAAGCATTGAAGTGGTATAGAAATACATGGCCAAACAGTGATAAGGAATGGGATGAAATCAAGAAACTATTCTTGGAGAATTTTGGAGTTCCAAATATTCCTATAGAAGAGGTCAGCAAGATGAGAGATTTGATGCAATTGGACAAAGAATCAATAAAGGACTTTGATAAGAGATTCAAGGAGATAGCTAGGAAGTTGGATGAACCACTAACTGAGAAGTAAAAGATAGAATGGTTCATTTCCAGAATAAGCCCTGAAATAAAATCAGCCCTAGATGGAAGAACATTTGAAACATATGTGGAAGCAATGATGCTAGCCTGCGAGATAGAGTCTCAATCCTGGCGTAGACAAGACAAGATGAAGGAAAACCTAGAAATGGAGAAGCTGAAATTGGAATTGCAGCAATTAAAGATAAGACAAGAGATTTTGGCCAAGCAGGAGGATAATACACAAGAAGCGAAGGCCTAATATTTGGTGCTCATACTATACAAGGGAAGGTCACTTAAGAAATGAATGTCCTAGGATAAAAGGTGAAAGGAAAGCTATTGCAATAAAGGTAGACATCATAGCAACAATAAAAAGAATACATTTAGTATATTGCAAACTATGCAAAGAATGGGATGACCATGAAACACCGGATTGCCCTTCATAGAACTTTAGGAGGAAAAGAGAATTTGTTGATGAAGAATATGAAACATTGTACAATGGAAATAACACAAACTCAGTGGAAAGAAATAATATATCATATGTGAACAACATTGCAAAAAGAAACACATATGATCAAGGCTACAAGAAACCAAGTTGGAGAAACTAGAGGAATGCCAATGCAATACAAAATTCAAATTCTAGCGGTCCATCCTATGGGAATAACTACTGATGCAGAGTGGCACAAGGGAAGCAATAGTGATCCCGCTTCTCTGCCTAACACCCACTTCACCTACTCTATATCCAACCAATGTCACATCCAAGGGCATATGAAGGATTTGTTAACCAGGCTATGGTTCAGTCCTCAAGACTCCTTCCACACCTTGAGGCAGGCCTACAAACACCTTTTCCACAGTTGGTTTGATCCCCAACTTCTCACAACTCTTCAACCTTGACTAGGCCTAGTGAGGCTACTAGCCCTCCTAAACTAGTTTTCTCCACACAACTTGACAAAACCGTAAATGACCAGGCAAGAAAATGATGGATTTGAATACCCTTTAAGGGACTCTAACAAACTTCCAAGCCTCTAATCTCAACTCTACTCCAGCAACTCAAACCACCCACTAGGTCTTTAGGCCTAATTGATCAGTTTAGGGTTAGGTTTCAAAGAAAAGGGTCTAAGTTGGGGTCATAGATCAAGTATAGGAATTTGGAACACTTCCACAACCTTCAAACATCTCAAAACTACCATCCATTCACTCACCCTATCAGGATTTTGTCATTTACAACAGCAAATTGCATAATTTTGGTCAAATACATATGAATAATTGACCTAGGGCATCACTCCAAAATTCAAAGATAGTCTTTCCCAACCAAATGCTTTGGAATCATGTAAATTACATCCCTAGCTTGCATTTCATTGATTTGCATGAGATTTCACCAGTTGGAATGCATTCTAAGGCTGGATTTGTATGACAAACCCTAGAAAATAGGGTTTTAGACCAATTTGGAAAAAAATGCAATATCTCCCTCCTATGACCACTTCAAGACGTCAAACTTGTTGTATTCAAACCCTGACTCCAACTAGTTTTAGAAAAATAACATTGATTCACTTGGCCAATCCGTACAGGCCATAAAACAGCAGAAAAATAGGGAAAAACAGTCAATTTTCTTTATTTCTGTGCCCAAAACTCCATACCAACACTTCTCTGCCATACAGGAGTGAGATGACAACAGTATAAACTAATCCAAGTCAGTATCCAACCTCCAACAATAGTTTTCAACTATCAAAACTGAGTGGCAATTGGCCAAATGTGTCATTGACACCATTGGCAACATTTTACACTATGGTATTTTTGCATTAACACAAGGTTGTCATTTGGTTTATCTTGTCCAATGGAATCAAACCACCATCATACTCCATAAAACATGCTAAAACATCAAGACTATCAAAAAGATTCAAGAAAACATCATTAGACCTACTAGGCCTAATTGTCACAACTAGGGTCAAAATGGACTAAGAAGGATTTGAGGCTTATAAGATTACCCCAAACCTCTTGACCATACAGAGTGGACCTTACAATCATGGCTAGAAGCCTTATTACCAAACATGCTAAACAAAAACTTCAAATTTGTCTAAATGCATCAAAATGCTCTTAGGTGCCCTACACCATACACCCACTGTTAAACAAAACTCAAGTCTCTTGAGTTGGGAATGCTGTCAAATGTGAATCCTGCCTTCTCAATGTCTGCTCTGCTCATCCAAGTGGCATCCTCCTGAGGTTTATTGAGCCACTTCACCAAATATTCATAATAGGTGTGCCTCCTAGTTTGTTTTGCAATCCTTTTATCCAAAATACATTCAATTTGATCAGGAGATGAAGGAATTAGTTCTTGAAGTGTCTGATCAATTTGTTGCTCTACAATAGATGTCTAAGGATCAGATCCTTTATAGGGATAAAGGTCTGCTACATTGAAGATTGGTGACAAGGCAATGCCATCCGAAAGTCTAATTTTGTAGGCATTTTCTCCACATTTCTTTAGCACTTCACAAGGCCCAATCTTCTTCGTAAGTAGCTTGGTGTATTTACCTGCAAGTAGTCTCTCCTTTTTCAGATGCACCATGACCAAATCCCCTTCTTTGAACTGCAGATCCCTTCTCTTTCTGTCAGCAGACTGTTTGTACTTTGTAGAGGTATACTGTAATTTCTATTTTACTTGCTCATGGACATCTTTCATCACTTGGACAAAGTCTTCAGCTAATGCACTACTCTTCTCCAGTTCTCCAACCTCTCTAAGTTCCAAAATACCCCTTGGGTGAGTGCCATAAACAATTTGAAAAGTTGACAGGCTGGTACTCCTGTTCACAGTGTCATTGTAGGAGTATTTTGCCTGAGCCAAAACTGAATCCCAACTAGCACCTTGCTCCTTTGTTAGGCATCTTAGGAGGTTGCCAAGTGACCTGTTAATCACCTCGATCTGACCATCAGACTGAGGATGATAGGCTGATGATAATGACAAGTTTGCACCTAGTCTTTTCCAAAGTGTCCTCCAGAAGTGTCCTATGAACTTGGGGTCTCTATCAGAGATTATTGACAAAGGTAAACCATGTAATCTGACAATTTCCTTGAAGAAATGACTAGCTATATGTGAGGCATCATGTGTGGTTTTACATGGAATGAAATGGGCCATTTTAGAGAACCTATCAACAACCACAAAAATGCTATCATGTCCATTCTTTGTCCTAGGCAAACCAAGTACAAAATCCATGCTTATGGAATCCCAAAGCTTTGAAGGGATAGGTAGTGGAGTGTATAGACCTGCATTTGATGTATGCCCCTTGGCTCTTTGGCAAATTTGACAAGTTTCTACAAACTTTCTTACATCAGTTGGTAACTTTGGCCAATAGTAGTATCTTCTAACCAAGTCTAGGGTCTTATCAATGCCAAAGTGGCCTGCCATGCTGCCACAATGCTTCTCCTGAATTATATTCTCTCTAACAGACCCTCTTGGGATACACAATAGGCTGCCTTTGAAAAGAAAGCCATCTTGTATCAAAAAATTAGAAAAATCAATATTATACCTGCCTGTCATGGCTTTACAAACTTGGTAAGGTTCCTTGAAGTCTTCATCTATTACATACTAATCTTTACTAGCTTGTATACCTATACTTTCCAACTGAATGGTCTGAACAACAAGATTCCTCCTACTTTAGGCATCGGCTACCTTATTGGCCACTCCTTTCTTGTGCTTAATGGAGAATGTATATGCTTGGATGTACTCCATCCACTTGATATGCCTGTGGTTTAACTTTTCCTACCTATTCAAAAAGCTCAAAGCATGGTTATTAGTGAAAACAACAAACTCCTTGGGTAGTAAATAGTGTCTCCATTTTCTCAATGATTAAACCATTGCATATAATTCTAGATCATAGGTAGAATAGTTCTATTTTGCCTCATTTAACTTCTCACTAAAGAAGGCTATAGGCCTCCCCTCTTGACTTAGGACTCCCCCAACAACCCTCTTACTTGCATCACACTCAACAACAAAGGTCTTATCAAAATCAGGCAGCACAAGAACTAGTTTTTCTGATATTTTCTTTTTAACAGTTCAAAGACTTGATTGGCCTCATTTGTCCATACAAACACACATTTCTTACCCCCATTTATAGTATCAACAAGTGGAGCACAAATGGCACTAAACCCTCTAATGAACTTTCTATAAAAACTGCACAAACCATGGAAACTCCTTATCTCAGAGGCTGTAGTAGGTGTGGGCCAATTAAGAATGGCTTCCACCTTGCTTGGATCCATCTTGAGGCTGCCCTTAGAGATGACAAACCCCAAGAATGTCAGTTCTTCTTGTAGGAAGACACATTTGTCAAGGTTAATTCTCAACTTCTCCTCTTGAAGCCTCCTGAGCACTTGATGAATATGTCTTATGTGATCTTCCTTACTATCACTAAAAACCAATATATCATCCAAATATACAACAATGAACTTGTTAAGGAATGGTTTTAGCACCTCATTCATCAACCTCATGAAGGTGCTTAGTGCATTTGACAAGCCAAATGGCATCACAACCCATTCAAATAGCCCTTCATTGGTTTTAAAGGTTGTTTTCCACTCGTCCGCCTCCCTTATCCTAATTTGGTGGTAACCACTTTTTAGATCCATCTTGGTAAAATATTTAGCCCTACCCAAGCAATCCATTAAGTCTTCTATTCTAGGCATTCGAAATCTATACCTGATAGTAATCTTATTGATGGCCCTAGAATCAGTGCATAGTCTTCATGTGCCTTCCTTCTTGGGTGCAAGTACTGTAGGTACCGCACATGGGCTAATAATCCTCTTGATAAGCCCTCTATCCAACAAGTCTTGAATTTGTCTTGCCACTTCAGCATTTTTCTCTAGGGTCAACTTGTAGGCTGCTTGGTTTGGTAGGGTGGATCCAGGGATGAGATCAATGCAATGACTAATCTCCCTCTTTGGTGGAAGGGCATCCTTACTTTCATCGGCTGTCACATCATGAAACTTCTCCAATAGTTCCTCCACTTCTTTTGGTCCAATCCTCCTAAGAGGCTGCTATACTTTGATCTTCTTATGATTTGCATCCTTGGGCTTGATGACCATTGCAAAACATGGCACTTTCTCCTCCTTGAGGTTAGCCAAAAACTCTTTTTCACCTACTAACATAACTGAACTAGGAATAATCTTTTCCTTGCTGTCATTAATCATAGGAGTCATTGTGAAATTTTCACCATTTTTAGACAAATGAATTACATTTTGCTTACCATCATGTTGGGCACTTGTATCATGTTGCCAAGGCCTTCCAAGAAGAAGGTGACATGCATCCATATCCACTATCTCACAAAGAATCCTATCATGATATTCACCTATCTTGAATTCAACCCAACATTGTTCTTTCACCACAATTTGTTGGTCCTTGGTTAACCAAAAGACTCTATAAGGGTTAGGATGAGGTATCCTTTGCAATCCTAACTTAGTCACCATTTCATTGGAAGCTAAATTCTCAGAAGAACCTGAATCAACTATTACCTTGCAGACTTTTCCTTTCACCTTGCAAGTGGTTCTAAACAAATTGTTTCTTTGGGGCTGCTCCTTGGTGGCTGGCATGATGGGAGACTGGTTAAACATGATGCATTCTCCACTCTCTGGTGTTGTAGACTTGGAAGAGGCAGTTTGGTATGATGTGGTGCTTTGATAGTCATCCTCTTGAAGGAGCTGCACCCTTCTATCTTTCTGATTTGCAGCAGTGTTTCCCATCTTCTCTAGGCACCTAAAGGACTGATGTCCTATCTGATTACAGGAGAAACACCTTCCAGTGAACACAATGGAACCCTTGCCTCCACTTCTACCTCTACCATTACCTCTCCCTCTAAATTGACCCTAATTAGCACTATTTCTGTCAGCCTGCA
This sequence comes from Cunninghamia lanceolata, assembly GCA_027924645.1. Lineage (NCBI taxonomy): Eukaryota > Viridiplantae > Streptophyta > Pinopsida > Cupressales > Cupressaceae > Cunninghamia > Cunninghamia lanceolata. Next base: position 2,925,409 of record BSBN01001052.1, on the reverse strand, counting down.
CTTGACTGCCCTCTTGTGATCTGCCATCTTGGGGTCTAGGAAAGTTATCTCTGTTTTGAAATCTATCTCTACCTCTGAAATTCAGATTGCCTCTGCCTCTGCAATTTGAATCACCTCTCCTTCTCTGTTTGTCCTCAATCCTCAATGCCATTTGAAAACACTTATGGATTGTCTCCGAGTTAAAGAGGCTTAATTCATCTTGAATGGAGAACTCAATACCATTAAGATACCTTTCAAGCTTCTATTTTTCATTCTCAGGCATCTTGGCTTTCAATGACATCTTGTGAAACTCCTCTGCGTTGGTGCTCACATCCATGTCCTTCTGTCTCAATTTTTGCAACTTCTTGTGCAAGTTGACTTCGTAGTCTTCAGGAACAAATTGCTTCTTGATTTCAAGCACCATCTTCCTCCATGTAGTGATAGGGTTCCTATCATCCTCTTTCCTCTCATTTTGAATGAAGTTCCACCAACTTAAGGCTGGCCCTTTCATTCTAGATTTGGCAATCTTCACTTTCTAATTTTCTGCCACTTCTTCACATTCAAAATAGTTCTCCACTGCCTCTATCCAATCAAGGCACTCCTATGGATTCATCTTGCCAGGGAACATAGGTAAATCCACCTTACTATCCTTCCTACTCAACTTTCCAAGTGCATCTAGGAATTGTCTTTCTGGCATGCCTCCTTGTGGCTCTTCCATAGGCAATCCTTCTTCATCTTGATCCTCTTCATCTGAATCCAAGATGACCTCTGGCTTCTTCTTCTTATCCTTGTCCTTCTTCAACTTCTCTATCTCAACCTTATTTGCTTCCCCTGTCCCACTCTAGATCAGGTGGTATCAGAGCCATCAAAGAGATGGGAGATAGAGAAGAAGAGGAGGAAGTTCCTACAAAGGTGACTAATGCTGAATTGGCAAAGATAGTGAGAGAGCAAGCAGCCAAGAACAAAAGGATGAAGGATTTGTTAACCAGGCTATGGTTCAGTCCCCAATACTCCTTCCACACCTTGAGGCAGGCCTACAAACACCTTTTCCATAGTTGGTTTGATCCCCAACTTCTCACAACTCTTCAACCTTGACTAAGCCTAGTGAGGCTACTAGCCATCCTAAACTAGTTTTCTCCACACAACTTGACAAAACCCTAAATGACTAGGCAAGAAAATGATGGATTTGAATACCCTTTAAGGGACTCTAACAAAATTCCAAGCCTCTAATCTCAACTCTACTCCAGCAACTCAGACCACCCACTAGGTCTCTAGGCCTAATTAATCAATTTAGGGCTAGGTTTCAAAGCAAAGGGTCTAAGTTGGGGTCATAGATCAGGGACAAGAATTTGGAACACTTCCACAACCTTCAAACATATCAAAACTACCATCCATTCACTCACCCTATCAAGATTTTATCATTTACAACAGCAAATTGCATAATTTTGGTCAAATACATATGAATACTTGACCTAGGGCATCACTCCAAAATTTGAAGACATTCTTTCCCAACCAAATGCTTTTGGAATCATGTAAATTACATCCCTAGCCTGTATTTCACCAATTTGCATGAGATTTCACCAATTGGAATGCATTCTAAGGCCGGATTTGTATGACAAACCCTAGAAAATAGGGTTTTAGACCAGTTTGGAAAGAAAATGTAATATCTCCCTCCTACGACCACTTCAAGACCTCAAACTTGTTGCATTCAAATCCTGACTCCAACTAGTTTTAGAAAAATAACATTGATCCACTTGGCCAATCTGTATAGGCTGTACAACAGTAGAAAAATAGGGAAAAATAGTCAATTTTCTTTATTTCTGTGCCCAAAACTCCATACCAACACTTCTCTACCATACATGAGTGAGATGAAAATAGTATAAACCAATCCAAGTCGATATCCAACCTCCAACAATAGTTTTTAACTGTCAAAACTGAGTGGCAACTGGCCAAATGTGTCATTGTCACCATTGGCAACATTTTACACTATGGTATTTTTGCATTAACACAAGGTTGTCATTTGGTTTAGCTTGTCCAATGGAATCAAACCACCATCATACTCCCTAAAACATGCTAAAACATCAAGACTATCAAAAAGACTCAAGAAAACATCATTAGACCTACTAGGCCTAAGTGTCACAACTAGGGTCAAAATGGACTAAGAAGGATTTGAGGCTTATAAGATTACTCCAAACCTCTTAACCATACAGAGTGGACCTTACAATCATGGCTAGAAGCCTTATTACCAAACATACTAAACAAAAACTTCAAATTTGTCAAAATGCATCAAAATGCTCTTAGGTGCCCTGCACCAACTACAATAATGATGAAAAAGAGAAGTTTGGAGGCTATAGAGGAGGCTAAGCTCAAGGAAAAGGTCAAAGGAGGGAGGATGCCACATGTTTCAAATGTGGTAAGCTAGGACACTTTGCTAATGAATGTTGGGGTGAAAGGAAAACATAATGTTCATTCTATAGTGGTACAAAGAATGATCCATTTTCCTGTGATAGAGCACAATAGTACTTTTGAAATGCACCACCACAATCTAAGAGTGATGAGTTATAGAACCTGAATACACAAAAAGGGGCTAGGATCATAAGAAGAGAACCTAAAGGTCAAGGAGCAATAAATTGCCAAAAGAACAATAGGGAGGAAATAGACACATCTTCAACTGAATCTATAGAAGAAGAGTATTACCAGAGAACCAAGCCAAAACATTCTAGAAAGGATAGAAGAAGAATGAAGGAGAAAGCTATGGCACTGAAAAGACAAGGAACAAATCGCAGAAGACATTACACCATTGAGACAGAGGAGGAAGATAGTGAGGAGGAAGAAGAATTTGTTCCTACTAAGAAACAATATGAGGAAGTTGTGTTTAGGAAGCTAAACAAACAATAAGGAAGGAGCACGAAAAGGAGAAACAATACAATCAGTTTTTCACCAAAGAAGAAGTAGAAGCTCTCAAGCAGTTAGCCCAATTGACACAACATGGACTCATTGAGAAACTAAAGCAATTTTCTAAATATTGGAATAAGATGCCAGGTCAAAAGAGCCAACTGTAGAGGATGGGAAGGAAAGATAGAGAATGGAAGATAAAACCACTTATGGTGGATGTTCATATCAATCACAGAAAAGTCTGGAATGTCATGATAGATCTGGGAGCAGATGTCAACATGTTGACAAAGAAGCTTTGGGAATAGTTGGGAAGACCTAAGCTGATAGAGACAACCTACAATATAATCCTAGCAAATGGATCCAATATGCAGACAATGGGAACATGGAATCAACTTGTGGAAGTTAACCTAATGGGGGTTAAACATGTCTTAGACTTTATTGTTGTAGCCATGAAGGATCAAGGAGAAGCTTTTAATGCACTTTTAGGTTTGAGCTGGTTTGTAGATACAAATGGTATCATAGACTCCTAGAAAGAAGAGCTATCATCTTCTAATGAATTGTCCATATTTCTCTAGGATCATTAATGGAAGAAGCATACATAGAAGAAATCAATCAGACAGATGATAGTGATAAGGACTCAAAGAATATCTACACAATTTCAAGGTTGGATGCATAAGAAACAACATAACAGCCTAAATTTGAGGGAGAATTGGAGATAGAGGATGATCACTACAACATAGACAATGAGGAAGTTCTAGAAGCCTAGTTGAGAGAAGAACCAAAACTAAAAACACAAAAAATGGTTGGTTACCAAAGCATGTTCATGGTCAGAATTGGTGAAGAAGACATACCACAATCCTCCACACTTCATCAAAACTCACCGGAGATCACATGTGGCACATCTATGGAGGATAAGGAAGATATGGATCAAAGATCTCACTAGGTAAGTTAGTTTTTGAAAGGGATTTCACATATTAAATTGTCTAGGTTTTTAGGAATGTAAAATCTACATACATATCTAGCAGAAATGGAGATAGTTTTTTTAGATGAAGACATAAGATTACAAGATGCACAACACTCATTGGTAAGCAATACCGTGAACTAGTGGAACACACACAAGGACACAATCAATCGATGGCTAACATTCAAAATACTCATCAAAACAAGATATTTGCCAGAGGAAGGAGAATATGACATAATACCCAAATACTCATGTCAGATATCATTGCAAGAACATTTATCGATGTGCACAATGGTATGGAGAGAAAGAAATGAATATAATGAGATACTGTATACCCATTTATTTTATTGGACACTATCACCAATTGCACAGACATGGTATATAAATCAGGAACAAATGAAAGAAACTAAATATTAGGAAGAGATACAAAAGGACTTCATTCACACATTCTCATTCTTTAGTCTAGACAAGAACATACACACAACACTCATCATAATCTAGGAGATCATCTTTCAACAAGATGTGGAACAAGAAGAAGTGAAACTAGAACAAAGCCCACCACATGCAAAACATAAGGCATATGGAAAATCATAGAATGGATGGATAAAGAATAATATCTAGAGAAACATAAATGCTACAAAACATCACAACAGGAGGATGAAGAGAGTAGGGAACTAGAAATAGAGATTGAGCAAGGAGAAAGAAAGCTAGCAGAATCAACAATAGTCAAAGAAAATACTACAATAAGCCCATCTAGCTAAGGGAAGAGAACATTTCCAAAGGAGATCCTAAGCTATCCAAAATAGGAGACTATTAGGATGAGAAGGTAGTGGCGCAAGTAGCAGAACTTTTGTCTGAGTATGAGGATTTGTTCCCTAGAAAATTCAATGAGATGAAAGGAATAAAAGAGGAGGCTGGAACAATGAAAATTCAATTAAAAGAAGGTAGTAAACCAATAAAGAAAATTCAATATAGAATGAACCCAAACATGAAGAAAAGAGTTAAAGTAGAACTTGATAAGATGCTTTAAGCATTGATCATAAAACCAGTGGAGGAAGTAGAGTGGATCAGCCTAATTGTAGTACAAAATACAAAAATAGGAGAAATCAAGATTTGAAGAGACTATAGAGAGTTGAATAAAGCTTGTATTCATGATCCCTTCCCTACACCATTCAAAGAGGAAATCTTGGAGTCAGTTGTTGGTAGGGAAATCTATTCCTTCACTGATGGATTCTTCGGATACCACCAAGTAAAAATTAGATAACTAAAACAACATTTGCCTCTGAACCAGGATCTTTCATGTATACTGTTATGCCATTTGGATTGAAAAATGCACCTGCAGTATTCAGTAGAATAATGGTAAATCCATTCAAGGATTTTATACATGATTTCCTAGAAGTCTATTTGGACGATTGGATTGTATTTGGACTAGTAAAAGATCACACACATACATTAAGATTGATGCTGAATAAATGTAAAAGTTTGCAAATCTCCCTAAACTTGAAGAAATGTACTTTTGCGGTAGCATTTGGAACACTACTAGGTCATATAATATGTAAAGAAGGATTGATGGTTGATCCCCTAAAAGTTGCAATTATTCAAAACTTACCACCACCAAAAAATGCATCTAATGTCAAAACATTCCTAGGATATACCGGTTACTACTGCAAGTTTATCAAGAGTTGTGTAACCATCTCAGCACCTTTAGAAGAACTATTGAAGAAAAAACAAGGCAAAAGTATTACCTAGAATGAATAGCACCAAAAGGAATTTGACACATTAAAACAGAAGATAGATCAAAAGCACCTATACTCATATTTCTCAGGGGGAACATTACTGACCCAATCCAAAGGTTCTAAGGATCATCCTATTGAATTTGCAAGTAGGAAGTTGTCAAAAGTAGAGAAGAAATATACCATAACTAAGAGGGAAGCCCTAGCAATGGTATATGCATTACAAAAGTTAAGACATTACCTCTTGTCAACACCTTTTGTTTTCTATACCGACCATGAACCATTTAAATATCTACTTAACAAACCAATCATTAAAGGAAGAATTTGTCGATGGCTACTTTTGTTTTCAGAATTTGAATCCTTAGTAATGGTGAAACTAGGAAAGCACAATTAGGGACTAGACTACTTGTCCAAAATTGAGACAGGGGAAGATTCGGAGGTACAGGAAGAACTACCTAGCGCAAACCTTTTCAGAATAAATGTGGTACTAGAAGAACTGAAAGATATAGCATACCTATTGGCTACAGGTGAATTTCGAGTAGAAATGTCACAACAAGGAAGATAAAACCTAATGCAAAAGTCTTTTCTATGTACATTGATTAAAGGAGTGTTGCATATCCAAGGAAAGGATGATATCATTAGAAGGGTGCTATATGAATATGAAAGAGAAGAAGTTCTAAGAGAAGAAAATGAAGGGATAGAAGGAGGACATAATGCCAGAGACATGACATCAAGAAAAGTTAAATTAGTCAGGTTATAGTGGCCTATACTTTTCAAAGATGCAAAAAGATATGTTAAGAATTGTGATGTATGTCAAAGAACATGGAGACATACCACAAGAGATGAAATTTCATTGAGACTAGTTCCAACATAATTACCTTTTTAGAAATGGGCTATTAATTTCATTGGACCTATAGACCCATCGACAAAGTAGTCAAAAGCTAGATTCATCATTACTGGAGTAGAATACCTAACTAAGTGGGCTGAAGCACAACCAACTAAAGATTGCACTGTAAAAACTGCCACCAAATTCATCTATGAGAATATAATTACCAATTTTGGCTGCCCAATCAGTATAACTAGTGATCAAGGTAAACATTTTGTAAACAAGATGATTTCAGACCTACTGGACAACTTCATGATAACACATAACAAGAGTTTACCATATCATCCACAAGCAAATGGAGCAAGTGAAGGATTGAATAAGATTATTGGGGTACCATTAACAAATATATGCAATGGGAATAAGACAAATTAGGATCTAAAAGTACCTGCGATACTCTGGGCATACATAACAACTTTCAAAAAAATCACTAAGTTCACTCCCTATGAACTAGTGTATGGAATAGATGCTACAATACCCATACATTTCATATTGCCAAATTTCCATACAACAAGGAATCTAAAGATGAATGAAGACTCTCTCACACAAAGGATTGAAGAGTTAGAGAAAATGGATGAGGATAGATTGATGGAAGCATATAATATGAACCTAGAAAGGAAAAGACAGAAGGCCTGGCATGATAGAAACTTGAGGAACAAGACATTCAAGGAAGGTGACCTAGTACTCATATATGACATAAAATTTTGATGAGGAGCGCACAGCGGAAGGAACAATTGATCAAAAATTGAACTTTTGAACTCTTGAACCTTTGAACTGTTTCTAGTCTCAGTGAATAGATCTTTAAACCTTTGAATTCTTGAACCTTTTGGAACCGTTTCTAGGCTCGGCAAACAAATCTTTGAACCTTTTGTTTTCGGCAACACTTTGTCCGTTAGCCACTTTACAACTTATCTCTCTGAAGTCTTAGTCGCTCTGATGTGAGGTTCAACACTCTTTTCCTATCAGCAAGAAAATCACCATTTGCCATCTTCAAACTTGTCACTCTGACATTGCAACTCTTCTTGATGGGTGACTCTACTCTTCTTGCCTGTCGGCAAGACAATTACTATCAGCCATGTTAGAATTTGCTTCGCTGAAACGCTGATGGACCAAACACGCTTCGATGTGACTTCAACCTTCGGTGAACTTGATTTGAGTCCCAGCGATATGTTGATGCATAGTTTACTTTCTCCCTCTTCAACCTTACCCTAGCACATGGAGATGCTAGGTCAACCTACTGTGCAAAACACTCTGTCTGGATCCTCTTCACCGTTGAGCACAAAAACAAAACAAGAAACAAAAACAAATACTTGTACAACGAAGCCATTCCATGATTTCGATAGAAATTGTACCAGTGGAATGCTTCACATAGACATACTGCAATAATGGAAAGCACAGAAAGAATAGAAATCTATAGTTATACTGATTGCAGTTACAAGGAATAGAAAATCAAATTAATGGAATAGAATAGTTTTATTTCTCCTTAGAACAACACACACTCACACACTTCTCCTTCTCCTCTCTTCTGATGGTTCCTTCCTCTGGTTGTTATCAATTCAACCTACCAGCAGTTGGAAAACCAACTGATGTAAACAGTTGGGAGACCAATCGATCCAAAACGGCTTCAAACTATCCTACTACCCTGTTTTGGTACTATGTTGTTACAATATGACAAAAGTGTGTTTTAAGTCACTTTGGACTTACAAAAATGGGTTCTAGGTCCCGAAGGACCTAGAGACAAATTGAAATGAAAATGCATTGGTCAAATAGACCTTATTATAAAAGAAAATAGGATTTTCTAGGTGCTCCTGCACCATACTCCCTGAGTGAAAGTTGTCTCAAGTCCTCATAGAGACTAACTGTTGTAAATCACCACCCTTCTTTTTGATGTCTTCTTCTAGCATCCATGTGGCTTCTGAGTCTGAAAGTCCTTGCCATTTGACTAAGTGCTCAAAATAGGTCTGATTTCTAGTCTTCTTGGCTATCCTTCTATCCAAGATGCACTCTAGTTTTGGTGGTTCCTTAGGTGGTAAATACTGCACCCACTTTTCATTGTCCTGGGAAAAATTTGCTGCACCTTTATCCTTTGCTGCCTCATGGCTTCCCCATGATCTCTAGACTACAACTTGCTTCCATGTAATCAAAAACTCATGCCTAGCATTGTAGGCTCTACTCACACCTTACCATGAGTGAGTGCTTGCAACCAAACTTGGATGTTGCATGCCATGATTGCTTACTATCATATTTGCCTGAACACCTATAGTCAAAACCTTGGTTGATGCCTCTTGCACTGCTGCTATGGTAGAGTATGTTTGCCTTTCAACTCTTGTTGGCTCTAGAGGACAAACAATGGTCCCTATGATGATAACATCTTCTTCCTTCCAACCACCTTGTGGCTACTTGTAGACTTGCTCTTCAACCTTCTTCTGATCTATCTTAGACATCACCATCTGATCTCCATCATTCAAAACTAAAACCACCTTCAAACTTTGATCTTTGGCAACCCCACTTCTTGAGGTATCCTGAACTTTCCTTGTCTCTTCTTCATTGATCTTCACAAACTCTTTCTTACCCACCAAAATGACCTTGGCTGCCTTCTTTTCTTCAGCATCCTCCTGCAATGGTGTCATCACAAAAGTCCTCCCATCCTTCTTTGGGGCTAAAATAGTAGGGACTGCACATGGGCTAAGGCTCTTTCTTATCAGTCCTTTGTTTAGGAGTTCTTGAACCTGATTTGCTATCTCTTCATTCTACTAAGGGGTCATTTTATATGCTGCCTTATTAGGAAGTACTGCTCCTAGTATGAGGTCTATATGATGGCTAATGTCTTTGACAGGTGGTAGGGAATAAGGTATATCTTTTGTAATCACTCCTTTGTAACTCTCAAGCAAATCTCTGACCTCCTTAGACCCTACTTCTCTCACATTTTCCTTCTTTCCCCCCTTAGGATTCACAATCAAAGAAAAACCTACTCCACCACCTTCCTTTAGTGTATCCATGAATTCTTTTTCTCCTACCAGCATTACACTAGACCCTACATGCTGTGGATCCTCTTCCACCAATGACTGTATCTTATAAGTCACACCATCCTTTTGGAATGAGTAAGCATTCTTTTCCCCATCATGATGAACCTTTCTATCAAATTGCCATGGTTTGCCTAGCAGAAGATGGAAAGCATCCATTAGAAGGATGTCACACAAAATCTTGTCTCTATACCCCCAATACTGAATTCTACCCATCCCTGTTCATTGATGACTATATGATGTCCCTTGTTTAACCAGCTGACCCTATATGGACAACTATGGGGTATCTTTTCTAACTTCAATTTATCTACTGCTTCCAAAGATATAATATTGTTAGTAGAACCAGAGTCAATAATAACTTTACAAACCTTACCTTGGATCTTGCAGTTGACTCTAGACAAAGCTCTTCTTTGTGACGGTTCAGTCTGCACTGGTTCTTTGAGTAGCGTCCTCTTGATCATCAAATTTTCTCCCATCTCTGATGTCAAATTCACTTCAGGAGATGTCACACTCCCTACATCCTCTTGAGTCAATGTGGTTCTTCTCTCATTACCATGAGAAGTTGAGGCCTTCTTTGGACATTTATAAGTTGAGTGCCCTATCTGATTACAGTTATAACATCTCATATTGGAGAACTTGGATCCTCTACTTGATCCGTCTATCCCACCTCTTCCATTAGGCCTTCTTCCTTGGTAGCCTCCTCTGCTACTTGAGTCCCCAACTTTCTCTCCTTGGCTAGACTCACCATTAGGCCTCTGGTTAGGACTTCTTCCTCCAAAACTGCCTCTACCTCTAAAATTTCTACCACCTCTACCTTGCTACTTACCTTTCCTCTTCAGCTTCACTTCAACTCTTAATGATACTTGAAAGCATTTCTCCATGGTTTCAGGGGTTAACAAACTTATCTCATCTTGAATATTGAACCTCAAACCATTTAGATACCTTGCCACTTTAGCTTTTTCATCCTCCATGTACCCACAACGAAGAGTGTATTTGTGAAACTCTTTAGTGTAAGTAGCCACATCCAAATCTCTTTGCTTGAGATTTTGCATCTTCTTGTAGATCTGCACCTCATAGTCTGATGGAAGAAATTGGGACTTGATCCTCTCCAACATTCTGCTCCATGAAGAGATCATACTCTTCCCATTCTTTACCCTCTCACCTTGGGTGTAATTCCACCACGTAAGGGTAGTACCTTTGAGTTTAGTTTTTGTAAACTTAACCCTCTTACTTTCAAGAACTTCTTTGTATTCAAATTAGTTGTTTAGAGCCTCAATCCACTCCACAACCTCCTCAGCATCCATCTTCCCACTGAACATTGGGATCTCCATCTTGGCCTCTGAAGAGTCTTTCCCAATTACCTTGATGGCTTCAAGAAAGCATTTTTGATCTGCAGGTATCTCTGCCTCCTACCCTTGGGGTTCTTCTCCTTCTTCCCCTTCTTTTTCTCCATCAGATCATCATTTGATTTCTTTCCTATCTTCAGTGCCTTCAACTCAGCCTGGAGTACTTCCTTGACTCCAATCTTGATCATCTCTTCCACCTCTTGGAACTTCTTAAGCACTTTTGTTGTCATCCCCTTTGGAGGCATGATGCTAACCTCTCCTTCACTTTCTTCTGTTGACATACACAAACTTTCTTTCACAACCCAATAGAACCTTTTGTGGCTTTGATACAAATTTGATGAGGAGCGCATAGCAGAAGGGACAATTGATCAAAAATTAAACTTTTGAACTCTTGAACCTTTGAACTATTTCTAGTCTCGGTGAATAGATCTTTGAACCTTTGAACTCTTGAACCTTTGAACTCTTGAACCTTTTGGAACCATTTCTAGGCTTGGCGAACAAATCTTTGAACCTTTAAACCTTTTGAACCTTTTGTTTTTGGCAACACTTTGTCTGTCAGCCACTTTACAACTTATCTCTTCGAAGTCTTAGTCACTCCAATGTGAGGTTCAACACTCTTTGCCTATCGGCAAGAAAATCACCATCGGCCATCTTCGAACTTGTCACTCCGACATCGCAACTCTTCCTGATGGGTGACTCTACACTTCTTTCCTGTTGGCAAGACAATTACTATCAGCCATGTTAGAATTTGCTTCGCTGATACGCCGATGGACCAACCACTCTTCGGCGAACTTGATTTGAGTCCCAGCGATACACTGATGCACAGTTTACTTTCTCCCTCTTCAACCTTACCCTAGCACATGGAGATGCTAGGTCAACCTACTGTGCAAAACACTTTGTCTGGATCCTCTGCATCGTCGAACACAAAAACAAAACAAGAAACAAAAACAAATACTTGTACAACAAAGCCATTCCACTAATTTTGATAGAAATCATACCAGTGGAATGCTTCACATCAACATACTGCAACAATGGAAAGCATAGAAAGAATAGAAATCTACAGTTATAATGATTGCAGTTATAGGGAACAAAAAATCAAATTGATGGAACAAAATAGTTTTATTTCTCCTTAGAACAATACACACTCACACACTTCTCCTTCTCCTCTCTTTCGATGGTTCCTTCCTCTGGTTGTTATCAACTCAACCTACCAGCAGTTGGAAAACCAACCAATGCAAACAGTTGGGAGATCAACTGATCCAAAATGGCTTTAAACTGTCCTACTGCCCTGTTTTGGCACTATGTGATTACAATATGACAAAAGTGTGTTTAAGTCACTTTGGACTTACAAAAATGGGTTCTAGGTCCTGAAGGACCTAGAGACAAACTGAAATGAAAATGCATTGGTCAAATAGACCTTATTACAAAAGAAAACAAGATTTTCTAGGTGCTCCTACACCAAATTTGAGAAGCAAGGAAAACTAAAAATAAGGTGGTTAGGACCATTCTACATTGAAGAAATTGTAGATTTTAGAGCAGCCAGACTAAAGAACATGGAGGGGCAAATATCAGCTAGCTATGTCAATGGTGCTAGACTTAAGAAGTATTTTCAACTAGAGTAGAGCATGTCTTGAGGACAAGACATAGTTTTGAAGGGGGGAAGGTGTTATCATGGTGTAGGGCATGCAGTAGAGCTGATTGGAAGCTAGTTCATACATTATGCTAAGGCTGGGGTTGACCTACGATGCTAGAAGACACATCCCTAGATGTAATAGATACAATATATGCATATATATAGGATAAGATAAGCATGATAAGATAGTATGTGGTATGACAGGAAATAGTATGATGCTATAGAAAAGAAATAGAAGTCTGATCAAGCATGTATGTAGATGGATGAGGTAGAGACTTAGACCTATCAGAGGATGGATGTATGATTGTTGTATATATATATATATATATATATATATATATATATATATATATATATATCGAGATCTGTTGGTTTCAGATAACTCTCTTGTGTTCTATTGTTATGTAATTTTTGTACTCTGCATATATTATTCTTGGTATTTTTCTATCAATCTCTAACTACTTGACCGAGGTATAAATTGACTACAAAGACTCGACTAAGGACCAGATTTCCAAATTAGTATCCCTCCCCATTTCTTGCCAATAGTCCATTTTTCAAAATTAAGTTTTCCATGCTCAAATGAGAGTTTTGTTTCTTGATAAAAATAATATCTATATCATTGGAATCAATTTGATGCTTGATTAAGCGTCTCTTGTTAGAGGCATTAATGGCCCTAGCATTCCATGATAGGACCCTCATTGTTATCGAGGAGAGCATCATGCTCTCCTCACTTTGATAGATTTATCAAGTGTTTTTTATCTACTTGCTACAATCTCATCCTATGTTTTCTTACTCTTGGGTTTTCTTCCTCTTTTTGTTTGAATATGGGTAAGAAAGTTGATTGTTTCATTTCTCACTAACTGAGAAATTGAGTCTTTTAGAGAAGTCAAATTCTAAGTTCTCATTTAAAACTTCATTTGAAATTTACTCTTTTAGATCATTACCTACCTTCAATAGCACTTCATTGACCATATCATTGATGTTTTCATCTAGGGGAACATTTTTAACTTGAAGGCTATCTTCATGATTGTGAATTGACATGTGGAGCATAAACTCTCTTTCCTTTCCTTGATTCATCTCCAGTAGATGATTATCTAATTTATCTTGTTGAAATTCCCCCAAAATAGGATAGGATGGAAGATTTTTTTCATACAAAGTTTCCTTTGGAGGGCTAGATAATAGTTCATTTTCCTTAGAAAATTCAAGTAAACTAGCTCTGTAAATACATTAACATGCTGCAAATTACCCAAAGAAAGGTTAGCTTCATCTTCTTTCTACATTAAAGATACATCTAGCACAATAGGCCATTGAACCATCAATTCCTAAATTTTGGGAAAATGATTAACCTCTAGATCCTCACATACCAAATGAAGAGGTTGGCAAGTAGATGTATCTGTATATATCCTGATCTTTTGATTTGACATTTTCATTGTCAAGGCAACTTACATGTCCACAAGGATGATAATGAAGACATAAAATTTTAGGGCCATCATAATTTTTATTGTTTCCATTCTCCCTTGGTAGATTTTGTTGGAATTAGGCTAGACAACTGAGAGGGGGAGGGTGAATCAATTGTCTAACAAATTTAAACTTTTCTAATTTTAATCTTCTTTCACAACTTACAAATAGATTAATGATGTAAACATTAAAGCATGAATCAACAACACATGAGCAAAAATAAAATGAACACACTTGACACCAAGATTTTTAATGTGGAAACCTGGTTAAGGGAAAACCATGGTGGGGGTTAGCCACAAGATTCGTACCCTATTAAAAGTACTTGAAAGAAATGGGAAGGCACTTTCCTTCAAACGTACTACCCAGAGCTCACTGCTCAAAGAGGCTCACTGCCTACAGGAATTTATGTTTAGTATAGAAAGAGTTAACTAAGAAATAACATCTTCATCATGCCTGGTTCAGTCTCATTGAAGGCTCATAAAAACTTCTTCTCTGCCTCGAAACACTTCTTCACTATCTCTTCATCCTTTACTGCTCTTGTTCTTCTACTCCTCTTCTCTGCTCTGCCACTGATCCTTTCTTAGAATTTAATCAATTTCACACAAGGATAATTTTCAACAACTCAACTACATGCCTTTGTATACTTCATCAACCTTGGAATAAACATCAAGGTTGGCACTACAAGCATCTGACTTAATGCGAATCACTAAGTTGTCAGTCAAACATAACTAGGACTCAAATCTTCCTTGATCAACATGCCACGCTCCATAGAATTGCTCTTAGATAATTCACAATACGCTCAAATAATCCGGTTGACCAAGTCTGGGAAGAACAGCAACACCAAGGAAGAAATCTTTAACAACGAGCTCAATCTTCAATGTGGACCTCCAAGACAGTAGGTACATGATCCAGAGACCTCCACAAGCACATTAAATTCAGTAATAACATCTGCACTACTCCAAATCAATAGAATCACTTGCATCTTCATCTGGTACCTTAAGAACATTGTCTGCCATGACTGTCACACTAAAAGGATTGCTTGCGGACCTCCAAACCATGAACCACTTGAGTTGATGACACAAACTAACTTCCCAAACATGTCTTTAGATCTGTAGATCATAGTGTTTCATTTTCAGAGCAATCTGGACCAATTTCCTGTCACTCTGTCTCTTCTAAACACTGTAAAACTTGGTTCTACTCAGATGGTCATGACTTCTTCAAATCTTTATGTGGACCTCTCAAATATTAACTGGAGCTACTTCAGACAATCCTCTACACAACCATGTGGTCAGCATACATTTATCTTCATTAATTTTCTTAATATCCTCAACATTTCAGTCTTCTAAACAGGCAACAATACTGGCAACAAAATAGGATACAGTTGACACCAATGACAACAAGGATATGTTGACATTAATGACAACATTGATTAGGCACATATTTGCAACAATCTCCCCCTTTGTCATTGATGGCAACATGTGATGTGCAAAACTGATTTAACCATCAAGACAAGAACTTCTCCCCCTTTTTCTTATCACTTCTGCAACTACTTTCTTTACTGCTCCCCCTTTCATCAGAAACTAGTTTTTCACATGACTTCTCTCCCCTTTTGAAATCAATGGCAAAGGGCACATATTTGCAATCTTTTCTCCCCCTTTTTGATTCAAGCTGATCTCCAAAATGCATACTGATTACTCCCCCTAAGTAGTACTTCCTTAACATCAATCCGGATCACAAGATATGACTATGAATTCCATCAGACTGATGTACCCTTGTTCATCTTAGTTCTAATTAGGAAGGGTAATAATCCCTAAATTCTCTTTGAGATACTCAAAAGTATCCTTAGGTAGTTAGTGAAAATATCCACAATCTAATCCTTTGAAGAAACAAACTCCAATCTAACTTCATCCTCATTAACCTTCTCTCTCAAGAAGTGAAACTTGATTGATATATGCTTTGTCTTTGAATGCAATACTAGATTCTTTGAGATGCTTATTGCACTTGAATTATCACAGAAGATTGTAATGGGCTCCTCAAACACAATTCTAATGTCTTTCAACATTTACTTCATCCACATAACTTGAGTACAATTGTTTGTTGCTGCTATATACTCTGCCTCTACAGTAGATAGAGATATTGCCTCTTTCTTTTTGCTCATCCAAGAAACCAATCTCCTTCCCAAGAAGAATACACCACTACTAGTACTTTTCCTGTCATCCACATCTCTTACTCAATCAGCATTTGTGTATGCATGAAGAGTGAATTTATTATCCTTTGGATACCATAAGGCATAATTAAGTGTCCCTTTGAGATATCTAAAAATTCTTTTGATTGCTACAACATGGGATTCTCTAGGATCAGCTTGAAATCTAGCAACAAGTCTAACTACATTCATGACATCAGGTCTGGTCTGAGTTAGATAGAGTAGTCCTCCAATCATTGATCTATATCTTTTCTAATTTGCCTTAGGGGAGTCATCATCTTTACTCAACTTGTATCCGGTTACCATGGGTGTACCTACTGGCTTTGAATCTTCCATTCGAAAAAATTTCAACAATTCTCTCACATACTTATATTGAGATGTGAAGATACCTTTATCTGACTAAATGATTTGCAGACCTAAGAAGAAATTCATTTCACCAAACATGGACATCTCAAATTCACTCTGTATTTGATCAACAAATGTTTTGCACATACTCTCATTTCCACCAAAAATGATATCATCAACAAATACCTCAACAATCAGAATGTGCTCATGATTAATCTTGAAGTAAAGATTACTATCAGCAGTACCTTTTCTCTATCCTAGCTTTAGTAGATACTTATCTAATCTTGCATACCAGGATCTTGGGAATTGTTTGAGTCCATACAATGCTTTCCTCAACCTGTAGACCATATTTCTCTGATCAAATAATTGAAATCCTTCTGGTTGCTCAATGTAGACTTCTTCCAATTCTCCATTCAAGAATGCTGACTTGACATCCATCTAATAGACCTTGAAATCTTTATAAGCAACAAATGCAAGAAATAGTCTGACTACCTCTATTCTTTCAACTGGAACAAATGTTTCTTCAAAATCAATTCCATCCACTTGAGAATATCCTTTGCATACCAGCCTTGCTTTATTTCTTACAGCTTCACCATCTTCATTTAGTTTATTTCGAAAGACTGATTTAGTTCCAATCACATTTTTGTCTTCAGGTCTAGGAACAAGATCCCAAGTGTGATTCTTGTCAATTTGCATTAATTCTTCTTCCATAGCTTTTACCCAATTTTCATCATTGCAAGCTTTGCTTACTGATTTTGGTTCAATCTTTGAAATCAAACAAATATCCTCTTGATCTTCAGCAATTCTTCTCCTAGTTTGAACACTGTTATTTCTATCTCCTGTGATCTGATTTTCAGGATGATTCAGTCTTACATACCTAGGAGTTTTGGGATTTTCTTGAACCTCTATTTCTTGAGCTTGTTCTGCAACATCTACACTATCCTCTTGAGTAATTGGATTTTTTGGATCAATCTGGATCTGAGTCTAGGTTTGTACTTGCCTTCCTTGATTTTGACTTTCATCTTGATCATTTGAATCATATCCACAAGACCTGGAATGTCCTTTTCTCTCATCAATTCTAACATTTGCACTTTCAACAATCTTTTTCAATCTCTTGTTAAAGCACTGGTATGCCTTGCTTTGAGTAGAGTAACCCAGAAATATTCCTTCATCACTTCTTGCATCAAACTTTCGTAGATCCTCATCTCTTTTGATATAGCATTTACTACCAAAAACTCTAAAAAATTTCATAGTAGGAGGATGACCAAACCATAGTTCATAAGGGGTCTTACCATAATTGCCTTTGATCTGCACCTGGTTAAGAGTGTAGACAATAGTACTCACAACTTCTCTCCAATAGACTTGAGGAACATTTTCTTCCATCATCATGGTTCTAGCAGCTTCTTGAATGGTTCGGTTCTTTCTTTCCACAACTCCATTCTGCCGAGGAGTCCTAGGAGTAGATAACTATCTTTTTGTTCCATGCTTTTTACAAAATGAATCAAACTCACTGGAGGTAAACTCTCCACCTCTGTCAAATCTCAGACACTTTATTTTCTCACCAATCTCATTTTCCACCATAACCTTATACACCTTGAACTTGTCAAGAGCTTCTGATTTTTCTTTCAAGAAGGTTACCCACATCATCCGAGAGGAATCATCAATCAGCAACATAAAATATATGTCTCCTTGCACACTCCTAATTGTAGTAGGACCACATAGATCAGTATGCACAAGTTCCAGTTGTCCACTTGAAAATTGTTCTTTACTCTTGAATGAAGTTTTGTTTTGTTTACCCAATTGACATTCTCTACACATGCTATCAACAGGTTTCACAAGTTTTGGAAGATCTCTCACAACCTGAGTAGAACTTATCTTGACAATGTTATCAAAATTCACATGACACATTCTCCTATTCCATAACCAACTCTGATCAATCTAAGCAATCAAACAACTTTTACCAAAGCTACTTAAATGAAAGATGTTACCTCTAGTCTGAGTACTGGATGCAATTTCAGTTCTGGAGCTTTCAAAGATTCTACATTTTCCATCCTTGAATCGGAGATCATAACCCTTGTCAACCAACTATCCAACAGTAAGAAGATTATGCTTTAATCCTTCCACATACAGAACATCATTAGTGTTATTCTTACCATCAAAAGAGATGGATCCTCTTCCACGGATTCTACTAGCTGAGTTGTCTCTGAATTTCACAATTCCACCTTCATATTTTTCAAAACTTACAAACTTACTTTTATCACCAGTCATATGATGAGAACATCCACTTTCAATTACCCATTCATCCTTTTCTACAACCTGAGTAGCCAAGGAACTTTCCACATTTACACAACTAGCAGATTTAGTAGGCACCAGATTTTCTCCTTTGATAGCAATGAACACCCAATCACTTTCAGTGGAACCACCATGATCAGATTCATCATCTATGACTCCTTCTTCACCAGCTTCTTAGACATAGTAGCATTTCTTCTGAACTCTAGGTCTATTGGGGTTTGGCTTTGAATCCCTCTCTGGACACCTTGAGGCAAAATGACTAATCTTATTACAAGAAAAACATTTGAATGGCATCTTTCCTTCATACTTACCAAATCCTCTTGGCAATCTTTTGGCAAAAAGGGCTTCAAGTTCATCAAACTCAGTTTCATCATCTTCAAGATCCTTCCTTGTCTTGTTGAATCTGTTTGATCTTGTTGAAGAACTTTCACCCAGATCATATCTTTGTTTTCCATAAATACTGGATTTAAATGCAGATTCAAACTTAGGAAAAGAATCACCAAACTCACTCATTTCACATGCTGAAAGATTACCAACCAACTGATCCCTTGTAACAGTTGTCACAGTCTTGATCTCTTCAATAGAAACAACTTTATGCTTGTATGTCGGAGGTAAGGATCTGAGCACTTTGACAACAATCTCTGATTCATCCAATACTCCACCAGCACTCTTGATATTGGTCACAAGTTCATTTACCTTCTGCATATAGGAAATAATGTTTTCATCTTCACTCATCATCAACCTTTCATATTTACCTTTCAGAGTCTATAGCTTGGCACATTTGACATGTTTATCACCTTCATATAGGGTTTCCAACTTATTCTAGATTTCATGAGCAATTTTGAATTCCAGGACATTTGTCATTTCTGTATCATTCAGGGCACTCAACAATGCTTCTTTTGCTTGAATATTGTATTCAGCTTCCTTGAGTTTGTCTAGAGTTGTAGAATTATTCTTTGGAATCTTATACTCATTCTTAGTTATCATCCAAAAGACATCACCCATACATTCCAAATGAAACTGCATGTGTACCTTCCAAAGCGAGTAATTTGTTTCATCAAATCTCAGACTTTCCTTCTTATAAGTTGACATCTTGGATCTCCTCAAGCGCTCAAGCTTTGTATAGAGGAACCAAATCTAATACCAATTGTTGGAATTAGGTCTGACAATTGAGAGGGGGGTGAATCAGTTGTCCCACAAATTTAAACTTTTTTTATTTTAATTTTCTTTCACAGCTTACAAATAGATTAATGATGTAAACATTAAAGCATGAATCAACAACACATGAGTAGAAACAAAATGAACACACTTGACACAAAGATTTTTAATGTGGAAACCCAGTTAAGGGAAAACCATGGTGGGGCTTAGCCCACAAGATTCATACCCTGTTGAAAGTACTTGAAAGAAATGGGAAGGCACTTGCCTTCAGGAGCACTGCCCAGAGCTCACTGCTCAAAGAGGCTCACTGCCTACAGGAATTTATGATTAGTACAGAAAGAGTTAACTGAGAAATAGCATCTTCATCATGCTTAGTTCAATCTCATTGAAGGCTCATAAAAAATTCTACTTTGCCTCAAAACACTTCTTCACCATCTCTTCATCCTTTACTGCTCTTGTTCTTCTACTCCTCTTCTCTACTCTGCCACTGATCCTTTCTTAGAATTTTATCAATTTTGCACAAGGATAATTTTCAAAAACTCAACTACATGCCTTTATATGCTTCATCAACCTTGGAATAAACATCAAGGTTGGCACTACAAGCATCTGACATAATGCAAATCACTAAGCTGGTGGTCAAACATAACTAGGACTCAAATCTTCCTTGATCAGCATGCCACACTCCATAGAATTGCTCTTAGATCATTCGCAACATGCTCGAATCATCCAGTCATCCAAGACTAGGAAGAACAACAACACCAAGGAAGAAATCTTCAACAATGAGCTCAATCTTTAATGCAGACCTCCAACACAGTAGGCACATGATCTAGAGACCTCCATAAGCACATTGAATTCAACAATAACATCTGCACTACTCCAAATCAATAGAATCACTTGCATCTTCATCTGGTACCTTAAGAACACTGTCTACCATGACTGTCACACTAGAAGGATTGCTTGTAGACCTCCAAACCATGAACCACTTGAGTTGATGACACACATTGACTTCCTAAACATTTCTCTAGATCTGCAGATCATAGTGTTTCATTTTTGGAGCAATCCGAACCAATTTCCTATCACTCTATCTCTTCTGAACACTATAAAACCCAGTTCTACTGAGATGGTCATAACTTCTTCAAATCTTTATGTGGCCTCTCAAATCTTAACTAGAGCTACTTCAGACAATCCTCTACATAGAAATGTGGTCCGTATACATTTATCTTCATTTATTTTCTCAATATCCTCAACATTTTAGTCTTCTAAATAGGCTACAGTTGACACCAATGAGAAGAAGGATATGTTGACATCAATGACAACACTGATTAGGTACATATTTGCAATAGATTTAAGTATGACAATTTGAGGGAAATCCATAGCAACATCCATTGGAACACAAAATCTAACATTAGATCCAGAAGCCATAAAATATGGTAGATCATGTTCTTGGAAGATACCTAAAACATTGGAAACAATCTCAATAATTTCCAAGCATCTATATTCAAAAGGAATGTTTTTTAGATAAACTGATGAGGAGTGCACAATGGGAATAGATAATTGATCATCAATTGAACTTCTGAACTCTTGAACCTTTGAACTATTTCTAGTCTCGGTGAATAGATCTTTGAACCTTTGAACTCTTGAACCTTTTGAACTCTTGAACCTTTGAACCTTTTGAACCTTTTGTTTTCGGCAACACTTTCTCCATCGGCCACTTTATAACTTATCTCTCTGAAGTCTTAGTCACTCCGATGTGAGGTTCATCACTCTTTGAATATTGGCAAGAAAATCACCATCGATCATCTTCAAACTTGTCACTCTGACATCGCAACTCTTCCTGATGGGTGACTCTACACTTCTTGCCTGTCGGCAAGACAATTACTATCAGCAACGTTAGGATTTGCTTTGCCGATATGCCGATGGACCAACCACTCTTCAGCGTGACTTCAACCTTCAGTGAACTTGATTTGAGTCCCAACGATATGCCGATGCATAGTTTACTTTCCCCCTCTTCAACTGAACCCTAGCACATGGAGATGCTAGGTCAACCTACTATGCACAAACACTCTGTCTGGACCCTCTGCACCATCGAACACCAAAAACAAAATAAGAAATAAAACAAATACTTGTACAATGAAGCCATTCTAGTTATTTCCATAGAAAATGTACTAGTGGAATGCTTCATGGCGACATATTGCAACAATGGAAAGCACAGAAAGAATAGAAATCTACAGTTATACAAATTGCAATTACAGGGAATGGAAATCAAATTGATGGAACATAATAGTTTTTATTTCTCCTTAGAACAATACACAATCACCTTCACACTTCTTTCTCCTTCTTTTTCTCTTCCGATGGTTCCTTCCTCTAGTTGTTATCAACTCAACCTACCAGCAGTTGGAAAACCAACCGATGCAAACAGTTGGGAGACCAATCGATCCAAAACGGCTTCAAACTATCCTATTGCCCTGTTTTTGGTACTAAGTGATTACAATATGACAAAAGTGTGTTCTAAGTCACTTTGGACTTACAAAAAGGGTTCTAAGTCCTGAAGGACCTAGAGACAAACTAAAATGAAAATGCATTGGTCAAATAGACCTTGTTACAAAAGAAAATAGGATTTTCTAGGTGCTCCTACACCATACTCCCTGGGTGAAAGTTGTCTCAAGTCCTCTTAGAGACTAACTGCTGCAAATCACCACCCTACTTTTTGATGTCTTCTTCTAGCATCCATGTGGCTTCTAAGTCTGGAAGTCCTTGTCATTTGACTAAGTGCTCAAAATAGGTCTGAGTTCTTGTCTTTTTGGCTGTCCTGCTATCTAAGATGCACTCCATCTTAGGTGGTTCCTTAGGTGGTAAATGCTGCACCCACTCTGCATTGTCTTGGATAGAATCTGCTGTACATTCTCCTGTATTAGGACTCCTATGTAATGTTAGATCAGCAACATTAAATATAGGTAAAATAGTAATATCATCAGGTAGTTCAATTTTGTAAGCATTAGGACCATATTTCTGTAAAATCTTACAAGGTCCAATTTTTCTCATCATCAACTTGTTGTGGCTTCCCTTGGGTAGTCTGTTCTTGTTGAGATGAACCATGACCATATCTCCTATTTGGTACTACACATCCCTTCTCCTTTGATCCACTCTAGCCTTGATCTTCTGACTATTCTTGTGTAGAGTATATCTGACTTGTTGATGGATCTCTTTCATAGCCTCTGCAAAAGTATCAGCATGTCCACTCCATTTGTCCAACCCTTGAACATCTCTAAATTCAAAAATTCCTCTAGGATGACTACCATAGACAACTTCAAAAGGACTTAGACCTATACTTCTATTTGTAGAATCATTATAGGCATATTCAGCTTGTGAGAGTACCACATCCCAACTACCTCCATGTTCTCTTGTCAAACACCTCAGCAGATTGCCTAATGACCTATTCACAACCTCAGTTTGGCCATCAGTCTGAGGATGATATGCTGAACTAGAGGACAAATTTATACCCAATCTTTTCCACAAGGTTCTCCAAAAATGTCCCACAAATTTGTTGTCTTTGTCAGATAAAATACTCAAAGGCAATCCATGAATCCTGACAATGTCTTTAAAGAACAAACCTGCAATGTAGCTAGCATCATTGGTGGTTTTACAAGGAATAAAATGTGCTATTTTTCTGAATCTATCTACCACAACAAACACACTATCACAACTAGTCCTTGTCTTGGGCAATCCCATCACAAAATCCATACTCAAACTTTCCCAAGGTCTGTCTGGTATGGGCAAAGGTTGGTACAGTCCTGCATTAGTTGAGACCCCCTTTTCTCTTTGGCATACCATACAACTCTCAACAAACCTTCTGATATCAGATTGTATCCTTGGCCAAAAGTAAAATCTTCTTACTAGATCTATGGTCTTATTAAGCCCAAAATGTCCTCCTAAACCACCACTATGTTTCTCCTTTACTATATTATCCCTCATTGAACACTTAGGGATACATAGTTAACTCCCTTTAAACAAAAGTCCATCCTGCAATGTATAATCTAAAAATTCACTGTGGAAAGCATTGGGAAACTCAATGCATACCTTGTAAATCTCCTTGAAATCTTGGTCCTCTTCATACAATCCTTTGAGTGCCTCAACACCCATGCTTTGTAGCTGCACTTCTTGTACTATCAACACCCTTCTATTTAAAGCATCAGCAACCTTATTGGTTATCTCTTTCTTATGTTTGATGATGAAGGTGTATACTTGAAGACTTTCCACCCACTTCATGTGTCTATGACTGAGCTTTTCCTATCCATTCAAAAAACTAAGAGCGTGATTGTCTGTGTATACAATAAATTATTTAGGAAGCAAGTAGTGCCTCCACTTTTTCAGAGCTTGAACCATGGCATACAACTCTAAATCATAAGAGGAGTACTTCCTCTTAGCTTCATTCAATTTTTCACTAAAAAAGGCCACTGGTCTGCCTTCTTGGCTCAACACTACCCCTATGGCCAGTCCACTTGCATCACATTCAATGGTGAAGACTTTATTGAAATCAGGAAGTGCTAAGATAGGATACTTGGCAACTTTCTGCTTCAGACTTTCAAAACTCTAATATGCCTCTTTTGTCCACATAAACTTCACCTTACCTCCACCCTTGATGGTCTCCAACATAGGTGCACAAATATCACTGTAGTTCTTAATAAATTTTCTATAAAATGTGGCCAAGCCATGAAAACTTCTGACTTCTCCTACTGTCTGAGGTGTAGGCCAATTCAAAATAGCCTCTACCTTGGAAGGATCCATTTTCAAATCACCCTTAGAGATGAGAAAACCTAGGTACACCAATTCTTGTTTCACGAAGTCACACTTTTCCAAGTTTATTAGTGACTTCTGATCTTGTAGCCTCTTCAAGCCTATCCCCAAATGTTTCAAGTGTTCTTCCTTGCTCTTACTAAACACCAAGATATCATCAAGGTAGACTACCACAAATTTCCCTATGAACTCTTGCAACACCTCATTCATCAGCCTCATAAAGGTGCTCGGGGCATTTGAAAGACCAAAAGGCATCACAAGCCACTCATACAACCCTTCATTGGTTTTAAATGCCATCTTCCACTCATCCCCCTCTCTTATCCTTATCTGGTGATACCCACTCTTTAATTCTATCTTGGTGAAATAAGTGGCCCCTCCCAAATAATCCATTAGATCTTCTATTCTAGGAATAGGAAACCTATACCTGATGGTTATCCTATTGATGGCCCTAGAATCGGTGCAAAGCCTCCATTTCCCATCCTTCTTTGGGGCTAAAATAGTAGGGACTACACACAAGCTAAGGCTCTTTCTTATCAGTCCTTTGTTTAGGACTTCTTGAACCTGATTTGCCATCTCTTCATTCTACTGAGGGGTCATTTTATATGCTTCCTTATTTGGAAGTATTTCTCCTAGTATGAGGTCTATCTGATGGCTAATGTCTCTAACAGGTGGTAGGGAATCAGGTATATCTTTTGCAATCACTCCTTTGTAACTCTCAAGCAAGTCTCTGACCTCCTTAGGCCCTACTTCTCTCACATTTTCCTTCTTTTCCCTCTTAGGCTTCACAATCAAAGAAAAACCTACTCCATCACCTTCCATTAGTGTATCCATGAATTATTTGTCTCTTACCAGCATTACACTAGACCCTACATGCTATGGATCCTCTTCCACCAATGACTATATCCTATAAGTCACACCATCCTTTTGGAATGAGTAAGCATTCTTTTCTCCATCATGATGAGCCTTTCTGTCAAACTGCCAAGGTCTGCCTAACAAAAGATGGCAAGCATCCATTGGAAGGATGTCACATAAGATTTTATCTCTATACCCCCCAATACTGAATTCTACCCATGCTTGTTCATTGATGAGTATGTGATGTCCCTTGTTTAACCAACTGACCCTATCTGGACAGCTATGGGGTATCTTTTCTAACTTCAACTTATTCACTGCTTCCAAAGATATGATATTATCAGTAGAACCAGAGTCAATAATAACTTTACAAACCTTACCTTGGTTCTTGCAGTTGATTCTAAACAAAGCCCTTCTTTGAGACGGTTCTGTATGCACTGGTTCCTTGAGCACCGTCCTCCTGATCATCAGATTTTCTCCCATTTCTGATGCTAGATTCACTTCTGGAGTTGTCACACTCCTTGCATCCTCTTGAATCAAAGTGGTTCTCTTCTCACCACCATCAGAAGTTGAGGCCTTCTTTGGACACTTGTATGCCAGGTGCCCTATCTGATTGCAGTTATAACATCTCATATTAGAGAACTTAGATCCTCTACCTGATCCATTTGTCCCACCCCTTCCACTAGGCCTTCTTCCTTGGTAGCCTCCTCTTCTACTTGAGTCTCCAACTTGCTCTTCTTGGCTAGACTCACCACTAGGCCTCTGGTTAGGACTTCTTCCTCCAAAACTACCTCTGCCTCTAAAATTTCTTCCTCCTCTACCTCTATTATTCTGGTCACTCTTTCTCTTTATCTTCTCTTTAGCCCTTAAGGCCATTTGGAAACACCTATTCACTGTTTTTGGTGCTAAGATGTTGATCTCATCTTGGATGTTCATCCTTAGGCCATTCAGATAGCTTGCCACCTTCTCTGACTCTTCTTCTTGTCTCTTTGATCTGAGACTAAGTTTATGAAACTCTTGTGTGTATGCATTCACATCAAGGTCTCTTTGTCTGAGGTTCTACAATTTCTTATACATCTACATGTTATAGTCCAGAGGTAAGAATTGTGCCTTGATTTTGGTCTTCATCCTTTCCCAGGAGGTTATCATATTCTTCCCCTCCTTGACTCTCTCTCCTTGCTCATAATTCCACCATGCAAGAGTGGATCCCTTCAATCTTGCCTTGCTAATTTAACCCTCTTATCATCAGGGACTTCTTTGTATTAGAAATGATTGTTCAATGCCTCAATCTAGTTAATCACCTCTTCAGCTTCCATACTTCCACCATACATAGGTAACCCACCATGGTGTCCCTATTGACTGAATTCAAAGCATCTACAAATGTGCTATGGTCTGCTGGTCTCTCCTCTGTCCTCTTATTGTTTCCATCAATTTATGTATCTCCTTCATTGCTGTCACTTTCATCTTCCCTATCCTTACCCTTGGTTCTTTTCAACTCCTTGAGCTTGGACTCAAACATCTCTTCGATCAATTTCTTCACTGCATCTTGTGACATGCTTTTAGGAGGCATCATGTCAGCCTCTTCTTCACTTTCCTTGTTTGACATACACCAAGACCACACCACCCAAGTGATTTTCAAAACTGGCTCTGATACCAATATGATGAGGAGCGCATAGTGGGAATGGACAATTGATCATCAGTTGAACTTTTGAACTCTTGAACCTTTGAACCATTTCTAGTCTCGGCAAACAGATCTTTGAACCTTTGAACTCTTGAACCTTTTGAACTCTTGAACCTTTGAACCTTTGAACCTTTTGAACCTTTTGTTTTCGGCAACACTTTGTCCATCGGCCACTTTACAACTTATCTCTCCAAAGTCTTAGTCACTCCAATGTGAGGTTCAACACTCTTTGCCTATCGGCAACAAAATCACCATCGGTCATCTTCAAACTTGTCACTCCGACATCGCAACTCTTCCTGATGGGTGACTCTACGCTTCTTGCTTGTCGGCAAGACAATTACTATTGGCCATGTTAGGATTTGCTTTACCGATACGTCGATGGACCAACCACTCTTCAACGTGACTTCAACCTTTGGTGAACTTGATTTAAGTCCCAGCAATACACCGATGCACAGTTTACTTTCTCCCTCTTCAACCAAACCCTAGCGCATGGAGATGCTAGGTCAACCTACTATGCAAAAACACTTTGTCTGGACCCTTTGCACCATTGGACACCAAAAACAAAACAAGAAACAAAACAAATACTTGTACAACAAAGCCATTCCACTGATTTCGATAGAAATCGTGCTAGTGGAATGCTTCATGTCGACATACTATAACAATGGAAAGCACAGAAAGAATAGAAATCTACAGTTATACAAATTGCAATTACAGGGAATGGAAATCAAATTGATGGAACAAAATAGTTTTTATTTCTCCTTAGAACAATACACAATCGCCTTCACACTTCTTTCTCCTTCTTTTTCTCTTCTAATGCTTCCTTCCTCTGGTTGTTATCAACTCAACCTACCAGTAGTTGGAAAACCAACCAATGCAAACAGTTGGGAGACCAACTGATCCAAAAAAGCTTCAAACTGTCCTACTGCCCTGTTTTTGGTACTACATGATTACAATATGACAAAAGTGTGTTCTAAGTCACTTTGGACTTACAAAAAGGGTTCTAAGTCTTGAAGGACCTAGAGACAAACTGAAATGAAAATGCATTGGTCAAATAGACCTTATTACAAAAGAAAACATGATTTTCTAGGTGCTCCTGCACTATAAACCCAAAAGGGGGTAAACCTAATATGGGTAGAAAGTGGGTCAATGCTTGGGTACCATGGTTGGAGAAAAATCCTAGCTCCATTTGAAACTAGGATTTCTAACTTACTATCTTATTACTCTGATCCTTTGATTTAAAATGGACTATAAGGGGTTGGAAGGAAGAAGGGGCTCTAAGGTTGATGGAGAAGATGAATATTAATAGGATCCATTTTTTTACATTGGATGAGCTCCCTCTTCTAGAATTGACTTTAATTAGTTTTCTTCTCTGCATATAATTCTTATGTTCTCATTTCTCCTTTCGTTTTATTTGTTCTTTTGTGACATGTGTCATTATTTTTATTGAGTTGGTTGTTTGTGGGTTTTGCTAGGGTTAATTGTTGTTTGGGTGTTGTTTTTCATTTGACAATTTTTTAAATTGGTGGTCGAATATCCTCTTTCAACTTTTTAAAATCTTGATAGTTGGTAAGGACAAGTACCTCCTAGGGAAATTATTGCTTGAGGCAAGTGGAGTTATGGAGGAGGATAGTGTAGTGGACATGGAAGTAGATGATAAGACAAATGAAAATTAGATTAATTAATAGAAATCTTACAGGGAAACATTGAGTGCAGAGGAAGTGGTGGAAGCCCCAAGAAGTGATAAATTCAAAGTCAAAGTTACTGCTAAGAATGGAGTTGAATTTCAGGATAAATAATTTGGATAAGGATAAGATGGTAAGGTTTCTCCTCTTCCCAAAGTTATTCTCATGGAACCTAATTCTGACATGACTGCAATTGTGAATAAAAAATAATCAAGGTTGAAAAATGTTGTTTTTTTGCATTGATGGATAGAGATAATCTACCCTCTCGTAAATTTTATAATGAATGGCTTCTAATTTTTTGGGGAAGGAAATTACGTCTATATATTGTTTTTTGTAGAATGTTGTAAAGAGGGTTATTTTTCATAAGAAATATTGGAACTTTGGAAAGTCTATTTTTAAAGTAGTCTAAAGGTCACTAGAGGTAATTCATTAGGAGGTTCTTACTTGTACTATTCCTAGATGGATAACTATGAAAAATATACCCCCACAATTTTGGGCATTTATCCCTTAAAATGTTCAACACATGGGCAAGGTTCTCCAAGTTGAGGAAACTAGAACTACCATGCCACACATGGATGTAAGAGTCCTAGTGTCCCTCATACCTAGGGTAAATATATTAGAGAAATTGGAGATAAATATGGGTAATTATATTGTTTCTTGTAACATTGAATTATTGGGAGGTCTTAGTTCTTTTTTCCTTTGTAAGAACAAGGGTTATTAAAAAAGATTGCCCAAAATTTGATAGAAACTATAAAAACTTTATACCTAAGTTTAAATAAAAATCTGACATTCCTATCAATCATAAAGAAGCTTCCCAAAATGATAAAGATGAAGATATTTCTAATAAAGATTGGGATAGTAGTAAGGATAATGATAAAATTTCAAGTGGGAAAGTTTATAGTGAAGAAGAACAAGGTATAAGTAATAAGCCTAAAATCTCTTTCATTGAACCCTCGAAGATGAATATCCAACATAAGAAGAATTCTCAAGAATTAGTACTAGACAAGTTAAAAGAAAGGATTTAGGTAGATAGGGAAAAAGGAAACTAGTAAATGAGAAAATGCTCTTGATACCTCTCTAATAGTAGAGCCAGAGGAGGAAAAATGAGATATACCAATTAGTTATAATATGTAGGATGATAATGACAAGATAATCTTACATTGTAATAATCCCTTATTTCTCAAAGATGAGGAATAGGGTATGGAAATTGATAATCAAATAAGTAAAAGGGATGATAAAAAAGGAAGTAGGTAAGTAGGGAAGATTCTAGACAAAAAATAGGAAGAAGGGAAAAGAAGAGAAAATATCAAAATTCTTTGATAGGTTGTATAAGAATATGAAGCCCTCCAATCCTCCTTCTAGTAATTGATAAATTTGAACTATATAAGCTAAAATGTTAGGAGTATTGAATCCCCTGATAGGAAATATATTATTAGGATCTTGTGTAATAAAAAGGGGTCTCTTGACTTCTTATTGTTGCAAGAAGTCAAAGATGTTGGTTTTCAACTAGATTCTAACTTGAAATTTATTTGGAAGGAGTCTGTTCAAATATCAACTAAGCATGATAAAGGGAGAGGTGGAACTACTATTTTAGTTAGCAATAAATGGGCTAACTATATTCAAGACTCTGGGTGTTCTCCTTGTAATAGAGGAGTTTGGACTATCATTGAAAATTACAATATTTAATTTGATATCTATTCAATCTATGCAAAGTTAATGACTACAGAGAAACAATTGATATGTGGAAATGGTTGAGTTCCTTTCCTAAGATTCCTTGAATCATTGGAGGTAATTTAAATATTATTAAATAGAAAGAGGACAAAAGTGAGTGTATTGATATGAATTGGAAGGGAAATGGACAATTATTTTTAAATAAGTTTAAAAGAAGATTTAACATCTTTGATCCTATTGAGAATGGAAAAAAATAACAAAGATATATATGGTTAACATGTTATAATAGTCAAAAAGATGGAAAGAGAGTATATTGCAGTCTTGATATTTTTATGCTCAGAATAAATATTTTAGTTTTGAACCCATTGAAAGTGGTAACACAATTAAATTTCTTCCTTGCACCATGTCTCACCACCATCCTATAGAAGCCAAAATTATTTTTTAGAATAGCATTGAAAATGGTGAATGGAGGAGAGATAATATGTTTAGACTCAATACTAATATTTTAAAAGTACAAGACTGTAATTATGGCATTTATAATTTGAGGAAAATTTAAAAATGACTTCTCAATAAATACTCTCATATTGATTACTTGAATTTAAATGTTAATAGATGGAAAGCTTTATTCTAAACTATTGGGAAGAAATATGATTTTGGATGGAAGAAGAGTTGAAAATTATCTTCAAGAATAATTTTCCAATTGTGAAAGTTTGTTACAAAATAATACAAACAATGAGTCTTTGATTACTAAATTGGCTAACATTAAACATAAACTAAGATGTGTTCAAACTATGAGAGTCACTGATTGACTCAAGCCACCAGGATCACCTGCAAAACCTAGGATTTACCTTTTACAAGAGAAAAAAGAAAAGAGGATTAATTTGAACAATATTGGATGCAATAATGAAATTGGATTAATGAATTACATGTGAAAACTTGCTTTTATATTTGCAAGTTAGAAAACCCTAATATGACTTAAGAGTAACCTAAGACTAAAATTAGCCCTAAGTCAACTTAATAAAGTGTTTATCACCTGAAATTGCACCCTTGTATTGGAGTTTTGACAATTCCAACAATTTCATAGTAACATGGGATTGGTCTCAAGGTGCGGAACCTTTGCAATTGAGACCAAACCTCCAGAGAAGGCTGGTTCCTCTTTCTAAGCTTAAGGCTCAGAGAAATAGACTAAATCTAATGCTACACACATAGGGGAAAAGGGGAAGGAAGTACTGAAATAAAAAGGGGAGGTGATGCAACATATTTATAATGTGTTAGTTAGGACCGACATAACACAACAATGACCTCAAACGCTGAAAGAAGCTCGCATAGACTTATAGCTTGAACAGAGGCTTGAATAGAAGACTGTAACTAATAGAGAGACTATTTTATCCACATGATGAGTTACAACCTTCAAATAAACACAGAGAAAAGCATAAGAGAGTAAAAATATCAATGATTATATTGATCATGAAGGCTAAATAGCCATTATAGAGAGAAGATAATTTGTTGCAAAGAAATAGTCACAAAATAACCATCTCCATTAATTGGTGAACAATCAACTAGAGACAACAAAGGCTTAGAAAAAGAGCACAATCTATCACATCCAATTAGTTCTGTAGGTGTATAACAAGGTCAAGAAATAACAAATAATATGCCCAACATAACAACCTAGAAGAATAGCTAACTAACCCCAAATACATCTCTAACACATGCATATATAGTGTTTTTAATCACTGTAGCAGCCATGGAAGAGAGAAGGAATAGTCAACAAGAAAAAACCATTGCCTATGCTACCATAAATCCATTATGATGTCCTTGGAGCATTCTCACATGGCTCTGCCCATGAAATTTGCTAAAACAGGGGGCCTGCCCATGCCTTGAGTACATGAAATTCAATGCAAATGAGGAATAGTGGCATGTGGGGATGAGAAATCCATCTCCCACAAGAAATCAGGCTATGGAGAAGCATTAATGGTGACCAGGAGGGTCGTTGAGCAATCTCATCACATTTGGAACAATGGAGAATAGCTCTGGAAGGCAAAAAGCTCAGGCTCTGACATATCATACTTCGAAGCTTAGGCCTTCTACCTTGCAACCTATAAAGTCTGAAAGAGGAAGGAGAGAAGCCTCGACCCCACCCATTTATGCCTTAGAACACTATAATCGGTGGAGTTAGGACCTCGGGTCTTTTTCTTTCTACATGCTAAAAAGGAGGAGGAAGGAGAAAGGTTCGAAGCCCACAATACTTAGTTGATTTTTGCTGCACTTGCTTTTCTTTGAAAATGATAGAGTTCAGATCTCTAGGACTTCTGGATTATGTCTTCCCTGAGAAAGAAGAAGAAGGAAACTCCAAGCCCCACAAGTATAAGGACTTAGCCACTTTTTGAAAGTTTCAGCATAGTTTGAGGTTTAGGCCTTCAGTATTCCTCCTCCCAAAGAAAGGGAAGAGGGAAGAGGAAATGACTGAAGTCTAACTCCCCAAAACACTTAGAAATTTTTTGAATGGAAAGAAGTGGAACTTGGGTCCCGATCCTTCCTTCCCAAGGATGATGTCACCACCACCTGGCAGCTTTCCTTGGTAACGTGGTCACCCTTTACCTTAATAAAATAATCTCCACGGAATGGTAGAAACCCATCAGAACACACAATGTGGCCCATTGGGAGTTAGTTGTCAGGCCTTCCACCTTGTTGGCACCTTAAAATTTTGGCAAAATTTTAAGTGCTTGTGATGAGAATTTTGATTGTAACTCTCAGAAAACACCCTTGTCAAAACTACCTATGTGGCCTAATTTGCAGAATAATAATTTGAATCCTGTTCACTTTCATGCCAAATCCCTTGGCCTGTAAAGTAGCCTCCTGTTCAGATTAGTATTTCACAACTAGGTGATCGTCATGACAAATGGATTGGTATTCTACATTCCCCTAACATTCATATACTTCTTGGTCCAATTTCAGAGCCTCAGGATTAGGTTTGGTATTTTTTCATGGCCAAAATAAAATGTAGTTTGTCATATTTTGACATTTGCATTTCCAGAAAGTTTCAAAGGGGTCATCTTTGACCTTTAATATCTTGTGAAGAAAGTTGACTGAAGGAAAGCCCTTTTGTACACATGCTCAATGGACCTAAATGAACTAGTTTCTCCAATGGAAGCTTCTTGGGAAGAGATATGGTATTTTTTTAGGGTGGTGACTTGGTGAGCCCCAGTGGGTTTTTGATAGGTGCAATTTCAAAAAAGGCTAAGTGAGCCAATTTGAATGTTAATATCTTGCAATCTGGATAGTGTCATGCAAATCCTTTTTATGACCGTGCTCCCATGTCATTTCTCAACATGTCTATGCATTTTCATGGCTCCAAAATATTATTTGACCAGTTTTCCAGGGTGATTTTGGAGGCTACATGACTTGTTTTGGTTGTAGTGCAAAATGCTAGAAATCAGATTATGATGATTACCCACTTCACATTTTCACCCCAAATGCATAAGGAACTAGTCTCAGGTCAATTCAGGATAAAAATTATTTCCAAAATGAATTTTTTTTTAGTCAGGCCCATAATGGGACTCGACATGTGTCACCCATTGATCAAATTGTTTGGTATAGAACTTGTCAAAAGAATCAAGTGCCTTTGACATTTTCCAAAATTAAATGAAGTGAGGGGTCTTATTGCTCCAAATCATACTTGTACTCATATGATAAACTGTGCATTGGGAGCCATACTTGATGATCACATTGATCAAAAGGGATCCTTGGTAGCTCCAAACAAGTTGCACTTTGATTTCTCACATGGCAAACCTAGTAATGCTAATGCTTTGAAGCAAACAGAGGCAATTATAAACCAGCAGGCTCAAGCCTCTAGTTGTGGGAGTTTGGATGGGAGGCATGGAAATAACTCAATTTACATGCTAGGAGTTTGCAATTAATGCCTATTTCAGTGGAGATAATATATGGTCTTGAGCACATATTAATGTCTTTACAAGGTGTTGATCACTTTAAAACATTCAATATGCCCTTGACATTACATATGGTGAACTTTTTCTATACAATGAGAAGGAAAAGAGTGCATATAATTTAGAGTTTGCAAATGTAGAACAAGTTCAACAACATTTTGAACTTTTGACATAGAAGCACGCTCATTACTATCAAAGGTGCTTGCACAATTGGCATTGTGGGAAGATTGATGAGGCAGTGAAACTTTTTGACAGAATGTCTTCAAGAAATATGGTTTCATGGAATACAATGATTGCAAGATATGCCCATCATGGAAATGTCAATAGGGGCATGTCACTCTTTAAAAAAATGCTAGAGCAGGATTTAGTCTCTTGGAATACAATGGTTGCAGGACTTGTGCAAAATAGACACGTTGATTAAGCCTTGAAACTCTTTGAGTAAATGCCAAAAAAAGTGTGATCTCATGGATGGCAATGATTGTTGGCTATGCACAGAATGACCACTTTTATGAGGCTACTAAGAAGCATAGGAGCTGTGAAAGTAATAGTGAATGAAGATGACTCAATGAACAAGTTGTGTGTAGTGTGTTGAAGTGTTATGCTCGCCAAGAACATTTCCCTCTTCTTGGCCTTAATAACAAAAATTTTAGACTATACCCTACTATGGATACCTCACAAGCTTAGGATCCATCTAAATGCATTGGAGATGTTGGAACAAAGAACTTTTTAATGTGTAGAAATGAGATGAATCTACTTGAAAAAGAAGAGAAAGATAGAGAGAGGGTAGAAATCGAATGCTTATAACAGTGGATGTGGTGATAAGCTCAGTAATTCTTAGATTAGTAGTGAATGGAAATGATTCGATTAAACGAGTTGTGGATAATGTATTAAAGTATTATGCTCGTCAAAGACATCTCCCTCTTCTCGGCTTTGATTCTCAACACTTTCAACTATACTTTGCTATTGACTGCTCACACTCTCTTGAACCGGTGATTGAAGGTTGGAGCATGAATGAGATCATGAGAATGAAATATAGAAATGGCTTCATTTTAGAGAAGGGATACTAGTATATGGCACAGATGATACACAGTGAATGATGAAAATGAGTGGATTTGGGATGGATCCATCAAAGAGTCTTGGTGCAGAGAAAGATGGTCTAGATATAATTAGCCATGAGTGAGCTCTGCCTAGGATAGAGCAGAGAGCATGAATTGTAGTCTTGTGAGTATTACCCAAACAAGGTGTGGGATGGTGGGCTCTCCGTGTATTCCTGCAAGGAATCCTAAATCCAAGTGCGGGAGAGTGGTGGACTTATTATTTCTTATTGTTTTTTCTCGCTTTCCTGTAAAGACAAATCAAAGATTGTGTGGGAGAGTGGTGGACTTATGGTATTCCCATAAAGGATAAAACAATAAGATGTAAGATAAATGTTGTGGCAGGGAAAAATAAAGTGAAATATTTTGCAAATAAAAAATGTGGTGAGTATTTATTCAGAGGAAGGGGAAATTCAAAATGTGATATTGCTTTAGAGAATGTAAATTTATTGATGGTAATATTTCTATAATATATTTTCACTAGTGGAAATTAAGGGATGGGTAATTATGTCTACCCAAAGGATATTCATTGGGTGAAAATATAAGTGAAATTGTTAGCAAATAATATGAATAAAATATTGGAAAAATTACTTTCATGGGAATGTGAAGAAAAAGGTGATAAAATAAATATTTTTGATTGCAAAAGAATATGAAAGGTTGCATCAAAAGGATACGTGAAGGGTCTAGATGAAATGTAGATATGAAAAAATCACAAAAGAAAAAGGAGTTAGACAGAGGAAAGAAGGAAGGGGCAGGATAGAGTAGATTGGTGTACTTGTCAAATTTGGGAAGAGAATGTACCAAAATGATTTTTGATCTGAAAATGGCTTCAATTGTTCATTGATTTTAATGAAAATAAACTGTGAGACTGTCTCCATAGTGTCTTCTTTGATCATATGAATCAATCTAGTAATTTCTTATTGATTTGTCATTGCATATTAAATGCTTTTGTATGATATGTTTAATGGGTTCTCTCAAGTAGGGATTAAATTCTTTTGAACATGTTAGTGGTGATGCCACAATAATGGGTTACACTTTCTGGAACATCCTGATTTTTGCTAAAATCACATAATTTTATAAAATATAATGATTTAAGCCTTGAAAGGTTCCATTTAAAGGATTTTAATTGAAGAGGGTTTGATCAAACCCCCTTAGATTCAAACCCCCTTGGATAGAACCCCGCTAGTTTTAAACCATACCTATAATGGAGTCTCCTCTACACCTATCAAAATGCTGATAAAAAACCAATTTTGATTTATCTTTTGAGGGATCAAATGAATTCATTGAAAATTTATGCTTTGTAAGTATGTAGTCCTTATTATAAGCTTCCCAAAACATATAATTTTAAATATATTTAATTTGATTATTATATTTATTTTTTATTTCTTGTGAATGTATGTTTTTCACTGAAGATCAAGTTCTCTATTCTACACACATGGAAAATTAGTAAATTACTGAAACGAAATTCTAAAAAATATCTATGCACTAGGTATGATGTCCTTGGTTCAACAAAAGAAAAAAGTTGAATTTTGATACATACAGAAAAAGTTATGTTTTACGAAATACACCTATGTCTAAACTATAATTGGTTTGACTTCAAAAATTAATTAAAAAGTATATATTCAACAAAACATTATGAAACCAAATGCATACACTATATATTGGTGTTACCAATCTAAATTAAAAAGAATCAGAATTTTATCCTTTGTAGAAAAAAAGTTATGTGCTATGGAATACACATCACTTTAAAAAAATGTTGTTTACTATTAAAAACTAGTTATCAAAGGAGATGCAAAAAAAATTACAATTTAACTCCGATTTTTTTTAAAAAAATTAGAATCTACAAACAAAATCTCACAAATCACTAGTTTGTATCATCTTCAAATTCCTAATGGTTTAGCGGCTATAGGTGTTAGAACGTGAAAATTTAGTTCAAAATATTGATCTCAATGTTAAGTTTGGCCAAAAAGTGTAACCCATTATAATAGTAAGAACCTACTATGATATGGAGAATGCAGTTTGGATTAGAAAAGAATGGTTTTCATAGTTGAATTACTTGCACGTTTATACAAGATATAAACAAAAAAGTGTTGAACAGTTAGAGTTTAAGGCCATTGGATGAGATAAACTCATTAAGACTCCATAGCCAACAAATAAGGCACCGATCGGATGTTATGCTCCAAATTAAACAAAATCATTGTATATATTTTGATTTTTTATTTCTAAGAGTAGGAGTAGTGGATAGAATAATTCAATAAAACCATTTTTAAATCTCATGCCAGTTTGAATTTTGCTTGAAAAGGAAGATTTAATTGATAAAATTGCACATAATCTACTTAATCATCACCAATTAGTATTGGAGAGTTCATATTCAGTGATAAGAAGGTACACCCACCTAGGCAAAGTAGAGCCTAAAGTGCAGGGAAATTCAATCATTTGGGTTGATTTCATTAGTTGGCCAAATTAGTTGTCAAACCCAAGCATAAAGCCTAGCATACTTTTAGGGTTTTACAATTTGCAGATTTGAGAACCAACAAATTGGCGACTCTGTTGGGGATTGAAGTGAAAATATTGTCCTAGAGTTTTTGGTGAAGGTTTGCCCATTCAAGTCACCAACAAATTAGCTACTCTGCTAGGGAGTTGAAGTGAAAATATTGTCAAATCCTACCTTGGAATCTCTGGTGAAGGTTTGCCCATTTGAGTCACCAACAAATTGGTGACACCGCTAGGGATGGATTGAATGGATTTGATATGTGAATGAATCTATTGTTGGGAAGACCAAGAAGATGAAATTCATTCCTCTTTGAAAGAGGTAGTGACTCTGTCAAGAACTTGATGAGAAAATGGCACAAAGTGAGGCAAAATTTGATAAGGAAAATAAATGACTTGGAGCAAGAGTTGCTTCAATTGTGTGCTCAGAATATTTCAAATGTGCCACAATACAGATATGATTGTATTCAACCTGTTAGAGGTGCATATCCTTTTCCTCCTGGTCAAGGAGGAGTAAAAATTCAAAGTCAGGGATATGATCAGCATATGGGGAAATATCAGCATCAATATCATGATCCACTTCAAAATATACAAGGTAATATCTATTACCATGGAGGTGTTAACCAATATATGCATCAAGGTATGCATCATCTATGTCAACAATAGGGATATCAATATCAACAATATCAACCAACATGTGCAAATGATGTTTTCAATAATATTCCAAATTTGAATGAAGATGAAAGCATGGAAGGTCAGCTCTTCATGTTGGGAGAGGACTACAATATTGAGGATGTTGTTTAGGACACATTGCGTGAAGAGTGGATGATCAACAATGAAGAAAATGAAGGAGTAGGTCCACCTGGTAGTGAACAAGAAGCACTTCCATTGATAGACACAATTGTGCAGAAGAGGTATGCACATATGAAAATGGTTTTCAAAGTTTTTCAAACCCATTGTATGATGAAATGATACAAGAAAATCAAATGATATTTTGCCAAGGTGTGTCAAAACATGATTTTCATGTGTTTTCAAACCCATTATACAATAACGATGAACCATTTTTAGATGACCAAGATGTTGTTTATGAAGAGAATAATTATATTGATGAAAATAATGCATCTCATTTGTCATTTCCTAGGTGTTGTGAAGTGAA
Source organism: Cunninghamia lanceolata (assembly GCA_027924645.1). NCBI lineage: Eukaryota > Viridiplantae > Streptophyta > Pinopsida > Cupressales > Cupressaceae > Cunninghamia > Cunninghamia lanceolata. Next base: position 2,886,139 of record BSBN01001052.1, on the reverse strand, counting down.
TGAAGAGGTATTGAGAGTAGTGAACAAATTTCAGATTTGTTGACTATTGAATACTGGAGATATGCACATAAAAATGATCCTGAAATTTCATCTCCAGCTCATATTTGCATTGATAGTGAAGGTACTTTGTGTGACAATAATGATGGATTGCATGGGTTTCTTGATGATTCTTCTCACCAAAATGAGGAATTGCAGTTACAAAATGAGCCTGTATATGAATGTTTTTCTTTCCATACATTGGAGGATTGTTTGCATAATTCTCATGGTTTGTAGTAGTCTGATATTAGCTATGATGCAACATATGAGTGTTTCAATTTATCTTTCTATTTGGGAAAACCTTTAGTGAAAAATAATGATGAAATAGATAATGCTGGATGTTTATCACATGGTTGTTGGCAAGAGACACAAATCCGGTATGGATTTGTATGTTGTCATTGATGGAAACAAGGCTCAGAGATCCTATCACCATGATAGGAAGAGATATCTATGGAAGAACATATTAGATTCCAGGTTCGGTTGACAGAAAATCACTATGTATGGAAACTATTTTGAGTAGAAGACAGTAAGTTAGATAGTATGTCTCTACAGATGATGATCAGTTAATGTTGTTTAGGTATGATGTTCTCAGTTATCTGATAGTGTTATGCTTCAAAGGTTAAGTCCTGATCTCCTTTGGCAGTCACCTTGAAGAATTGTCTAAGTCTAGGTAAGCAAAGGTATAATAGGAACAGTGAACAAGGCATAGTGCAGAGGCCCGCATTCCTCCACAGATAAGTATTTTGTTATGTGGCTATAGGGTGTTGTAAACATTTGTATGAAGTATCTTATTCCAGAGTTAGGAGATCTAAAGTTCACCAAAAGGTTAGCTACAAGCTGTTAAGTATCGGCATAGTGTTTGATAGAGTTTGACAGAGACAAAGTCTGAGTTCTGATAGTCCACATTTCTCCGCAAGATGATTTGATGCCTTGTGATTTTGAGGGTAAAATTTGGAATGTGTAAAGAGTCCTTGATATAATTCTAGAAGTGTTTTGAGATCCTCAATAAAAGTTGCAAGTCAGCAGATGAAGTTGTTAAGCATACTCTCAAGGAAGAGGCCGACAGGTATATAAATCATTGTGTAGAGAAGAGTGAATGTTTGGAGGATCTATGTAAGTAATTGAATGATTAGATCCAACCTATATGAACACATTTGGGAGAAGATTTGGGTCTGTATGACACATAGTGCATTGGATTGAGCAATAAGGTACATCTTTCTATGTACACATTTCACTTCTTGGATGTCGACCTAATTATGGATTAAATCATAAGGCAGATATATATAAGAGTGATGATCTTTGATTGTGTGTGTGATGGGGAAGTATATGTGTATGATGTGAGCATGCGAATAGTGGAGCAGAGTTAGAGGATCAGCAGCAATGAAGACTTGGGATTCAGAATACAGTTGTTAAATGATTGTACCCTGGCATAGTGGCAGATGCTTAAGCAGTACTCAATTCTTATATGCAATCCAATTGGGAGAAAGTGTTCATCTTCAAGGTAGTAAGCTGGCAGTGAGCCTTCGACAGGGTTTAACAGCCCTCATTGTAATCTTGCTAGGTTTAGGGTTGAGGCAGTGAGCCTGCTAAACTTAGTTGTACTTCATGGTAGTGAGCCAATATGTTAGGCTCATGGAGTGACCAAGCCTAAACATCATTTCTGTAGAGAATGTAATATATATATATATGAGATCTAATCTTCTTCTTGGGTTTTCCACGTAAAAATCTTGGTGTTCATGTGTCATGGTTTCATGGTTGTTGTTCATATGCATATTATGTTTTTGTTTAATTAATTTTGGGAAATGGCTGAAAGTTAATGTGCATGAAAAGATTTTTAGAACATTGATTCACCCCCCCTCTCAGTGTTCCTGACAATCAACAATTGGTATCAGAGCCAAGTTCCTTTGAAAATGTTTAATAGCTTAAGGAAGATCTGGGATAGTGTGATCATGGTAGAAAGAAGGTATGGAAATTATGAGAGGTACAACCAACTAGAAGCAGCTCTTATGGATCTTGAAAATTTTGAAGCAGAGGTCAGGGATCTAAAAGAAAACTTGCATCAAGCTGATGAATACATCTTAAAGCTGAAGGAGAAAGTCAAGAAATTTAAAGACAAATACAAAGAAATTAGTGACTAATTATTATCAGCAAATGAAGCCTTAAATGACTTAGAAGCAAAAGTTACATAAAGAACAAGAGCAAAAGATGATCTAAATTTGATTGTGAAGAACATATTAGAAGATTGTGCAAAACTTGAAAAAGAAATTATAAGTTTGAAAACAAGTCTGGAAAAGGCTAGGAGTTTTGAAGAGAAATTCAAGATAAGTACTACAAAGCTTGATGAAATGATTGCTAGCCAGAGGAGTACTAATGACAAACATGGTTTAGGATTTGAGAAAGGAGAAAGTTCAAACTCTGGTCAAATGAGCACTAAGTCAAGGCAAAACAAAGGATACCAATTCAGAAATTAAAGAAGAAGACCTAGAAGACCTTTGGTCAGACAACCAAATGCTCAAAGGTACCCATCTTTCAATGGTTATTATAATTCATGCAATAAGTTTAGTCACGGGGCTACTTAGTGTAGGAGTAGAATAAATCAAAAGATTCTATCATTTTCTGGTCAGTGTTTTAATTGCAAGAAAATTGGTCATAGAGAAAATGAATGTAGTAATCAGATCAGGAAAAGCTTCAACAATGGGAGGAATGAACAATCATTCAAAGGTAAATGCTTTACTTGCAATAGAACTAGTCATAGAGCTATTGTATGTAGAAGTAAAGATTCTATTAGGTGCAATGCATGCTATAAAATGGGACATAGATCAAATGAATGCAGAAGTTTGATAAGAACCAATTTCCAAAATCTCAGGAACAATCAATCATTCAATGGAAAGTATTTTGCATGCAATAAATTTGGACACATGGCTAATCAATGCAGATCAAATTCAATCAATGGAAGGAATCAAGGTCAAAAGAATGTGGTATGTTTTAATTGTAACAAATCTAGGCATGTTGAAAGATTTTGTAGAAGCAAAAATGTGAAGAGAGATCGCTACTCTGAAGAAAGGAAAACAGAGTAGAAAAGTGAGAAGGGAAAAGAAAAGGTTAACTTGATTGAAACTAGGAAAGAAATGAATAAGGTATGGATCAAGAAAGAAGTAATAGAAGTCAGGGATCAATCCGCACTAGTATCTGGTGCAGATACTTCATTTGGGAAGTAAATCAAGAGCTCTGGCTCAGGGGGAGTAGTGTAGAAAATCCTAAATCCCCCAGCCAGAAAGTGAGTACCAGAATTCAGCACGAAGGTGTATGATAAAATCTGATATGACACAACTCTTAGAAGAGAAACCAGAAGGAAAAGGGTCAATGTAGCATATTACGGAGCAATTTTGATCGACTGCATTCTACAGTGAAGGGTTTTGGCAGCTTTTTGAAAATAAACATTTAATGACAACTAGGTCAAGCCTTGTGGAGGATAAAAGGAGACTTGTTTGATTTCAAAATCACCCTACATACAAGTGACTAAGGTGAACCAAAGAAAAATCAAAACAATTACAGTACTCTCCAAAGAAGTTCAAATTGAGATCAAGGAAACCCTATTTCGGTGAAAAAGGTATTTGCAACTTGAAACCCTACTGTGAAAATTAAATTGCTCTGGAAAATTTTTTACTCCTCATGTAATCGAGATAGGAAAAATGTCTCACCCCAAGTTTAATAAAAAATTCTTCAAATTGTCGAAAAATGATCTGTTAGGGGCATTCTCAATTACTCCACATGGGGTCATGCATGTGGGAGATATCGGGGCATACATTCATTCCAATTTAGAAGAATATGATCATATACAGTTAGGCAAACTGTATTTGGATGAACTAACTACTGTGGACATTGTGCTGAAAGACGATTACAAAGTTTTAGGAGAAAAGAAATTTGACACCTGGTTGGACTTTCTTGCAATTCTGATTGATGCATGGGTCAAGCTTATTCTTAGAAGAATTCATGATGAATTTTTATAGCTTGATGAACCTTATTTATAAACTAAAGAAGCCATTAAAGTAGTAACTGGTATGAGCTCCTCCAGAAGGGTTCCAGACATAAAGAAAATGAAGAACAATGTGGTAATGTAGCTAATAGGAGTCAAATTTGAAAAGAATGGCCTTACAGTGAATGATATCAGGGATCCAACTGTTAGATTTGCATCAATGACTATCATATACAAAATATATTTCTCCAACAAGGAAAATTACGTGTCTGAATCAACTATATACACAGTGTATGACATGATCCAAAACAATATGAATTATGATCTTTGTGAATTTCTTAGGAATGAACTTATGGAGAACTTGAAAAGGGCAAAAGAAACTAATCATCCTTTCAAATATGGAACATTGATTACATGTTTACTCTTTTACTTCCTAAAAGAGCTCCTTGGTCTAGGAAATGTTATCTGGCTCAATCAAATTCCTGTAGCTGCTCCAATAAGAAATCATTTATAGAGTTTGGGTAGTGCAGATATGCAAAGTGAAATCATGTGGAAATATTTCAAAAAATTTCAATAGAAAATGGTAAGAAGGTTCTGGATACCTGAAGTAGTGAGAAAGTATGAAAATGACATTGTATTCATGGTGGATAAAGACAAATGCTTTATAGAAGCTTTGGAACCAAGAATTGTATGGGTCCATGTACTAGGCTATTAAGTTGTAGAAGATGTATTGACTGAATTAGCTAATACACTACTAAGTAAACCTAATGATCCCAAAGAGGACAGATTCGGGACGTTCTCAGAATTATCTTCCAAAATGTTGATGGAACCTAAGTAGTCAGAGAGAACATCAAATGAACAATTAAGTAAGGTAGAAATCAAATCAAGAGGATCTGAATTCACAAGTACTCCAACAGAATGGGAATCAAACACTCCAGAAAGGAAAGATAAGAGATCTGAAGAGGAGAGACCAACATCTAGTCCTTGAAAAGAAGCCACAATTAAAGGAGAAAATAAAAAGAAAGTCTCACTTTGTGAAGAAAAGGTGACAAGGGACAATGTTGCTTCAATAAAAGAAGTGCTAGAGAAAGAGAAACAAGATTTGGATGAACTGGGCCAAATAAATCTAGACACAATGTCTCCAGAACATAAATTCAAGTGGGCTTCAATTGTTCAAGCAAAGGCTCAAGAAGAGTTGTTGAAATCACTTATTGAGGATAGTAAACTGATTGATGAAGCATCTGGGATTTTGGAGAAACTGTTGCCTACCCACAAGAGGGATTCATCCATGCCCCCAGCAAGTCATTTGAAGGGATTAATAAATTCAGTAAGTAATTAGTTTGAATCTTTTGAGAAATCTACAGAAACAAAAGTAAGGTAGGAATTTGAAGGAAAAAGACTTTAAGAATTAAAGACAATGATAGCTAAGGATAAGATTTCGTTAGATAATTCAATATCCAACATTCAAAGAGCTATGAAAGAAGCTGGAGATGTGTACAAAATTTGCCTATCCTGGACAAAAGCTACTTAGGAGATTGAAGAAAAGATCAAAGAGTTGGAATAGAGAATGATGGACATCTCTAACAAATTTAATCTGGCAACAGAATCAGTTAGAAATAAGGAAACAAAAGTCATCCACATCCACAATGATCTGATTAAGTTATTAAATCAAAAATATCAAATAAAAAGTAGAATGGGACAACTAAGGAGACTAGTCTGCCCAAAACTAGACTCAATGTCAAATCTTACTGCTGAGGCTAGGATAATTGTACAAATAGGCACACCTTCTGATCTCAATAAGGCAGAAGCTTTAGCTTTTCTCTACAGTGGACACATTCAAATTTTGGATAATGCTCAAAAAGGTTGGGATAATGAGTGGGCATAGATCAAGAACTTATTCAATGACATTGTTAAATACATGTAATACAAAGAGGTAGATTGCACTTGTAAATATGTGGTTGAGTACATCAATTTTCAAGATTTTGAAAAAAATTTAGTTCTAGATCAACACCCTTTGCCATTGATGACAAAGGGGGAGAAGTAGATTAGTGAAAAATGGATAATCATCTCAGGGGGAGCAAGAAAGTACAGTGTATATAGTAAGGGGGAGTAGTCAAGCATTTTTCACTAAGTGTTTCCATCAATGCCAAAGGGGGAGATTGTTGGCAAGAGACACTGCTTTGGTATGGATCTATATGTTGTCATTGATGGCAACAAGGCTCAGAGATCCTATCACCGTGACAGGAAGAGATATCTATGGAAGAACATATTAGATTCTAGGTCTAGTTGACAGAAAATGACTAAGTATGGAAAGTATTCTGAGTAGAAGATAGTAAGTCAGTTAGTATGTCTCCGCAGATGATGATCATTTAATGCAGTTCATGTATGATTTTCTCAGTTGTCTGATAGTGTTATGTTTTAGAGGTTAAGTCCTGATCTCCTCTGGAAGTCACCTTGAAGAATTGTCTGTCCAGGTAAGCAAAGGTATAATAGGAACAGTGAATAGGGCATAGTGCAGAGGTACATATTCCTCCGCAGATAAGTATTTTGTTATGTAGCTGTAAGGTGTTGTAAACACTTGTATGAAGTATCTTATTCCAAAGTTAGGAGATCTGAAGTTCACCAAAAGGTTAGCTACAAGCTGTTAAGTATCGACATAGTGTCTGATAGAGTTTGACAGAGACAGAGTATGAGTTCTGATGATCCGCATTTCTCCACAGGATGATATGATTCCTTGCAATTCTGAGGGTAAGATTGGGAATGTGTGAAGAGTCCTTGATACAATTCTAGAAGTGTTTTGAGATCATCAGTAAAAGTTGTAAGTCAACAGATGAAGTTGTTAAGCATACTCTCAAGGAAGAGGCCGACAGGTATATAAATAATTGTGTGGAGAAGAGTTAATGTTTGAAGGATCTATGTAAGTAATTGAATGATTAGAGCTGACCTATATGAACATGTTTGGGAGAAGATTTGGGTCCACGCAACACATAGTGCATTGGATTGAGCAACAAGGTACATCTTTCTATGTACATGTTTTACTTCTTGGATGCCAACCTGATTATGGATTAAATCATAAGGTAGATATATATAAGAGTGATGATCTTTGATTGTGTGTGTGATGGGGAAGTATATGTTTGTGATGCGAGGATGTGAATAGTGAAGCAGGTTTAGAGGATCAATAACAATGAAAACTTGGGATTTAGAATATAGTTGTTAAATGACTGCACCCTGGCATAGTGGCAGATGCTTAAGCAGTACTTAGTTCTCATGTGTAATCCGATTAGGAGAAAGTGTTCATCTTCAAGGCAGTAAGTTGGTAGTGAGCCTTCAACAAGGTTTAACAAGCCTCAGGGTTTAACAACCCTCACTGTAATCTTTCTAGGTTTAGGGTTAAGGCAATGAGCCTGCTAAACTTAGTTGTACTTCATGGTAGTGAGCCAGTATGTTAGGCTCATGGAGTGACCAAGCCTAAACATCATTTCTGTAGAGATTGCAATATTTATGAGAGCTAATCCTCTCCGTGGTTTTTCCCTTCTTGGGTTTTCCATGTAAAAATCTTGGTGTTCATGTGTCATGGTTTCATGGTTGTTGTTCATATGCATATTATGTTTTTGTTTAATTAATTTTGGGAAATGACTGAAAGTTAATGTACATGAAAAGATATTTAGAACACTAATTCAATCCCCCCCCGCTCTCAATGTTCCTGACAATCAACAATGGTGATGGTGTTTTTCAATTTGTGCTCAAAGGAATTGATGTTGGCATGGGAAAATATAGTGATATGTTTTAGAGTGCCAATGGTGATGTTTGTTTTCAATCTTGCAAAGATAGTGCTTTAAGATTTGACATGATGCAATCAGATGAGAATACAATGTATGATAGAGGTAAATAGAGGCCTTTTCTTTTTTGGTGGCCTTGTGCCATCAGTTGTGGTGTGATTTTTCAAATCATACCAGATCAGGGCAGAGAAGGAGTTGGAATCTGCTACCCAATGGACAAGACACTTGGTTTGTTCCCTAGAGATCTGAATTCTTACTATACCCACAAGAAGCATACATCCCCAAGCAAGAGCCACTGTTGGTACCTTAAAATTTTGGCAAAATTTTAAGTGCCTGTGATGAACATTTTGATTACAAATCTTAGAAAACACCCCGGTTAGATCTACCTATGTGGTCTACTTTGGAGAATAATAATTTGAATCCTGTTCACTTCCATGCCAAATCCCTTGGCCTATGTAGTAGCCTCCTGTTTAGATTGGTATTTCAGAGCTGGGTGATCATGATGACAAATGGATTGGTATTCTGCATTCCCCTTACATTCATATACTCCTTGGTCCAATTTCAGAGTCTCAGGATCAAGTTTGGTATTTTTTCAAGGCCAAAAGCAAATGTAGTTTGTCATATTTTGACATTTACATTTCTAGAAAGTTTCAGAGGGGTCATCTTTGACCTTTAATATCTTGTGAAGAAAGTGGATTGAAGGAAAGCCCTTTTGTACACATGCTCAATGGACCTAAATGAACTAGTTTCTCTAATGGAAGCTTCATGGGAAAAGATTTGGTATTTTATTAGGGTGGTGACTTGGTGAGCCCAAGTGGGTTTTTGACAGGTGCAGTTTCAGAAAAGGCTAAGCAAGCCACTTTGAATGTTAATATCTTGCAATCTGGATAGTGTCATGCAAATCCTTTTTACAACCATGCTCCAATGCCATTTGTCAACATGTCTGTGCATTTTCATGGCTCTAGAAGATTATTTGACCAATTTTCTAGGGTGATTTTGGAGGCTACATGACATATTTTGGTAGTAGTGCAATACTAGAAATCAGATTATGATGATTAACCACTTCAAATTTTCCCCCTAGATGCATAAGAAACCAGTCTCAGGTCAATTCAAGATAAAAATTGTTTCCAAAATGAAATTTTTTTTAGTCAGGCCCATAATGGGACTCGACATGTGTCACCCACTGATCAAATTGTTTGGTACAAAACTTGTCAAAAGAATCAAGTGCCTTTGACATTTTCCAAAATTAGATGAAGTGAGGTCTTATTTCTCCAAATCATACTTGTACTCACATGTTAAACTGTGCATTGGGAGCCATATTTGATGATCACATTGATCAAAATGGATCCTTGGTAGCTCCAAACAAGTTGCACTTTGATTTCTCACATGGCAAACCTATTAATGCTAATTCTTTGAAGCAAACATAGGCAATTCTAAATTAGTCGGCTCAAGCCTCTGATTGTGGGAGTTTGGATTGGTGGCATGGAAATAACTCAATTTACATGCGAGGAGTTTGCAATTAAAACTTGTTTCAGTGGAGATAATATATGGTCTTGAGCACATATTAAGGTCTTTAAAAGGTGTTGATCACTTTAAAACATTCAATATGCACCTAACATTACATATGGTGAACTTTTTCTATAAAATGAGAAGGAAAAGAGTTCATATAATTTAGAGTTTGCAAATGTAGAACAAGTTCAACAACATTTTAAACTTTTGACATAGAAGCATGCTCATTACTATCAAAGGTGCTTGCACAATTAGCATTATGGGAAGATTGATGAGGCAGTGAAACTTTTTGATAGAATGCCTTCAAGAAATATGGTTTCATGGAATACAATGATTGCAGGATATGCCCTGCTTGGAAATGTCGATGCGGGCATGTCACTCTTTAAAAAAAAATATCAGAGTAGGATTTAGTCTCTTGGAATACAATGGTTGCAGGGCTTGTACAAAATGGACACGTTGATCAAGCCTTGAAACTCTTTGAGTAAATGGAAGAAAAAGGTGTGATCTTGTAGATGGCAATGATTGTTGGCTATGCACAGAATGACCACTTTTATGAGGCTAATAAGATGCACATGAGCTATGAAAGTAATAGTGAGTGAAGATGACTCAATTGAACAAGTTGTGTGTAGTGTGTTGAAGTTTTATGCTCGCCAAGGACGTTTCCCTCTTCTCAGCCTTAATAACAAACATTTTAGACTATACCCTACTATGGATACCTCACAAGCTCTGGATCCATCTAAATGCATTGGAGATGTTGGAATGAGGAACTTTTTAATGTGTATAAATGAGATGAATCTGCTTTGAAAAGAAGAGAATGATATAGAGAGGGTAAAAATCAAATGCTTATAACAGTGGATGTGCTAAGAAGCTTAGTAATTCTTAGATTAGTAGTGAATGAAAATGATTCAATTGAACAAGTTGTGGATAATATGTTAAAGTATTATGCTCATCAAGGACATCTGCCTCTTCTTGGCTTTGATTCTCAACACTTTCAAGTATACTCTGCTATTTGACCACTCACACGCTCTTGAACTAGTGATTGAAGGTTGGAGCATGAATGAGATCACTTGAATGAAACATAGAAATGGCTTCATTTCAGAGCGGAAGGGATACTAGTATATGGCAGAGATGATACACAACAAATGATGCAAATGATTGGATTTGGGATGGATCCATCAAGGAGTTTTGGTGAAGAGAAAGATGGTCTAGACATAATTTAGTGGGAGTGGGCTCTGCCTAGGATAGAGCAGAGAGCATGAATCACAGTCCTGTAAGTATTACCCAAACAAGGTGTGTGATGGCAGGCTTTCCCTACATTCTCACAAGGAACCCTAAAGCCTAGTGCAGGAGAGCAATGGACTTATTATTTCTTTTTTTTCTTGATTTCCCACAAAGACAAATCAAAGATTGTGTAGGAGAGCAGTGGACTTATGGTATTCCCGCAAAGGATAAAACAATAAGACCTAAGATAAATGTTGTGGTAGGGAAAAATAAAGTGAAATATTTTGCAAATAAAAAATGTGGTGAGTATTTATTCAGAGGAAGGGGAAATTTCAAAATGTGATATTGCTTTAGAGAATGTAAATTTTGTGATGGTAATATTGCTATAATATATTTTCACTAGAGGAAATTAAGGGATGGGTAATTATGTCTACCCAATGGATATTCATTGGGTGAAAATATAAGTGAAATTGCTAGAAAATAATATGAATAAAGTATTGGCAAAATTACTTTCATGGGAATTTAAATCAAAAGGTGATAAACTAAATATTTTTGATTGCAAAAGAATATGAAAGCTTGCATCAAAAGGATATGTGAAGGGTCAAAATGAAAAGTATATATGAAAAAATCACAAAAGAAAAAGGAGTTAGATAGAGGAAAGAAGGAAGGGGTTGGATAGAGCAGATTGGTGTACTTGTCAAATTTGGGAAGAGAATGTACCAAAATGTATTTGATCTGAAAATGGCTTTAGTTGTTCATTGATTTTAATGAAAATAAACTGTGAGACTATCTCCATATTGTCTTCTTTGATCATATGAATCATTCTGGAAAGTTCTTATTAATTTGTCGTTACACATTAAATGCTTAAGTGTCATATGTTTAATGGGTTCTCTCAAGTAGGGATTAAATTCTTTTGAACATGTTACTATGATTTGAAAAATGCAGTTTGGATTAGAAAAGAATGGTTTTCATAGTTGAATTACTTGAATATTTATACAAGCTATAAACAGAAAAGTGTTGAACAGTTAGAGTTTAAGGCCATTGGATGAGCAAAACTCATTAAGACTCCATAGCCCAACAAATAAGGAACCGATCAGATGTTATGCTCAAAATTAAATAAAATCATTGTATATATTTTGATTTTTTGTTTATAGGAGTAGGAGTAGTGGATAGAGTAATTTAATAAAGCCATTTTCAAATCTTGTGCTAGTTTGAATTTTGGTTGAAAAGGAAGATTTAATTGATAAAATTGCATATAATCTTCTTAATCATCACCAATCAGTATTGGAGAGTTCATATTCAGTGATAAGAAGGTACACCTACCTAGGCAAAGCAGATCTTGAAGTGTAGGGAAATTCAATCATTTGTTTTGATTCCATCAGTTGGCTAAATCAGTTGTCAAACCCAAGCATAAAGCCTAGCATTCTTTTAGGGTTTTGCAATCTGTAGATTTGATAACCAACACACCTTACACCTTTTATGAAGAAGATGGAAGGGGAGAAGCCTGAACTTTGGCGCTTGAAACACTTATCTAAATTTACAAAGGGACAAAGCAGTGTTTAGAGCCGATTAGGATAGTATGGCGAAGGGAAGAACTCCGAACTCTAAAAATCCAAAATGGCAAAAAATACAAGGAAAACTTAGGATTTTTGGGACTTAGCCATTTTGGGTGGTTTTCTCTTGCATTTCAAAGGGTGTGAATACTAGGATCTCGTGGATCTTTAGGCTATTCGGCCAGAAGCAAAAATAGGATAACATTTTGGCAATTAGGCAGGGGTGTTTGCCTACTAAACACTAGGATCCAGAGGCTTGAAAATCCATTGGGCAAAGAGTTAAAGGGCACAATAACAAGAATAGGGTTTGACTAGAACAACACAAAACTAAACACTACCTCCAGGAAACAAGACAATGCAAAACAAATAAGGCAAACAATCTCCTAATGAGAATGATGTCTGTGCAAAAGCACTTATTGAAAGGAAACACCTAACATATTTACAAAATCCCACAACCATACTAAAAGCAAGGCTTGAGATGAATCCCATTGATTGGGATTGGCAGAACCTCCCCATTTAGCTTGGAAATTTGAAATGCATTGGCCTATTTGTAGCTGGTAATAATATAAGGGCCACTCCACATGGCATCAAATTTTGAATGTCTCCTGGCTTTAGCTTTGTCTACATCCCATTTGAACACTAAATCTCCCTCACTAAACATTCTGTCAGTTGATCTTCTATCAAAAGGTCTCTTTACTTGATCTTGGTGAGCCTCAAGAATCTTCATGGTAGGATCTCTTTTCTCTTCAAGCTCCATTAGGTCAACTAACCTGACTATCATAACATCATTTTCTTGCAATTTCAACTGCTGGGCTAGCTTAAGGGAGGATAACTCCAATGAAAATGAAACTTTTGCTTCCCTTCCATAAACAAGCATGAAAGGAGAATTGCCTATGGCCCTCTTGGGAGTAATTATATCATCCCAAAGAGGTGTTTTCAACTTGGAATGCCAAGTTTTCTGATTATCATCTACTATCCTCTTGATGATCCTAATCAGGTTTTTGTTTATGGATTCAACTAGGCCATTTACTTGGGGGTAGTAATTGGATGATGTCTTCAAGTAAATTCCATAGTTCAATGCCCATTCACTGATTTGTGTGGCTACAAAGGCCTTAACATTGTCAGAAATAATGGTGAATGGAACACCAAACCTGATAACTATCCCCTAAAGAAAATCTAGAATGGAGGCCTCTGTGGCATCCTTCAGTGCAACTACCTCTGTCCACCTTGTAAAATAATTAGTGGCTATTAAAATCCATTTGTTGCCAGCAATGGAAGGTGGGTTAATCACCCCAATGAAGTCCAAACCCCATTGGGCAAATGGTTGATCGGTCTAAATTGGGTGTAGAGGAAGGGAAACCAACCTTTGTTTTCATACAAAGAATGCACATTCCTTGCAGCTTCTTACCCATCTATGGGCATCTCTAAATAAATTGGGCCAATAATAACTAGCCCTCATGATTTTGACAGTAGTTGTTCTTGGAGAATAATGGCCACCAGCAGGGCCATTATGAAATTCTTCTAATATCCTAGAGGTTCGATCTTGTGCAATGCATCTAAGAAGAACTCCATTGATGTCTTTCCTAAACAAGACACCATAAAAAAGAACATAGGGTATGGACTGGAGTCTAAAATACCTTCTTTTTATTGATCTAGTCCATCAAGGCATCTTCTTGACTATAGAAATGTGATCATATCGTGGTACCGGTCAGTTAGAGCATTGCGACCAGCTTTTTGTGCCTCCCCTTGGACATATACAACATCATTTTTGGCCTCAGAACCCATGACCATCTATTCACATAGGCCTTTTCCTCACACCAGATTGGTAATGTTGTTGTTGACAACATATTCCATCACCTTTGTGATCCACCCAACCCTCTTTTCATTAATATCTCTGCTGAAAAAGAATTCTTTCACACTGGGGTGGTTCACCATTAATTGTATCTTGCTATTTGAAAGCATGTGCATTAACCTTTTGATTTCTTTCAACACAGCAAACACCTGCTTCTCAACAAAATCATAATTTAGCTCATATTCTTTGAGAGGCTGGCTAAAGAAAGAAATTGGTTGTTCCAATTTTTCTTCATTCTATTATGTTAGGACTACCAATATGCCCTTCTTGCCTCCTTTTACATCTAAAAATGTCTCCCTAGGGCATTTTCCCTCCTATGTTTAGCTCTTGGGTCCTTTAGAATGCATTTAGATCATCTTGCATGTTATTGATGACTTCTGATGAAGAAACCCCTGAGTTTTATGGAAAATAAGAACTAGGGGATGCACTTGTGATGACTCTTGCCTGAAATAGGGGGGGAGGACTTGGGTGCCCATGACCTAGTCCTACCCTATTTTAGGTCAGGACCTAATTTCATGTGTCGGTTATGTGACCGTTATTAGGTCCTATGTTGACACCTCAAGTTTCAAATATGAATTTCTTGGCAGGAAGTTGTTTAATTGCATATATAAGCATGTTTAGTGATTCATTTGTAAACTAGAAGATGATTATGTGCTTTTGGCATACTTATGATTTGAAAGCTTTCAAAGTATTCATTGTTGCAGAGCAGTATTGTTTTGTTATTGTGTTTGTTATGCAGATTTGGCTTCATCTTCTCATGATGTGAAGGATCTTCATGTTCATGCGAGATACACCATTGAGGTGACATTCATTTGTGTTTTAAATCATTTATCAATTGGTTTTTACCTCTATCCCATGGGGATATGCACTCTTTAGTTGACAACAGTGTTCGGAAGACTTGAATGTCTCTCTGGGGCTTGACCAAGGCAAGCCTCTAAACACCACAACCCCCAACCCACTTTTTTGTGATTGCAAGTTACAAGTTTCAGAAGTGGAAGAAGTGGAGTTGTAGGGGGGCATTATAGACTATCGAAAGTGTATAGAAAAGAAAAAAATTAGGGCTTGGACTAGGGTGCCCACTCATTAGTCCTCTGGATTCTGATACGGTGAAATCTCCATGATAGCAGAATACTTGCAATTCCACCATTTCAGAATCATACTAGCTGCTCCCCCTGAGTAGCAGCTTCCCATCATCAATCTAGATCACAAGATATGACTGTGATATCTACCAGACTAATGAACATCAGTGCACCTTAGTTCATCACCGGAGGGGCAATAACCCCTAACTTCTCCTTGAGATACTCAAAAGAGTCCTTAGGTAGAGGTTTAGTAAAGATGTCTGCAATCTAATCCTTGGAAGGCACAAACTCCAATTTGATTTCATTCTTGTTCACTTATTCTCTTAAAAAGTGAAACTTGATGGATATATGTTTAGTCTTTGAATGCAACACCAGATTCTTATATATATTTATTGCACTTGAATTATTACAGAAGATTGTGATAGGCTCCTCATACTCCACTCTTATGTCTCTTAGCATTTGCTTCATCCACAAAACTTGAGTGCAACTACCTACTGCTGCAATATATTCTGCTTCTATAGTGGATAGAGATATTGCCTCTTGTTTCTTGCTCAGCCAAGAAACCAATCTCTTCCCCAGAAAGAATGCTCCACCACTGGTACTCTTCCGGTCATCCACATCTCTTGCCTAATCCGCATCTGTAAATGCATGAAGAAGGAAATTATGGTCTCTGGGATACCACAATCCATACTCAACTGTTCCTTTTAGATATCTAAAAATCCTCTTGATTGCCATGACATGAGATTCTTTAGGATCAGCTTGAAATCTAGCAACAAGACCCACAACATTCATAATGTCAAGTCTAGTTTAAGTGAGATACAACAATCCTCCAATCATTGACCTATACTTTTTCTGATCAGCCTTAGGAGAGTCATCATCTTTGCCCAATTTACATCTGGTTTCCATGGGAGTATTCATTAGTTTTGAATCTTCCATCCCAAATTTCTTCAACAATTCTTTCACATATTTGGTCTGAGAAATGAAGATTCCTTTCTTTGTTTGAGTGATTTGTAGACCCAAGAAGAATTTCATTTCCCCAAGCATGGACATCTCAAATTCACTTTTCATTTGATTTGCAAAAGTTTTACACATATTATCTCTTCTTTCGAAAATGATATCATCAACAAACACTTCAACAATCAAGATGTTTTCATGATCAATTTTGAAATACAAATTACTGTCAGCAGTGCCTTTGTTGAAACTAATCTTCAAAAGATGCTTATCCAATCCTTCATACCAGGCTCTTGGGGCTTGTTTTAGTCCATACAGAGTTTTCTTCAACTTGTAGACCATATCACCATGATCAGATAATTGAAATCCATCTGGTTGCTCAATGTATACTTCTTCTTCCAAGTCACCATTTAGGAAGGTAGACTTGACATCCATCTGATATACTTTGAAGTCCTTGAAGGCAACAAAAGAAAGAAATAATCTGACTGCTTCAATTCTTGCCACCAGAGCAAAAGTTTCTTCAGAATCAACTCCTTCTATTTGAGAGTAACCCTTGTAAACCAATCTGGCTTTATTTCTGATTACTTCACCATCTTCATTTAGTTAGTTCCGGAAGACCCATTTGGTTCCAATCACATTCTTGTTTCCAGGTCTGGGAACAAGATCCCAAGTGTGATTTTTCTCAATTTGCATCAGCTCTTCCTCCATTTCTTTAGTCCATTTTTCATCATTGCAAGCTTCATTTACTATCTTAGGTTCAATCTTTGAAATCAGACAATACTCATCTAAATCTTGAGCAATTCTCCTTCTTGTTTGTGCACCTTTGCTTTTATCACCTATGATCTGATCTTCAGTGTGGTTCAGTCTTACATACCTAGGAACTTTGGGAGTTTCTTGCACTTTTGATTCTTGATCAAGCTCATTGAAACTCATCTCTTCTTCTTGATTTATCGGATCAGTTTGAATCTAAATTGCAGAAGGGGCTTGGGCTCCTTGAATCAGAACACCATTCTGATCATCTTCATCATATTCATAAAACCTTGAGGGTTTTGCAATTCCTTCATCAACCTTCACATTTGTAGTTTCTATTATCTTTCTTCGTCTCTTGTTGTAACACCGGTATGCTTTTCTTTGAGTAGAGTAACCCAAGAATATTCCTTCATCACTTCTAGCATCAAACTTGCCTAGATCTTCATCTCTTTTGATGTAACATTTTCTACCAAAGACTTTGAAATACCTCACAGTAGGAGTGATGCCAAACCAAAGTTCATAAGGAGTCTTACCGGCATTGTTTCTGATTTGAACTTGATTGAGAGTGTAGACTACAGTGCTGACAGCTTCTCTCCAATAGATCTGAGGAACAGTTTCTTCCATCATCATTGTCCTAGATGCTTCCTGGATGGTCCGGTTCTTTCTCTCCACTACTCCATTCTATTGTGGAGTCCTAGGAGCAGACAACTGTCTCTTTATTCCATGTTTCTCACAGAATTCTATGAACTCACCGGATGTGAATTCTCCATCTCTATTAGACCTCAAACACATTAATTTTAATTCAGTTTCATTCTCTACCATAGCCTTGAATATTTTGAATTTCTCAAGAGCTTCTAATTTCTCTTTCAGAAAAGTTACCCACATCATCCGAGAGTAGTCATCAATTAATAGCATGAAGTATCTATCACCTTGCACACTTCTGATTCTTGCCAGACCACATAAATTAGTATGAACTAAGTCTAATAATCCAGTAGAAGACTATTCCTTGCTTTTTAATGAAACTCTGCTTTGTTTCCCCAACTGACATTCTTTACACAAGCTATTTGTAGGTTTTACCAATTTTGGAAGATCTCTTACAACCTGAGTGTTGCTTATTTTGATGATATTATCAAAATTCACATGACACTTCCTCCTATGCCATAGATAACTCTGATCAATTTGCATAAATAGACAACTTTTACCAGTACCAACCAAATGGAAGATATTACCTTTTGTCTGAGTACCGGATGCAATCTCTGTTCCAGAACTTTCAAAGATCTTGCATTTTCCATTCTTGAATTGGATATCATAGCCTTTGTCCACCAACTGTCCAACACTAAGAAGATTGTGCTTCAATCCTTCAACATACAGTACATTACTGGTTTTGTTCTTTCCATCAAAAGAAATGGTTCCCCTACCTCTGATTCTACTAGCAGAATTATCACCAAATTTTACCACTCCTACTTCATACCTTTCCAAATCTAAGAACTTATTTTTTTCACTTGTCATATGGTGAGAGCATCCACTATCAATGACCCAATCATCCTTTTCTTCAACTTGGGCAGCCAGAGCTCTTTCTATAACTTTATGATTGACAGATTCAGAAGGCATTGGATCTTCTTCCTTGATGGCAATAAACACCCAATCACTTCTGGATTTGTTTCCTGTCTCTAATTCATCATCTGTAACTCCTTCATTATCATCTTCTTCATGAACATAGTAACAATTCTTTTGGAACCTTGATCTATTAGGATTTGGCCTTCAAAATCTTTTCAGACATCTTGAGGCAAAATGACCAATCTTATTGCAGTTAAAACACTTGAAAGGCAATTTTCCTTCATACTTACTGGATCCTCTTGGCAGTCTTTTTGCAATAAGGGCTTCAAGTTGAGTAGTTTTTGCTTCTTCTTCTTCCAAGTGTTTTCTTGCTTTTTCATACCATGATAGTTTCCTTGGAGAGTTCTCTCCCGGATCAAACCTTTCTTTACCTTTTATAGAGGCACTGGCTTTGAATGCAGATTCAGTCATGGGAGGGGCATCTCCAAACTCAGTCAATTCAAATGTAGCCAATTTACCAGCCAATTGATCTCTTGTGATAGTTGTATGGGCTCTAAATTCTTCAATGGCAGCAACCTTGATTTTATAAGAAGCACAAAGGGATCTAAGAATTTTGCCAACAATTTCATTTTCATCCAAGACTCCACCAGCACATCTAATTCCACAAACAAGCTCATTTACTCCTGGCATAAAAGTAGTGATATTTTCATCTTCTCTCATCTTCAGATTTTCAAATTTCCCTTTCAGACTATGCAGCCTTGCACATTTAACATATTTGTCTCCTTCATGCAGAAGTTCCAGTTTTTCCCAAATCTCAAAAGCAATTGGTAGGTCAACAACATTTGAAAGCTCTGAATCAGATAATGTGCTTAGAAGAGCTTCTATAATGCACAGATTGTTTTTAGCATCTGTGATTTCATTTGGGGCTTTTAGGCCACCCTGTGGATGTGTATACTTTGTTGAAGCCATGGACAAGTACTGCATTCCCATACATTGCAAGTGACATTTCATGTGAATTTTCCAAAGATTAAAATTGGTTCCATCAAACTTTAGACTATCCTTCTTGTAGGACAACATCTTGGATCTCCTTAAGTAGTTAAGCTCTTTTTAGAGGAACTTAGCTCTGATACCAATTGTTAGATTCAGGATAGACAACTGAAAGGGGGGTGAATCAGTTGTCAAAAACTTTCTTTCCAATTACACCCTTAAATCCTCTTAGTGATTTAGATGCATATCAATAAATCAATCATGGAAACATAATGCATTTAAATCAAGAGCAGAAACATATCAACACATAAGACACCAAGATTTTGACGTGGAAAACCTGGTTAAGGGAAAAACCACGAGGTGATTAACCCAAGATTGTATTCTCTATTAGAAGAATAGAAAGAACAAAATGGCACATGCCAATTAGGGCTCACTGCCTAAGCACATTGTTCACAAGAGGCTCACTGCCTACAAGAGACTCACTATCTACAAGATAATAAGTATCACATACTTGAACTGGAGAATAGCATCTTCACCATGCTTGAATCAGTTCCATTTAAGCCCAAAAACTTTTGCTCGGCCTTTCTCTCTCTTCCTCACTACCACACTCACATCTCCACAAGACACACTTTGAAATGACTTTACAACTCCTTATTTATACAAGGCATCAACTTAGGAATAATCATCTAAGTCAGCAAACATCTACAAGAACATCTGCACGATGTGTAATACATCCAGTCGGCCAGTCTTCAGGAAGAACACCATCATCTGGAAGTTGTTCTTCAATTGCGAGCTCCAACTCCAATGTGGACCACCAACATGATCTAGACATGATCCAAAGATCTCCACAAGATTGCCTGAATCACCAAACACATCCACACTTCATCTGCTTACTGAAATCCTTCTCTCCTTTATCCAGAACCTCAAGAACATAGTCTATCATCACTGTCACAAAGGAGTAGATGCTTGTGGACCTTCAAACCATGAACCAATCGATTTGACACTTCACAAAGACTTCCTCAACATTCTCTAAAATCTACAGAATAGGATAATGCATTTCCAGATCTCACCGGACCTATCTATGTCACTCTGTCACCTCTAAACACCTGTCGGAACCGGTTTTACTTGAGCGGCCACAACTCCTTCAGATCTTCATGCAAACCTCTCAAATCTTTACTGGATCATCTTAAGGCTCATATCTACAAACCCTTTGAACTGCATCCTCTAATAGTCATCTTATCTTGGATCTTTACCTTCCTGTCTTCACTATTCTTCTTTGTTCCTGATTAGGACTAATTTTCTCAATATCCTCAGCACATAGCTCATCCAATCCTTATCATTAATGCAATAGGAGTATGTTGACATCAATGATAACATTGGTTAGGCCCATACTTGCAACATTTATATCACTGTGAAGATAATGAGAAATCCTGTGGATGGAACCCTTATTGATCCTAATTGCATAACCAATGTGGCAATGGAAGAATTCCTTTATTCACATGGTTTGATACAAGACTTCTATGACCCTTTGGACATTATGATTAAGACACATAAGGGAACCTTTATAAACACTTCTGGGAAGATATCTTTATTGGTTACTATATTTGACAAATCCATAGAACAATTATTTGTTGTTGCCACCATATCTGACCTTTTTTACAAAAAATTAGGACACCCATGGTTAAAAGCTATGAAAGTTGTCCCTTCAACAATTCATAATTGTGTAAAATTTCCTTTGAATAGACAAATGCATACTATCACTCGCAATAAATACAAACCTTTGGTTACAAGACAATACTTTAGCCTTGATTACTTTTGGGAATGATCTAAAATGGAACTAGAGCCATGGACAAATTTTAACTTCTTGAGTTATAGAAACTACAAAACACAATTATTACATCAAGTGGCCGGTCTTTCTATTCAAGAAACAATAAGAGATGAACAACCCGCATTTGAAGAGAATCCTAAACCAAAAGGAAAAGGGCCCTATGCTAAGGTTCCTCCCTCACCATTCTTACAAGGATCAAGCAGTATTCATCGAGAGAAAAACATTCCACTGAGACAAATGAGATTTGACCATGGTGCTTCCTCCCCTAAAACAAAAAAATGTATGGAAGAACAAGACACTATTTTAAAAGAGATAAACAGTAAGACAAGAAGAAATATACAAGCAAGAGAAAGGAGGAAGAGAAGACAAGCATTTTCCCAATGAAACACATCTCAACAAGAAAACATCCACCTAACATTGAATCAAACCAAGAAGACCTTAAGAATGGACAAATTGAAGACAAGAATAAAAGTTGGGCTATGGTACCTTATGTCCACTTTCTGCTAACATTCGAGAGTGGGAAGATGATGATTTGCTTGTTGACATCCTTTAATTTGGTTGTCCCTATAGGTAAGTATTTCTAACCTTGGTGGTCACCTATGTCGTGGCATTATTTGCTCGTGTATGTGACCTCCCCTCTTGTCTTATGTTCCCTCGTGATGTGTTATGTGTTGTTTAGGCTTCCTTGGATGACCCTTGATTCTCTTGTAAGGTCAAGGATACTGGGAGACCGCCTCTATTGTGATCTTATTCTATTTGTATCATCATTCTTCTATATTGCTTCTCCTCTATTTTCATTGTTGTGTGGTGTGTCTTAAGGACATAGCATTACGGTTAGTGACTTGGGGGCACCCTCGTAGATGATTGTCCCTAAGGCACTTGTTCTCCTCTCTTGATTTATTATTTACCTTCCTCTAGTGGTTCTATCTAGCTGGTGGATGACAAAAAACAAGTAAGACTGATAAGGACCAAGTGTCCCTTTAGTGAGTAAGCAAAAATGGACCTAGTCCATACATGATGATGGAGTTGATATATATTATCCGATGCTTGGTTAGGAGAATCACTCCGTGTGATATTTTGATGTTGTCTTATCTCACTAACAAACTATAAGAATACAACTACTCCATGCACACTATTTATTTTTGAATCTCACCTTGTTTACATTTGATTCCAAGATCTTGCAATATAGCCCCACGGTTATACTCGGTTTCTGAATCCATAGTGTAACCTTGGATTTTTTATGTGGATGATTTTGCATGCATTGATTTTGATCATGTGATGTGGTTATTATCTTATGGAAAGATCTCTAACCTCTTTTCTTGTGGGAATGTGCTTGTGGGAACATTCAGCGATCATAAAGTACATGTCACCTCTGGGGGCATGGGCTTTGCGAGAGCTCTTGTTCCCTTGTTTGTTTTTTTCCTACCTTAATGTGCTTGATATCAGTACATGATATCAACCACCTTAAGGTGGGGACATATAAAGGTAAGTTGTCTGGTGATTTTGATACTAACAAAGCGTGTTTGTAAGCCTTCTGCAGAGGCGGGATGTTGTATCTTCGTGCGAGTGCACATCTTTATTTCTATATTGCAATCATTAAGCCCTCTACAGAGGTGGGATACCATAAATATCCTTTTATTTTAAGCCCTTCTATGGAAGGCAGGGATGGTGTATTTCTCGAGGAGATTGCACAATCCTGTCATTTTCAAAAAGTCCTTCGAGCAGGCGGGGAGCTCATCTGAGACTATCCTAACCCTTAAGCGTGTCTTCAATGATTGTTGTGGCGAAGCCCAATCATCAGTGTGTGCCTATAATGTACCTAAGATGATAGCAAACCTAGCAATAGGTTTCTTCCGTCACTTGTTTGTTGTGTTTTCTTTGTGTCTTCCATTTGTGTGTGTGGCATGTTTTTTCCCAAGCATAGTCTAAAGACTGGTGGTGATAATCCCTCCTATGGTTTGGGACTTGTATGGCATGTCTGTTCTCAAGTTTAGTCTAAAGACTGCTAGCGATGAGTCCCTCCTGCACTCTGAGATTTGAATTACGTGTCTGCTACCCCATATGTAGTCTAAAGATTGGTGGCGATGAGTCCCTCTTGCATTATAGGTTGTGTGTTTACTTTCCTTGTACTTGCATTTGCATTCATATGGAAAAAATGAAAAAAAAGAAAAGAAATAATCACTATATTCACTATGTTTTGCATGTCTTCAATGTTACCTTCTTCATGTCTTCCATGACTGTTACTGACTTCTCCATGTTTTGCTTGCATGTTACTGTCTTCATTGTGTTTGGCATGTCTTCTCTAATGTCTACTTGAGACTAGAGGATAGAAATAGTTCTCAATCTTTGCGTATGCATTAGCTCTATGTGCTTGGTGTGTTTGTTGTGTTTGTTGACCATACTTTAATGTATGTATGGGCCTCATGTTCATGCATACATTAAAGTAGGGGCTAAATGTTACGTCAAAAAATGTCTCCCTAGGGCTTTCTCCCTCCTATGTTTAGCTCCCAGGTCTTTTAGAATGCATTTAGATCATCTTGCATGTTATTGATGACTTTCGGTGAAGAAACCCCTAATTTTAATGGTAAATGGGACCTAGGGGATGCACTTGTGAGGACTCCTTCCTAAAATAGGGGGGCAGGACTTGGGTGCCCGTGCCCTAGTCCTACCCTATTTTAGGTTAGGACCTAATTTCATGTATCAGTTATGTGACTGTTATTAGGTCCTATGCTGACACCTCAAGTTTGAATTATGAATTTCTTGGTGGGAAGTTGTTTAGTTGCATATATAAGCATGTTTAGTGATTCATTTGTAAACTAGAAGATGATTATGAGCTTTAGGCATACTTATGATTTGAGATCTTTTAAAGTATTTATTGTTGCAGAGTAGTATTGTTTTGTTATTGTGTTTATTATGCAGATTTGGCTTCATCTTCTCATGATGTGAAGGATCTTCATGTTCATGTGAGCTACACCATAGAGGTGACATTCATTTGTGTTTAAATCATTTATCAATTGGTTTTTGCCTCTATCCTATAGGGATATGCACTCTTTATCTAACAATAGTGTTTGAAAGACTTGAATGTCTCTCTAGGGCTTGATTGAGGCAAGCCTCTAAACACCACAACCCCCAATCCACTTTTCTGTGATTGCAATTTATAGGTTTCAGAAGCGGAAGAAGTGGAGTTGCAGGGAAGCATTACAGACTATCAGAAGTGTAGAGCAAATAAGAAAACTAGGGCTTGGACTAGGGCACCCGCTCATTAGTCCTCCAAATTCTAATGCGGTGAAATCTCTGTGATAGCAGAATTGAGTTGTAGACATTCTTCAGAGATCCTGACATAAACAAGTACATTGGACTAATTCACCCGCTCATTAGTCCCTAACTTTTCCATACACTAAACTTCAAAATATGTTATGTATTTGGTTATCATTTGATATCTCTGTGTGTGATCATTTTCTATGATTTGTCTGTTTGTTTACGGATTTATGAAATTAGGGTTTTGAACATAATCAGGCTTAATTGAACAACAAATCTACACAATTCCAAACTTCCCCTCTATTCCAAGTGATAGGAAATCTGTGGTAGAGTTCTCTACTTGGTCGAATGTCCTTTAATGTTCATGTCAAAGGAGGATTCCACATAAACCCTTGAAATTACCAAACCCCTCTTTTTAACACTAAACACCTCCAAAGGCATAAAGGATAAAATCCTTCTCATAATTTGGGTTTATCAACATTGGAGCTTGTGCAATGGCCTACTTGATAGCTTTGAAACTATCTTTCCCTTCCTTCAACCATGTGAAGGTAGCATTCTTTTTAAGCATAGTAGTGAGGGGTTTTGTTATTGAAGCAAAATTAGGTATGAACCTCCTCACAAAGTTGCTCTTTCCCAAAAAGCTCTACAGGCCTTTCTTGTGACTGGGAAGGGGAAGAGATAGAATGGCACTAGTTCTTTCCAGATCAATGGCCAGTCCTTCCTTTGAAACTATATGTCCCAACAATCTACCTTCTGGGACAACAAATATGCATTTCTTGGGATTCAATGATATTCCATATTCCTTGCATCTTGTTTAATATGAAAAGAAGGATGATGAGGTTGATAGTTTTGTTTCAAGGGTTTATCATGATCCTCCTTTCACCACTAAACATTCAAGGACATTCAACCAAGTAGAGAACTCTACTATAGATCTCCTGTCACTTGGAACATAGAGGATGATTGGAATTGTGCGAATTTGATGTTAAATTAAGTGCAATTATACTCATAACCCTAATTTTGTAAAATCATAAACAAATGGAAAAATTACAAAAAATGATCGCACACAAAGATATGAAATGACAATCAAACACATACCAGATTTCAAAGTTTGGTGTGTAGAAAAGTTAGGGACTAATCAGCAGGTGCCCTAGTCCACTCTACCTACTTTTGTCAGGATCTTTGAAGAATGTTTGTAACTTGTTCCTGTTGTCATAAAGATTTCACCGCTTCTGAATCCAGAGGACTAATGAGTGGGTGCCCAAGTCTAAACCCTAGTTTTCTCCTCAGATCTGCAATTCTGATAGTTTGTACTACTCTCCTGCATCTCCACTTCTTTCACTTCTGAAAACTGTACCCTGCAATCATAGAAAAGTGGGTTAGGGGTTATCGTGTTTAGAGACTTGCCTCAGTCAAGCCTCAGAGAGACATTCAAGTCTTTTGAACACCGTTGTTAGATAAAGAGTGCATATCCCTAAGGGATTGAGGCAAAATCCAAATGATAAATGATTGAAAACATAATAGATATCACCTTGTAGTGTAGATCTCATGGAAGGAAGATGCTCTTCATGCTATAAGGAGATGTAGTCAAATCTGCAATCACAAACACAATACCAAAAAAATACTACTCTACAACACAATGAATGCCTTGAATTACTTTAACATAAGCTTGTAGATCAAAATGCCCATCTAGTTTACAAATGAATCAATAATCATGCTTATAAATGCAACTAAACAACTTCTCGCCAAGAAATTCATAATTGAAACTTGAGATGTTGGCATATGACCTAATAATGGTCATACAATTGACACATAAAAATAGGTCCTGACCTAAAATAGGGCAGGACTAGGGTGTGGGTGCCCAAGTCCTTCCCCCTATTTTAGGTAGGATTCATGAAAAACACATCTCGTAGGTCCCATTTGCCATGAAACTTCAGGGTTTTCTCATTGGGAGTCACCATTAACATGCAAGATGACCTAAATGCATTCTAAAAGACCTGAGAACTAAACCTTAGGAGGGAAAAGTCCCCAAGGGGACATTTTTTGACGTAACATTTAGCCCCCACTTTAATGTATGTATAAACACAAGGCCAATACATGCATTAAAGTAAGGTCAACAAACACAACAAACATGCCAAGCACAGAGAAGACACGCCAATCACAATGAAGACAGTAATAGGCACTTAAAACATGGAGAAGACAGTTACAGTCACGCAAAACATGGAGAAGACAACATTGAAGACATGCAAAACACAATGAATACAGTGAATGTAGTGATTATTTTTATTTTTCATTTTCTCATATATATGAAATGCAAATGCAAGTGCAAGGAAAGTAAACACACAACCCAAATGCAAGAGGAGCTCATCACTACCAATCTTGAAACTGCATAAGGGGCAACAGCTATGCCAAACAAATCTCAAAGTGTAGGAGGAGCTCATCACCACCAGTCTTGAAACTACACTTGAGAACAAACACGCCATACAAATGCCAAAGCATAGGAGGAGCTCATCGCCATCGGTCTTGAAACTATGCTCGAGAAAAAAAACTCCATACACACACATATGGAAGACATGGAGAAAACATGGAAAACAAGTGATGAAAGAAACCTATTGCTAGGTTCACAACCATCTTAGGCACATTAAAGACACACACTGATGATTGGACTTTGCCACAACAATCACTAAAGACAAGCTCAAGGGTTAGGATACTCTTAGATCTACTCCACACTTGCTCGGAGGACTTTTAGAAAATGATAGGATGTGCACTCTCCTCAAGAAATACCCCATCCCTACCTAACACAAAGAGCTTAAGTGATTGCAATATAGAAAAGAAAGATGTGCACTCGCTCAGAGATACAACATCCCACCTCCACAGAGGGCTTCAAACATGCTTCGTTAGTACCAAAATGATTAGACAACTTAGCTTTATATGCCTCCACCTTAAGGTGGTTGGTATCATGTAACGTTATCAAGCATGTTAAGGTAGGAAGAAAATACACAAGGAAACACGAACTCTCACAAAGCCCATGCCCCCCGGAGGTGACATGTACTTTACGATCACCAAATGTTCTCACAAACACACAATTTCCTAGAAGAAAAGGTGTTAGCATCCATATAATCATGATAAGCAACAATGCAAGGCTAGATCCAAAGATAGACAAAGTGCACAGAGCAGCAGTATTGTTATGTTTTGTAAGTGCAATAAGACAACATCAAAATATCACATGAAGTGATTCTAGTAGCCAAGTGTTAGATAATATATCTCAACCCCATTGTCATGTATGGACTAGGTCCATTTTTTGATTTCTCGCTGAAGGGACACTAGGTCCATATTAGTATAATACGTTTGTTGTCATCCGCCAGCTAGATAAAACCACTAGAAGAAGGTAAACAATATATCAAGAGAGGAGAAACTAGTGTCTTAGGGACAATCATGTAGGAGGGTGCTCCCAAGTCACCAACCGCAATGCTATGTCCATAAGACACAACACACAACAATGAAAATAGAGAAGAAGTAATATAGAAGACTGATGATACAAATAGAAGAAGGGTCACAACAGAGGCGGTCTCCTAGTATCCTTGACCTTATGAGAGTATCAAGCGTCATTCTAGGAGGCCTAAACAACACATAACACATCACGGGGGAAACACAACAAGAGAGAGGAGGTCACACAAACGAGTAGATGATGCTACGACATAGGTGACCACTAAGGTTAGAAATACTTACCTGTAGGGAAAACTTAATTAAAGGTTGTCAATGAGAAAATCATCATCATCTTCCCACTCCCGAATGTTAGAGGAAAGTGGGACATAAGGTACCAAAGCCCAACTTTTATTCTTGTCTTCAAGTTGTCCATTCTTAAGGTCTTCTTGATTTGATTCAATGTAAGGTGAGATGTTTTTCTTGTTGAGATATGTTTTGTTGGGCAAACTCTTGTCTTCTCTTCCTCCTTTCTCTTGCTTGTCTATTTCTTCTTGTCTTATTGTTTATCTCTTTTAAAATAGTGTCTTGTTCTTTCATAGGTTTTTGTGTTCTAGAGGAGGAAGCACCATGATTAAATTTCATTTATTTTGGTGGAATGTTTTGCTCTCAATGACTACCACCTGATGCTTGTAAGGATGGTGGGGGAGGAACCTTAGCATAGGGCCCTTTTCCTTTTAGTTTTGGAAGTTCTTCAAATGCGGGTTGTTCATCTCTTATTATTTCTTGAATAAAAGGACAGGTCACTTGATGTAATAATTGTGTTTTTTAGTTTCTATAGCTAAAGAAGTTAAAATCTATCTGTGGCTCCGGTTCTAGTTTAGATCATTCCCAAAAGTAATCAAGGTTAAAGTGCTGTCTTGTAACCAAAGGTTTATACCAATTGCAAGGGATAGTATGCACTTGTCTGTTCAAAGGAAATTTTACACAGTTATGAATTGTTGAAGGGACAACTTTCATAGACTTTAGCCATGGGTGTCCTAATTTTATGTGAAAAAGGTTATATACAGGAACAACATCAAATAATTGTTCTACAGATTTCTCAAATACAATAACCAATAAAGATATCTTCCCATAAGTGTTTATAAATGTTCCCTTATGTGTCTTAATCATCATGTCCAAAAGGTCATAGAAGCCTTGTATCAAACCATGTGAATAAAGGAATTCTTTTGTTGCCACATTAGTCATGAAATTAGGATCAATAAGAGTTCCATCCACATGATTTCCCATTATCTTAGTGATAGTGATAGTGATATAAAGAGGTCCTTCAGTGTCTCCAATTGTTCTACCATGAGGTGTAAACACAATTTCGGGTTCGGGGACCTTTCTTTTCATATAAGGACTAGGAGGAAACCTAGTGTTATTGTTGTGATTAGAAGCCATGTGTATATGTTTTCAAATCAATGTAAAAGTAGATTTCAAAAGTTATGCATGAAACAAGTGCAAAACTATATGTGAAAATGACCTAAAATGCTTGATTTTTTTCAACTTTTTTCCATTTTTTTCAACTTTTTTCAATGCAAACAAGTGAGAGAAGAGGTGTTGTAAGGAAATTGATGAAGGGAAGAAAATAATATGTCCATTATCAGTCCAATAAAACAATAATATCCTTTACAAAACACTTTTCATGCAATCCTATAATGATGACAAGTCAAAACCTAGTGAAAATACACCTCAAATATGCAATTTTTCACCAATTTTCAATGCAAATGTCTAATAGAAAGGGTGTTGTAAATAATTTGAGGAGGATAAGAGGATTATAACCCTAATAACATCCATTTAATGTAGAAAAATCCTTCACAACATGCCTATAGTGCAAATCTAAAGAGACGATAAGGCCAAATCTAGTGAAAATGCAAGGTTTTCAAACCCTAGACATGAAATTTTGCAAGAAATCCACTATGATGAAACACTACAATCATAAATCAGTCCTAATGAGTATTTTGAAAGGGTAGTAAAATCTAAAACAATATTTTGACTACAAACCCTAGCTAATTGAAAACTAGGTTATATGAAAAATGCACAATTTCAAGCAATTTTTAACAATTTAAACATGAAAATGCAATGTAAATGAATGATGAATGATGATTTTTTGTAAATTAAGTTAGATCTAATGATAATGATAGAAATTAAATGAAAACTAATTCAAATTATTTGAAAATGCAAGCTTAAAATGCCAATTGTTTTTGAATTTTTTCTAAATTTTCAATTTTTTTGTAATTTTTCAAATGCAATAAGATGAAAATGAAATGAATGAATGAAAGTCGAAAGTACAACACTCAGCAAGGTGAAAAAATCCTTAAAACATGGGTTCACCAAAATGTTTAATATGAAAAGAAGGGTGATGATGATTGATAGTTTTGTTTCAAGGGTTTATCATGATCCTCCTTTCACCACTAAACATTCAAGGACATTCAACCGAGTAGAGAAATCTACTATAGATCTGCTATCACTTGGAACATAGTGGCTGATTGGAATTGTGTGAATTTGTTGTTCAATTAAGTTTGTTTATGCTCAAAACCCTAATTTCATAAAATCATAAACAAATAGATAAATTACAGAAAATGATCACACACAGAGATATCAAGTGACAACCAAACACATACTAGATTTTGATGTTCAATGTGTGAAAAAGTCAGGGACTAATGAGTAGGTGCCCTAGTCCACTATACCTACTTTTGTCAGGATCTCTAAGGAATGTCTATAACCTGTTCCTACTATCACAAAGATTTCACTACTTAAGAATCCAGAGGACTAATGTGCGGGCACCCAAGCCCATGTCCTAGTTTTCTTCTCAGATCTACAATTATGACAGTCTGCACTGTTCTCCTGCAACTCCACTACTTTCACTCTTGAAACCTATAACCTGCAATCATAGAAAAGAGGGTTGGGGGTTGTGGTGTTTAGAGGCTTGCCTTGGTCAAGCCCTGGAGAGACATTCAACTCTTCTGAACACTATTGTTAGATAAAGAGTGTGTATCCATACGAGATAGAGGCAAAATCCAAATGATAAATGATTAAAAACATGATAGATATCACCTTGTAGTGTAGATCTCATGGAAGGAAGATGATCTTCATGTCATTAGGAGATGGAGTTAAATCTACAATCACAAACATAATACCAACAAAATATTGCTCTACAACACAATGAATTCCTTTAATCACTTTAACATAAGCTTATAGATCAAAATGCCCATCTAGTTTACAAATGAATCACTAATCATGCTTATATATACAACTAAATAACTTCCCACCAAGAAATTCATAATTCAAACTTGAGATGTCAACATAGGACCTAATAACAGTCATACAACAGACACATAAAAATAGGTCCTGACATAAAATAAGGCAGGACTAGGGCATGGGTGCCCAAGTCCTCCCCCCTATTTCAGGTAGGATTCATGATAACCACATCCCCTAGGTCCCATTTGCCATGAAACTTCAGGGTTTTCTCATCGGGAGTCACCATTAACATGCAAGATGACCTAAATGCATTCTAAAAGACCCAGGAGCTAAACCTTAGGACAAAAAAGCCCCGAAGGGGACATTTTCTGACATAACATTTAGCCCCCATTTTAATGTATGTATAAACACAAGGCCAATACATGCATTAAAGTAAGGTCAACAAACACAGCAAACATGCAGCACGGAGAAGACACACAATTAGAATGAAGACAGTAACATGCATCTAAAACATGAAGAAGACCATTACAATCATGCAAAACATGGAGAAGACAACATTGGAGACACGCAAAACATAGTGAATACAATGAATGCAGTGATTTTTTTTTTTATTTTCTCATATATATGAAATGAAAATGCAAGTGCAAGGAAAGTAAACACACAACCCAAATGCAGGAGGAGCTCATCGACACCAGTCTTGAAATTGCATAAGGGGCAACAGACATGCCAAACAAATCTCAAAGTGTAGGAGGAGCTCATCACAGCCACCAGTCTTGAAACTACACTTGAGAACAAACACGCCATACAAATCCCAAAGAATAGGAGGAGCTCATCTCCATTGATCTTGAAACTATTCTTGGGAACAAAAATGCCATACACACACACACATGAAAGACAAAGAAAACACAACAAACAAGCGATGGAAGAAACCTATTGGTAGGTTTGCATCCATCTCAAGCACATTATAGGCACACACCGATGATTGCACTTCGCCACAACAATCACCAAATATACACTTAAGGGTTAGGATAGTCTTAGATCCGCTCCATACCTACTTAGAGGACTTTTATAAAATGATAGAATGTGCAATCTCCTTGACAAATACACCATCCCCTCCTCTCATGGAGGGCTTAAGTGATTGCAATATAGAAAAGAAAGATGTGTACTCACTTGGAGATATAACATCCTGCCTCCACAGAGGGCTTCAAACATGCTTCGTTAGTACCAAAATAATCAGATAGCTTACCTTTATATGCCCCCACCTTAAGCTGGTTGATATCATGTAATGATATCAAGCACATTAAGGCAGGAAGAAAACACACAAGAGAACATGAGCTCTTGTAAAGCCCATGCCCCCTTGAGGTGACATGTACTTTACAATTGCCAAATGTTCCCACAAACACACAATTTCTTGCAAGAAAAGGTGTTAGCATGCATATAATCATGATAAACAACAATGCAAGGCTAGATCCAAGATAGACAAAGTGCACAAAGCAGCAGTTTTGTTATGTTTTGTAAGTATGATAAGACAACATCAAAATATCACACGAAGTGATTCTACTAGCCAAGCATTGGATAATATATATCAACCCCGTCGTCATGTATGGACTAGGTCCATTTTTTGATTTTTTGCTAAAGGGACACTAGGTCCATATCAGTATAATATGTTTTTTGTCATCTGCCAGCTAGATAGAACCACTAGAAGAAGGTAAACAATAAATCAAGAGAGGAGAAACAAGTGTCTTAGGGACAGTCATGTAGGAGGGTTCCCCCAAGTCACCAACTGCAACACTATGTCCGTAAGACAACACACAACAATAAAAATAGAGAAGCAATATAGAAGAGTGGTGATCCAAATAGAAGAAGGGTCACAATAAAGGTGGTCTCCCAGTATCCTTGACCTTACGAGAGTATCAAGGGTCATCCTAGGAGGCCTAAACAACACATAACACATCATGGGGGAAACACAACACGAGAGGGGAGGTCACATAAACAAGCCGATGATGCTACAACATAGGTGACTGCCAAGGTTAGAAATACTTACCTATAGGGACAACCTAATTAAAGATTGTCAAGGAGAAAATCATCATCTTTTCACTCCTAAATGTTAGAGGGAAGTGGGACATAAGGTACCAAAGCCCAAATTTTATTCTTGTCTTCAAGTTTCCATTCTTAAGGTCTTCTTGATTTGATTCAATGTTAGGTGACATGTTTTCTTGTTGAGATATGTTTCATTGGGCAAATGCTTGTCTTCTCTTCCTCTTTTCTCTTGCTTGTCTATTTCTTCTTGTCTTACTATTTATCTCTTTTGAAATAGTGTCTTGTTCTTTCATAGGTTTTTGTGTTATAGAGGAGGAAGCACTATGGTCAAATTTCATTTGTTTCAATGGAATTTTTTGCTCTCGATGACTACTTCCTGATCCTTGTAAAGATGGCAGGGGAGGAACCTCAACATAGGGCCCTTTTCCTTTTGGTCTTGGAAGCTCTTCAAATGCAAGTTGTTCATCTCTTATTGTTTCTTGAATAGAAGGACCGACCACTTGATGTAATAATTGTGCTTTGTAGTTTCTATAAGTCAAGAAGTTAAAATCTGTCCTTGGTTCTGGTTCCAATTCAGATCATTTACAAAAGTAATCAAGGCTAAAGTGTTGTCTTGTAACCAAAGGTTTATACCTATTGCGAAGGATGGTATGAACTTGTCTATTCAAAGGAAATTTTACACAGTTATGAATTGTTGAAGGGACAGATTTCATAGCCTTTAACCATGGGTGTCCTAATTTTATGTGAAAAGGTCAGATATGGGGACAACATCAAATAATTGTTCTACAGATTTCTCAAATACAGTAACCAATAAAGATATCTTCCCACAAGTATTTATAAAGTTTCCCTTATGTATCATAATCATCATGTCTGAAGGGTCATAAAAGCCTTGTATCAAACCATGTGAATATAGGAATTCTTTTGTTTCCACATTAGTCATGCAATTAGGATCAATAAGAGTTCCATCCACATGATTTCCCATTATCTTCACAGTGATATAAAGAGGTCCTTCAGTGTCTCCAATTGTTCTACCATGAGGTGTAAACATAAATTTCGAGTTCAGGGACCTTTCTTTTCATATAAGGCCTAGGAGGGAACCTAGTGTTATTGTTGTGATTAGAAGCCATGTGTATATGTTTTCAAATCAATGTAAAAGTAGATTTCAAAAGCTTTTCAAAAGTTATGCAAGAAACAAGTGCAAAACTTTATGTGAAAATGACCTAAACTGCTTGATTTTTTTCAACTTTTCTCAATGCAAACAAGTGAGAGAAGAGGTGTTGTAAGGAAATTGATGAAGGGAAGAAAATAATATGTCCAATATCAGTCCACTAAACCAATAATATCCTTCATAACACATTTTTTATGCAATCCTATAATGGTGACAAGTCAAAACCTAGTGAAAATACCTAAAATATGCAATTTTCACCAATTTTCAATGCAAATGTCTAATATAAAGGGTGTTGTAAATAATTTGAGGAGGGGAAGAAGATTATAACCCTGATAACAGCCAATTAATGCTGAAAAATCCTTCACAACATGCATATAGTGCAAATCTAGAGAGACGATAAGGCCAAATCTAGTGAAAATGCAAGGTTTTCAAACCCTAGACATGAAATTTTGAAAGAAAGCCACTATGATGAAAAAATACAATCAGAAATCAGTCCTAATGAGTGTTTTGAAAGGGTAGTAAAATCTGAAATAGGAATTTGACTACAAATCCTAGCTAATGCAAAACTAGGTTATATGAAAAATGCACAATTTCAAGCAATTTTTAACAATTTAAACATGAAAATGCCATGTAAATGAATGATGAATGATGAATTTATATATATTAGGTCAGATCTGATGATATTTACAAAAATTTAATGAAATTAAATGCAAACTAATTCAAATTATTTGAAAATGCAAGCTTAAAATGCAAATATTTTTGAAAGTTTTCCAAATTTTCAATTTTTTTGTAATTTTTCAAATGCAATAAGATGAAAATGAAATGAATGAATGAAAGTTTGAAGTAAAACACTTAGCAAGGTGCAAAATTCCTTAAAAAATGGGTTCACCAAAATGTTTAATATGAAAAGAAGGGTGATGATGATTGATAGTTTTGTTTCAAGGGTTTATCATAATCCTCCTTTCACCACTAAACATTCAAGGACATTCAACTGACTAGAGAACTCTACTACAGATCACCTGTGACTTGGAACATAGGGGATGATTGGAATTGTGTGAATTTGTTGTTTAATTAAGTCCAATTATGCTCAAAACCTTAATTTCGTAAAATTGTAAACAAACGGACAAATTACAGAAAATGATCGCACATAGAGATATCAAATGACAACTAAACACATACCAGATTTCAAAGTTTGGTGTGCAAAAAAGTCTAGAAAAGTTGGGGACTAATGAGAGGGCACCCTAGTCCACTGTACCTACTTTTGTCAAGATCTCTGAAGAATGTCTGTAACCTGTTCCTGCTGTCACAGAGATTTCACCGGTTCAAAATCTGGAGGACTAATGAGCGGGTGCCCAAGTCCAAGCCCTAGTTTTCTCCTTAGATCTACAATTCTAATAGTTTGCACTGCTCTCCTGCAACTCCACTTCTTTTGCTTCCAAAACTTGTAACCTGCAATCACAGAAAAGTGGGTTGGGGGTTGTGGTGTTTAGAGGCTTGCCTCGGTCAAGCCCCAAAGAGACATTCAAGTTTTCCCAACACTGTTGGTAGATAAAGAGTGTGTATCCCTATGGGATAAAAGCAAAATCCAAATGATAAATGATTGAAAACACAATAGATATCACCTTGTAGTGTAGATCTCATGGAAGGAATATGCTCTTCATGCCATGAGGAGATGGAGTCAAATCTGCAATCACAAACACAATAACAACAAAATACTGCTCTGCAACACAATGAATGCCTTGAATCACTTTAACATAAGCTTGTAGATCAAAATGCCCATCTAGTTTACAAATGAATCACTAATCATGCTTATATATGCAACTAAACAACTTCCCACCAGGAAATTCGTAATTCAAACTTGAGATGTCGACATAGGACCTAATAACTGTCATACAACTGACACATAAAAATAGGTCCCGACCTAAAATTGGTTAGGACTAGGGCACGGGTGCCCAAGTCCTTCCCCCTATTTCAGGTAGGGTTCATGATAAACACATCCCCTAGGTCCCATTTTCCATGGAACTTCAGGGTTTTCTTGTCAGGAGTCACCATTAACATGCAAGATGACCTAAATGCATTCTAAAAGACTCAAGAGCTAAACCTTAGGAGGGAAAAGCCCCCAAGGTGACATTTTCTAACATAACACATCTTTCAAAGACTTTTCTCAAATGACCCAAGTGGTCAGCTGCATGCTTGGAATAGATAGTCAGATCATCAAGATACACTAAAATAATATCATTGATTAGGCCTTTAGAGGCCAAATCCATTGCTCTTTGGAAGGTTGCCCCAACATTGGTCAACCTAAATGATATTTTTTGATAAGCTTAAGTACCCCACTTGGTGGTAAAAGTTGTTTTATACTAGTCTGATTCTTTTACAAGAATTTGGTTGTAGCCTAAGTAGCCTTCTAGGAGTGAAAATCTTTTATCTCCTACTACTGTTTGTAAAATCTGCTCCATGGAAGGGAAAGGATAGCGGTCTTTAAGGGAGGCCTTATTTAGGTCTCTAAAGTCTACACATAGTATGATTTCCCCATTTTTCTTCCCAACTGGAATCAGGTTAGCTACCTAAGAGGAATGTTTGATGGGATAGATGATTTTAGCCTCTTTGTTTCAATAGCTCTTTTCTCATTAATGGCTCTATTTTTGGGTTGACTGGCCTTTGCTTTTGGCAGACAGTTTTTGCATTGGAGTCTAGATCAATGGTATGTTGGATTAAACTAGGATCAAAGCATTTCAAATCCCTATAATCCCAAGCTATTAAATCATCAAATTCATTAAAAAGTTCAATAAAACCTTTCCTTTTAGCTTGGTCACATACCTTGCCATGTTTTAGAAATCAACCCTATGCAACCTCCACTTCCTCATAGTCCTCTTTCTTGATTGTCATGTTCATTTTATCTTTCTTAGGTTGATCATCAATACCAAATATGCTCTCTAAAGTGATCAATCCTCTTGGAAAATTATTGGTCTTCAGCTAGATCACCTGGTCACTATATTGCTCTTGCAATACTGACTAATTATTGGTAGCAAAGTCTACCTCATCTTGCAAGAAATTTACAATTTGCTAGTCACTTTCAAACACTTGCCATCTTATCACATTGTCAAGCATAGTAGGTTTGACAACAATCTTTATATGCTGATCTAAATTTTATTTGACATTCTAGGGAATGTCAAACTGAGCACCAACTGTAGCCAGTCTATCAATGTCTTTGTTTCTTTGTTTGGGTACAGCCTAGTTATTGAAGGCATTAAAGTCTTCAATCAGGTCCCAGACTCTATGCTTATATGACTTGAGCAAGTCATTCTTTGAAGCACTTTGTGATCTGATTTGGTGGACAACAAGTTCATTGTCACTAAATACTTGCAAAAATTTTATTCCTCTCTTATGTGTTAGTTGTATACCCTTAATTAAGGCCTCATACATAGCCGCATTGTTCGTACAACTAAATTGTAGTCCAAAAGCAGAGAAATAACTTTCCTTTTGGGGTGAGATCAACACAACCCTAGCACCTACTCTATTTTTGCTTCTAGATCCATCAAAATAAATCTGCCATATCCCTTCCAGATCTGATGTTGTCTTTTCAAGATTAGGGATGGTGGCATTCTCTTTATGCATACAATAAGTACCCAACCCTGTGTTTTCTATATGTTCAGGAATGTCAAACTGAAAATGGTTTACCCACTCATCAAGCAATATATTAGGTATTCCCTCCACTGGTGTTGCAGACTCATGCCTACTATTGTCACCCTCCTCCAACTCATGGATTGTGTAGTTCATATTGGTAGGGTTAGGAGAATAGGCTTCTATATGTCATTTGTAATAGGCTCAAATTTAATGGTCACTTTAATTCCATATCTAGTTTTGAATAACATGTGGGACCAATCAGAAGATAAGTACCCACCTATTTTGCTAGTGAAGTCCCTAGATAGGCATATGCCAAAGTATGCAGGGAGGTCTATGATTTAGATGTCTTGTGAAACAGAGCAACAAGGAAATGCATGTAGAGTAAGCTTCAGATCCTTAATAACACCTACTATGTTGACAGTAGTGTCATATAATTGCACTACTCCCTTGTTTATAGGCTCATATTCAATGCCTAATTTATTAGCTATATTTTTAGGCATAATAGAGGAACCCACTACAAAATCTATAATACAATTATGCAATAACTTGTCACCAATAACTAGGGAAACATTTAATGCAGGGGGCTTACTGGTTTTTCTTGTGCTTTCTTCCTCTTTGGGTTGGTACAAGTTTGTTGGGGTGGATGTCTTTTCTTTTGTTGTCTCCACAGCAGGTTGACTGAAGCTTGTTAGGGCTTCCTAAACCAAATCTCTCTGAGTTGGGATTAACATGCATCCCACATAATGACATTCAGGTTAGTCTTATTCATTTGATCAACTATGCTAAAGGGAATCTGACTAACCTTCTGGGATACCTTTGTGACCATAGTGTCAACCTTGGGATATTGATTGGTTTGGGGTTGCTATTTTGGCACTAAAATTGTGTTACCAATAGTTTGATCTTTTTGTTTCAAAGGAGTCATGGTTGTTACTCCTTTATTTGTAGCCATTTGGGATGCCTAGGGGGAATATGTTTGACCAACTATAGGTACTAATGCATCCTTAGTGGCTCTTATTTTAGCCTTGATTGACACCATAACAAACAATCCACATACTTAAAATGATGTTGTGTCACTTCAAGAGTAGGTTGATCATCTCCAATAAAAACCAATGTATCATGCAAATCTGAATTAGCTTCATCTTCATTGTCGCATTCATGCATATCACCAATAGCTGATCCAAAATGAGTAAACAAATCTGATTGCATCATTCCCGTGACCATTTCAAGGTGTTGTTTTGCTTGACCAGCTATCAACTTAGCTTGTTTTTTCCTTTCTACTCAAATGTTGCACCTTGCTTGTGTCTTTTCCACATCTTCAAAGGTCTAATATACAAAATCAGATTGTGTAGTGCCCTATTTTTCAACAACATCACTATATCCAACACTCTGATCTTGTGTATTATCAATGGTAGACCTTAAATAACTATCATTCAAAGGTGTTAGCATGTCCATCTCATGAAAATGCAAATCCGTAGGACTTCTATCCTCAAACAAATCAAGTACAATGTCATGCTATTCCATAGAATTGTTATCCATCTTAAAAATCAAATGCTTACCATCAAATGCCAGTTCAATAGAATTATCTCCAAGTGCATCATATATGCCTTCATGAGACAATGCATGATCCATAGCTATCATAGATTTGGTTATTATTTGATGAGGCAAAGTGTACTTGAGGGCTTTCATAATAACTTATTTCCCATCATATTGGAAACTCAACTCCATTACTTGTAGATCTTGGATGACCCTTTGTAATGAATGTAGCCATTGCATACCAAGTACAATCTCATTGTCCTTCAAATCAAGTACATAAAAGTCATCAAAAAGTGTATACTCACCAAACATAATACTAAGCTTGATCACTTTCTTCTTGCAAATGATAGTGAGTCCACCTGCTATAGTCACATCAAAGCCCTCAAAGACATCACGATGCAAACCTATCTTATTCACTAAAAATCATCCTGTGCCCAATTCATTAAGGTAGCATTATTTTGAATTTGTTCTTGCCCTTCCATCATTTCTTGACTAGAGTTGACTTGCTATTTTGAATTTATTTGTTAGCTTTGCACTGTCAAAGCCTGACTAAATTGCCCATTTTGGCAAAAACTTTGATCATGGGGATAGTTACAAGGATAACACCAACCACCATCCTGAGCTAAATTGTTCTGTATGGGCACCAAAGGCCTAGATGTGCTTGTTGTATTAGGATGTACAACATTCAATGGCCTGATATAACTGGGTTGATTTGACCTTTGCACATTACCCTAATATGGTGGCCTATTTTGCTGATAAGTCTAATTAGAGGGCTGATATGGTTTGTTAGT
Organism: Cunninghamia lanceolata; assembly: GCA_027924645.1. Taxonomy (NCBI): domain Eukaryota; kingdom Viridiplantae; phylum Streptophyta; class Pinopsida; order Cupressales; family Cupressaceae; genus Cunninghamia; species Cunninghamia lanceolata. The sequence goes on along the minus strand of BSBN01001052.1, from coordinate 2,845,981 downwards.
TTGTGTCGACTATCTTATTGCCAACATCAAATCATTGCTTAACCTTCTGATCAGAGCATCTTTCTCATCCTCTTTCTCAACTGCACATGTAATTAGAGGAGTAGAAGGGCTAACTATTGTAGGAATTAGAGCCACAGTAGGTTGGATAATAGGGGCCTCTAGAAATAAGGGCATTGGTGGCCTTGGAGTGCTCAATCTTCCTAGCCTAAATTAGACATTTTTCTTCCCTTATTGCTATGTCATATGCATTTGGTAGCACAGTCCCTCCCATGGAGTGAATCATGAGAGCAATGTCAGGATTCAAAGATTTCAAATAATAAATAAATACAGTGTTTGGGGAGGGTTTCACTAATAATGGGATCCTATCCCATGTCTTTTGGAATCTCTAGTTGAAGTCCACCATGTATTTGTGGGGGACTCTCTTGATCATAGCTAGCTGCTCCATCAGTGACAGGTGGTCACTCTTGTCCTCAAAGTGTTGGCACAATTTAGTGCCCAACTCATCCCAATTGTGGATAGAATTAACTGGGTGGCCTCTATACCATTGAAGGGATTTCCCTTTGAATGAAGAAGCCAGTAGCCTCACAACCACATTGTTGGCAGTAACATTGTGGACTGAACATATGCTAGCAATATCCTGAATATGCTTGACAGGGGTGGTGGAATTTTAACCATTGAAGAATGGGATAGCCTTTAAGGTTGAGGTAGGGATATCATCATACTAGGCTAGGTCTAGAGGGCTACCCCCATTAAATGTGACAAAAGGAAAATTCCTTTCCATGTTAGAGGTATTCAAGTTAATTGTAGGTATGCATAGGGTTCTTCTTGAATACTGAAACCTAACTTGGATTCTAGCTAGAGGGGGAGTAGACTGGGCTCTTGAAGGAGATGGAACTGCACTCCTATTTTCCCTCACAGTGGACCTAGACAGTCTACTTCTTCTTCTTGATTTAGTAAATGATATTTCAATTAATTGAGAATTACCTCTAGAAGAAGATCGGGTCTGCACTCTAGGCATGAAATGTTGAGTTGATATGGATACTAGATCAACAGAGTCACCAGGTGCTTGTTGAGCACTTCCACAACAATGAATGAACTAACAAAAGAATCAAAATTTCTCTGTCCAGTTCTTACTTAGAATAGAGAGTCCCACTAGGCGTTGGTCTCAAGGTGTGGGATCTTTGCAGTTGAGACCAAACTGCCAGAGAAGGCTAGTTCCTCTTTCTGAGTTTAAGGCTTAGAGAAATAGACTAAATCTAATGCTACACACACAGGGGAAAAGGGGAAGGAAGCACTAAAATAAAAAGGAGATTTGATGCACCAAATTTATATTGTGTTAGCTAGGATTGACATAACACAATTATGACCTCAAATACTGAAAGAAGCTTGCACAGAGTTATAGCTTGAACAAAGGCTTGAATAGAAGATTGTAACTAATAGAGGGACTATTTCATCCATAGGATGAGTTACAAACTACAAATAAACATGGATAAAAGTATAATAGAGGCAAAATATAAGTGATTATATTGATCATGAAAGCTAAATGGCCATTACAGAGAGAAGATAATCTGTTACAAAGAAATAGACACAGAATAACCATCTACATTCATTGGTGAACAATCAACTAGAGACAACAAAGGCTCAGAAAAAGAGCACAATGTATCACATCTAGTTGATTCTATAGGTGCATTACAAGGTTTGGAAATAACAAATAATCTACCCATCATAACAACCCAGAAGAACAGCTAACTAACCCCAAATACATCTCTAACACATGCATATATAGCATTTCTGATCACTATAGTAGCCATGGAAGAGAGAACGAATGGTCAACAAGAAAGAACCATCGCCCATGCTACCATAAATCCATTCTGATGTCCTTGGAGTACACCCACATGGTTTTTCCCGTGAAATCTGCTAAAATAGGGGGTCTGCCCATGCCTTTAGTACATGAAATTCAATGCAAATGAGGAATAGTGGCATGAGAGGACATGAAATCCATCTCCCATAAGAAATTAGGCTCTGGAGAAGCATTAATGATGACCAAGAGGTTCGGTAAGCAATCACGTTATGTCTGGAACAGTGGATTATAGCCCTAGAAGGGAAAAAGGTTGGGCTCTGACATATCAGACATCAGAGCTCAGGCCATCCACCTTGCATCCTACAATGTCTAAAAGAGGAAGGAGAGATGCCCCAATCCTACCCATGTATGCCTTAGAACATTGGAATTGGCAAAGTTCAGAGCTTGGGTCTTTCACCTTCTTCCTAGTGACGAAGAGGAGGAAGGAGAAAGGTCTGAAGCCTACAATACTTAGTTGATTTTAGCCACACTTTCTTTTCTTTGAAAATGGTGGAGCTTAGACCTCCAGGCCTTTCAGCTTACATCTTCCCAAAGAAAGAAGAAGAAAGAAACTCCGAGCCCTGCAAGTATAAGGACTTAGTAACTTTTTGAAAGTTTTAGTGGAATTCAAGGTTCGGGCCTTCAACCTTCCTCCTCCCAAAGAAAGGGGAGAAGGAAGAGGAAAAGACCGAAGTCTGACTTCCTAAAACACTTAGAAATATTTTTAATGGAAAGAAGTGGAACTCAGATCTTGATCCTTCCTTCCTGAGGATGACGTCACTGCCACCTGGTAGCTTTCCATGGTTCCAAGGTCATTGTTTGCCTTAATAAAATAATCTCCATAGAATGGTGAAAACCCACAAGAATATGCCGCGTGGCCCATCGAGAGTTAGCTAGCAGGCCTTCCACCTTATGCCTTTTATCAATAAGATGGAAGGCAAGAATCCTGAACTCTGGTGCCTAAAACACTTAGCAGAATTTACAAAGGGACAAAGCGGAGTTCAGAGCCAATTAGGATGGCATGGCAAAGGGAAGAACTCCAAACTCTGAAACTCTAAAAAGGCAAAAAACATAAGGAAACCTTTGGATTTTTGGGACAACCATTTTGGGTGGTTTTCTCTTACATTTCAAAGGGTGAGAAGACTAGGATCTCGTGGATCTTTAGGCTATTAATTTTGCTAGAAGGCCAAATAGGATAACAATAATTAAATATTTAATTACACCAACACCCTTGCTTAAGTTTAACTTAGGGAGAAATGAAAAACATGCAACTAATGCAAGAATGGGTCCCGACTACAAGGCTATGTTAGGTACCCATGTACAACAAGAATCTCTCATAAAGTGGAAAAAAGGAGAAAAACCCAGTGGGAGAAAACTCTTCTCCAAAAGAGAGAAAATACAAAAGAAGTGATGGAAGAAGGACTCAACATCTAAGACCCCCCAAGGACTAAATCCATCATGAAAATACAAACAATAGATATACAACCCCTATAAGAGAGGATGTAGAGAGGTATGGTGACCCCCCTAGAAGGGAAAAGGATGAAACCCCATGCGAGGAAATGCTCCCTCCCAAAATAGAGATGAGAAAAGAGACCATGCAACCACTCCTCAAGATGACTCCTACAGTGTTTGAAGATGCTCGATATAGAATAAAGATGAAGACCCATGAATGTCAAACAACATTCCTCCCCTTTGCAAAAATTAGAACTTCAGTTGTGTGCATAATGTCTTCCCATTCCAGATAGGAATATACAGGAAGAAGGATAAATGTCTTTGAACTCTGCACATGATCCAAAGACAATAATGTTGCTCTTGAAAAGTACTCAAATATCTCCAATCCACTACAAAACTGTGACTAAATACGAGGATTAAGAACAATCTCTAAAGAAGATGATGGTGATGTAACTCCATTGAAGTTGTCAGTAAAGAGGAACTGAATACCCTCCAAAGTATCTCCCAAATCTGCAATGTGGGACTCTACAAACAATTATGATATATCTAGTAGATACATGTCCCAATGGGTTATCTATGGAATAATGATAATGTCCTTTTGCAAAGAATCTGATGTAGCAATAGGTAATAAAGATGTGATCTCGATAAGAGGAGAAGGAGAAGCAAGAGAAGTCTCTATGTCATTTGAACTAGCAAGACTTGTCAAATATGCAAGCTCCTCAACTGTATCATCCTCAAAGGGTATATGAGCTACATCATCAAGGGGTATTTGGCAATCCATAGCAAGATCATCTAGGAATGGAGAGATATGTGGGTCTCCATACAACTCCCAAATGTATGTCCAAAGAGCACGTGGGAACTCAATATGTGAGATGGAACACATAGTATCAAAATCAACACTAGAACCTATTAGGACTATCCAAAAATTTCTTTGTCCCATTTAGTTGAATAGTTTTCATCTTCATAAATCCATCCTAGGGGTCTATATTCTCTTGCATTGATGCCAAAAAATCACTAAAGTATCCTTCATGTGTGTTCTATATCATATCCATGTGTAAAAAAACTTGTATTCCTATCCACATAGGTATTTTTGTCTATTAATGCCCTAATTACTCTTGCGGGTGAGTGGGAGTCTAAGGAGGTAGATGTGTGTTTACCACATCCCCGTAGCATAAGAAAAGCTCAATTGCGGCATTGCGGTGAAAGAAAAGGCATTTCCAAGTATCTCGCAACCATTCCAAAATAGACCTGTGGTAATGCGGCGTGAAAATCGAAGCAAAAGGTAATGTACACCATAGTCTCATGGTAGTTCCAAGTGGATCTTGCGAGATAGTGGTAGAAGTTCCAAGAAGCATATGTTATGAGCCACGGTCCCACGACAGTGATGATGATGACTTGTGGTATTGTGGGGGTGAAATATAAGTGAAATACTAGTCACCATGATCCCACAATGGTTCCAGGGTGGATCGGCAGGCTTGTGGTAAGAGGATCAGAGCAATATGTACCGCGGTCCTACGACAACTAAAGCATTGGTTTACGAGAAGGCAGTGAAGGCTGAGTCGATGATAGAAATGGTACTGTGATCCTACAACGGTCAAGTCAAAAGCTTGCAGTGATGTGGTAAACGATAAAGATAATGTCAAAGGATCCCGCAATCCCACAACAGTGAATTCATGGACCTGCGGTAGAGTGGTAAGGATTTAAATGATAAGAATGGCACCACTATCCAGCAGTAGCAACCTATGAGGTTTGCAAGATAGTGGTAAATGTCAAACTTAACTCTTATCTGATCTCGCGGTCCCACGATGAGTTCTAACATGACCTGCGACAATGTGGTAAAGAGGATAAAAGGTAGGGTTTTTAATCCCGCTACCCTACAGATTTAATTAACCATCCGGGTGGGATTGCGAGATAGCTAGTATTTACATTTAATGTAGAACATATTGGTCATCAGATCATCTTCATCAACGGTGCATATTCAAAATTGGATCACAGTGAATGAAGCCTGTCACTTAGCACTTAACAAATTTAATGGCAGAGTGGTCTGGTATGGGGGCTTGATAAATTTCTATTTGTCACCTCATTTTCACTATTCATAATAATTCAAAGCAATTCGGTGAGCATCTTGGAGTGTCTAGAAGTGGCGAAGCTATAGTCTTCGTGTATAGTGTGCAAAGAATTCATAGGTGAGTCACTCAAGTCCATCCCTACAAAATTAAGTAATTTCTCATTACTATCATATAATTTTGTGGATTATATAAGTAGCATTCAAAACCTTAGGACAATCTTAAATTAAATATGGCCCCAAAAAAGACTGAGCCTAGTAAAAAAGTTGAATCTTCTGCTCCAAAAGACAAGAAAAGACCTCTGCAATAGTCTATTTTAGATGTGTTACCACAGTCAATAGAAAAGGGGTTTAAAAAGGTTTTCAAAGATGAATTCCAAGGGTGTAGAGATGCAATAATCCCTCTCTCTGGTTGGAGTTTATTTTGGTATTTCTATGAAAAGAAGGATCAACAAGCTCCTGTATGCAATCTGTGGATTTTAGACTTGGCAAAGCTGATTGTGCCTAATGCTTTTGTGGACATTGAGCTCATAACAATTATGGCACAGTGTTATTATGGAACTACAAAGACATCGACGTTGCCTAATGGTTCACCATTGGTAACAATCTCAAAGAATGGCATAATCAATTGTTTCATGCTAAACAAGCAAGCTCTGGCTATTGTGGATGTTCAAAAGAGTGAGGAAGACTACAAGAAAATGAGAAAAACCTACAGAAGTGATCAACTCCCCATGTACATGAGAAAGGGGGCTAACAATAGAAGAATGCCAATTCCTACTACTTCTGTTGAGCCACTCCCTATGGATAGTTTCACAATATATTTCAAGAAAATATACTTTGCGCTATGTTAGATTCTTGGGGTAGATGCACAAGAGAAAATGCCAATGGGAATAATTATGATGGCTATGAGAATATAGAACTATGAGCTCAATAATGAGTATGATTTTGCTTCATATCAAGAAAAACAATTGCGTGAAGGATTCCTTCAAATACTTGAGAACAAGAGACTAATGAAGTTCATGCACTATTCTCTGCTTTGTCATTTGATTTTGTTTCAAAATAGAAAGAGATGGATTCCAAGGATGGGTTTGGTCATGGCTGATAACCAGGGATATAGATTGTATGTGTAATGCAAGTGTTACCTGTGGGACATGAATTGCAACAAAGGTGACTATGTTTCTTTTCATGATGATTTTTCTGTCAGAGTCATGGCTTCACATGGGCATGTTGTGCCAACACTAACATCAGAGGTAAGGGGATTATTCAGACCCCATGCAATGAAGTAAGAGAAGGGGTATACACACAATTTTGGTGATTTTTAATCCTTGCCAGACCATACATTGATAAGGGTTTATCGATGCACACAATCCCTACATATTCTGCCCAAATTTTGTCCTTCCAGGCCAGCATTTATTGAATTCATGTGGTAGATGCTTTGGATGGAGAGGTACTTGATGAAGAAATAGAAAAAAGGAACATTTTTGCTAGATTTGGTTGTGTTTGAAGGTTTGTCTATTGGTGCTGATACTCTTGAGGAATTGTGAGAGTATTTGAAAATAAAATATTCTTTGAAATGTGCTACTGAAAGAGTTTTTGACCCAGAGGGTCATGTGAACTTTGTAAGACAAATAATCCTTACTAAATCATGGATTACTCATTAAGTGAACTATCAGGAAGATGTTATTAGAAATTACCTCACTCCAGATCAAGTGTATGATCAAAAAAGAAATTGGGAGATTTTAATGGAGATTAAGGATGCAAAAAAGAAAGATAATCCTAATTTTCTTAGATTTTCCATTGAGGAAAATGATCTTCTAAAAAGAATTAATTTGATCATTTGCAATTTTGAGAGGATTTATGGCAAAGTAGTTGAGAGCTATCCTCCCAAGGCTACTAAGCTCCTTGTAAAGAGGTCAACCAGAGTTGTGATTCAAGAATTTGCTCCTAATGCTATGTTAGTGCAAGATCCTGCAACTCCTGATCAATGGCAAAAAGTTGATGTTCCATTGGTGCCCTATGAATTGACTGAACAAATGGGAGACACAGAGGAAGTGGCCAATATATTGCAGCACATGAATGAGCATGAAGAGGTTGACCAGCCCCTCAAGCTAGATGCAGAGGCTCATATGCTTGAAATAAGAAAGGAAGATCAAGAGAAAGAGGATAAAGAAATGCACATGAGGATGAGAGAATAGTTGATTCTTTGAGATTCATTGAAGATGATTAGCTCATACACACTCCTAAATTTAGGGATTTTTGGATGAAATTGAAGATGAAAGAATTTGAAGAGAAAGTGGAAATCAATAAAATGGGCAGTGATGAATCACAGCATGAGAAAATTGTTGCACAAACTTTCAAGGATATGAAAATTGATGAAATAACTGTCATCCCTGAGGAAGCCAGACAAATTGTTCTGAAAAGCAATATGCTTATCATTTCAGGGATGGATATGAAGATAATTTTTTTGCTAGATCAAGTGAGAAGCCAAGATGATCCAATGTTGATGTCTGAATTTGATTTTGAGAATGGTATGAGTGGTGTGGGATATAATCCCAAAATTGAAACATTGGCCATATGGAGCATATAAAAGAGCACACAAAAACCAAGATTGCTTGCTGTTGTTCAAGAGATAGGGGGACAACCATGGTTAAAACATTAAAAGACACATTAGCCTTAGAAGTAGCAAATATCACCATGCACTCAGCTATGTTCACCAAAGCTGCTATGTAAAACATGGAGCAAAAGTTGCTTGAATATGAAAAGACTCAAATTGAGATGAATGAAGAAGTCAATAGACTATATTTGAAGAATGTCAGATTGAAGAAGCAACTCAAAGGAGTTGGTGAGTCTCAAGGTAAAAAAATTGTTCCCTATCAGCCTCCACAAATCCAAGAAGTTGGTGACTCCGTGCCTATTGATCAGTTGAATGCTTTGAAGTTGAAGTTTGGAAAGGAAATTGAGGAATTGAAAAAGAAAAATGAGAAAACAAAGGATGAAGCAAGATTGAAAATTATTGAGGTATTTGAGAAAATTCTGGAGTATAGAGTGAAATTGGTTGTTGACAAACTTGGAGATGTGCATGAATGCTACAACTCTTTGTCTCAGGCCATTGAATAGTTCAAGGTCAATATTTCTATTTTGGATCTAGTTTATAAAAGATGGAAGCCAACACACCATACACTGATAACCTTGTGCAAATTTTTGCAGAGAAATCCAGGTGCTCCTGCTGCTCTAAAATCAGCAAAGAAAATGGTAAAGATGATTTTGGATGAACACTAGTATGTGAATGGAGAAAGTCAGAAAATGCAAGCAAAGATTGATTCTTTTTTTACCTTCAAACATCAGTTCATTCCTTCAATTCTGACAGAGGATAAACAAATCAAAGGTTTGAAGGGTGGAAAAATGAGTTTGGTCAAACAGTTTCTCATGTAATTGATCACTTAAAGAAGGATGAAGATATAAAAATTCTTAGTTTCAATTTTATTCTAGATAAAGTGATTGCACTGGACACTAGGTATGCAAAGTTCATCATTGAAGTCAAAGTGTTGCTAGATAAGAGATGGAAAGATCACCAGACCAATTTGGTCCAGATCCAAGAATATAAATGGCCTAGTGATAATGTTATGTACCAATGGGAGCAACAATATTTGTTGACTGAAGAATGAGTAGGACAAGTGTGCAGTGGAGCAAACAACATCAATTTGGCATCAACATGGCACCAAATCTTCATCAAGCAAATTTTGGACGTCCTCCTGTTTTGTCTCTTTCTTGTTTTATGCTTTTCAATATGTATTCAAAATAGATTTGGTGATCTTTTATGACCTGTCAAAAGTAAATATTGTAATAGGTCATATTAAGGGGTGAGCATATGAAAAGTCATTTTTGGAATGTGAAAGGTCTAAATCTTGTAGCTTCCTTCGCCCCTATAAGAAGGAAACCAAGACCTCGGGTAGAGCTCTCTGGGAAACTAATTTTGGAAAGAGACATTGTAACACCTATTCTTCAAAGCATATCAATCAAAGCAAAAGTCATTTCTCTAGTGCCATATATCTAGTTCTCAATTACTTGTTGAATGTTCTTGTTATATTTTATCTGGTTGTCTCCATTTTTGCTTTCTCCTTGTTATTTGAATTAGCATATCAAGTATATGTCTAATTTTTCAAAACATATTTCATGTTTTGAGTGATTTATCTGATAGGGTTTCCTCAAGTAGGAATTAAATTCCATTGAATAGATCACTATAATTTGGAGGATCCAATTTGGATAACTAAGTAGAGCCAGGTAAAAAAATTCTTGCATGTTTATGCCAGTCATAGACAATACTATGACAAGTATTTTGAGTTGTGGCTAGATAGAAAGCACAAATCTATCTATGAATAAACTCTATTGCCCAACTGTTGAGAAAGGCACCGATCAATTCTTTTCCAGAATCATTTCCTTGTATTATATTTCAAAAATCTAAATTTAAGTTTTTGTTTGTAGGAGTAGGAGTAGTGGTAGAACAAAAAATAACCTATTCAAACCATATGCCAAATATGAATTAGGTTAAATTGGATGATTTAATTGATACATTTCATATAATCCATAATCTTCTTATAAGTCACCAACCAATTCAAGGATTAATTATTCATTGGTGAATATAAGGTAACACCCACGTAGGTGAAGCAGAGCCTAAAGTGTAGAGAATCCTAACCACTTGGGTTGATTCTGTCAGTTGGCCAAATTGGTTGCATAACCTAATCATAAAGCTTGGCATCTTTTAGGGTTTGCATACTGCAAATTTGAGGACCGATAAATTGGTGACTCTATTGGGGACTTTCAAAGAAATTTAATTTCATCCTAGAGCTCTGGAAGACCAAGAGACAATTTCAATATTTTCCTCTTTTTGAAAAGGAGGTGGCGGCTCTAGATATAAATCTCTGAAGATTTCAATTGCAAAAGTAAAGCAGTATAATATCACAACTCTCCAATATGGACAACAGAAGGTCCCAATAGAATCTAAATAATAAAAATTAGAAGTTCATGGAAAAGAATAAAGAGGGTTCAAAACCCTTACCTAATGTGAGTGCTTCCACTGATAATGGGATAAATCTAGTAAATGAACCTATTTTTTCACAAATCCATGAGGATTTGCAAGGTAATCAAATGAATATTTCAGAACAATCTTATACTATATACAATAGCCCTATGATTGAAACACAAGTGGGTAAAAGTGAACGATTTCAACCTAGGGATCATTTCAATATCCATGAGTCTCAAAAGGAATTTGAAGATCGCCTAGAAGCAGGTATGAGAGGCAAAAAATGACTATGAGCGAAGAATGGCACAACAATATTTTGAGAGCTCACAACAAGGGTTTGTGGAACAAACTCCTAAGATAGTAAGATTTACAGATGCCAATATTGTTTCAACTTCAAAAGGAAGATTCACTGACTGAGAGTTAAAAGAAAAAGTGGATTAGTTGCAAACACAAGTTGAAAGGATTAAATTGATGAGAAGATAGGAAGAGTTGGAACAAGAGTTACTTTAATTGAATTCTTAGCCTATTACAAATGCCTTGCAACATAGACATGTCAATAATCAGGGTACATCTAGAATATAACTAGTCCTTTGGTCTCATAAGCAACACATAATGAAATTGGAAGACATGACAATGTAGGTAATGTTCTACATGTACAACCTAATGTTCATACAAGGCCAGTTTCAAACCCTACAAATATTCTAGTGCTATCTCAGGGTAATGCTTACCCTATCCCTCATGGCCAAAGTCAAGGATACAATCCATAAGTAGGTCAATAATAGTACCAGTATCAAGCTCCACATCTTAATATACATGGTAACATGTATAATTCTGGAGGGATGCACCACAATGTGCAAGGTAATGCCAATCCTAATGCAGGGATTAATTATAATTTGCATCTAGGAGTGCACTAGTAGCCTCAACAACCAGGACCTCAACAAAATCAATATCAGCCTCATCAGAGGAAAAATCCATTTCTAAGAGGCCCAATGAATGTGGATAGATTTAGATAGCTTGACTTTTTTGGTATCTGGGGATATCCAAATGACATTGATAACAATGTAAGGAAAGCAATTCCTAAATTTTTTGGTAATAATGCTATCTCTGGAGAAGACCATATAAGATCATTCAAAAATGTCATGGATAATTTTGAAGTTGAACATGAAGATGTGTATATGAAATTATTCATGCAATCACTAACTAATGATGTAAGGGATTGGTATAGAAATTTGCCAGATGTTTCAATCATCTCTTGGGTTGAATTTAAAAGGATATTCAAGGAACAATATGGTGATCATTCTGATCCCAAATTTGCTTTACATGAACTAACAAATATTCAGAAAAAACTATAATGAGTCTGTGGCAGATTTCAATATCAGGTTCACGAAGGTATTTAACAAGATCCCACATCATTTGAAACCAACAAATCCAATGTGCTTGGTCTTCTATTTGAATGCTTTTGATCCTAGGACATGATATGAGATCAGAACAAGAAATCCACTAGTTCTTACCGAAGCATTCAAAGTTGCTTTAAATATAGAGAATAATAGAAGAGCTTTAGGGAAAACTAGAAGAAGAGATGAGGTCAGAATATTGCCAAACCCTAAAGCTCATCCAAATAGGTAGCCAAAAGAAGAAGACAAGTTGGAAAAGGTCTAGCATGCTATCAAGGATTTATCATATAAGGTGGCAAGAAATGAAAAATGAATACCTTATGATAAATCAAATTATCCTAGAGATGAAAGACCAAGGTTGCGGGATATGCCATACAAGACAAATTGGAAAGATGGAAGGCCTATGGTTGAGGGTCAAAAGAAAAATGTCAGCAGGGACACACCTGATCCATTGAGGAGACATGGGGCAAACATGGTAGATGATACTCCATGGTGTGTGCATTGCAATTTGCCTCACTCCACTAATTATTGTGTGGTAGCCTAGTCAATCCAAGAAAATGAGATGCCATATGATCAGGAGAGAGATGAGCATACTATAAATATGTTGGCACTTAGGCCATATGAGGTAGAAAGAGATTATTCTTCTTCAGAAGAGGATGGATCAGAGTATGATGTGAATCATAAGAGGTACAACAGTCATGTTTGCCAACAAGAGATATTCTCTGATCAAGAGGATAACAACATAAGAGATACTCAGGTCTTCTTTGCAAAGTCACAATCAAATCAAACTCAGTTGAGGAGGCCTACTGAAGAGGAAATAAATTCACTAACAGTTTCTGCTATAGCACAAGCTAGGAGCAACTACAACCTTAGAAATAGAACTATCAATGCTGATCAAGGTGTGCCAGGGAGTTTGTTCATGAAAAATCCACAAGATGATAAAAAGATTGCCCTAGAACCACAAAGGGATGGTGAAAACAGAAATATCTAGAAGGTAACTCAAAAATATGTCTCAAGAGATGCAGCTAAGTTTAATCAAAACAAGATAAGGAGTGATCCCAAGAAGCACATAATGGAGGAAAAGAAACTTGCCAAAGAAGAAGTAAGTAAAATAGAATCTCTAATAGGTATGCCCTCTTTTGACATAACTCAGGCTTTGTCTCAAGTCAATTTATTAGTTCCATTAATGGAGATGATGAAAATTGATGAGTATAGAAATAGTTCAATGAAATTGATTTCAAATGTGCCAAATAAGACCAAAGTTCATGACAAGGGTCATATTGACTCACAAAAAACTAAGAAACAAGTGAACAATGTCAAAGGAGAAGCCATGAAGACTCTTGAGATTTACTTGGGGACTGCTTTGACAAAGAGTCCATCCCAAGTTGATCCTTTTTATATCACACTGTTGATCAATAATAAGTTGGTGAAAAATTGAATGATAGACTCAGGAGTTACAATAACTATCATGCCAATGGCAGTTATGAAAGAATTGGGTATGTGGGTTGATTCCACTTATGGAAAGTGCTATGCCATTGATAAAAGATCAATTCCTATCATTGGTATTATGAGAGATGTGGAGATAAAGCTTGATGCCTATCCTGAAGCCACATACAAGACTGATATAATTGTAGTTGACATTCAACCATAGTATGGAATGTTACTATCAAGATAATGGATTTCTGTAGTTAGTGTAAATGTTTAATTAGATCTCTCATATGTAACCCTACCTGTGAATGTGAAAGAGGTCAAGTTATGTAGAGAACCAAGATCTGAGCAAGTAATAGAAAAAAATAATCCTAATCAAATAAACTGCTTTTGTGATGTTGACTTGAGAAATTTTAGGGTGGAACAATCATAGCCTTGGCTACAAAACAGTGATCCAATTGGCAATGTTATTCAATTGGATAAAGATGGTGTCTGGCAAATGTATTTTGATGGAGCCTACAACAAAGAGGGGAATGGAGCTGGTGTAGTTTTTATTGCACCTAGTGGTAAGACCTTCAAATATTCATTTCTGTTATCATTTGAATGCACAAATAATATAGCAAAATATGAAGCACTATTATTGGGTCTAATTTTTTTTGTCAAGAATGGGATCAAAATGTTGACTGTATATGGAGACTCCAAGTTGGTGGTATCATAGGTAAGATCCAAATATGCCACCAAGAATAAAAGGCTCAAACAATACAAGCATGTTGTATGGGACACAATTGAACTCTTTGATACATTTTCAATAGATTAGGTGGATAGGTTAAAGAATTTGATGGCCGATTTTCTTACTAATACTGCTCTGAGAAGAAATGATATTACATTGACTAGTGTCTCAGAGGTAGAGTTCAAGACTAGACCTTACATTCCTGACAATATATATAGTTGGCAAGTTTTCAATGATGATAAAGATCTGTTGAATTTTTTACAGTGCATAGACAAGTATGAAGCTCAAGAAATAGACTTCAATGCTTTTGTTGAAAAGGTTAATGGTAAGGACATTGTATTAGGAAGTAGTCCAATTGAAAACAAATAAAATTCCAAAAGGTCTAGTGGCTTTGGAGTGTGTTTTTGATGGAAATGATAGGTCACTTGTATGAGGCAAACACTGGTTCATCAAGATAATCTTGAAGAGGTAAATCTTGGCACTAATAATGCTCTTAAGAAACTTTACATTGGTAAGAAAATAAGTCCAAGAATTAGGGACATGCTCATAATCTTACTAAGGAAATACAAGAATGTGTTTTCATGGTCCTATGAAGATTTGAAGGCCTATAGAGAAGACTTATTTCAACATGAAATCCCATTGAAGCTAGATGCCAAACCTTTCAGACAGAGACAGAGGCCTATCAATCCTATTTTGGAGCCAAAGATGCAAGAATAATTGATGAAGCTCATAGATGCTTGTATAATTAAGCCTATCAGGCATTCTTCTTGGGTCTTGAACTTGGCACCAGTCAGAAAAAAGAATGGTGATATAAGATTATGTGTTGATTTCAGGAATTTGAACATCTCATCATTGAAGGATAATTATCTCCTCCCAAATATGGAGGCTATGTTACAAAGAATAACAAGTTGTGAACTTCTTTCCATGATGGATGGGGTCTCTGGATATAACCAAGTCAAGGTTAAGGAATCAGAGAAATACAAAACTACCTTCACTACACCTTGGGGCACATATGTGTATGTCAAGATGCCTTTTGGTCTCACAAATGCTGGTGCCACTTTTCATAGAGCCATGTATGTTGCACTTATAGACCTAATCAATGCTATAATGGTTGTATATCAAGATAATTTGACAACATATTCAAAGAAAGTAGAGGATCACTACTTACATTTAGAAAATATATTTATAAGGGCACTAGAATATGGCATATCATTAAACCCTAAAAAGTATCAATTTGTTGTCACTAAGGGAAAACTACTTGGGCATATTGTTTCCAAAGAAGGTGTAAGGATAGATCTAGAAAGGGTTGTTGCAATTGATAAAACCCCCATCCCAAAGATAGTAAAGGCTATCTAGTCATTTTTTGGGAAATTAAATTTTGTAAGAAGATTAATTTCTAATTTTGCTGAGATTTTCAAGCCCATCGCTAAGATGTTGAAGAAAGGATCAAAGATTTATTGGATGTAAGAGGAAGTTGAGGCATTTGCATCAATCAAGAGGGCAATCAAAGAGGCTCCAGTCCCGAAATCTCCTAATTTTGGTACACCATTCCAATTTTTTTCTTTTACTTCTTTTCATACCATTACTACTGTCATGTTGCAGACAAATGAAGAAGGGCATGAATAGCTAATATCATTTTTTAGCAAATCACTTCAAGGAGCTGAGATAAAGTATGATGCCACTAATAAGCAAGCTTATGCTCTTGTAAAAGTAGTTAAAACATTCAGACCCTATTTGGTAGGGGCACAAGTGACTATCTAAGTACCAAATGCAGTAGTCAAAGATGTCCTTGTACAAATAGAAGTCACTGGAAGAAGGTGTAGATAGATAAACAAAATTCAAGAATTCAATATTGATATCTAGATCACCAAGCTTGTAAGAGGACAAGGTTTAGCAAAGCCAATGGCTGAATCCAATTTGAAGGCTATACAGGTATGTGAATTTAAACAAGAAGAAGGTATGGTGTCAACTATTGAACATACACCCTGGTACACAAATATAGTTCAATATCTCAGGCACGTGAAGTGTCTAAATGGTTTGAATGAAAATCAGAAAAGAACACTGAAGCTACAAGCATCCAGGTATGTGTTCATAAAAGGTGATTTGTTTTGGAAAGATAAAGATGGTGTTCTCCTTTTTTGTCTAGATCAGGGATAGGTAGAGAAAGTTCTAAAAGAGATGCATGATGGTGTCTATGGTGGACATTTTTTGGCTAATACCACTGCACACAAGATCCTAAGGGAAGGCTATTATTCGCTAACTATTTTTGCTGATGCTCATAGATATGTGAGAAGATGTGAAGCATGCCAGAAATTTTTTGGTAAATTGAAATATCAAGGTGCTTTGCCTTTAAGGCCCATGCAAATTGATGCACCCTTTCATCAATGGGGCATTGAATTTATTGGAGAGATAGCTGATAAATCCAGTGGTGGACATAGATGGATTCTTACTGCCACTGACTACTTTACTAAATGGATTGAAGCAGTTCCAACTAAGAAAGCAACTAGTAAAGTAGTCATAAATTTCTTATTGGAAAATATTATCACCAGATTTGGGGTTCCTATAAGAATTATCATAGATAATGGTATGTGTTTCAGATTATATGAATTCAAGAAATTATACGATTCTTATGGAATAGTCATATCATATGCTTCTCCATATCATCCCCAAGCTAATGTTCAAGCAAAATCAAGTAACAAGAGTATCATAAAGATAATTAAGAGGATGCTTGATAATAATAAAAGGGCACGTGATTCAACAATGAAGCTTGCATTATGGGCAGATAGAATCACGGTGAAGAAGGCAACTGGCAAGTCACCTTTTGAGTTGGTCTATGGAACTCAAGAAAGAATGCCAATACACAATCTTTTTCCTATGTATAAATTCATATTGCAGGAGGATATTGATGTGCCTGAGTCGATGGAAGAGAGGATGGAGTAGCTGGTAGAGTTGAATGAGATCAGGAGCCAAGCACAGAAGCAAAATGAAAAGATGAAAGTGCAAATGAAGTATCTTTTTGATAAAAAGGCCAAGGACCGAAAGTTCCAAGTTGATGATATGGTCCTTATGTGGAACACTTAGAATCAAGACAAAGGAAAGCATGGAAAGTTTGAAGCTTTGTGGTTGGGACCATTTGTCATTGTTGGCAAATGTGGTGAGGATTCTTACTACCTGTAAACCATGGTGGGTGAATGTTAGGAATTACAAGTGCATGTACAATTTTTGAAGCACTTCTATTCTTAAAGAAGATAAATTCCATGCACAATAGTTTAGATTTTCCCTTTTCCCAAAATTTTTGTTTTCTTTGTTTTGTACAATTTTGTGTTGTTAGTTTGCACCCTAGAGAAATATTCTGGATCCTTGCAATGTCTAGTTAGCGATTCATCCCCAATGGGAACCATTGTTAGGACTGTCCAAAATTTTCTTTGTCCCATTTAGTTGCATAGCTTTCATCTCCATAAATCCATCCTAGTGGTCTATATTTTCTTGCATTCATGCCAAAAAATCACTCAAGTATCCTTCATGCATGTTCCATATCATATCCATGTGTAAAATCCTCATATTCCTATCCACATAGGTATTTTTGTCTGTTACCGCAATCCCGCGGCATGCCTTAATTGCCCTTGTGGGTGAGCGAGAATCTAAGGAGGTAGATGTGTGTTTATCGCATCCCCATAACACAAGAAAATCTCAATTACAGCATCATGGTGAAAGCAAAGGCATTTCCAAGTATCCCGTGGTCCCGTAACCATTCCAAAATAGACCTACGATAATGCAGCATGAAAATTGAAGCAAAGGTAATGTACACAACAGTTCTACGACAGTTCCAAGTGGGTCTTGTGGGCTAGTGGTAGAAGTTCCAAGAAACATATGTTATGAGCCGCGGTCCCGCAATGATGACGATGACTTGGGGTATTGTGAAGGCGAAATATAAGTGAAATACTATTCACTGCAATCCCACGACGGTTCCAGGGTAGACCAATGGGCTTGCGATATGAGGATCAGAGCAATATGTACCGCAGTCCCATGACAGCTAAAGCATTGGTTTCTAGGAGCGTGGTGAAGGTTGATTCGATGATAGAAATGGTACCGCGATCCCAAAGTGGTCAAGTCAAAAGCTTGCAGTGATGCAGTAAATGGTGAAGATAATGTCAAAGGATCCTGCAATCCTAGAGCTGTGAATTCATGGACTTGTGGTAGAGCGGTAAGGGTTTAAATGATAAGAATCGCACCACTATCCCATGGCAACAACCTATGAAGTTTGCGGGATAGCGGTAAATGTCAAACTTAATTCTTATCTGATCTTGCGGTCCCGCGATGAGTTCCAACATGACCTGTGGCAATGCGGTAAAGAGGAGAAAAGCTAGGGTTTTTAACCCCACTACCCTACGGAGTTAATTAACCATCTGGGTGGGATTGTGAGATAGCTGGCCTTTACATTTAATGTAGAACATATTGTCCATCAGATCATCTTCATCAATGATGCATATTCAAAATTGGATCACAGTGAACGAAGCCTATCACTCAGCACGAAGCAAATTTAATGGCAGATTGGTCTAGTATGGGGGTTTGATAAATTTCTATTTGTCACCTCATTTTTTCCATTCATAACAATTCAAAGCAATTCAGTGAGCATCTTGGAGCGTCTGAAAGTGACAAAGCTATAGTCTTGGTGTACAATGTGCGGTGATCTCATAAGTGAGTCACTCAAGTCCATCCCTACAAAATTAAATAATTTCTCATTTCTATCATATAATTCTATAGAATATATAAGTAGTATTCAAAACCCTAGGATAGCCTAGTAAAAAATCTAAATCTTCTACTCCAAAAGACAAGAAAAGACCTCTGCAACAATCTATTTTAGATGTGTTACCACAGTTAGTAGACAAGGGGTTTAAAAAGGTTTTCAAAGATGAATTCCAAGGGTGTAGAGTTGCAATAATCCCTGTCTTGGGTTGGAGTTTGTTTTGTTATTTCTATGAAAAGAATGATCAACAAGATCGTGTATACAATATGTGGATTTCGGACCTAGTAA
Organism: Cunninghamia lanceolata; assembly: GCA_027924645.1. NCBI lineage: Eukaryota > Viridiplantae > Streptophyta > Pinopsida > Cupressales > Cupressaceae > Cunninghamia > Cunninghamia lanceolata. The sequence continues at coordinate 2,827,017 of BSBN01001052.1, read as the reverse complement.
AGCTGATTGTGCCTAATGTTTTTGTGGACATTGAGCTTATAACAATTATGACACACTATTATCATGGAGCTACAAAGACAGTGAGGTTGCCTGATGGTTCACCGCTAGTAACAATCTCATGGAATGCCATAATCAATTGTTTCATGCTAAATAACAAGCTCTAGTTGTTGTGGATGTTCAGAAGAGTGAGGAAGACTATAAGAAAATGAGAAAAACCTATAGAAGTGATGAACTCCCCATGTATATGAGAAAGTGGGCCAACAATAGAAGAATTCACATTCCTACTACTTCTATTGATCCTTTCCCTATGGATAGTTTCACAGTATATTTCAAGAAAACATACTTTGCACTGTGTTAGATTATTGTGGTATTTGCACAAGAGAAAATGCCAATGGGAATAATGATGATGGCTATGAGAATACAGAACTATGAGCTCAATAATGAGTATGATTTTGCTTCATATCTGGAAAAAATAATTGCATGAAGGATTCCTTCAAATACTTGAGAACAAGGGACCAATGAAGTTCATGAACTATTCTCTACTGTGTCATTTGATTGTGTTTCAGAAAAGAAAGAGATGGAGTCCAAGGATGGGTTTGGTCATGGATACATATTTCTTGTGCAATGCTGGTGTTACCTGTGGGACGAGAATTACAACAAAGGTGACTATGTTTCTTTTCATGATTTTTATGTCAGAATCATGGCTTCCCTTGAGCATGTTGTGCCAATACTAACATCAAAGGTAAGGGAATTATTGAGACCCCATGCAATGAAGCCAGAGAAGGGGCATACACACAATTTTGGTGATTTTTTCTTCTTGCCAAACCATACATTGATAAGGGTTTATGGATGCATACAAGCCCCACATATTCTACCCCAATTTTTTCCTTCCAAGCTAGCATTTCTTGAATTCATGTGGCAGATGCTTTGGATGGAGAGGGACTTGATGAAGAAACAAGAAAAGGAACATTTTTTCCAAGTTTGGTTGTGTTTGAAGGTTTGTCTATTGGTGCTGATACTCTTGAGGAATTGCAAGAGTATTTGAAAAGCAAATATTCTTTGAAATGTGCCACTGAAAGAGTCTCTATAAGACAAGTAATCCTTACCAAATCAGGGATTACTCATCAAGTGAACTATGAGGAAGATGTTATTAGAAATTGTCTCACTCCAGATCAAGTGTATGATTGAAAAAAAAAGTGGGAGATTTTAATGGAGATTGAGGATGCAAAAAGGAAAGCTAATCCTAATTTTCTTGGATTTTTCATTGAGGAAAATGATCCTCTAAAAAGAATTAATTTGATCTTTGACAATTTTGAGAGGATTTATGGCAAAGCAGTTGAAAGCCAGCCTACCAAGGCTGCTAAGCTCCCTATGAAGAGGTCAACTAGAATTGTGATTCAAGAATCTACTCTTGATGATGTGTTAGTGCAAGATCATGCAATTCCTGATCAACCACCTTCAAAAAGCCAAAAAGTTGATGATGTTGTTCCATTGGTGCCCTATGAATTGATTGAATGGATGGGAGACACAGAGGAAGTGGCCAATATATTGCAGCACATGAATGAGCATGAAGAGGTTGACCAACCCCCCAAGCCAGATGCAGAGGCTCATATGCCTGAAATAAGAAAGGAAGATCAAGAGAAAGGGGATAAAGAAATGCATGAGGATGAGAGAATAGTTAATACTTTGAGATTGATTAAAGATGATCAGTTCATACACACTCCTGAATTTAGGGATTTTTGGATGAAACTGAAGATGAAAGAATTTGAAGAGAAAGTGGAAATCAATAAAATGGTTAGTGATGAATCATAGCATGAGAAAATTATTGCTCAAACTTTCTAGGATATGAAAATTGATGAAATAAATTTCACCCTTGAGGAAGCCAGACAAATTGTTCTGAAAAGTAATATGCTTATCATTCCAGGGATGCATCTGAAGACAATGTTTTTGTTGGATCAAGTGAGAAGCCAAGATGATCGAATGTTGATGTCTAAATTTGGTTTTGAGAATGGTATGAGTGGTGTGGGATATAATCCCAAAATTGAAACATTGGCCATATGGAGCATGTAGAAGAGAACACAAAAACCAAGATCACTTAATGTTGTTCAAGAGATGAGGGGGACAGCCATGATTAAAACATTAAAAGAGACATTAACCTTGGAAGTGGCCAATATCACCATACACTCAGCCATGTTCACCAGAGCTGCTGTGAAAAACATGGAGCAAAAGTTGCTTGAATATGAAAAGACTCAAATTGAGATGAATGAAGAAGTCAATAGACTGTATTTGGAGAAGATTAGATTGAAGAAGCAGCTCAGAGGAGTTGGTGAGTCTCAAGGTAAAGAAATTATTCCCTATCAGCCTCCACAAGTCCAAGAAGTTGGTGACTCTATGCCTATTGATCAGTTGAATGCTTTGAAGTTGAAGTTTGAAAAGGAAATTGAGGAATTGAAAAAAAAAATAAGAAAACAAAAGATGAAACGAGATTGAAAATTCTTGAGGTATTTGAAAAAATTCTGGAGTATAGGGTAAAATTGGTTGTTGACAAACTTGGAGATGTGCATGAATGCTACAACTCTTTGTCTTAGGCCATTGAACAGTTGAAGGTCAATCTTTCTATTTTGGATCAAGTATATAAAAGATGGCAGCCATCACACCATACATTGATAACCTTGTGCAAAGTTTTTTAGAGAAATCCAGGTGCTCCTGCTGCTTTGAAACCAACATAGAAAATGGTAAATATGATTCTGGATGAACTTCAATATGTGAATGGAGAAAGTCAGAAAATGCAATCAAAGATTGATTCTTTTACTACCTTCAAACATCAGTTCATTCCTTCAATTTTGACCAAGGATAAACAAATCAAAGGTTTTGAAGGGTGGAAAAAGGAGTTTGGTCAAACAATTTCTCATGTAATTGATCACTTCAAGAAGGATGAAGATATAAATATTCTTAGTTTCAATTTGATTCTCGATAGAGTGATTGCACTGGATGCTAGGTATGCAAAGTTCATCATTAAAGTCAAAGTGTTGCTGGATAAGAGATGGAAAGATCACGAGGCCAATTTGCTCTAGATCAAAGAATATAAATGGCCTAGTGATTATGATGTGTACCAATGGGAGCAACAATATTTGCCGACTGAAGAATGAGTAGGCCAAGTATGTAGTGGAGCAAAGAGCATCAAGTTGGCATCAACATGGCACCAAATCTTCAAGTAAATCTTGGAGGTCCTCCTATTTTGTCTCTTTCTTGTTTTATGCTTTTCAATATGTATTCAAAATATATTTGGCAGTCTTTTATGGCTTGTCAAAAGTAAATATTGTAATAGGTCATATTAAGGGGTGGGCATATGAAAAATCATTTTTGGAATTGAAAGGTCTGGATCTTGTAGCTTCCTTCACCCCTATAAGAAGGAAACTAAGACCTTGGGAAGAGCTCTCTGGGAAACTAATTTTGGAAAGAGACATTGTAAGGCCTGTTCTTCAAAGGAATTCAATAAAAGTAAACTACATTTCTCTGGTGCCATATATCTAGTTCTCAATTGCGTGTTGAATGTTCTTGTTATATTTTATCTGGTTCTCTCCTTTTTTGCTTTCTCCTTGTTATTTGAACAAGCATATATCAAGTATATGTCTAATTTTTCATAACATATTTCATGTTTTGGGTGATTTATCTGATAGGGTTTCCTCAAGTAGGAATTAAATTCCATTGAATAGATCACTATAATTTGGAGGATCCAATTTGGATAAGTAAGTATAGCCAGGTAAAACAATCTTGCATGTTTATGCCAATCATAGACTATACTAAGCCAAGTAATTCAAGTTGTGGCTAGATAAAAAGCACAAATCTATCTGTGAATAAACTTCATTGCCCAGCTATTGAGAAAGGCACCGATCAATTCTTTTCTAGAATAATTTCCTTGTATTATATTTCAAAAAGCTAAATTTAATTTTCTGTTTGTAGGAGTAGGAGTAGTGGTATAACAAAAAGTAACCTATTCAAACCATATGCCAAATCTAAACTAGGTTAAATTAGATGATTTAATTGATAAAATTTCATATAATCCATAATCTGCTTAAAAGTCACCAACCAATTCAAGGATTAATTATTCATTGGTGAATATAAGGTAACACCCACCTAGGCGAAGTAGAGCCTAAAGTGTAGAGAATCCTAACCACTTGGGTTGATTCTGTTAGTTGGCCAAATTGGTTGCATAACCTAATCATAAAGCTTGGCATCTTTTAGGGTTTTGCATATTGAAAATTTGAGGACCAACAGAACCAATCAATCCTACAATATGATCAATATAATTTCCCCATGTAGATTTCCTCCTAGGTGTATCTAGTTTAGGTATGAATCCATAAAGATAAGGCAAAAGATTAAACCACCTGAGATGTGTTAATATGCCCTTTTACCAAGACTCATAATTATCCTTATCCAATGTTACCACAAAAGGGTGAAAAATGAACCCATGATATCTTCTCAAATAAATTAGATCAGAGATCAACAATCTAAATATGTATTAATGCTGATAACTGAAGCCCAACAAAATAAATAGAACTTCTTTAGGTCCATAAATGTCCAAAATATCAAACAAAAGCCACAAAACTGACAGACTGAATAAAGAATACCTAGGGCTAAATTTGGAAAAATTGCATGGATGGCTGTGTAGATATCCTCAATACCTTTCCAGCTCCACAAGAATCATGAAAATTGGAGATTGTAGAAAAACAATACAAGCTCAAAGGCCAAAAAGGGTATCTGGACTTCAAAATGCAATAAATGTCACCATCATAAAAGTCTAGAAAAACTAATAGCACCACTCAATTATTCTGAGAACCATCTTTTTGATGTTTACTCATTTTTAAAAATCCGACTCTATTTTCCCAATTTATGGGAAAAACAAAACGACCCCACTGAAGCACAAATTAGGGCAAAAAATGGCCCCCTATTACTAAATGTGGCAAAACTACTGCCAACATTGGCGATACCACCAAATGTAGAAGCCTGTAAGATAAAAATAGGGATTTACCAGAACTGGAGGAGCTATTAAATTGAAGATCTCTACTAAATTGGCAAAGGTACCAAATCTGGAGAAGGTGGCAAAAGTACAAGCCACACAACCAAAGTATATGTGTTGAAAAAATTTAAAGTCTTTTTGTTAGGCCTTAAAGGCCAAAGCGCATGGGATGGGGTGCCATATAGGCCACACCCCACACCCCAAATAGGGGTCCACAGCCCAAACTAGGGCATGCGGCCTCTTCTAAGCATGGGGCCCAAAAAAGGCAGGGTGGTACCCTGCAATAGGGTACAGGGCCTGCACAACACCCTGCATAGGTACCCAAAGCCCTAAAAAAAAAATTTCAACTTTTTTTAACTTTCAATAACAATAAAAAATCTACGTGCAAAATAAAAAATTTCAATTATATAATTTTTTGATTTTTTTTAAAGCAAAGAAGAAAACTATGTTTTTTATTAAATCACCTCATACAACATGTTGGGGAGGCCGTATGGCTTCCCTAGAAAAAATGTTTTACCCCAGATAATCTTGAGGCTATTTTCGATGATTTGACAATTGATCTTAAGGTTTCTGGGCCTTCTAAATGTGATGGTAGGGTCAGATTTGTCCCAAAACACTCTAAAAAATAGCTTTCCTCTGGATCTCGAAAGAAAGCACCCACTGAAACCATTGTAGATTTGGCCTCTGAAGCTCAAATCTAACCAAATAAAAGGCTAATCTAACTATTTTGATTACTCTAAATCCAATGAAAGGCTCTAATTTACACAAAAATACACCTAGCAAATGACTCTTTCTTAAATTGTTCTCTAGATCTGAGAAGGGGCTTGTAGATCTGGAGCTCTGATACCATGTGAGAGTCACTAATTGACTCAAGCTGCCAAGATCACCTACAAAACCTAGGATTTACCTTCTACAAGAGAAATAAGAAAAAAGGTGTTGCAAGTATGGGCTACCCAGTGTTGTCATTGATGTTAACATGATTGTGTTGTCATTAGTGTCAACTATGTCTTATGATATTGTTGATTGTTGCTTGATTGAGTTGTCATGTTAAGGTGATTTGAATGAATTGAAGAATTGTTGATGATGCTAGCATATTGTTCATGTTGGTGAGTTTCCAAGTGCTTTTAAGAAAATTATCTCTCCAAGTGGAAACAATGTGTTGCAGAGTATTCTGGCTTGCAGAATACTGTCTGTGTTTTTGCTCCGCATTTCTTCTATGTTGAAGACAGAAGTATGAGATTTGGATATGTTTTAGAGAAGTGTTTGAAGATGCTAAATCTATAATTTGGTGGTTTAGATCATTGTGCAATAGAAGTTATGTTCACCAATTTGAAGACTATATTTGATAAAGTTTCTAAGTTGTGTAGAAGCATCTAGGAGAAAGTATTTTGCTCCGCATTTCTCTGCAAAGTGGTTTTAGGTGATGTGGTTTCGAACTTATGTTTATAAGGTCCTTATCTATCTTCATTCCAAAGGATTTGTGATTTGGTGCTCCAGAAAGGAAGTTATTGAGTAGCAGAGCTTAGCAGTGTTGATTGTAAGTTGTCTTCAAGTAAGATTTGTTGTCTTCAAGTGAAACTTGTTGTAGCTAGACTTGTTGGCTCCCAAGTAATTTTATGTTGTTAGTGGATGTCTCTAGATCATTTTAAAGGCTTGTACTTGGTCCACAAGCTATGATTGAGTTCTTGGAAGTGTGTGTCTAAGTATTCTTGGTGTTTGCACAAGTTTGGCCGACTTGGGTGCTAACACTCTTTGTGTATGTGTTTCATGGATTGTAGAAGCATGTTGAAGCGTGTGAAGATGTATTTGGGTCTGACCTAAGCCATGAAGTGTTCTAACTTCTTTTATTTTCTGTGCAAGTTTGTTTAGGTCTACAACTAATTTGAATTATGTATGTTTCCCAACCTTGGAGACTGTTCCAAAGGTTGTAGATTGTATTGCCAACCTTGATGAATGTTCCAAGGTTGATGATTGGTATAAATAAATGTAATAAATTCATGTGTAGGGTGTGGGTGTGAAGATGTGAAAATGAAAGTGTTTGTGTTGTGAGGCAGTGAAGGTGATATGTATTACGCTTCATTAGAACTAAACTCAGGCATGTGGTAGATGCTATCATATCAGTTTATGGTAGTGAGCCACCCCTCTTGGCAGTGAGCCACCTCTTGGTAGTGAGCCACTCCTTGGTAGTGAGCCACCCTTTGGTAGTGAGCCTATTGCAGTGAGCATTCTTTTGGACAATGAGCCATGGGTAGTGAGCCCTTTGGTAGTGAGCCTCTTTTGTTATTCGATATTGTTACTACATTATATTGTGAGCTAACACTCACCTTAGTTTTTCCCTTTTAGGGTTTTCCACCTAAAAATCTGGTGTTCATGTGTGTATAGTGTTGGTGTGTTTAAGTTTTGATTCTACATTTCATGTTTAATCTTTAGAACATATTAAGGGGTTAAAGTAAGTGAATGTGAATGCGATTTTGTTTAAGAGAATTTAATGTTTTTGATACAACTGATTCACCCCTGCTCTCAGTTGTCTTGTGCCTTCAACAATTGGTATCAGAGCAAGGTTCTTTGGAAGAAACCCTAACAACTTAAGGTAGATTTGGGATGGCACACAAGAAAAACATTCCTCAGTTTGATAGATCTGACTCTGCCTTCTGGAAGGTATGAATGTAAATTATCTTGTTTCTATTGGTTATAATGTCTAGAAAATAGTTGAAGATGAATACAAAATACCTAAGGGTGGTCCAAAAGCTACACATGAGATTAGGGCCTATGAGACTAATTGCAAAGATAAAAATGCTCTACTAAATGCTTTATCTAACACTGAAATGGTGAAAGTTGTGGATCTAGAAACTGCTCATGAGATCTGGGTGAAATTGAAAAGCATCTATGAAGGTGATGAATCTGTCAAGAAGGCTAAGTTGTAGAACTTGAAGAACAGATATGAAACTATGCAAATGTCTGAAGATGAGAACATAACAAGTTACATACAGAAGATTGATGAAGTTGTCAGCAACATCAAGGGTCTTGGTGGAAAAATAGATGATAAGGATGTTGTAGATAAGGTACTCAGAACTCTTCCTAAATATTATAGTCACAAGGTGTCTACCATTGAAGAATTGTTTGATATGGACAAGCTTTCAAAAGATCAATTGCATGGTAAACTGACTACTTTTGAGATGAGAGAATTTGGTACGACTAATGGCCCTATGAAAACTGAGACCGATTTTAAGGCCAAGGAAGAAAAGACTGCTAGATCAGATAAGTATGCTGTGGAATCAGATGAAGGAGACCTTGATGAACTTGAGGCAAAATTTGCAAGCAGAATGAAAAGAGGTAGTGGAAAGTTCAGAGGTAAGTTACCTTTCAAATGTTTTAGTTGTGGTGAGATTGGTCACTATGCTTCAAGATATCTTGACAGAGCTTTGAAGATCAAGAACAATGAAAGTAAGGGTAAGATGGTCATAAAGAGTTACTATGTTAGAGATGATGATGGTGTAACTGATGATGAACTTGATTTTGAAGAAGGTAATGCTAGTGAATGCTTGTTTATTTCCCTAAGAGAAGAGCATGTTTCTGTCAACCTTGCAAGTTGTGTGAAAGAAGGAAGTCTAGGAGAGTTGTCTACATTTCATGGTGAAAAGGAAGATGAATGGATCATTGACAGTGGATGTTCAAATCAAATGATAGGAAATAAGAGTAAGTTTGTTAAATTGGGAAAGTATGATGGAGGACTAGTTAGGTTTGGTGATGATGCAGCAGGTAAGATTTGTGGAAAAGGGTCAATTACTTTTGATGGTTCAAAGCATAATACAGATGATGTTCTTTATGTCAAAGGCTTAAAGGACAATCTTCTAAGTGTTGGATAAATGTGTGAGAAAGGATACAATATGATGTTTAAGGATAATGGATGTGAGATAAGGAAAAGCTCCAAAACCATAATTGATGCTGGTAAGAAGACTCATGGTAATGTTTATCATTTGAAAGGTATTGACAATTGTTGTTTTTTTTCTTAGATAAATGAAAGATGGTTATGGCATAGGAGAATGTGTCATATTAACTTTGATAATCTGGTGAGAATAAGCTCAATCCAAGTTGTAAGAGACCTTCCTAAGATTGTGAAGCCTGCTAATGCCATCTGCAAAGATTGTCTATTTGGAAAGCAAACAAAGAAAAGTTTCAAGAGCAAGGAACAACCCTCTACTAATCTATTGGAGTTGGTGCATACAGACCTATGTAGTCCTACAAGAACAAGAAGTCTACAAGGTGACAAGTATTTCATGCATCTTATTGATGATTATTCAAGAATGACTTGGGTTACTTTCCTTAAAGAAAAATTAGAACTCGTAGATAAGTTCAAGGAATTTAAAGAAATGGTTGAAAATGAAATGGATTTGAGAATCAAGTGTCTAAGATCTAATAGAGGTGGTAGGTTTACTTAAAATGAATTCAATGCTTTTTGTAAAGAACATGGGATAAAGAGACAATTGTCTATCCCTAGAACTCCTCAGTAAAGTGGAGTAGTTGAAAGGAAGAATAGAACTGTTCAAGAAGCTGCTAGAACAATGATCAAAGAAGCTGACCTTCTGGAAGTATATTGGAAAGAAGCTACTGATACTGGTGTCTACATTCAAAATAGAGTGCAAGTCAAAGAAAATGGAAAAATGACACCTTATGAGATGTGGTATGGAAGAACTCCTACTGTTAGGTATTTCAATGTTTCTGGAAGTAAATTCTATATCAGAAGAGATGAAGAGTTGGGAAAGTTTGATGCTAGATGTGATGGAGGCACATTCCTTGGGTACTCCACTAAGAGCAAAGCCTACCAGTGCTACAACAAAAGGTTGAGTCCAAGATTATTGAAAGTGCAAATGTAAAGGTAGATGAAGATATTCAAAAGAACTCATAGCCTGATGGATATGAATCAGATGAGTCTGTTGATACTGAAACAGTTGAAGAAGCCAGAGATAATGAAGTTCAGAGTGAGGAAGAAGAAGCTCTGGAAAGAGTTCCTAAAACCCCCAGGTATGTGTAAAAGAATCACTTTGAGGATCAAATCATTGGTGGCAAAAACAAAGGAGTTCTGACAAGAAGAAGAATTGCAGAAGAACAAGTAAATCTCTATTTAATTTCAAAGGTTGAACCTAAGACTATCTCTGAAGCATGTAAAGATTGGGTCAAGGAAATGCAAGAAGAATTGATGCAAATTGAAAAGAACAAGACTTGGGAACTTGTCCCTAGTCCCTCTGATAAGAATGTGATTGGAACAAAGTGGGTTTTCAGGAATAAGTTGAATGAGAATGGAGAAGTGGTAAGAAACAAAGCTAGACTTGTATGCAAAGGCTACTCACAAGTGGAAGGAATAGATTATGAAGAAACTTTTTCTCTGGTGCAAGACTGGAAGCTATTAGGTTGTTTTTGTCTTATGCAGTACATAAAGATTTCAAAGTATATCAAATGGATGCAAAGTCTACTTTTCTTGATGGTGAGTTGGAAGAGGAAGTATATATAGAGCAACCAGATGGATTTCAGTTATCAAACAAACCAGACATGGTATGCATATTTAAGAATGATTTCTATGGACTGAAGCAAGCTCCTAGAGTTTGGTATGCTAGATTGGACAGCTATTTGTTGTAGCAGGGATTTAGTAAAGGTTCTGTAGATAGTAACTTGTATATCAAGGTAACCAAAGATCAAATCTTGATTATTGAAGTCTATGTAGATGATATAATCTTTGGTGGAAATGAAGGTATGTGTATGAACTTTGTAGATGAGATGCAAAAAGAATTTGAGATGTCAATGTGTGGTGAGATGAACTTCTTTCTTGGACTACAAATTAATCTGACAGATAAGAGCATTTTCATTTCACAATCAAAGTATGTCAAGGAGTTGTTGAAGAAGTTTGGAATGGAAGAATCTAAACTAGTTTGTACTCCCATTACAACTGGTTGCAAGCTTAACAAAGATGATGAATCATCTAAGGATGATTAGAGAAAATATAGATCAATGATTAGAGGACTGCTATACCTAACTGCTACCAGACCAGATATCATGTATGCAATCTGTCTTGTGGTAAGATTTCAAGCAGATCCTAGAGAGTCACATGTCATGGCAATAAAGAGAATATTTAGGTATTTGAAGGACACTTCAGATCATGGTTTGTGCTGTCCTAAGAACAATGATTTCAATCTAAGTGCCTACACAGATGCAGATTGGGCTAAATGTGTAGATGACAGGAAAAGTACAAGTGGTGATCTGTGTTCTTTCTTGGAGACATAGTTGTGTCTTGGTAAAGCAAGAAGCAGGATTTAGTATCCTTATCTATTGTTGAGGCAGAGTACATTGCAACGGCATCATGTTGCACACAAGTGTTGTGGATGAGACAAACTCTAAAGGACATCCAAGTTGAGTATGAGAATCCAATTCCTATTTTTTGTGATAATACTAGTGCCATTAACATTTCAAAGAACCTAGTGATGCATTCAAGAACAAAGCATATTTCTATTAGGTATCAATTTCTGAGAGAGAAGGTTGCAGAGAAAGAAGTAAAGCTTGAGTATGTGGCTACAAAAGATCAAGTTGCTAACATATTCACCAAAGCTCTTCCTAAGGATACATTTGTGTATCTCTGAGAGAAGTTAGGGGTTATTGCCCCTCCTGTGTTGAACTAGATGCATGAGGAGGTGTATCAGTCCAATGTGGATCAAGAGTCATTCTTTTCTAGACTGATGATGGAAGCTACCTCTTAGGGGGAGCAGGTAGTGACATTGGAGAATTTTGTAGTAGTTTAGAAGAAGTGTAAGTATGTGCAGTATCATATTCAGGGGGAGAAAGATTGAAGAAGGTGTGTCACCCTTTGCCATTGATGTCAAAGGGGTAGAGAGTTCATGTGAAAAACAAAGAGAGGGTAAGATGTATAAAAGAAAGAAGGAGAATGAGATTAGTATAGAATTGTGTCATGATGGTTTTTCCAAATCATATATTACCATCAATGAAAAAGGGGGAGATTGTTGCAAGTATGTGCTAACCGGTGTTGTCATTGATGTCAACATGATTGTGTTGTCATTGGTGTCAACTATGTCTTCTGATATTGTTGATTGTTGCTTGATTGAGTTGTCATGTTAAGGTGATTTGAATGACTTGAAGAAGTACTGATGATGCTAGCATATTATGTTGCAAGGTGTGTGACCTTGGTCTCCTTGTGTTGTGCAGCATAGCGCTTGGGTTTGTGACAAGGCTTAACCGCCTCCCGTGGATTCATTAACTCTAGCGGTTGTATCGGGCATTAATAGGTTGATCTTTTGGTGCAATGATAATCATCTTGATAACAATTGGTATCAAAGCCTGGGTCACAAGTTCAAACCCCTCGCTTGCACTGGGGGGGTTGTTGCAAGGTGTGTACCCTTGGTCTCCTTGTACTGTGTAGCGTAGTGCTTGGGTTCGTGACAAGGCTTAACCGCCTCCTGTGGATTCATTAACTCTAGCAGTTGTATCGGGCATTAACAGGTTGATCTTTTGGTGCAACAACAACCATCTTGCTAACATATTGTTCATGTTGCTGAGTTTCCAAGTGCTTTTGAGAAAATTTTCTCTCCAAGTTGAAACAATGTGTTGTAGAGTATTCTGGCTTGTAGAATACTATCTGAGTTTTTGTTCCACATTTCTTCTATGTTGAAGACCAGAGTATGAGATTTGCATATGTTTTAGAGAAGTGTTTGAAGATGCTAAATCTAGAATTTGGTGGTCTAGATTGCTGTGCAGTAGAAGTTATGTTCACCAGTTTGAAGACTGTATTTGATAGAGTTTCTGAGTTGTGCATAGGTGTCTATGAGAAAGTATTTTGCTCTTTATTTCTCCGCAGAGTGGTTTCAAGTGATGCAGTTCTAGACTTATGTTTATAAGGTCCTTAGCTATCTTTATTCCAAAGAATTTGTGATTTGGTGCTCCAGAAAGTAAGTTATTGAGTAGTAGATCTTAGCAGTGTTGATTGTAAGTTGTCTTCATGTAAGATTTGTTGTCTTCAAGTGAAACTTGTTGTAGCTGGACTTGTTGACTCCCAAGTGATTTTATGTTGTTTGTGGACATCTCTTGATCGTGTTAAAGGATTGTGCTTGGTCTGCAAGATATGATTGAGTTCTTGGAAGCGTGTGTCTAAGTATTCTTGGGGTTTGCACAAGTTTAGCTGACTTGGGTGCTAACACTCTTTGCGGATGTGTTTCATGGATTGTACAAGTGTGTTGAAGCATGTGAAGATGTATTTGGGTTTGAGATAAGACGTGAAGTGTTCTACCTTCATTCGTTTGCTCCACAAGTTTGTTTAGGTCCAGACCTAATTTGTATTATGCATGTTTGCTAACCTTGGAGACTATTCCAAAGGTTGTAGATTGTATTTCTGACCTTGATGAATGTTCCAAGGTTGATTATTGGTATAAGTAAATGTAATTAATTTGTGTGTAGGGTGTGGGTGGAAAGATGTGAAGATGAAAGTGTTTCTATTGTGAGGTAGTGAAGGTGATATGTATTGCACTTTATTGGAACTAAACTCAAGCATGTGGTAGATGCTATCATATCAGCTCATGGTAGTGAGCCACCTCTTGGTAGTGAGCCACCCCTTAGCAGTGAGCCACCCTTTGATAGTGAGCCTATTGCAGTGAGTCCTTTGGCAGCAAGCCTCTTTTGTTATTCAGTATTGTTACTACATTATATTGTGAGCTAACACTCACCGTGGTTTTTCCCTTTTATAGTTTTGCAGGCAAAAATCTGGTGTTCATGTGTGTATGGTGTTGATGTGTTTAAGTTTTGATTCTACATTTCATGTTTAATAATCTTCATAACAGATTAAGGGGTTAAAGTAAGTGAATGTGAATGTGATTTTGTGAAAGAGAATTTAAAGTTTTTGATACAACTGATTCACCCCCCCTCTCAGTTGTCTTGTGCCTTCAACAAAAGGATTAATTTGCACAATATTGGATGCAATAATGAAATTGGATTAATGAATTATATGTGAGAACTTGCTTTTTCTGTTTGCAAGTTATAAAACCCTAATATGACTTAAGAATAACCTAAGACTAAAATTAGCCCTAAGTCAACTTAATAAAGTGTAATTAAATATTTAATTACACCAACACAAACTAAAAAAGTTTAAGGGGCAAAAATTAGAGCTAAGTTGAATTGGCTTAAAGAAGGTGATAAAGGATCAAATTTTTTGTCTAAATTCCTCGATTATATAGATATTAAGGATAATATCGGTCTTATTTTGGTGGACAATGCTTAGATTAACAATTTTAGTAATATAAAAGGGGAATTCAAGAAATTTTATTAGAATATTTTTAATTACAATGATGAATGCTGAAAGGTTCAAGAAATTTCTTGAAATATAATTCCTAAGAAAATTAGTAAGGAGGATGCTAACATTTTGAACAAAGATATTAGTAGAGAAGAAATTATTAGAACCATTCATTCCTTTAACCACATGGAAATTCTCTAGGAGCTGATGGGTAACCTGTTGAGTTCTATAAGAAAGATATTGATTAGATAGCTGATGATTTATTGTTGGTTTATAAAGAGGCTATCGTGAAAGCTTCTCTAGGTAATAAGATAAATAGAGGCATAAAAAAACTCCTCCCAAAAGGAGATAAAAAATCACATGAGGAATTGGAGACCTATTACACTTATAAATGTCTCTTATAAAAATTTTGCTAAAGCCTTGGCATTGAGACTGAATGAAACACTTCCTAAGTTTATTAATGTTACTCAAACTAACTTTATCAAAGGAAGATATATCCTTGAGAATCTCATTTCTAGTTGGGCAGCAATGGATTGCGCCAAAATATTGGTCAAAATGTTGGCATGGTTCTTCTTGATTTTAAAAAAGAGAATGACAAGGTGGAAAGGTCTTTCATTGAGATGACTTTGGAGGCTTTTGGTTTTCCTTGTAATTTTTGTAAGATGAACAAGGTTCTATTTAAATATGTTGCTACTCAAATTGATATTAATGGTTCCTTAACTAAACCTTTTCTATTGCAGAGGTTAATAAGGCAAGGTTGTCCTCTTGCTCCTACTTTGTGATTGCATTTAATGCTTTATATTTTTTGTTGAGAACTTGTAGTATTGGTGATGAGGTAAAAGGAATTATTTTACCAAATAATGATAGTCTTTTGAGTATTCATTTTGTAGATGATACTACTCTCTATGTTGAAATGGAAGAAAGTAATTTTGATAATATGATGAACAAACTCAATTTTTTTTTGTAAAGATTTAGGTGCTAGAATCTCTAATAGTATGTTTAATTTGGCTAGTTGGCAAGATCTTCCTCCTAGTTGGTTTAGAAAACAAAATTTATTGTGTGGTGGTCCCAATAAATAATTAAGATACATTGGTATTCCATTCTTTGTTAATCCATCCTTAAAAGATATGTGGGATTAGATTTATAGTAAAATTGACAAAAAGTTCTTAAAATGGAATAGGCAATACCTCTCAATTGCTAGAAGATTTTAGGTGTGCGAAAAAGTGTTGTCCTCCTATAGTATTACTATGGTTCTGTGTGGTTATTTAGTAGTTACCAGATAAATAATATTCAAAAATTAATAAATAATTTTCTTTGGATTGATGGAAAGGGGAACTAAAAAAGAATATCAATTAATTGGTAGTGGTGTTGTTTGGATAGAAGTCAATGAGGTCTTGGATTAAAGGATTTAAAAATCCAAGGGTGGCCTTGGCCACAAAATGGATTATCAAAGCCCTTACTAGAAACGAACCATTGAAGATTCTCATTAGGAACAATATTGAATTACTTGTTCCTAGGAAAGCTAAGCAATAGAAAGGCTTACATCTGTATGATATTCTATTTGGTAAATTCTCCATTTCTCCTTCTATATCTAATGTGTTTAGACGTATTTGGAAAGATTGGGAAGCAGTCAAAGGGTTAATCAAATGCTATAATGCTTATAATAAATAGGACAACAAAATTTAAATTTTCAGATATGTTTGGTGGATTCTCTCTTGGAATAACAAACCACTTGCCCTCTTGCAAGGTTGTTCTGCCAAAAATTTGAATAGTAAAGGGATTGGGGATTTTAAATATATCCTTAATAGTGAGTGTTTAAGGGAATGGAACTGGCTTAAGAAAAAGTTTAAACTGCCTTATTCTCAAAGGAGATCATACTCTATTCTAAAGAAATCCTACAATAGATTTTAGTTCCCTATTAACATCAGCCTCAAATTTGAAATTTATGAGAATTTTATCTAGATAGATGGGTCTACTTTTTGAAGATCAACTCTAGAAAGATATACAAAATGCTAACTAATACCTAGGAGGGTTATTTGTCATGTGAACAAAAGTTGGAATCTTGAGCTTACTCAGAGTTAGTGGAATAAGATCTTTAAGTGTTGTTGGTCTAGATTCCTTGAACCTAAAAAGTTTTTTTTAAAATAAATTCTTTTACTTAAAAATTTGTCTATTGGCATGAACTATTTCAAATTTGATGTTGTCAAAAGTAGATGTAGTAATATGATAGAGATTGTGGAACATATTTTATTTTATTGCAATTTTACTAAAACCATTTGGTCTTTTTTCTTGAGTGATCTTTTCGGTTGGGACAATAGGGGAAATTTTTCTTAGAATGAAATCTTGTATTGGTATGTTGATGGTTTGAGTGATACTTGCAAATTTTTTGGCTTGTCTTAACCACTAAAATTTTACGTCTTACATTGAAATGGAGAAATGAGGATATCTTTCAAAGAAAGAGGAGACAACTTATGGAGTCTTATAGAACTCATCTCCTATTATATTGTTATGTAGCTTACTATGATGCTGTAAATTTCAAATGAGAAGTTTTTGGAACTCATGGGTGAAGGTGAAGCACATATTAAAAGATTGAAAATCAAGTTTACTAAGTTCTAGCCACATGATTCTATACAATCTGATGAGAAATTTGTCAAATACTATATGTAGTTCTAACTAGAGTATAATAAAATACATATTTATGATCAACTTCTTGAGGACATGGGTTTGAAAGAGAAACAAAAGATTAAAGACATTTTAAATTTAGAAGTTGTTAAACAAAATGACAATATATCTGATATTACACCCCCTATTAGTACCTTTGCAATGGACACCTACAGAGAGAGTAATAACATGAGACATTGTTGGGAATAAGGAGGTTTTGATTTGAAACTCTAAACTTCTATTGATATTTTGTATCTAGTTTATGTAAATGTTTTGATCCTATTTAATAGTTGGTAGTTTGACTTGGTTCTGAAACATTGTTTGCCTAGATGTGGGTTTTTATTTAAACTCATATTATAACATGCTTTATATTTTGGTAATGTATCATCAATTAAAAAAAATAGACTATAAAGTACTCATTTTGAGGTAGAGAGACTTCTGTATTTTGAGCCCAGCTATTAAAAACCTATTTTGACATAGTAGATAAATTTGGAGAGAGTTTCAAGAACTTACCTATCAAAGCTATATCCTAAAGTAGGGCTATCCTTGGAGATAGTATTTTCTTAGGGATAACATTTGTTGGGTTCATCATTACAATGACCTTAAAATTGGTGGTATTGATTCCTCTTTTTGGTGATCTTGTCTTTATCAGACTTCATAGTACAACTTTAAGCATCTAGAGAAACCCCTATCTTGAAAAAATGGTATTATTTCATTCCATTTTTTCCCATCAAAAGATGCCTTTTATGCCATAATTGTTGGGTAGGGTTTTTCCTTTGCCTCGGGCCTCACAACTATAGTATAAAAGTGATTATCCTTGGGCTATGGATCATTTACTTTTCTCTACCCATGATAATGAGAAGTTTTATGGGATTGTAAGTAGGGCCTTTGATGCCATCTACTAAATTTTGAATACTCTTTTTCAACCATGTCTTCCCATGACTATTTGGCCATGATCATTGTAGAGCTTTGAAAGTGTGTATTTTGAGAAAAATCAATTATTATTACTATTGTAATTTAAATTATTTTTCAAAAAATAATTCATGCTTTAGATTAATAATTTATCACTTATGATTTAATATATATGCATGTCAAAGTGTCTTGAAATCCCAAGGTTTAGTGTTTAAATCCTTTTACATAGTTTAGGATATGTGGGTGATCATGGAGACACATTGGTAGGATTCACAATGAGGAGAATAATTAGTGAGAGCTCATGGCACAATGATAAAATAGTAGGGCCTACCAATAGGATGATATGGATAAATAAGTGGTTGGAACAACTTAGGAGTGTGTTGAATTTCATCAAGATCTTAGGGATGTGTGATTTGTTAAATTAAAAATTATCCAATGGATAATACATGCTTGCAATACTAATGACAGAGCTAAGAGAAGGAATTATACCATAGCTTCAATGGAGATTGTTTTTACTCTTCACAACATGCTCTTAAATTTTTAAATTTGGGGACCCTAGTGCTGGAATTTATGATTTACATTTTTTTTGAAATATCTAGATAATTTTTATTTTACCTTTATTTTTATTGCTATGTGAATTGAGTCATTAGAGGTTGATGGTTTCCAACTTCGTATCATAAGGGATAAAGGGGGATTTTTAATTTAAAAGTTTTATTTTACTTTTTTTATAAATTTATAAAATGGGTTATTTGCTAAAGTACAAATTTAATTTGAAACACAATTTCCTCTACCTTTCAATTTATAATTTGCTTTCAATATCGTAGGGCATATTGGTGGTTTGTTGCAAAACCACCTTGAAGCCCTGAAGTTCTAGTTGGTATACCATTAATGGTATACATGCAAAGGGAATTCAAAATTCCAAGTAGATCTATTTGCACATATTTTCACATTCCCAATGTCACTATCGGGGATCTTGCTTCCTTCCATTGACAAGCACTTCAAATTTTACTTTACATTTCAAGTTCTTCAACCTATTTGAAGGAATTCATGCACAATTTATAGGTTTTCCTCTTATTCTTTTTCTAGGTTTTTCTATGTGCTTGTTGCCCTAGGGTTTAAAATGTTATTCTTATTTCAATCTTTACATGCAGAAGTTTTAATGTCATTATGAAATCTTCATTGCTTCTGCATTACCCTTGTTTGTATTTGTATTTGTTTTGGTTTGGAATTATTTGAAGTATTGCAAAATTTCAATTCAGTCCCTAGTCAAGGCTCTTAAAAAACCCCATGCCCTAATTTTTGGCCCTTTGTTAAAAAATTATGAAATTTCGATTCAAACCCCAAAGCATAGTTTTCCCTATGTTAATGGGGAAAATACTTTTTTAAAAATCTTAGTTTTTCCCTAAGAATTTCACTCCTGTTAGAAAATGACTTTAATTTGTAACTTTTTTAGAGTCTCAAAACTTTTTGTAGTTTGCAAGTTGTTGTGAACTCCAAATAGACTTTAATCTTTGGTGGCATACTAGAGTCCCAAACGTATCTACAATTTGCAAAAAATTTGAAAACACAAAATACTTTGTAGTTGGCTACAAGATTTTGTAAATTTTAAATGGACTCTGAACTTCATTTAGACTCTGCATTCCTAAAACAATTTTAATTTGTAGCTTTTATGCAAATTGCAATTAGAGTTTGAACTCTAGCTACAATCTAGAAAATGATTATTCTTTGTAGTTGCAAAAGTTATGCAAGTTATAACTAGACTCTGAACTCCATTTGGAATAGAAAAATCCAAACATTTTGTAGTTTTCAACTTTTATGTAAACTACAGTTGTGGTTTGAACCCTAATATGCAAGCATGTTTTCTTCAAAACTTACAATTTACAAATCAAGTGTCGTGTCAAACTACTTTTTGGGCTTGAACCTTAGCTTGCAATATGGAAAACTAGGACTGAACATCGAAATGGATTGAAACAACAAAATATTCATTTTCTACATTTTAACACCTCAAACTAAAAATTTGGGCATCTTAAAAACTTTGCAAATTGTGTAAATGGTATGATAAGGTTTTAATTAATTATAGTGGTTGCTTAATTGTGTATAATTTAATACATGGGAAGCATATGAGACAAAGTGTCAATTTGAAGTTAAATGTTTTCAATTTTTTCCATTTGAGTATGACCTCTCCCACCAAGATGAAGTACAAGTTGAAAAGGGTCATACTACCAACTAAGATCCTAACTAAACTAGTCAAAATAAATGACATAGATTTGGGGCATGTGGGACTAGATGAGTTCAATACTCAAATGAGTGTGGATACAAACTTAACCTAGAGAACCCAAAACTTGACAAGTGGGTTGTTTCAAGGTGTAGGGTTCCCAAGAAGTGTGCAATCAATAGATTTGGTAATGACATGCAAAATATTATAACCCTAACCAAAAGGAAAATAAGGATGCAAGTGAAAATGCAGTCCTATTGATACAACCTTAGTACATTGAGGAGATATTTGGGTTGCCAACCAAGAATTTGACCAGAAAGGGTCAACCCACAATAGTGGGTTAAACTTTTGTGAACAAAGAAAAATTGAAGGTGCCAAAAAAATTCTAGCACGCACCTTCATTCGGAGGTCTCTCCTTCGAATGAAGGCACTATCGGCTGTATCAAGCCTTGATACATTAGGATCTCCATTCGAAGATGGTCTTCGAATGAAGGTAATTGGACACCAAATTAAAATAATAAAATAATGCCTTCGTTCGCAGAGGGTCTTCGAATGAAGGCATTATTATTATTATTATTTTATAAATAGTTTTTAACTCTCAAATGACATTTTTTTGTCATTTGAGAGCGCAACTATGAAACGAACCTAATGAAGGCGACAAGGCACCTGCGGATGAAGACGACATGGCATAGACGAAGGTGAAAGGGAAAGACGAAGGCGACAACTGGAAGCTCTGAGATAGGTGAAAGGCCCCACATAAGCATACATAGGTGCATAAAATTGTTGTTTCTCATATATGTTTGTTGTTTCAAGGCCCCATATGATTGTTGTTTCTCATATATGCTTGCGATTTCAAGGCCCCATATGCTTGTTGAACTTGTCATAGAAAAATGTTTCATTACAATGCATAAAATACAGAAAAATTCCATAACCCTAGTTAAAGAATAATAAAATATAGAAAAATTCCTTGAGACAATTAAAAATTGTCAAACCCTAGTTTCAAAAGAATACAAAGTTTCAAAAGATTCATAATTTACTACATTTACTTGGTAAACCTGAGATTGAACAATGTAAAGTTGTACCATATATTTTATATCAATGTGTTAAGTTTATACATGAAGGAAAAGTTCAATCAAAATTTAAACAGATCATTAGAACCTAATATCATATGCACTAGTCACTTTGTATTCTTTTGAAACTAGGGTTTGACAAACCCAAGTTAGGGTTTGACATACCCTAGTTTGCCAAACCCTAATTTGGCAAAATGGGGTTTGATAAAGTTGTGCCATATATTTTACATCAATGTGTTAAGTTTATACATGAAGGAAAAGTTCAATCAAAATTTAAACAGCTCATTACAACCCAATATCATATGCTAGTCACTTTATAGTGGACACATTTGTTAAGCCACCTTGTGATGTGCCTTATGAGAGAGATGATACAATTCATGATTTATATGATCCACTTTGATGAGTTAAAAAGAAACCAAAATAGAATTATGAAAGAAGCATTCTATCCAACCAAAGAGGAACCAAAACAAGAACACATTGAAGAAAGAACAAAATGAGCATGTCTTAGAGAAAGATCAAAAGGAACCAAGTGTCATTGAGTTCCAAGAAAAGCAATCAAAATGGAAACCAAAAAAAATGTTGTGTTCCATCCAAAGAGTATCATTCTACGACAACCAAAAGAAACAAAACAAACATAGATAAGAAGCTATTACACTATTTTATCATGTATTTACACCTAACATGTGAAGGAGTATCAATCTTAAGATCAACACTTAATTGAAAAGGCAAGAAGAGAAGAACACAAAGGAAAACAACTTGAGGATATGTTAGAATATTTTTCATGAAAAAAGAAGATGATCTAATGGATACATGTGCTAACACCAAAAGAATCAAAGAAAGGATCTAAGTTTGTCAATTTACCATATCATTGATGTCATTATTATCATTTTAGTGTATTTCCTTTATTTTCTTGATTAGCTCTAGATTGTAGATTATGTCTCTTGCTTACTCTTCCCTTGAACTTGGGCAGAATTTTTAGCTTCATTGGTACTTATGCTATTTCATATTCTCTTTTCCCCTCACTTTAGGAGCATGTTTGGCTCCATTGATCTTCATCCTTACTTTGTATGATATTTCTAGGTGAATTAGGGAATTTTTAGTTTTTAAAAGTAAGGGAAAGAAAAGCAATTAAATTGAAAATAAAAAAATTAAATCTACCTAGAACATGTCAATAAAAAAGTCACTTACATATTGCATGCTCCATATGTCATTCTAGCTAAAGGTTTAGATTTATTTAATCTAATGAAATAAAGCTTGCCCATTTTATTTTATTTTGTTGTGAAACTAATGCAATCTTTGTTACATTGCATGGGAAATTACAATGCTTTTAGAAGAGAGATATTGCTACTATAATTGCACTTTCAGGTTGATATATGAAAAGAATTTATCAACCCAACTTTGATTTAATCTAGGTTAATTGTGTTTAATTCCAGGTGCATTTATTTATTAGCCTAGATTATTTATCTAAAGCATTTAAAAAATATCTTTAAATTTCTTTATGTAACTTTATTTTCAACAATAAAATAGAGAACTTATGATCAAGGTATCCTTTATCAAATGTAGTATTATGTGCACATGCCTAACATATGCTTTAAGGATAAAAGGTTGACTTCAAGTTCAATGCCTTTTAAGGCTATCCTATATATTAGGACTTTAATCATCTGATAGGAAAATAAAAAAATTTCTACTCTAGATTACTACAATGTGCATGAAATTTTTGAAATTTGAAATTTATATTTAATAATTTCCACTTGTAGTAACCAAAATAGGTTAATGGGGCTGCAAGAAAAATGAATTTTAACAAAAAAATTGAAAGAAAATTCATAATTCAAGTTATGAGCTTTTAAGAATGCAAAATTATGATGGGTCGTGTATAGATAGATGTTCATACAATTGTACACATCTTTGATCCTCATAATGAATCTTAAGATCTTAGTGAGAGCCATGAATTTCTCTAAAGAAGTAGTAAAACCTGTCACATATCTCATAATACATTGGACAAGGCAAGAGTTATCACATGGGTGGACATTACAAAAAAGATGACAAAATGTCCATATTCAAGGATTGATGGAAATGAATGGGGAGGAATGAAGGATGGACAAGAAGTGATGGTATGCAGATTAGAATCTAAAATGGAATGAAAATAAAACTATTGTAATAAGAAACCTAAGCTAGCTAGTGCAAAAACACAAAAAATAGATAGTTCAATTAATTGATTCAACTATACGGACTAAATACATAGGGCTCCAAAAACTCTTTCAAGAGCTCAAATAAAAGATAACTCACTCTAAAAATACTCTAGTCACTAACATCCTAGGCTTGAACTTCTTTAGAAACTATTATTCAAAATTTTCTCTCAATGTGAAAGTTTATTGTTTCAGTTATTTAAAAAGTGAGATTGGGAGGCTTTTTGATGACTTTTTGGAGGGGATTTGGGCTAGAAACATAGTTCGTGCCCTATTTGTCATGATCAAATGAGGTTGTTGTGAAAAACTGAGTTGTGAAAAACTGAGTGTGATTGGAGGATGTGGATGACACCTCTCCCCTACATCCAAGGGTGAGGAGAAGTCCTAAAGCTCAATTTCCTAGGAAAAATGAAGGAGAAAGTTTCCCACCTAAGGGTGGTGATCCCAATCATGAAAAGATTTGGAAAGTAAGATTTAGGAGCTACAAGGTGTTCATTACACTAGATTTAAGACGTGATCTCATTAAATAATTTGATTAAAAGGATAAAAAGGTGACATGGAAAGAGGGGTGATGAGTCATGAAAAGGGAAAGAGAAAAATAACTAAGATGAGGAGACAAAAGAAAATAAAAAATTATAAATCAAAAGGATGAACACATAGAAGAGAACAAGGTGACATAGGTAAGCTAGGATAAGGCTAAGGGAAGCAAAAAATAGGGTTGAAAAGGGGGTTAAAACATACATGTGATCTAATATTCATAAACTTGAGTGCAAAATGCGATGAAAGAAATTACAAAGGATGGCATTTTTTATCTTACATGTGCATGTTTTTGAGTGCTCAGTTACTTTAAAATTTACATGGAATAAAATGGCCTTTCAATGGTCTTTAGAGCTATATAATGAACCTATAATCTTCCCTAGTACTTTGCTTCTACAATCACAAGAACTCTAAATGTGCACCTTCTATTCAAATGATTGAATTCACAACATGAGCATCACATCTATAAGCCAACCACTCCTTTAAATGACTTGATGTTGGTCTTTTTATCCCCTCTCTATTCATGTAGTCAAAGGGAAGATGGACGAATGCCCTAGAAGGGCAATGATTGTCAACTGGGTGCTAATAATTTCAAAAAAATCTTGAGTCTCACCAAAAACTTTTTACCCTATTGATTTCTAGTATGTTGAATCAACCAAAGTTCAAGACCTACAACAAGCATGTGTATGGATAATCAAGTCCATGTAACTTCATGTTGAGTTTTTGAACCACAACCAAGATGCTCTAGTAGACCCAATTTAAATCCAACCAAATATTTCTTGTCCACCATTTTTTGCATTCATAGCATTATTGAAAGGAATATTAATCACTAAACAAAATGATTTTTTTTAGACCAACATAAAAAAAAATCCTATTTTGTAACTGACATAAGGCTTGATAAAAGCGGCTAAGGGTTAGGGGTTTTTCGACATATTGTATTGTAGCATTTGCAACAGTATTGAGTTGCAGGGATTGCTGGTTGTAATCGGTTTGATTTACTGGATAATAATATTGGACTCTCTATTGGTGGATGTAGCCCAAGTTTGGGTGAACCATGTTAAAACTTGTCTCTCGTTGTTATTATTTCTTTGTATTTCCATTCCTCTGTTTAATCTTTATTTTGCATTTAATTGATATCTTCTGCCAGCTAACCCTAGCAAGTGGTATCAGAGTGGGTTGTGATTATCGTCTGTGGGAAGTTCTCATGGTTGAGTGGGAGCAATGGAGGATGAGGGTAAATTGAAGGTCGATAAATTCAATGGGTAGAACTATTAGTTATGGAAGATGCAGATGGAGGATTACCTCTATCAAAAGGATTTATGGATGTCGTTGGAAGGAGTAGCCAAGAAACTGGCAACAATGAGTGATGAGGATTTGAATCTTCTTGACAGAAAGGCACTAGGAACCATTCGGTTGTGTTTGTCACCATTGGTGGCATTCAATATAATGGAAGTGAAGACAATAGATGGTCTGATGAAAGCTTTGGCTAATTTGTATGAAAAACCCTCAGCCTCAAATAAGGTATTTCTCATGAAGCATTTATTTAATCTAAAAATGGTTGAAGGTGGATCTGTGATAGATCATTTAAATGAATTTAATACGATTGTCAGTCAATTGACTTATGTAAATGTAAAATTTGATGAAGAAGTTAGAGCTCTCTAGATATTATGTTCTTTGCCTGAAAGCTGGAATAGTTTGGTAATGGCGGTTAGTAACTCTGTTTCTGGTTCAAATACCCTAAAATTTGATGATGTTGTTGGTGTTATTCTGAGTGAGGAAATTCATAGGAAAAACTTAGGTGGATCCACATCAGGCAGTGTTTTGAATGTAGAAAGCAGGGGCAGATCAAAGGAGAGAGGTAAAGGTTCTGGAGGTCATGGGAAGTCATGAGGAAAATCAAAGGATAAGAGATCCCAAACCAGAGGATAGAAGGATTGCTGGTACTATGGGAAACCAGGTCATCTAAAGAAAGATTGCTAGTCTTAGAAGAATAAAGAAGGAGACAAACAAGAAGGAAATAAGGAGGCAAATGTGGTAAGTAATAAATCTGAAGATGACACTTTGATTCTTTCCCTAGATAATGCTGATGATTCATGGGTTTTAGATTTAGCGGCCTCATTTCATGCTATGCCCCATAGAAGTTATTTTCTTGATTATGTCCAAGGGGATTTTGGGCTAGTTTATTTAGGAGATAACGAACCCTGTAAGATTGTTGGAAAGGGAAGAATTAAAATTAAGTTGTAGAATGGAAATCATTGGCTACTACAAGAGGTAAGGCACATTCCAAGGCTCAGTAGGAATTTAATTTCAGTAGGGCAACTAGCTGAAGAAGGTTGCATTGTTACATTCACTGATAAAAATTGGAAGGTTTCAAAAGGTGCCTTAATAGTAGCAAAAGGTGTGAAAGTAGGCACCTTTTATCTTTGTACAAGTCATACTATTCCTTCTACTTTAGTTGTTGTAGAGAAAAAACAAATAGGTTCAGGAACAGTTGCTGCAGGTTCATAGGAAGAGACTGAAATAGTTGCTACAGGTTCTGAGACAACACTGTGACATAACAGACATGGGCATATGAGTGAAAAAGGTATGAAGGTACTTCATTCTAAAAAAATTTTACCAGGTCTAAAATGTATTAATATGGATTTCTATGAAAGTTATGTGTATGGCAAGGAAAAGACAGTCAGTTTTCTCAAGGATGGGAAGCAAAAGAAAAATGAAAAGCTGGAGCTTGTGCACATAGATGTATGGGGAC
Source organism: Cunninghamia lanceolata (assembly GCA_027924645.1). Taxonomy (NCBI): domain Eukaryota; kingdom Viridiplantae; phylum Streptophyta; class Pinopsida; order Cupressales; family Cupressaceae; genus Cunninghamia; species Cunninghamia lanceolata. Next base: position 2,800,381 of record BSBN01001052.1, on the reverse strand, counting down.
TAGCTCAGGTATCTTCTCTCGGTGGCTCTCAGTATTATGTTACATTCATAGATGATACAACTAGGAAGGTATGAATTTATTTCCTTAGACAGAAATTTGATGTATTTGAAACATTTAAGAAATGGAGAAGCTTGGTTGAGAATGAGACAAGTAAAAGATTAAAATGTCTCAGATCTAATAATGGTGGTGAGTATTGCAGCAAAGAATTTGAGGATTATTGTTCCTTTAATAGAATTCGTAGGTAGAAGATGGTTCCAGGGACTCCACAGGAAAATGGAGTGCTGAATGCATGAATAGGACAATAATGGAGCATGCAAGGACCATGAGATTACATGTTGGGCTGCCTTTAAATATGTGGGTAGACACTGTCAACACTACTGTATATTTAATTAATAGAGGTCCTTCAGTTCCTTTGGGCTGTGGTATTTCAGAGGAAGCATGGATAGGCAAGAAGGTGAGTTATTCTTTTCTCAAAACCTTTAGATGTGAAGCATTTGCACATGTAGATTCTGAAAATAGAACCAAGCTGGATGCAAAATCAAAAAAATGTACTTCGTTGGATATGGCATTGATGAATTTGGTTATAGGCTTTGGGATTTTGAAAATCAAAAAATTGTGAGAAGCAGGGATGTTATATTCAATGAGAAGGTGTTGTACAAAGATCAGTTGCAACAGCATGAGAAGAAAGAAAAGGATTATGTGGTGTTGGATGATACTCTAAATAGTGATGCTCCAATGGTTCCTCATGCTTCAAATAGCAACCAAAAATACCACAAACTCCAATGAATGTTAGATGGTCAACAAGGCTAAGTAGACCTCCTAAAAGGTTTTCTCCCTCTTTGTATTCTATTTTGTTAACAGATGCTGGTGAACCAGAAGGGTATGATGAAGCTATGCAGGTGGATACACAGGTTTAGTGGGAGCTTGCAATGAAAGAAGAAATGGACTCCTTGCTGAAAAATTAGACTTGGGAATTATGTAAGTTACCTGCAAGTAAAAAGGCTTTACCAAACAAATGGGTTTATAGGCTGAAAGAGGAATATGGAGGTAAGAAAAGATTTAAATCCAGGTTAGTAGTAAAAGGATTTGCATAGAAAAAGGGCATTTATTTTGATGATATTTTTTCTCCGGTTGTCAAGATGACTTCTATTCGTACTGTTTTAAGTACTGTGGCTGCTGAAGATTTGCATTTGGAATAGCTAGATGTGAAAACTATCTTTCTCCATGGTGATTTGGAGGAGGAGATATACATGGACCAGCCCCAAGGATTTGAGGTCAAAAGTAAGGAGAAACTAGTGTGTAGATTGAAGAAGAGTTTGTATGGCCTGAAACAAGCACCTCGGCAATGGTATTTAAAATTTGATAGTTTTATGGCTAAGCAAGGCTACAGTTAGTGTAATTCTAACCATTATGTTTATTTTAAGAGGTTGGATAATGACAGCTACATTATTTTATGTTTGTATGTTGATGACATGCTTGTAGCTAGGTCTAACATGGATCACATCAGAGAGTTAAAACAGCAGTTAGCACAGTCATTTGCTATGAAGGATTTGGGGGCAGCAAAACAAATCCTTGGTATGAAAATTTGCAGAGATAGGAAGAATAGAAAATTGACTCTATCTCAGGCTACTTATGTTGAAAAGGTGTTGTAGAGATTCCATATGGAGAATGCAAAAGCTGTCAGTACACCTTTGCCTAGTCATTTGAAATTGACTAAGGAGATGTGTCCTAAGACACAAGAGGAGGAAGAGAAAATGTCCAAGGTACCATATGCTTCAGCTGTAGGAAGTTTAATGTATGCCATGGTATGCACGAGACCGGATATTGCACATGCTATAGGAGTTGTTAGCAGGTATATGAGTCATCCCAGATTGGAGCATTGGAATGCGATAAAATGGATTCTTAGATATTTGAGAGATACATCCAATACACATTTATGTTTTGGGACTCTAATACTGATTTAGCAGGCTATGTAGACTTAGATTTGGCAGGGGATATTGATACTAGGTGGAGTACTATAGGTTATGTCTTTACTGTAGGTGGGACAATAGTGAGTTGGATCTCATGGTTGCAAAAGGTGGTTGCTTTATCCACCACAGAGGTAGAGTATGTAGCTGCAACAGAGGCAAGCAAGGAGATGATATGGCTGCAATCTTTTATGGAAGAATTGGGAAAATAATAGGCTAATAGTTCTTTGTATATAGACAGTCAAAGTTCCATACATCTTGCAAAGAATTATGCCTTGCATTCAAAGACCAAACACATACAGTTGAGGTATCACTTTATTCGGTCGGTGTTGGATAATGGATAGTTAAGGCTGGAAAAGATACATACAGATGAAAATCCAGCGGATATGTTTACAAAGGTAGTGACAAGGGAGAAGTTGAGCTCCTCTTCAGCTTCAGTTGGTCTTCAAGATTGAAACAATAAAATTAGAACAACAGAGTCCAGGGTGCTTATTTCCAGTGGGAACTGCATGCATAGTGGTGTCGTCCAGGATCAGTCTCCAAGTGGGAGATTGTTGGTAGGTGGTGACTGATCAGGAAAGTACTATACACTAGCCATGTTACTTTCTACCCGAATGATTTCTAGTATGTTGAATCAACCAAAGTTCAAGACCTACAACAATCATGTGTATGGATAATCAAGTCCGTGCAACTTCATGTTGAGTTTTTGAACCACAACCAAGATGCTCTAGTAGACCCAATTTAAATCCAACCAAATATTTCTTGTCCACCATTTTTTGCATTCATAGAATTATTGAAAGGAATATTAATCACTAAACAAAATGATTTTTTTTAGACTGACATAAAAAAAACCCTATTTTGTAACCGACATAAGGCTTGATAAAAGCAGCTAAGGGTTAGGGGTTTTTCGACATATTGTATTGTAGCATTTGCAACGGTATTGAGTTGCAGGGATTGCCGGTTATAATCAGTTTGATTTATTAGATAATAATATTAGACTCTTTGTTGGTGGATGTAGCCCGAGTTTGGGTGAACCACGTTAAAACTTGTCTCCCGTTGTTATTATTTCTATGTATTTCCATTCCTCTGTTTAATCTTTATTTGCATTTAATTGATATCTTCTACCGGCTAACCCTAACACCATTCTTATTCAGGTGATACTCTTGCTACTATTCTTGCCCAGATGCAGAAAGAGGTGACTGGTGATGTTTCACTTGCTTCTGTTCATCTTAGTGTCTTGAAAGAGACTATAAAATCCCAATGTTTTCCATGTTATGTTGGTAGACCTAATGTGAAGGGCTACCAAGTGACTAGATGTGTAGACCCTCTTATGTCCCCATTGATATATCCATGTTTTCTTGCTGCTCATGGTCATTATCCCAATAATGACGAAATTCCTTTATATTTTGCACAATAGTTGTATAGAGAGGTTCATATGGGCCTCAAGGTCAACTACTTGGATTTGCCAACATATTTTGGTTAGGGGCAAGGCAGGGTTGCTAATAGAGATGCCTATCATCAAGTATATCAATGAGCTCCAGCTTATAGGGCCTTGGTTGGGGAGAAGATGCCTGTTATCTCCCTAGCCCTAGCCCCTATTGTTGATCAGGTTGTCATTACTTTGCAAAGGGAAGCAATTGACAATGTTGGTGATATTGCAGCTACCACATCTAGGACATCTTCTGATCGTGAGGGAAGATATTTTATGAGTCATTTTGGATGATCCAAACCATCAGATCATGCTACTAATCCTTATGCTATCGCGAGTCTCCCTTCACCCATAGACATAGATGGTCTCACAGGAGACCATATTCTTCAAACTACAATGAGTTCTTTGTCTGAGGACCTATTGGATTCATATTCTTTCATTACATTAGAGCTTGATATCCCTTTACATGAGGTTAAAGGACACATAGGTAGAGCTTGCAATTCATAGCCTGGGTCATGATCCAATTAGGCTGCGAGACCTTCTTATCACCCTGGTAGTACTTCACATCCTGATCCACCCACAGATCATTTAGCTACTACAGAAGCACATACACCTACCCCTCCTACAAGTGTTGAGCATCAGACATCCCAGCCCTCCCTAGATTCACTTAAGGAGCTGCAGTTGTAGATGGGATCATCAAGTTATGTGGATATGCTTCTATATTCAGGCTCTACGATGCCAACTTGCCTGCATGGTCCACTCACTCATCATTACTGGAGCTAGCCAAGGAGGCATCAGATACGATCATTGCAACGGATCCTGCACCACCTGATACACAGGTATGTACATGTGTATGTGCATGTATGCATGATTTAAAAGAACTTAAATTAAATTAAGTTAAATTACTTTGCTAGATAGAGACCTAATGTACACACACACACACACACACACACACACACACACACACACACACACACACACACACACACACACACACATATATATTGTAGGGGTTAGCTCATGTTACACCTAGTCTAGGGACGGACCGTGTACACAGGTGTGATTCAGCTGATGCTAGTAATGTTAGTGGACAGGTGAGTTTTAAATTTTTAAATCATGTACTTACATGTTTGTATATAATTTGTATGTGTATGTACATATATATTTAATATTATTCTAATTTAACATAATGTACACTTTTATGTACATGTGTTGTACTAACTCTAGGGCTTGGTGCATCTATTAGAGCAGGTTGCTCACTCAAAGGGTCACTCAACTCGTAGCCAACATGATGACTAGGCTACTAGCACTACCTAGACATGTTTCTCCATATATTTCTCTAGATATTTGTTTGTGGACATTTCTATCTACATTTGCATATGTTTGTGGTCATTTCTAGATGTTTGAGGACATTTCTATCTACATGTTTTCATCTATATTTCTATCTACATGTTTGTGGACATTTCTACATGTTTGTAGACATTTCTATCTACATTTGCACATGTTTGTGGACATTTCTACATTTTTTAAAATTTGTTAAACTTGCCCATGGGTAAAAATGCACTACATATAAGTAGGTATGTTGTTACCTTTTTAGACTAGAGTATGCAGTCAATACACTTTTTTACCACATATGTGTGTGTGTGTGTGTGTGATATTTAATTTGAATTTGTTGGCAAGAGACACTGCTAGGCATGTCTAGTGTTTTCATTGATGGCAACTAAATCCATCTTACACATCCTCATTGTATCATCTATTCATACCAGAAGTCAGATTGTGGATTTGTCTAAGTCTGGATAGACAGGAACATGGCATATGATAGGGCTCAACATTTTGGTCCGCATTTCTTCACCGGTAATCATGTTGTACTGTAGATCTAAGGGAATGATAAGGGATGTCAGGGCTACCTAAATCCAAGATTTTAGCCTTTGGTGTTGAAGGGATTGAAAGTTACATGCATATGAGTATCGGGTTCTGATTAAATAGTTCAGTCCGGTGAAGAATAGACTGACTTGGTGTTTGATCCTTGTGCGGATTGAAAGAAGTGATTGGTTGAGTAATGTATGAGATCCAGTGGTATTGGCTGACATGTGAGGTGACCTAGATACATAATTTTTGGTCAACATTGCTATTCATATATGAATTCAACCAACAGAATAGTGTTCTTGAAAAATCTTCTAAGTTTTCTTGAGGATGACCGTAATTGAATAAATTTCATGTTGTGGATATATATACTTGATGGATGCGAGAATTTTGAGGTATGGATGTGCGAATATGAAGTAGGAGGTGCGAAGGGTGGCAGTATCAAGTGCAAAGTAGATATCTGATCCTCTGATTATGGCAGAACTGTAAAACAAGGTAGAAAAAGATGAAGTGTGTAAAGTCAGTGTACTGAGCTTAACTGGAATTGTAATTTTGCATTGTTAGATGCTATTCTTTAGTTCAAACATTCTAGTGAAATTTTGTAATTAATTTGTAGGCAGTGAGCCTCCTTGAGCAGTGAGCTCTGGGTAGTGTGCCTGAAGGCATGTGCCTTCCCATTTGTAATACTTTTAACAGAGTATAAATTTCTTGTGGGTTAACCCCCACCATGGTTTTTCCCTTAACCAGGTTTCCATGTAAAAATCTTGGTGTTCATGTGTTGTGATCTTGCTATTTCTATTCTTGTGTTTATGCTTCTTTCTTTTGGATGTATGTGGTAAATTAATAAAGGAACAAAGTAATAAGTTTTGCAGAACACTGATTCACCCCCCCTCTCAGTGTTCCTTATTCTCAACAGAATTTGATTGTCACTTTAAGTTTAAGTCATCAAATTTTTTTATCATACTATATCACAATATTAATATTCAAGTTGTGAAATAGAAGAACATATTTACCTCAAGGTTTATTCACATTACCTCTTTGCTAAATATGTTTGATATACTTGTAAGATTTTTATATATAGACATGATACTCTTGTTGGGGAGAGATTCCTACATGTCCTACTACATTCCGTTCTAATCCTTAAAAAAATTACCTTATGATGTGGTATAAAATATTTAAACTTTAATTTGTTATGGTGGAAATTACATCCCTTGCACTTTTCTCCTTTATTGAAATTAAAATGGAACATGGAGTATGCAATTTCAATTATTACAATAACACGAAGGTTAAGCATAACATGCTAATTTACCCTAATTGATGCTTCTTAGGCTCAAAGTAGATATCATAGTTGTGATAATAACATCTTCATGAAACATAAAAAGAACATAAAGGATTACCAAAATGTGTTGTCATAAGGCTACTATATGTTAAATATTTCTATCCAGTAAAGATATTAAGATTAAATCTATAATAAATAACATATGTAGAAGAATGTGGTCCTAATAACTTGTTACACTTTATTAAAAGCACAAATATATAACACTAGAGTAGCTACAAAACTAACAAATCTTAGAAGAAAATATTTTTGGTGCAACATGATTATTCAAGTCTAGGGATGCTCCTACATCATTTTGACTTTGTTTCCCATTAGATAGGCACCAATGTTTGATGATGACCGATCAAATATTTTGTGTGCCCATGTATCTAAAACATATTCATAGGACTATGAATATTGAATATTTTCAATTATATGTAACCTAGAAAATAACTTATTTTAAATATCTCGAGAGCTTGTGATTGTTACAATTATAGGGTATGGTTTTCTAAAAAACTATTAAATATGTTCTTATTTCCCTTTAATTATCATGTCAATGGCCTTTATGACCACCCTCATTGGCCTTGTAGATCCATAAGTACAAGTAGTTATTGACTCCTATTAATTGGCTAATTACTACATGTAGCCTAATGTTCAGTCTATCCCCTTGTGTCTAGATCAACATACATCCCTAAGTCTAGGTCTTGTGTACATTGTCTATGCTTGTAATTTATATAGTTTCAAATTTAGGGCCAACCTAACCCTCCCAACTAACCATTATGCATCAACTTGAAATACATGAAATGTTTCTTTTTTCACCTCAAGTAATTATATTTAAGAACTTTAACTCTAGTTCATTTGAACACATTTAGCACCTAACACTTAGAGGAGCATGTTCAAAGAGCATATAGCATTAAATCAAAGCATTAAAAAATTATCATATTACATGCTTGAATAAGAATCTAGGGCATTCTCTACATGACTTCCTATTGTCTTTCATCTTTGTAGTTTCATTGTTAAGAACCACATGTTGAAATTGAAATTTGTTCAATGAAAGAACTATTAATTTAAGACTATATATATAGAGAGATCATTTGTTAAGTACCACATGTTAAAATTAAAATTTGTTCAACGAAAGAACTATTAATTTAACTTGCATAAATTTTAAAACAATTAATACATGAACATAGATCTAGATAGTGAATTTAGGTCTTCAAAATGAAAATTGTAAGTTCTTCATCCATATTTTTCATACCACATCAAGTGGTTCAGCTTGCTCTTCAATCACATCTAATATCCTTTGATGATCATCACTATCTAGTCTCCACTTACGACATCCACATGCATGTGGAACTGAATGAAGAGATAGGCTGGTAGTAATTACTAGGTGACTATACTGATATACCTTGTTCTCAGGTTGATAATCAATAAAGTGAATCCTATGTTGAACAATCTTGACTTGTTTGAGATATGTCCCTTGCACTACAATTGGACCTATGGGAAACAACATCCCATGGTAAGACATAACATTTTCAAGGTAAATGTAACCTACATAGTTCATGTATAGCATTTTCATTGCTCAGTAAGACATAACATAAATTATAAAATTTAATATAAATTGAATGTTTAAATCACTCAAGGTACTTGACATGTACATATGTAACAAATTCAAAATTATTTAAAAATATATTAAATAAAGTTAAACCTATGGGAAACAATATTCCATCACTTGTTTTTGGCTTTATTAGCTTTTGCCTCTCTTCTATGCAACGCAATAAATAATAACTAACGTCTTCTATATTTCTAGCCTCTACTATGATTGCAAAAACATCTCCTACACCAAATTTACATGGAAATTTTGTAATTAAAAAAATTTAGAGATACCTTATATATATATATATATATATATATATATATATATATATACATACCTTTTTTAATCAATCTTGAAATATGGTTATAATCAATTGAAATCAAAGGAATGTCTTCAAAGCTTTCATCCTCATCTTCGTTGTATGTGTTGGTAACAACTAGTGGCACATTTTTCCATTCACTAGCATATCCACATTGTTGGTTCTTACAATTCTCACAATCTCCCAACATGCACTCATAACAAAATCAAGAGTAATCCATAGTGTGCAAAGCCCATGTCTGGCTATCTTTACTCATGACACAATGTAAAGATCTTGTTTTCCCTACCCTCTTGCATCCATGCATTGATCTTCTATCCACACCTACAAATTTATTATATTGTACATTATGAATATAATAGAAATAATTAAATTCAAACTAAAATAAACAAACTCATGTACACATATCATATATGAATATATATATTTGAAGTATTAAATTTTCAAACAATACATATCTGATATCTCCCAAAACACTCTATGTGGAATGTATCAGTTTGTTCTTGAAGATGTGCTAACCTCATTTGATGCAAAGTGTGTCTTACACCATTCAACAACATCATGTGCATCATTTATATGATCTCCCTCATAATTCATTTGATGTTTTCTGAGAGCACGTTTGATGCAAGCTCCTGCACCATCATGTTCACCCTTTCTATGCCCACTCTCAAAGAAACTCCAAACATGTGGTATATTATCATTTCGATGATATCTACTGCATAAAATGGCCTTGATGATTTGAATTGTGACGCACATCCATATGACTATACAAAATGCTTTTCAATTTTTACACACCTGCTTGCCAAATATTCAAAAAACTTCTTAAAGCAATGTTCTACAAAATGCGTGTCATGCTCTTTATCATCACTAATATAAAAGTGCTATTCTTTCTTAATGACTCAAGCTTTAAATGTATTGTCAACATCATCCAAATCCAATTGTGCATGCTGATAACACACACACACCATAATAGTGATCTGCATTGAAAAGTAATATTGTGATTGAACCTCTTTTTGATGTACAAAAGAGTAATTTTCTACAAAGTCGACTACTGATAAAACTGTTCCAGGTGGGAAAGTATCTCTTAATGTTTGAAACTGTTGTGCTTGCCACTTAGCAAAAAAGCATGATGTATGTATGGTTGTATCAATTTACAAAAGTTTTCCATAAATGTTCCAATATGTATCTCCTCTTCTACATAATCTAACCTTGTGGATTCTTTCCCATTTTTTGTTTGAAACTTTATGTACTTGTAACTCTTGTAATTTACCAACTTCGTTGGGTCGATATCTTCGTTTCTCAAAGGCATTTTAGCCATATTTCCACATGTTTCACAAATACCTTTTATGCAGTTTATTGCATTATCATCATCTGATTTATCACATAAGATGGATGCTATGAACTGACTTGCCCATTTAGGAGGTACATTTACAAAACCATCACTATCTTCTCTAATCTTTTGAAACACCTAATAGTAGAGATCAAATTCAATATGATAATGACAACAACAAGTTTCAAAAACCTTGTTTGTAGTCACATAATATGGCCTTAACCTTTCAAACATTATTTTCCCAATCTTTTATATGAGGATTTGAATTACAAAACATCACATACATCTCATGTTGTGTTATGTCTAACCAATGTTTTGTATATAGATCATGACTATTGGGCCTAGTTTTGTGTTTGATAAAATCTCTACTATTTGATGAAGCACAAGTATTATCATTCCAAAAAGTTGAGATAAAGTTCCTAAAAGCATCTTGAATCCTATCAGAATGAGGAGCTCTACACATAATTGCCCAATTACTTTCTGAGGTACTATCATCTAATAATTTTCTCCTTTTCACATATTCTGTTAGTGTCTTACTACTGAAACCAATCTTAGTTGAAATTGAAGACAATTGTCTTTTTTTGGAATTCTTTTCACTTAAAATAGATGTCAACATCACTCTTCTTGAAATGGACTTATCTGCAGATTGAGATTGTTTCCCAATGGAAGCCAAACCTTCTTTAACATTTTCAACAATATCTTTTTGTAGGTGTGAACCTTTCCCATTTTTTAATGATGAATCTACACCCAACAATTTTAATGGCTCATTTAGCTCATTAGTAAGAAGTACAATTGATAACAATTGGGTTCACTCAAGTGTATCAAGATTATTGAAACGAGCAATTATTTCCTTTGCAGTTTTATTCATTGACCTCCTATCAGTACATCTAGGTTGTCCAACATAAAGTTCCAATTTCTCCATATCCATTTCAAGTAAATGATCTAAATTTCTATAAGAAAATTTTCTCTTCACCTCTTTAGCTAGATTCATATGCTCATCCATGGTCAAAGGAAGTGATCCTGACCCCTCTCCAAAATCCATTGTTTACACTTGGGTCTCCTCTGGGTTAACATCAACTATGTGTTCTTCAGCCTCATTTGCTCTAGTATCTAAATTTGGGTCAACTTCAATTTCTATATGTTGAGCCCAGGTACACACAAAAGTCATACATACAAGAGAAAATTTTAGACTATTTAATTTAAATAATAAGCTCTCAAAATCTATCACACATCAAGGAAATACATATTAAAGAAAACTTATAATTTAGTTCTAAGTCTTGATATATTTTAAAGAGCCTCCATATCAAATTACTATAAAAATTAATATATGTGCACGTAATAACTAATATTTATGACCACAAATGATATATATCCTCATGCACAAGTTACAAATATGAGTACAAGATACATAGGTAGTTATAGCATTTAGGATGAGTGTGTAAGCATGCACAAATATTCAAGTAAGATGTACAATTTGATATATATGAAATCTCCTATAAGGGTGATTGCCCTCAATATGGACTATACATATGGTAAGATAGCTTGTAGAACCTTGAATGATTTAACAAAGCATGCAATCCTTTGTTGGAATATGTAATCAAAATGAAATAAGAATACTTGTAAAGAAAAGATAGGGCTTATATAAGTAGCAACATAATGTAGAAAAATAGGCCTAAGATTAAAGTGAAGAGAAACCCCACCATGGATTCAAGGTAGTGAAGTTCATTAAGATCAATTTGAATTCAAGGAAAATCAAATTAGATAAAAGAAATAGATCTCTCCAAGTTAGTGCAACAAGTACTATCATCTCTATTCAAGATGAGCACAAGAAGAAAATTTTCCTATACAATTTTTTCTAGAGAACTAACTAATGAAAAGAAGGATGAGACTAGATTTTTAAGGACTAACCTTTGTCTCTAAATGGAGTTCTAACTTACAAGATAATTAATCTAGTAGCTAAGTTAGAGGTTCAACTATAAAATATGGTGACAAAATTTGAGCTACCACAAGCAAAAGGTTCCTTTTGGTAATGTTTGGATTAGAAGCATGACACACTTCCTTAAATATTCACATGGAATATTCCTATAAGTACTATGAAAACAACTTTAACAAATGCCTTAGTTTTATTAATAAAAGTTAGCTCTCAAAACCCAAATAAACTAGCACTAGACTCCCCAAGAAGCCCTTTAGAAGCAAGATTTGTGAGGAAGTAAATGATGTCATAACTTTGTTGAGTAGAGCCACAATATAGGAGACTGTAAGAGAACTACAACCATGGGTGTATCAGTTCATTGCTAAAATTTTGTTGGGAAGGAATTTATTGACTAGGCTACTCTAATTAGTTACACATTGCATGATCACTTGTCCAAAGTTATGTAAACCAAGAAATTCTATATGACATCTTAATTAGTTTATGCCCTTGCTAGAAGACAACATTTTGGTGGGCTACAATAAGAGAGTTCCATGGGACAAGGACTACATAAATTTTATGAATACTACCCTCAACTAGAGATCAAAGAGGTTGTAAAGAATTTTGTAAGAGTAAAGAATTTTGTAAGAGTAAATGATGCATTCATCTTTTACATAGTTAGATTACTAAAAAGAGATTTTGGTAAAAGGATGTCTCTAGAGGCCATGACTGAAATAAAAAGATGGTATAGTTGGTTCATTCAGTTTGCCACCTTTACATATAATAGGGTCAGAGATTTTGATAAAGAACCCTACAAATTACTAAGGTATGTGGCTGATAAATTAGTACTGTTAGAACTATGCATACAACTAGTTGAAGTTTAGAAGTTACATTTAGAAAGAAAGGTGAAGAGGCCTTCATTCCCTATTATTATAAATACATATTCTTGTTTGATGGGTCAACCTTCCAAAAGTGTAGAAACTAAAATGACCCAAGTCAACATGAAGCTATATGAAGCAAGAGCCATGTTTAATTCAAGATCTACAATCAAAGGATTGAGATTTGTTTGCAAACATAAATAAAAGTTAAAAGATTTCTAGGTCAATTGTGATAATGAGTATGAAGTAAGGAGAAGAGGATATATGATATGGAATTCTTGAGCCATGTACTTTAGTATATAATTATTTTATCAATTCGGTGGGTGTCATAAGGCTAGATCTGCAGTAGGTTGATTTGGAGTCTTTCCCTAGAAGTCTATCTACTATATTTAAAAGGAACACTACAACAAATCCCTGTGATTAGCTCCCTTTTTTGCTCCATTTTTTGTTTCCACCCACTGTTTTAATGTATTTTTCTCCAATTTTTTGAAAAAGTCAGTGCTATTTATCGAGATGGTGCTATTTTGGTATTTTTTACGCCGATCAGAACAAGTAGGCACTAATTTAGGTGCTAATTTGTGCCTAAATTAGCACCTACATTAGCACCTAAGTTAATGCCTAATTTAGCACCTACTTTAGAACACCTAATTTAGCGCCTAATTATTTTGATCTAGCATGGATTAAGGGTTAAGGGATTAGGGGTTAGGGTTTAAGGGATTAAGGGTCATGTTGGATCTAAATTTCAAACCTTAAAATTTTGCCATTTCCTGCCATAAAATTCCTAATAAGTTATTTCACTCAAACCTAAAAATACCATTGTTCCATCATTAACCCTAAAATTCCTTACCTCCATCATAAAATATTTGATCAAAATCATTATGCTTTCAAGGTTATAAAGAATGTCGGTGAGATAATACTACATCGAGAAGACTCAACATCCAGTCTCTTCAATGACCCAAAGGCATAATAGACAAAAAGTAAAGTTATACAAAATTGAAGAAATAAAAGAAATCAAAGAGACAAGGGATATTGACAAGAGTCACTCAGCAGTCTTATCGATACCCTGAACATTGAATGAACAAGGTATTTCAGCATGACACCAAAATGTGTCATGCCGATCAAACGATATCATAAAAAATGTTCACAAAGGGAGTTTGGGATGTCGAGGTGATAAGGTTTGGAGTCCCATCGATAGAAGGAGTCTCTCCAATAAAAGAACAATGTAAGAGGTATTTTAGAATGACTCTACTATATCAAAGAAAAGGTCTTTCTAGTCTCTTTGAAAAGGCGATGAAATAAAAACATCAGAAGGTTAACTCCATGTTCGAAGAGACTTATGTTATCGGGGAGACGCCATCTAGGGTCACACCAAAATCCCAAACAAGCATAAAACTGAAATAAATGAGATCTCAAAGCATATCACCCCGAAATAAAGTGACAAGACTTGATGGTGGTGATCCAACATCCTTTATTCAAAAAATTAAATTCCCTTCGATGATATCAGATACACAAGTGAGATGCCATTAATTGCATAGAGTTAAGTTGATTGAACGTGAATTTTGAAGGGCATTACAAGGAGCAATCGCAGGGAGCAGCTGGACAGTAATTCATAACCAGAGTGATTTTCCAAGTAAGTACTTCTGCCCGGCTCGCATATATTAGCATGCATTCATGATTTACAGAACATGGAGGAAGTAATGCAAAACCCTATGAGTAAGAGGCAAAAAACAGGAGATAGGCATTTAAACTAGGATTTACTAGATTAGTGCCCTGGGTTAGGACATAAGTCCAAAAGAAATGCCCAACTAAACCCACATGCCAAAAAGTTAGAAGATTTATACAAACAAATAGGGTACATATGGACATCGGTTAGAGGGTATGATCTTTTTATCTTCCATTATAAGAAGATGTATAGGCATAAACCTGTTTCAAATCCTTGGTTGCTAAATTTGGGTAAATTAGTAGTCCCAAATGTGTTCGTGAATGTCTAGTTGCTAAGACTCCTTGAACAAAAATACAACCCTAAGACTTGCTATATTGAATTTGATGATGGGACTTCTTTCTTTCCCATTAGTAGAGATTATATTGCCACAGTGTTTCAATTGGACACGAGTTTAGATAAAAAAATTCAGGATCAAGGACTTGTTGGTTGAATACTGTAATATGAGTAACAATTACAAGAGATGGAAACTACCCCTGCACAGGCCTCGTGATGATAACAATAAACTCGGGGTATTTTTTGGAGTTGAGGATCCACCATATTCAGTTGAATTGTTTGAGGATTACTTCAAAAACATATACTACTCTGTCTGCCAAGTGTTAGCTATAGAAGCCTCCATGTTCATGGAAATTGCATCCATGGTTCTAGCTACAAACATACAGAGTCATGATGCTTGACACTTCGATTATGCTGAGTACTTGGCACATAATTTGCAAAATGATCTGATATCTCTTAAGAATGGAGGAATTAAATTCAGACATTATTCTCTGTTTATGCATATGGTGTTATATGAAGGACAAAGTATGTGCTTGTGGGATAAGAATATCAAGGTAAGAGATTTAGACAACAATGGTGACATAAAACCTATGCAAATGTGGACTACTATCTAGGATAGCAGATGTGACAAATCACATTATTTATATTTTGAGGAGTTTTTTGTGAAATCTATATACAAATAGTTTAGTTGTCCTTGCAATTATAATTTTTCACTAGAAATACATAAGTTTTTGAGGCTAAAAGATAAAGATGAGGAGGGAAAGTTTAGCCATAATTGGGGTGACTGGTATGTTTTCAAAGACTACACCATGATAAAAGTGTTCAGATATGAAGGACCACCCTTCCTGCTTCCAAAAACTTGTCCAAATAGGGTTGCTTATTTATAAATTGTCAGGCAATTGGCTTCTTCAGATTTCATGTAGCTTAAGTGATGCAGGAGCATCCATGGTCAATGGCAATCTTGCATCACCAAAAATATTGTTATTTTAATTTGGTTTGTTTTCAATAAGGTTTATGGGCTTGGGAAATAATATTTTAATTTGCAACAAATGTATTTCCTTTTGGTGCAATTGTAAATGTAATTTTGGTAGGATTTGACTAATTTTATCATAAGTGGGGCTGCCAAGAATCTTGGAATTGATTTCCAAGAGGTGGGGCCAGAAGCTTTGTATGTTGTTGCATGTCTAGGTCATTATTATGAAACCCAGTCTCGGTAAAATGGGAATAACTTCCACATTTCTATTCAAAATTGAAAAATTTAAAATATTCTAGAAAGCTAGAAAGAAGGTCAACAAAACCCAGAAACCTTTTTAGAAAATCCTAAAAATTGAGGGAGCGATGATAGGATGGAAGTGACTAGTTTTTCTTGTGGATTTATGGAGGTTGTTTTGAGAAACCAATAATTGTTTTCTTCTCATCCAATTTCTACATATCGAGGATTTCTCATTTGGGAGAGAGGGTTTTGGATGAAGATATTTGCATAGCCAGATGCTGCCAGTATGAGTCCAAATTGATGAAGACATAAAAAAATGTTGCAAGTGTGGATAATATCTCTCAGAAGCTCATATGCTTCCATATCTTGTTATGAAATTTTAGATTGCATAAATATTATTGTGCATACTTCTCTTCTTCTATTTGTTGTTCCTTTTTATTTTCAGCCTTCTTTCAAAGGCTTGTGAAGTGTTTTGTTGTAGATTTCTAAGTGAAGACTATCCTCTCTGCATCAATTGGTATTAGAGCTTAGAAGGTCTGGGCAAAAGAGAGTTTGGTGTTTGTGGGTTTTTGTTCGTGTAGGTTGAAGAGAGAACTTGGTTTCCAAAAGACTGGGTAGAGGAATACAGAAAAGACCTAGGTGAGGCAAACACAAGGAGAAGCAAGGTTAAAGGGACTTACTTGAAGAGAAGATGGATTTTTTGAAAAGGTACCTATAGGCTGGGGGTTCACAAAAGAAGAAGCAAGAAGAAAAAGAGAGGAAGAGGAAAGAGGAAAAGATGAGACAAATAGAGGTTGAGAAAGAGATAAGAGAACTGAGGCAAGTAGTGGAAGAGATGGAAAAAGATATGGAAAGAATAGTTGAGCAGTTGCAAAGTTGACACTTATCAGTGAAGAGGAAGGTTACATGGCCCATTAGAAAGATTATTCAAAGAAGAATGAGACAAGCAATGACAACAGCAATAGAAGAGGTAAAAAATGAAATGATGAGTATACCTATGATTGTTTTGACATCAAGCAATGAAGAAGATAAAGTAGACATGGTTGAGGATGAGAAGAAGGTTGTAGTTGTTCCAGATCATGAGGTTGCAACAGTAGAGAATGAGTATGAAGAAGATTGGGCAGTAGACAATGGTGATGAAAATGTTGCAGAGAAAGAGGTAATACATAATATGTTTTATTTTTATGATGAGGATGAGAGTAGAGTGTATGAAGATGAAAATATTGCAGCAAATAGTGAGTAGATAGATGTTGTAGTAGCAACAATAGAGGAACAGGTGAAAGAGGTAAAATTGTATTCTTTTGAATTTGTGAAGGATGATTTGCATGTGAATGTAGAAGAACATTTAGTGAATGCAGAAGAGATAGTGTAGTTGGATGTTGTTAGTGTTGATTTGTATGTAGGGAAAGATTCATGTGATGTTGCAGAGGATAGTGTAGATGCATGTTGGTGGAGGAGGTCGAGTTACAGTAATTCCATGTTGAGAAAGAGGAGTGCAGAGCAAAGTTGGTGGAGTATGGGAAGTATTCTAGGTAGACGCTGGAAAAAGAGAAAAAAAAAGAGACCGCAATTTCTTGTGCACATATTTGTGAGTGTATGTTCACAAACTTCTGACCCTAGGTGTTTGATGTAGGAGCATCCATGGTCAATGGCAATCTTGCATCACTAGAAATATTGTTATTTTAATTTGGTTTGTTTTGAAAAAGGTTTATGGGCTTGGGAAATAATATTTTAATTTACAACAAATGTAATTTCCCTTGGGTGCAATTGTAAATGTAATTTTGGTGGGATTTGACTGATTTTGTCATAAGTGGGTTTGGCAAGAATCTTGGAATTGATTTCCAAAAGGTGGGGCCAGAAGCTTTGCATGTTGTTGCATGTCTGGGTCGTTATTATGAAACCCAGTCTCGGTAAAATGGACACAACTTTCTCATTTCATATCAAAATTGCAAAATTTAAAATTTTCTAAAAAGAAGGAAAGAAGCTAGACAAAACCCAAAAACCATTTTAGAAAATCCTGAAAATTGAGCTAGCGATGATAGGTTGGAAGTGACGGGTTTTTCTTGTAGATTTATGGAGGTTGTTTTGAGAAACCAATAATGGTTTTCTTCTCACCCAATTTCTACATATTGAGGATTTCTCATTTGGGAGAGAGGGTTTTGAATGAAGATATTTGCATAGCCAAATGTTGCCAATCTGAGTCTAGATTGATGAAGACATAAAAAAATGTTGCAAGTGTGGATTGTATCTCTCAAAAGCTCATATGCTTCCATATTTTGTAATGAAATTTTAGATTGCATAAATATTATTGTGCATATTTCTCTTCTTCTATTTGTTGTTCCTTTTTATTTTCAGCCTTCTTTCAGAGGCTTGTGAAGTGTTTTTTTGCAAATTTCTAAGTGAAGACTATCCTCTTTGCATCAATTGGTATCAGAGCTCAGAAGGTCTGGGCAAAAAAGAGCTTGCTGTTTGTGGGTTTTTGTTTGTGTAAGTTGAAAAGAGAACCTGGTTACCAAAAGACTAGGTAGAGGAAAAGAGAAGAGACCTAGGTGAGGCAAAGAGAAAGAGAAACAAGGTTAAAGGGACTTGCTTGAATAGAAGATGGATTTGTTGAAAAGGTACCTACAAGCTGGGGATTAACAAAAGAAGAAGCAAGAAGAAAAAGAGAGGAAGAGGAAAGAGGAAAAGATGAGACAAATAGAGGTTGAGAAAGAGATAAGAGAACTGAGGCAAGCTATGGTTGAGATGGAAAAAGATATGGAAAGAATAGTTGAGCAGTTGCAAAGTTGACACTTATTAGTGAAGAGGAAGGTTACATGGCCCATTAGAAAGATTATTCAAAGAAGAATGAGACGAGCAAGGAAAGCAGCAATAGAAGAGGTAAAAAATGAAATGGTGAGTATAGCTATGATTTTTTTGACATCAACCAATGAAGAAGACAAAGTAGACATGGTTGGGGATGAGAAGAAGGTTGTAGTTGTTGCAAATCATGAGGTTACAGCAGTAGATAATGAGTATGAAGAAGATGGGGTAACCAACAATGGTAATGAAAATGTTGCATAGATAGAGGTAATACATAATATGTTTTATTTTTATGATGAGGATCAGAGTAGAGTGTATGAAGATGAAAAGATTGTAGCAGATAGTGAGCAAATAGATGTTGTAGCAACAGCAATAGAGGAACATGTGAAAGAGGTAAAATTGTATTCTTTTGAATTTGTGAAGGATGATTTGCATGTGAGTGTAGAAAATAGTTAGTGAATGCAGAAGAGATAATATAGTTGGATGTTGTTAGTGTTGATTTCTATGCAGGAAAAGATTTTTGTGATGTTGCAGAGTATAGTGCAGATGCATGTTGGTGCAAGAGGTCGATTTATAGTGATTCCATGTTGAGAAAGAGGAGTGCAGAGCAGAGTTGGTGGAGTATGGGAAGTATTCCAGGTAGATGCTGGAAAAGAGAAGAAAAAAAGAGATTGCAATTTCTTGTGCACATATTTGTGAGTGTATGCTCACAAACTTCTTACCCTAGGTGTCTGATTTAGGAGCATCCATGGTCAATGACAATCTTGCATCACCAAAAATATTGTTATTTTAATTTGGTTTATTTTCAATAAGGTTTATGGGCTTGGGAAATAATATTTTAATTTGCAACAAATGTAATTTCCCTTGGTGTAATTGTAAATGTAATTTTGGTGGGATTTGACTAATTTTTTCATAAGAGGGGCTGCCACTAATCTTGCAATTGATTTCCAAGAGGTGGGGCCAGAAGCTTTGCATGTTGTTGCATGTTTGGGTCGTTATTATGAAACCTATTATCAATAAAATGGGGATAACTTTCTCATTTCATATCCAAATTGCAAAATTTAAAATTGCCTAGAAAGTCAGAAAGAAGGTGAAAAAAACCCAGAAACCATTTTAGAAAATACTAAAAATTGAGGGAGCAATTATAGGTTGGAAGTGATGGGTTTTTCTTGTGGATTAATGGAGGTTGTTTTTTGAAACCAATAATGGTTTTCTTCTCACCCAATTTCTACATATTGATGATTTCTTATTTGGGAGAGAGGGTTTTGGATGAAGATATTTACATAGCCAAATGCTGCCAGTATAAGTCCAGATTGATGAAGACATAAAAAAATGTTGCAAGTGTGGATTGTATCTCTTAGAAGCTCATATGCTTCCATATTTTGTAATGAAATTTCAGATTGCATAAATATTATTGTGCATATTTCTCTTCTTCTATTTGTTGTTCCTTTTTATTTTCATCCTTCTTTCAGAAGCTTGTGAAGTGTTTTGTTGTAGATTTCTAAGTGAAGACTATCCTCTCTGCATGATTTGGTATCAGAGCTCAGAAGGTCTAGGCAAAAGAGAGTTTGGTGTTTGTGGGTTTTTGTTTGTGTAGGTTGAAGAGAGAACCTAGTTGCAAAAAGACTAGGTAGAGGAAAAGAGAAGAAACCTAGGTGAGGCAAAGATAAAGAGAAGCAAGGTTAAAGGGACTTGCTTGAAGAGAACATGGATTTGTTGAAAAGGTACCTACAGGCTGGGGGTTCACAAAAGAAGAAGCAAGAAGAAAAAGAGAGGAAGAGGAAAGAGGAAAAGATGAGACAAATAGAGGTTGAGAAAGAGATAAGAGAATTGAGGAAAGCTGTGGAAGAGATGGAAAAAGATATGGAAAGAATAGTTCAGCAGTTGCAAAGTTGGCACTTCTTAGAGAAGAGGAAGGTTACATGGCCCATTAGAAAGATTATTCAAAAGAATGAGACAAGCAAGGACAACAGTAATAGAAGAGGTAAAAAATTAAATGGTGAGTATACTTATGATTGTTTTGTCATCAAGCAATGAAGAAGACAAAGTAGACATGGTTGAACATGAGAAGAAGGTTGTAGTTTCAAATTATGAGGTTGCAGCAGTAGAGAATGAGTATGAAGAAGATGGGGCAGTAGACAATGGTGATGAAAACGTTGTAGAGAAAGAGGTAATAGATAATATGTTTTATTTTTATGATGGGGATGAGAGTAGAGTGTATGAAGATGAAAAGATTGCAGCAAATAGTGAGCAGATAGATGTTGTAGCAGCAGTAATAGAGGAACAAGTGAAAGAGGTAAAATTGTATTCTTTTGAATTTGTGAAGGATGATTTGCATGTGAATGTAGAAGAATAGTTAGTGAATGCAAAAGAGATAGTGCAGTTGGATGTTGTTAGTGTTGATTTTTATGCGTGGAAAGATTTGTCTGATGTTGCAGAGGATAGTGTAGATGCATGTTGGTGGAGGAGGTCGAGTTACAGTAATTCCATGTTGAGAAAGAGGAGTGCAGAGCAAAGTTGGTGGAGTATGGGAAGTATTCCAAGTAGATGCTGGAAAAAGAGAAAAAAAAAAGAGATCGCAATTTCTTGTGCACATATTTGTGAGTGTATGTTCACAAACTTCTTACCCTGGGTGTCTAATGTAGGAGCATCCATGGTCAATGGCAATCTTGTATCACTAGAAATATTGTTATTTTAATTTGGTTTGTTTTCAAAAAGGTTTATGGGTAATAGATAATATTTTTTATTTTTATGATGGGGATGAGAGTAGAGTGTATGTTGTAGAGGATAGTGTAGATGCATGTTGGTGGAGGAGGTTGAGTTACAGTGATTCCATGTTGAGAAAGAGGAGTGCAGAGCAGAGTTGGTGGAGTATGTGAAGTATTCCAGGTAGATGATGGAAAAAGAGAAAAAAAAGAGAGAAATTTCTTGTGCACATATCTGTGAGTGTATACTCACAAACTTCTTACCCTGGGTGTCTAATGTAGGAGCATCCACGGTCAATGGCAATGTTGCATCACCAAAAATACTGTTATTTTAATTTCATTTGTTTTCAATAAGGTTTATGGGCTTGGGAAATAGTATTTTAATTTGCAACAAATGTAATTTCCCTTGGGTGCAATTGTAAATGTAATTTTTGTGGGATTTAACTAATTTTTTCATAAGTGGGGCTGCCAAGAATCTTGGAATTGATTTCCAAGAGGTGGAGCTAGAAGCTTCGCATGTTGCTGCATGTCTAGGTCGTTATTATGAAATCCAATCTTGGTAAAATGTGAATAACTTTATCATTTCTTATCAAAATTACAAAATTTAAAATATTCTAAAGAGCTGGAAAGAAGGTGAACAAAACCCAGAAACCTTCTTAGAAAATCATAAAATTTAGGGAGTGATGATAGGTTGGAATTGACAGGTTTTTCTTGTGGATTTATGGAGGTTATTTTGAAAACCAATAATGGTTTTCTTCTCACCTAATTTCTACATATTGAGGATTGTTCATTTGGGAGAGAGGGTTTTGGATGAAGATATTTGCATAGCTAGATGCTGCCAGTATGAGTCCAGATTGATGAAGACATAAAAAATGTTGCAAGTGTGGATTGTATCTCTAAGAAGCTCATATGCTTCCATATTTTGTAATGAAATTTTAGATTAGATAAATATTATTGTGCATATCTCTCTTCTTCTGTTTGTTGTTCCTTTTTATTTTCAACCTTCTTTCAAAGGCTTGTGAAGTGTTTTGTTGTGGATTTCTAAGTGAAAACTATCCTCTTTGCATCAATTGGTATCAAAGATCAGAAGGTATGGGTAAAAGAGACTTTGGTGTTTGTGGGTTTTTGTTTGTGTAGGTTGAAGAAAGAACCTAGTTGCCAAAAGACTAGGTAGAGGAAAAGAAAAGAGACTTAGGTGAGGCAAAGATAAAGAGAAGCAAGGTTAAAGGGACTTGCTTGAAGAGAAGATCAATTTGTTGAAAAGGTACCTGTAGGGTGGGGGTTCAGAAAAGAAGAAGCAAGAAGAAAAATAGAGGAAGAGGAAAGAGGAAAAGATGATACAAATAGAGGTTGAGAAAGAGATAAGAGAACTGAGGCAAGCTGTGGAAGGGATGGAAAAAGATATGGAAAGAATAGTTCAGTAGTTGCAAAGTTGGCACTTATTAGTGAAGAGGAAGGTTTCATGGCCCATTAGAAAGATTATTCAAAGAAGAATGAGACAAGCAAGGACAGCAGCAATAGAAGAGGTAAAAAATGAAATGGTAAGTATACCTATGATTGTTTTGACATCAAGAAATGAAGAAGACAAAGTAGACATGGTTGAGGATGAGAAGAAGGTTGTAGTTGTTGCAGATCATGAGGTTGTAGTAGTAGAGAATGAGTATGAAGAAGATGGGGCAGCAGACAATGGTGATGAAAATGTTGCAGAGAAAGAAGTAATACATAATATGTTTATTTTTATGATGAGGATGAGAGTAGAGTGTATGAAGATGAAAAGATTGCAGTAGATAGTGAACAGATAGATATTGTAGCAACAACAATAAAGGAACAGGAGAAAGAGGTAAAATTGTACTCTTTTGAATTTGTGAAGGATGATTTGCATGTGTGTAGAAGAATAGTTAGTGAATGCAGAAGAGATAGTACAGTTCGATGTTGTTAGTGTTGATTTGTATGTAGGGAAAGATTTGTGTGATGTTGTAGAGGATAGTGCAGATGCATGTTGGTGGAGGAGGTTGAGTTACAGTGATTCCATGTTGAGAAAGACGAGTGCAAAGCAAATTTGGTGGAGTATGGGAAGTATTCTAGGTAGATGCTAGAAAAAGAGAACAAAAAAAAGAGAGCAATTTCTTGTGCACATATTTGTGAGTGTATGCTCACAAACTTCTTATCCTAGGTGTCTGACGTAGGAGCATCCACGGTCAATGACAATCTTGCATCACCAAAATATTGTTATTTTAATTTGGTTTGTTTTCAATAAGGTTTATGGGCTTGGGAAATAATATCTTAATTTGCAACAAATGTAATTTCCATTGGGTGCAATTGTCAATGTAATTTTGGTGGGATTTAACTGATTTTGTCATAAGTGGGGCTGCCAAGAATCTTGTAATTGATTTCCAAGAGGTGGGGCAAGAAGCTTTGCATGTTGTTGTATGTCTATGTCATTATTATGAAACCCAGTCTCGGTAAAATGGGCAGAACTTTCTCATTTATAATGAAAATTGTAAAATGTCAAATTTTCTAGAAAGTAGGAAAGAGGTGAACAAAACCCAAAAACTATTTTAGAAAATCATGAAAATTGAGGGAGCGATGACATGTTAGAAGTGACGGGTTTTTCTTGTGGATTTATGGAGGTTGTTTTCAAAAACCAATAATAGTTTTCTTCTCCCCCAATTTCTACATATTGAGGATTGCTCATTTGGGAGAGAGGGTTTTGGATGAAGATATTTGCATAGCTAGATGCTGCCAGTATGAGTCCAGATTGATGAAGATAGAAAAAAATGTTGCAAGTGTGGATTGTATCTCTCAGAAGCTCATATGCTTCCATATTTTGTAATAAAATTTCAAATTGCATAAATATTTTTGTGCATATTTCTCTTCTTCTATTTGTTGTTCCTTTTTATTTTCAGCCTTCTTTAAAAGGCTTATGAAGTGTTTTGTTGCAGATTTCTAAGTGAAGACTATCCTCTCTGCATTAATTGGTATCAGAGCTTAAAAGGTTTGGGCAAAAGAGAGTTTGGTGTTTGTGGGTTTTGTTTGTGTAGGTTGAAGAGAGAACCTGGTTGCCAAAAGTCTAGGTAGAGGAAAAGAGAAGAGACCTAGGTGAGACAAAGATAAAGAGAAGCAAGGTTAAAGGGACTTGCCTGAAGAGAAGATGGATTTGTTGAAAAGGTACCTAGATGGCTAGGGGTTCACAAAAGAAGAAGCAAGAAGAAAAAGAGAGGAAGAGGAAAGAAGAAAAGATGAAACAAATAGAGGTTGAGAAAGAGATAAGAAAACTAAGGTAAGCTGTGAAAGAGATGGAAAAAGATATGGAAAGAATAGTTCAGCAGTTGTAAAGTTGGCACTTATCAGTGAAGAGAAAGGTTACATGGCCCATTAGAAAGAATATTCAAAGAAGAATGAGACAAGCAAGGACAACAACAATAGAAAAGGTAAAAAATGAAATGCTAAGTATACCTATGATTTTTTTAACATCAAGAAATGAAGAAGACAAAGTAAACATGGTTGAGGATGAGAAGAAGGTTGTAGTTGTTGCAGATCATGAGGTTGCAGCAGTAGAGAATAAGTATGAAGAAGATGGGGCAGCAGACAATGGTGATGAAAATGTTGTAGAGAAAGAGGTAATACATAATATGTTTTATTTTTATGATGAGGATGAGAGTAGAGTGTATGAAGATGAAAATATTGCAGCCGATAGTGAGCAAATAGATGTTGTAGTAGCAGCAATAGAGGAACAGGTGAAAGAGGTAAAATTGTATTGTTTGGAATTTGTGAAGGATGATTTGCATGTGAATGTAGAAGAATAGTTAGTGAATGTAGAAGAGATAGTACAGTTGGATGTTGTTAGTGTTGATTTCTAGGAAGGGAAAGATTTGTGAGATGTTGCAGAGGATAGTATAGATGCATGTTGGTGGAGGAGGTTAATTTACAGTGATTCCATGTTGAGAAAGAGGAGTGCAGAGTAGAGTTGGTGGAGTATGGGAAGTATTCCAGGTAGATGCTGGAAAAAGAGAAAAAAAAAGAGATAGCAATTTCTTGTGCACATATTTGTGAGTATATGCTCACAAACTTCTTACCCTGGGTGTCTGATGCAGTACCATCCACAATTAATGGCAATCTTGCATCACCAAAAATATTGTTATTTTAATTTACCTTGTTTTCAATAAGGTTTATGGGCTTGGTAAATGATATTTTAATTTGCAACAAATTTAATTTCCCTTGGGTGCAATTGTAAATGTAATTTTGGTGGGTGTTGACTGATTTCCTCATAAGTGGGGCTGCCAAGAATCTTGGAATTGATTTCCAAAAGGTGGGGCCAGAAGCTTTGCTTGTTGTTGCATGTGTGGGTCGTTATTATGAAACCCAACCTTGGTAAAATGGGCATAACTTTCTCATTTCTTATCAACATTCTAAAATTTAAAATGTTTTAGAAATCCGAAAAGACGATGAACAAAACCCAGAATTTTTTTTAGAAAATCCAAAAAATGAGGGAGCGATGACAAGTTGGAAGTGATGGGTTTTTCTTGTTGATTTATGGAGTTTGTTTTGATAAACCAATAATGGTTTTCTTCTCACCCAATTTCTACATTTTGAGGATTGCTCATTTGGGAGAGAGGGTTTTGGATGAAGACATTTGCATATCTAGATGCTACTAGTATGAGTCCAAATTGATGAAGACATAAAAAAATGTTGCAAGTGTGGATTGTGTCTCTTAGAAGCTCATATGCTTCCATATTTTGTAATGAAATTTTATATTGCATAAATATTATTGTACATATTTCTCTTCTTCTATTTGTTGTTCCTTTTTATTTTCAGCCTTCTTTCAAAGGCTTGTGAAGTTATTTTTTACAGATTTCTAAGTGAAGACTATCCTCTCTACATCAATCGGTATCAGAACTCAGAAGGTCTGGGCAAAAGAGAGTTTGGTGTTTGTGGGTTTTTGTTTGTGTAGGTTGAAGAGAGAACCTGGTTGCCAAAAGACTAGGTAGAGGAAAAGACAAAGAGAAGCAAGGTTAAAGGGACTTGCTTGAAGAGAAGATGGATTTGTTGAAAAGGTACCTGCAAGCTGGGGCTTCACAAAAGAAGAAGCAAGACGAAAAAGAGAGGAAGAGGAAAGAGAAAAAGATGAGACAAATAGAGGTTGAGAAAGAGATAAGAGAACTGAGGCAAGCTATGGAAGAGATGGAAAAAGATATGAAGATAATAGTTCAGTAGTTGCAAAGTTGGCACTTATCAATGAAGAGGAAGGGTACATGGCCCATTAGAAAGATTATTCAATGAAGAATGAGACAAGCAAGGACAACATCAATAGAAGAGGTAAAAAATGAAATGGTGAGTATACCTGTGATTGTTTTGACATCAAGCAATGAAAAATACAAAGTAGACATGGTTGAGGATGAGAAGAAGGTTGTAGTTTTTGCAAATCATGAGGTTGCAGCAGTAGAGAATGAGTATGAAGAAGATGGGGCAGTAGACAATAGTGATGAAAATGTTGCAGAGAAAGAGATAATACATAATATGTTTTATTTTTATGATGGGGATGAGAGTAGAGTGTATGAAGATAAAAAGATTGCAGTAGATAGTGAGTAGATAGATGTTGTAGCAGCAACAATAGAGGAACTAGAAAAAAAATGACCGAGTGAAATTTCAAAATTAGGGCAAGGAGACTGTTACGGTCTCAAGAGAGCTTTTTTGCAGATTTTCTAATGGAGAATGGAGGGGTTTTGGAATCTACAGTGGAGAAAGATATTTTGCCAAGGTTTCCTATGGAAGGAAGGGAAGTTTTTAATTCTAGATACAGGAGGTTTGGAAAGCCATATCAGAATAGGAAGCAAGTGAAAACTGTTAAGCAAATCTAGGTTTGAAAGGAAAAATATTTAGATAAGGATTTTAATGTATCTAAGGAGATTGAGATTCAGCTTCTTGAAGATCTTATTCATCCTAATATTCTAGATCTAAGCCAACATGCATTAATAGGTAAGATTTGGAATTTTTCTTCTGAAGTTCATGTCTTGGAATCCTGGGTAAAAGATAACTGGAGTGAAGTTACTAATTTTTGGTTATTAGACAAGGGTTTGGGCTTTTTAATAGTTATTTTTTTGAATAAGGAGGCAAGAGATAATATTTTGAAAGTTAAATCATGGTTTTTCAAAGGGAAAGGAATTTATTTACAAGAATGGATTCCGAACTTTGATCCTCGAGCTAATGTAAATACTTATTTTCCTTTCTGGATTAGCTTGCATAATTTGCCTTTGGAATATATGGATTTGGGTGTTTTAAAATTCATTGCTGAGAGAGTGGGTTTTTTTGTGAATCATGATATGTTGACTTACAAAAACCCTAGTCTTCCAGTAAGAATGTGTGTGGTTATGAACACCTTTTTTCTGTTACCAAAATCGGTAATTTTGAAAAGCACTAAGAGTGTTTGGGTTTAGAACGTAGAGTTTGAAGATCCTCAAACCATTATAAATTTTGATAATTTATGTGATTTAGAGGAATGGGTGGTTTCAGAAAATCATTCTCCTGATCCTTTACCTCTTGATAAAGACGCTTCTCCAGATTTAGCTATTGATAAGTTGAATTGCTTGGAAGAAGATCATGTTCTAAATGTGTCAAATGAATCTGAATTGTTAGTTAACAAGCAAAGTGAAAATCAAGTAGAATTTGTATCTTCTAGAGAAAATTATTTTCTTTCAGGTGAGACTAGTTCAAAAGAGCATGATCTAAATAGATTGGTTGAAGGAGTATCTGGTTCAGAGTTTTTAAATGACGCTTTGCCTTCTATAGATGCTGGGGTCAATGGGTCTGAAGACAATGAGTTGTCTTTTGATTATTTAGTTAACCCTTCATTAGGGTTGGATAGTAATGATGCTTCCTTCGCCCAAGATCAAGTTATGGCAGTATAGGGTGATTTGGATTTAAATTCTATTATTAATGTTTTGGATATTAATAATGTCTTCAAGGATCCTGTGATTTTGATGGATGTAGAGAATAAAGACCCATTAGTTTCTTCTATTGATAAGATTTCAGGGAAATTTAAGGAGTCCTTCCCATTAGAGGCAGAAAAGTTCATTGATGAAGTTATTTTGAAAGTAGAAGAGGAGTTGATTAATAAGATAGCTGATGAAGTAATGATCGAGGAAGTAGTGGAAGGGAGTGATGTTTTATCCTTGATCTCTCAAAATCCATTAGAGGAAAGAAGTGGTCTAACTCCTCTTGCTAAACAATCTTGAGGAAGGAAACCAAAATCTAAGATTACAGAAGAAGAAATTCAAGCAGGTGTTCAAACAACATTGGAGAAAATGTTAACAAGATCAGTAGTGAGGAGAACTAGTAGGTATCCTCGAGATCCATGAAAATTATAACATGGAATGTTAGGGGTATTAATACCCCTAACAAGAGATGCCTGATAAAACATCAGTTGGATTTATCAAGTGTAGACTTAGTCTTTCTTCAAGAAACTAAACTTTCTACTTCTTTAGTAGAGAATATTTTTAGTAAATGGAAAAAGTGGGATTTCTTTTCTGTGGCAGCTTCTGGTGCTTTAGGAGGTTTGGCTTTGCTTTGGAATAAACTTTCAGTTGATGTTCAAGTTGTTTCTTCAGCTTCCAATTGTTTACTAGCAAAAAATCATTTTGGATTAGAATCTTTTTGGATTATTAATGTTTATGGTCCGACTTCTACTATAGACAAAAAAAGACTTTGGGATTCATTAAGTACTATTTTACAAGATCTTCAGAATGAGAAGTTAATCATTGGAGGTGATTTCAATGCAATCTTGAATTTAGATGAAAAATCAAGTGGAATAAGCCCTCCCTTAAAGACTATGGCAGATTTTTCAGAATTCGTTTCTAATAGTGGTCTAATTGATTCTATTCCCATTAATGGGAAATTTACTTGGTCGAATAGAAGGAAGGATTTCTTGCAGATAGCAAAAAGATTGGATAGATTCCTTCTTTCTTCTTCTTGGATTTTCTAGCAGTGTTCATTTTCTTCTTCGATTCTTTCTTTTTTAGGTTCAGATCATTTTCCTGTTCAATTAAATTTGGAATTTGTAGAATTTTTTTAGGGTATTAAAAAACCTCTCAAGTTGGAAGCAATGTGGTTTCGTGATCCTGATTTTGTTCCATTAATAAAAACATGGTGGGAGTCTCTTCCTTATATCAAGGGATCTCGAATGTTTCAAATTTGTAGAAAGCTTCATCTTCTAAAAGATAAAATCAGGGCTTGGAATATTTCTCATTTAAAAAATATCTTTCAAGAGAAGGAGATTATTTCAGATAAACTTCAATTCATTAATCAGAAAATTATCAATCAAGGGATGGATAATCAGTTGTTTGAATGCCAAAAAGAGTTGTAGTCAGACTTGGAGGAAATTCTTTCCAGAGAGGAGATCTTTTGGAGACAAAAGTCGAGAGAAACTTGGTTGCAGGCTGGTGATAGAAACACAAGATTTTTTTCATGCCTTAGTAAAAATGAATAGACATTTCAACAAAATTTAGCTTATAAAAAATGAAGAAGCGAAACTACTGTCTGATCTTGGTGATATTCAAAAAGAGGTTGTCTCCTTCTCCTCCTCTCTTCTTTCTAATAATAATTCTTCCTTTTCAAAAGAGCTGTGTAATTCTTTATTGAGTAATATTCCATCTTTGGTAGAAAAAGAAGACAATCTTATGTTGCTAAAAGAGTTTTCTTTGGAAGAAGTTAGGGGTGTTGTTTTCTCTATGGATCTAGATAAAGCCCCAGGTTCAGATGGTTTCACCCCACTATTTTTTCAGAAATGTTGGGAAATTGTACGTAGAGATGTTTGGCTTGCTTTGGAAGAATCAAGGAAGAACAACAATAGTTTAAGGGAATTGAATGCTACTTTTATAGCCCTAATTCCAAAACTTAGTTCTCCAACCTCTTTTTCCCATTTTAGACCTATTTCACTCTGTAATACTTTATATAAAATTTTCACTAAAGCCATCACAATGAGGTTGGCCTCCCTAATTCCCAAAATTATCTATGATGAGCAAGGAGGATTTGTTCTAGGAAAGGAGACAACAGATGGATCATTAATCGCTCATGAAGTTCTACACTCTGTTAAGGAATTAAAATTGCCAGCTATGATTTTAAAACTAGACATGAAGAAGGCTTATGACAGAGTCTCATGGGTTTTCTTGATGAAGGTTCTTAGGAAATTTGGTTTTACAAAAAAATGGTGTAAATGGATTTGGTCCTACATTTCGAAAGTAAGGTCAGTTGTTCTGATAAATGGAAGTTCTACTAACTTCTTCCAAGTCTCTCAAGGTATTAGACAAGGGGATCCTCTATCTCCTTATCTTTTCATCTTGATGGCAGAAGCTTTTAGTCAGGAAATTATTAATCAATGTCATCTTTCTAATTGGAAAGGTATTGTTATTCCTTGAGTTCCTTTTCCTATTTCTCATACCCTATTTGTAGATGATACTTTATTATTTGGATTTCCTTCTTTAAGACAGGCCAAATGCATTCAGAATATAGTCTCA
Organism: Cunninghamia lanceolata; assembly: GCA_027924645.1. Lineage (NCBI taxonomy): Eukaryota > Viridiplantae > Streptophyta > Pinopsida > Cupressales > Cupressaceae > Cunninghamia > Cunninghamia lanceolata. The sequence continues at coordinate 2,769,555 of BSBN01001052.1, read as the reverse complement.
AACTATTGTGAAGTTTCGAATCAAGAGGTAAACTTGGAGAAGTCTAAAAAAAATTTCTTCAATACCAAGGTAAATATCTAGAATAGAATTATTTCTCTTTTGAAATATAAATTAGGGTCTTTACCTAGTCAGTATCTGGGTATTCCTTTGTGTTTTGGTCCTAATAGGAAGTCTTTTTGGGCCAAGATTTCTAAGTCTATTCATAATAGAATTGCCTTATGGAAGGGTAGATGGCTTACTTTGTCTGGTAAAATAACTCTTCTTAAGTCAGTCTTGACTGTTCTTCCAATCTATATGCTTTCAATTTTGAAAATACCTAAAGGCATAATAGAGGATATCTAGAAATCTCTTAGGTCTTTCCTTTGGAAGAGTAGTTTAGAAGTCAGCAATAAGATGCCATTGATTTCTTGGGATGAGATTTGTATTCCCAAATCTATAGGGGGAGCAGGTATCCATAACTTAGAAGCCCAAAACAAGTCTTTGGGTGCTAAGCTAGCTTGGAAGCTTTACTCCAAACCTCAGTTAAAATGGTGTAAACTTATGCAACATAAATATTTGGATTCTTTTGATCCAAAAAGAATTTTCACAGTGGAGAATCCTTCTAAAAGATCTAGTATGTGGAATTTTTTAGTGGCTTGTAGGGGGGTATTCTTGCTAGTCTTTCCTAGAAGGTTTTTAATGGTTCTAAGGATAGATTTTGGGAGGATTCATGGAATGTTTTTCCTCCTCTTTCTCTTTGTGATGGTTTGGATTAGGCTAAAGATTTCCTTATTCAAAATTGGGGGAGTAAGGTGAGAGATTATTTCTCAGTAATCAGGGATGGTTCCTTCTCCTCAGTGGTGTGGAAATATTTTTAGAGGTGTGATTTTCCTCAAGATCAAAAAATTTTACTTTCTATTCAGCTTCAAAAGAGGAGGATTTGTTACTCTCAAAAAGAAGATGAATTAATATGGACTTTTACTAATAATGGTTCCTACTCTGTTCGTGATGGATATAGATCCTTGGTCTTTAAACAGGGAAGCTAGATTTTAGATTGGCCTTTTTCTCTTTGCTGGAATGTTGCTTGTCTTCCTAAAGTGGGTGCTTTTGCTTGGTTGGCTCTTTAGAGGAAAATTTTGACCAGTCAAAGGCTAAGTAAACTTGGTTTAGCAGAACCTTTTAAATGTGTTTTCTGTGGAAAGTCTGATGAGGAGCCTGATCACCTCTTTGTGCTTTTCTCTTTTGCTTCATCTTGTTGGTATTGGTTGTTTTCAAAGCTTAATTGGTTTTCTCCTCTACCTAACTCTATTTTAGATTTGTTTCGTAGTTAGCCAATTTTTTATAAAGGTTCAACTTTATCTTCTATTTGGATAGTCTCTCCTTCTATTGTGATATGGAGTTTATGGTTAGAAAGAAATCAGAGGATATTTAGAAAAGAATTTCAAACTTGTGAAAGTATTTTGTTAAAAATTGAGAAGTCTATCTCAGAAGTGGTCATGAGTAATTTATAGAGGAAGGGTTCTTCAAATTTAATTTTACCTCCTGGGATGATCAGCTTTTGAAATCCTGGAAACTTTTAAAGCCTTTGCTAGACTTGGGAATTTCTTCAAACTTCAAAATTGATAGAAGTACCATTAGATGGATGCTTCCTGTTCAAGGTTTTATAAAGCTTAATTTTGATGGTGCTACGCGTGGTAACCTAGGTCCTGCCTCAATTGGGGGAGCTTTAAGAAAGGATTCAAGAGAACTTCTAGTGGCCTTCTCTAATAAAATTCCAGAGACCACTAATAATCTAGCAGAAACTATGGCTTTGGTTGAAGGTTTGAAACTAGCAAAGCAGGTGAACATTTCTAACCTTCACTTAGAAGGGGATTCATTGGTAATTATTAATGCTTTAAAGAAAAATGTTGCTTTAAATTGGAAGATTAATTATTTTTTACAAGAGGTGCGGGTTTTGTTGCAAACATTTGATAAATTTATTATTTCTCATTGCTATAGAGAAGGTAACCTTTTGGCAGATGCTTTAGCCAATTTAGCATTTGATTTGGAGGAAGATCATTTGCTCTTGGACAGTGGAAACATTGGAGGTTTTCCTAATATTTTAAGCTTAGTTGGTAAAGAATCTAGTACATGTGTGGTTTAAATGCATGCGTAACATGCTCTTCTTAATACTTCTTGCTTATCTTTTCTTGGCTTTAAAGTTATTATTTCATGTGTATTAATTGTTTCATGATGTCATCTGCTTTGTGATCTCCTTTCATAGCAGGGAAATCTACACTGATTCCTATTCCTCAGTACTTCCTTTCAGATTACTGGAATGTGACATCATTTGAGAGGACTTGTAATGATGTTGTGCTTTAATTATCTAATCCCCTCAGATTATTTAACCATAATCAATACTTGGTTCATTCATTCTCTATTTCTAAGTGCAAGATGGAGATACAACTAAATTGTAGACTTCACTTCCCTGTGCAGAAATGGGAAACAACCATTTTTGGGAATGTGAATGTGGAAGGTTTAGCCTCTATGTTTGCAATTGATAATCAAGATGCTGAAGAAGTGGTGCATGAGGTGGTAGGGAATGATTTGTTGGACTCCCATGCGTGTTCTCTCTACCCTTCTCAGATTTTGTCAATGTTTGCTTCTAATGTGATGGACTTGGTCTAGGATTCCTCTGTGGTAAGACAGTTAATTTCAAATTTTGTTCATCATTTTCTATATTCAGAGGAGTCATTGCTTGAATCTTTCGAGAATTATGAATTGTTTAAGTCAGGTGCTTTAATTGGTGGCTTGCTTACAAAATGTAACATAATTCATTCTCCTGCTCATAATTGCACTTTCAATGCCTTTGGTTCAGCCATTCAGCTTGAGAATGAGGATGTCTTGAACATCTCTCTTCATGCTCATAGAGCTGAGTTAGGTGAATCACTGGTGAATCAGGTGGAAGAGAAATTTCATGCTATGCTTTTTCTGGTTTAGTTCCATCCCCAGATTTCTCCTCCTCCTGGGTCACTAATTGAACTGGATGTTACCGAGGGTAATTTTATGTTGCAAGATCCTAATGATTTAGTTGCTGGTTAAAAATGTTCACTTGTGTTTAGTCTCTAGTTTTATGAATTTTTGGCAAAGGCTTCTTCTTCAAAGTTATGTACAGTTCAGTGGAGCCTTGTATTTTAGCAATTTTGCTCTTCATCAGCTGATGTTTCGAGGAATATTTTTCAATTCCTTCCCTTTTTTGTAAGGTGTTTATAGGAGATGTTTTTTGTGCTGGTAAAGTGCAAGGACTATAATTCCCTTTTGTATTGTTCTAATTCCTTCCACTCTTGTTGATGTAAATCCTATTAGGAAAATTGTAAATTTCAAGCTATAACCGGAAGTTTTCTAACTGGTTTTTTCCTACCGGTATGCTCTTTGAACCAGGTTTTTGTAATTTTTATTTTTAAATATATTTAATTATAGTGGTTTGTCATTTTTGTTTTAAAAAAAAAATTGTATTCTTTTGAATTTGTGAAGGATGATTTGCATGTGAATGTAGAAGAGAAGTTAGTGAATGTAGAAGAGATAGTATAGTTGGATGTTGTTTGTGTTGATTTGTATGTAGGGAAAGATTTGTGTGATGTTGCAGAGGATAGCGCAGATGCATGTTGGCATAGGAGGTCAATTTACAGTGATTCCATGTTGAGAAAGAGGAGTGTAGAGCAGAGTTGGTGGAGTATGGGAAGTATTCCAGGTAGATGTTGGAAAAAGAGAAAAAAAAAGAGATAGCAATTTCTTATGCACATATTTGTGAGTGTATGCTCACAAACTTCTTACCCTGGGTGTCTAATGCAGGAGCATCCATGGTCAATGGCAATCTTGCATCACCAAAAATATTGTTATTTTAATTTGGTTTGTTTTCAATAAGGTTTATGGGCTTGGGAAATAATATTTTAATTTGCAACAAATGTAATTTCCATTGGGTGCAATTGTAAATGTAATTTTGGTGGGATTTGACTAATTTTGTCATAAGTGGGGCTGCCAAGAATCTAAGAATTGATTTCCAAGAGGTGGAGCCAGAAGCTTTGCATGTTGTTGCATGTTTGGGTCTTTATTATGAAACCAAGTCTTTCTAAAATGGGCATAACTTTCTCATTTTTAATCAAAATTAAAAAATTTAAAATGTTCAAGAAATTTGGAAAGAGTATGAACAAAACCTAGAAACCTTTTTAGAAAATCATGAAAATTGAGGGAGCGATGATAGGTTGGAAGCGATGGATTTTTCTTGTGGATTTATGGAAGTTGTTTTGACAAACCAATAATGGTTTTATTCTCACCCAATTTCTACATATTGAGGATTGCTCATTTGGGAGAGAGGGTTTTGGATGAAGATATTTGCATACCCAGATGCTGCCAGTATGAGTCTAGATTGATGAAGACATAAAAAAATGTTGCAAGTGTGGATTGTATCTCTTAGAAGCTCATATGCTTCCATATTTTGTAATGAAATTTCAGATTGCATAAATATTATTGTGCATATTTCTCTTCTTTTATTTGTTATTCCTTTTTATTTTCAGCCTTCTATGAGAGGCTTGTGAAGTGTTTTGTTACAGATTTCTAAGTGAAGACTATCCTCTCTACTTCAATTGGTATTAGAGCTCAGAAGGTCTGGGCAAAAGAGAGTTTGGTGTTTGTGGGTTTTTGTTTGTGTAGGTAGAAGAGAGAACCTAGTTGCCAAAAGACTAGGTAGAGGAAAAGAGAAGAGACCTAGGTGAGGCAAAGATAAAGAGAAGCAAGGTTAAAGGGACTTGCTTGAAGAGAAGATAGATTTGTTGAAAAGGTACCTGCAGGCTGGGGGTTCACAAAAGAAGAAGCAAGAAGAAAAAGAGAGGAAGAGGAAAGAGGAAAAGATGAGACAAATAGAGGTTGAGAAAGAGATAAGAGAACTGAGGCAAGTTGTGGAAGAGATAGAAAAAGATATGGAAAGAATAGTTCAGCAATTGCAAAGTTGGCACTTATTAGTGAAGAGGAAGGTTACATGGCCCATTAGAAAGATTATTCAAAGAAGAATGAGACAAGCAAGGACACCAGAAATAGAAGAGGTAAAAAATGAAATGGTGACTATACCTATGATTGTTTTGACATCAAGCAATGAAGAAGACAAAGTAGACATGGTTGAGGATGAGAAGAAGGTTGTAGTTGTTGCAGATCATGACATTGCAACAGTAGAGAATGAGTATGAAGAAGATGGGGCAGCAAACAATGGTGATGAAAATGTTACTGAGAAAGAGGTAATACATAATATGTTTTATTTTTATGATGAGGATGAGAGTAGAGTGTGTGAAGATGAAAAGATTGCAGCATATAGTAAGTAGAGAGATGTTGTAGCAGTGGCAATACAGGAACAGGTGAAAGAGGTAAAATTGTATTCTTTTGAATTTGTGAAGGATGATTTGCATGTGAGTGTAGAAGAACAGTTAGTGAATGCATAAGAGATAGTATAGTTGGATGTTGTTAGTGTTGATTTGTATGCAGGGAAAGATTTGTGTGATGTTACAGAGGATAGTGCAGATGCATGTTGGTGGAGGAGGTCAAGTTACAGTGATTTCATGTTGAGAAAGAGGAGTATAGAGCAGAGTTGGTGGAGTATGGGAAGTATTCTAGGTAGATGCTGGAAAAAGAGAAAAAAAAAGAGATAGCAATTTCTTGTGAACATATTTGTGAGTGTATGCTCATAAAATTCTTACCCTAGGTGTCTAATGCAGGAGCATCCACTGTCAACGGCAATCTTGCATCACGAAAAATATTGTTATTTTAATTTGGTTTATTTTCAATAAGGTTTATGGTCTTGGGAAATAATATTTTAATTTACAACAAATGTAATTTCCCTTGGGTGCAATTGTAAATGTAATTTTGGTGGGATTTGACTAATTTTGTCATAAGTGGGGCTGCTAAGAATCTTGTAATTCATTTGCAAGAGGTGGGGCCAGAAACTTTGCATGTTGTTGCATGTCTAGGTCATTATTATGAAACCCAATCTCGGTAAAAATGGGTATAAATTTCTTCTTTAGTATCAAAATTACAAAATTTAAAATGTTCTTGAAGGATCGAAAGAAGGTGAACAAAACCCAGAAACCTTTTTTAGAAAATCCTAAAAATTGAGGGAGTGATCACAGGTTGGAAGTGATGGGTTTTTGTTGTGGATTTATGGAGGTTGTTTTGAGAAACCAATAATGGTTTTCTTCTCACCCAATTTCTACATATTGAGGATTGCTCATTTGGGAGAGAGGGTTTTGGATGAAGATACTTGCATAGCCAAATGCTACCAATATGAGTCCAGATTGATGCAGGCATAAAAAAATGTTGCAATTGTGGATTGTATCTCTCAGAAGTTCATATGCTTCCATATTTTGTAATGAAATTTCAGATTGCAGAAATATTATTGTGCATATTTCTCTTCTTCTATTTGTTGTTCCTTTTTATTTTCAGCCTTCTTTCAAAGGCTTATGAAGTGTTTTGTTGCAGATTTCTAGATGAAGACTATCCTCTCTGTATCATTAAGAACCACAACAAACAGTCATTTATGCTTGGAACTCTATGCTTTGGAGATATTAGTAGTCTTTCTAATAAAGGTTATCAATTGTTTGACAAGAAACTAGAGCAATTTAGATTACCTTTTTGAAATGCAAGAGAAAATTTTGATCCTAAACACTTTATCAATAGTGTAAAAACAAAACAAAAGTTAAAAGGATATCATCATGTCCTTTTTGTTGATGAGGATTTAATCAAAAATTGTGATGAAAACACAATAGTAGAAAGGAGGAGTTTGTACCATAAAACTATGTTAGTAGAGGCTTGGAGGGTAGCCAAAAACCTCACTTACACCAAAGTCTTTCAAGATATTGATGATCCTATTGAAAAGTTGGATACTATGATTACACATGCATAAGAATTGATAATAAATGTCCCCCCTATGTATTTGACATAAAAAGAAGATAACTTAAGGAAGCATAGGATGAGTATGAGATTCCCCTGGGTCACTTGTCACCTTAGCACACTCCAGACATAAGTTTCTCTATAGATACTAACATTGCAGAAGGAGAAGAAGACTCTGAGGAAGGAGTACAAAACTATGACCCAACCATCGAGGGGTATGAACCCCCTGAAGATAGGGAAGTTATCACTATGGAAGCACCAGATGACTTAACAGGAGACTTAAGACACCTAGCCAACAACAAATTCATCTTAGATGATGATTTCATTAAAACAACTGAGTTTAAAGCCTTTTGTATGAATACAAGGGAAAGCAAGCTAGGGAGAGAATGAAAGATATCACTCCTGAAATAGAGGATGAGGTGCTATTGGAGCTTCAGAAGGAAATTGACAAAGAAATGGAGATAATGACTCCAGAAAGGGGGAGGACATTGTTACAAGAAGCAGGTGTAATTTTTATTCTTAGATGGGATATGGCCTTGGCCATTGTATTGATACTTTCAATAGAAATCAAGACAAGAAGATAAAACTTAGCATAGAAGCCTTGGATGATATCAGAAGAGGATCAAGGTATGACCCTAACAGAAGAGCATTGCTTATATGTGCATTGTATCCTCCTAATAAAAGACCACATATCATTGATGATCCAAATAAGGTGTTCGGTTACCTTTTGATACAAAGGATTGAGGATACTGATCCTATAGAAACTACTGATTTAAATATTAATGGTGCAATGTTTACCAAGACACAAATTAAAAAATTGATTAAGGATAATGATATATACAAGAAAGAGAATGCCATGTTGAGACATGAGATTGCTACTCACAGAGATAAATTGTCTTCATCTAGCAGCTATTCACCATATCTTGAAGCTAATCAAAAAGTTATGGAAGCCAAATCAGATGCTAATTATTGGAAGTTTAAAACAAAAAAATTTCAAAAGAAAAGTGAATAGTTGGAGACTGAATTGAAAACAGTTAAATACAATATGGCTTCCTGTTGGTCACGATGTTAGTCATAAACAAGCATAGAATAAAAGTACACATTAACCTTTATTCATCTTGAAAGATCCAATGAATTCAAGGAATTCATGATCCCAAGTCTTCGGTGATTAGGTCTTAATTGTCTGACGTTACTCAGAGATTAATGTGAGTTGCTGTTTCCATTTTCGGGCCTTACGTGAAAGTTTGACATCATCATGACACTCCTGCAGAAATTCATTACAGAGAGGTCATATTATACATTTATTTGATGAAACGACACAGAAATACTTCAATCTTTGCATGATTCTCTTGATCATGCATGCTCTGTATTCAAATATGCTAAATATTTGCACTTATCTACGAGATGTCCACATATTTGTGTTATTTGCTTAAGATCATCGATTGTTTGTAATTATGAAAGTGAAATGCTTTGAAATTTAAAAGAAATTGGAAGAAATGCTTCAAATTAAAGTTGAACCTTTAGTTTTTGAGCCACATGTATATTAGATACTGTCATGAAGAGAAGAAAACCAAACCATATTTTCACCAGGACATTCCACAGCTAGATATAGTTGATGCTAACTTCAAAGGAATTTGTATGAGGACAACACATGTAAATAGATATGCACTCCAAGGGACGCAACAAATCACCACATATGTCCAGAATTCATACACTGATTACTCAAGATTTACTATGAATTGTAATCAACACAGTCTTCTCATTCATTAAGCATGCAAAAATATAGCTGTTTACAAAAACTTTGAAATGAGCTCTGAATGTTTCAATAGATGAATTTCAATTAAGTTTTGAATATTTATAATAGGGAATTCCATCACCTTTTATAGAACAAGGTGAGGAATCCATTACAAAAAGATCCACGATCCTGATTTATCAATGCATATCTACAGTCACCACTTTCTTTGACTTTGTCAAACTTATCAAAAGTGGCACAAGTTGCCAGCTGGCAACTATCTAGGTTATTTACACTTATATCTCCCTTTATGATGTGTCTTCATCATGCTCCTTGTCTGATTCATGTGGATCATCATCATGTGCATCACTTCCCAAACTTTCACTATCTTGATGATGATGACGCCGCATATGGGGCTACATGCTGCTCTGGATCTGCTCATATGACTGCACGACTTGATCTATTCCTCCGCCATGCTGAGTCTTTACTTTGATGATGGCATGCTTATGTGCCTCATATTTATTTCTACTGCTATCCAGTTTGTCTTTCCTAGCCTGCAGTGTCTCATTGTATTTTTCCATCTTGACCTTGATCCTCATTATTTTATCTATAACTTCTTCTTTCAAGTGGACAAGTGGATCATCTACCACTGATTGGAAGTTGTCATGTAAAGCCTTGATGGCACATTCCTCATCTTGATTTTCTATTTTCCCTTCCACTTTTCCTTCCAGTGTTTCTAATATTTCTACCTCAACAGCCATTAAATCATGTAACTTCATGTTGATATCTCTCAGTTTGTTATTACATCTCTTGAGCACTCCACATTCAAATTGAATGTCCTTATACCAGATGTCAATTAACAAGGTTGTATTACTATTCAATACCTGTTTATTAATAAGCAGCTGAGGATTTATCCTCTTTATTTCTCCTAGGATGCTTAGGACTTTTTCCAATTTATAAGACCTTTTTCCTATCTGCATTTGCAATTTGTCTACTTTGGTCCTGGAGTCACTGAGAATGCTCCACCTTTTCAAGGAGGATTTTACCATTTCTTCTGCATCATCCAATGTGGATGACATCCATCTTCTTAACACAGATGCCTCATGTTTCATGAGGTCTAATTTATTTACCTCCTCTTGAGAAATAGCAGTCAATGGGACTGCGTGTTCAGTTGAAGTTTCTTCAGTATTAGTTAGCCTTCTTATGTAGGCATGCAACTGAGCAATGTGCTCTTTGTGTTGCTTATTCTTCTCTTTCTCTCTTTTCACCTTTTAGATCAAAGAATCAATAATGTTTTTGCCCTCCTAACCCTCTTGGTCTTCATTGGCAAAACCAAGATCCACTGTGCTAATTTGAAATTCACCTGAGGTGATTTTACCTTTTTCTTTCTCCACAGTAGGTACTGTAATTTGTGTAGTCCTTCTTCCAGTTGTTGGATCTCTTTTAATGGCTGAAGTCATTCTGGCCTTCCTCTTGGGTTTCATTATATTCTTGGAGAACAAAGTGGACACATCAAATTCTTGAATCTCAAAATCTTCTTCTGAACTTACCTCCTTTTCCAACCACGGAGGCACCTGATCATGTTTTTCTGCATCATCATGATGTTCACCTGTGTCTCCCATTTCTGTTAGCAGATGTGGTGGAGATGGTGATTTTCTCAATTCTTCTTCTTGATGCTCACTTTGTTGTTGATCCTGCGGCACGTCCTCCTGTTGAGGAACCTCTTTCTCTGGAGGAGCATCTTCTTGGGGTGGGGGATCTTGTGGTGCATCTATATGTTGATCATGATGATCATGATCCTTCTCTATCATTCCTTCATCTATTTTCAACTCTTCCCCTTGTTGAGGTTCATCATCCTTGTTTGGCTTTTCTATTTCTTGTTGCATATCCACCATACTGGATACTGTGGAATCTGCCTGAGGCGCTGGCGTTTGTTCTGAAGCCATTATTTGCTTCGTACCTGTACTATCAACCTCCTAAGGTTTGGCGGCAGGATCTATTATTTTCTCCTCATCAGCTACCTTCTCTTAAACTTCTATTATGGTAGGCTCTGCTGATGTGTCCTATGGACTTTGTCAGCCCAGTTCTAAAGTATGGCCTTTTGGTTCTACCATCTTCACTCCCTTTGTATGTTCCCCTTTATCGGGTGATCATGCTGGATGTTCAGGACTTGCATCCTATTTCTCTGTCAGGTCTACCACTACAGGACTTGTCACCTCTGCGATTAATGTATCTAGTCCCATTTCTTGGGCTACCTACTCTGGGCTCTTTTCCTGTTCTGTCTCCACTTGCTTCATCTCTTCTAATATCATTTGAACTAGTGGAGGCTTGTGAGGGGTCATGCTTGTACCAGTAGTAAGTGTTTCCATCTTTTGTGCAGCCACTTCATGTACAACTTCATCATCAGACAAATTTATTGTCTCATCTAGTGAGATGTGCCCTTCTACTTGTGTCTGAGAAATTTCTTTCTTCTGCTCTTCTGTAAGTTTAGTTTTGAACTTGATGATGGTAGGAAGGGGAACATTATGCTGAAGTTCCTTAGGTACTTCACTACCTACCCCTTGTAACAATGTTGGGGGTTGTCTTATTTCACCTCTCATAGAGGTTCTTTGTTTCTTAGGTGGGGTAGACACCACCACCTGTGGAGCTCTTCTTTTCCTCTTTATTATCAATGGAGCCTCTTCTTCTTCAGGCTCTTCCTCCATGAGGATATCCTCTTTATCATGTTTCCTTGAGGATTGACCCTCTTCTAGGGTCTCAGTGATTCCAGCCTCTGTTGTCTTACTCTTCTTGGACTTTTCTTTCCTTGTCCTTGGAGGGGATACTGATTCTGATCTAGATCCTGATGCTGATGCCTCCTCAGCTACAAATACTGCCTTTTCAATAATAACCCCTTTCGGTTATTTATCTACCTTCTTGCCCCTTGGGGGTCTTTTGCTCTGTTGTTGTGGTGGAGGGAGTCTATCTCCCTTAGTCTTCCTCTTTTCATTCAGGAAGTCATCATACTCATCCCCAAGAATATACTGCCCTTTCTTCTTGTTGTCCACAGTAATGGCAACACCTTTCTTCTTCAATGCCTCTACCTACTCATCAACCCAAGCTTGGGTTAGCTACATAGTCCTGGCAATGAAGGGGTCCAAGGATATATCTTCCTGTATGGTGAGGTCGGCATATATCCTGCCATGCTTCATCACCTACTTGGTCTCTGGATTATAGTCCTGAGCACACTCGATGACCAGCTCCAGAGATTCCATAGAGTATGGAAAACTGGCGGCGTTCCACATTCTGGATATGAAAACTGCATCTAGCACAGGACTCTTGTTATTCTCACCATTTAACCTGACTGACCAGGCTTCCAAATTGGTGCTCCCCTGATGGGTATCTATGATTGCACCGTATTTAAATAGGATGCCCCTCTGAGATGAGAACATGGGCTTACTGAATTCTGCCTGACACTTGATGAACCTCTTGTCAGCCATGGGTACCTACAATTAACAAAATCCCATCTTACAATGGGTATATACATGCATGCCTATAACAATTTATCTTTAATATTCATCATGCATATCACATTTATTCAGCATACGCCCATCATGGGTGATGCATAAACCAAAACATACAGCATCATACCTGACTATTATAGAAACAACAAGATGAGGGTTTTATTTACTTACCTGGTTATGTTGATTTCTCTTTATACCAATGGAATTCTGAAAGTGCCCTTAATTCTTTCTGATGATCGCGCGCTTTCTGCTACTTACAAACTTTTCTCGTCGAAATATCATCTGCAGGAGGATATGGAAAATAAGCTCTATAAAAAGTAATTTCTTCACAAGGTAAACATGAAAATGGTGTTAGTTTGACCTTTTAACCTTGTAATTAGGGTAAATTTAGGGCAAATCTTGACAGATTGGATTTTATTCATTGATTTTCTATATGGAAAGTCAGGAGTTCGCCAGGTGTTCCATCTAGTTTAATGATTGGCAAGAACCACCTACCATGTCTGTGCACCTTTAATGCTAATGGTGGCAATGGGAGTGGGGTGATATCTAAACGGCAGGATGATCTTTGAAAACGTCAGGTTATGTTTAGATATCGAGTGATGTTCGCGCCATTAGGCTGTGCTCTAAACGTCGGGAGGATATTTGAAAATATCAGGCTATGGTTTTGAATGATGATGATGACCGAAGTCATTCTTTTCTAACTCTCAGGATATTGGGGTGACGTCATCTAGATATTCGTTCATTATATTGGAAGGGCATCATGACGTCATCGTCATGTTATGCGAACATGATCATGTTTAGAAAATATCTTGCCAAGAGGTAAATATAATGGTGATGTCATCGTCATGTTTGTTTCTTCATTTATCAGGGTTAGATGATGTCATCAGGATATTGGCTTAGAGTGATATTTCATGGCAGGAGGATATTAAGAAATATTGGGTTACATTTGGAAATATGACGCTCGCGATATATAAGACTATTTGACGGGGAAGATTTACTACCACTTAAAGTTGACATTCAGATATTTGGACAGCATGACTTATCGGGTGATGTACCAAGATCAGGATGATCTTTGATAACATGACTGAGGTTATAAAATATGATCCTCCTCCTGCGAATATCAGGTTTGACCAAAACTTTGACTATTCATAACTCTCACATCCTGATGAATATCAAGGTGATGTAAAATGCAAACCTGCATGGAATCTAATGCTCTTTCTAAATATGAGGTCACAGAAATGAAATACAAATTTTGACAAACTAACCTCATAATAATGACTTACCTCATCTTGATTCCACATGATGATGCACATGACTTACTTTTACCAAACCACCAGAAAGCAAACAACACAAGCCAAGCCAAAAAATTGGGTGCCTGTTTTGCCAAGTCAAAATGGGGCATGTTGTGTAACCACACAACAACTTGCCACCAAAGAAAACAAACAAATTCCAATGATTCAAGTGATGTGATCATATTCATCTATAGTATTTTAATTCTGTCTAAGCATAAGCATCATGATCTTCTAAATGATAAAACTTCATCATGGCAACAATGCTAACAAAGGATCATGTGTGTGTGGATGATTAATTATCCTCATCTTGAAAGCAGTTGAAAACATGAGTAACTAGTGTTAAACTACATAGTTGGAGATCATCCCTCATTGCCGACCTGGATAGAACCTTGCTGCTAGCAGGCATTCATAGCCCCAGCAAGGTTATCTATACAATCTCCCTAAGTAGAGCCCCACTACCAGCAAGCAGCTATAGCCCTGGTAGAGTTACTTAGATGGCCTAATATAATTGTTTATTTTTTTTTATATTTGATATCATCATGTCAGCTCATTTGTACAAAGTATAGTCACTTGCAGCTTTAGGTTGGAGATTGTATTGGTAGCAAGGGAGTCCCTTTAGATTTTTCACTTAACACCTATACTTGTGTGTTCAACAGACCCAAGGCTATTAGGTGTTTCATTGTGATTGATTCACTTTGACCAAGAAAAGATGCCCTGATGAAAAGATATCACAAACCTGATCATGATTACTTCTTAGGATGAATCATAACCTATGTCTAAATTTGATCTCATCACTTGAATCCTAACAATTTAGACATTTTCTGGGGTGATGAGTTGCATCATCTTGACTAACCAAAACAAAACTCAACAAACAAACAAAACAGGACAAAAGAACACTGTACAAACAACTATACAAATGTACAATATGATACACATGACTGTCATGGAATCACTCAGGCCTGGAAATAATGCTTGAGGAACTGTCCATTGACTGGCAATGGGACATCCTCACCTGTCAGGTTCTTAAGCCTATAAGTGTTGTCTCCTAGTATCTCAGAAATTTGAAAGGGACCTATCCATAATCTATCAAACTTACCATGGTCACCTTTCCTTTCATGGGCTTTATCGCACATCAGGACCAAATCAGATATCCTGAAGGCTTTAACTCTGGCCCTCTTGTCAAACCAATGTTTGACAATAGCCTGATGTTTTGCAAATTGGTCAATTGCTTGACTCCTTTTTTCTTCTAGGTGCATCAACTGAAGCAACTTGACTTCTTTCTTATTGTATATGCCTAGGTATTCTTGGGCAAACTGCAGAGTAGGAATTTTCAAGTTTACAGGGAGGATAGGATCCACCACATATACCAATTGGAAAGGTGAGTTTCCTAATGCAGTTTTCATTCTAGTTCTGTCTATCCATAAGGCATATTTCAAAAATGAGTTCCATTCCCTAGGGTTCTTCTCTATTAATTTTCTTATGATACTCAGCAAATTTTTATTGGTGGATTCTGCTAAACCATTCCCTTGGGGATAGTAGTTGGATGAAAACTTAAGTATAATCCCATGATCAAAAGCCCAACTTGACAATTTAGTTGAAGTGAAGGAAGAACCATTATCACTTACCAAAGCATATGGAATTCCATACCTAGTAACAATGTTACTCTCCAGAAATTTAATGACGTCATCTGCAGTACAAGTCTTGCTGCTGACAGCCTCAGTCCATATGGTACAATAGTCAGTAATTGTTAGGACATACCTATGGCCTGAGGAGGATGGGGGGGTGATTGGTCCTATAAAGTCCATGCCCCACTATGCAAATGGGCGTTCTTCCATCACTGGCTGCAAGGGCTGTGTAGCATACTTTTCTCTATTGGTGGCAACTTGACATACATGAAAACATTTAACATGATCAGCTGTATCTTTAAAAATTGTAGGCTAGTAATATCCTGCTCTGAGGATTGCATGGGTTGTGGCCAGGGCTGCTCCATGTACCGTTCCAAACTTGTCATGTAACTCTGACAGGACCTTATTTGCTTCTGGCTTTTCTAATCATCTCAGGTATATTCTTTCATAATTCTTCTTGAATAAGGTTCCTCCCTTCATCATGTATTTTTGGGATCTTATCTTTAACGCCCTTCTCTATGAAGCTTGCATTCTTGATGGACATCTTCCAGTGATCAGGATATGCCTGATATCTGAATACCACTCTCTATTATCTTTTTCATTGATAACATACTGCTGACTGGTGATGTTTGAGTCAATTTTAGATATCATTTGACTCAAAGCTTGTCCTCTTACCAGCTTCATGGGTATAATTTCCATGTCATAGTCTTGTAATACAGTAATCTATTTGGCTCTTTTCTCACCAGGCTCACTTTGCATCAGCAGCATCTTCACTGCTGCATCTGGTAATATGGCAATTACTTTGCTTCTCAGTATGTAGTGTTTGAATTTCTTTACTGCTCTGACCAATGCAAGTGCCTGTCTCTCAACATCTACATATCTCAATTCAGCATCCCTAAAAGGACAGCTCATGAAAGCAATTGGTTTCTCTTCTTTCTCTTCATTTCTCTGAGTAAGCACTACTGCAGAGGTATGTTCTGAAGCAAATGAATAGATGTAGAAATCCTTTGTGTAATCTAGACTGATAAGGATCAGAGCATTAGAAATAGCTTTCTTTATATCTTCAAATGTAACTTTGGCCTTTGGTGTCCACTCGATTTGTGCATCTTTTTTCAACATGGCATTTAATGGTCTGACAATCTCAGCAAAGCCAGTGATGAACTTCCTCACAAAGTTTATCTTACCAAAATAAGATTTAAGTTCTTTCTTACTTCCTGGAAGTTGTAACTTCATAATAGACTCCACCCTATCAAGATCAATAATAATTCCATCTTCTGTGATCAGGTGGCCTAGTAACTTTCCTGTTGTCACCCCAAATATGTACTTCTTAGGGTTCAACAATATTCCATATTCTTCACATTTTTTTAATACACTTCTGAGATCAGTTACATGGTCATTCCTCTCTTTGGAGAACAATGTTAAGTCATCCATGTAGATGACTATACATTTCCTTATTAAGCCTCTGAAGGCTATGTCCATTACTCGCTGGAATGTTGCTCCAACATTTATAAGTCCAAATGGCATACGTCTATATGCAAATATTGCCCACTTTGTGGTGAAGGCAGTTTTCAATCTGTCAATCTTGTCAACCATGACCTGATTATATCCTAAAAAGCCATCTAGCAAGGACATCATTTTGGCTCCATTTACAATATGTAGAACTTCATCTAATGATGGCAAGGGATAATTGTCCTTTTCTGAAGCTCGGTTCAGGTTCCTAAAATCTACGCATAGTCTAATGTCCCCATTCTTCTTTCTGACCAGAACTAAATTAGCAACCCAAGTGGAGTGTCTCACAGGAAAAATTATCTGGGCACTTAACAACTTCTTAACTTCTTCGAGAATTATTGGTTCAAGCAAAGCATTGACTGGCCTCTGCTTCTATCTGAAAGGTTTAGCATCTGGCTTAAGAGGTATAGTGTGAGTTATGACTGATGTGTCATACGTCTTTAGCTCATCATAAGTCCATGCAATTACATGTATGTAATCTTTGAGGGCCTGAGTTATTCCTTCTAACTCTTCTAGTGTGCAGACCTTACCAATCAGTACATTTCTCTTGTCTTCATTTTGTCCAATATTCACTTGTGAATATTGACCTCCATCAGCCTTTGGAAGATCCTTCTGTTTCAGCATATTGTCCAGATCAAAAGCTCTTTCTAATTCAATCATACCTTTGGGGATCCTATTGCTAGGAAATTCTAATATTTCATCTTCTTCCCAGACATGATCTTCCATACCATTCTCATCTATGATTTGGGCATCAAATACATCTCTATTTGAGATGAAATCCAAAATGTGTTGATCATCATCAAACACCTAGAGGTTGGTCACATTATCAGGTACTGAAGGTACTGACACTAGTTCTACTGAAAATCTCTTTAGACCTGATATAGATAGTGGCTCCAATGTACTGGCAGCCTGGGCAAGTGCATCTGCCCTATGGCTTTGTTCTCTTGGCACGTGGGTGATATTAAAGGCGTCAAAGTCCTCAATGATGTCCCACACATGATGTCTGTAGTTGGATAACTTTCTGTAGTTACATGAGTAAATTCCTCTTACTTGCCTCACAACTAGTTCTGAATCTCCGAAGACATGCAGAATCTTTACCTTTTTCTTATGAGCAAATAGTATCCCGTGAATCAGAGCTTCATACTCTATTACATTGTTAGTACAGGGGAACTGTAATCTGTAGGCTGCTAGATAGGATTTTCCTGATGGATCAATGAGGTCAATTCCTACCCCAACGCCCTGCTTGGACTTGGATCCATCAAACCTTAGGATCCAGGGTTTATCTTCAGTAGGATACCTAGCTGAACCTTCTTTTTTCTTTACAGCTCTAGCTGCTGCTCTGCCTGATATCCACTTTAACTTAGGGATGTCATCATTTTCAAGTTTCTTCTTTCCTCTCATTTGTGAGCCTGATGGCTTTTCTATTTTCTCTTTCACATTAATAGGAGGATGATCCTCTGGATCTGCAACTGTATGTCTTTTCAAAATGTGTAAACATAGTGAACAAGTTGTTTATGAGTGAGGTGCCTCGTGCAACCTACACCAACCTTTAATTAAGACCTCCTGGGGAGACCTATGCTGTCATGTCATCTTCTCTATTTCTTTTACTAGAAATTCTTCAAACTTGGTCAGGTCACTACCTTTGTCTTCATCGGACAATTCATAGTTTGGCTCCATAAAATAATCACTCCCATGGGTGATCTTTTCTTTCTTCTCATCATTTATCTGGTCATAAACCAAAACTTCTTCTGTTCTCAGGATATGATCTTCATCATGATCTGTCGCCTCTTCTGTTCCTGCAGAAGACAAATAAGAATTAGTATCATCATCATCATCAGATGTAGCATTTACCTCAGAATATGATGATGATGCCTCACTGCATGTTTGCTCTAGCATCATCATATCTAAACATGTTTCACAAGTCTTTTCTGAATGTGCTTCATCATGTAATCTGCACCATCCATCAATCAAAATATCATTAGCAGGTATATTTAACAATTGACAACACTTTACCTAATTAGTCAGATGCATCTCAAAGTCTCTGAAGCGATCTATTTCGTTCTCATTATCCAGATTATTATTAGGTTCTACAACTGGCATGTCCTCCTGATGATCATCATCATGATGATGATGAAGATCAAGCATCAGGATCTCTTCTATTTTGACAGTCTGTGGCCTGATGCAGTAAACTCTAGGCTTTACGTCTACGTACATGATCTCATTTGTTCTGTTGTACTCAGTGATCATATGCTTCATTCTAGGCTCAGCATCAATCCTGATCTGGTTAGGTATACCTTTCCATGGTAACCACATGTGACTAAAATCTGTGGACATATATCCATTAAGCATTTTGGACCAGTCTCGGCTAAGCAACATCCCATAAGTATCAGGTATGTTGATACCTGAATGTCAATGTAATATTGGATCCTAGGATCAGATGCTAGTTGCATGTGGATATGAGTCAACTCCCCTACTACACTTACTTCCATTTTGTCTAGTTGAGTAACCCTCTTTAGGGATTTAGCGAAATGTAATCCTAAAGCATTACATATTGACTAGGGCATAACATTCGTGGAGGCCCCTGAATCCACCAAATAGTTGTGCAAGTTCTTGCTGAACATTCTTATGGTGAGGAGGAATGGAGGTGATTCAGTTTTGTCTTTATACAGGGTCATGTGAGAGGTTTCTGCAGCTTGGACTATAGCTGACACTTTAGGCTTGATAGTATTATCCCTAGCAGCATGATCTTTGCCACTAGATTGACTTGAAAGATGGTCATCCTCTTTAGGAGCAGGATCATCTAGTGACTTCATAAATGTCCTTTTGATGGCAGGAGTTTTCAGTAACTTGGACAAGGACAGGCTGATCTTAATTTTCTTCATTTCATCAGCCAGATAGCTGAATAACTTGTCAGATTCATGAGGTGAATTTAAAATCTTTGATCCTGTGTTTTGAGGCAACAAGTACTGAGCATTTACCTTGGGGAACCCAGGGTTATTGCTAGCTTTAGGATCAGGAGGTGTATTGAAGTTGTTTGGAGGTAGAGATGATGTCAATGGACCAGCAGGTCTGTTGGCATTACTCCTCAAGTTATAATTATGCTTACCAAGATATTGCTGCTAGTATGCATGTACTTCCTCATGTTCTCTTGCAGGCTCATTTTCATCCTCAAAGGGGAATACATAGTTTGTTTCAAAGGTTAGGGCAGATTCTTCACATGCCTGGTTATAACTCTGATGAGGTTGATTTGTATAGGTTTCCAGCACAAAAGTTGAGTCATATCCACAAGGAACAATCTCATTTCCTTCTGCCTAAGGTGGATTTCCAGAAGTGTTAGACACTTTCAATCTGAAAGATGCTAGCAGCAATTCTAAATTGTGGACAGTCTAATTCTGCATGTGCATTTGTATTGTGGATCCTACACCAATTAGTAAGGGTTGCTTCAGCAAGAGTGACTCTAGTAGTCTGTTTGGCTTCACCTGGAGGCTGATTGTCTAGGGGTGATGGTAATGAGCCATTATTTGGCCTAGAGTTCCATCCTCTGGGCTATCTCTGAGGATTATTGTTATTTCCACCACTATTATTGAAATTATTGGTGTTATATCCTCTGTCAGGATAATTTGGTCTATCATTAGAATAATTTCTATTCTGATTTGACTGGGAATAGAAACCTTGGTTTCTCAAATGTGTCACTTTTGTGGTGAGTTTTCTCAATTGAGCAGAGATTTCTTTGATTTCCTCCTTTTCTTCTTGAGCTTTGGCCACCACATTTTCAATTTGAGGCTTGAAGAAAGAGGATCCATGGTTATTGTTGGATAGATCAGTACCCTGAGGTGTCTGAGCTTGTGCAGGAATGGTAATTGGCCATTTCCATTAGGAGGAGGCATAATGCTCAGTGGAGGTACTTGCAAAGGTGTGGGCATGACTGCTGGGGGTATCACTGCTCCATTAGGATATTGTGTAGGATACTGTGCAGAATATGATGCAAGATATTGTGAATGCGTGCTAGGAAAGGTAGGGAATACTATATTCAAAGTAGGAGCGGGTATCAACTGCTGATTTACCTGTATGGCTTCTTGAAAGGCTAAGGCTAAAGTTGTAATTTGGGGGTGTGTTCTCCTTATGAACATAGAAGTCAAAGGATCTAAGGCCGAATAATAAATGCTCCTTGCAGCTTCGTCAGACACAGTATAAGGAGTGACCACCCTGGACAACATTTTCTGAAACCTAGCATTGAAATTTGCAATAGGCTCATTCTCAAATCTCTTGATAGTGGCAAATAAATGATAGTTTATTGAGGGGTCGACAGGAACCTTGAATCTATCAAGAAAAGCTTTCTCTAATAAGGCCCATGAATCAACAGAACCCTGACCAAGACTAATGAACCAATTATAGGCTTCCACTCCTAAGGAAAAAGGAAATAATCTGCACACCACATCTTGATGTTCTATTCTAGCTCTGTAGCAAGCTTCCTTAAAGGTCTTGATATGATCTTCAGCATCTTGGTAAGGATGATATTTTGGACAAAGTTTGTCTGGATTCTTTGGTAACTCATGATATGCAGTAAAGGTCAAAGGTGACTCTGCTGCAAAGAAAGACATTGCAACTGGAGGGGGTTGAGCTGGTGGTGCAGCTGGCTGAGGTTGGACTAAAGGTACACCCTAAGGTTGAATAGGAGGTGTCACAGATATCCTAGAAGGTATTTGCAAACCAACAGGAGTTACAAGAGGAGGTTCTGGTGAAGCTCCTAGTGCACTGGATTCGGGAGTATGATGGATATCCACAGTTCTAGGTCTGAAACCTCTAATAGGTAATTCTTCAAAAATTCCACTAGATCTAGACCTGGTATTTATCCTGTGAGCCAGGATTTCTCAATTTTGAGGCAAAGTGGCTTAAACTTTGCAAATATTGGCTGGATTTCACTAGCTAAAGTGATATTTGCAGTCATATGGCTAATCAGACTGGATATTTATGAAATATTTGCAAAGATACTACAAATATGAAAGGATATTTGAGGTATAATGACCCCTAGCATGAGATCTCAAGTTTCTAAGGCTGAAATTCTTCAAAGCTTGAACAAATTTATGTAGCTTTGGCTGATATTTACGAATTCAGAATGATCTACTATAAAGCTTGCACTATTTATGTTAGATCTGGAGACCTTTACATAGAATGAGCATCTACGAGCTTGCTACAGTAAATATTTGTGTAATATTTGAAATTCACAGACAATTCGAGGTTACCTTACTCTTTGCATCATCAAACCTAAAGATAATGATTATGAGCATAGTCTTTCAGATCGGGCCCTCCTTCTAGCACCAATTTATGTTGGTCATGATGTTAGTCATAAACAAGCATAGAATAAAAGTACACATTAACCTTTATTCATCTTGAAAGATCTAATAAATTTAGGGAATTCATGATCCCAACTCTCTAGTGATTAGGTCTTAATCGTCTGACGTTACTCAGAGGTTAATGTGAGTTGCTGTTTCCATTTTCGGGCCTTACGTGAAAGTTTGACATCATCATGACACTCCTGCAGAAATTCTTTACAGAGAAGTCATATTATATAGTTATTTAATGAAATGACACAGAAATACTTCAATCTTTGCATGATTCTCTTGATCATGCATGCTCTATATGCAAATATGCTAAATATTTGCAATTATCTACAAGATGTCCACATATTTGTGTTATTTGCTTAAGATCATCAATTGTTTGCAATTATGAGAGTGAAAGGCTTTGAAATTTAAAAGAAATTGGAAGAAATGCTTCAAATTAAAGTTGAACCTTTAGCTTTTGAGCCACATGTATATTAAATACTATCATGAAGAGAAGAAAACCAAACCATATTTTCACCAGGACATTCCATAGCTAGATATAGTTGATGCTAACTTCAAAGGAATTTGTATGAGGACAACACATGTAAATAGATATGCACTCCAAGGGACGTAGCAAATCACCACATATGTCCAGAATTCATACACTGATTACTCAAGATTTACTATGAATTGTAATCAACACAGTCTTCTCATTCATTAAGCATGCAAAAATATAGATGTTTACAAAAACTTTGAAATGAGCTCTGATTGTTTTAGTAGACAAATTTCAATTAAGTTTTGAATATTTACAATACGGCATTCCATCACCTTTTATAGAACAAGGGGAGGAATCCGTTACAAAAAGATCCACGATCCTGATTTATCAATGCATATCTACGGTCACCAGTTTCTTTAACTTTGTCAAACTTATCAGAAGTGGCACAAGTTGCTAGCTGGCAACTATCTGGGTTATTTACACTTATATCTCCCTTTATGATGTGTCTTCATCATGCTCCTTGTCCGATTCATGTGGATCATCATCATGTGCATCACTTCCTGAACTTTCACTATCCTAATGATGATGACGCCGCATATGGGGCTGCATGCTGCTCCAGATCTGCTCATATGACTACACGACTTGATCTATTCCTCTGCCATCCTGAGTCTTTGCTTTGATGATGGCATGCTTATGTGCCTCATATTTATTTCTACTGCTATCCAATTTGTCTTTCCTATCCTGCAGTGTCTCATTGTATTTTTCCATCTTGACCTTGATCCTCATTATTTTATCTATAACTTCTTCTGTCAAGTGGACAAGTGGATCATCTGCCACTGATTGGAAGTTGTGATGTAAAGCCTTGATGGCACATTCCTCATCTTGATTTTCTATTTTCCCTTCCACTTTTCCTTCCAATGTTTCTAATATTTTTGCCTCAACAGCCATTAAATCATGTAACTTCATGCTGATATCTCTCAGTTTGTTATTGCATCTCTTGAGCACTCCACATTCAAATTGAATGTCCTTATACTAGATGTCAATTAACAAGGCGGTATTATTGTTCAATACCTGTTTATTAATAAGCAGCTGAGGATTTATCCTCTTTATTTCTCCCAGGATGCTTAGGACTTTTTCCAATTTATAAGACCTTTTTCCTGTCTGCATTTGCAATTTGTCTACTTTGGTCCTGGAGTCACTAAGAATGCTCCATCTTTTCAAGGAGGCTTTTACCATTTCCTCTGCATCATCCAATGTGGATGACATCCATATTCTTAATAGAGATGCCTCATGTTTCATGAGGTCTAATTTATTTACCTCCTCTTGAGAAATAGCAGTCAATGGGACTGCGTGTTCAGTTGAAGTTTCTTCAGTATTAGTTAGCCTTCTTATGTAGGCATGCAACTGAGCAATGTGCTCTTTGTGTTGCTTATTCTTCTCTTTCTCTCTTTTCACCTTTTGGATCAAAGAATCAATAATGTCTTTGCCCTCATGACCCTCTTGGTCTTCATTGGCAAAACTGAGATCCACTGTGCTAATTTGAAATTTACCCAAGGTGATTTTACTTTTTTCTTTCTCCACAGTAGGTACTGCAATTTGTGCAGTGCTTCTTCTAGTTGTTGGATCTCTTTTAATGGCTGAAGTCATTCTGGCCTTCCTCTTGGGTTTCATTATATTCTCAGAGACCAAAGTGGACACATCATATTCTTGAATCTCAAAATCTTCTTCTGCACTTACCTCCTTTTCCAACCATGGAGGCACCTGATCATGTTTTTCTGCATCATCATGATGTTCACCTGTGTCTCCCGTTTCTGTCAGCAGATGTGGTGGAGATGGTGATTTTCTCAATTCTTCTTCCTGATGCTCACTTTGTTGTTGATCCTGCGGCACGTCCTCCCATTGAGGAACCTCTTTCTCTGGAGGAGCATCTTATTGGGGTGGGGGATCTTGTGGTGCATCATCCTTGTTGAGGTTCATCATCCTTGTTTGGCTTTTCTATTTCTTGTTGCATATCCACCATACTGGATACTGTGGAATCTGCCTGAGGCACTGGTGTTTGTTCTGAAGCCATTATTTGTTCTGCACCTGTACTATCAACCTCCTGAGGTTTGGTGGCAGGATCTTCTATTATTTTCTCCTCATCAGCTGCCTTCTCTTGAACTTCTATTATGGCAGGCTCTGCTGATGTGTCCTGTGGACTTTGTCGGCCCAGTTCTGAAGTATGGCCTTCTGGTTCTGCCATCTTCACTCCCTCTGTATGTTCCCCTTTATCGGGTGATCCTGCTGGATGTTCAGGACTTGCATCTTGTTTCTCTGTCAGGTCTACCACTACAGGGCTTGTCACCTCTGCGATTAATGTATCTAGTCCCATTTCTTGGGCTACCTGCTCTGGGCTCTTTTCCTGTTCTGTCTCCACTTGCTTCATCTCTTCCAGTATCATTTGAACTGGTGGAGGCTTGTGAGGGGTCATGCTTGTACCAGTAGCAAGTGTTTCCATCTTTTTTGCAGCCACTTCCTATACAACTTCATCATCAAACAAATTTATTGTCTCGTCTAGTGAGATGTGCCCTTCTGCTTGTGTCTGAGAAGTTTCTTTCTTCTACTCTTCTGCAAGTTCAGTTTTGAACTTGACGATGGTAGGAAGGGGAACATTATGCTAAAGTTCCTTAGGTACTTCACTACCTGCCCCTTGAAACAATGTTGGGGGTTGTCTTATTTCACCTCTCATAGAGGTTCTTTGTTTCTTAGGTGGGGTAGACACCACCACCTATGGAGCTCTTCTTTTCCTCTTTATTATCAATGGAGCCTCTTCTTCTTCAGGCTCTTCCTCCATGAGGATATCCTCTTTATCATGTTTCCTTGAGGATTGACCCTCTTCTAGGGTCTCAGTGATTCCAGCCTCTGCTGTCTTACTCTTCTTGGACTTTTCTTTCCTTGTCCTTGGAGGGGATGCTGATTCTGATCCAGATCCTGATGCTGCTGCCTCCTCAGCTACAAATACTGCCTTTTCAATAACAATCCCTTTCGGTTCTTTATCTACCTTCTTGCCCCTTGGGGGTCTTTTGCTCTGTTGTTGTGGTGGAGGGAGTCTATCTCCCTTAGTCTTCCTCTTTTCATTCAGGAAGTCATCATACTCATCCCCAAGAATATCTTGCCCTTTCTTCTTGTTGTCCACCGTAATGGCAACACCTTTCTTCTTCAATGCCTCTACCTACTCATCAACCCAAGCTTGGGTTAGTTGCATAGTCCTGGCAATGAAGGGGTCCAAGGATATATCTTCCTGTATGGTGAGGTCGGCATATATCCTGCCATGCTTCATCACCTGCCTGGTCTCTAGATTATAGTTCCGGGCACACTCGATGACCAACTCCAGAGATTCCATAGAGTATGGAAAACCGGCGGTGTTCCACATTCCAGATATGAAAACTACATCCAGCACAGGACTCTTGTTATTCTCACCATTTAGCCGGACTGACCAGGCTTCCAAATTGGTGCTCCCCTGATGGGTATCTGTGATTGCACTGTATTTAAACAGGATGCCCCTCTGAGACGAGAACATGGGCTTACTGAATTCTACCTAACACTTGATGAACCTCTTGTCAACCATGGGTACCTGCAATTAATGAAATCCCGTCTTACAATGGGTATATACATGCATGCCTATAACAATTTATCTTTAATATTCATCATGCATATCACATTTATTCAGCATACGCCCATCATGGGTGATGCATAAACTAGAACATATAGCATCATACCTAACTATTATAGAAACAACAAGATGAGGGCTTTATTTACTTACCTGGTTATGTTGATTTCTCTTTATATCAATGGAATTCTGAAAGTCCCTTAATTCTTGCTGATGATCGCACGCTTTCTGCTGCTTACAAACTTTGCTCGTCGAAATATCATCTGCAGGAGGATATGGAAGCTGAGCTCTGTAAAAAGTAATTTCTTCGCAAGGTAAATGTGAAAATGGCATTAGTTTGACCTTTAACCTTGTAATTAGGGTAAATTTAGGGCAAATCTTGACAGATTGGATTTTATTCATTGATTTTCTGCACAGAAAGTCAGGAGTTCGCTAGGTGTTCCATCTTGTTTAATGATCGGCGGGAACCACCTACCATGTCTGCGTGCCTTTAATGCTAATGATGGCAACGAGAGCGGGGTGATATCTAAACGGTAGGATGATCTTTGAAAATGTCAGGTTATGTTTAGATATCAGGTGATGTTCGCGCCATTAGGCTGTGCTCTAAATGTCGGGAGGATATTTGAAAATATCAGGCTGTGTTTTTGGATGATGATGATGACCGAAGTCATTCTTTTCTAAATCTCAGGATATTGGGGTGACGTCATCCAGATATTCGTTCATTATATTGGAAGGGCATCATGACGTCATCGTCATGTTATGCGAACATGATCATGTTTAGAAAATATCCTGCCGAGAGGTAAATATGGTGATGATGTCATCGTCATGTTTGTTTTTTCGTTTATCCGGGTTAGATGATGTCATCAGGATATTGGCTTAGAGTGATATTTCATGGCAGGAGGATATTAAGAAATATCGGGTTACATTTGGAAATATGACACTCGCGATATATAAGACTGTTTGACGGGGAAGATTTACTACCACTTAAAGTTGACGTCCGGATATTTGGACCGCATGACTTATCGGGTGATGTACCAAGATCAGGATGATCTTCGATAACATGACTGAGGTTATAAAATATGATCCTCCTCCTGCAAATATCAGGTTTGACCAAAACTTTGACTATTCATAACTCTCACATCCTGATGAATATCAGGGTGATGTAAAATGCAAACCTGCATGGAATCTAATGCTCTTTCTAAATATGAGGTCATAGAAATGAAATATGAATTTTGACAAACTGACCTCATAATAATGACTTACCTCATCTTGATTCCACATGATGATGCACATGACTTACTTTTACCAAACCACCAGAAAGCAAACAACACAAGCCAAGCCAAAAAGTTGGGTCCCTGTTTTGCCAAGTCAAAATGGGGTGTGTTGTGTAACCACACAAAACTTCCGAATTGATTCAAAAAAGATTCAACAAAATGATGGAGAATAGTGACAATGTTTGGGACTTGCATAAGAGAACTCACCAGATGTATCAAGAGCACAAAAGGCTACACCTAAGGATGTTGGAGACAAAATAAAAACTGAATGATAAATCTAATATTGAAAAGCAAGTGTTTAAATAATATGAAGACCTAATCAGTGAACACAAGAGATTTAATGGTATACTTATAGAAGATTTGAATGACTTCGACCAACATCCTGACATGGCATTTCCAATTTTTTTCAATGCTAATGGGAGTTTGTGAGATAAAGAACCTTGGAAAGATTAATTGAATGGATTATTGACACCACTGCTTGAGAATATAAATAATGAAGAACAGGTGATAGAGAATACTTATACATGCTTGGGAAAGATATTCTCTATAGAGTTAATTATGAATAATCTAATCTCTACAGATACTTGTGTTGATCAAGTTTACATCGATCATATTGGCAAAATAAATTTGTTCATATCCAGGGCAGTGTGAGGAGGTGGTTGTAGTACAATTTTGTCATGCATAAGCAATGCAAGCATATCAATCTGTATCATAGAGATGAGGATGATCTTGCTAGACCTATGGGTCACGAATCACTCTACAATGATTAATGGAGCCAGAACCTGATCAATGCATATGCTTCTATTTCTCTTTATGTTTCTTAATTACGTATTAGTTAGTTGAAAGGAGACAATTATGAAACGACACAATGTTTTGGGCTTGAAGCTTGTTTGCATCCTATAAATAGGATACCAAGGCCATTTTGTAAAGCATCATCTCATCTATTTCTTACAAACATATATGCAATATAAAAAGGAAGTACTTAAAGAATCTATTTGTATCTATTTATGTTTTCAAACTAGTATGAGCTTCTGAATTAATACAAGAATCAGAGTTATTTGGTGGGTCTAAAAATTGTTGTTCAATTGTTGTGTTGAATTTAATATTTATGGGCTACATGGTTGTCTCCAAAATGGTTTTTAAATTTGTTTAAATTAATATATTAAGCATATAGTTAATTTATCAGTACACATTTGTTGTTACTGTATGATCTATGTGTTTGGTTTCTAAGGGAAGTTGATTTAAGTCCTACTGAATAGTCTGTGTTTATTGGTCTCTGCCCAGGGTTAAAATCCTTTGAACAAGCTATTTTATTTGGTTTCCTTCCTATTAGAATTAAAATCCTTTCTCTAGGTCATAGCAATTTGGAGAAATATCATTGGGATTTTATAATAAGAACCCTGCATCTCAACATTCTTACACATCTGTACAAGGTACAAATTTACAAAAGTGCCCAACAATTCGAGTTAAGTCAAATATAAAGGTCCACATACTAGCAACTCTTGATCTCTTTTACCCAATAGATAAAGCACTAGCCATATTCATTATCAATTTTCATACCTCTCATATCTACAAACCTTAGCCTTAGAAATACTTTTAAACCTTACACCTACTTCACATCCATTTGTCATTGTGAAGGTCAAATTAAGTCTGCACTAATCATTAAGGTACACCCACCTAGGTCTGGCAGAGCCTGAAGTGAAGGGGGTTTAGCCATATCTACCCCGTCTCGTTAGCCAAAAATATTAAGAGAGCTTGGCAACCTCTTAGGGCTAATGACCTACATTTTTGTGACCTAATAGGTAGTTTAATGGTTAATGGCTTAGGGATTATGGTTGATATTATGTAATCTCTATATAAACTTTGATAAAAAAATAATAAAGGTATGAGTAGAAGGGTGTACCAAAACTCTGCTGGTGTAACTTTTGAGCTTATGAATGAAATAGAACATAATATTATTAGAGATTCTCCATGACTATGTTATCATTCTATATTTTTCTTATGTTTTCCATACTTATTTCTTCTTATATTTGAATGAATATTAGTTATTGAGCCTCAATACTGTGCTTATGTGAATGAATATGCTGATATAGTAAAGCATTTATTATGGATGTTTTCAGTTACATGTTCAAAATTATGTTCAACATAAAAATGGAAACTATTTAAAAATAATAAAGTTAACAAAGTTTCTTATTTAAATAATTGTGAGTTACATGCATTAATATTTTATTAACTTTTGTGTCTTCACGAACATATGTTGATGGAAAATGAATGGAAGAAGCATCCAAGTAATCCTAATTTTTTCTGCCAACAATTCATACCAAAGATTGAAAAATTTAAGGATATTACAATAGGTAATTTGTATCGACACAAATAATATTACTGAAGCATTTCAAACTTTAGGCCATAAGAATCATCCTTTTTTAAACATGGATTGCAAATAATTCTAAAATTTTAGAAGTCTTGGTCATTAACATTATTGTCTGCTACAATGTTATCCAGTGTATCATTGTCAATGTTCATATGTTATTTCAAGTATTTAATAGTATCATCACCCTCATCTTGACCTGCATCATCTTCATCATCATTGAAATTTGATTGTAGACCATCTATATTGTTACCAGATGTATTTGGATCATCATTTTCTATACCATCCATATTGTTGTCTTCCATAACATCATCTAACTCTGGATTGTTGTCTTCTTGTGCCTGAACATAACCATCTTCAACATTATCATGGATGTCAATTTCTTTGATGTTCTCTAATCTCTCTCTCATTTTGTTAGCCATCATTATTTTTCTTAGTATCCACTAATTCATCGTCAAATACGTGCCTTAATCTTGGATCATAATGTATGACAAATATTCATTTTGGGTCCAAAATATCTTCATAGAAAAATACCTGCACATGAATGACATACATATATTAGACGTATGTTATAACAATTTTATTGATTAATAAACACATGTATATATTCACAATAAACTATGAATTAATAGATTAATGATCACTACCTCTTCTTGTTTGAGTTAAAGAAATACCTGCTCACAATGAATTGGTAGAACATAAGGCTCCTTATCCTCTGGTAGGAACCATGAGGAATCTATAGGAAACAATCCACTATGGGTATCATGTCTTCATGTCCTCTCAAATGCTTCATAACATCTACACTTAAAAATACAACATTTAAAAGAGTACTAATCCAACTCAATAATTTCTTGTATTTTCCCAACATATTGTAGATTCCCTTCAATTATATTCTTATCTTTTGAGCTTGATCAACTGGATTGCTTGAAGTGAACCATGATGCTACAATCAAAGGATCGTCTCTTTACATCTACACTTTCTACACGATAATGTCGACCATATGCCCACATTGCTGGATATTTCCTCGCTTGTGAAAGACCATTTATTTTAGTGAAAAAAAATATAATGACGAATATTAAAATAGTTAATAGTGTTAAAACTATAAGGAAACAACATTTTGTAAAATTCCAACTGTACCTTTCTTTCACATCCTCTAGACATGTTGATTTAATCTTCTGCTATGTTTGAATCTATACCTACATCTTCTATTTCATTTTGAATTTGTTTAGTAACCCATTCTAGTGTGCAATCTTTGCCCCATTCCCCAAGTAGATCAGTGGGATGTGGAGTATTTCTTGGGTTTGATCTCTTAAACTATCTCCTTGCTTCTAACACCACTTTTCTCTTTTTATCATATAGATCAATCTATTTATTCATAAAGTCCATGTGGTATAGAATGAACTTGTCGAGTATAGCACTATCGTCTACACCTATTACTTGTCAACATGTTTATTTCAAACTCCAAATGTCATGCTGTTAATTTGACAAATAAATTATAGAGTAAATTAATGATTGCAAGAAAAACAACCACACTGATCATGAATATACTTACTAATTTCTACTTGAACACCATTAGATTGTGGTTTTTCTCCATCAATAATATCTGATACTTGGTCTTCATCCCAGAAGCGTGGCCCATCTTCAAAATCCTTACCAAGGAATTCACACAGGAAGAAAAATGCTTCATTCAATACATACCTTTTAGCCATGCAACCCTCTGGATGTGTCTTTTGTTCAACATATATTTTTAGAGTTTTCATATACCTCTCAAAGAAAAACATCCACCTCATTGATACGACACTAGCCAATTCAATGTCATCGACTAGGTGTATAAGTAAATGGACTTGTAGGACCATGAAACTTGTAGGGAGCTCCTTCTCAAATACACATACAATTTCTACAATTTCCTTCTTCCATTTTGGCACTTCACATTCGTGGATCTCCTTGAAGATCACCCACCTAATATAAGAATAGTAAATTAGTATGAACCTTTAGTCAAAAATTAAAATGCAATATAATATCTCTATGTCTCTCACAAATGAACATTTCATATAACCACATACCTTGTAAATGCTGACAATCGACTTATGGCATTCCTTAAGTCAACTGTAAGACATGGATCCCCCCTAATTGCCAATGGCATGATATGCTATCAAACACATTTATGAAAAGGTCATTAGTAATTTTTTCTCACACAACAAAATATCAAAATATATTTAGTACTTAATCAATGTTGCCAGAAAATGTTAAATGATGATATATAATACCTTCATAAAATTATGAAAATCATGTATTTTAAATCTTGTGATATGTCCATCAACTGTAAAAGCTTTAGCCAATGATGACCCATAGCTAGTAGGTGTCCTTATTGAATGGATGATATTTTTTAGTTGGTCTAGCTCTCTTTTTTTTCAAAATCCATGGAGCTTCTGCATATGTTTCATTTTCTTTGTTTGGCCACAAATATTTTCTATCAATTTTGGTACGTGAAAGAGCAATATCTCTCCTCGAAGACAAGGTGTCCTTCTCTTTGCCTGATATATGTCAAAATATAGAATCTAGGACATTTTTGAAGATGTGCATAGGATCTAATAGGTGAGATATTAATAGATCCTTCCAGTAAGGGAGCTCATAAAATATGGATTTCCTTTTCATTCCTTCTGGCATATTAACTAGAACTTGTTCTGGTTCTTCAATTGAATCACCCTGATAAAAAAAATCCTCCCAAGCTTTCAATTCAGCATCTTCATACTTCTTAAGCCAATCGCCTAGACCCATAATCATGGGAGGGACTCTATTTTCAACTTTTCCATCAAATTGATTCTTCAGATGATTTCTAAACTTATGATCTAGTGGTAGAAAAACCCTGTTGTTTGTGTAAATAAATCTATGTAGATCCTTAGAATACCACCCTTGATATTGTTCTACACATCTTGGACATGAAAATATCCTCTTTGTTTGAAGCCCTACAATTCAATATGTAATGTTAATAACATCAAAAAAATAGTATAAAACTAAGTATGAAAGTTGGGATGAAAATAAATTATGATTGTAAATACGTAAATATTTTATCCTACCAGAACAAACACCAAGTCCTGGGAAATCATTAATAGTCCAACATAGCACACCATAAAACATGAAGGACCTATTTGATGGAGGACGTGATATGTCATACATTCTTATACATTTTCATAGCAGTTGCATCTCATCAATAAAAGGTGCAAGATAAACATCCATATTTTTAACTTGATGTTTTCCTGGAACAATGAGAGTCAGCATAAGGTACTCCTTTCTAACACTCATCCATGGGGGAATATTATATACTATCAGTCCGACTAGCCAAACACTATAATTTGAGCTTAGGAAAGAGAATGGGCACACTCCATCAATTGCAAGACCAAACCTGATACTATGGGGTTCATCTTTGAATTTTCTTGGCCATTTTTCCTCTATGTGTTTCATTGCTTTGGAGTCAGCTAGAATTCGCATGAATCCATCTTTACTCCTATTCTTTGCATGCCAGTCCATCAATTGTGCAAGTGAATTGCAACGAAACATTTGTTGAAGTCTAGGTATAATTGGCATGTGATGTAAAACCTTCTTTGGAACTGTAGGACCTTGTACATCTGTATGATATCTCTTCTCTTTCCATACAGGGCATTCTACCTTTTTTTGATATTCATCTCTGTATAAAATGCAATCATTTTTACATGAATGAATTGTCTTATATTCAATCCCCAACTCAACCAACAATGACGCACCTCTCTGCAAGTTGATGGCAACACATTCTCTTCAAGGAATATTTTAGTTTTTAGTGCCCTGTAAGATTGTTAGAGTTTAAATCAATTGAATGTTTGACTTATGATAAACATGTTTGATATGTCAACCTATACTAGGACTATTTATATACAATATATGGTTTTAAAATCCCCTTAAAGAAATATAAACGAAGTTGATGAATGTTTACAAATTATGTACACCAATTGACAATGCAAAGTAAGAAATAGATTTCAACTCACTTTAGTAGGGTAGTGAATCCTTTGTCTAACCAACCAAATAGTGACTTGATTTCTAATAATATTAATGTGCATGCCAGTTTTGAGGTTCTATTTGCACCCAATTTGAACACGGGTGTCTTCGTTGCTTGCTTGATGGAGTCTTTTAGGTTGTTATCATCAACATTACATTAGTGGTAATTACCCCTACTATCATCATTACTGGACCAACCATATGATCATTATTTTCATCATTGTTTCCATCCCCAAAGAAACCTATAAACATTTCATTCAATCCTTCTTCATGCACTGCATTTTCACTATCATGATCATCATCATTAAGGCTAGGTGGCATGTCATCAGTGTATGTAGATCTCATCAGCTCTTCAAATTTCTCAGCTGGTAGTATTATCTTCAATGTTTCTCTTTTCACCTTGATATTGCTTATAGATTGGTTTGGATCATCCCGTCCAAATCTTAATAACCCAGTTGGATCTTGGGTATTAGTATGTGTTTCATCAACATCTTCTACCTATCAACAAATGTGAGCATTATTTAATGTTTGGCAACAATTGGATAAATCATAAATGTATCAATTTCAAAGAAATATAATCAAATATGGCTTAAAAAATAAAAATATAAATTGTATGAACATATATACATCAATTGAATAATGGAACATTATTTTATAGACTACCTTTTTATACAATAATTTAAATAAAACACAATTTTGACAATATAGTTTATAAAACATCAGTCCACACTCATTTATTATTCTTTGGTTTTTTGCCCTTAAGAACATCCTTAGGGAGACCTTGTTCTTCCCTTTTCTTTTGTGTAGGAGTGCATTTTAAGAAGGGGTAATCAATCAATAACTCATCCCCAATGGTAAGGTCCATAATAGCCTCAACCATTATCAATCTATCAACCTCTCTTTCCATATCTCCATCTTTATCATTTATAACCTCAACAAATTGACAATTCAGTCTTATATTAGGGTCCCTTCCCTTACTACTATTTATAAATCCTGCAATATTTTTGTGTGTGTATGCACGTCCATCTATATAATAAGATGACCTCTATTCATTTCTTTTCCACTTTCCAATTGGAGACGACGTGTATACATATTCAAATTTAGACCATATGGTGACATGCTAGGTTTATATTCTGCTAGCCTTCTCCATTCACCACTATAATATGATGGACCATAATATGGCATTAATCTCCTAATGGTTTGTTCTGAATTGTTTCTATGTTTAGATCCCACATGTACATTTTGAACAATAAAGAGGCCTAGATTTGCTCCATGAATATTGAAGGGTCGTATCATGTAGTTGTATCCCCAAAATTGAAACACCTCGTACACTCTAGGTAGTTGTTGATCACTAGGCCAAGCGCAATATAGTCAACGATCAAATGTCTCTTTGTAAATTGATCTCAAACTTAGGGGCAAGTCATCATCTCCATCACATTCATTCTAATAGGTTATGCAATCCACCTTCCCCTTGTCTTTAAGCAAATTATGCATCTTTAAACCGGTTCTTGTTCTGTTACTTATTTTAATCACTTCCTCATCTTCTGAGTTGGTATATTGGCACATATTTTTGTTAGATGTATCATCTGATAAATGATCATTGCCCTCTAGGCTGGAAGTTAGTGATTCAGCAAACTTTAAACCAAGAACTTTATCCTGCAAGTATCCATTAAGAAAATAATTAGTTATTTAAATAATATAAAACAATGTTTAAATGAAGTATACATGTTATTTATATCAAATTGGAAAATTCCTTACCACAATTCCTATTGGATTTGAATCGATTATAGGAGGCATACTACCGAATGGAAGCTCATCATTTATGTAATGTCTTTGTACAATTGCTCATTTGAATTGTTTCTTTCCATGACATATAGAACATCCACAAATAATAATTTTCTCAAACTATTCATCCCATGTACTATAGTCCTGACCAACCTCTTGTTCAGTGCAATCATTTTTTGTGTCTACAGGATCCATTGTCATATCCTCTTCCACCCATTGTCCTTTATGTGATTTAACAGTTTTAGGTCCACGTCCATGTACATATCTTGTTCTTTTGCTAGTTGAACGCTCAGGCTCTGCATTTGCTCCAATCTCCATCTAAAATAATCAACAACATGCATTAATTTATGTCAATATTGGATAATACATTATAAATTTCAATAATACTGTGAAAAACAATGGATGTATCACAAAATGCCATCAGATCATTTTTTCCTAAGTTAAGTCAAAATTTGAGTACCTAATGTCCT
This sequence comes from Cunninghamia lanceolata, assembly GCA_027924645.1. NCBI lineage: Eukaryota > Viridiplantae > Streptophyta > Pinopsida > Cupressales > Cupressaceae > Cunninghamia > Cunninghamia lanceolata. The sequence continues at coordinate 2,733,611 of BSBN01001052.1, read as the reverse complement.
ACTTCATCCGTTGTGTCCTCATTTGATATGACACGATCTATTGCCATGGCCTCATTTGGCCCCTATAATACACAACATAGTAAATAATGTTTAGTACACCAATTATATCATTTCAACGAATATGCTATCCGACACAAAACCTCACTTTAGTCATATATTTGACATATTGATATCATGTTTTGGCCATCCTAATTTTCAAACTTTTCCCTTGATCATAGAATCACATTTAATCACCATTCCTGTGCATTTTCAACCAATAAGTTTGACCTTAGAGGCCTCATGGACAAAAAAATGACTTTATCTCCTCTATGTTGTAGCATTTGTGAATTCATAAACACCATCCTCCTTTGGTTGAGGTTGCTTTCTCTTCTTACCTCTAGTGTATCTGCAGATTCTGTTGTCATATCTATTTCCACCCACTTTCCTCTTTGTGATTTAGTAGTTCTACACCATCCACGTCCTCTCTCCATGGCCTCCTCTGGATCCTATAATACACAACAATGACAATAGTCACATAACAACTGTGCACCAAGAGAATATTGTTGAAATTATCTTGTTAATATGCTCGCTTTTCATTAAGACGCACTATGAAAAGAAAAATAGGACATTGTAACATTTTTCTCTTCACAAAAAGTTTACACGCGACATCTTGACAACTAGAGCTCAAATCTTATGATTGCAAGATGACTACAAATTCACATCAAAAAGACATTTATTTATAATCTAACTACAAATAAAACCTATTACTAATAATTTTAGCTAAACATCCCTTCCATGGTCCCTTGTTATCCTAGATGAAAGAAAGCCTATTACTAATCATTTTAGTTGGTTCTCTATCTTACACTTCTTCCACAAATTCATTAAAACTGTAGATATTTTCTCCTTGAAAACTAGAGATTGGATTCCATATTCTTGATTGAAACCTACTTGACATTGGATAGTGTGAGAATATCTATCTTAGATAAGATCCAAAACTTTAATTCTTGATTTTTTATTTTTCATGATTGGTGTTTATCATCCATAGAGGCCATGGTGAAAGTAGTTGGCTTGGTTATGTAGAAATCCCCTCATCAAATAAAAGCCAACAAATATTTACAAATGGCTCAACCCATGCAAGACTTAACAATTTACTACAAATTTAATGAAAGATTGATACATAGCATGACCTACTTTATGCTGTAATGGAAATAGATGGATACACTTGAAAATAATGATACATGTGACTCAGCTCAATGAATTAAAGGATATAAGATTTTTGTTTGCAAATGAGTGTTCAAGAAAAAATTACTTTAGTGGGCAATGTTGAAAAGTACAAGGCAAGGTTAGTTGTGAAAGGATATTTCTAGCTTGAGCTCAGATAGACTTTGGTGAGATTTTTTTCCCAGTCACTAAGTTGAAATCTATTATGTTATTGTTATCTATTACTTTAGAGATAGAGAAAATGGATGTGAAGACTATAATCTTGCATGGTGTCTTAGAGGAGGAGATATATATCTCATATCCAGAGCACTATGTTGAAAAAGGTAATGATTCATTGGCTTGTAGATTGAATTTTTTTATCATCTCAAACAATCTCCTAGGATGTAGTACCAATAATTTGAATCTTTTGTTTTGGGACAAGGATTCCTAATGTCCAAATCAGATCTTTATGTTTACTACAAATAGGATAGTGATCATTTCCTTGTTATCACTCTATATGTAGATGATATTTTTTTTTGGTAATAGAAAAGATGTAATTAGGGATTTGAAGTCTCAGTGTTTAACATAGTTTAATATGAAGGACTTAGGGATGCTAGATATATCTTAGGTATGGATGTCGGAAGAGAGAGTGAACATAAATCTTTGGTTGGGACAAATTAAGTATGTGAACATTGTATTGCAATATTAATTAAGGAATCTAGCAAACCATTGAGTGTTCCTATTTCTATGGGAATTAAGCTTTCAGTTAAGTAGTGTCCTTTAACACTCATAAAGAGGGAGGATATGGCTTGTGTTCCTTATGCTAGTGTAGTTCATAGTTTGATGTATGCTAAGGTCTACACTAGACCAGACATTACCCATGCAATAGGAGGATTAAGTCATTAATGGATAATCCTAGCAAAGATCATTAGGCTACAATGAAGAGTCTTTAGGCATTTACAAGGCACTTTATTGTAATCTATTTGGTACTAGCGTGGTACTCCAGATGACTTGCATCCAACCTGCAGTCTATCCTATAGGAGACCTACAACCAACCTATAGAGGGTCTACAAGTCGCATATAGTACTCAATAAATATCTAGAGATATGTGTATTTTTATTAGGTATGTGATGTTGATAGAAAAATACCTATCATAGTTATTTTTTAACTTGTTTGGTGGTGCAATCAGTTAGATAATCAAGTAGCAAGTTTTTGTCACTTTCTCTACTACTAAGGCTAAGTATATGGCAACTACTCATGCATGCAAGGAGGTTGTCTAGCTTCAATGATTATGCTCAGATGTGGAGCTAAGTCATCAAGCTATTAGAATTTAGTGTGATAGTCAAAGTTCCATTAGTCAATAAAAGAACCTAGAACCTTTCATGTAAGGACAAAGCATATTGATGTCCAATACCATTTTTTGATACAAGATAGAGGATGGAAGGGTGATGCTAGAGAAGTTTGATACTTTGGTGAATGTTGTACATGCATATACAAAGGTGGTGAGCATAGAGAAATTCAGGTGGTGTAGTGAGTCGATGGGCATTAAGGACCCTAAAAATTAAATGACAATGTTGTAGTTCCCCTTTTTACTCTTGCAAGGTATTCAACAATTGGAAGAATGTTGGGAAATGTGTCTCAACACTACATCCTAGTATTCTATATTCATTAATTATTGGTATATATTTCCTTTTTCTCTCACATGGGAAAGAGAGTATCCCACTATGAGATGGAATTCATAGTTGTGTCAACTATCTTGAGATGTGTGTAAGAAGTTGTAAGAGCATCTAATGTCATTATGATGTGTAAGAGCATATTATGACATTCTAGGGTGTAGGAGTTCCTTATAATAGATTTATGATGTGTATGAGCATGTATGAGGGGGGTTACACTGGAATCTTGACAAGCATTATAATAGTCTATTATGCATGTCATAAAACATCCTTGCATGGATAATGAAAATAAAATGGGGTGCTTAAGTTGGTTGTCAACTATGACAAGTTATGACAATATGATAAGGTGTAAGAGAATAATCTAAAATAGCCTAGAAGACCAAGATGGAGGGAGGCATTAGAATTTGTGCCATGAGGTTTGGGCACCATGCCTATTGCATATTGGTACATGGTTTTCAAAAATCATTTGATGATTTCATATTTGTTCTTCATCTATTTATTAGTTGCTTGGGTTGGAGTATGTAGCTATTGTATTTGTAGGTATTGTTATGCTTCCAAAATTACATTAGGATTTAATGTTGTTGATACTCCTATAAGGGAATGTGTCTAGATATTATATTATAACCTTTGTTTCTCCTAAAAGTATTTTCCCCACTATATCATCTTGTTATGGTGAATGCTTCTTTTTTGTGCATTCTTTCATGAAATGTTTTAGATCAAACTTCATGTACACAATAATGGGAATAGTACACAAAATATACTATACAAATAGGGAAAACTTGGTGACTAGAACTACCATTCTCACTACATACAAGATGATCATAAAAAAAAGGAGATTGATATATGTGAGGTACCCTAGGAGCAACTGTTGGAGAACATGGAGTGAATAAAATGAAAAAATTACCAGTTTAGGTATGGCTCCCTTATCATTTTCCTTTCTTTTTACTTCATATGATAGTTACCAGCATATGGGGGTGTGTATGGTCAATTAAGATAATAGTTGCCTCTAAAATTAACAAACACATGAATATTTTTAAACAAGAAATATTATTTTGAGAGGTATATTGGGGTTTTTTTCAAGAATTTGCAAGTGGAGATGTAGGATAAATATTGCATATCCTCACAAATAGTTCAAAAGTATAAATTAGGCACTAAATTAGGTGCACTTTGCGCTGCCTTTGGTGACCCAAAGAGATTACATTTAGGGCTGAAAGTCAGTGCTAAAGTCAGCGTTAACTATGCTGACTATAGTGCCGACTAATGAATCAAAAAAAAAAATCCCACCTACATTACAACATACCACACAAAAATATAAAATTAATTCATACCTGGCAGTATCATTGCAATGGGTCTATACTCTTGGATGACATAATAACATTTAGAGGAGAAAAGAGTGCAAACCATACTCTTGCGGCTTAGTTAATCTAAGCACAGTTGGGTGCAGTAGGCATAAGACATCATGAAGCTTAGCTTTTTTTATCATTAAATGAAAATGTAAAGGTTCAAGTTGCAATTTTGTTTGGCTCCGGTATGCTTGAGGTTCCTATTTGATCTCTAATTAATAAGGTAATCCAAAATCTTGTCTATGATTCTATGTACTATTCTACAGAGATATTAGTTTTAGCTTTTCTCTTCTTAAGATCAGTATGCTTGTTTTGAATCAACATTAAAAAGAGGAGTTGTTATATATATAATATATATATATATATGTGTGTGTGTGTGTGTGTGTGTGTGTGTGTGTGTGTGTGTCAAAGATGAGCGGCCCAGTCCACAGGGGTACAAACGGTGGCCCCTATTCCTAACGGGAACACAATTAAACTAAGTAAGGGCATGGAGCCAACAAGTCCACTAGACTGGCAAGGGTTTGAACCTTGGTGACTGCCCTAATAGTACCACTACTTAACTACCAAGTAGAAATGTTGATTTTTTTGCTTTAATCCCTTTATTTTTGGCATTGATATAGAAAAACTGGATGAAAACTTTCATACTTGGCAGTGTGTACTTCATTTACCTCCACAGACTAGATGAAAATAATTTGCCCTAGGTTGCCTCAAAATGTCAAGCAATAGAGGGAAGGGAGCAAAGGGAGCTGACTCTGGCCACAATGAGGTAATTCATTGTCAATTTATAGATTTGTAAATGTTTCCATTGTTTCTTTAATTTTTAGTTTTTAGTTTTTTATTTCTAAATTTAAAAGAAGAAATTTATTATATATATAGGGACATGAGACTAAAAAAGATAAAGAGGCATTGGCTTCCATATTGGGGGTAGAGGCAGTGAACAAATTGGATGGTGTGGCCTTGACAATGCTTTCCAGATACATAGAAAAATGATCCAGTAAAGCCCCTGAAACATTGCAACCAAATCAATCATATCAAAGGGAATCAATTGATTCCCCAACTAGTCCTGGATTGAGAAAAAGACCAAAGAGGAAATCAATAACAATAAACTCTAAGAATGTGGAATAGGAAGCAGAGACTTCCAATGTCCCACCCACTCTAGGACATAGACTTCTTCTACCACGCCATGTTTTGCATCTTGCATTGGTAGCTACGATACCAAGATAGAATACGATGTGGTTTTAGAGGAAGTTTGAATGACAGATGCTGGAAAAAATTTTGTGAATAGGTTGAAGGAATCATTCCTTCAATGGTTTAAAGACCATCTACATTTTCCATTCTCAAAGATACCATGCACCTGCAAAAAGCAGTTATCCATGACATGGAGACTGAATTTGGCACAAGTTGATCTATAAAGAAGATAAAGCTACGAATGTCTCAAAACATCAAGAGATTTTGGTGCAACCAAACAAAGAAGATAAAAAACTCCCTCTTGAGCTAAGGCTAAAAAAAGGGCCAATTGATGTAAGTGTGAAAGTATAGAAAGAGCTTGTAAAAGAATATGAGAAGTCTGATGCATGGAGGAAGTCTGATGAGGAGAGTACGCCGGTATTTGAATTTACTCATAAAATTATATCAAATTTATTAAATGATTTTTAAATTTTATTTGTGAATAGTTAAATTGAATTAGTATATGTTTCAGGACAAGGCCTCCAAGGCTAGGCTTGACAAACTTCGTGCCATGTATCACAATGGCCAAAAAGGTTTACAGGCCTTGATCTATACATTTTAAAGTATATTTAATATGTTAAATGATATTTTTTTTTCCTAGGAAAAAGTAAATGATTGCATATTAATTAGTTTAACTAGTCCATGTGCCATGTTTTGATAGGAGGAGAAATATGACCAACATCCAATGCAATTTGAAAAGGAAATGTTACAAAGAAAAAAGTGGACTGATTTTGTAATCTAGATGGACAACGAGGTATCAATAGTTGACTTTCAATAACGTAGTTGGATATTGTTGTGTTAATATGTCAATTTGCATTTCTTGTCTTGAGTTGTTTATTGATACGTAGGATGAGTTCTAAAGTGCTTCTTTGTTGGCCCTAGATCCCACTCAATTGTCCCATTATTTCATGTTGAGGAAAAAAATATTGTTTGCCTTAAAGGGCAGTGGGTGACATTCATGCCTTATTTTCATCGCATCTTTTAATTAATGACCATGGTCTTTTAATATCTCTTAAGTGTCCTCATTTAAGTTATGAGTTGTATCATTTGAGTAACTTAGTCCCATGTTGATTTGATTTATCTTATTTTCTCTCAAACATGGTATCTCAAGGAGTGCTTCCTTGTGATGCAGAGCAGGGGTGGTTTCAAGATTTCAACATCTCACAACAAGATTTGGTGTTTTCTTGCTCATAACCTTCAGTGGATGCAAACTAGGTTTCAACCCCTAATGGGTCATTTATGCTTCAATACGTAAATCAACACCAGGAGGACTCTCAATGGAATGAGGATGACAAACAATAGGTGTTAGGAATGTACAAGAACTTAGGGCTAGCAAAATTCAGTTGTTCTCTTGCCAAATTGACTCTAGGCCAAGTAGGACAGCAAATTGGCTTTTTCTGACATAACTTGCAGAGCATACCCCAAACCCATAATCTAAAAACTATATTGAGTACACTTTTGGGAGTTCTTGAAAATATCCAAAACTTAGGTATGGCTGTTTTGTAACACAAGGCTCTAAAATTGACTATCCCATTTGACAAAAAGTCTAATTAGGCTGTTCAACTAGGTCACCACAAGGTCTTCAACCCCTTAGTTTCCAAACTTCATACCAATGGCTCAAACATGTCTTATGATGTCTATCGACACCATTCCAAACAATTCCAACCTCTATTTAAGAGTTTTACTTCAAACCCTAACTCCTATGCACTTCTATGCCAAATACATGAGGTTAAATGGACTAGGGCATCACTAAATTTGCACATAACACCATCCCCTACTCCTGCAACATTGTGAACATGAAATAAACACTACCTACATCCATTCCACCAAGTTTGAGGCCTTTTCACCAGTGAAATGGAGAGAAATGCATTATTTTCAGTCAAAGCACACCCTTGTAAGGGTTTCAAACCACTTTCAATAAATCTACCCTAACTTGCTTCAAACTTAATGAAATCAAATGAAATCAATTGAAAATAACAAGGATTCAAGGCACCATTAATTATAATCTATGTTTGACTACTTCCAGGCCGTACAGAGCTGTACAGTTCAGTTTAGCAACAAACTAGGCTTCCAAAATGCAGAAACATGGCACCTTGTTATTCAAAATTCAAATTTTTACAACTTCTAACTCTTGTTCCAATGTAGACAAGTACTTTGAAAACATTCCCAAGCATAACCAATCATTTTCCCACCAAATACCAAAGCCTAACCATTCAACTTCCCCAAAAATGCAAAAATGCAAAAGTTGCTTTGACAACTTTTTGCAACTTTTTACAACTTTTACAAATTTCACCAAATTGACTCCAAAATGACCCAACCAACACACAAAGACATAAAACATGGTCTTAAAGACCTTATTACAAACAAAATGACTTCACTACACCAAAATACTAACACTCTGCAAATTTTACATTAAGACCCAGGTGCCTTGCACTAGCTTGGTGTCTCAAGGAGTTCTTCCTTGAATTCATGTTGCCATTCTACTAAGTGATCCATATGCATCTTTGCCATCTTTCCTCATGATGCTGCCATTATTTTAACATGTAAGAATGTTTTGATGCATCTTGGTAGGCATCCTATAGATCTAACACATCCTTTTAGAACTCCTTTTGCACCAAGGACATGCAACTTCTTGATCAACATGTCAAGTACATGCTTGGGAAAAGTATGGGGTGCCTTTGCGGTGCCATAGATCTTCCTATATGTTAACAAGTCATATAGGGAGTAATCTTTTAGGTTCTCCAAGATTCTGACCATGTCTTTAGACAACCTAGGGAACCTTTTCTCAAATAATAACTCATGCATAGGAGCAAAGAATCAGTCACAAATGTGCTCATATTTGGATGAATATTTGTGCTCCCATCTATCCTAGAAATAAACATGAACAAAATGACATGGGATGCTCCATGTCCAATTCATCCCCAAAGAATTTATTAGCTTCACAAATAATATAACACAAGTAAGAGGTTGTATAGAATTTTGGCTTTGTGCCCACTAGAGGAGACTCGACTCTCATTATTTCATTGCACAAAGTGAGTGATAAAACAACAACCTAGTTTAAAATTGGCCCTTCTTTAGGCAACATATGTAGCAATGAGACTTAAGATTCTTGAAAATGAGAAGCATCCTTCTCCCCATACAACCTGCTAACTAGGGCCACTATGTTTTTTACTGAACCCTTGAGGCTGATGGAAGGGTACCATTTAGTGTTCCTAGAAGTTAATTGTCTAACTCCTATTGAGGTTTAAGCTATGTTTCAGGGTTGAAAACTAGGCACTTTTGTTGTAACATCCACTTTTAGGACCCATGGCTAATGTGGCACAGGGCCTTGAACCACCACATGGTCTTATAGATAGAGTGTTTGGTGTAAAAGCCAAACCTAAGTCCTATAGAGAAAGGGGGTGACACTAGACTCTAAGCACCAAAAAACCATAAAATAGTCCTCTCATGCATGAACATCTGTGCCCAAATGCTAGATCAACCCCACACCTATGGTAGACCAAATAATCCATGCATGAACTAATAAATAACCTCCATGATGCCTCAACATGTGTGCAAGGGTGGTATGTCATCTCTATCATGCCTCAACATATGTACCAATCCCAAATCAAGTCCCACATGTGGTGATGAGAAGGATGATGTATGTCAAAAAGTGATGAATGAACATGTGTGAGCCAATGGAGACCAAGTACTCCATGACAGGCTCGAAAATGCCATGACAGGCTCTAGAATGCCACAAACTATAACTTGCACCAAATTAGCAGCTCTCGTCACCAACTTCACTCGAATCTAAACAAGTATCCACCATCCCCATGCTGAGCCTCGATCCATTGAAAAGGGGAGGACCAAATCCAATGCAGAAGCCATCAAAGTGTGATGTCTGAAGGCACATTTACTCGCCATTGCTACTAGTGCTGGAGGGGGGAAACAACAACCCATGTAGAAGTGAGGAGCATTAAAAATTGGAGTTAGATAAACTAGCGGACCAGGTGCCTGCGTACCTTGGGCTGCTACCATGTTGTGTGCCAATTGTCTCAGGATTGTGGTTGCCAGTTGTTGTGAGGAGGCAAGGGTCAGTTTCTAGCACAATTTGTTGAAGAACACCTACATCAGGGGATAATAGTCCTATGATTGTGGTGAATGCTTGGGTGAATTAACACCTCAAAAGACACTGTTTAAGACTTTAAACTTAGACCAACACCTACAGCCAACTAAAATCAGCAAACAAAGATGACATGTGAAATGTTTGACAATAGTCCTCACTCAGAAATGTGGTATTAAAAGGCATGGAAAAATTAAGATCATTGGGAATGGTATTAAACAACAGTAAAAGTTTGTTTCTATAGTAATTTAATAAGTATAATTGAGTATAACTAATATCCCTTGCTTCACTATTTCAGGCCAAACATGAGAGAAGAATCATGGTTCTGAAGGAGAAGGTTCAGAGAATTCAGATGCTTGCTAGTGAAGACATTGCCTCTTACCTTACAAAGGTTAAATTTGGTCATTATACTTTAGAGGAGATTTCTTGAGATGGGTGGTATCTAGATAGTGGTTCCACATGCAATATGACAGGGGAGTGTGATCTATTTCAGCCACCTAGCTCAGTAGCTACTAGATGGTTGGTGAGGTGTGGGATCCACAGAGAAGGAGCAGTCAGTAGAAGAGAGGGTTCAATTGTATTTGAGTTAGAGTCAGGATGGACTTTAGCATTTCATCATGTTTAATATGTTCCTCATCTGAGATATAGGAGAAGAAGATATATAGACTAGTTAACTCACAAAGGATCTTCAAGGCAAACATAATCATATATAGCACATAGCACAAAATGCAGAGGGTTGGCACTTAAGGTTATGTAATAGAATTTACAGTTGATAGTTAAATTGTATAACAAATTTTTTTATGATCTTTACTAATGTTTATTAGAATTGTTGCATGTTTTACATCATTGGAATGATATATTAGCTGTAACTTTTTTGAAATTTTATTATGGTATGTGCACTTTGATATGATGTAATATGATTATGGTTTTGTTTCATATGTTGTAATATTAGATATATAATAGAAAACTAAATTATTGCATGAAATAAATAATAACTTTTCATTTTAAATGTTTTTTTTTGCAGAACACGGGTCTTCCAGAAGATTAAGATGATCCTCATGATATAGATCTAGAATATGTTGGTTCTAGTATAGATCACATGGCAGAGGATGATGATGATGCAGATACAGAAGACACCGAGGCCAATGACGATGATGATGACGACGATCATGATCATGATCATAATGATCACGATCATGATCATAATGATCATGATGGTGATGATGATGATGAGGCAGTTGTTGGTAGTAGCCAATGACATTCATGATCATATAGACTGCATCATGGATCATTGTTGATATATCATTATGATGCCTCTTTTCATGGTTACTATCATATGTATCATTTTCACGACCTGCAGTACCATATTATTGAGTTGTATCATTTTGACTTATATCATTTGGACATTATCTTGTATCATTTTGAGTTACATAATTTATCATTTTTACTTATATCATTTGTACATGTATCATTTTGACATGTTATTGATCTACTGGCATATTTGACTTTCACTTGTTTTAGTTATATATGATGATGATCTTATTAGTATTGACTTGTCAATTTATATATATTGAAAGTGGTCAATGATTTTTGGATGGATATTTATTATGTATGATGATTTTAATTTACTACTCAGGATGGATGTTGTCAAATTCAATTAAATTATAGATATTTGACTCACTTGTTTTAATTATGGATGATGATCATGTTATAATAATTATCTTGTTATTTTATATATACTAGATATTGTTGTAGATTTTATTTTGATGGAGATTTAATAAGTATAATGATGTTGTTAATTTGTATGGATGTCCATTTCCCTAAAAATTCTTTATAAATGTTATCCTATAAAATATTTCAAATGCTTCAGGGGTCTTCAGGTGGATGGAGCGCAGATCATTGAGTTAGAGAGTATTTTGTCAAACAGGTCTGCGAGCTTGTCTCACAAAGAGGATAGAATAAGATGGAGCTGCTCAAAACCTAGGGAGTATCAGGTTAAGCTACGCTATAAGGTGAAAGATGGGGTGGTTAGAAAGCAAGATTGGCCCACTCAGCTTTTTTGGAACAAAGACGCAAAAATGGAAGCAAAGCTAGATGCAACAAGAGATGTTATATTGGAAGCAAAATTGGAAGCAAATCTAGAAGCAAAATTGGAAGCAAAATTGGAAGCAAAATTGGAAGCAAACCTGGAAGCAAAACTGGAAGAAAAAATAGAAGCAAACATGGAAGTAACACAAGAAGCAAAACCAGAAGCAAAATCAGAAGCCAAACTGGAAGCAACAAAGAACGTCATAATGGAAGCAAAACTTGGCATCAATTAGGAAGCCAAAAAAGAAGCTATTTTCGATGCCATACCAGAAGTAAAACAGGAAGCATGATTGGGAGCAAAACTAGAAGGAAAAATGGGAGCAAACATGGAAGCTTCCCAGTGTTATTCTAGGTGCTAAAGGAGGCACTATTTTAGGCAATACTTTTCTAGCGCAAAATCTGGAAGCAAAATTGGAAGCAAAAATGGAAGCAAACCTGGAAACAAAATTGGAAGCAACACAAGAAACAAAACCAAAAGAAAAATCAAAAGCCAAACTAGAAGAAACAAAGGATGTCATAATGGAAGCAAAACTGGAAGCAACAAAGGATGTCATAATGGAAGCAAAACTTGGCATCAATTAGGAAGCCAAAAAAGAAGCTATTTTCAATGCCATACTAGAAGCAAAATAGGAAGCACAACTGGGAGCAAAACTAAAAGCAAAAATGGGATCAGACATGGAAGCAAAATTGGAAGCCAAATTGGGTGCTAATTTAGGTGCTATTGCCCAACGCTATTCTCATCACTATTCCAGGTGCTAAAAGAGGCGCTATTGCTCGTGCAACTTTTTTGGCACAAAATCTGGAGCAAAATCAGGTGCAAAATCTGGCACAAAAAATGGCACCGAAGAGAACATGTAGTTTGGCACCAAGTTTTACGCTGGTAGAAGTGTCCAATTCATGAACTCAAATGAACTAAATTCTAGTACTATTTTAGGTGCTAATTGCCTATTTTGTTGTAGTGGAAATACACTCACATACTACTCTATTCGAATGGAATTTAAAGAATTAGCTATGGAATTGAAGTGCTAGAACTAAATTAAAAGATTAATCTATGTAATTGAAAGATGCGTATGCTTTCAAAAGTAAAATGTATTGACAAGTAAATTCTAATTTATGGAATAATAAGAATGAAACTGCTACTAACTACAAGTATTTAATTATTTAAAGAACCCATGAAAATAATATTTAATACTTTTTTCTACTTTTCTAGAGTTTCCTCTATGATAGAATGAACATGCACAAATTTCATACACAAATATAACACATTTATAACAATCACATTAACAATGATAACAATCATGTTAACCCCATATGTTAACACTAGACAATTACAAGACTATTTCACATATTTATGCAAACTTCAAATACTTATCTATCTATCACTAGTTCTATGTTGTTTAGAATGTGACTTAGAAAATTTACAAGTGAGTCAGACTACAACATGACACAAGAACCATATCCTTTCTATGGGAGACCTCTTAGTCACTCCCACTCTCGTGGCAAGAGCTAGTCAAGTGGAGGTAGAATTGGGGGGTTGTTCTGTCCATGAGGGAGTAGAATGTCATGGATGGTGGTTGGGTTGTTCATTTGATGTGTGTATGTGCGTGTTTGTTGATTTGTATGGTTTAAGCATTTGATTGTTGTTGATGTTGTGTTAATGATATGACTTGAAGGGTCACTAGTCCTAAGTCTACCATGCAAGCTATTTTGTTAATTCAAGATGCAGAGGAATTCTAAGCTCCTCTCTTTTTCTTGAATTGCATGTTGTATCAATTCTTGTTGGTCAATGATGAGTTGTAAGCATTATTTTTCTTCTAGTATTTGTTCTATGTCTTGTTGGATGTGAATTAGATTAGGGAAGTTCTTTTTAATCTCCTTTAGGATGGTATTTATCCAATCTTCCCTAATGCATGGGCACATTATATGCTAGAAAAGAGGAGGAAATGTTTGTGTTGACTTTGTTGAAAGTGTTGAATACATTGACCTTGTGATAAAATTGAGGGTTTGAGTTTGTTTTTCTTTTTTGAGTTTTCTAATGTTTTTAGTCTTTTGGTGAATGCATATATAAATGAATGCAATACAATTTTGATTCCTCTTCTCTGAATTTGAATGTGATCTAATTATCTAAGAAATTGAAAATGGATGCAAGACTATATGAATTGTCAAATGAAAACTAAACTATGTTTTTTTATTTTGTAGAATGATTTTTGCTTCTAACCTAATGAATTGGAAATAACAATTAATCCATGAACAATGGGAATAAATCTAATCTAGGAATGCAAGTAAATCTAAGCTAAACAATTAAAACTAAATCTAATTTAATGCAATAAGCAATAAAATATCCTATCAATAGAAAAGCAAACTGGTTATTTACTTCCTCAAGAGAAAAGATTTGGTCTAATTACTATTGCAAACATAAAGGAATTTGTATGAATTGAGTGATAGTTCCTAAAATGAGGGTTCACGGTAGGAGGGTTCACCGAATGATCTGTCTAGACCGTGCAACAAGAGAAAACACAATGAAAACAACTCAAAGATATGAAACAAATGCAGATTTAGTCATTTAGTATATCATAGAAATCAAATACAAATCAGCCAGCAACATGTGGGCTTACAATTAGAGCTCACAGGCCTGATTACAGAATATGCACAAGATATAGCTTTGAAGTCCCTTCGTGCAAATCCAAACTATGAACTTATGAATCTATTTCTAACTATTCTAATCTGCTTTCCTAGGGATCTATTACATCCTTATATATCATCTCCGATACAAAAGATTCCTCTGCCTCAGTCAAGGAAGATCACAAACTCCAATGAAGAGCTATAACATGTGTACATGGATAGGTCTGACCTAATCATGTAGAACACTTCCATGAATGAATGGAATGATGTGTGGATCTCAGGGAAGGTTGGCCATGAACCAAAGATCATTGAATGATGTGCAATTAAGCTCCACAAGTTGAGGAATGATCCACCAGTCTTCTCCTTTAGCTGGTTTTCTGAGAATGTCAGGATGCTCTGCTCTAAGAAAACATTTGATCTTCTAATAGAGATAACTTTTTGATAATTGATCCAAAAACTCTGAGATTTGGATTGATGTAGATGAATGAATCTAGATGCTAAGTCCAGTTCTACAATATCTGAAATGCAACTGTGGCAGAATGCAGACCAAAATACAGAAACTGCTACTGATTGAACTTCCTAAATTGAACTTGAAAATGAAAAGAAACAAATTGAAATGCAAATGTTTTTGGTTGATGCAAGATTACTCTTGAACCAGGGATGCTCCTGCATCAGAAATCTCAAGTTATTGAAAAAGTGAGTCCCTCACTTTGTTGGGGCTAGGGGAGAACCAAAATGGTCCACCTCAGCCTGAGAAATCCATGCTGAATCATCTTCTGGTCTACCTTTCCACTTTATGAGGTATTCTTTGTATTGTCTTCCTCTAGTGCTGCATCCAACTCATTTGTCCAAAATGTCTTCAATCTGCTTCGGTGCTTATTGTGGTAACTACTTCTTCAAGTCCTCTGCCATGTTGAAAATAGGTGATATACCTAATGTCTCCAGTAATTCTACCTCAAATGCATTTCCTGAATCAAATTTCTTGAGTATCTTACAAGGTCCAAACTTCGTCATCTTCAACTTGTTATAAGTTCCAACTAGAAATCTTTCTTTTCTTAAATACACCATCACTTCATCTCCCACTACAAATTCCTTATGTCTTCTCTTCTCATATGCTTTCTCCTTATACTTGTTGTTCATGTTCTCTAGGTGCTCCTTAACCTGAGTATGCATTGACCTCATGTTCTACAAATTCTTCTGCTTATGCACTTCTCTTTTCCTCTACACTGATATCTCTTAGTTTTGCTACTCCTCTAGGATTTACTCTAGTAATAATCTCAAAAGGTGTTCTTCTGGTACTCTTGTTCACTGAATTATTGTATGCAAACTCTGCTTGTGAAAGAATCAAATCCCAACTTCCTGCCTTTCCTCCAACCAAACATCTCAATAGGTTTCCCAAACTCCTATTCACTACCTCTATCTATCCATTAGTCTATGGATGAAAAGCTAATCTAAATTTTAAATCTGTCTTCATCTTCTTCCAAAGTGTCTTCCAAAAATAGCCAATAAATCTAGCATCTCTATCTAATATTATACTCTTAGGTAATCCATGCAATCTCACAATCCCCTTGAAAAATAGGTCTACTACATGCACTGCATCAGCTGTCTTCTTACAAGGTATGAAATGAGCCATCTTTGAAAATTTGTCTACCACTACAAATATTGAATCATGTCCTCTCTATGTCTTAGGCAATCCCATCACAAAATCCATGCTTATGTCTACCCAAGGTCTCTTCAGTATTGTCAAAGGTTTATACAATCTAGTATTCTGACTACTCCCTTTTGCAACTTGACAATTTCTATAACTCTATACAAACTTCCTAACATCCTTATGTATCTGAGGCAAAAAGTATTTTTCACTCACCAATGTCGCTGTCTTGTCAATGCAAAAATGTTCTGCCAATCCACCACTATGTTTCTCCTTGATCAAATTATCTCTCATTGAGCTTCTAGGTATGCACAACTGATTTCCTCTGAACAAGATATCTTCCTGAATGAAATAGTCCAACCATTTGCTCTTATCTATCACAATAGGTTCCTTACATGCTTTCCAAGGTTCTACAAAATTAGTGGCTCCCTCGTATAGATGCTTTAATTCAAAAAAACCTAACACTTCAACTCTCATCTCTGTCAACAAGTTCCTTCTCCTACTCAATGCATCAGCAACTTTGTTTGATTTTCCACTCCTATGCCTCAACACAAAAGTATAACTCTGCACGAACTCTACCCATCTCATGTGTCTCTGATTCAACTTACCTTGACTATTCAAATACTACAAACTTGATGATCTGTATACAACACAAATTCCTTAGGCAACAAATAATGTCTCCATTTCTTCAAGGCTTGAATTATAGCATAGAACTCTTGATCATAAACTGAATATCTTCTCCTCACATCATTCAACCTCTCACTAAAATATGCTATAGGTCTACCTTCTTGACTTAACACTACTCCTATTGCACTCCCACTTGCACCACAATCAACTTGTAATAGCTTATTGAAATTTCGGTAATGCTAAAATAGGTTGCTCTGTCACCTTCTGCTTCAACAATTCAAAACTTTTATCTACTCCTGATGTCCACTTAAAGTCTTTCATTGTCTCTGTCATAGGGTTACAAACTAAATTGAAATTTCTAATGAACTTCTAGTAGAAACTAGCCAATCCATGAAATGATCTAACCTCTCCAATGCTCTTTGGTGTAGGTCATTCAACAATTGCTCTTACTTTCTCAGGGTCCATCTTCAATCCTTTCGTAGAAATCACAAATCCCAAATATACCATTCTTCCTTCATGAAACTACACTTCTTGATGTTGATCAAGCCTCTATAATACTTGTCTAATATGCCAAAAATGTTCTTCTTTTGTCTTACTAAAAATTAGAATGTCATCCAAATACACAATAACAAACTTACCCAAGAATCTCTTCAAGACTTCATTCATCAATCTCATGAAAGTACTAGGTACATTTGTCAATCCAAAAGGCATCACTAACCACTCATACAATCCTTAATTTGTCTTAAAAGTAGTCTTCCATTCATCTCCTTCTTTGATTCTTATCTAATGGTATCCACTCTTCAAGTCTATCTTTGTGAAATATCTTGTTCCACTCAAACAATCCATGATATCATCCATTCTAGGTAAAGGAAACCTATACTTAACTATGATCTTGTTTATTGCTCTAGAGTTAGTAAACATTCTCCATTCTCCATCTTTCTTCAGTGCTAAAACTGCAGGTATTGCACAAGGACTCAAACTTTCTCTGATCAAACCTTTCCTCAACAATTCTTGTATTTGTCTATTCAATTCTTCATTCTCTACCAGTGTCATTCTATGTGCTACTTTATTAGGCAAACTAGCTCCTAGTATAAGATCCATGTGATGACTGATACTCCTTATAGATGGCAATCCTTCAGGTATATTGTCTGATATGATGTCTTCATACTCTATCAGCAACTCTCTTATCTCCTCCAGTCGTGATTCTTCAGTCTCCTTCAATGCTTCAAGCTTCTTAGGAATCAAAGCATAACACATATTCTCATGTCTCAAACCATCCAAAAAATTTCTTCCATCTACCAAACAGATTCTAGCATTCCCACATATTTCACTCTTAGGATCATCCTCCAAAGGAATCAAGGTAATTCTTTTCCCATTTGATGTTATGGTGTATGTATTCTTTCTCCCATCATGTATAGCTCTTCTATCATACTGCCAAGGTCTATCGAACAAAATATGACATACATCCATAGGCATAATCACACAAGACTTCATCATGATAAGATCCAATATGAAATTTCACCAAACATTGTTCACTCACTAGTACCTTATGATCATCTTGAATCCATGCTATCTGATAAGGCTTAGGGTGTTTCACTTTTTCCAACTTTAGCTTAGTCACCATCTCCTCTGAAACTAAATTATTAGAACTACCACTATCAATTACAACTTTACAACATTTACCTCCTGATTTACATCTGGTTTTGAACAAGCTCTTCCTCTACGGTGGTTCCTCATTTGTTTCTACTTGAAATAGTGCTCTCCTCATCACCAATGATTCTCCTTTCTCTAATTTACCAACTGAACTCAGTGATCCAATAGGTTCTTCTTCAACATAAGCTGCTCCCCCACTGTTCTCTGTTCTCTTGCTTGTACTCCCTTGATTACAGTCAAACGACCTATGTCTTTCACCTCCACACTTGAAACAAGTGCCTCTGAATGTTCTCTTATCAAATCCTCTTCCTTCTCTTATGTATCCTTCATTCCAGTATGCACTAGGGTTCCCTCTCTAGTAAAAATTTTTGTCATCTCTTCGGTATGCATTATTATCTCTGTCATCTTTCTTGAATGTGCTGCCATACTTGTTCTGATCTAGATGTGATCTATCTCCTCTGGAAAATGTTCTACCTCTCTGTCTTTGATCATGTCTCTTATTCAGCTTCTCTTCAACTTTTAGGGAAAACTGGTATGCTTCTTCTAGTGATGTCATCCTCACCAACCTTAGTTCTTCTTAAATGTTCAATCTTAGCCCATTGATGTATCTAGCCACCTTCTCTTTGATTTCTTCACTAGGCCCTATCCTTATGATCATCTTGTGAAATTCTTCAGTATATTCCTTCGCATATTTCTCCTTTTGCCTCAGGTTTTGCAATCTCTTCAACAATTCCAACTCATAGTCAGCAAGTATAAACTGATTCTTCAATTTTGTCACCATCCTGTCCCACTTTGTAATCTTTTCCTTTCATCTTCTATTTCTATCCAACTAAACTTCTTTCCACCAGATAGCAGCATGTCCTTTCAACTTTGTCTTTGCAAATTTCACCTTCTCTAGATCTTCAACTTCTTCATACTCAAAGTATTCTTCCATGTCATTTATCCAGTTAATCAACTCTTCAGGGTTCAAATTACCAGTGTAATTTGGTACATCAACTCTAGGTCTCTTTCCAAACTTTGAAATAGCTTGCAACATCTTTACTTGATCTGATTATTCTTCTTCATCACCTCCTAGGGTTTCACCAATTTGTTCAACAGATTGAAATTCTTCTTCATCATCACTTTCAACATTAGGTCTAGGTGTCAATCCTCTTCGCCTATCTTCTTCAACTGCATCCAATCAAATTTGCATTGTTTTCATCATTTCCATCATCTCATCCATTCTACCATCCATTGTTCCAATAGTAATAACTCTCCTCAGCAGTATTCTTCCTAGGATCAAGTGCAAACTACCTCAAATTTGGTGATCAGGCTACAGGGTGACAACTACCTCACAATTAGTGATCGGTTGTGACACAAGTAACCTACCTTAATTTAGTGATCTATCCATAGCAAAATCTTATGAAATTCATTCACCAACTTCACTCAATTCACTCCCAAACATTTGAACTTTCACTCTGATACCACTTGGTGCAGTCACAACCTCGTTCACTGAATGAACTATTTAGACCGTGCAACAAGAGTAAACACAAAAAAAAAACTCAAACATATGAAAAAATGTAGATTCAATCATTCAGTATATCATAGAATTCAAATACAAATCAGCTGGCAACATGCAAGCTTACAATTAGGGCTCACAGGCCTGATTACAGAATATGCACAAGATATAGCTTTGAAGTCCCTTCGCACAAATCCAAACTATGAAATTATGAATCTATTTCTAACTATTCTAATCTTCTTTCCTAGGGATCTATTACATCCTTATATATCATCTATGGTACAAAATATTCCTCTGGGTCAGCCAAGGAAGATCACAAACTCCAATGAAGAGCTGTAACATGTGTACACAGATAGGTCAAAGCTAATCATGTAGAACACCTCTGTGAATGAATGGAATGATGTGAAGATCTCAGGGAAAGTCAGCCATGAACCAAATATCATTAAATGATGTTCAATTAAGCTCTACAAGTTGAGGAATGCTTCATCAGTATTCTCCTTTAGCTGGTTGTTTGAGACTGTCAGGATGCTCTACTCTGAGAAAATAGTTGATCTTCTGATAGCGATAACTTTTTCGGTAATTTATCCAAATGCTCTGAGATTAGGATATGATGTAGATGAATGAGTTTAGATGCTAAGTCTATCTCCACAAGATCTAAAATGCAACTGTGGCAGAATACATACCAAAATACAGAAACTACTATTGACTGAACTTCCTCAACTGAACTGGAAAATGAAAAGAAACAAACTGAACTGCAAACAAACTGAAATGCAAATGTTTTTGGTTGATGTAAGATTGCTCTTGAGCTAGGGATGCTCCTACATCAATTGAAAACATAAAGGAATCTGTATGAATTGAGTGGTAGTTCCTAAAATGAGTCCTTAGAAGACCTTTAGGGTAATTGTTCCTTCCACTATAGGAGTGGGGTCCTCCTCTTGGCAACACGAATAAAATGATGATAAAATTGAATGAAAACAAGATTAGAAGCTATAGAAATTAGACAAAGGTAATGAATTCAAGGATATGGATGCTATGAAGTAGTAATGGCTTGATCTATGAAGCTATGAATAAAAGAAAAAGGCACACAAAGTCCTGTAATGAGCATAAAAATGCTATGGACACCACTAAATACAAACTAAAAGAAAGATGCAACGATGAATTTGCCTCCCCAAATTCATAGAGGAGGGGTGTATTTATAATTTGGAAATCCACATCAAAGATAGTGGTGATTGGGGAGAAAAAAATTGATTGGTGAGTGATCAATGGTTAGAGAGAAGATCACAAAAGAATAAATCAAGATAACACATGATTGATTAAGAGATAATAATAGATTGATTAGTCATTAAGAATAGACTAATTGGGAGTCTACAAATAGTTAGGGGAACTAGATAGTTAGTTGTGCATGAGGTACCTCACCATTAAGAGCTAAAAATGGAGCAAAATTGGGCTAAAACTAGAAGAAAAATGCATAGAAAAGATGATAGGATCACCCCTTACAAGAAGTGGGTCACCCCTTTTACTAGGGTAGGAAGCCCTTGAAGACCATACTTAAGTTGTAGGGTCACCCAAGTAGACTAGGAAGACATAAGGAGTGACCCAAGAGGGATAGTTTGGATAGGTAGTTTGAAAGTGGAAGAGAGGTCTTGGAAGGCTAAAAATAGTTTTAGGAACTTGAAACAAGGGATAGGACATCCAAGAAGTGGGTTACCCATTTCAATAGGGTAGGTCACCCCTAGAGACCACACTTCAACTGAAGGGTCACCCTATGAGACTAGAAATACATAAGGGGTGACCAATAAAGGAAATATTGGAGATATAATTTGAGGGTACAAAAGGATTCAAAAGGTTAATTGGATGATCCTAGAGGGTTGAATGATTAAAAATCTCTTAGGGAAAATGAATTCCCCTCTTGTGAAGTGGATTAGTCATGTTGTCAAGGATAGCAAGTCACATGAATGATTTTTATAAAATAGGTTAGGTGGTTAATTTTATCACCTGGAATTGCACCCTCCTTGAAGCTTGTTCAAGCATTCCAATGACACAATGGGACTGATCTCAAGGTGTGGGACTTTGCAGATGAGCTTAGACCTCTAGAGAAGGATGGTTTCTCATTATGAACTTAAGGTTCGTAGAAAATAACTAAACCTTGTTTGATGGAAAAGAGAGATCTAGCTTAAGAGGTCAAACTAGGTCAAACCCTCTTCCATTAACATTGAGACACAAACCGAGCTTGGCTTCTACCCTTGAGGGAGAGCCAAACTACAAGGGTTTGGCCTCTTTGTTGTATAGATGAGAAGTCAACCAAATTCTACCAAGAAAACTAGGGAAAATGATCAAACCCTAAATGAGCAAGATTGACCTATAGACGACTGTCGAAAATAGAAACAAAAAATCACAATGCACAATAGAGATGAGGAAATAGAGTAGAGCAGGAACCTTGAGCTGAAATATGGGAAAGACCAAGGTGCTAGGAGCCCAAGACCCTTTCTAGGGTTTTGCAAAAAGTCTGAGTTTCACCTGAATTGTACCTACAAAAGCTTCTCTCTCCTTGGATCTTGCCTTTTGAAATCTGTTACTTCAACCTATACACTCAAAAGAAGAGAAAAATGGTTGTGGCTATATAGGAGCTTTCCTTAGTCAAGCGCCCATTTTGGTATTCCTACCTCACGAATAACCAAGATTAGAACAAGATGTTGTGTGTGCTTAGAAATCCTAAGTGTGAGCAGTAACATGCAAGATCTAATCAAATATATCAAACCCTAACCCTAGATGACTCAAGTAAATAGGAAGGAATGATACAAAATAATGCTTCACTCAAGGAAGCTCACAACTTCACCTCATGGATGAAGATTCACTAAAGGTTTACTAAATAAGAAGGCAATGCAACCATACCCTTGGAGGCTACTCAAGCCAATCTCAAGTTGGTGGTTCTAACCCTTCTCCCAATCATGCAAAGTACTTCAACCTAGGAAGAAATGAGTTAGACTCAAGATCTCATCTCCTAGCCTTCATACAAATCTTTCCAAGAGCAAAGATGAACTCCAATTGATCAAATAGAAATGTGAAATAATTCAATAGCATAGAGAGCATAACAATAGAGAGTTTTTTCACATCTAACAATCTAGTTTCAAATGAATAAATGAATTGCTTTTATACAAATCTCTAAGAAATAAGTAATTTGAATTAAAGAGCTGACAATACGTGCGAAAAAGAAAATTTGAGTTTAGGGTCAGCCTAAAACATTAAAGCTAACTTGTGGACCCAATTTGTCTCCCTAAAAACATTAGAGGGACTAGGGTGCTAGGTGCCCTAGGCCCTTGGGACAAATTTAGGCACAAGCTCTCATTTACTGTGGTGCTAACTCCAAATTTCATGTTTGTTTTCAAGTTATGACAAAACTTTAATTGAAATCACGACATATCATAGAAACATGGCCCAATCATGACTTTAAGTGTGAGGCCTACTTTTTACACTACTATTCATGAGACTATTTGCAGTGATGTTTCTATTATTTTTATGTTGAGAGACTATTGATCTTGAATCTTGTTATTAAACCTATTTGATTTTTAAGGAAATAATTGTACGATGATATTTAGATACTGCTTTTAAAGAAAATGATGAATAGATATGGAACTTCAATGTGATTATATGGTAGAATGTATAGGATGCATGTATTTAAATTGCTTCGGCTATGATATTTCTATGTGATATTGACTTCAAGTTTGAGTGTGCAGGTATTGCTAACCAAACCACATATACAGGAGATCATCCCATACCTATGTTGTATCCCTTGTGAGCCGATCTAGTTCCATGAGGAACTAAGATCAACCTCGTGTTTTGTGAATTGTTGTAATGTTGTATTGTTGTAATGATGCATGAGGTTAAGGGAAATAGTTCTTTCTTCTAAATTAATTTTATTGTGATATTTAAACTTTATTTCTTTTTTACCCTCTTCTTGTGTTTTTACTTGACTCTGGGAGTCCTAACTAGGTTTAAAACAACCCTAGGTTATACCCCATGGGTCAAGGGACCTTTTTGACTAGGATAACCTTGGGTTAACTTCCATATGGTCACTTCAACCTCAGGGTGAAGTAAAGTGACGAATTTGGAAGCATGGGGAACAATGGGATGAGTGGAATCCACACTCAGGCCCACTTCCAAGTCATGGAGCAACTCCATGATTCCCTAATAATGGAGTGCTTGTCTCCATGTGCCTCTCTTTTTGTGGGGTTCCCCTTAATGAGGGTGTTGTGTCACCCACCCTCTTATATTTTAGTTTACTTAATTGTATTTTATTTCAACATGTGGGCTTTAATGGGGGATCTTTTGGAGTGGGGGTAAATTGTTTAAGTTCCACTAGACTAATGGAGGAATTGTGGTTGAGTTGTTTAATGCCACATGAGAAAATTAGTAAAATAGAAGAAATTAGTTTTAAAAGAAGGAGGATGAGGAGAGTAAGGGGGTTGGTTCATTTTGGAAGGAAGGAGATTTTGGAGAAGTAAGCTGGAAAGGAGCTCTACATCAATTTTCATTCCATAATTGGGCTTGGAAGGTTGGCAATCAAGTCTATTCTCTTGTGTATCTGATGTTTATATATGTATGTTTATTTTCTTGCTTGTTGAATGAGTTTGTAAATGTATTCTTTGAGTATTCTGTGAATGTTTTGGGGTTTTGTTTTGGTTGTAGAAAGAGCTCCTTCCAGTTGGAAGGAAATGATCATCCTATATAGGGAAGGGGAGGTGTGACCCTCCTCGGGTTTCATCAGGTTTCTTGTTGATATTTGAAATGCCTTGAGGGCAAGTAGTATTGTTTTTAGCCTTGAGGGCTTTATGGCTTTGAGAGCCATCTGGGATATCCATGGTAATTTTGATTCATTGAAAGGCTTGAGGCCTTGTGAAAGAATAACTTGTTGGCTTGAGGCCTTGAGATATATTACGATTAAGTTATGTAAAGGTGACACCTAGAGGTAGAGATTGTCTACTCCCCTACCCTCCATGAACTCACCTAAGCTGGTTCATTGTATTGTGAGTATACCTTGGTTTTGTGTGTGTGTTATTGTTTTGTTGTTGTTGTTCAATGTTGTGATGTGTATGGTCTATTTTACCCTGTGTATGAGGATGGTCTCCCTAGCTCGGGGGTGACCCTCTTGCGGGTCAAAGGTAGGGAGGAGAGCTAGATGGTGGTTGTTGTTTTCCCTTGTTGTCTTGCAGGTTATTGTTGGAGCTTGTAAAAAGATTTGGAGAAGTTTTCCCTTGTTTAAGAAAATGTCCTATCCTATTATTTGTAACAAGAATCTTAATCATCATAGCTCTTTATGTAAGAGTTGTAGAGAGAACATCTCTCTTGATATTGTTGTAAAAATATTTACCTTGGGAGTGAAGGAATAATCCTCCCTTACTATGTTTAAAGTTGTGATTTTATTTGGTTGTTACCATTCATCATTGTATAAGTTGGGAGAAGAGAGTGGTTTACTCCCTTAAGTGTATGTGAGTTGTGATATTCTTACATTTAATGGTTCTTTGTTATCAAGTTAAGTTGTGAGACTTGTTGGTTGATTGAATCAATGATAAATAATTTCCTTGTGTTATCTAGTAAGAAGTTATTTTCTTTATAGTGTTATGTAAGATGCATTTTGCCTTGAATACAAAGTTAGAACTTGAAGTTAATTGCATTGGAAAATAATCTAAATTGTATTATGTGTGTTCTTGAAATAAAAAGGTGAAATAGTTCAATGTATTTACTTCTGATTTTTAAATGTAAATGGAAAGGAAAAATTTTACTTGATAGAATTTACAAATGGAAAATATTCTAAATTGGTTTCCTTGTTGAAGTTGGGTTAATGAAATGAAAGATCTCTTATTTCCTATTTTTCTTACTCTAAATACTTAAATTTTAAATCTATTTCAAATAAGTAATTGCTATATTGAAAATTAAAATGAGGGGTTAGTATGAGAAGGATTTAGTATGAAAATTTGTGATGAAGTGTAAATATATATATATATATATATATATATATATATATATATACAAATATATATATATATATATTTATATTTATATTTTTACTTATTTTATTTTTAAATGTAATTGAGAAAATTTTGCAAACTCTTGTATGTACACACACACACACACACACACACACACACACACACACACACACACACACATATATATATATATATTTATGTATATAAATATTTTATTAATAATTAAAGTTGAGAAGGTTTGTATTGTGTAAATATACATATATATTTATATATATATATATATATTTCAATATTAAAATACTTCTAAATTAAATATAAGTGTGAAAATGATATATATATATATATCATTAATATTCATTTGAAAATGTTTGAAAATTAGCAATAAACAACAGAGAGCTCGCTGTTCTCATAAATACACAGTTGAATGGTATTAAGGATTGTGGTGGGGGTTAAAACCCCCACCGAAAAATCGTTTACAATAAAGGAGGGTGTGGGGAGGGGTGGAGCCCCACCCACACCCCATGATGTGGGATGTGGGTGGGGCTCCGCCCCTCCCCACATCTCCATCGCACCACTTCACCACGCCTCCCGCGGACCCCTAACCCCAGCGTTTGCCATTTTCTGCCGCCGTCGATAGTGGCCTCCCCACAGTCACCACTGGTGCTGTGCTCCACCACACCCCTCTGCCTCTACATACCTTGGGCCCGTTTCACATCCTCTGCCTCTGCTTTGAGATCCACCGCCACTCCATCCCTTCACCCTGCAATAGCATTCAATAAACTCTCAAAGAAATAAAAGAGTTTAGGGTTAAAACACCATCCCATGTGATGGGATTTTATATAAAATATTGGTAATAGTTTTAGTGGATTTTCCACTACTCTTTTTAAATGAACATTATTGTATATAGGAAAATAAATATACATATATATATATATATATATAATAATTGTAATGACATTTGGTAGAATGCACTAAAGAGAATATATATATGGCTTTGAGTGGAGATCCCATAACAAGATATAATAAGGAAATTATATATATATATATATATATATAGAAGTCATATATATATATATATATATATATATATATATATATATATATATATATATATAAACATATATATGTAGTTGGGCAAATTTTAATGGCTAATTTAAATTGCCCTTTTAAGAGATTACAACAAGTTGTTTATAAGAAAAATTGTATTTATTTTTAGATTAGTAAATATTTGTTACTAGAGGATTACCTAGGTATAAGAGATGGTTTTAATGTGAATATAACTTAAATGCAAAATCAAGAGAAAGTTAAGAAGTATGTTAATGAATGAAATAATCAACATTTTAAAACAAATCAATAGAGAAATCCAGAAGGCATGCGAGGAAGTATTTTATGGATTGAGATAACCATTTTTTTAAGATCATCTACCTACCTAGAGAACCTTATACGAAACAAAATGAACCGACTCAAGCATAGTAAACAATATCGACATGCACGTGGGAGTGGAATGTTCTGTATCAACAATCTAATAGACAACTTAAACAAACGCACCGAGCACGCTTGCGCATGTGAGGGAGGCTTTTGGAGAAGTTAGGGAAATTTTTTTGATATTTCGTATCATGACCACATGACGCATGTGGACATGACACGCGGTTTAGCATGTTGTGAATGCATGTGAAATGTGGGCATGACATTAAGGTAGACCTAAAAATGAACTAGGCTTGGGATCACTAAAGGGAGGAGCTAGACATAGTGAAATTGTTCTTACACAACTAGTGTACATCATTTACGACATAAAATTTATCCCCCACGTTAGTAGTCATATGACACTATGTGCATATGCAAGCTAAAGGACATGAAAGTAATATTCTAGAGGATGTAGATCATCGCCAAGAAAGAGGGTGAAGTCCCCAGTTTGTGATCTTGCAAACCACAACGTTAGTGTGATAAAATAATCTTACAACCAATAGATGTATGTGTTAGTCAAAAACATGATCAGAGCAAAACTTGCGGGTAGATATATGCCCCCTTGTTTTTGATTTCTTCTTTAGTATGTAGAAACAAAGCGGCATTTTTTCCACTTCGACTTTGTAGAGAAAAGGTTGATCAATATGCTTTGGTAGGGTCATTTTACTAAATAATGCAGAGATGCAAAACATATGATTGTAGATACGGCGGAACTAGGATTTCAATACAACAAATGACACTCAAATATGAGTTCACTAGCCTAAGTTATCGATGTTTAGATTAAGAGATAGCAATGAGATGTGGTCTTCGACCCTAGATAGTAATTATGAGTTCTTAGGTTTTTACTATAAGTAGTAAAATAAGTTCACATTTTTACTATTAATGTGTCATTTTTAGTTTTGGAGAGAATTGAGCAAGGAGGAGAGCTATCATGCCAAGATGAAGACCCTATTGACCACTAAGGTTGGATGCAATGCGGAGCCAAGTAGCGCAAGGACTAGATGTGTTGGATTCAGGATAGACAATTGAGAGGGGGGGTGAATCAGTTGTCCCAAAACTTGCCTACAATTCAAACACTTAAATCTACTTGTTATTTAATAGCATATCAATTAGTTACTCATGAAAGCATAAAGCATAAACACCAAAGCAGATGCACATCAACACATGAGACACCAAGATTTTGACGTGGAAAACCCAGTCAAGGGAAAAACCACGGGGTGATTAACCCAAGGATTATTCTCTGTTAGAAGAATAAGAAAAATAGATGGCACATGCCAATTAGGGCTCACTACCCGAGCACACTGCTCACAAGAGGCACACTGCCTACAAGAGACACACTGTCTACAAAATAACGAGTATCACAAACTTGAACTGGAGATTGACATCTTTACCATGTCTGGATCAGTTCCATTTAAGCCCAAAAACTCTTGCTCTGCCTTTCGCTCTTCTTCTTCACTATGCCACACTAATCCACATACACCACACTCTAGAATGAATTCACAATCCTTTATTTATACAAGGCATCAACTTAGGAACAATCATCTAAGTTGGCAAACACTTTTAGATCATCCGGAAGACAAGTAGTACATCTAGTCGGCCAGTCTTAGGAAGAACACCAACATCTGATGGTTAATCATCAAATCAAACTCTAACTTCAATGTGGACCACCAACATGAACTAGACATGATCCAAAGATCACCACAACCTTTCTTGAGTCACCAAGAACATCCGCACTTCATCAGCTTACTAGAATTCTTCTCTCCTTCATCTAGAACTTCAAGAACACAGTCTGTCATCACTGTCACAAAGGAATAGGCGCTTTCAGACCTCCAAACCATGAACAAATCTATTTGACACTTCTCAAGAACTTTCTAAACATTCCCTCCAATCCACAGAATGGGATGATGCAATTCTGGAGCTCACTGGACCAATCTGTGACACTTTGTCACCACTGAACATCTGTCGAAACCAGTTCTACTAGAGCAGTCATAACTTTTTCAGATCATTATGCGGACCTCTGAAAACTTGACTAGATCATCTCAAGACTCATATATACAAACCCTTTAAACCGTATACTTTGATATTCATCTTATCTTGGACTTTTAACTTAATGTCATCACTGTTCTTCATTGTTCCTAATTGAGACTAATTTCCTCAATATCCTCAGCACACAGCTCATCCAATCCTTCTCATTTATGCAATATGAGTATGTTGACATCAATGACAACACTAGTTATCCTCATACTTGCAACAATCTCCCTCTTTGTCATTGATGGCAACATATGATGTGAAAAACCATCAAGACAAGAACTTCTCCTTTCTGTCACAGCTCCCCCTATCAGCAACAACTCTTCACATGTCTTCTCTTTCTTTATTGCTCCCCCTTTGATCATCAACGAGTTGTTTTTCACATGTCTTCTCTCCCCCTTGGACATCAATGGCAAAGGGCTCATACTTACAATTTTAACACATCAAAATCATACCAACTGCTCCCCCTAAGTAGCAACTCCCCATCACCAATCTGGATCACAAGATATGACTGTGATATCCACCGGACTGATGCACATCAGTGCATCCTAGTTCATCACCAGAGGGGCAATAACCCCTAACTTCTCTTGGAGATACTCAAAAGATTCCTTGGGAAGAGGTTTAGTAAAGATATCTACAATCTGATCTTTTGAGGGCACAAATTCCAATCTAACTTCATCCTTGTTCACTTACTCTCTCAGAAAGTGAAACTTGATAGATATATTCTTAGTCTTAGAATGCAATATCAGATTCTTAGAAATATTTATTGCACTTGAATTATCATAGAAAATTGTGATAGGCTCCTCATACTCTACTTTAATATCTCTTAGCATCTGCTTCATCCATAAAACTTGAGTGCAACTACCTGCTGCTGTAATGTATTCTGTTCAGTTGTAGACAGAGATATTGCTTCTTGTTTCTTGCTTAGCCAAGAAACCAATCTCTTTCCCAAAAAGAAGGCTCCACCACTGGTACTCTTCCGGTCATCCACATCTCTTGCTCAATCTGCATTTGTATATGCATGAAGAGAGAAATCATGATCTCTAGGATACCACAAACCATACTCAGCTGTCCCTCTTAGATATCTAAAAATTCTCTTGATTGCCATGACATGAGATTCTCTGGAATCAGCCTAGAATCTAGCAACAAGACCAACAGCCTGCATTATATCTGGTCTAGTTTGAGTGAGATACAACAATCCTCCAATCATTGATCTATTCTTTGTCTGGTCTACTTTAGGAGAGTCATCATCTTTACTCAGCTTACATCCGGTTGCCATGGGAGTGTTCATTGGCTTCGAATCTTCCATCCCAAATTTCCTCAACAATTCTTTCACATATTTGGTCTGAGAAATAAAGATTCCTTTCTTTGATTGAGAAATTTGCAGACCCAAGAAGAAATTCATTTCACCAAGCATTGACATCTCAAACTCACTTTTCATTTGATTTGCAAAAGTTTTACACATACTGTCTCTTCCTCCAAAGATGATATCATCAACAAATACTTCAATAATCAAGATGTTTTCATGGTCAATTTTGAAATATAAGTTACTGTCAGCAGTACCTTTTTTGAAACCAATCTTCAAAAGATGTTTGTCCAATCTTTCATACCATGCTCTTGGGGCTTGCTTTAGTCCATATAGTGCCTTCTTTAATTTGCAGACCATATCATTATCCTCAGATAATTGAAATCCATCTGGTTGTTCAATGTACACTTCTTCTTCTAAGTCACCATTTAGGAAGGCAGATTTGACATCCATCTGATACACCTTGAAATCCTTAAAGGCAGCAAATGCAAGAAATAATCTGACTACTTCAATTCTTGCCACCAGAGCAAAGGTTTCTTCAAAATCAATTCCTTCTATTTGAGAGTAGCCTTTGCAGACCAACCTGGCTTTATTTCTGATTACTTCACCAACTTCATTTAGTTTATTCTGGAAGACCCATTTGGTTCCAATCACATTCTTGTTTCTAGGTCTGGGAACAAGATCCCAAGTGTGATTTTTCTCAATTTGCATCAACTCTTCCTCCATTGCTTTGGTCCAGTTTTCATCATTACAGGATTTATTTATTGTCTTAGGTTCAATCTTTGAAATCAAACAATATTCATCTGAATCTTGAGCAATTTTCCTTCTAGTTTGTACACCTTTGCTTTTGTCACCTATGATCTGATCTTCAGAGTGGTTCAGTCTTACATACCTTGGAACTTTGGGAGTTTCTTGCACATCTGTTTCTTGATCAGGCTCATGCAAACCTATCTCTTCTTCCTGATTTACCGGATCAGTCTGAATCTGACTTTCAGAAGAGGATTGAGCTCCTTGAACCAGAGCACCATTCTGATCATCTTCTTCATATTCATAGAACCTTGAGGGTTTCTCAATTCCTTCATCAACCTTCACATTTGTACTTTCTATCATCTTTCTCAGTCTCTTATTGTAACACCAGTATGCTTTGCTTTGAGTGGAGTAACCCAAGAAAATTCCTTCATCACTTCTAGCATCAAACTTTCCTAGATCTTCATCTCTTTTAATGTAACATTTGCTACCAAATACTCTGAAATATTTCACAGTAGGGGTGATCCCAAACCAAAGTTCATAAGGAGTCTTACCGGTATTGCTTCTGATTTGAACTCGATTGAGTGTATAGACTACAGTGCTGACAGCCTCTCTCCAGAACATCTGAGGAACATTTTCTTCCATCATCATTGTCTTGGATGCTTCTTGTATGGTCCGGTTCTTTCTCTCTACTACTCCATTTTGTTGTGGAGTCCTAGGAGTAGACAACTATCTTTTTATACCATGCTTCTCACAAAAATCTATGAATTCACCAGATGTGAATTCACCACCTCTATCAGACCTCAGACATTTCAGTTTTAATCTGATTTGATTCTCTACCATAGCCTTGAAGATTTTAAACTTCTCAAAAGCTTCTAATTTCTCTTTCAGAAAGGTAACCCACATCATCCAAGAATGGTCATCAATCAGTAACATGAAATATCTATCACCTTGCATACTCTTGATTCTTGTCAGACCACATAGATCAATATGAACTAATTCCAATAATCCGGTAGAGGACTGATCCTTGCTTTTGAATGAGACTCTGCTCTGTTTACCTAGCTGACATTCTTTGCACAAACTATTTGTGGGTTTTACCAATTTTGGAAGATCTCTTACAGCCTGAGTATTGCTTATCCTAATGATGTTATCAAAATTTACATGACACATCCTTCTATCCCATAACCAGCTCTGATCAACTTGAACAAATAGACAACTTTCATTAGTACCAACTAGATGAAAGATATTACCTTTTGTTTGAGTACCGGATGCAATCTCAGTTTCAGAGCTTTCAAAGATCCTGCATTTTCCATTCTTGAACTGGAGATCATAACCTTTGTCCACCAAATGTCCAACACTGAGAAGATTGTGCTTCAATTCTTCAACATATAGTACATTACCGGTTTTGTTCTTTCCATCAAAAGAAATAGTTCCCCTACCTCTGATTCTACCAATAGAATTATCACCAAACTTTACTATTCCTCCTTCATACCTTTCCAAATCTAAGAACTTGTTCTTGTCGCCTATCATATGGTGAGAGCATCCACTGTCAATAACCCAATCATCCTTTTCTTCAACTTGGGTAGCCAAAGCTCTTTCTACAACCTTATGATTGACAGATTCAGAGGACATTGGATCTTCTTCCTTGATGGCAATAAACACCCATTCATTTTCGGATTTGTTTCCTATCTCTGATTCATCATTTGTTACTCCTTCATTATCATCTTCTTCATGAACATAATAACAATTCTTTTGGAACCTTTGTCTGTTAGAATTTGACCTTGTAAATCTTTCCGAACATCTTGAGGCAAAATGACCAATCTTATTGTAGTTGAAGCACTTAAAGGGTAATTTTCCTTCATACTTACCAGATCCTCTTAGCAGTCTCTTTGCAATGACGGCTTCAAGTTGAGCTAGTTCTGCTTCTTCCACTTCCATGTCTTTTCTTGCTTAATCATATCATGACAATTTCCTTGAAGAGTTTTCTCCTAGATCAAATCTTTGTTTACCTTTCACATAGGCACTGGCTTTGAATGCAGATTCAGTCTTGGGGGATCATCTCCAAACTCGGTCATTTCAAATGCCACTAGTTTACTAGCCAATTGGTCTCTTGTGATAGTTGTATGGGCTCTGAATTCATCAATGGCAGCAACCTTGATTTTGTAGGCAGCAGGAAGGGATTTGAGAATCCTGCCAACAATCTCATTTTCATCCAAGACTCCACCAGCATTTCTGATTCCACAAACCAGCTCATTTACTCTTGGCATGAAAGTGGTAATATTTTTGTCATCTCTCATCTTCAGTCTTTCAAATTTCTCTTTTAGACTTTGTAACCTTGCACATTTAACATACTGATCTCCTTCATGCAAAAGTTTCAATTTAATCCAGATCTCATAGGTTGTTGGTAGGTCAATAACATTTAAGAGCTCTGAGTCAGTTAATGCGCTTAGAAGAGCCTCTCTAGTCCGTAGATTATTTTTAGCATTTGTGATTTGATTTAGGGTTGTCGGACCACCCTGTGGAGGTACATATGCTTTTGTGACCATGGACCAGTACGCCATTCCCATACACTGTAGGTGACATTTCATGTGACCTTTCCAAAGAGCAAAGTTGGTTCCATCAAACTTCAGGCTATCCTTCTTGTATGATGACATCCTGGATCTCCTCAAGTGGTTAAGCTCCTTTTAGAGGAACTTGGCTCTGATACCAATTGTTGGATTCAAGACAAACAACTGAGAGGGGGGGTGAATCAGTTGTCCCAAAACTTGCTTACAATTCAAACACTTAAATCCACTTGTTATTTAATAGCATATCAATTAGTTACTCATGAAAGCATAAAGTATAAACACCAAAGTAGATACACATCAACACATGAGACACCAAGATTTTGACGTGGAAAACCCGGTCAAGGGAAAAACCACGAGGTGATTAACCCAAGGATTATTCTCTGTTAGAAGAATAAGAAAAATAGATGGCACATGCCAATTAGGGCTCACTGCCTGAGCACACTACTCACAAGAGGCACACTGCCTACAAGAGATACACTGTCTACAAAATAACATGTATCACAAACTTGAACTGGAGATTGACATCTTTACCATGTCTGGATTAGTTCCATTTAAGCCCAAAAACTCCTGCTCTGCCTTTCGCTCTTCATCTTCACTATGCCACACTAATCCGCACACACCACACTCTGGAATGACTTCACAATCCTTTATTTATACAAGGCATCGACTTAGGAACAATCATCTAAGTCAGCAAACACTTTTAGATCATCCAGAAGACATGTAATACATCCGGTCGGCCCGTCTCAAGAAGAACACCAACATCCAGTGGTTAATCATCAAATCAAACTCTAACTTCAATGCGGATCACCAACATGAACTAGACATGATCCAAAGATCACCACAACCTTTCCTGAGTCACCAAGAACATTTCCACTTCATCAGCTTACTGGAATTCTTCTCTCCTTCATCTGGAACTTCAAGAACACAGTCTGTCATCACTGTCACAAAGGAATAGGCGCTTCTGGACCTCCAAACCATGAACAAATCTATTTGACACTTCTCAAGGACTTCCTAAACATTCCCTCCAATCCGCAGAATGGGATGATGAAATTCTAGAGCTCACTAGACCAATCTGTGACACTTTGTCACCATTGAACATCTGCCAGAACCGGTTCTACTAGAGTAGTCGTAACTTCTTCAGATTGTTATGTGGACCTCTAAAAACTTGACTGAATCATCTCAAGACTCATATATGCAAACCCTTTAAACCACATCCTTTGTTATTCATCTTATCTTGGACTTTTACCTTAATGTCATCACCATTCTTCACTGTTCCTGATTGAGACTAATTTCCTCAATATCCTCAGCACATAGCTCATCCAATCCTTCTCATTTATGCAATATGAGTATGTTGACATCAATGACAACACTAGTTATCCTCATACTTGCAACAAGATGAGCATGAGATAGGCTTCTATCCAACTTGTATTTTTTATTATTCTATTTTTTTAATTTGTTTTTTTTTATTTTTAAGCCGGAATGGGCCCTGGGGACATCTTTCATGTCATCCTAGGGTGCCATTGTCCTTCTGGGGCACCCTAGATTTTTTTGAGCACCCAGGTCATCCCTGAGCACCCTAGACTTGTCTAGGCACCTTGGTCCAAGATCAAGGCTTTTTATGATTTGTTTGATTGATTTTAAAGTTTTTATGGTAGACTATTGATGCATAGTTTGTTTATCATGTTTGAGGTACCCCCAGGGATGTGAGAGCATGCCGGTGGCCACTTATTCACACTATTATATAGCTGCTTAGTCACACTTATTGAAGTAGAGATGGGGCATCTGCGAGATGTTGGGTTATGGTGGGTGTATATGATGCCCATGATGACATATCATTCTACTATGTTGATGGCACTTATGGAGCGGTGGAATTCAGATACTTCCACCTTTCATCTTCTGACAGGGGAGATGACTATTACTTTAGAGGATGTGTACCAGATACTACGATTACCCTACGAGATTTAATGTAGATTTTTTTAATTTCCTTAGGGATATTTCTTTTTCCTACATATTATTAAGCTAGCTTAGGTTTATTAGATGTGGTTAATATGAGGACACTTGGCGAAATACATTAGCTACATGTGTCACTCTCTCCCACACATGGGTAGTTGAGTTAAACACCTTCTTTTGGCTTATTATGCCACCTCTCATAACCACTATTCTATCTTTACCTGAGTAGGTTATGGGGTAGTTGGGGTTCTCACCCTCTTTTAGCTTTATGTGCCACCTCTTTTCTGTCTTCATTTAAAAAGGTTATGCCACATGTTTTGGCATTTACCAAGTAGGTAAAACTCCTGCCTATTTTGAGTAGTTGGTGTTATTACACCTCTTGGATGTATTTTCCCATTATTTGCTATATATTTATAGCACTCTCCTCTCACCTTAACTAGTTCGGTAACTAGTAAGGGAGAGTAATGTGAGCATTCTCAAAATTCTCTTGTAGTTGTCTCTTGTTTTCTCTCTTTCAGGATTCTCTCTCCATTCCTCTATTTTGATCTTAGATCATTTGTTGACTAGAGTGTATTTTATCTACGACCAACATCATATCCTAGCTCAGTTCTTGCTTCTCACATAATCTAACATGGTATTAGAGCCTATTTGTTTGGTTTAGTTCATTTTTGTAATCTTGATATTTGAGAGATTTTACACTATTAGATTGCTAATATTTTTCTCAAAAACCCAATATGCTCTTCTCTTGCATCCTCGGATGATTTGGAGAATTAAAATAGTTTATAAAAAAATAAAGAATCTATAATATTTTGGTTTGCATATTTGTGTTCTTGTGAGATCTTGGTGATTGCAACATTTTGATAATCCTATATGCATTTTAAGCATTTCCACAGCGTCCAGAAGGCTCAGAAAAGTCAAGATTGGCTTTTGTTTCATCAAAATTAGAGATCAGAGGATCCAATTACACTAGAGGTTTTTTGAGCGGTTCCTGTAGGTAGTTGATAAATCGGTGCATTTTCGTGCCAAACAAACCTCGCCATCACGCTTAGAAGGCATGAAAACCTTAAGATTGATTATCAAATCATTGAAATCAGAGTGTAATTTTCTGAGCCAAATGTTTTTCACCCTTAGGTCGTACAATGTCCATACTATATGGCTCTGTAAAAATTTGTTTTGACCATCTTAAATTTGACGGTCAAATGGTTGTCATTAAACATTGTCTTAAATTTGACGTTCATTTGACCATCAAAACACTGTCTTAAATTTGATGTTCAAACAATCATCACAACACATTATCTTAAATTTGATGACCAAATGACTGTCAAAGATCACTATATTAAATTTTATATCGAAATGACCGTCAGCAAGCTGACCCCTCTTTATTTGCTTTTTTGATCTGGCAGTCCAACTTCAAACGGTTGTAACTTGAGCATACGAACTCTTCTTTTGATGCAATTTTTTTATTTCGGGTAGAATTTCACACTCTATGCTATGGTGAAGTTGGTTTTCTGATTTGATTCTCTAGATTTTTAGCAATTGAAGATTTTTCCAGAATTTGCTACATAATTCTCATTTTGAGACCTTTTGAGAGCCATAACTTGCGCAAATGGACTCCGTTTTTGGTGCCATTTTTTTAGGATTCATATTTTTCTATTTACTTTGCATTGGTGCTCTCAATTTGATATCATATTGTACTTGGGCTGTAGTTTCAGTGTTTTGGCCTTTTTGGGCCCTATAAGAGTCTGAATATTTAATTTTTGCATTGTAAATCACACTAATTATAAAGTGCCAACATTGTAATTTTCTGGGGGGTCATTTCAGAAACTAGTGAAAAGGGGGGTGTTTCATGTGTCTCTATTTTGCACTTCTCTTTCTACATTTTAGTTTACTTTTCTACACAAATGGATGTTTCAACAGTTCTTATTTTAACACCATATAACTATTTTGAATGGAAATAAAAGATGATAATCTATCTCAAAAGGCATGGCTTTCAGAGGGTTACAATGGGACTTGAAACAAAACCTGCACAAGATGCTGAAAAGATAAAATGGTTTAGCAAATGCAATGAAGCCTTTGGTACTATGTGTATGTCAAATTCTCCTGGCTTACTTTTTCATATTGAAACTACTAAAACACCCAATGATGTGTGGACCACATTGGAAAACCTTTTTGATAAGAAAGATGAATTAAGGGTGTTGAAGGCACAAGACAACTGAGAGGGAGGGGTGAATTAGTTGTATCAAAAACATTAAACCCTCGTAAACATAATCACGTCCAAATTAGTTCACTTAAACCCTTAATCTGTTATGAAGATTACACATGAAAGACACATAATAGAAACTTAAACACATCAACACCATGCACAATAGGATAAGAAATTTTTATGTGGAAAACCCTAAAAGGGAAAACCACGGTGAGGATTAGCTCACAATATAAAGTAGTATCAATACCAAATTACAAGAGGCTCACTGCCAAAGGGCTCACTGCCCAATGCTCACTACCCACAAAAAGAAAAGTTCACTGTCCACAAAAAAAAGGCTCCAAGGATTCACTGTCCAGAAGAAGAGGCTCACTGCTAGGGATGAACTGATAGAATTTCATTTAACAGATGCATGGGTTCAGTTCCAATGAAGCACACCAAACATCACCTTCGCATCTATACCAAAAGATGGTAGGCACCTTCTACTCACTGTATCCAGTCGCCTAACACATGAAAGTTCTTACTACCTTGATCAACTTCACATCACATACATTATGTCCCTCATGCTTGCACACCCACACATGAACTCTTGACACTCATTTATACCACCATCAAGCTTGAAATCAATCTCCAAGGTTGGCAACACAATCTTCAATCCTTGAAACAGTCTCCAAGGTCAGCAAACATATAATATTTGAATTAGGTTTGGACCTAAACATTCCATGGCACAAAGGAATGAAGGAAAACTACTTTATGCCTTAGTTCAGACCTAAATCTATCCAAGCATGTTACACAACACTCACATAATCACCAAATCAACTCCTCAATCAATGCAAACATTCAAGGTCGGCCAAACAATGTAAACATAAGGAATTCTTCATCACATGCTTCCACAATCACAACCATAACTTGCAAACCATACACAAGGTTTTAACATAATCTAGAAACATCCAAGAACATCCTGAAGTCATCTACAAATTAGCAAATTTATCCACAACAACTTTCACCTAAAGAAAGTTCACTATCTGCTTACAAACAACACTGTTGAACTCTCCTACACAAGAACTTGCTTTCTAGAGCACCAATATACAAACCTTCTAGATAGAAGATAGGTAAGATCCTTATAAATTTATATCTAGAACCACAAAACTTGAAGCCATTTTGCAGAGAAATGCAAAGCAAAATACTTTATCCCAGACACCTCTGCACAACTTCAGAAATACTATCAAATATTGTTCTCAAACTGGTGAACATAAAGTTTTCATTGCACGGAAATTTGGAGCACCAAATTTTGGATTTAACATCTACAAACACTTCTTGACAACATATCCAAACTAAACACTCATATCTCCAACACAGAGGAAATGCGGAGTAAAAACTTGAACAGTATTTTGTAATCCAGAAGACTGCTTCAACACACTATTTCTAGTATTAATCATTTTTTTCTCAAAAGCACTTGGAAACCTAGCTACATAAGCATATCCTCAACACCTTCAAAATCTATACAAAGCATCCAAATCACCTTTTAGCAAAGCAACTGAATCAAACAATAATAACTTCATCAGAAGACACAGTTGACACCAATGACAACACAAACATGTTGACATCAATGACAACACTGATTAGCACATACTTGAAATAATCTTTCCCTTTGTCATTGATGGAAACATATGATGTGAAAAACCATCATGACACAACTCTACACCAATCTCACTCTCCCCCTTTCTTTTATATAGTTTACTCTCTTTCTCTCCCTTTATTTTTTAGATGAACTCTCTCCCCCTTTGACATCAATGGAAAAGGGTGACACATCTTTCTCATGTTTTCTACCCTTGATTATGATACTACACATACTTGCACTCTTCTAACCTACTTTGAATACTCCCCCTTAGGAGTACACACAAACTTGTACCAGCTCTTACTCCCCCTGACTACAACAATCATCAATACCACTACCTGCTCCCCCTGAGAGGTAGCCTCCAACATCAATCCAGAAAAAATGAATTTTGAATCATACTGGACTGATCCATCTCCTTATGCATCTATTTCAAAGAAGGAGGGGAAATAACTCCTAACTTCTCTTAGAGATACTCAAATGTATCCTTAGGAAGAGCCCTAGTGAATATGTTAAGAACCTGATCCTTTGTAGGCACATACTCAAGCTTCACTTCATTCTCTGCAATCTTCTCTCTTAGAAAATGATACCTAATAGAAATATGCTTTGTCCTTGAATGCATCACTAGATTCTTTGAAATATTAATAGCACTTGTATTATCACATAAAATAGAGATAGGCTCATCATACACAACTTTAATATCCTTCAGGGTTTGTTTCATCCATAACACATGTGTGCAACATGATGCTGCAACAATATACTCTACCTCTACAGTAGATAAGGACATTGAATCCTACTTCTTGATTAGCCAAGTTACAACTCTATCTCCAAGAAAGAAAGCACCACCACTTGTACTTTTCCTATCATCTACACATCTGGCCCAATTTGCATCTGTGTAGGCACTTAGGGTAAAGTCATTGTTCTTAGGATACCACAAACCATGATCTGGAGTGCCCTTCAAATATTTGAATATCCTCGTCATCGCCATGACATGTGAATCTCTAGGATCTTCTTGAAATATTTCTACAAGACAAATTGCATGCATAATATCTGATCTAATAGCAGTCAAATATAGCAGTCCTCCAATCATTGATCTATTTTTTCTATGATTAGCCTTAGGGATTCATCATTCTTTCTCAACTTGCAACCAGTTGTCATGAGGGTACAAACTAGTTTAGAATCTTCCATTCCAAAATTCTTCAACAATTCCTTAACATACTTTGTTTGTGAAATAAAAATGCCCTTATCTGTCTGATTAATTTGCAGCCCAAGGAAGAAGTTCATCTCTCCACACATTGACATCTCAAATTCTTTTTGCATCTCATCTGTAGAGTTGTTACACATACCTTCATTTCCACCAAAGATTATGTCATCCACATAGACCTCAACAATCAGGATTTGATCTTTGCCTACCTTGATGTACAAATTACTGTCTGCAGACCCTTTACTGAATCCCTATTACAACAAATACCTATCTAACCTTGCATACCAAGCTTTGGGATCTTGCTTCAGTCCATACAATGCTTTCCTCAATCTACATACTATATTTGGTTTGTCTAACAACTGAAATCCATTTGGTTTCTCTATGTATACTTCCTCTTCCAACTCACCATTTAGAAAAGTAGACTTCACATCCATTTGATATATTTTGAAATCCTTATGTGTTACATAAGCCAAAAACAACCTGATAGCCTCCATTCATGCCACTGGGGCAAAGTTTCCTCATAGTCTATTCCTTCAACTTGTGAGTACCCTTTACATACAAGTCTTTCCTTAGTTCTTACCACTTCGTCATTCTCATTCAACTTGTTCCTATATACCCACTTAGTTCCAATTACATTCTGGTCTTGAGACAAGTTCCCAAGTATGACTCTTCTCAATCTACATTAGTTCTTCTTCCATAGCCTCAATCCAATACTCATCCTTGCAGGCCTCAACCATTATTTTAGGTTCAAGTTTGGAAAGTAAACATAGATTTACCTATTCTTTAGTAGCTCTGCTTCTTGTCAATACACCTTTGCTCTTATCACCAATGATCTGATCTTCAATGTGATGCCTCTGCACATATTTGGTATTTTTAGGATTTTTTTCGAAGCTTCTTGTTCTTCAACTTTTACTTCTCTTTCCAGAGTTTCTTGAACTTCAACTTGTACTTCCTTCTCTTTGGTCTTTTCTTCTTCTCTGCAAGAAGACTCATCTGATTCATATCCATTAATCTCTGAAAACTTCTATATATCTTCATCAACCTTAACATTAGCACTTTCAACAATCTTTCTTAGCCTCTTATTATAGCACCAGTAAGATTTGCTTTTGTTGGAGTATCCAAGAAAAATACCTTCATCA
This sequence comes from Cunninghamia lanceolata, assembly GCA_027924645.1. NCBI lineage: Eukaryota > Viridiplantae > Streptophyta > Pinopsida > Cupressales > Cupressaceae > Cunninghamia > Cunninghamia lanceolata. The sequence continues at coordinate 2,691,744 of BSBN01001052.1, read as the reverse complement.
CACCTTGCATCAAACTTTCCTAATTCTTCATTTCTTCTTATATAACATTTGCTTCCAAAAACTTTGAAATATTTAGCAGTGGGAATCCTTCCATACCATAGCTCATATGGAGTCTTTGTGTCATTTTCATTTACCTGTACTCTATTCTATATGTAGAAAGTAGTATGAATTGCTTCTCTCCAGTAGACCTCTAATAGGTTTGCTTCTTTTATCATTGTTCTTGCAGCTTCTTGAATAGTCTCATTCTTCCTTTCAACCACTCCATTCTTCTGAGGAGTTCTAGGAGCAGATAGATGCCTCTTTATCCCATGATTCTCACAAAACATGTTAAACTCATTAGAAGTAAACTCTCCACATCAGTTAGACCTCAAACATTTGATTTTCATATCCAATTCATTTTCAACCATGGCTTTAAAAGTTTTAAACTTATCTAGGGCTTCTAATTTTTCTTTAAAAAAAGTGACCCAAGTCATTCTAGAGAAATCATCAATAAATAACATGAAATACCTATCACCTCAAAAACTCCTTACTCTGGTAGGACCACACAGGTCTGTATGCACCAACTCCAATAGTCTAGTAGATGATTGATCCTTGCTTTTGAAGCTTCTTCTTGTTTTATTTCCAAACTAATATTCCTTACACACAATAGTAATAGGCTTTGTTAGCTTTGGTAGATCTCTCACAACTTGGACTAAATTTATCCTTACTAGGCTATCAAAATTGATGTGGCATAATCTCCTATGCCATAGCCAACTCTCACTAATTTGATTCATAAGGCAATAACTAACACCACCTTTGAGATGATAAACATTTCCACTTGTCTTCTTTCTAGCAGCAATCATTGTTCTAGAGCTTTTTCTAATCTCACGCCCATCATCCTAAAACATAAGATTGTAACCTTTCCTACACATTTGCCCATCACTCAAAATATTATGCTTTAAACCTTTGACATAAAGAACATCATCAGTGTTATGCTTTCCATCAAAACTGATTGAGCCTTTTCCACAAATCTTAGCAGCTTCATCACCATCAAACCTAACTAATCCACCATCAAATTTTTCAAGTTTAATAAACTTAATCTTATCACCTATCATATGATTTGAGAATCCATTTTCAATGACCCAGTCATCCTTTTCACTCCTGGCATGAAAATCATATATTATAGTGCCTTTAGGGTTAGTACATGCTTCCAGAGTTAGTAGAACCAGTTTCATCTCTTATGGCAATAAATAACCATTCATCATCATTATTATCCTCAAAATTAGATTCATTATCAGAAATACTTGCATAGTAATTTTTCTTCAACATCCTTCCTCTATTTTCCTTATTCTTAATTCTTAGAGATCTATCTAGACACCTTGAAGCATAATGACCTATTTTTCCATAACTAAAACATTTAAAAGGCAACTTACCACTAAACTTACTTGTACCCTTTTTCATCCTTCTAACAAAGTTATCTTCCACTTCATCAAAGTCTTTCGAATCTAATTCAATAGTCTTCTCTATTTTACTAGCTTTAGAAGCAGACTCACCTTTTGCAGTTCTACTACTTATTTCAAAAGTAGTTAGAGTGACAATCAACTAATCTTTGGTAAACTGATTCAAATCATGTAATTCATCAATAGAAAAGACCTTGTGACTATAAGCTTTAGGAAGAGTTCTAAGTACCTTCAATATCACTTCTTGATCATCTATATTCCCACCAAGTCCTTTGATACTATTGACAACTTCATCCACCTTCTACAAATAGCTTGTAATGTTTTCATCTTTAGACATTCGCATGGTCTCATAAGTGAGCTTCAAATTCTGCATTTTAGCCTTTTTAACCTTCTCATCTCCATAAACATTTTCCAACCTTTTCCAAATCTCATTAGCAGTTTTCAAATTAACAAGTTTCACTAACTCAGAATTAGTAAGTCCACTTAAGAGAACATGTTTTGCCGTGTAACCATCTGTTTCGGCAGCTTTGATTTCATCTTCAGAATTTATACCATTCTCAGGT